>JAJQWJ010000001.1:13997703-15331203 GCA_023637945.1 Phaethornis superciliosus
CGCCTGAAACATGACATGCTGACTCGTCAAGTAGATCATGTCTTCAGAGAATTCAAAGATGCTGCAAAGCTGTACAAAAAAGAGAGGTGATTCTCTCTGTCTACTTTATTCCTATATTATGATACAATTTCCCTTTAAAAATATTGAGGTAAATAAAGGCATGAATAGCTCACAGGCAAAGTTATTTTCCTGAGGAAGAATGGCAAAGGTTAGCACGTTTTGGAAAATTCTCTTAACACTTATTTCAACACTGTTTTGATGCTGTTTTCAGAAGTAGTTCCAAAATCAGTGGGCATGTTATGTTAAAAACCGTAGGAAGAATTCTGGATCATTCTGGTTTTGACAAGAATTACTTTCTTCCCAGTAATATTAACTCTCTTTAGTTCAAAATGGCCTGCAATGACTGGTCTGTCTTCATGGACTCATAGAGCTTCTTGAATGTTTGCTCCTGAGCAGAACTTCTGAAGTACTTCATAAAAAGAATACAACAGATTGGTGATCTTCTAAATTAGATGGTATTTCTTTGAGTGGCATGTTCAGAGACTTATAATGAAAGCCTGATTTTAATATTAAAGGAAATTTAAACAGCACAAGACTGATTACTTTTAGATTTGAAATGGGAAAGAACTCTGACTCGTTGTAGAGGGGCAAGACTTTTCTTAGAAGGATAATTTTAACCGAAGTTGTTGCAATATGAATAAATTCATTATAATGACCATTATAATAATTTCTTTTAGGTGGTTATCTTTACCATCTCAAGCAGAGCAAGCAGTAATGTCTTTATCGAGCACAGCTTGCCCAATGTTGTTGACCCTACGAGACCGCTTGCTGCAGTTAGAACAGCAGCTCTGTTATTCACTGTTCAAAGTTTTCTGGCAAATGCTTGCAGAGAAAGTGGATATATACATATATCAGGAAGTAGGTATCAACAAAACATGACTGATGCAATACAGTGTAGGTGTCAGTGGCTGGCCTAAACAGCATGTGCACCTCTTTGCATTTGTAGATAATTATGGCAAATCATTTCAATGAAGGAGGAGCAGCACAACTCCAGTTTGACATGAGTAGAAATCTGTTCCCTCTATTTTCACACTACTGCAAGAGACCAGAAAACTACTTCAAGCAGTAAGTAGGCAATCGTCTGAACTGTTGGCATTTCAGAAGTGAATGTCCTGAAGAATACATGTTTTATGTATCACCAAGATTTTGTCACAGTTAGTTTTGATCCAGATTTAAAACATGGATCATTTTTGCTTCCAGTGTTTACAACTAGGAAAATTTTGATTCTGCATCATGTACTCAGATAGCAATAGGCTGTGGCATGTGTTCTGGAGTAAAAGGAAACAAATAGTGCAAAATATCCACATGGCTAGTTAGATGAAAAACAATGTGACAAAGACAGGGTATCAGCTCCCTAATTATATAATTATATATTATATTATATTATATTATATTATATTATTTGGGAAAATGTTCAGGTTCCAGCAAGCATCTGTTAAATTGTGCTTTTAAAATATGAATTAAAATATTGTAATTATCCTAATTATCTTAGGGGAAAACGTAAGCAATACTTTTCAGTTCAATACTTCTGATCCTTTTCAGAAGTCTGTAGCAGTTTTTTTGTTAATCACTGGATGCAGAGAATTAAATGGATCTCATGTAGTTCCATGTTAATCCATGCAATTTTTTCCTCTAGCATAAAAGAAGCCTGCATTATCCTGAACCTGAATATTGGCTCTGCCTTGCTTCTGAAGGATGTACTACAGTCAGCTTCAGAAAATGAAACAACATTCAAGCCAAACCAGCCACCTGCAACAGCAGCACTAAATGAACTTGGAGTTTATAAATTAAGTCAAAAAGATGTTGAGATTCTTCTCAATTTGAGAGCTAGTTGGCCAAATACAGGAAAATAAAGACTTTTTCAGGAATGGTTAATAACTTTGTCTAGCTTAGTTATTTCAAAGCAAAGCAAATATGTTGTAATATACTGGGGTTATTCTTTCATTGCTGAAATTGTTTAATTTAATGCTTTATTGTATGCAGTTTTAAAAAAAAATTCAAACTGCTACTCACTTGGTTTGGAAGTAACGAGATCTTATTTTCTGCAGCCACTTTGCCATTGCATTTAGAAGCTAAAACTGCCTTTGTGTCTCAGGAGTATGCCTTCCTGGTCAGTGTTGTGGGCTGTAACATCATCCTAAGCATTTCAGAGTATTTACATTGTAAATACACCATTGTACAACATGGACAGCTCTTCCTATGCACTGAACACAGATGTTTCACATCTTTAAATCCCACGTAATGATTGTTCAGTATTAAAATGTTTATATACACAATACAGAAAGAAGGTATGTGTCACTTTGCTTTCTTCATTCACACTGATTTAGATTTTTTGTTCTTTGCTGTACCAGAGTCTCTCCTAATTTTTAAAAAAGTACTCCTTACAACACAGTAATTAATATATTTTTAAAGTTTGAAAATAGCATTTTACTTCGAAGTGCTGCCTTCCTTCAACTGTGAACAATTTGCTGAAGATGCTCTTCCCTACAAAAAACCAACACAAGCCCCAAAAAACCAAACCCAAAATCAACTTAAGAAACAGCTCACCTCTTGAAGTTAATTTTATTCACTGGTAATGATCCAACAAGTAACAACCCCTTACTGTAACCTAGCTACAAACTGAAGAAGGAAACTCCAAAACACTATTTTATTTGTGTAACAGAGATGTCTACTTTAAAAAATTGTATTAAGAAAAGCAATACTCAAAAGCTGCCCCTCCAGTGCCTGTTGAAAGTCCACCATGAAAAAGTTCTTGTTATCTGTCCTTTTCAGCAGATTGCTCAAACAGGGTGAGGAAAATGAGAGTAAGTGCATACATCTTTAAGTCAGCTATGCACAACTGACAAACCAGAAAAATTGAGCAAAATGCCTATTTTTAACATACAGTAGAACACAGCTCTAGTACACAGCCCAGCTCTCCAGCATCTTTTTCTTCCTAAGACAGGAAAAAAAAAAAGAAAAATAATTCTAGTTAGATAAAAATGATGGTAATTTTTTCCAGGTACCTTTCAGTGATTGCAAACTACAAAAAAAAAAAAAAAAAAAAAAAAAAAAGCCCTAGGATCCTACCTTAACCGTGGGAAGAGATTATAACTGAGCTTGTTTTGTATGCAAGCTGTGTTTTTCTCTCTGACCAAGAGGACAGCACAGCCTTACTATTCCACATTTCTAGATCAATATTTGAATTGCTGGAGTACCTGGTGATGGGGTGTCTGACTCAAGGGGCAGGTAATCTGAAAGTTCTGCTTTGGGAGCATCCTGAAACTGAGAAGGTGGATGAAAATGCCAAATTTGGTTCAGATTACATCAAGCCAAGCAATGTCAGGCAGCAGCTGACATTTTTAGATCTTGCAGTGTAAAGTAAAGGAGTTAAGCTTAAACCAGCAAGTCCTTTAATTCTACAATTTTGTAAGACAACCCCTTAGATCTCAGTAAAATATCTCTTGTGCTTACCCTCCTTCGAAAAAAAAAAACAACCCAACCATCTCAAATAAACTTACACTTCTTCCTTGAATACATTCAGAGTGATATTCACATCATCTCCCAGCTGCAGATCTTCAGTGCTCAGTCCCAAAGTTTTGAGTGCTAAAGTTAAGACAAGAGAATTTCCTATGCAAGTCTTGGAAAAATTCACATCTTCGAGTGACCTGGAGATAACAGACACTAAACACATGCACCTGAAGTAGATTTTTTTTTTTTTTTTAACTTTCCAAGTTATGGGCTGTGTATAGGCAGATGTGCGGATATTTCTAAGTTACACATATGCGTAGCTTTGAAACTACTTTACTAATTGTGAGCAAACACACACCAAGACCTCAGCATGCCGTGCTGTTGAGGCGAAACGCACCTTCTCTGTACTGCGCTGGCGTTATGTGGCCTTGGCCTAGAACATCCAGCAAGCCGAACATGGCCACCAGGTTGTCCTCGTCCATGAGGTAAGGGTATTCTCCTTCAGCTCGTCTTCCAGCCTTCACCTTTTCCAGCGCCTGGATCAGGAACTCGCGTGGTCTTTCTGCAACGAAGTTAAATTGCCCACAGGCGCAGGACCCTCAGCTACTGACCGCAGGCCGCACCCTCCCTTCCCCCTCTGCCCACTTGTGGCAATGGGTGCGGCGGGGCGGCTACAGCTCCCCCAGCCCGACGCGGGGCGCCCGGCCCTGCCCCGCCCCGCCCTGCCCTGCCCGCGGGCCGCGGTCCCGCACCGGGGCGGTGGTAGAGCACCAAAGCAGCGAGGCGGTGGAGCAGCTGCGGGATGCGGTGGCGCTGCAGGTACTCGCGGCACCGCTGCTCGGCCGCCGCCATCGCGCCCTGCCGGGACACCGCGCCATCCGCCCCGCCCCGCCGCGCGGCACGGCCGTTAACCGTCACCGCCCCGCCGGGAGGCGGCCTCAGGTGATGGCGGTGGGGAGGGAGGGGCCCGGAGCTGTTCTTCCGCGAAGGAAGGTGCGGAGACTCCCCAGGGAAGAAAACGCAACACGGAAACGGCCTTGTGGGCTCGGCGGGAGGGAGAGGGACTGTCTGTCAGCTCGGGGCCTCCGGCGGAGGAAGGCGGATGGCTGAAAGTCCACTGAGTGCGCAGCCCCTGCTTCAACGGGCAGAGCGCGGGAAACAAAAGTTAGTTTTCCTGGCTGTCCCACAAACATCTACAAAGACATAATCACCTGCCATCAAATAAAAATAGATGAGAAATGAGCATACAATAAAGAAATGGTATTCCTGTAAAAAGTCTAGCACTATCTATATTAAACACTTTGCTAAAACTAAAATATCGGAAGGCATTAATATAATTCACCTTTGTTTCTTAGAGTGGAAGAAAGACAGCATCCAAAATTGCAGAGATTGTGCAGCCATGTTCCAGCTGTATTCTTTAATATTTTAAACTGACAATGCTACCTGCTTCAAGTTTTAGTCAGGGCCAGAGGAACTGGAGGTTCATAATCATTACCTTCCTTTGCACTGGCAGTGATGGAATGTTCCTTTTCCTAAAAATTCATAGTTACTGAGCCCATTCCTGCAACTAACTTTTTTTTGCCTTTCTATTGCATTTGCAAAGCATTTGCAATATGCTAAAGAATAGCGATGGGAGAAAGTGTAGACTGAAGTGCAGAGCAGTATGGACTGCTATGGGGGAGTATATCTCTACAGACTACAGCAGAGGAGAAATAAAGGCATGGGAAATATTTTTGTGAAAATTAGAACCTAAGGATAGGAAGGCTGATTAGAAAGGAAGAAGCAAATGACAGACTGGAGAGAAAGGGAGGTAAGTCATTGCTAAGGGCAGGGAAAGCAGCATTTAGCAAAGGAGGTCTCTCCTTCAGTGGTCAGCAAAGATAACCAGTATGAAATACATATCTTGATGACTGAAATGTTAAGAATAAATACAGACATGACAGATTGAAGTGTGTTTTTTCTGCTCAATATTCACTAAGCAGAGCAAGCTTCAATTTGATTTAGAACTAGAATTTAAAAAAAAAAGCTCACTGTTAAGGAAGTACAATTTATTTCCTTGAAAAAATGTTCTGATAGTGAATAATATATTTATTATTTAAATAATACATTATTATCCTCAGTTCATATAATGATAGATAGTATCAGCTGCATATATGAATCTGAAAAGTATGATAGTTTAGGACAATTTGTGAGAAGCTCACATGGACTGTTGTAAGAGAAAAACAGGATTTGACAAGAATTTAACAAGGATTTGAAAGTTTTCTGGTTCTGTTTTAGAGATGCTGCTAATTCTGTTTTAATCAAGAACTCAAGGACTAAACCTATTTTCATGTGTTTAAAGTGTCCTGGCTATTTAAAATTAAATTTGATTGAAAAACTTAATACTTGTTATGACAGAAGCTGAGCCTTTTGCAGAATATCGTTAGTAACTGAAGCCTTTTTACCTAATTACGTAGAACTAAATGGACTGCCACAAGTCTTAAGCATTGTAACAAAGAGAAATGGGGACTGCAGGTCAGATATGGACCTGGCTGCAGAACAAGCTTCTGTCTTGCTGAGGAAACTGGCAAATAGATGTGTTGTCCCAAATGGGAGTTCTAGAAGACTGAAGTCTAGGGCTGTGAGAAGAGATGGGAGCAGCAAGGGCTGGGAAAGGTGCCTGAGTCTGTCATATTCTGTGAATGTGCTGAGCAGCAGCTTCTATAATGCTTTGCCTTCTTTTTGTTGTATTTTATGTAACCGTTGCTCTGGCAAGCTTCCCCTAGGCAGAGGAAGCTTCTCTAAAGCTTCCTTTCTCCTTTCTATAGAGAGAGCAGATCACAAAGTAGACCTCAATATTTCTGCAAGTCAGCCATAAACAACAAAACACAAAATAACCCTGCCCACAGGAGTATGCACACATCCACCAATGATGCAGTCGAAGGGCAGACAGAGACCTGCTGCTTAATTATCAGCTTTATCTTTCTCATGCTTAGAAAAGTATGTTTTAAAGGAAGTCTGTACTTGTCTTGAGTTGTAGGTTTCAAAAGGTACTCAAGGAGCAAAACAGCATAAAAATTTGCATGAAATAAACATTCTTGTGTTCCAAAGTCTGAATCTGTTGTATGAATCTCCTCCAAATATGTCTGGAATCAGTATTTGGCATTTCTTCCAATTGTGAATCCTGACAGTTTTGAAAGAGTAAACTAGATACCAGTTGCAGACAGCAGCAACTTTTTCTAAAATAAATATATCTGTGATAAAAAGAGAAGCATAGAGACTAGAGTGCAATGAATAAAAAAGTTACAGTGTGATCTGTTTATCTCTGAAACTGGTGGTATTTAAAGTATGCTATATTATACAAGAAAGAGTGCTGCTACAAGCAAAATACTTGTTGCATAACCAAAAAAAAAAAGGGGGTGGGGGAAACCCACTCAAAATAGAAAATGGCTTGTAAATCATTCTAATGAACCTGCAAGCACTAAAAAATAACTCATATTTGGAAAATAATTTCAGTGGTCATTGTCCTTTGCTAGCCATTGGCAATGATGGCAAACTGGTAACTCGTGGCTCTAATATTCCATTTTCTTAGCTTTAATTCTAATGGTTGCTAGAAATAGCAAAGCATTGTGCATACAGGCACAATGTCACTCTTCAGCCATATGTGGGAACCACTATGGATGAAACTTCAGTATCTACTGTTACTTCAGGATGTTCAGTTTTTCTGTCCTAGAAAAGATAAACATAAGATTTAAATAAACCACAAGTTTTCAAAATATAAGTAGCTCAGACCAAGGCATAAAGTGGGCAGCAAAGAAGATCATGATTAGCTTTTACCACTTGCATCAGAACGTGCAAGATGTTACAAAAAGGCTGCTTAGCTAGAAGGTAAAATTTTCCTTATTCTATTACTGTTTCATGTAATGCCAGCCAGCTTTCTGTCTCCTCTGCCAGTTCTGAGTGTATGCATACAAAACAAGTTTGCAGTCCAAACTTCTTGCTTTTAAAAAAAGATCATACCATAATTTTGAGTGTCTTCTCTACAGTAACTCCAAAACTTGAATTTCCACATAATTCATAACGGGAGCATAAAAATATTCATTATCCCTAGGTTTGCAGAAGAGGTTGCTGTGAGAAAAAAACTGCAATCCTCTCTGCAGTGCCAATCTGACAAGCCAATGAACAATTTAGTCTCATTTGATCTGTAATTGGAACAAGCTATACACAGAAGAAGAATCTTAATGTGAAGATAAAATTGCATTTTTAGCATTAACAATGATAAAGAGACTGGTTATAAATTCGTGCTGCCCATTAAAGTGAGAATTCCTAAATCTAGCAGCTCAAGCAGAGTTAATTCTTGCACTGATAAGGAATAACAAAATTCATTCAGCTAAGCACAGGAATTTAAAAATTACTCATCAGTGCAAAAACCTCAGTAGCTGATCGTCACACGTGTCCTGACATGTAAATACAGAAATATTTCAGAAATGAATGCCAAAAATAATCCCAGAGCAATTCAGCCCTGTACAGAGAGCTGGGCAGACCTTTTGAGCTCCCTGTCAAATTCTCGGTGCTATCAGCGTGGTGCATCTCAGCCACTGGGAAGAAACAGGGCAGTCTTGCAATACATACCATTTTTGCTTTGCAAAGATAAATAATGACAAAACCTGTCTGTTTCTTACAAACATATAAATTATTTTATTTACAAAGCCATGTTACAAAAAGAAATAATAATAATAAAGCAAAAAACAAAAAATACAATCGCTCACTAGAGAATATCTCCAGGCCCGGTGTTGAACCATGGCAGTATCAATCAGATACATGTTTGTTCTGTTTTTCCTTTTTTAAACTGTAAGCCATAGAATTTACTATTTACACCTACTTTAGACATTTATTTTGCTTACAATTATCACAAGCATGGAATGAATTCTATTTGATACTGCTAGTACATAAAGGTGCAGGACAAAGAATGAAAATACTTAGTGTTACAAAATATGGATTGTAGAAAAGAAATTGGCTGTACAAGTATGGCATTTTTTTTTCTTAGAATGATTGGACATGCTTTCTTCAAAAGTCTTCTGGAAAAGGTTCTAAAATCTGTAGTAGGAAAGCACAATATAGCAGGTGCAAATTCATTTCTGTGCAACAACAGTTATTTAATATATCCCATGACTGACCAGCTATGCAAAACCCACAGAGTTTTGTTAAAGTGCCATGGGTCAACAGCATAACAAAATATAAGGTGTAAATAGAAAAATTTCTTTTTTTCTTCTTTTTTTTAAAACAATAGTTCACTGAGAATCAGCAATAATAGAATATGCTGTATAAACTATTCTCTACAAAGGTCGATCAGCACTATTTACAATTGTTACATCAATACAAAAGAAGGCATACAAGTTATCCAAGTCGCTTTTTATGGCTGACGGGCCTATGCATTGCGTATGTGTAACAACCAAAGCTTCTGAGCCTCTATTGCTGGAAACAAATCACAAGATTTTTAGGCAAATGGGGAAGAAAAAGAACTACTGAGTGAATGCTACACTAATAATGCATTATAGGCTGGTCCAGTTTGTGTCCATTTTTTTCAAATGTTTACTTCCATTTCACTTTTCAGGCTGAAATTTTTCATACAGGTAATTAAATAATGATTCTTTGATGATGAAAGAACACTGTGGGATTTCACTTGGTGCTTAACTTGCCTGAAATGCTGTCAGATCTAAGCCAGTTGAAAAAAAAATAAGCAGCATTTGAAGGATAGGCTCCATATACCAACTTTCCAATTAAAAGATGCATGGAAAGAGCTAAAGCTTCCTAAAACTACATTGCTCCTTCAGTCACTGATTAGCATTATTTCTCAGAAGCAACCACTGAATCTCACAACCACTGTTTTCTTCCCTCAACAACTTGACATAGCAGTTCATTGATTACAGATGATGACTCTGTTACTGAGATTTTTAAACTCCTGCAGTTTTATAACTCAAAATAAATTAAAAAAATCAACATAGTACTGCTCCTAAAACTGAACAAGACAAAAATTGTGCAAAAATAACAAAGATATGTACACATTTTTCAGTCTGAAGAAATGTACAATAAAAACATAATTCAAAGAACATTTTAAAAATATAAACATTGCTTAAACTTTCCTAAGTTTCATACTGTTTCTGAAACTATACTGGTCAGTTAGCTCTGAAGTATAGCAAAACATAAATTATTACAAAATTAACACTATAAAAATTTATTTTAAGAATATTTCTAAACTTTTTCAAAGGGTCTAGCCTTGTTTATAATTGCTTAAACATTTTAGTCTTAAAATTTGCCTTAAGCCTTCTTTTTTTAAAAAAGAAAGTAGTAATAATCTCCCTATTTGCAGTCTCTCGCCTTTCCCCAAGATGTAAATAAACCAGCATATAAGTGCACTTTTAACACTGTAGAAATAAAAATTAACTCTTCTGTACTATTGTTCCAGTACCTAGTATTGGCTTCCTGATTATAAAATCTATATTTTATTAAAAAATTATTCAGTAATCCTATAGGAAACACTGTCAGTGCAATTCTATTAATGCAAGCCAATCTGCTCAACTCCCCTCTTTGCAAACCCAAACTGTTTACTGAAGTTATCAAGTGCTGTGATCTTAAGTGTCTCGAAATCCACCAGTATTTGGGGATTTGACACGTTGAGCCCCTGGTAACATTACAGTTAGGTGCAAAACTCCTCTGTGGATTGACTGGAGAACAGATTCCTTAAGAGCCTGATCCTGGAAGAGGCTGAACACTCAGAATTCCCACTGAAATTTAATTAAATGCTGTAGGCACAGCATGTGAGTCAGGATTAGTCCCTAAAATTGCAGTGCCCTAGCTGTTTTCAAATTACTAAGAAATGCACTCAATTCTTATCCATAGGACAAGCTTAAATACAGAATTACTGTAATTTTTATTTAATGAAAAAATTTGGAGATCCTTAAATTAAAATCATGATCTGGATTTCTTTTTTTTTTTGGAATGTCCACTGTGTTCTGGTAAGGAAACAAAGGGAGCATTGCAATGCTAACAGCTTTGAAAGGCATGAAACATAACCAAGCAGAACGCACAGATCAGTGGCAAATACAAGTGAAAATCTAAACAAATCACTATTACAGTTTTCTGTAAATTTAATTCTCTTTAAAACCACAAATTCATAAAAGGTTAAATCCATCTGCAGGTCATAGAAAAGAAAAACCCTGTGGAGTAGGGCTGCTGAGAGCTAGAGATTATAGGCTGGTTCCATTTCCTTGTTAGGGAAGAGTCCTTATTCTACCAGTCCGGTTTGATGTCTTCTAAAAGAGAAACCAGAGCCAGGTTCAAAATCACAAAATGTCTTTCAGTATATAATACTTTAGTAACATCAGCATCTGACAGAACTCAACAAGTTCCTGAACTAAATTCCCTCCCTGTTTATTGATTACATTAGACCTTTAGGAGAAGGAACTGCTTTCAATAAACAGTGTATTTCCTTTTGGGACTGGCTGATTTTAGTAGGCTTTGGTGAATCTCATGTTCATTAACTTGCTGTATCATTACAAATAAAGAGCAGCAATTAGACGACAACTCTGAAGAATCTTTTCCTCTACAGAGCATGTTTTCATGCACAAGGAATCCCCACACAGCATACACGTTGTCACCTTCCCTTAATAATATGATCTAGTTACTCAGTATTTAAAAACCACCGCATACTGAGGTCTTGAAGTGTTAACACATTCAGGTACCTAAAAGCACTATGAAGACAAAAACACTTGATTAGTTATAGACCTAGAACAAGAATAAAATCTGGAGAAAACAAGCATTTAATACACAATTTGTATTAACAGGCACAAATAATATGACTGTAAAACTACCATTCCAATAATGTCTGCTAAAAACAAGTAGTTATTATAGGGAAAAATAACATTTTTTTAATTAAAGCAACAATAGTTGGAAAAGCAGGCACATTTTTTATGTCTACAAGCCTCTGTTCAGGTCTCAAATTGATGAAGCAACATTAAAATTAGATACGAACTGAGAACAATTCATCTGAGATAAGCCTGAGTTAAATTTGATGAGAGAGAGCAGGCAGATCCCAAACAGTTACTCTCACAATCCAGCAGTTCCCCAGGAGTACCTGAGAGTACAGCGTACGTCAGAAATGCAGCAAATGACCCAGAGAAAACCAATTGTATGAAATCAAAATGACTGCGGGGCACCTGTATCTCAGAACTCAATAATGGGAAACACCCAGTTATTGGTGGCAGCTGACTCTGACAGCACTGTCCCATGTCCTCTCGGCTCTGCCTGGACACCCTCGGAAGGTGAGCAGGGGAGGAGGCTTCTCAGTGGGACTGCATGTAGGCCATCATCACAGAGTCAAACCAGACTGGCTGTACGGCCTCATTCTCACCCAGTCACTCAACACCATGTGGAGCTGAGGACCCCTCTCTCTTCTCTTGAGAAACAAGGACATTCTCCCTTCTAACTCCCCCTCTGTACCAGCAGAGAAATCCCCCCAAGCTGCCTGACAAAGCAGCACGGTGGAGGCAGTCCAGAGGAACTGCTCCGTACGCCCATTCACCCTGACAGCTGCACTTCAAACTGCACTGGTGAAAGACTTGTATTGATGAAGAATGGCCTGTGCTTTCCAACTATATACCACAGCATATAGCAGACTGTCTCTGTGCACAGACCTTGCTTCATTTGGATTCCCTGATTATCATGGTTGTAACAATATTAAAATTAAAAACCAGAGAGCTCAGGTTCCCACTGTTGTATCTTTACTGACACAGCACATACTTGCAGATCTGCTTATTGTTACCTCATTAGGAACATCTTTATAAAGAAACATTATAGCATGGTCCAAGATGAAAATTTTCTTTAGAGACTATTTAGTTTCCGGATTGGAGACAAAAGCTGTCAGCAAAGCAGCTCACATATATTTTGACAGTGACATGCATTTATTAGATACGTAATCATTATCTATGGTTCCAAATACTGAAATCCTGTGTTAAGAGGTTTTTTTTTTCCCAAAGTTTAATAAAACTTACTATATATTGATTTTTTTGTATTTGTATGTAGAGATTATATAATTATATGTCATGTATTTATATTTCAAGCCCCACATTCAACTACCAAACACGGCAGAGACATATTTTTAACAATAAAGAGTCTGTGGGCGTTAAAACAAGCAAGTACTTCTATTTTTGATAAAGTTAAGGAAACAGGCAACTGAAAAGTTCAGTAATAGCCTCTGTTTACATAAAGCTGCCACAGAACTTATGTTTTGTATTGTTAGGCTTTCCCCATGGGATCTAGGCAACAGATCTGAATAAGCTCTGCTCCTTGGCTATTGTGTATTTTATACCAACACAGGAGCAGGAGGTTAAAGCCAAAGCAGTCTTATACTGCAGAACAGCTTTATCCCATATTTGTTACTGACAGCTGCATGGCTGATATACAGCAAAATGCCAAACACTAGAAGTATGAAGAAACTTTCCACTTTTCTCCCTTCAGGGTAATTCTCCCATATAGATACTGCTTTGCATTCAGCCCCAAGAGGAAAAAAACAAACCTTAAAGAATTTACTGTTTGCAGTAAAGCTCAAGATGTGGTTCACAATATTTTTATTGGGCTACAGTTGTGGGTTGTCATTACTAGAAGCATAGTCTTCTCTTTCTGTGTCTATACAGCAGAAACCAAGAAGCACAGCCATTTAAAATAACTACTCCTGTATAATTTAGTCAGAATACATAACAGAATTCTAACATACTGATTAGTTGTACAGAAAAATCCTCTGGGATTTTTGTTTACTCGTGACTACATCTTGCTGATGTGGGAAACCTTTCCATAAAAAGGTCTTGATAATGAAGTCTTGACAAACTACTCAACTTGGAGAGTCAAACAGCAAGGACCATATTAAAAACACAATCTAGCCTATCAGTCCTCCAGATAGATGAGGGCTGGATCACAGGTTAAGCACCCGTCCTTGCAAAAGAGCCAAATTATAGGATTATTATAATTATTTGACTAGTAGTGTGCATGATAAACAGGTATGGTGGGAGTGTGAGGATTTCTCACAGTCTAAGAATTCAGATTATGCTTGGCTTAGTTGTGCTTTCAGATTAGTTTCTCTGAATAGTCAAGTGCCCTGTCTTCTCTGTCCTGTTCCTGCCCTCCCTTTGCTGCTTTCACTTTTGGCCTATTTTTAAATGCTGTCCCTGCTGTGCCAGCATGAGGACTTGGCTGTGCCATCCCACTCAGCAGGGGAAGCTGGTTATACACACAGTTTAGGTGGATCCTGCACAGACAGTTTCTGCTTCTGCCCAGTTTGGATCATCAAGGTAGCAGCCAGTGAGCAGCACATAAGCCAACCTGGGGCATACTATTGGTGGTGAAAAACAAGCAGAAACCTTGTTACTCAAATTCATAAATCTCAGAGGGGGAAAAAAATAAAGTAAGAGAAGAAATCGAGTATCAAGTCACCAAAAGACTGCTTCTATAAAGAATTGTATTCATAGTGAAATGGTATTTTAAGAGTTCACAGTACAAAATATTTCAAAACTGCTTGCAGACTAATTAAGTACACTTTTTTCAAAGCAACTTACTTGTCTGTTGTGTACAGGGTTTGATGTACTCGAAGGACTGGATTGTGACAAAGCTACACTGCTATTTTTTCCAATCTGAAAGACATTAATTGAGCAGTAGTGAGAGGCGTATTGTCAATTGAATGCAGATGCTGGTAATGGCCTTCCCTTTCCTTCGTAAAGTGGCACTAATTGCTTTGCATTTGCAACAAAGGTATTTGCTATAACAAAAGATATACTTCTTCAGGTAGAATCATAATTATCTCTCAGAGCCAGTATATTTTAAATAAACTCTTAAAAGGCATATAAATACTACTGTAGATGAGAAAATAACATAGGAAACAGTTATCCTAGGGGAACATAGCTTGTAAACCCCCACCTCCCTAGACCAAAATACTGCTTTCTGTAGTAACTGGTGTCACTTAGTGCAGGCAGTCAGCAACTGAGACAGCAGAGTGCTCAAGGGCACAGACTCCTCCCCAGGGAACCTTACCCACTCGGGAGCATAGAGCAAATAGCCAAGCACCACAGAATGCCCTAAGTTACTATCTTTTCTTCTAGATAGAATCTGCATTTATTATTGCTCAATAAAGCAAATAATAACCAGAATAATCAAACTGTAGAGGTTTAAATTTGCAATTGTATTAATTTACTGCACCAGATAATTGCTTAGGGAATGAGTGCAATGCTATAGTACATATAATTACGTCTTAAAAATACTGAGTTAAAACACTGCAATATTGAGTCTGTGCATTTCAGTGCTGGATTACAGCACCCTGCAAGAGCAGTCTGTCTTAGGTTTTTCTAAAACAATCCATAAACATATTGTAGATATTTGTTTCAATACAAATGGGAGACAACTGTTGAGTCACAGTAGTTCCTCAGGGGTTGCAAGGCTGATAAAAATTAACCAAGGACACCTGCCCACAAATGGCAAAAGACTAAAGTCTGAATAGTTATTCACAAGGTCAATAGACTTCAAGTAACATCAACTTTAGTAATCTGAGGCAGCAAGGACCTGTCTTCTATGCAGTGAGAAATGTGTCTGCAAGTTTTGGACTGAATAGATGTAACTGTAGCATTGACTGGCAGGGTTTTCATCAGCATCACAGTTTTCTCCTTCCCATCATTTGTTACTTTGCCATTTCATGTCTACAGAGAAAGATGGCCTCTGTCTCCCTCTCCATAAGTGCCCTTTCTCACACAGTAACAGTTTAAAAGACTGTTCTCTATTCCCTATCCACCCAAAAGAAATGTTTCAAAGCCTTTGTTTTTTTTTTTTTTTTTACAGACAGTTCTGAAGGCATCTCCCATGGTGCACAAAGATGAAAAGGGCAGGCCTCTGCCTGTCCTGTTGCCTTTAACTTGTTTTGCATGCCACAGCTGTTCTCCAGGTAGTACTTTGTTTTTCTGCAATATACAAATTTTAACTAAGGATACACAATAGTGTAAAATCTTTTCTAGCCATTCAGAACATCATTATTTGCCTACAAAACTTTATGCTCTACATCCTCCATTATAATATTCATAAATCCCTTCCATAATATAATACATGTCCATCTTTTAAATGAGAAAACGTCCACTAGGAAATGGGTTTGCTGAGATCCTAGAATCATGAGAGGGAATACAAACCTCTTCAGGCTTTCATTCATACAGTGCTCCTACAGCTACCAGACTGATTCCTCAATTACAAGAGACCAGCATGGCCCACAGCAGAGTGGTCAGCTTTGAGCTGCTTTACTGTCCTGTCTTCATTCAGAGCTGGAAAGGCAGCACTCCAGGGTAATTAAGACAGACTGAACAGTTACAGCACTCCAGTGAAAATAAGGAAGATTCCCAGTTATGTTGGGTCTTTAATGATGGGAATACCATTTCAAAACAGTTAGGATAAGGCCAGCATTCAAGACTCTTTTTTTTTTTTTTTTTTTTTTTTTTTCTTCTTTTAAAAATGAAGTATACTTCAAAAGCCAATGGTTAACACTTTCAGTTACTATCTATCCAACCCAAGCCTGAATTCAATTAGAAAAAAACCAAACACAAACCACACAAACCCGAGCCTATTCACAGGTCACTGGAGCTTTTTTCTGTGTTCTTATTCTCTTAATTTGTCCTATTACAACAGGGAACAGGAGCAAGATTTTAAATAATGCTGATTTTTTTGGTGGAATTTCTACTGTGACTGCATTTCTAGAACATAGAAAGTTAAAACAGCAGAGCTAAAAAGTGATTTCAACTACTGCATTCTCCAGAATTTTAATATTAACATGTAGAGTAACATTATTTGACGTGTATGCTTAATTAGGTACAAACCTCATTTATTTATAGCATTAAAACCCAGTAGATGTTTGTTACTGCATACAATTCAGTATTCTTGTCACAATTAGCTGCCAGCCAGCTGCCTGAAATACAGTCACCTCCACTTTATCTCCTGTTTTTGACTACTCTAGCTCAAAAGACCATTAGTATAAAAGGAAAGTGTTGCCAATTTTTACATACATATACTCACATATATGCATGTGTATCTATATGTGTATGCACCTGTACACCTGTATGTAGATACTATGTTTAAAAAATCTGTATACCATTTCACTGATTACAGGTATTTAAACTTTTACTTACGGAAAAAAAAATAGCGTGAACTACATATTTAGAAATATTCAGAAAAGACCTCTGATTCTTTATTTATTTCCATTGCTGTACAACATGCTGAAGAGGAATGTTCCACAGCAACAGATTTGATTGCATAGGGGATCAGAATTTGAACTCAGAACCTCTTGTATCTCTTTCTAAGATTGTCTGGAACTCCACTGGATACAGTAACAGTCCACATACCCTGAAAAGGGAATACTACTGTTCATTTTCTACTAGGGATGTTTGTACCAAAGTAACAATTTGCACTTTTTCTTCCCATTTGAGATTGTATATTTCAAGGCAATTTAATCTTTTTGGGCACACATATATTTAAAAATAAGGTATGTGATAGAGTGGAGAATTTACAGCATTCTCCACTGACCTGAGTGACTTAAACAATAGTTCTGATTGCAGGACACAGTTAAAAGGCTTAAAATAGAAAGACAATGCCACTACCCATTTTCAAAAGCCAAACAATCTCATTTCCACCTCTGCTGGAGTAGGAGAGAAAATACACCTGCTAAGCCATTCTTTGAGACCTTCATTCTGTTTGCTATACCAATTTTAGAGTTCGTTTATTCACTTGTTTTGCTCCCATTTTTGTCTGCTATTACCAATGGATAGCCTTGCCCAAGATCTTCCCCTCTCAATTTCCACATTCCATTTTATGGAATGTTTCACAAAAAGAAAAATTCTCCTAAGCTACCTTATCTCAATTTTCTGTGGTATTCTATTTTCTGTGGTTTTGTCTTCCAGATGCCAGGGCCTAAGCTTTGTTTTCTGTGCACTGCACAGCACTAAACATAAGAGGAGAATGAAACAGTAGATCATTATAAAGATCATTTTGCCATCTTTTTCACCAAATTTTAATTGGTAAATAGTTTTGTCCTTTTATAGCATCTCTGAAAGAGAAGTCAAAGCTACACTGCTAGTGACCAAGCAGTAAGAGTGTTGAACCTTATCTGTTGCACTGACTTTTATATTCTGAAGAGGCACACTAAACAAGACAACTAAATGTCCAATAAAGGTCAGCTGATTAAGATCTTAATTTCTTAATTTTTCCAGTTTCAAACAGGAAACAGCATCTGAAGCCTGGCTTCTCAGATTCTCCCTGGGGGAAAGGTAGATGCAAGTGTGTTTTATATATAAGAAATGAGTAGACTTGCATAATATTAAAAAAATGAATCAGCAACAAGTTTGGGAAAAGAAACAAATGGAAATGCTGACTCTTATTTTCCTGTTTTAATGACACAATTTATTTCAGAGATCTGAGAATTAAGATTAAAAATTATTTTAAAAAATTACATTTATCTATTCTGGACATTTGATTTTACTTTGAGATACAATGTTTACTTTATTAGTAGAATAAAAAAATCTCATACGAATATTTTTTGAAAGTAGACTTTTTTTAGACTCTCAGAGTATCTTTCTATGATTGATAGAAAAGAATACAAATATGCTAGAAAACAAGCTGTGTGACAAAAAAACAACCTGAAGCAACCATAGTATTTTCTTTTCTTTTCATGCATGAAATATTTCAAGTAAATCAGACATGACCTGCAAAAAAATAACTGGAAGAGTCCCTTACCTGCCGAGAGATGGAGCTGCTTGTAGGATCTGGCACCGCAGAAATAAGGTTGGCAGTGCTTTTTCTATGAACACTATTCATACCAGGCATTTTAGTGATTTTACAGGCTTTGCTACTAGAACTAGAGTTTTTGCGTTTTTTTCCTTCTGATTTGTCGAACGAAAGGGGTAGAGAAGACACTGCATTATGTGCTCCCAGGGAGTGGTCCCCTGAGTGGTGCACAAGAGAAGATACAGACAGATTAGAAGAGTCAATACTGCTTACTACCATGCTCATATGTTTCACCGAGTCTGTAGAACTACTTGATAATGAAGTCCGTCCTGAGGGCTCCGATTTGGCACTGAGTGGGCTTGTTCCGTTATTTGTATTGTGCACAGACATACTGTTATAGGAAGATGTAGCCTGATAAGAGTTCAAAGTTGAACTGGGGTTCAGGACACAGTTCTTTTTGTGGGACCCTGAAAATGAAGACGAGGAAGATGTCTGCAAAGATAACGAGGATGATGATGACGACTGCGGCTTTTTCTTTTTGTTACTTGAAGACTCATCACTCCGAGATGACAGGTCTTTCACTTTTGAGGATTTGCTGGTTTTTGTTTTGGATGGCTTGTGGGATGGGGAAGGGATGACTGCTGGCACTGGTGACACAGCTGATGGCGTCTTAAAAGTTGAGTCCATGATGCTGAGGCTTGCAGCCACATGAGGAAAGGCTGTGGTGTGTGACATAATGGAATTCGTATCTGACGTCGTCACAAAGGCTGCATTTGATAACATGGCTGATGTCATTATGTAAGAAGAAGTCATTCTTGAGCTGATAGGTGTTGAAGGAATATACACCGCACTGGGGCTGCTGAATGGCTGCAAGACTGATGCTGGAAAAGGAGTGGAAACATGTGCTGCTGGAGAAGGCATGGGACTGTCTGCCGCAGGAGGAATTTTCCTAAATAGGAAAAAAAAAAAAAAGAAAGATATGTAAGTATTCTATCTGAAAAATGCAGATAGGAAATGATTCCTGGGAAGTAACAACTTATTAAAAAAGGCAGAGCTGGTTCATTCTGATTTTGATTCCTATTCTATCAATCACATATATTTTAAAATTTACAGTTCAAAAGCAGCTCTGCATTCTGCAACAGCTAAAAAAGGGTTTTACTTCTGATTTGCCACCCCTTTTCTTAAACTTACAATTCCACTGTCAGAGTTCTTCGGGAATTAATACGTAACAACAAAACCCAAAGTATATGTGTTTTGATATTGTATAGATTTGTGAAAGCTGCATCATGAAGTATATTTTCCTAAAAATTAATTTTGAACTGAGGCACATGAAATCTGTGAAGGCAGCAGAGGTCTAACCCAAGATGATTGGGTAAAGAACGACACAGCACAATTTTCCAAATAAAATTCTGTCATGGCTCATGGGCCCTAAACTGGTGTAACACATTAAACCAGAACCAAGCTCCCTGGCAGCTCAAGTGCCCCATGCAGCAATTAAGTGCATACTGTTGCAATTTAATCACTTTATTACATATTTGATTTGCTTTTTCCCTCTAACTTACTAAAGGATTAAAAAAATGCATATAAAATGCCTTATGGTGGTATCTATAAACATTCTAGTCACCATGTTTCAGCCATTGTTTATGTTTTGCCTTAAATTTCAAGTTGTGGGACAGTTTCAGTTTCAAGCTATACTCATAGGTTAGATTTGATGAGGGCAGTAAATGAGACAGTTTGGGGGCTTGTGAAGCACTTAATCAATGAGTTCAAAGAGGAGAAGAAGGAAAGCTCATCTCTTTCCCAATGCAATGCTATTCCCAACAGCTCATTTGAGAGCTGGTTATTAATTTCACTGACACTGAAAAAATGACAAAATATTAAACAATGCCTGATAAGCTTTGTAACTAGTTGAATAGTATTTTAAGAATAAAATTTAGTAATGTGTATATTACAGTAGAATGTATTAAAATTTCTTTCAATTCAGTCACTACCTTCTATTATTTTAGCTAGACCTTCAGTCACCACCTTCTATTATTTTAGCTAGACCCATGTTACCAAAGAACCAGACTTTCATAATATGTCTTGGAAAATTATAATGGGAGCTTTTCGTATTAGCTAGACTAAAATTTAATTCACAGTTTAATCTTATTCTCTTTGTACATCACCAGAACTCTGCCCTTGTTATTCTCACTACTGATACCTTTTCAGTTTTTAAAGGCTTACCCTTGCCCTTGAAGTAAGTATGATAAAAGAGCAGCACTGGGTGTGATGCTCTATCATAAATCAAATCCTAATTACAAGTGTTCTCTCCTGGTACTCTTCCTATGTAGACTGTCAGACAGAACACTGCTTATGGCACTGTTACATAAGGGATTACACACAGTCCATGCAGCCAGAAACGAGGAAGCCCTACTGCCTGTGACTTGCTATGCCAACAAAGCTGCTTATCCATTCCTCAGTTTATTTTTAAGGAAGAGCCAAAATGCTTACCCACCTTTGTAAAGTACTTTGAGAACTAGGGATAAAAAGTACTTTGTAAATGACATTCTTATTCTCAAAGCATGGCCTTGCACCCCTGTACCAAGCCACAGCTCAGAGCTGGGCTAGAGCTGGCTACAAAATCACAGCTTTACACATACCCCTGCTTGGGGAAGACAAGGAAAGATAAGTCCAGAGGAGGGTTGAGGACAATAGAAGAATACAATAGGGGTTAAGCACTGTGAGCTTCCTGTGTTATACAGACAAGTAAGTACAGATGGAATTCATTAAAATATTAGACATTACATAAACAGCTAGAATTTGGGAAAACATTTACAATTGGATTTAGTGGGAGCAGGATGAAGGCCTGTTTATTTCTTCTATCATATAGCTACTATAAAGATTTTTTTTTCCGTGATGGTAGTGGTACTAGTGAAACATTTTCTCAGATGCCCAAGTGTCTTTTCACCAGACAAAGTCAATAGGTAAAAAACTTTTAATTTCCTTTCTAAGGAAAAAAAATTAATTTTATTTGTGGAAGGCGACTGACACTAGTTAACAGCCAAATTTACAAAGTAGAAGAGAGCCCTTGCAGATCAAGCACGATCTGTCTTCTAAAAAGATATGAAACTGGCCCTTTTACAGCAAACCCAACCATTTCCAAACTATGTCTCCCAGCACAGTAGCACTGTTATCATCAAGTTACCAGGTTAGTCAGACAAGCCAAGCTTTAGTGTTTCAAAAATATATTTAAATAAAAATCAAACCTTGTTTATCTAATGGCTGGCATCCAATGAATATAACACAGTCCTGATAATAAACAGTGACATGAAACACTGTGCTTTAGTGTCATTACATTGGAAGAATGCATATTCTGTAGTAGAATACCCCTGAAAAAGTCAACCCTATCTGCAGATGCCACAAGCTTTTCAAATATATTCTTTTCAAAAAGAATAAGAAGCTTTTTCAGAAGTGCTATCTAATTTAATGTATCTGTGTAGCCAAAGCCT
The DNA here is from genome assembly GCA_023637945.1 of Phaethornis superciliosus. Lineage (NCBI taxonomy): Eukaryota > Metazoa > Chordata > Aves > Apodiformes > Trochilidae > Phaethornis > Phaethornis superciliosus. The sequence goes on from JAJQWJ010000001.1 coordinate 14,019,477, forward strand.
ACAGTGCTTGGAACCTGTATATATAATATAGAGGTGCTTCAATAGTGAGTAATAATCAACATTTTAGGATGTCAAAGCCAGCAAGGGCACCATGGACTAAAAAAACTCTCATGTTCCATCTCAAGCACAGGCAAATGAGTACTAATTTTGTTATCTTACAAGTCCTACAGAGCAAAGTCTGAACAGGTGACATGGATGCATAATACAGGTATAAACATCTAGGCAAAATCTAACCTGTGTGATATAAAATTATGTGATATCAAAACGTACCTCCAAATCCAGAAAACACCAAGCTTTAATGCTCTGAAGTAATGTTAACAGAACTACCAAATTACTCCTCTTCAGATTCATAGGGATTAAAGAAGTACTGAATCTGACAGAAATTTACAATTTAGGAGATTGTTCTGTTGTGTTGCAATTCTTTAACAGAGAACATTTGTACTCATATTACTGCAATGTCCTACCACAGAGATAATTTTACAAAGGCTTCCAATGGAGTGTTTAATTTAGAAGTTTTACAGAATTAAAAATGTTAAACTAACCACCAAGTGCAGAAATCCCACTTACTTCCACATCTGTGAGTTCAAGTGTTTCTCCACCATGGAGTTTAGTGCGAATCGGAAGTGGTCCCATCTTCTGTCAAAGACATAGTACCCTCTTCCCATTAGGCGACTACCATACGAACAAAACTGAAAGAAAGGATATTGCAACATTTTAAATCAACAAATATTGCTACATTCTAAAATATTTATCACTTGCAGGTCCAGGAACACCTTTGTCATTTGTATCATGCATTTAAAACACCGTTAAAAAGTGATTTTCACACTCTACGGCATACATACTTTTTGCATGGTATACAAAATGTGTGCACAAAGTTTCAGCTTAGTGTAAGGTATACTTCATACTTCACTAACAAGTCAGTTTACTATCAGGTAATGTGATATGTGTGACATAGAAACAGTATAGATGTTAAGGCACCAGTAATGAAGCAATTCTGGCTAATGCTCTTATGCTTTGGAAAGCCATTTATGTGACATTATGTGTTCTATGCACATTAAATCTCATAATTGTGTAGCAGGAATAAAAATGTAATTGAAGAGGAGGAAGGTGCAATTGGAGCATCTTTAAAATATATTATATGAACAAACAAACCTGTGACATTTCAGTTAAAAAATAAACTATCATACATGGCACCTGCATGACAACAGAGCAACAGAGAAACACTCTCCATGGTGTATGAAAATCATCTAGAGGAGCAGCAAATACTTTGAGAATTCTGCAGAGCTCAAGAGTATTTGGACCACTTCCTCTGGAGATCTTTCTGCAAAGTCCTACTGCATGATCAGGAATCTGCCCTTCCTACAGTTCAGTCTCACTGATCTCACATTACATAGAGAAATGCTGCAACACCTATTATTGCAGAGAAACCTGTTTGAAATCATCCTCAGAAAACAAGACAACCCTCCGTCATGCAGGGACCAAGTCACACTAATTCTGGCTGAGAGCAGAGGCTACTGATGCAGTAGAAAAGCATCTATTTAACATACCTGTCAGCTTAATGGACAGCAAGTGGTGACTGTAACTGTTTATCTTGTCTGCTTCACAACAAGGTTAAAGAGGTTAATTAAAACCACCAGCTAAGTTGATAAACCAGCCTCACCTCCCAGTGACACAGATCAGTTTCTGCTAAGAGGTAGTTTAAGAAGCTACTTCCTTGTCCCTGTTACTACCACCTAACTGGAAGAGGGACTGCGTAAGGCAAACAGCCCAATATGAAATTTAGCAAGTTAGCATGAACTGTGCTGAAGGAGATTTACAGCATCTTTTCTGACTTCACACTGATATGGGCTCAGCACAACTCACTATCAGTAACTGCATCAGTTGAGAGAGAGGAAAATTTCAAAGAACAGACGAGTCAGTGGGATTTGCCTTGAAACAACTTGGATCCTAAACCAAAAGGACTATTGATAGCCATTTCTCACTGAAGGTGCCTGCTCGTCTATTAGTTTTTTAAACTGTGTGGACAGACATGCAGTAAGCCTTTAGTTCTTAATTCATAAAGAAGCAGCCAGCAAAAATAGGGAAAAACACAAATACCAAGGAAGAAGGAGGTTATGGCATGTCATAATATTCTATGGGATGTAATAACTAAAGAATTTCATCTGGCAGTCATTTTATGTTCAGCTCATACTTCTTCCTGGTGTCTGACAGTAACAAGTTCTCCTTTGCTCTAGGGAATACAGACAATGCTACAGTTCCCACAGTGTTCGTTTTATTCTGCAAATCACATGGAAAACACATAAGCAAAGACTTCATTGATTTTATTCCTTGGCTAAATTTTTATGAGAAACAACTGCTTCGAAGTTCAAGAGTTCTCCCATAACTTCTTGGTTTGTACAGTGTAAACAAATTCACACTGCAGAGATAATGCCACAAGGCAGCTCTTACTACTTACAATGAAATTTCTCAGCATCACAGGAGAAAGATGCAAACAGTGCCAAAGAAACACATACTTACGCTGCTGCCAGAGCAGATGGGCTATGCTGTGCTCTAGACTTTCCATTTTTAGATGAATGAAGCAATAACTTCTAAGTCCACACTCACATAAATTATATTTAATTACTGCTTCAAACCAGTCTACAAAAATTGACAAAGCACTGTAACAGCCCTTTGCTGCCTTCAGATTTTCAGAACTATAACCAAATGCAAGGTACAATTTTATAGGAACTATGACAACAAAGAGATTATTTGTTCATGTTGCATTTAAAGCAACGCAACTTTTCTCAGTCCAGCAGTTACACCTGAGTTGCCATTGTTTGCTTTAGAATACAGTTTTCACAATGTAAGGTACTCATTCCTTATATTTTTACAAAATTACTTCTTTTTTCTCCCCTAATTATGTAAGAACAACAGCAAGGCAGACCAGACAGACACGTACCCCAAGAGGTCTGGGATGGTGTCCAGAAAAATGACAGTCTAATTTCTCAGATTCTTCAGCTCCATCCGCTTCTCCTTCATCACTGGACAATCTGCCTGTTAAATCTCCTCCCATGGAAGGCAGTGGCAGTTCTGGTACATACCCACTGTGGTTTGAAGAACTGTTGCTGTTTATGCTATTTGCAGATGATGGTCTAGATGGAGAATATACATTTAAATTATAAGTGTTCAAAGGTTCTCCAAACCTACCCACTGGTGTCAAGTGTCAAAGTAAATTATACCAGAAATTATCATATAAAGAAAGACAGAAATATACAGAATAGATGAAATTTGGGTTTGTCAGAAATATATCATGGATTATCATCAAGTTAATGTTAGCAGAAGCACCTTTGTATAGCCTGAGATTTAGTATTTGCCAAGAGGTTTAAGATCTTGAGAGGCAAATCACAGAAAAAAAAGCAAACAAAAATCAGATGTGTTTCTTACACAGCATCATTACTCTGCTTGATCCCAAGGGTCCAGTTATGCAATTCTATTTCATACAAAAATACTACTGAAATTAGTCTACTAAATACGATAATAAATGTTTAGCTGACCCTCTACAGCTATGTTAACAAATGAAATAACTGGGAGGACCTCTTGCAGCATGTAGGTTTTCTTTACCTTTGTCTAAAATCCAGTAAAACAAAGCAGGAAAGCCTTTGCACCACAGGGCACAGGGCATGATGCTGCCTTGCCTTCCAAAAGAAGCTTGGAAACAAATCAGATTGTAAGTGGGGGTGAAAAGGAATCTCAGTTGCTGTCTGTACAGCCAAGTATTTATGTGGATCTCTAAGGCTGAAGGATATGTCCGTGCTGATGGTGATTTTCAGATTTTGTTCAGTCTCACGAATTTATGCTATCAGGACACATCAGTCATTAAGACTGCAAGCAGGTGCCCTCTTCTGAACTGAGCAGGGATTGCTCAGCACCGTCCATCGGCTAGAAATATTGGCTGCAGCTGCTGTTGTGAGGGACAGATTGTGAGAGTGCTCCTTAACCTCCAGGAAAAGTCAGCCAGGTCAAGCCCAGGCACCTTCAGTGAAGCCAGCAAGCTTTGCCTCAGCAGAGCAAGGAGCACTCCCATGACATCTTCCAGCAGCAAAGCTGGAGGCTTGCTGGCTCCCTGCAGAGAGGGAGCAAGGCTTTCCTCTGGCACAGCTGCTTGCAAAAACACACAGGACAACAGAACAGAGGCACTCCAGCAGAAACAGAGGTAGATTGTACAATCATAACATATGACTGCTAAAATCCTGCTCCTCATGTACCTCCACCTTTGCAATTTCTTCAGTGGACTCTCCCTGAATCACATTCCGGTTTTGTTTCTTTGACTAGAATACTCACTAAAAACAGTGTCTGCCTGTGACTGTGCTCCCTCCTCTCGATGCATGAACTGTGTAAGGTCACTCATTTTACAAGAAACGTGCAGGCTTCACACCACTTTATTTATTTACAGGGATTCTTTCACTGTCCTTTCACTCAAGCCCGGTAAGACCCACCTCTGCCACTGTATGAATAAAATTTCATTACGGCTTGATGAACATAGGGAAAACACTGGAAATGGCTGTCTCTGAGAGCTGAGATAGCAAATACAAAAAACCTCTCTTTGAAATAGGGACTACCTTAGCACAAAAGACCCAAAATAGGCACCCAATCCTGACCAAGGCTTCTACAAAGAAGAGAAATACAAAACAAAATAAATACAAACAAAACCAACTAGTTTAGCTCTATCTACTCCAGCCAAAACTAGTAAAAAAAATTAATAAATCTCATTTGAGATTATAATTTGAATTTGAAATAATTATAATTTATTATAATATATAATATATATAATTATTATAATTATTATAATTTGAATTGAAATAATTTGAAGAACTACCTGCTTACATTGTAGTTTACACTAAATTACAACTGTTTTACAAGATATTCCATTGTAATTGGTGAAGAATTTGCATAGAAAAATTCTACATAAATGTGAAGAATTTCACCACTGGTACCTAGTCTGGTTAATATAAACAGACTCCACCCCCCAAGGTGTCAGAATGACTCAAATGTAAACTTTCCTAGTTATTATTGACTGTTTTAGCAAAAAAAATGCAGTTTGTCTGAGATTCCAATCAGAGGGTGAACACCACTCCTCAGCCCCATTCCAAATCACATCACAGGCTACCATGAACAAATGCAGGTTAATATACAGGGAATTGATCATCTACTGTTAAGAAGATTCACTCCTACATTACTAAGTTTTATATTAATAATATGCAACAGCCTAAAAAATATCAAATGATTATAAAATAAGCTAGATGAAAGACTATGACATTTCTTAAAGCACCTTCAGAATGCAAGATTGCACACCGGGAGAATGGGTTACCTTGGAAGTACAGAATTTGGTGGTCTAGATTTTGCAGGAGAAGTTACTTTAGATTCTTGCCCGGAGTTCACTGAAGATCCTGACAGAGAGTCTTGTGCTGGTGTGGGCTGGCTCTGATAGCTTTCCCTTGCAGATGGTGGATGCTCTTTGTCTTTTGCAACTTCTTTTTCCCTGGATCGAGCTTTGTGTTCAGCTAGAAGGATGTCAAACTGTTTTTTACGGCCTGGAACTGCTCGTCGATGATTAAGTGAATGAGTCTAAAAATAGGGTGGTTAAAAAGCATTTGTGTGTGCATGACATTGTTTATGAGTCCTCTATACTTCCGATACACCAAAACTCTAAAAGATCAATCTACTTCAAACAACTTTAGCCACAGTTATGGTAACAAAGCTGTTATTCCACCTTATCTTTGATAGCTTACAAAGTCATTCTTAAGAAATGCCAACATGGAGGTTAAAATTAGTTTTTGCAACAGTTTTCATATAACAGAGTCTATTGACTTACCTTTTCCAAAATGAAAATAGAATTCCAATAATTTTAAAATATTAAGAAGTAATGTCATTGTAGCTCTTAACTTACAATGAAAAACTGATGTCATTGGATTGAAAAATGCAAATACAGTTTAAAGTGAATTTACCAGATCATCTCTACAGACAAGCAGCACACACATTCAAATGTTCATTATAAATGTCTTAGGTTGCTGCTACTTTTTGAAGTGAGACTTATTGCTATCACAAGGGCAGACCCCAAGTAATTTATTATACAAAAGTCATGTTAGTTCTTTTCCTAACAATTAACTATATTCCAACATTTTTGCACACATGAACCAAAAAAGGTGCATTTAAAGCAATGCTGGTGCTTCTACATGAAACATTAATGCTTTTTGCATAACAAAATGACAAGAAAAAAACCCCTTTAGAAATATAAGTGGAATAATGCAGATGCTCTGATTCAAAGAAACAGAATTACTCAAAAGAATTACCTTAAGACAGTGTCTGAATACCATACTCATTGTCTATAAGACAGGAGCAGGTATGACTTTTCAAACTACTGTGGCAGGATTTAAACTATAACAAAGCATCTGATATTTTATCTTCTAAGAAAAATACCTTGCAGGTGAGCGATCTTGTGCAAGGTTTCTTTGTTTCAGGATCCAGTACTCCACAGTGTTTATTTGGGTCAAATTCTCTTTCTGTTTGATGGGGGGATGGGTGGGGAGAAAAAGGAGAAAAAATAGATTAGAAATTTCAATCAGAGTACTTTTAATTTTTGCCAGACACTACTTGACTGAGACAGGTTCATCCTGAACTACTGTCCCCAACCTCAGCACTCCGTGATAATGCAAAATGCATTGCTCCCAGGTGTGCATTTTTTGTCCTTACGTGTTTCAAACTACTTAGAGCAGGACTTCAATCACAGACCTCACTGAAATAAGTCTGTGCTCGGAGTAGCCCAAACACGGGCCCAAGCCAAAAACCCAGGAGTTCAGCACTGGCTGCCTCTGAGGCCACGAAACAACACTGGGGAGTCCAGCTCTGGGCTTGGCTGAGACACGTGCAGACTGAATACCACAAGTGCTTCAAAGAACATTTCTTTGACATACTCAGAAATTCTGAAAAATAAACCCATGGTGTCTGAAAAGTAAATGCAAGGTTACTAGTGACATTTTAAAAACAAAGTTTATCTAAATCTGTCCCTTAAATCTGTGAAAAAATTTTATATATGTTAATTCTTATTTTCCTAAGTGATGGAAGGCATGGAGTTTAAAGTTGGCAGAGATTATGAAAAAAAGGCTTTTACGTGAGTTCTACTCACGATTAACATTAAAAGTGCATTAATATTTAACATGCTGCACTTGCAAATTTCTTCTTCATTAATATTTTAGTATTTATATACTATGGATACCATCACCTCCTTTAGGTTATGTTAATATAACTTTTGGGTTTGCACTACAGAGCTATAACAAAAGTGTAGACATATATTTTTTAATTTATGGTGCTAAAAAATATCTACCAATATCTTTATACACTTCAAAATAATATGTTTTAATTGGCAGACTGGTTTGCTTTTGTTTGTGGAATATAAACTATTTGCCTAAGCCTATTTAACTATACACTGGTGTTACATTCAGATATCATAAACATCCTGTACTCAAATACAGCATCTAATCTGAGGATCTAAAAATTCTATATAAACAAACAAATTAGAGCTAAGATGAAGACAGCAATTCACAGCTGTGTGACAATGTTATGACAGCACTGTAGGTAGTAAAGAAGCTGGAAGAAACATGAGGCCAAGCAGCCTACTTCAGGCGGCAACTGTCATCCAGATATCCCAAATACTAGAATTTTTATGTATTCTGCTGTATGGACTTAGAAATTATAATGCAAACATTAAAGGGCTATATCTTATCAACCTATCATAAGAGACACACCAAAAAGTGAGTTTGGAAAAAACCAAATAACACTGTTTTTTTGTGAAATCTACAAAGGGACTGGAACCGGCTACATGTAGTTGTAATTTCTATGGCCTTTATGGCACAACGGAAGTAGAAAAAAAGCTGTGTATGACTAAATATGATAAACTTTTTTTTTTTTTTCCAGTTAGTGTATTAAAATACATGTTCATGAATTAAAGGAGTTAATTACTGGGTTTTATTTTTTTTTTGGAGTGTATGATATTCCTATCACAGTTTCCTGAATCACTCACCTAAAAACCTTCAATGCAAATTGAAAACCAAACTGAATAGACTATATGGACTTATGAATATACTTTTAAATCAAAAATACTGATGGTAATCATGAGGCTATGGAATGTCTTCTTAAAGTCACTAGGCAAGAACTGTTTTAGACATACAGGGAAATACTTCAGAAGTGCTTCCTTTGGGAGCAATCAGCTTGCTACTTGTTAAGTGTCTCAGCCATGAAAGAAGATTTAGATTTTTTTTTTTTTTTTATGTTTGCTACTAGGGAGCACTGATCCACTTATGCTGGGAAGGTAGAGACTATTTCTGCGGTTCCACAAGCTGTTTCCTCTCTCTTACCAAAAACAGTGGTCCTGAAAACTCGGCAGGTTCATTTATCATGCAAACAACCACTAGCACTCAGTAAAACAAAAGACAAGTGTCAGTCACAGTCAGGGAAAGAGTATGAGAAATAGTGGAGGTAACTAAAAAGGAAAGAAAACAGATGTAAACTAGACAGACTTATTCCAAGAGCTTGAAAAATTAACAGCAGTACAGTTCTACAGCAGCTGATGGAAGAAAACCTAAATTTCTGAGCCATTCTTTTAGTGTGAAATAAATTAAATTTACATGGTATCTAAAATAATAATCTCATTGACCTTCCAAAATCTTTCACAGCCTTTGCACAGTTCTGTATGATAATGGAGAGGAATCCACCATAGTGACACACAATCTGCAAGCCATTCATCTGCAGCGCTCTCAGGAGTTTTCTTTGCATCATCACTAAATTATTGCGTTGCTACATCAATACATGAGGCAGTAGAAGTAAGACAGAATGGATTCCAAATCTCATAATTACAGAAGAGCTTTAAAAAAAAAAGTATCAATTCTGTGGATTTGCTAACCATATAAAAGTATACTGATGTCTATCAGAGAGCTCAAACAGCCCTGAGCAGAGTGCCAGCCTTGTCTGGAAATCTGCACCCATAAAAAGTTCCCCAGCCTGTAAGACATTGAGAGTGACAGCTTAAGACAGAATAACGATGGAGTCACCTCCACAAAAAACACAAGCAAGCTGAAGGAAGGCCCTACAGAAATGACTCTCCTTCATGAATACATTTCAGCAAACATTTGCACAGATAAATGTACCCGAGCATCACCTACAGTCCTGCAGTCATATGTGGTGATATGAAGAACACAAGTATCTCAAAAAGCACCAGATTCAATTGCCCAACTTGGAATTCATAATTGATTAGCTAAATTAATCTAGATCTAGACCACTAAAACAAACATTTTAAATTAGCTGCAAAATATAGTTTTTATTAGAATAATGAAATGGACCTTGAGAAGTGAAAGATAAGGTTTAAAAGCCTAACCAGCTGCTTTCTCTTCATATTTTTTTTCTTTTCATGGAACGCTATAATAAACAATGCTTTTGTTTTCTTAGATGCCACCTTTAACTAGTTAAGAAAGCAATCAATGTACTGAATCCTTTTAAGGTGATGGCATCATTCCATACCCCACACAGTCCTAGCAAACACCCCGCACTGGTCTGGAATCAAGCCAAGGTAGCAGTACCACAGGCTAACTGCCAAATTTGAGAAAATGAAAACATAAGCCTGATACTCAGTCAAAAAATTGGGCACACTCATTAACTGGAAATGAAATCATTTATCTCCTACAACTTACATTTGGTTGATAACTAGTGCACATTTAGAAATCATGTGAACTAAGTTTTTGCAAAAGTGACGACTTAATGCGGATCATGCTGCCATTAGCAAAATTAGCCTTTCAGCACACACAAGAAGTTCCTGCCCAAATCACAAAGTACTGCCAGCTGATGAATAGACCCTGCATAGCTTCTGAAGCTGTAAACTCAAGTCAGTTACTTTTGCTTTTAAAAATAAATAAATAAATCAATCCCTCAAAACACTTTTTTTTCTTTTCATTCAGAACAAAAATGTATTTTTAGCTATAGGGGGCAAAATCTCTACTCACTCCCCAACAGCTGGCACTGGTCACAGAAAACTCCACAGAAAACAATTCTCACTCCAAATAGATGACAACTTTTAAAACTGAACCTCTGCCCGCCCCAACAATGGGGTGCTCTGTGCTTTGGTAACAGATTTGCACGGGAACTGCCCTGCCTAAGGCCACCAAGGGCAGTCCCACATTTAGCATTGCACCCTCAACCCTGCCATCCTGTCACCCTGAGAAAGATCTGAGATTCTCAGGCTAAAAAGGTCTTCACTCATGTGAGTTGCCAGAGGAGAGGGATGGAGGGGACTAATGACTTATAAGGCTTCCTCAGATCTTCTCATAACTTCTTACAATTCTCTTGTACTTAAAACCAAGAAAGAAGACCATTTAAAAAATCCTGACTTGGCAGATAATCTTAAACCTCAACTTGATCATGTCTGTACTAAAGTCATGCAACCACAACACATTTTCTTTTGTTATAAACAGACCCAAATTGCATAATGGATTGAGGAAGCCTTCTGCTTTTCTGTTTTAATGAATTTGCTTCCTTAAAAATTTTTATCTGGCCTGTTGACCAGTTGCGAAATGCATTAAACACTAATTTCAAGCTGAACAGAATGTGTACTTTGAAAATATTTTACACATGCTAAGAGTGTGAAAGCTTTCTTTTTCAGATATGCAAACTGGCTTCTTACAGTAAAAGAAAAAAAAAAATCAAACCAAAATCAGGATAGAGCATTTTATAAGCATGTTCATTCTGAGATATAGAAATCCTACTGAAGAATAATGAACTACCTCAAAAGGCAAATTACATCATCACTCACCTGAAAGTCTTTTGTAAGGCTTGTTACTGCTTTTAGTGCCATTTTGGTGTTTCTTGTCTATTGATGGAGCTATAATTCCTTTGCCGTTCAGAATCTTTTCTGGTGACGGTGGCACTGACTTGGATGTCAAACCAGATTTTACCAAAGTTGGAGCAGGTACGGTAGATGAAGAGGCTGAGGAGGAGGTGATGGTGGTAGTGGTTGCAGAATTCATTTTAACGTTGGCACCATCTGCCTTCACTAGGTTAGGAATTTTCTCTAGACTGACTACTGGAACAGGAACACTGCAAAATCAAAGGAAATCTTCAATTTGTATTTTCGGTCCCAAAAATAAACAGCTACTTAATCCCCTTACACAGATAAAAAACTTCAATGCAAGTGACATCCTCAGACCAGACTAAAATGAAATATATTATTGACTATTCTTGCTCCATCATAGGTTTACAAAACCAGGTATCTCAAAGCCTGGCAATATAGAGAATTATGAAAATGAACCTTTGTGGTTGGTTTGTTTTGTTGTTTTGTTTTTTTTTTTCCCCTCCTTGTTTTTTTCCTAAGATCTAATCCTCTGCTATTCATAAACAAAATATTTCTTTCAAACATCCCCTTACACATATGGTCTCATGCCTTTAACACAAGCTCATATCAGACACATGTATGCTGTATACACTCAGCATATGGAAATGGTTTGCTAGCCATGTTAATATTTTTAAACAAACACAAAAATAATTCAGATGCTCAGAATGTGTGAATGACATACAAGTTCTAGACACAAGGAAAAAAGACATTTTAAGCATAGAAGTCTTAACAGCTGTCTCTTTTAAAGTATTGAAGTCCTTGATGAATTGCACATTACTAAAGTGTATTTTTAATAAAATCTGGTGAACTTAAAAATAAAATTTCCCAATGTAGTTATTAATTTACTTTTATAGAATAAAGTTCGCAATATCTAATTTTTCCTAACTTAACTACTGCCACAGCATATTTGTGACACTAACAAATTTTATCTTCTCAATTTGGCAGCAAAAAAGATTGAGAGAAGTGACTTTCAACTCCTACGCTGTTTTAACATTTCCAGTTCCTACCTGCATCAGGAAATATCCAGCAGCAGTATACAACAATTCCAAAGCTGTATGTCTTCTGACTACCAATTAATATACAATATATACCCCTCCTTACTGAAACAAACCCAGACAGAAAATATTATTTAGAAAACCTAAATTTTCAGAGCTTCAAGCCCAGGCCTCATTGGAGGCTGCAAGTGAAAACATCTCACTTATTCTGTTCTTCCCATACACGGCTTGAGGAGTTCCTTTTGCCAAATAGTTGACTACCTGCCTGGTAAATAAATACACACACAGATAATGCAAAAACAACAATTTTCAGACTGCCATGCCACAATGACTAAACAAAAGAAACATGGTTTTCTTAAATAAAGATGCAATAGTGATATTTAAAAGGGAAAAAAAAATCCTCATATAAAAGGATGAGAGTCTCCTTATCAGTATTCCTGTCTTTCCCTTTCTGAATTGCACCTTCATAATTTTAATCTCCAGCATAGAAGTGGCAATCTAGTAGGTTGTCCCATTCAGAAAAAAATGTTAAAACTTGGGTATTCTTTAATCTATTACATCTAGGCTAAAAGTAAAATGAGTACGTATAAATAAATAAATAAATAAATAAATGTAAAATTAATATTTACAAAGAGTGAGAAATTACTCCTTAGCAAACAACAACCTGCTTGCATATCACTGCAGTAATTTTGCATGGTAGTGCAGAGGTTCTACTGATGCAATAATCATGTGCTATTTGTTAACTACAAAACTCTGCTAAATCAGTATGCATTCTGAAGTTTTGCCCTCAGAAAAAGAAGATTTTGAGAAAGCATTCCCCTGGGACACCCTTAGGGAACACTGGAAGCAGGGTCCAAAATGACTTCTGGGCTACTCTGTCTCTCCATGGCTGATAAGCTGAAAGTGCAGTGTGTGGCTGGAGTGGACTGACCATAAGGGAAAGTCATCATTTTTGTCTAAGGGTATTTTAACATAGAAGAATTTATGAACATTGATATAAACAATACATATATAAAACTAGAAAGACGATGTATTCTGAAGCTGCAATTAAATTTTATGAAACTTCCATATGCTGTGGTACCATGAACACAGCAGTCAGTACACAGATTTGATGGCAGAAAAGTGTAAAGTGCTGGCCAGTAACCAAGCAAAAAAAAATTAAGTCACTCACAAAACCAGAACTGTATTAAATATTTCAATGACAATATAAACATGCAGCTATGAAAAGGAGGATTTGACCACCTACTTTTTTAGACTGGTCTGAATTTATTAAGTTAAGTAACAGATATAAATTATAACATCTCAGGATAAGAATTTTTTTTGTTGTTGTGTAAACAGATGGCAATTATATCGTCTAAGAAAATATTTTTTTTTACTCTAGATGAAGTAGTTTTTATTATCTAAAAACTATATAAGAACCTAAGATCAAATCTTCATGCCCCATTCTAACATGTAAATTATAAGTACTGATACACAGTGAAAGGGTCAAGAGTATTATCTGGTCTATTAGCAAAATATGGTTAATAGATTTTTAAAAAAGTAAAAAGTTTCTCTGTTTTGCAGTGCTCAGAACCTCAAATACTAGGGCACATATGGGTGGATCATTGTGACAACAAAAGAGCCTAGGGGAGGAAACATTTTCACTGTTTTGTTACAGATCAACAAATCAACCTTCGTTGTGCACTTAATTGCAATGTAGAAGAAAAAAGAAAAATACTCCAGTATTTGAAGACACATTCTACAGGACTGGCAGTCTACAATAAACTACTGGATATCTCAGAAGTTAGAGATGATAATTTATATACATATTTTAAAAAAATAAAATATGAGCAGGTACTGCATTCAACATTAAGGAATTCTAGATTTATCTTAACATAGAGATGAATCAATAATCAAACAGAAAATTGGGAGCTGCACAGGACTAGTGACTGTGATCAACTGCTAAGAACTCAAAAGGGAAATAAATCACAAATATTTATGTCTTATAGTTGCAGAGAATTATTTTCTTAAGCTGAGTTTCTTAAGTGAAAATTAATTAAAAAAAAAAAAGTTTAGGATTTCTTTTAAAAGTTTGTTAGAAAAATTTTAAAAAGTTCCTTAATATCTTATTTATTATATTTTTAAAAGAATTTTCCTAATGAAGAGCCTGTTTAGATTTAATAAAGACAACTGCTTAAAGGGAAGGTGAGAAAAGCAACATGCAACAAACATAAAAAACAAGGAAGGGCATGTAATAAAAATGAGAAAAATGGGAGTACAGACAATTGCCAAAGAAAGGTGAGAAAAATCTGTATTTGGTGAAGGCAAATTTATCTTTCTTTTTTTTTTTACAAAATAAATTCTAATAATAATAGTAATATCTACCTAAAGCACAGTAAAATCATTACTAGTGATGCAAAAATGACAGAAATGTTCGGTATTTCTACTGTACTAGGAAGGAAACATGATAGTGTTTTCCAATCAGATAAAACTATTACACCTCAGAAAGTGTAAAGTGACAGCTGAAAAATAATGACTTTCTTTTTTTTTTTAACATAAGGGAAGCAGGATAATATGGTCATGAGTTCCAAAACAGCTGGGGAGATATTTGGTCTCAGCATATTACTTTCTAACTGATTTTGGAATATTTGGCAACTTGAAGAAGTGCTGGTGTTGCATCTACATTGAAACCCCAAACCAGAGTGTCTTGTAAAAAATAATAGAAAAGCTCTTAAAATAAACTGATAAATGACTAGTTCGTATGGTCAGCAGATTTTGGCAAAGAAATCTGGTTTCACTTTTTGATGACCAGTTAAGCTGACAAAGATAACTGAAAATATTCCAACTTTTGCAAGGTAGTATAAAACACAAATAAGAACAGTTTAAAAGCACATGTTGAACAACATAAAATTAAAAAGTAGTTTTTCAAAAAATAACAATTCAATAAAGGTGCTTGCTAAGGGGATTTTTTTTTTAGCCATCATTACCAAGTCTGATGCGACTGAAAATTTAACAGGTCTTTAGAAACTCATGTAAGATTACTGGTGATAACACTTACTGATGGAATCAGAACTGAGGGAAACTTAAGTAATTAAGAGACAAAGGCAGCTATTAAAAGTAGCACAGAGTGTCTGATGAAGTTCATTAACTAAAAAAGACATTTTAATACCAGCAAATGTACACATGAAATAAGAAGATATTCAGTCCACAGTGAAATAAGGGGAAACAACTGGAAAATAGTGACAAAAATACTTGATGGTCACCATGGACAAGCTCTATAAACTTTTATTGTATTATTGTGTATTAAAAAAGGGATATGGCAAATAAGGTTAAAGGAGCAAATTTAGTTTTCATATATCCTTCTATATACTGATACTGGACTATAGCTGAATATGGCTTTCAGTGTTGCTGACCAGTGGTACCATACCAAAGCTGATGACTTAGAAGGGAACCAGAAAATGCCTACAAAAATTTCTGAGGGCTACATAAAGCACTTGACCATGACAGGCCTCAAAATCTCATTCTCTTTTTCAGACAAGATAGCATATTTTCTTCTGTTTTCTCATGTTCTTGGTCAGGCAGTTAGACGAGATGGTCACCGTAGATCCCTTCCAACTGAAATGGTTCTATTCTTCCTACCTATCCTATTTTATTCTAACTACACCTTCAGCAGAATCTGTTATAAAATCTCACAGTGAGAATGTCCTTCCCTCCTCACTATCTTGTGGCAAATGTTTTTAGTTCCAAGACATTGGCTGTGATTGTCATTCCCAACAAGAACAAAAAAAAGTGGCACATTGCAACACTCCCATGCCTTGACCTCCTTATTACCTCCATTTTCCTTTCCTTAGGGTTTTTAAAATTATGTTTCTTTGTTGTTATGTAATTCTGCTGTGGTTTTCTTTTGGTCATTCATAACTATATTATAATTATATTAATTCTTCAACTTCATCCACCCATTCAATTATTTTAAAATTTGTTACCAAAAAAATTCACAAACATTTAAAACCATAACACTTTGCTGTTCTGCATTGCTTGGTCACCTCTACAATATAAAAAAGTTCTTGTGATTTAGTGTCAGAATATCTGGTCCAAATTAACTTTGCTGAATTTTTGGAATTTTGCATTTGGAGTATTTGTAGATCTTCACTAGCTTCACTTTCTCAACCTCAGTATGAAGCACGGTGTTTCTTAACACAAAGAAATAAAGACTAAGAGCTTTGAAAGGTGACATTATAAATTTTAAATTATTACCCACAGGTAATCAAGTAATAGGATCACAAATACCTTTCTGATCGTGTTTCTGTTTACAGAAAGAGTGTCAGTTTGCTACATGTTGTTGACAACCATGTAATTTCCATCTTATTTTCTTCATTTTCAGAACTTCTGGCAGGCAATGGCTAATCCCTGTGGAGGGAGGCCAAAGAGACTTGCTTCGGCTTGTATCCCAGGGCTAGCTTACTTTAACACTTCATCCCAATTTTACACTGCCTCAGGATTGCAGACGGGTGGAAATGAACACCCTGTAGCATCACAGCACTGGAACACTCCAGGACAGTGCTGAAAAGCTGTGCTGGGACATGCCAAGTGAAGCAGCTTCCTTTGGGCAGGTCAGCAGGGAGGAAGAGAGTTCCAGCTGCAGGAATGCCTTTTATAAAGGCTAAGGATCTGGGTTGTTCTTATTAATTATAATAACTAGATCAGTATTGTTATTACTACCAATCGTCATCTTTTTTTTTTTTTTGCTTCCCCCCCTGTTATTTACCCTTTATACATCTTACCACCTCAACTGCAAGCTTCAGAAAACTGTATTTTACAATTATTTTGTGCACAGCACAGTGGTGCTCCAGCACTGCTCCAGTCTCTAAGCACTGCTGTATTAATAGCAATGATGTTAGAGAGATACACAGGGGAAACAAATCAGAGCTGACAGATATTTGTGGGTGATGTATTCACAATAATCCTTCATATTCCAGCTAAAAGCAGGAAAGCATTCGAAGAGCGGCTACAAAGATGAAACAGTTCCAGATCTTTTCCATCTGATAATTTAAAACACTTGCTGAGGAACAACCTAAGCCTCTGCAGCAAATCTTAGAACAAGACAGTATGTGAAAAAGAGCTACTTGGTCAGTGTTTAAGATGATGACTCAAGCAAAATTACAATGAATTAAACTTCGAGGTGCTGGGTCTACACAGAGGCAGGCCTGACAGTGGGCAGCAGTACTGGGTGATGCTGCAGAGGCCATTGCTGAAATATTACTGTACTTCCAACAGCCAAAATTTAAAAGAGATGCAGTATGGATGAATCAGGCAAGCACAAAAAAAGTTATCTGAGGTCTGGAAATCAATCATTACAATTGATGCAATTCCTGAATTAAGCTGATTTGATAACTGTCTAGAACTGTCATGAACTACATCAAGTAAATATTTGGGGCACAAGACTCCCATATAACAGACAAAAGCATTGAATAACTGGAAACTTCTGGCAATGACAAGCTACAACACACTCCAGTAAGTCCTGAATCTTATTTTCATTTTTGAGACAAATCTATTTGTGTAAATTGAGTATTTCTTTCTAAAAGATAAGTGGGTGAAATTCTATGGTGTGTGCAGGCAGATGAATGGAAGATATAATCTTATCCTAAAAAGAATAAATATTATGAATAATTTCTCTTTTAAGAAAATTAAACCTGCTGAATAGTTTCTAGAATTCTAAATAAAAATTATAATCCACTGATGGAATAGAACCAAACACTTTCTTCCACAGCATCTTTCAGTTCTGTATAACCTGTGATGATTATCAGACTGAGTTTATTCTTTAACAAGTTGTGTAATCTAAGGCACTTAAAAATAAATTTTGAAAGACAATTTCATTGATTTCCACCTCAGACTGTGATTTGTTATGTGATGATTACAATAACTTTACTATATGCCTCATTTTTCCCCACTGGTAAACAAAACCACAGTTTTATCGCCCAGCAACTGCAAGGGTTGGATAATTTGCAGGTACAACCACTGAGATATTCATTGCCGAAGTACTAACAGAGCAGTACAACAGTTTTAGATGTCTGAATCTACCTTGTTAATCTTCAGTAAATGTTTGGGATGTTCCCAATAAAGGGAAAAGGGATTGATAGAAATGCTCAGTTATTTTGTTCCCTTCCAGCTTTTACTGACTGACAAAATGCCATCTGTTGCCAGAAGGGAGGATATGGTTTACAGATTCAGTTACTATGCTGAAATGTGGATATCTAAGTTGTTGTCAGTAACAGTAGGATGAGAAATAGGTTCATAGTCAACAGTATTAATACGCTAAAGTTCTTTTTAATTTTCTTTTAATTAGACTTAAAAAAAAAATTCCGTCCAACATTCAGAAGAAACGGTCACTTACTCAAGAATATAATTTTTTTAAGAGTAAATGTGGAACATATACCTTCACTAGAATAACTTCTATTTTACCTGTGTGCATGTGTGCATATAATCTAAATATCTGGATTATCTATTTTCAGAATTATATACCATAATTGTGCACAATGCTCATCATGCTTGCAAAGATGGTTTGATCATATTTTTTCCAGTGCAAAGTGAATTCTACAGCTAGGCAGAAGCTGCTGGCTTTGAAATCATACCACTTGCACGTTTCAGGCAGAAAAACAAGACCTATTAATTTAACATAATTTGAGTTTATGGGTGTCTCACAAGTGACTGGTTTGTATTATATTATTTACTGCTTTAAGGCAATTGTGTCCATAAAGTCTACCTAAATAATGACTTTCTTATGCTAGGTATTACATATAAAAGGGAAGGATAGTTAGACAGTTAGTAGATAAAACTTAAGAAAAAGGAAGTCTTACTATCTCATGTTTACAGACACAGAACAGAGGCAGAGGCAACAAATGTGTAACAGTAGACTATGCAGAACCAGGAACTGAACCCAGGTCTTGAGTCACCAACCTAGTGACCTAATCACAAAGCATCTTTTTGGTAGATAACTAAAGTTGAAACAGTTTCTTATGGATAAAATAGTGACCCAGTTCTGCTCTAAATTACATTTCTGCAACTCTGCTGCTATCATAAGAGTCACAGGAGGACGGGCATGGCAGTCTCAAAGCCTGAATGTGTGTGTGTATCTATCTATCTATCTATCTATCTATCTATCTATCTATCTATCTATCTACCTACCTACCTACCTACCTACCTACCTATCTCCATATCTCCATCTCACAATACAATGATGTAAGATGTCCCCAAATAGTGATTTTTGCAGCCAGAATTTTCTTCCATCTTCTTACGAGGCATCAAACATGATGAAAATACAGAACGAACTCCAACAGCAGCTGCTGTTGAAGATAAAGGACGAGAACCAGTAGGTTTCCATGAATATCAGTTAAGCTACTATTAAGAACTCTGCCAAAATTGTCCTACTGTTCAAAAGCATTAGTTTAAGGGCTGATGCTGTACTGAAGGATGGACCTTAAAGATAGCACACTTGGTCAACATCTCACCTGCTTTACGCAGTTTAGAAAAGCAGACATTTGATGGAACATCAGAAAAGTAGTCCAGTCCTCTTTCCTCCTCCTAAATATTTTTTAATGTTAAAAACATCCCACTTTCTTCCCTTAGGAAATGTAGCATCTTAAACTGTAAAGTTAGATAAGGATGAGACTACAGATTTTTTTCTTATGATTGTGAAATACATATAGGGATACTTGTTACTTTTTGCAGAGCAACATCTTCAGTAGCTATATTTTGATACTTACCATGGTTTATCCCGTGATACTTTTGAAGGAAAGACTGTGTGCTGTTTGCTACTGGAGGTAAGTAGATTGTCTTTGGGCGTTTTGAATGGCTTTGAGCTGCTGCTGACAGGGTTATGGCCGCTGATACAGGATTTCGGTTTCATCTGCACTAGGGATGTCCTGGAATTGCAGGCTGGAGAAGCTGGAGAAGGGGAAGGTTTACACATTGAACCGTGTCTTCGTTCTGTAATGGAAAAATAATAAACTTTACAGCATTACATAGGCTAAAAGAAAAGAAGTCCAGGAAGAAGCTATTGTTCCTTTCTATGCTAGTTACAATGATTTAATCATTCTGAAGAACACCAGTCCATTACTGTTGTGAATATAATCAAACCAAATGATAATTAAACAGACCTGATTCTGTGAAGCACTCTGAAAAATGTATAAAATAGTAAAATAAATGCTGATAATCTAGCAGAAAATTTCACCAAGAAATCTGAAAACATTTTCTAAGCAATAAGCAACCACCAGTATCTGTGTGTGGGGCACACAAAATGTCCCAGCTCTTCCACATAAAGCAGAAAGTGGAGAGTATGTAACAACAGCTCTGGTGACCTGGTAAAATACTCTCCTGCAGACATGATATTGCTTCTGTAATAATTAGGATGAATACATGTGATCTGATTATTAGACAGTTTACTTTATGACTATCTTGTTTCAATCAAGGTAAAACCTTAATTTTCTTCCACAAAGAGGCAAGTGCAAAAAAGCAGGAAGCTTATGTATCAGCTACAAACACCGGATCCAGATCTCAGACCCTTGTAAACACTTTTCATGCTCACTGCAAAAAGCAAGGCCATGCTGACCCTGCAACAGGAGAACGTGCTTCAGGACAGACATCAGTAAAATTGCTTGGGTGTGATCATTATTTTTAAAATCTAAATGTCCTACCCCTGATATTGTTGAAAAAAAAAATTGCTTTAAGAACATATTTGGCCATTCTTTTACAAATTATATATTTTTTCAGGGAGCAGTGCTAGTGCTTGGATCCAGCATAGTGCTGGATCACAGTGTGCTGCAAACAATGGGCTTGGTTGGTGCTGTGAACCTAAGCCCAACGACAAAATAATACAAGAGACAGGAGTTGTCCATACCAGGCCTGTGCCCCTGTTTGTGGCAACACCCTTTCCCTGTCCCCTTCCCCCTGGTGTCCCCCAGCCAGAGGCAGTGGGTGGCACGGGTGGGATGGGAGGAAAGGAATTTTCCATCCCGGAGGATGGCTCAGCAGCACCGACTCCGGTGTGCCAGCACTGGGCACCGAGAGCCCCCACAGCAGAGATCAGCCCGGGACCCCCACTGCTGACACCGTGATCAGATGCAGCAAGCAGAATGGAATTACAGACCAAGAACCGGATAAGCTGGAGTTTTTCCTTCAACATGCAGAATTTTTTCCTCATCTAAAGCATTTAACCTGAAG
This sequence comes from Phaethornis superciliosus, assembly GCA_023637945.1. Taxonomy (NCBI): domain Eukaryota; kingdom Metazoa; phylum Chordata; class Aves; order Apodiformes; family Trochilidae; genus Phaethornis; species Phaethornis superciliosus. The sequence continues at coordinate 14,040,579 of JAJQWJ010000001.1, forward strand.
AATCCAAGGGGGTACTACTGTACTTGCACAGCACTGACTGCCGTGTCAGCCAACAGCAGGTTAAGGAAGCAACAGTGACCTGCTGCTGCAAGGGAAGGCTTTGTGTTTACATCATCAGCCCTGTGCTCACTAGTTTGATATTTCAAGGATAACTAAGAAAAATTTTCCCACAGAGAATCAAAACATGACAATTTGTCTGGCATCCTCACAAGTAAAAACTTGCCAGTAGCAGACGGATTCATCCATGATTAATTCGCAATAGGCAGATACCTCAAGAACAAAAGATAAATGCTTAAAATTTTTAGAAGAATATTCCAAACTGTTCCTATTGTATCACCAATGACAAAATAAAGGCATTTTCTATTAAAGATCAAGCCCTTCCACATCTTTATATTCACAGTTTTAATTAAAAATGATGCAATTCCCTTCTCATATTCTCTTGAAACTGAAGAAAACAGTAATAGTTCTTTTAAATGCAAAAAAATAGCTCCCCTCACACCCCAAATGCCACTGTCATTTGATAGTTTTCACCCCATCACACAGCTCAGTGTGCAGCCTCTGCCTTTAAAAGTCCTTTGCAGGGTGCAGGTAATTTACATTCTTTTCACCTCACATTGGTGGCAACAACCACATAAGCTCAGCATCTGCTTCCAAAATGCAGAGTTCCATTCAGAGAGTATTTATTTTGTTAAATAACAGTTATTGTTTCAAGATTCACCAACCTTCTCAGCAACTACTTCATCAGTTTAAATTAATGAAAATTTGCAACTTTCCCATTAATTATTTAAGGCCCATGAAAAGGAACAGCTATGTAACCAACAAAACCAAGCTGTATATTATATAAAGTGAAACTTGGGGAAAAAAAAAAATTTCCATACACAAATTATATAAATTCAGGATTAATTACTCCACTCTTCACCACAGCTACTGATTTTCTCAGGACTGACCACTTTTTGTAAACTGTGTCTCTGATATCAGTCCTGTGTACACATTTGGAAATGAAATCTGCTCCTTTGTTATTAAAATTAATCTTCCAGAAAGACAGACATTCACGATATTGACCATCTAGAATTACATTTTAAAGTCATCTAGGTATCACATGCCACAGCAAGTTATTTTTTAACAGTCTCTTTACACTGGATTTTCAGTCAAGCTAAATGTTTGGTGCTTTTTCCTATGAAACTTTCTCAATTTACATTAACTTTGCATTTTTTACTATAAAACAAAATGGTGGAAGAGGCATTGTTGTGATATGACAGTATTATAAAGTGCATGCCATTATTTTAAATAAATATTTACTTCAAAGATAGGGGAGGAAAAGATGATATAATTATTTTATCTAAGTGTGTCAAACTGGTGGTCATTCTTGTTATTCCCTTTGCCTCCTTACACTCTCCTCTTTCCCCAGACCATGGCTACAGAAAGTCTTCCATGTTTTAGACAGACTCCGATACATATTTGAGAATTATCAGCATTACCCATATTCTCTTGAAATTTCCTGGAAGCAAAATGGAAATTATGACCATTGTAAAGTCATGCAGGAGGAAGAAAGTAAATGGTCAGTGCTACACCAATAGTCAAGTGTTCTCAGGCACTGCCTGGGCAGGTGAAATCCGCACACTGACACACAGAACTGAATGTCACTTTAGTGTCAGCAGGAGATGGTGGCAGCAACACTTTGCAGGTAGGGCCACAGTGGAGAGCTGGAGGAGCAACAATCCTCAAAGGGGCAGAAAACCCCTGTTTGACCTGGGCAAGCATGGCCACAGAGCCTGGACTTGTTGAAGGTGTGAAACCTCATAAACAAATCTTGATGGTGGGGGGGCATAAATCATAACTAAATATTGATACAAACCTTCTCAAGAACTATCAGCTTGCCTCTTGCTTCCTCCTTCCTTACAGTGTATGTGGTAGTGAGTCAGCATTAGACACTGGTAAGAAGTTTCAAAGTGAAATAATGGGGATATATGACAATTCTGTCAGCTGTCAAAATCAACTACTTAAACCAGAGTGGTGGTGCTTCTCTATAAAACTGAATTGCTTGGTCGCATCTGTTTTTTTAACTTTTCCACCTATATGCCTATTCATATTTTACATATAAACAAAGAATTACACACAATACTACACAGCCTATGTAATAAATAAATATGTGACTAAAATAAATTTACATTAAAAGAGTTATTACAAAATTAGATATTTCACATGCTAACACATTCAGGAGACAATGAGCCATAATAAAAAAGTCCACACTTATTTGCAGTTCATGTGTAAGCAGATTGGATGTAGCAGGGCAGGTGAACTACACACGCAACTGTGGACATGGCTAGCCCTGCTTACATACAGGGCTATGTAATCCCTGGACATAAATGAACCTAAAGGAGAATGAAAATTTTTGTTTCCTTAAGATGAAAAAATCCTGCAAAGCAACAATTAAACCTGTTGTCCCCTGTGAGATCCTAACCTAAGCTCTCCATGCATTTCAGTTCTGCAGAAGCCAGCACAGCTATGAATGTGCTCAAGAAAGAGAACTTTTCCAATTAATTTAAGTAGTTCCAAATGGGTGTTTACACCCCACATAAATAAAAACACATACTCTGTTTTGTTCTAAATACCAGTTTCAGTCAAATCCAGCAGCAGAGAGAACACAAAGTTACAATCCTCTTTATTACTTTAATCTTTCTGCAACCTCAGCTGTCTCAGGGCAGCCACTGCAGCAAGTGACAAGTAACATGTGACTTCTGCTGTTAATGTATTAATTACATTAATCTTTGTGGAAAGTTTAATACTCTCTCACTGAACTAACTGCAATTTCTAAAGAATCAATTGCTGATCAATATCTGTTATTTTTTCTAGTTAGTGACAAGAGTCTAAAAGCCCAGTGTTGCGTATCCTCCTCATGCTCACTGCGAACTCTGCATCAGGAGCATTGTGAACTATTTATTCCAGGAGATTCTCCATGTCCTATGGAAACATGGATATAGTCCAACTTTCTCAGCTAAATCTGAATTGTTTGTAGATGTGAAATTCTTATGCTGTTGGAGACTTAACAGTCCCTCAACCTCCACAGCTTCTCTCCCATGCCCTTGTACTCCATTTTTAATTCTCCTTCCTGCATCCTACACAACACAACTCCCTACCTTTCCCCAAACCCTCTGCTACAGCTGCCAAAGTCCTCTAGGTCTGTCTTTGAATCTGTAATTCCACTGGATCCTCTCTGACTGGTCACCAGGGAATACTAGCAGCTGTTTTGCAGGAAACGCCACTTCTCCTTCTAATCATAAGCAAAAAAGCAAAGCAATAGAGGCAACAGGAGCTCCAGAGCCACAAGCACAGTGTGTGGGAAACAAAGTGGAAAAACCACATTCTGAGTAGAAAGAATCTTCTCAAATTGTTGCTTCAACTCTCTCACACAAGATCAAGTGCTCACTTAGCTCTCAGCAAACCTTACACACAACAACACAGCTGTAAATATGTTGCCAGTAAAATACACCAACCATATGTTTCCAGGTGGACTGTAGTACTTTTGTACCCAAAAGATCTATACATGATCCCAAAACTGCAGATTATCTCTAATTATGCCTACAAAACTTCCCACTTAGTATATCCCACCTATATCCATTCTTACCCAACATGCACTACTCAAAACCGAGCAAATCAAAGGAACAGTTTTTGCCCAGTTAGTGCCTTGTCCATCAGTGAGATGCAGAAGACTGCAAAGGAAAAAAGTCATGCACAGTTTGAGTGGACAGACAGCTATGCCTTTGGTCTTTCAGCGTTTTTTGCAAATAGTTGAACAACAACAAAAAAATCCCTCAAACACTGTCAGATGAGAGATACTAGAACTTTGTCAGCACCAGTCATTTTGAAACATTACTCTCTTTACAGCATGACCTGACTTCCTTTGTACAAGAGGCCTAAAGCAAAAATCAATTTTAGGTTAACCCACAAATAATTCAGAGACTCAGTGTTACGGATTATAGCTTGGCATTACACTTGGTAAAAACAAAGTATAATAGCTAAACCTCAGGCAGGTAATGAAATTATTTGTTGTTAGTAAACCATACAGAATAATAAAACTCATTTTACGCTTGTATTCACCACAACCTTTGAGTTCATAGCCCTTTTAATTAAAACAGAATAAATTTATCTGACTGCCCCTAAAACAATATGAATATTGTTTGTTATTCCCCATTTTCAATATTTAATCAATGCTAACAAAATTTAGTGTCTCATCCACCGTGTGATTCTGTTTCAAGTAACATATGCCAGCCTCATTGCTCATCTTACTTATGATAACTCCATACAGCACCTATGCACAAATTAGTTTTCCTGTTTTCAGTATATCCTGAGGTGTTTTGTTGCACAGCCCTTCATTGTGCAAAGTTGAGCAACGTATACTTACAATTTCAGTAAACAGTAAGTGAAGCCTGCCACCTTGTACTGATCCCAGTTCAAAGTTTGTATATGTACTTGGCATTAATTCTAATAAAACAAAACCAGAATAAAAACCCCACACATGCCCGAAAAGCGACAGCCAGCTACCAGAAAACTGAACTAGACTGCTTGCAGAAATGTGTCATCCTGCAGGAACTGGCAGCTGGTTCATAACAAGAGTTCATAAACACCTTGTAAGCACTTTCATTTTGCAGCCACAGTCTGAAACAACACTAACAAAACCTAGCAAAAATAAACTCGGATTTGATGCTAGCAAACTACAGCATAGTGTTGCAAGACCAAAGGATAACTTTACCAGCTTTCTGACAAAACACTATTCCAAGTCCAGCTGAAAATGTTTGGAAATAATATCCGCAAACTGTTCCACCCTTCTTGTGCTGCGCACTGGAAAGGAAACAGCACAGTCGGTTTCATTTTGATACTTCTTGCAAACTGACAAAGGAAATAAACTGCCAGCTCAAACCCCCGGACTGATCCGCTGCATAAAACACAGCTCAACAATCGCAAGCTTCATTCCAGGTCAAATGACATAACTGGGAAATTATCAAGTGCTAAAATAACCACTGTTCTGCTGGTGTTTATTTACAATAAACACAACCTTTGCTTTCTGACATAAACCCACTAAAACGATTCTCCATTTCACAAAGTCTGCAAGTGAGTAGGATCAGCAAAATTATGCAAAACATCCTGCTAGAAGAAGAAATGTAAACTGAGCCACTTACAGAGAGGAGCAGGCTGCCAACTTAATCTGATTCTACGACGACTGTAAACATGTACTTTTGGAATGTGAAACGATTCACATTGCCACAGATGCCGTCAGAGAAACACAGCAACGTGATTAGGTATTCTGCACACGGTAAAAAATCAGGCAGATGACCTCCTGCAGCAAATACCAGATCAGCGCTCGCACACACCAACTGTTTTGACTACAGGCACTTGTTAAGCACCAAGGTTCAGGTCCTACCAGTTGGACACCAGAACTGATCCAGTGCCAAGAACAACAAGCACTGAAAACGGCTGCAGGGTTTTGGGGTTTTTTTTTGTTTTGTTTTTTCTGTAGTTGTTGATACAACTCAAGTAAATGCAGAAGCGAACCGAAGTGCAAACTTAAAACCAGCAAAACACATTTTATGTATTTAGAGGAAGGCACTGCATTTTTTCATTCTTGATTCAGGAAAAAAGGAGGGTGTTTAACACAGTAGGGCAAACCTGCTGCTTTCTTGAATTTTTTTTTTATTTATGGGATAATGGCATTTGCTAGCATAGTTACAGGAAACAGGAGGAATAATCTCCAGAATATCATCACCCTTAAGTGGCCAAATATCTTAAAAATGGCCAAATATCATAAAAAGGCACACACTCAGCATTTCCCAGAACACTCCCATTCCTCTTCAGTAGAAAGCATGGTAAAAAAAAAAAAAAGGTCAAAGATAACTCCAGAACAACAAAAAATTTCTTCAAATAGCGTGATTAATGATAGTAAATGTAAAATGAAACTGCTGGGCACTTGTCTGCTTCTTTCCCAAGGATTCTGAGATCTAAAGACAAAGCTCAAAGGCATCACTGATGTGTAAGAGACAGGAAAACAATGGAGGAGTGAGTATCTTGCCCTGGTGACAATGTCAGTCTTCGTATCAATGAGCTGGAAGACTTAGATTTAACTTTGGTATCAAAGTCTGCTTTTTCAGCTTTAAAACTGGGTATTAATAATGTAGGGTATTAACTTGATTAAAAAAAGAGTTGTAGACTTAAGTAGGAATTCATTGCTTCTTGTAATGACACAATTCCACATGTGTAATCAGCAATTGCCACCTGACACAATGCTAGTGCAGAAAAACCTGACAGTTCTCTGCTGCAAGTCATATGTGTATCTCAGCTCACCAAAACAAAAAATCCACAGACAAAAGTTAAATAACAAATCTGGGTACACACTTCTGTTGCAACACTCTACTAGAGAAATGCAAGGAGAGTTTACAGATGGAATTTTCCCATTCTGCTGGAGGAGATGCTCTGGTAGTCCTACATGCAACTAATGAGACTTCCTGATGAATCTGAGAGTGTTTGAGGTAAAAGCCACCTCACACTTCGTGTCTGGTGCTTACTCCACACGGACAGCCCTTGTCAACTTTTTGCAGATATCTTGTAGCCCACTGAGCAGTGGTAATGGTATTTCCACAACTGTTGTTTTACGGGCAAGAAAACGTATTGTCAGCCCTAAACTTTGGGCTAAAAGTATTAAACTATTTCTGGCATGACACTTTCTTTGAATAGGTGAGCACCACACCCCAACGAGAATTTTGTGGGTGACCTTTTATCTGAAGAGAAATCTTTTATTTGGCTATTTGTTGGATGTAAGAAAACAGCATCTTTACATTTGATATTTAAATTTATAAAAATATTTAAATTTACATATATAAATATGTATTTTTATACAATTATATGTTAATATAAACAAGAGGAACAACACTGTATTTTACTAAATATACGAATTTAAAAGTAACTCACCTGCTCATTCCTTTAAACATCTGACTTAAATAATTTTACTTCAGACACACTATTTCAAACAGAGGAAAATTTAGTACTGCCATCCTGTCACACTTTGTATTGTGTAACAGACCTGTTTCCTCAGGCCCCAGGCAGATCATTCGCACTCAAGGTCATCTGATGCTACATTCTGTTATTTATTTACTTATACTTATCAGGCAAAATATTTCGTTGTATCTTTATCTCCACATTTACCATTTACAAAACAATAACAAAAAAGGCAATTTATGTACATTATTGTTTTAGGAAATCGTTGGATCTTTTCTGTCTTTGACCATAAAACTTACAGAAAACTGATACTTCTTTAATGCTTTATTTAATCAAGACAGATGTAACAGCGTTTCTTTACACAGATAAAAAAAGCCATAGATGAGTGAGATGGGACTACTGAGGTGGTTTTGCAAAAAAAAAAGGCAAAACAACTCCATGAAAAGAAATTATCAATTTTAGGAGGCTTGGGCTCTTGATCTGCTTTCATGCATATTATCATGCCAGGTTTTATTTAATATCAAGATAAGCATATTACTAGATCCTTTTATTGTTCCTAAGTAAAACTTGTACAAACCAGTAACAACTTTTCAGGTATAAGCCCAGAGTAATAGCTTTACAGGGCTTGTATATCAGCTATAGTTTAAACCTTCTGGATTTTTGAGCTCTGATTATTATTTGGGATCCAAAACTGGCATCTGGTGAAACAATACATTTTCTAAAAAAAAACTTTTAAAAAATGTTTTATAAAGCTCTGAGGGTTTGGATCCCTAAATTTGCTCCATCTCAGCTACCCTGAGCTTCTTCGTCCTCCAGCACCTGCATCATTTCATTCTGTATCTTCAGTTCTTTGCGCCCTAGCAAGAGATGGGATAAGCTCTGTCTGGACTGGAGGTACATGTGTGACCCAGAGTGCTACTGCCATATGAAATAGTGTTCTCTGGGGGCACATTCATTAATGTCTTTTCACAGCTGCTGATTCTCACAAGACTGCTGAAACTTCTTGTTTATAAAGCTAAATGGGCAAAGAGTTAAAAATTCTTAGACAAAATTGGTATAATGTTTAAAAGCATTATTACTACTATCACTATTATAATAATTATAATATTTTCAGAAACTCATGTTAAAATTTATATAGTAATTTTTTTACTTGTTTTTATGTGTTTGTCACTCCTCATGGTTATTCCCCGGCTTCAAATTAACCACCTTGGAATATTCTGACATCTTTCAAAAATCCAGCTAAAAAAATGGATCTGCCCAACTAAGGACATTTCTTTGTTTTGAAAATAGAATGATCTTATATTTAAATTTTAATTCACTTTATCAAACTCTTCTACAAAAGTAGCAGAACTGTCAGTGCAAAATATTTCCTCTTTCCAGATGTTTTAGACAAATCAGCTCACTCATTTTTCAGATGTACTATTTGCCATATATAATAAATCTTATTTAGAATGCTGCAGGAATGTCCCCAAGTGATAACCCTCTAACAAAGCTTCCAAAGTGAATGGGAAAAATAATTCCTGAAGAGGTCACTTGTTCATGTTTCCCTTGGTATATACAATAGCTCTTAAAAACAAGAAACTGAACTTAACCTTTTACAGAACAAAACTGAACAGACATCACTGAAAGACATATCCAAACACAGAAGTAGGTTTGTAGGGCATTTTTGCCTTCTCTTCTTTCTTAAAAATCTCTTTGGTTCTATAGTTACATTTGTCTTAAGATCTAAAATGGCAGCTTGCACTTTAATTCACACCATTTATGATTTCTAACTGTCAAACTAAACAAACTCCAGAGAGAATCACACATGAATGACATAGACTCAAATCAGCCTCTGAGAGTCCAAGTGACAAGTGTTTCACATTCCACCTGTGAATGCACCCCTTTACCAGTCTTTACTCTTCATGTATTACAACTTACGTGTTTTGGATGAACTATTTAATTATTTATAACACTAACAGCTTTCCCACCAATGCCCTGAATGGGAGACAGCATTGTATGTCTACAATTTTAAATGGCTGTTCTACCTATATAAAATATTTCTTTCTGACAGGCCTTTAATCAGTTATTTCAAGCTACTGTTTCAATCAATAACAGGTTGAGACTTCAAAATTTGTTGAAGCATGGTCAGCATTTCCTGTGCTGTGTGAAGAAAGGAATTTAAGGCATTCCAAGTTCATTCACCCACTCATATTGTCTGTGTCCTCTATTACTGTGACAGGAATGACACAAGGGAAAGGAAACATTACAGCTATCTACAAAGGTGCATAAACTTCACAGTGCAGCACAGCTGCAATCCCACTGCTGTGCAATTCAGTTTTCCCTCCAGTAATTTCTGATGCTTTGAACAACCTGTTTCTCAGTCCAGGAGGTTCCAGCTTCCTATGTATCTTCTCAAAAGTACACACAAACTTTATTTTATGAAAAAATAAATGTATAGATGCTTACCAGTTGGAGGCATGGGATATTTTTCAGCATGGAGAGGTGCTCTACTTGCTTTCTATAATTACTTACATAAGCTCATTGGGAAAAACCTCACTTCTCATTAAAACAAGGCACAGCTCAACTCAGAACAGCTCTTGTGAGTTTTAACAGGGACAGTAAACAAATAAACCAAGATCACTAGAAGTCCAAATAGGAATTTGAAGTCCACATAAAGGAATCAGTTTTACCTAAAGACATTTAAATTTAATATTTGCCACATGAGGTCTCAGAGAACAAGCTTGCAATAAACATCTTTCTAAGTTCTTAGAAGTTTGACATATATCAGTTATTTTTTATTTAAACCACTTGAGTCAATGGGAGCATAGATAATACATATTAGGGATAATTTTTTCCTACTAGAGCTTTGACGGCTTTTTATAGTGCTAGAACCTGGCTTCATCCATGCTCAGTTCAGGCGGGAAGAACAAATAGTACATCTGTTTGTCAAGAGATGAGGGTAACCTTTGTTCAGCCAAGAAATGCTAACAGGAAGAAGAGAAAACAATTTTAAGATTTTCAAAGTGGGTTATTTATAAACACACAATTACCCATGGTCAGATTGTCTGTGCCAGAGATGTAGAAACAAATCAGTGCCAGCTGGGCTCATTAGCCTAGATGCAGCTTGGTGCAAATGTCCTTATACTTCTAGGGATGGTGTGGGTCCAGAAATTACACAACAATTTTTATTCTGCATAAGACTGAAGTTTTTGTTTGCTGTTTTTTTTTGTTTTGTGTTGTTTTTTTAAATCTAAAGTGAGGCACTTCAGTTGTCTCTGTATGGCATTTCCAAAAGCAAGGGCAGTGGGGAAAATGGCAAGGATGCCCTGTGAAGGCACTGCCTTGCAGCATGACCCCCGTGCTCTGGGTCCAAGAAGCTGCAGTAGCTCAGGCACAGCATCAAGCCCGAGCTGGCTGTGTGCATTCCTGCCATGCTGTGTCAGGCCTGCATCCTCTGCCAGGGAGCTGGGGAGCTCAGTGCAGACAAACACAAGATACTTTTGACAATGCAGAAGCCAGGCATGGTGAACACTAATAAGTCCAAATACAGCTGGGATGGCTTCTGCAGAGGAACAGAGTTGTGAGATCATGGTTTACAATAAAGCTATTTTAACCAGATATTCAAAATATGGGGAAATTTTAAGCACAAGTGCTTTTTTAACTGTGTGAAAAACACGTCAAGAGACAACATCAATCCAGCTTGAAGCTGTTTTCCTAGACACAATGCCAAAAGTGTAATAGAAAGTGAAACAAAAAAGTAGACAGAGAAGGAAATGGAAAAAATCCAACGTTTTATTTCCTACCTGCCAATTGCTTCCTCTGAACCAGACTATCTGTGATCATGCTGAAGGGCTGAAACCTTTCTCCATCTGTCAGAAGACAGCAAACTCCAGAAGAGACTTTATGCTGTTTAGACTCTTCTGGAAGTTGTCCCTCCTCATTACATTGATGCTGCTATAGGTGAAAGAAATCCTATAGTTCAGAGATAACAAGAGATACTTCTAAACCGGAGGAGTTTGAGAATCAGTTTATTTTTTTTCCAGCTATGGACATCACTTGACCAAAGAGGCAAGGAAAGGACAACAAGCAGGATCCTGGCATAAAAAAATCTCAGCTATAATCAGCTGACTCCAGCTTGATTACAGAGGAGGAACTAAACTCTGTATTTGGCAAATGGATCACAGAGCAAGTCTTTTCTAAAGCTTTTTGCTGAGTCTGCCAGTTGGTAGCTAGACAGTACAGCAGATTTAACCAGCAATGGCTAAAAAGTGAACCAAAACTAGCCTCAGCTATCCCCTGGCATTTGCCCACTGTATCTAAATACTGAGAGAAAATGTTTATTTACACTGAAGAGCAAAACCTGTAGCAGAGAACTGCTCAATTGTTTTCAAATGACAGCAAGACAAAGAGGGTCCTACAGTAGAATGAAGTAGAGGTTCACCTATACCACCAGAACATCACTGTAACAACTGCGGAAATCTTCAGGTCCTAAATCTACAACCTTATTACCTCTCCTTTCCTTCTTCCTTGTCTCAAATGCCTTGATTTTCCAGGTTGCTTAAGCTCTGAAAACCAAGTAATTCAAGAAAAACAGTGTTCAAAACCAAAGTTCATGATGATAGATGTCACTTAGAGTACTCTTGCAGTTTTATGTGTTATAATTATTTCTCCTACATTTCAGATCCCTAAATGCCTACTGCCTAAAAGGTGATAGCAGTGAAAGTTAAACAAGTTTTATTGTCTTCCTGTGCTGGTTTACCTTAGAACATGAAGTTTATTCTTAGTATTAGGGACAAACATATTTTGGAAGGTATAATATTCAGGCAACAAAACCAGAAAATGTATCTTCTGATGTACACTATTTGCAGGTCTGGTGTATGGTATTAAGACTGGTAAACATTCAACAATTCATATATTCACTTATTTACTGTAACAAGATTAGGTCAGCACTCCTCTCCACACCCCTAAGCCACATCTGACTAGGAGAAACCATAAATGCAAGACCCACTGCACTACCCCACAGCCCTGCTGAAAGACTCAGTTGCTGTAAGGTTTGAGGAAAGACACCCAAGGTATTTCCCCTTCCTGGGGGCTATTGCCACAGCAAATTTCAGCTTGTAACTTCCAGATAAATTGGCTGCATACCTGTCAAGCACACACATGTGAACTGCACTTACATAAACTTTCTGCTCCATTGCTGCTCCCCCCACACCAAGATAACAATTCTAACCAGGAACTTGTTTAGCAACAGCCTAAGAAACACTTTCAGAGAGCTTCAGAGGTGGCACTTAGAAAAAGACAGATAAATTTTATGTCCTGAAGGCCCCATAGCAAAGCCTTGTGGCTGGCATCAGGCCTTACCTGTCACGGCTGCAGTCATACCACAGATCGAAGAGATGCAATTGATATTTCTACTCTTCCACTCTTTCAAAACATTCCTGGCTCATCTTTGGCTTCAGTACAGTATTAATGAACAGCTGCATTACAGTGTAGGAATAGAGACCAGAAGTACTGTATAACACAACTCTGAGTAACTAGAATAGGCTGTTCTTGTCCTGCAAGTGTTGCTGCCCCCAGACGTAGTCCTGTAGATTCAGTAATCAGAACAGACTGCTGAACCTGCCTTTGCAAGCAATGTTAATTCACCCTTTATCAGGGACCTCTTTCTTTAAAATAATTTTATGGCAATTTACCAGCCACAAATCTTACATGCCTTTCCCTCCTCTCCCCCCTCCTTTTCCTGGCTAACTGGAAAATCATTAAATACTGTAGTGATACGGACAACTTTTTTATGACTTCTGTCTTCCTCTTCACAATTACCTGTCAAAATCTGTTACATAGCAAGTCTGAAACAAATATTTCTATGCTGATTTTGTATTTTAATTAAATATAAAGCAATATTGGTCAGATACTTCAGGGCACTTCTAGCTTTACAGAAATCGAAGTTCATTTAACAGCCATAGTATTTTGCAGATTCAGAGACACCACATCCATCAAATGACACTGGTCTCAGGTAAACAAGTAGATTTTCTTTTTTCTCCTGAAAACTTTATTAAAGTTTTCTAGTGTCACTTAGATTTCATAGTTAGAGTAGTTTAAAAATAATGTAATGGACACAGAACATTTTCTCCTAAGTTCGTCGGTACAAATAGAAGGAGGCTGTAATCCATGCACACAACAAGTAATTCAGATGTAGTTCATACTACAGCACAGCAGGAGTAAAGCAGTAATGTTGACATTAAACTGTATGTATCCCTTAAGGCTTGCAGGTAATCCCCTCCTTTTCCAAGAATTCCACACTGAGAAAAATAATATTAATCATTTAAGAATAATTTTGTATCATGAAAGTACTCAAGTCCTTTTAATGCAAATTTACACATCTAGAACCATAACAAAGCTGACAAAAGCAAATGCTCAGCAATTGTGTTGTTCTTGATTTTAAAAACTCCATCTAATACTTAAAGAAGTCCATGAAAAAGTTGACAGCTGCTAATTCAAGAGTCAGCAGTTCTCCACTATAGTGGCACATTTTGTTTAAACTGCTTTGGTACCACTGTCATGTTATTAGTCAATTAAAAAAAACCCCAAACCTTCTATGAACTACGCATTTCTGAAACACTATCTATTACCAATGTAACCTGACATAGTTTGCACTATTTTTTTTTTGGCACATTGTCACATGTGAAATATGTGTGGCAGAGCAAGCAACAAAATACACAAATACCTACTCTGCATAAGGAAGTAGTCACAATAACTTCTTTGTGTACATGGGTCTGATTTCCTGGTTACCTGCCTCTGTTTTCCTCTAACCTTTCTGAAGCATTAGTGTCTGCTCACAAGTTAAAAATCTTTGCAGTAGTTTGAGTAGATTTGTTCAGATAAAAATAAAAATCACAGACTGTATCAGATTCCAAGACTGTAAGCAACACAGGTCACCGTATTTGCACAACAGCATGCTGATACAGATGGGAAAAAAACCCCAAACATTATAGATAAACAAGGGTCAAAGTTCTGGTTACGTTTGAAGTTTCAGTATTGACACTTCGTGATCTGTCTCAAACATTCCTTCTTAAATGTATTTTGTCCTTCTATGCTAAAACAATGAACTACTCTCCCCCTTTTCGCATATCTACTTTTGATTTGCTCACTTACATTAATATAAAACAATTAGGCCAGGTTTAAAAGGTCCTCAGTCCACCATAAGCATTGTCACAATTAGTCAGGCGGGCTCTGGGCTCCTTGCACCCGGGTGCCTCAGCCCGGGGCCACCTCCTGCAGCGGGGCGGGAGCTGCCCGGGCCAGGGCCAGGGCCAGGGCCAGGGCCAGGGCCCCCTCGCACCCTTCAGCGCCTCGGCCGCTTTGGAGCCCAGGGAGCTGCTGACAAGCTGCAGATAACGCGCATTACGCTCCCTCCGCATTACGCGGGTATCTAAAACTGGGGGTATTTCTCTCCGGCAACAACCGTGTCCTATAGCCTCCCGCGGCTCCTGCAAGAGGTTTCTCACACTTCTCGGCAACAAACCAGCCCAGGGCCTGGAGCAGACCCAGGCTCTCATTCAGACCCCGCTGCAAAACCCCCTCAGAGGCACCTTCCCCCGCTGTGCTGACAGCAGCCCCCGCGGAGAGGGACGGGAGAGGCCGGGAGGTGGCAGGGAGGTGGCAGGGAGCAGGGCTGGGAGAGGGCCGGGAGGTGGCAGGGAGCAGGGCCGGGAGGTGGCTGGAAGAGGGCCGGGAGCAGGGCCGGGAGCAGGGCCGGGAAGTGTCAAGGAGCAGGGCCGGGAGCTCCCCCTCCCGGAGCCGCCGCCATCGCTCCGTAACCAAGAGATATTTACTGACGCCTGCTCTGAGGATGGGGGGGGAGCACGGATCTGTCTCTCTCTCGCTGTTTTTTTTTTTTGTTTGTTTGTTTGTTCGGTTTTTTTTTTTTTTTTAATCCTCCTTACTGAACGCGATGAGCAGGAAAACCCAAAATAAAAACAAAAACCCAAACCAACCAAACAAGCAAAAAGAGCAAAAAGCTCAGGACTGGCACAGTAGATGCAAAAATTTCATTATGAAAACCCTGTTTCATTTATCACTCAGTTCTTCTGAAAAGTTGTCAAACTCCTCATTTTTAGGAAGACTTACAGGAATCAAGTCCTTTGGCAGTACTGAAGGCTCCTCCACTTCCATCCTGGTGACACACTGCCCACCTCTCCCAGGCTCTAGCGCTTCCTACACTGCGCAGAGTAATGCATGGCAAGCCGTAAATCAAAATTAAACCTCTAAGGATCTAACTTGTTTGACACAGAGATATCCAAGTGGACCCAGAGTTAAGATCCTGTTACAGCCAGCTCCTGGATAAACACTAAATTATTTATCAACTATTCTTCTTTTTAAAAGTACTCTGAAGAACTCACAAGTACACAGATATCAGAGCTATGGTGTCACCACCAGAAATAAAAGGCTACACCAACGAGCTGAGCTTTGCCGTGGCACAGCTGTGCGTGCCAAAGCATCCCCTTGCCAAACTCAGCCAGCCGACTGCTGCAGGTTCCCCATTAACCTGAAATACTTCCTTCGGGGTAACTCTCAAGATTTGGAATGGAATTATGTTTAAAGCTTACCCAACGCCACTACAAGTCCTGGAGCAGGTCCAAAGGAGGGAAACCAGGCTGGTGAAGGGACTCGAGCACAGACCCTATAAGGAGAGGCTGAGGGAGCTGGGGGTGTTCAGCCTGGAGAAGAGGAGGCTCAGGGGAGACCTCATCGTTCTGTACAACTACCTGAAGGGAGGTTGTAGCCAGGGGGGGGTTGGTCTCTTTTCCCAAGCAACTTTCAACAAGACAAGAGGACATGGTTTTAAGTTGTGCCAGGGGAAGTTTAGGTTGGATATTAGAAAGAATTTCTTCACGGAGAGGGTGGTCAGGCATTGGAATGGACTTTCCAGTGAAGTGGTGGATTCTCCGTCCCTGGAGATATTTAAAAAGAGACTGGATGTGGCACTCAGTGCCATGGTCTAGCAACTGCAGCAGTGGGTCAAGGGTTGGACATGATGATCTCTGAGGTCCCTTCCAACCCAGACAATTCTATGATTCTATGATTCTATGACAGCCCCTTGTCTGTCCGCTATAGAGTGCGATTCCTCTAGTAGATGGGTTCTCCAAACCCAGCCAAACCCATTTTCAGCAGAGCAGCATGGGATTCCAGTTTTATTCTCACTTCAAATTTATTCTCACAGCTGCATTTAACACGAAACACACTGACAAATGCAAGCTCACATCATAAGGTACTTACAAATGTCTTAGGATTAAATGCTACATATTTGCACACATGCATGGAGGGTTGTCCCCCAGGAAATGAAGCTGAAATATGTTCTCTGGAGTGCTGCATTCCCTGGCTGTGCACCCTCCCTGACTCTGCAGGGATCCCAGTGGGGCAGGAGCAGTAATGGCCCCAATTCACTCAAGTTTCTTTGTTAATCACAGAATCATCTGCCTGAGGCCTTGGAAGAAGAGAGAAAGCGGATGAAGAGTGTGAAAGCACAGAACCAGCACTGTCAAAGATTAGTCACAGTAAGTAAGCTCTTCAGCAGGCACTGCAGGTCCTGCTCACAGTAGTTTTGATAGGCCTTGAGACAGAACTGGACTCAAGACATCCTGATGCACAGGACCCAAACTGGAGCTCAGAAATTTAGCCAATAAATCTCTAAAGGTGCACACCTGTTGGCTTGTGGGGTATTTTAAAATGTAATTCAAGCATGGTTCTTGAAGTAAGAAATAAAATACATATGTTTGGGGCATGAGCCTATCTAAGCAAAATAATTGTGAATGCTTCTTGGATTGGAAGGAAAAATAAGCATAAGAGAAACAAGTAATAAGTAGGGAAATAATAGGTATGTAATATCAAAATGTAAATAAAAAGACAAATAGTTAAGTAAAAAGCTTAAAACTGTCTGGAAAAAAAAAGAGTCTAGAAAAAAATTGCTCATAAAAAGCTCCAGCAAAATTGAGAAACTGAGGACCAAAAGAAACTATGGGCTGCATAGCATACCTCCATCATTTCATGGCTAGGATGTTAGACACTGCTGAACCTCTTTGTAGGTCTCAGGCTCATGCACATTGAGCAGCTGTCAAAGCATGCTGTAACACATAATCCTAGGAATCCACAGGACTGCAAGGCTGCTGCAAAGTGAGTGGTGATTGCTGCCTCATGTGAGTGTGTGACAAAGGTCAAAACACAGATCCTGAATGGCCAGTAAGTCACTGAGTAGAACAGGGTAAGTTAAGGAAAGGCTTACTCCCATGTTGAAAAAAAGCAATGCACCAGAATTGGAGAGGATCCATAGTTAACTATGCAAAGAACCTAGCAAAAGTAAATTCAAACTGATCCCTTCCCTATCTGAAAATAAAAATCCACCTGATGAAGAGCAAGGCTAATGGCAGCTTCTGTTTAAGATGAATCAAGATGTTGTCAATTTTCTGTAGCTTATTATTAGGGGTCTCAAGTGATCCACCAATAGATTGCCTGACCCAAATGTTTCAGGAAGTGATAACAATGCTTTAATTTTCAATCCAAACAGGGGAGGTTATTAACAATATCAAGACACTTACTTAAACATAGAAGAACTTCTACAGTTGAGATGAAGACCACAGAGATTCACCTTATAAATTAATTTCTTGTAAATGGTTTTCCTTATACAGTATAACACTAACAAACATTTTGTGCTAATGACAGACAAACTCTGCACTCAATCACACAGAGAAGGTAATATGGGGAAAAACCCTGATATTTTTAGATAAAGGACCACTGCTCATCTTGTAGGCTTTAATTAGGTGGCTAAGAAACCTGCTTTCTTCAGGCTATACATGAAACTCTGCTGATAGCACTACTGCATAAAAGCATTAAGGAGACTCCCTATTTACCAATACCTGGATATAGATGTTAGCTTGCCTGATGTCAGTGCAATGTTAGGATTATGAGGATGGTTGTAAGAAACATCTTGAAAATTAAACATCTAATTTCTGTAGTTAGTTTTGGACCGATGGAGGTCAGTTTATCCTATTGAAACTTGCCAATATGCCAGCACTTCATAGCAACTTTTTTGTATTGTACATCAGAAGAATATTGCCATAGAATTTTCAATAGGAGGCCCCAAATTTAAATATTAAGTGCTTTTCTGATGGACACTGTCACTATCAGACAGATTGCACATATAAGCTTCTTAAATTTGGGAACATTTCTTACTACTGCCTAGGATGGATTGTGTTGTGGGACTAAAACTTCAAAATCCAGAAGCAAGAGTTCAATTTGTTGTGAGTATACCTGTGTTTAGCCTAAACCTGAGGGCCTAAAATAGTGCCAAAATTAATTTTGTTTCCTTGTGCCGCAAGGTAGGTCAACATGCAGGGGTTTTTTCCCATCTAGAAACAAGGCTATAGTTTCAGCATTTCAGCACCAGCAAAAACAACAGAACCGACTTCAGGCAAAAAAAATTACCCAACAGAGAAACAAATTGCCAGCAAACATATTTGAGTGGCAGTTGTATGAAGTGCTTCAGGTTTTTCTGTAACTGTATATTAATTTCACTCTGAGCCCCAACTCCCATTTCTTATGTTTCAGTGAAACTGATATTTTAGCACCAAAGGACAGAAGAGGGGTGTTAAGTAAAAGTCAGAGCACTTGGGAAAAGTGAAAATTGTACTGACTTTGCCCGCAGAGATTATTTCAGAAGGATCCCTAAACTCTAGCTGATTGTTTCTGCAGACAGCTGTTAAAAATTGCCAACAGGTATCTTATCTAAATGATATTTAGCAGAAAACAAGACATCCAAATTTCTATGAATTCCAAGTACCCTGCCTCAACAATGCCAACAGATGATACACCTGATCCATTTTCAGAAACACACTCTATGAAGTGGTGTTTGTGGCCTATAAAACACTCCTTCTACTCTTAAGGCATCATAGACCTTCACAAACAAATTAAACCACTGCTGTTGTACTGTGGCAAAATACAAAGCCCCAACTAACAAGTGGTGCTTGACAGACACTCAGTTGTGCTTACAATACCCTACAGATCAGACCGATGCCTCAACAATTCCAGATTTTCAAAGCAGCTTCTCCAGAAAGGCTATAGTATTTATTCTGTCTTCTTCCTTAATGACTTGGAAATTAAAAGAGATGAACGCAGGCTTAACTGAGGAGTGCCTTAATCTTGCACAGTTCACTCCTGAGCCAAGAAATTAGACTCTTATTCTTAAGAAATATTAGAAGGCCTGGAATACTCAGTTTTTTTCTGGTTGCCCAATCCATGTATCTAAGGTTTTCCACATTTCAGGCAAGGAACAGCCATTCAAGTGTGTTTTGGTCTTTGCATGAGATTTGCCCCATCCTTTCCATACAGAGATGTATGGCAAACACAGTTCTCTCCCTTTTCATTCTTCATCCAGGCCAGGAAGGTGTTGCCCATTTAGATGTCACTGTGCATACAAGTGATATTTTCAGAATAGCTCCAGATACTGTAACAGCAGAAGAAAAGACAACCTAGCATCTGCTTTCTTAGGTTAAATGTCATAATTCCAGGAAGTGCTTATTTCATGAGTAGTATAGGATTTATCTTTCTTGGTCCTGATCCAGAGGGTTTCCTGAGACAAAAGTTTCCCTTATTTAAAAAGTATTGTAACAAAAAAATTAAGAACAAAATTTTGTTTCCATTTTGAGTTGAACACAATTTTCTTGCTGTAAAACTTCTAACCTAAATTATCTAAGCTAGCTGAAGTACTAGGAAGTGGTACACTCTGTACATACACTGTCTTAACAAAACATAGCTAGAGTTAATATTGTACAATTACATAAAAAACAGGCTGTTCTCAATTGCTTATAAATGATGATATCAAACACTTGGGAACCTCACCAGTGCCATGGATCTCAGCACTACCACTACACATGCAGCATTGTGCTTATGTGCTGCTAGGATAACTGATGAAACCAACCCAACAAGGAACAAATGTTCCTCCTCCAACACTTAAACGTGCAATTCTTCAAGCAAGCTCATGGAGACAACAGATCTTTCAGTACTTCTCTCATACAACCCTTTCCACTGCTCTAGGGCTCTACAAGCTTTTGAGTATTTTTAAAGAATATTTACATGTTAAATGATACATAAAGAGATGTGCAAGTAAATGAATGTGCAAGTAAAATAGGTAAAAATAGTGTTTCTTACAGAAGCAATGCTGCTGTACATTGTAGTGGTTTCCTACATTTATTATTTTTGTACTCATACAAGTGTTGCTTCCATAGCATGTTAAGAAGAAAAGGCCTCAAACATATCCTTTAACCACTTAAGAGCAAACAAGCAAATTTGTTGTTCAGTGTTCGCTATGCTGCTTACATCTTCACAAGCACCCTGACTGCTTATCTCTGAGGTTTCACAATCCCAGGTATTAGCTGGTATCTCTTACTGACTTAATTCAACTAATAATAAAAGTTGTATTTCTTATTCTCGCATCAGAATCAGTGACTTAGATTTAAATTAGATTCTCTTAATTTTCATGTCCTGTGGGTATGCACATTTTGACAGTACTACAGAAATTCACTGCAAATTGCATAGAAGTTGACTGAAACCATCAAACCAGTCTTTAATGGCATGCTGGCACATACCTCAACATTGACTTATGAAAAACAGTCCAGAGCTGATTTATCTAAATAGACAAAAGTACACTCAGAAAATACATTCTAATGTCCTCTGCATGCATGGAAGGAATAAAGGTTTTGCTAATACATTTTTAATTCCTGAATCACACATCACACATTTTTTCCACTGTTTGCTCTCTGACTACATGTACCACCTCAGACTTCAAGATTTTTTTTTCCCCACACAATATAAAATTCTGCTTTCAAGATGAAAAAATATTTGAAAAATGTTTTAAACATAAAAATTTCCTTACTTTTTTTTTGTTCTGACCCCCAGCCTTTGAAAAACTGTAATATGTAGAGATTTAGAGTTGTCCTTCTAAACTAACTGGATAACTCCACACTATAAAATTTACTCCCTACCTTACCTCTCTCTTTACAGCTGCAAATTCCTGCTAGAGATGAGCATGCCTTTTTGGGAGAAAGAATGTCACACTGCCACCAATTCTTAGATACATCACAGCCTATAGATGTCAACTACCAAAAAAATACTCAAAACCAAACAGGCACAGTCCAGAAAAATAACACTTCAAGATTAATTCAAACAAATCTTTTATCATCAAGGTCAGGTGTCCTTTTCAAAAGATATGCTTTTAAGATTGTATTTTTTATAAGACAGACAGAGCCAACTTAATAATTACTTGCTGCTACTGTTCCCCCTGTCAGTGCTACTCTGATCTGTGCATTCTCTCCACTTTTTCCTTGCACTGTCCCAGGCATTCACCTGTTGCCCTGATGGGGAATCCTAGCTTGCTAAACCATCAGAAAACTAACCAAAGAAAGGGGGAAAGGGTGTAAAACTACAAATAAATCAAAGTTAATAGCTTTCTCCTGTAATTCAACAGCAAGTTGAACAGTGTCATTAGAGGGCAAGATGAGCAGCAGAATCACTGCAGCTAAGGAAGAGGATCCCAGATCAGGTGTAGCAGGACAATTGGATAGGAAGGGTGGGATGAGAGGAGGGGGCTCTGCCCTCTCTGCAGCAGTGTGCCATTTATATCCATGTAGATGTCTACTGGATGCCCAACAAGCAACAATCTGGCCCAGGGACAGCCAACAGAGCTGTAAAAAGGGCACTGATGTCACCAACAGAGAAAACTTCCTGGAGAGATGATAACATTTAAAGCCTGCTAAGGCTCTGCTGCTGTTGAAACAGGTTCTTGCTTATTTTACAAGGACTGTGGCTGTCACTTAGTGATTAGTCCTCCACAGAAAAGAGAATGGCTGCACCTCGTGTCCTGAGGCTGATCTCCCAGCCTCCAACACCGTACCGATGTCTTCTCATCTATGAAAATCTTACCATCAGGGCTCAACAGTTTATTCCCACAAAACATCACTGACCACTGTCCTATTTATAACCATTTTATAATGTAGACCTGCTGAGCCTCCTGGGCACTACCAACCTGGTTCATCAGTGACTTTTAAATACCTGTGAAAAGACTATCAGAAAAGTAATGCAGAGACACAGGGAATTTGTTGTAACACTTCTATACAGAAGGTATCTTGCTAGACTTGGGACTCAGTGCTGTCATAATATTAGTACCTTACTTGTGAGATCAATACATTTATTACAAAAAATTAATCACACTGAAAATTCTCCAGAGCCCAAGCTTAAAAATAAAAGTATTTTGAATTTTTAATCTACCCCAAAGTTTTCAAATAAAAGATAAACTGGAAATGCAACATTCACACTTTTGTTTATTTTCTTTTACTTAATTAAAAGGCAGGTTTTTTTGTCTAAATTAACACATAAACCCCCCTTACTATACTAAAACTAAGTTCTATATTAAAACAAAGTTTCACTACACTAAAACCAGAAAGTCAGCATGAAACAAATCAGTCCTAGGTTACCCATCAAAACAAAAACCTGGTATGAATGACAGTATACACTGTTAGACATGAAGATGTATATGTTCATTTGCAGAATAAGCAAAGCAGTCGCTGCATTTATTGCAAGAGCATATGAATATTCCACTCATTAAGAAGAGCTTACTAAAGCAACAGACAACAGGAAGGCTTTTGATAATGTAAGAATAAACAGATTGCAATCAAAATTAAAAAAAGCAAACTGCCTGCCACAATATGAGAACTTTTCTGAAAATGGCTAATCCACTACAATAAAAACAGTAGTAAACATCACCACAGTAAATATTTTACTTTTGATTAATATCAACTAAGACAAAACATATTTTTAAGTAACAGTATGGGTTAGATTTTGAATCTGCTCAGTAATTTTTGCCACTAGTGAAATTCAGTGTTTTTAGGAATGTAAGTTATTTTAATAGGCAGGCAGCTCCAGACATTGATGGAACTTAAATATGTTTAGTTCCAGAAAAACTGGGAAAATTACCATTCATATCCCTTCAAAAGCTTTCCAAACATGTGAATAGAAGCTGTGTTTGAATGGCTAAAGTCAATCAATTTTGAAACCAGATAAAAGGAAATAACTAGCCATTTACTTGCAATGTATTTTTTATTGTATGACCAACGTTTGGTTCATGCTTACAAGAAGGTACTGCTGCAATGATGTATTATGAAATAATCTTCAAAAAATGAGCTATGAGCAACTGCTTTAAAGAATTCCTTTCATGTACACAGTGCTAAGGAAGGCAATGATGACTAATGGGGAGAGGAGCTGCTCGGCCAGCTGAGTCCCCTCAGTGTGTGTGGGGGCAATGCACACCAAGGAACAATTTCAGGGCTGGTAAAGCAGATAATAAGCTGCTAAATGTCAGAATAATTATATGAAAATTCCCTTTGCTGTCACTTCCATAAAGCTAATACTGAATTACTATCTCACAGACAGATGTCTATACTGTCACCACCTAAGACAGGTAAGCCTAGGTCTCCATGTCTGTAATGCATGACAATATGTGCAAAGCTCACAGGATAAATTCTTAATTTTTGTAATAATACTGATTCTCAAAAATTCAACATTCTTGCATTTTACAGAAAAATCAACCAGACAAAAAGTATTCTAAGCTTCCTGTATTATATTCATCACAGCTGCAATTCTTCAAGTTATTAATTAGTACAGTTTCTCCCAGCAACACTACTTATGCATATTTCTACACAATCGAATTAAACTTTGTTGTTAATAAAAAAAAGAGTTTAATTTTTATAAATAGGTATACTGGAGATTTTAAACAACAAAAGTTGACAATGTTTCAAAATTTCCAGAAGTATCTTTAGGTGAATCAAACACTTAATACATCTACTACAGTGCGTAGGGCATGAAAGGCCGCATCAGCTAACATTATGTGGACCACATTTTATTCTCTGAGCATGCAAGGAATGGCACTAGCTTAGCACTGGGAGCCACTGAACTGCAGGAAATTTTAGGAAACTTACATCGAAGTTCTTGGCAGAACCTCTGCAGACTCAGAGCCCTAAAATAATTTCTCCCAAAGAAGGCCAGTACACATGTTGCTAACCAAGGGGATCTCAAAGAAGCCAGCTACATCTGCGTAACGTAACGTGACTGTGACTCCTTCAACTTGGAGGGTTTAATTATTTAAAAACCAACCAGCCTTCCACAAATTAGCTGTTAAATGGAATATTTTAAAAACAATTGGGACTGATATGTGTTGTTAAGCTGATCTTTAAAGCAAAGCATAACAGAAAAATGAGAACAGCAAAGCTTAACTAATAAAACCAGCTTATGTCACTACTGATACTGTCTCATCCAGTGTAAACACCTCATGTGAACTGTGTAGAGAAAAAGAATCATAGTTCAAAAGGAAAAAAGAAAAAGCAAGGACAGGCAGTGTGAAATAGAACCTTCCAAAGCCCAGCATGATTTGCAACACAAACTCTGAGGAGCAAGCAGCTTCCTCTTTGAATGAAGTAAGGGTCTAACCCCTTCCTGTGTCACAACTCCCCATGCTTATTTAGTACACTTTCTTATGGCAATGAACCACACATCAATTCTACCACCTTCACAGACACATGTATTAAAAAAGAAGCCATATAGATATTGCACCCAGTGTTAGAGGAGATAGAAGATGCATTTGAATGAGCACCTTCAGATCTTTGCTGTCTGGACTGTCCAGTAAGATTACATGTGATGAAACAGCTTTGGGTAGATGTGAGTCAAATACAGTTGCATTTGCCAAAGCTAAAGAAGAGAAGGCTGCAAAGTAAAGGTGTGATATGATGCATCAGCAGAGATGACAGGTTTGTATATCATAAATACGTAAAAGCATCACCTGTTTCACTTGCTTAACAGCTGATATTATGCAACTCTAATTGGAGAGAGTCAACCAGCATACATTTATTGTCTTGCCATTAATCAGAACTTTTCAACAGATATTCTAACTTTCCTTGAGCATTAAAGAAAATAATCACCCTGTGTTTTCTTTTTCATGTAACATGTATATTTTGTGAGATTTTTTGTTTGAGAAAAAGGTAACAAAATTCAACACAACATTAAACATCAAATTTTAAAGATAACAAAGCAAGGCACAAGACAGTTCAAATGAAATGGCATTAAACTAAGATAGATTAACAACTTAAGGTATTTCTGTTTAATGAAATGGAACTATGGAGAAGAATCTCAACTAATAACTAATGGTTAAAACAAAATCTTGCATTAAGCCAGGTGATTGCAGTGGAATACATTGCTTTCTGTAGCCCTCTTCTGAAAATATGCTTGAAGCTTTAGGTATCATCTATTTGAACTTTGTTTCATCTCTCTGATACTATCTAACTAGAACTGTCACATCCATACATGCCAGTTAAAACCAAACCCAAGCTGTCTGCTTAAACAGACCTTCTGATGCAAATGCTGGCAACAGCTTTGTAATTCCTGCATGTAACTGTCTCACATGATCAGCAACTGGAAATAAAACTGTCCTAGCACAGGGGCTGAGTAACTCGAATCCCTCTCTGCAGGAAAAAGCAAAGCAGAAGAGACTGAAGCCAACTGTGCCAGGTTGCACTGACACAGATCTCAGAAACACAGGAAGAAGGGCACTTCACCTTTCCCTGCCAGCATTTCCAAAATCAGGCTTTATATTTTGACTTTGCATCACACAAATAGCAAACAAGGTTTGCTTAAGGTTCAAGATGACTTAAGGTTCAGGATGACTGTGCATCCTCAAATCAGGGCAAAAGCAACGATTCAGCTTTGTTCCCTTATGCCCCTCCATAGCCCGTCAGTGCAAGTACTAAGAGAGAATCCCCATGGGAAGGCAAGAAAGCACATGGACAGAACTGGCACAAAGCGAACAGGAATGACCTCAGAGCATGCATCAGCAGGATCTTCACTTGACCTGTGATAACTGTATGATAACATCTTTTCAACTGTTTCCAAGAATTCAAAAATTAGGCAATGACTGAATAGGTATTGTACTGATCTCAAAACTGCTAATGTCTGTGAGACATGATAGTCCAGTATTTGTGGTTTTGTTCCTCTAATTTATAAAAATAAACTAGGGTAAAAGCTGTGATCATAACACGGACTGGATATGAAAGCATCCCAACCTGCCATTCTTCCTGGTTCCCTTAAAATAAACCCCAAACCCTACTGAATGTTCTCCTCACTGCAAGCACAGCTGTTGATCTTTCATTCTTGCCCCTTTTCAAATGACAAGACAGGCTAATTTTGATCTGATCTATTCCCAGTCTGCCAGATAAGGCTTATGGAGCCATAGAGATCTGGGCTATGGAAGAGAGGACACTCAGACACCTTCCAGTTCTTCCCAGGTTTGACAAACACTAGGAAGTTTTCATGACTGTTCATGTCTATGCATGTCCTCCTTCTGCTCTTGGGGACAATATAAAAAGTTGAAGAGTTGTTTTTTTTTGTTTCAGTTTGTTGCGTTTTTTGTTGTTTGTGTTTTTTTCCCTATTACCTCTGCAAGAAAAAAACCCCTGAACTTGACAGGGTAAATGCTACAGAGCACCTATGGAATTATCATACTATGTGTTAGGGGATATTTATCTCAATGCAAATATAGCCCATAGCTCGCCACAGATGCCAGACCAACTGGCCACAAGACGTGCAGCAATCAGGTGGACAAATCATAAGGGAATGCTCAGGCTTTGTCACCCATCCCACTGCTGGTAACTGCTGACTGAGCAGCCTGACTGTCCTCAAAATGATTCTATATTCAGGTCACACCAGTAGTTACCACTGATCCAACACACACCGGAACTGATACTATTATGGCTTTTTTTCCCCACAAAGCGTCAACTTGCGATTCTCTCACAATCCTGTTACTGGCTTTATTTCTCTTTTGGACCAGCTACTTTGGCTTGGTTCAGACATTGGAATTGTTTATAAAATTCTGACTGATAAAATACTAAACATTTCTAAGTATTTTTTTAATTAAAAAGCTATTTAAGTACTAAGTCTAACCAAGAGAAAGACGGTGAGTGCCAGTTAGATGACTAATTCCCCAGTTAAAGCACTCATCTTTCTGTAATCAATCTGAACCCAAATCTTCTCCTCTGCAGATCAGGGCTCTCACTGCAAAAAACAAAGTATTGTGAAGGGTGTTGAGAGGGTTTGCTCTGCCTCCCTTCTGCTGAAATTATTTCAACCTTTTATAAACACATTTCTTGAACCACAGATTAGATCCCAAGGGACTAACTTGATTGTTAAAGTTAGAGATTAACTCTCTCTTACTCTGTTCAACAGCTATTTAATGCCATTATACAAAATAAAAACATCAATAGGAGAGAGGAAATCAGTGTGGACTTGAATGTTTGTCTTCCAGTAGCTGAGACACCCAGTCCCTTGGCCTGCAGGTAATTCTGAGCCTGTCTCTGTCCTTTCCATTTCTTTTCCATACAAAATACAACTGGAGAAGCAAAGCCACGCAGGCAGAGTTCTTCCACTGCTCCCTGGCAGATGAGATACCCCAATTTCCATCAGAACTTCTTATGGAACACAGTCCATGTGAGTGATTATAAGCAGACATTGACACTGGGTAGCCTGCTTAAGGTGCTCTTCATTCAGTTCCCCTCAGATTGGGGAAGAAAAGGGTAAATAGGATGTCCCACATTTCACATTAACTGCTCTAATCTTCACCCTAGTGGCTAAAGGATCAAAAGTAATTTTGCAGACCTGGACTTTCATTTCCTTTGTTTTTTTCTTCAATCTTATGCAAGAAAGGTTTTACTTCAGGACAAATGCAACACTTTACTTCTATAGGCACAAAATTTAATTTGGTAAAAAAATGAGAGAAAAATAAGTTAAATGCAAGCCACTTTTTTATTGTGAAAAGACAGTGCGTTTTCTTCTTCATCAAGATAAAAAAACAAAATCCCATTTTTCTCACAAAGGCATTTACCCAGAAAGTGGCAATAAACCACTCCCTAGAAGTTATTCTAGAATTAAGGCTATAGTTGCATTTGGGTGCAATGGATTGATCAGTCAACACAGATGTATAAATACAGAAATGCACATGCATACATAGGCACGTGTACAAATACAAATTTGCTTCTTTTCTAGTCCTGGCAAACATGATTTCATGGTTCAGAAGCTCCAAAGGACTTGGAGACTCTGTCTCCAACTGAAGCAGTGGCAGAGGAGGCTGCAAAGTGGCCTGGTAGAGCCACACCATCTGAATTCATCCAGGAGCTACCTAGAAGCCATGCATGCAGATTAAGAGCTACTAAGAACCCTGCAAAGCCTTCTGAACACCACCTTGTACCTGAAGATAAGAAGGCAACAACAACACCTAGGGGAGTCCAAAGAAATAGAGAGTAGGAAGTCTGTAATGTATCCAAGCCAGAGGGGTAGACAGTGTAATAAGGATCCAAGTTTGCATATGGTTGGGTGTATATATATATATATATATATACACATATACTGGGGAGAAGTCAGTATAGTTATGAGAAAGACTGTTTTGGCTCATAAATATCCTGGAAGGCACAAAGGAAGATTTGGACAAGCAATCCAATTGACACAATCTGCTTAAATTTCCAAGTAAAACAAGGCCAGGTATTCACATTTCCTAAAGGAAAGATAACTGCTGTGAGACAGCAAGAAGGGTTCCATTCCCCACTCAAAGGCTGAAAAACTAGGGCCTGGGAAAGAGAATAAAAATGGTCCTCAGGGAAAGAATTTCAGCAAATGGCATGCAGCAAGATCCTGCATTATGGCCTGAACTGTTCAACATATTCAGAAATGATCCAAAAAAGAAGGTGGTAAGTGAAAGTAAAAAATCTTTGGTATATAACTACCAAGAGTACTAAAGACAAAAATCAACAGATTGCAGAAAAACCTTTACTGGACAGTGTAATAAAACAGTAAATGAAATTCTGTGTAGAGAAATTTAAAGCGACAGACATGGAAGAAGAAAACATACAAAACAATAACCTCTAAACTAATATTACACAGTATTGCGTGTACACTGGTCTTGTAACAGTTCTATGAAATTATCATCTCTATGATCTGCAGTGGTCACAAAAGCAAACCAAATGTTAGCACATCATAGCACTCCTCTCCCTTCAAAAAATGCTTAGAAGAGTTGGGCAACATATAAAAACACATAGTGAAGGCATGGAGAGTCTGTACAAGAGTGACAATTAGACAGATCTGTACTTGTCAAACTGGATGAGTGACGACAGAGGAGGGTTATGATGCATATTTATTATGAAGGTGGACCGGAAATGATTGATTGTTGCTGGATCAAAAACAAACAAAAAAAGAGGTATTTCTTCACACAGAGTAGAGGTAAGTTTTGAAAATCCTTCTCACAGGATTCCATAACTCTCAAGTTTCCATTTAGTTCCTAAAAAACACTGGGCCAAAAATAATTGTGAACTGTGTAGCAGCACAATGATGAACAACAGCCTTTTTTTCCTAGCAAAAAAAATTTTTTTTTTTGCTGCACCACTTCTAGAGTTACCTTAATAAATGTCCACTTCTGCACTATGCTCTTCTCCACAGCCTTAACTGCCTGGTCCAGAGTATGCCTTTCCTGTTCATGCAAAAATGCTGAAAAGCTTTACTGCTTATTTCAACACTAAATAATAATTCCCACTAAATGCATCTGGCAATTAGACAGTGACACAAAGATTTATTTAAGCAGCAAACTAATCCTTTGTTGTCCTATCTAAATTCAAAAGCATTATTTTTACTCCTATCCTATTGTTTTCATCTACCTAGAGTCACAGAATAAAAAATACTTGCTTTCAGACTCTTTTGGACATGCACAACATGACCTCAAGTTTAAGTGAGCTTACAGTACATGTGAGGATGCACCCATCTCTACAGTTCATGCAATCCTATCACCATCAAGCACATCCTAAAGCAATCTGAAGTGCCTACAATCAATGCAGACATTTTCAATATTGTTGGCCAATTACTGGTCTATGTTTCAGCTTGCACAGATGTATTCCTGCTTCAATACTGTGAGATAAAAGGAACACAAAAAATGAGACTCCTCCCTGCCAATCCTTCTCCTAATAAACTGAATCAAAAGATTAAACAATCTTAAACAATTCAATCAGCAATCTCAAATCTAGAAGTAGATTTCAAAAATAAAGTCTCTAGTTACACAAATAGTATAGCACAACATTGATAATATACTTATGAAAGAATACCTTAGACAAGACAGGGAATAAACTGAAAGCAGGTGTATCAAGTCATGATACATTACTGGCTTGCCTGGAATACATTTCTCATTTGCAATGCTTGATATTTTATGTGAGTATGGTATTAGTTATACTTCACTAGTTGCAGAGCAGATTATTTAACAGAAACAAGAAGCCTGTAAAAAAAAAGGAAGAAAAAATTCTGCTAATTCCCAGAACATTAGTCCAAGAAAATGTTCATGCTTAACAGCATCACTAGTCTCAGATACATAAACAGCTAACAAGCCAAGATTCCTAAATTTTATGTAGGCATCTTAACAATAGGTAGATCTTGGTGCAGGTAACTAAATCAAGTATTCCAGTAAGGTAAACAAGTTCCCCATTATCATTTGCCTAATGTATTTTAAGCAGTTCTTTCATTATATCTTGTAGAATATAATTTCATTAACCCATATCGATAAATGTAAAAAATTTTCTTTGAAAAGAGAAGCCTACAGTGCATCTAACCTACCTGTAATAATAAAATATATTTTAGAACAAGGCCTAATTCAATATTTTCTATTTTAATATGTCAATTATTACATCACTACAGCAACAAGCCATTAAGATAATTATACAAATCGCCACAGGCCTGTGAAATGGGAAAAACATGGAGCTTCAACTGTACTTGAAATGATGAGAATTTTAAGCACAGTATTTTACACAGGAAAATAAAATGTTTTGAACAGATTTGGCATTAGTCGGGTACCAAGAGGCTGTGTACTCCTATCACAATGAAATAAACAGAACTCACTAGATTTTAAACATGGAGCTGTGACAAACATGACTGCATACTACAAGAAAAAGATCACATTAAGGTAAACAAGAGGAAATACTTTAAAAATGTATAAGGTATACAAAACTTGGGATAAATATTACTACTGAAAATTGTGGGAAAAGTATCTAAAGTAGATTTGAAGCCCTGTACTAGGTGGCTAATTAAAGCTGAGATTTCCCTCTACTAAAAAATAAGGGCTTTTCTAAACACCAAACAAAAATTACTTCCTCATGAAAGCCATTTGTAAGTACTTTGAACTTGAAGAAGAACATAAAGCTTCTCAACTTCAGCTTGGTATTTATTTCATTGTATCTCTATTAAAAAGGGCAGATGTCTCTATCCTATCATCCTCCAGCATATCAAGGGACTATGGTCTTCCCCACTGGCCTGTGTGTGCTAAAAAGGCAACAGAAAAATTGTTGTAAAGCAGTATTTCAGACTATCAGAAGTACTACTTCTGGAAAGTAAGAAACTGCCATTCCAGTTTTCTTTCCACTCACCATTGGACATAACAAGGTAGTGTAATCCTGGCAGCTGTGAGGGCCAGAGCTATATTCTTGGGTCATCCAACCTTCTCCCAGGCCTGGTTATCCAGCTCTGAAGGAAGTTCTGAACACACAAGATGAGTTGTACTTCCAGCCCCACCTGCTACCTCACATGCAGGCTCAGCAACCACAACTCATGGCAGAGGAGACATACAGCTGCTAGAGGAGGTGATACCCAAAAACTGCTGCTTTTTCTTTCGGGAAAAGCCAATAGTCAATAGACAAGAATCAACTTCCTAAGCCAGCATACAGTAAAAATTATAGTACAAGGAGAGTAAGAACCTCTTAAATGTGTAACAGGCTCTGCAAAAAAATGGCTACATGATAACATAGTAGAAATGGGTAGAAATTAACTAGACCCAAAATGTTTAGACAGCTGCTAAAAGTCATGGTCAATAGGCAGGGCTATATGTAGACAAGACTTCTACAGTCTTGAAATAGAACTTATAATATTCGGTAGTGACTAGTCTGAACATTAATTACCTTCTGTGACACATGCAGAGTGAAACACTAATGCCAAAAGACTCTACACCCCACCCTCAAAAACCCCACCACATCTTCCTTGTCTGATCACATGCAGGATAAACAAAGAGACAAGGGAGAGAAGAGACTTGCACTTTGACACATACTTTTAATACAGCAAATGAACAATGAATTCTTACTTGGGCTTTTGGTAAAGTCAGATTTTACTTCAAATTTCCTTTCTTTAAAAGACGCCACAATTTGATATAAAAAAGGATTTGTTCTTGCTTATCTTTTACTCACCAGAACACTTGCTAACATGGAATTCAAAAAGCTCTCAGTTCTGTTTTGGACTTTATCTAGGAATGGAATAATTGATTTTTTTAAAAATTATTTATTTTTTAAAAAAACCCTTCTCTAAGATGGAAAACATCCACCGTATTCAGACCAAGTAAGACATGCTACAGGAAACTCCAAGACAAATATACCTGTTTTTAATTTTGACAGAATTTTACAAGATACAATGGAAACTTTTTACTCTACCTTTCCTCACTCTCCCACTATGACAACCCCCATCCTTCCCTCCACCAGTGAAGCAGCTGGAAGAATGATGCACTAAAAGCAGCACTGTAAATTATAGTGTGTAAGAGATTAAACTTAAGCCTAATGCTACAGTCAACCTGATGCTAGAGACAACTCAGCTCAACAGCTGAGTTCTATTAATGGACACTCCTTAAAAGAAACCCTTATTGGTTACTATTTAAAACTGTATCTCTATCAAAATCTTGACTAAAAGAAATTACAAGTAGTATGTATCTCCCACTAATGCCATGACAACGCGACCCAGTTCAAGTATGTACTGCATCATTTATCTCAATTTATATGAATTTAAAAAACATAAAAGGGTTCACTAGCCAAATACTACCAATGAATATATTACATAAAAGAGACAAACTAATCTATAATGGTAGACACTATGTGTAAATTAGAACACTACACTTCCAGTACTCTGGAAAGCCCAGTGTCATTATTACTCTTCCAATCTACTTCCTATGTCAATTTAAGATCAGAATTGTAAAACTACAATGCAGTCAAGGCACTTTAAAAGCGTAACTTAATAGAAGAAAATAGTGAAAAGACAGTTATCCATGTTTTACTTCCAGACTTTTCAGTTTCATGCAGAGGTCCAGAAACAGGTAAGGTGGGGGAGAAGGTTACTATGCTTAGTAACAACTTGGTACCTATGTAGCATTCTATTCACTGTGGAATGTTTTCTTCTGTTGAATACTCACTGCTCCCCAGTGCACAATATCCTTTGAGGTAAATAAAACAATATCCTGCTGCCAAAATGCTCCTACTGTCTCGTTCAAAAAATCTTTTAAAAGAATAAATTTTCAAGCATTGACACGTCAGTCCAGGGTAAATTTCTGAAGTACAGTTATCTCTAGAAAGTCGTCCACTTCCTGCTTACACTACTCATTGACCTCATCACTTTCTTTCTATCTTACCTTTTCTATACTTCAAATTTTCTATTTGAGCTCTGTCACTGATGATGAATTAGTACCAAGAAAGACGAAAGCAGTTTAGGCAGTGGGGTATAGTAGAAAATACAAAAAAGTCAACCCTATCAAATATCGTGCTACTTGTTTCCAAGCAAGTAGCTCAGCAGATCTGAACACAGCTTTACTTTTAATTCACGTACTAGATGAAGAAAAGAAAATGCAACAAACTCCTTCCAGCTTCAAACAGATCTCAACAAGATGCAGTTTGAAGACATGTTACATTTGCTGCTGTTTTGAGCATCGACTCCACATTTTTTTGTTCTCCTCACTTCTGTCCCTTGGATCTGGGTGTTATTCTCTACATCTGATACATCATCATGGCACAAATCATGCACTGGTCTGTTTTAGTCTGGGTTATAGTGTGCCTGATGGTTGTGACTAGTAGTTACAGAGAAGCCAGGATTTTTGTTTGTTTGTTCATTTGTTTGTTTTTTCTTGGATGAACCTGGTCTCCTCACTGTGTCGCTGACCTCTATCCAGGGTACATATGAAAAAACCAAAGCAGTCTGCAATCCTGGATGAGCACAGTAGCCAATACTGAGGTGCCCAACACTTCAGCAGCTAAGAAGGATTTTTATTTATTGCTTCATTTGAATTAAGCATAAAAATGTCAATTGATTATATTTTATGCATCTAAGTGCTCTTCTGAATCTGGCCAGAATCTATCAGGATACAGAGCTGGTCTCTCCAAGGAGTAAACAAAGACATTTTGCACTTTAGTAGTCACTCTCAAGGATTGCTGACAGTCTAAAAATACAGCACTCCAAGAATATGTAGGGAAAAGGATAAATTCAAAGCACTGCTGGTTTAGTTTTGCCTTTTCAAGGGTAACAGCCACTCTATTTGGATTGTCTATTCAGTGATATACTATTTAAGTTGTATGGGAATGACACAAAAGATGGCTTGGATCACAGTTTCACAGCAACTGCCATTATGCTGGGCTTGGAGAACTCACTATGAGGTGACCATGAGAGACTCATCGTGCATGATGGACACGATGGCAATGATGTGGACATGACACACACATCCCGTGTGAACCACTGTGGGAACTAAAGCTTAAATTTTTATTGCAGACAGGAGATAGAAGGTTATGCCACTGCCTGTACACTTTGGTCTTGAGATCAAGATTTCTGATAAGAAGACTGTAAAGCTTGAGCAAATTTTTGTATGCTTTCATCTACCAAGGGTTTCCAATTTAAAGTAATGAAAATGAAAGTTACAGGCAAAAATCAGAGTGTCCTTAGTAAAAATATATAAAGTGAAAATGTATAAAGAAGTTACAAAAAAACATTCAATTCCTTCTTCTCCCAACCCAAAAGAAAAACTGGGATTCTTGTCAATGTAGCTGCTACAATTTCCATATTTAACAAAAAGCAGGAGGGATGAGAGTAATTTTCATTATTTTATTAATTTTATCCAGTGAAACCTAATCATGTGACAACCAGGAAGTTATTAAATCAATAATGATATCATATAACAAGTTTTGACAAGGCTGTGAAAAAAGAAAATCACAGGAATAGAGAGAGGATTACTAAAAGTGCCATTGTCCTTGAAGGGAATAAGAGTGCTCCCCCTTGATAAAAGGTCAAATGCAATGGATAAAACCCCAAACAGCTGTAATTAATAAAAAACTAGGCACTGAATAATTGAAAAGCTTATCACAACTGTGAATATTCCATCAAATACGACAGTGATACGCATATCAGAATCCCTATGCAAAAAAAGCTGCCAGCTATTAATGTTCCAGCTCATGTTAAGAAAACCAGTCATCCTTTTTCATAGTGTAAGCTCAGCCTTCTTCTCTTTAATTGTGGTTCATTAAATTGTAATGCTTAACTACTACAGTGTAAAGTAGCTAGACTGAGTAATTCAAAATATATAACCTCTCCTTGGAAAATAATTATGATATGGAAGAGGAAAATATTTATATTCTTCAGTCCTTCATAACTTTCTCCGTTGTCTTTCTTTTAAATGATACTTATAAAGCCAAACAAAGGATAAAAAGGAAATACCCATTTGTAACTTCCATGAGGACATGAGGATGTCAATCCAAGGATTTATAACTCAGAGGTTATGAAAATCAAGGGCAGGTTTTTTCTTTTTTAAAGAAAAAGAATTTCGACTTCTTAATTAGAAGCCTGATAGAATAACTTTAGAGAAAAGCAGGATAGAGTGGAATGTATCTCTAATAAAGTAATTAGCAAAAGAAGCTATCTGCATGGTCATTTCCCTTTGATGAAGAAATATTATTCTATTTTTTTTGCTAAGACTTCATCAAATAGCAATTAAACTTTTCAGTTCATTTAGATACCCTCCACAGTTTTGAAAACTGTTCTGGAGTATGTTTGGGAATTATTTTTGATGATTACACTTCATTTACTGTTTAACCAAGCTGCATCACTTAGATTGGCTAATTCACCTCTTCCCCCCAACTTTACTTTTAACACCTTCTCATCATTAATTTATTTTCTCATATTCAAAGAAAAAGCCACGATGCTTTGACAGCTTTCTGTATATATTCTGCTTGTTCTTCATTGTGCCTGAGAGATTTTCCTTTTGACAGGAAACAAAAAAGTTAATAAGCCTTGTATGGCAAGCAATTTTTTTAAAAAAATAACCAGAACTCTATCTGATGCTCTTCAGTCTAGTAAAGGACAATACGGTCTAAGATTATGAAGCTTTACTCTTTCTGGAGCCAAAGGAAAATAGAAACAGCTCCTGGGAAACAGTACAGGTCCCAGCTTAACAAGTAACAGACAGACTGTCACAGAACCAAGAGTTAACACAAGTTGTATGGACACAGTTCAGCATAGGCTGCCTCCTAAAAATCTCATAGATTGGAGCAAAAATGCCAAACAGCAAGAACACGATGGTACTACAGGGATACTGAAACATATGGAAACATTATTGGTGTCCCAAGGAGTGCCCTATGTCTTCTCCGAGCCTTTTAGAAGAAAGTCTCAAAACTAAAATTACCCACGTGCCAAGTACACTTAGAAATGCTACAAGCTGTATTACAAGACTGACTTCTCATTTAAAACTACTTTAGGGAGAAATAAATACAACTACATGTTCACACAATAAAAATAATCTAAGATATTGTACCACTGCAATAAGTTACTGAAAAGAACTGGCTTGAGAAGCACACAATAGTATTGCAATCCTATTTCTGATATACTATTTTATAAGTTCACAATAATACTGAATGACCTCAAGAAATTATTTGATTTATATAGTTTAACCAGCAGCCTATAACAGCAAGTCTCTGTCACTTTGGCTTACGTCATATGTCTATGAATTATTTAATTCTTACAAATGGATATAAATGTTTATCCCACAGATATAAGGAAGTGAAACTGCTCTTAAAATCAATTCAGTATTGTCTGACTTAACAGCTAGATCAGATCCACTACTTTGCAACACTGACCTTTATGCTGTTTTTATTACAAAGACTCTCAAGTTCAGCAAGCCAGCCTTCTAGCTAGCCAGATCTGATTTCTACTTCCAGATTCCTACTAGTCTAAGGTTGTATGATGCATTGCCTTCCATTAAAAAGCCTGAACCACAACCAGATTTTTCTCTTATTCTGCTTGATATTCTAGGAATCAAACCCTTGAAAGTTAAATAACAACATCTGTCTCTGTAATCTTCACAACTTCCCAGTGCCATCAAGGATGGTTGCCACATGTCTGAAACTAGAGACAAATGAAAGAGTGGATCTCCTTATGCTCTGCAGAAAGGCAAATGACAGCAAGGGCTCAAGAGAAGTGAACATTTGCTAAACTAAATCGTGATGCTTCAAAGCTAAGACCATCACACTACAATACAGGGAACCTAGAAACACAAAGCACATGTCTGGCACGGATCAAAATGTTTACTGAGGGAATATGGACTGAATCTTACCGGGGATATTAGTAACAAACCATACTTTGTGGGAGATTCTGGGATAGATCTCTACAAGTCCTTGTCAGTAGCAATAAAGACTCCACAGGACACAGAGCCTTCAAGTGCCAAAAACCCAGTAGTGGCTTTTGCTGCTCTCTTACTCCACTGTCTTTGTTACAACTTTAAAGCTGCAAATCAAGGCACACAAAATAATGTATTTTACAGTAAATAAGGCAGTTTAAAATACCTCAAAGTCTACTGAGAGGCTTCTTCAGTATCACTGAATTTACAGGTATATTGCTGCATGACCTAATTAATTAAACAAAACCTGTGCCACCAACCTGTGTCCAACAGGCGACAAAACTAAAGAAACCTGAAAGTTAAATATTCATTTATCACTGAAAAGCACAGTGCAGACAGAACAAATATCTCAAACAAAGCCTTCTCAGGATCCTTCTCAATAGATCATTGATATCTTAACATATCCATTGAAAGATTTTTCAGCCACAAGCAGCTCCTGGTAAATCTGTTTTCTAAAACAAGATTTTTATCATTTTGTCAACAGATAATGCACATAGAGATCAACTTATGAGATCCATGTGGAGCTCTTCTTTAGATCATGTTACTTCTAAACATGTAGTATTTTAACATACTAATTATTAAAAATATATTATTAGCTATTCTACAGTAGTTCTACTAAGCTGAAGAAACACTGTCTCTGCTAAAACTTCTTATATATGGTTTTAGTGCATCATCTTTTCTGTTTCTTTTTAAAAACACAATATTCTACCTATATATTTAGAGCTCTCCCAAATGGCTTTCAGCAATATTCCAGTACATGTTTTCTGAAACAAAGCTGACTAGATTAAGTACAATCGTCAAGAGGTAACACTTTTGGTCAATTACGTTCAGTATTCTCAATTTCTTTTAATATTTTTTTTTAAAGTCTTTATTGACCTCAGTCAAGCAATTCAGAATTGACTGCTCAATTGTTCAGTTTAACACAACTGCTGTAATGAAAATGAAGCAAAAGGAACTGTGAAAATAATGGAGTCATGGAGAAAAGAGAAAAAGTACAGTGGTTCAGAGGATCTTTGCAGTTTACATCACTAACATTGATGGTAACTGGTTACTTCCACAACTTCAAAAAGCTTCTTCTGACATGGAATACTTTACTCTGATCTAGAAGAAGCATGATTCTATATATGCCTTGTACATGAAAAAAGGACCACTTCTCATACTGCTCTCCAAACCAGAAGGTCATGTCAAGGAAACAGCACAACTATGGAAGACTGTATCAAGATGTTACATAGTGTTCTGTCCTGTAGTGGACCTTTTATTAATTCACCAGTTTAATGGTTTGAGTATTCACTGTACCTATGACCTTATGCAGAGAAGCTTTTCTGTCACTGAAAGAACCAAAAGATATCTGGAGCTGGACAGGAAGAATCCTCATATAACTTAAGAGCAAGAAAAAAAATTTGAAAACAAAACAAAATGAAAAAATAGCAGGGTGGCTTGTTAAAACACTGAAATCAACAGCTGCCCCTAACATTAAATTACTAAGTCCTCTCCCACTACACTAATGCTTTCAGATCTTTTCCTATTCACTGGATATAAATGCTACATTCTACTATTACAATTTTTCCACTAGTATTTCAATCTACACCAAAGGTCATAGTGAGTCATACAACTGCCTTTAAACATGAATAGAGCTGCTCCTGGTTGTTTGTTAGCAGTCCATCCATAAAAACTCAAGATAATATTTTCATAATAAATCTTTAAAAGTAGATAAACTCTTTATGTTTTCTGTTCAGCCCACTTACTTTTCTCTCTTATTAACTTCACGGAAATCATGGGCTTTGCAGGCTGGAAGGACCTCAAGAGATCACCAAGTCCAACCCCCCTGCAAAGCAGGACCACCTAGTGTAGGACACCCAGAAACACATCCAGGTGGGTTCTGAATGTCTCCAGTGAAGGAGACTCCACAACCTCACCGGGCAGCCTATTCAGTGCTCTGTCACCCTCACAGTGACTTGCTTTGCTGTAAACAAGGCTGAAAGGGGCACACAATTTGTGAAGTTTATTTGTTGTATGTAGACAAGAAAAATCTTGCTGGGATTTTTTTTTTTCTTTTCTTAATGTATTTGATTCCATTCTCAGTACCAGTTACCTTTCATTACCAAGCAATCATCTTTAAATTACTTTGATCAAAGTGAATTTTATTAAACCTCATGCAAAGCTAACTGTTCCAGTCCTACTTTGCAAACTTTTTAAAAAAACAACCACCACCTCAGAAACACGTGACTAGATAAATAACAAATAAACCACTGGATGAGCAATAAATAAACAAGACCTTGCCATGAAGTTTTCAGAGAATATGTGAATGTAGTTTGTTAACCAATAGCAAAAATTTCTGACTAAAGCAGTTCTGCTTACAACTAATCAACATAAAAATTGTCATCTTGCTGTTATCATATTAACTGAGAAATAAATATCTGCACATTTCTGCAGCTTCTCAGATGAGTATTTTTCAAGAAAATCTTAATATAATGTCACTTGACATGCTAGCTATGTAAAAAATTAAACCCTACAACAAAAAAAAAATCCTATGTACATCTACACATAAATTCCATCAGAAGACAATCCATACCATCCAGCTTCTAGTTAATGTAGATCTGTATTACAACCCTCACTTTGGGGCTTTGATAAAAGACAATCCAATGTTAGGTCATAATAGTTTCAGACTAGCTAGTATCTAACTAACAGGATTTACTTGTTGTAATGGGTTAATTTAATGTAGCAAGTTGAACTTGAAAAGCCCAGCTTCTAGAACAGCTAATTTAACTTTCTCTACAGGAAATATGCATTGCTAGTATTTTCTGTGGCAAGAACACAAGATAACCAGAAAAGTATATCTGCAATGCCTCTTCCATGATTGTATGCAATGATTCTTAAAAGAACCACAGTTCTTTGGCACTGTAATTCAGGAAAGAAAACATTCACTTACCGCAGTGTGACTGGAAAACCTGTGGCTTGACTACCTGATTGCAGATATTGCACACTACAAGATAGAAATCATCATGAGCTGGATAATGGCCAAATAAGTGCATATCTGTGGGAAAGTTAAAAATATATACAAGAATTAGAAATTATGCTTTAAATATATATTAAGAAAAGAAATTGAAAATACTGCAGGGCCACTACTGTTATATTAATTTATACAATGCAAATTTATACACTGCTCCATATGAGTTTCTTACTATGTTAAAGAGATTTCTCTCCTTTTCTGGGTTTCAGTGTTCTATAATAATACTGCAGTATCATCTCTCAGTCCAAATCAGGACAAAGGCAACAATATCTTTGTCTTAACACTCTCCACCAAGAAGTGGAATAAGCATTTCTGTACTGGTCAACTGTTGAAACAGTGAAAGAATATGTCTTAAAACCTCTGGCTGAAGATCCTTCTAGAAAACATATACATAGGTTATGCTGCATGTTACAGTATTCCAAGCATGACTACAGATGGCTAGAGAAAGTCTACTACTTAAAAGCTAGTTATAGTAACTAAGGTCAAGGATCCTACAGCTTAAAATACAGTCAGGAATGTCATCTCTGTTTTGAACCAGATGTCATGACATTGAATTTCCGAGTCTGTGCAAGTGTCCCTCCTAGTTTAAACACCCCACTGCTTGTTTCCCCAGCAAAAACTCTGGTAAGAGACAAAGATGGCTAATGAAGTATTTCTCCGGGATAGCATGAGGAATTTCATGAAATCAAAAGATGGGTACAGTCAGACGATGACAGGCACCTGTCCCTCTCAGCTGAAACACAAAATGCAACACACACATTCTTAAGCCATTACAGACACAGAGTAAAATGGGCTTAAATTACTACTGAAGGCCTCAGAGCTCTGACATTACAAGTGAGGTAACTTGTTTCACCCTGCATTGCTATAACTTAAGAACACATGCTCATCCACCACAGCTCGGCTTAGAGTACAGACACACAGTCAATTTTATGCACCTTGGTGTGATCATGTCACCACGCCCAGTGTTGTTAAGAAAGGTGTTGCTGCATTAGTAACCCCATGCCAAGTATCAGCTGCGCAGACTGCACTGCCTCTCGGAACCAGGCACAGATATCTTTTTTTAAAGATGTCGTAAAATGGGATTCCAGTGCTACTCAGCAGTATCTGAAACCTATTACAGAACTTGCAAATGCGGCTTCTGACTTAGACTGAAATATCAACCTGGTGCAACAAGAGGAAAAATGAGAAGACTCCCAGTGAAGAGAAACATGCCCAACTGTACCTGTTTTGATAAACATTAATGACTAAACCTTGCTCTCCGATAAGTGGCATTTTAATTTCAAAATAGTGTTTTCTTTCAAAAAGTGACCAAGCAGGCAACTTACTGTATTAGCTCTTAACCAAAGCAAATATTGTGGCCCTGTAATGATTTTTACAAGTGATTCTGCCCTGGCCTCTACCACTGTGTGAGTAACACCACTGCTTATGATGTCAGTACTTGGCTCTTCAGTCCCCCAAAGCCCCAGAGAGGAAGAGGGTGATACTTGCACGGTAATTCAGACAGTATCACAAGTAGATCCAAACAGGCTCATTCAAACATCCTTGGGCACAATACCAAGAAGGTAATTCAGAGTCTGATCCAATGTGAATTGCTCCTTTACCCCCTGGAAACCAAAAGCCTCTCTCAATGTCACTGCTCGAACCAGGCTGTGAAATCCAGTCAAAAGTT
This sequence comes from Phaethornis superciliosus, assembly GCA_023637945.1. Taxonomy (NCBI): domain Eukaryota; kingdom Metazoa; phylum Chordata; class Aves; order Apodiformes; family Trochilidae; genus Phaethornis; species Phaethornis superciliosus. The sequence continues at coordinate 14,082,798 of JAJQWJ010000001.1, forward strand.
AACGAAACATGTCCCCTTTGCAATACTATTCTTGGACTAACCAAGCTTTTAAATGCATTACAGACAGACGAATGCAATCAACACATTCAAATTTAAAAGAATGGCAGTGGTGAGGTATAAACTCCTTTGGGAATTTCTTGGTGTAGTTAATGTTACTACTGATTGTCGCTAGCAAAGCCATGCTGCACAAACCCAAAACACCGATAAAGCCAAAACTGCACAGTGGGATTACATTAAATCCTCCCTACTACTAAAATAAACACACAAACCCCTAAGCAGATACTGTGTTTGGCTTGCTCTTTTACTTTTTATTTTAATGTGGTAAGTTAGCGATCTTAAAAAAATCCCTTTACATTGGCAAGTCTTAGTCATGGGTATTTTTGACCAGAATTTACAGATTTCCACTAACAGCATTGTAAACTCCACAGAAAGGAGTGTTTCTCCCAGGTATAATTTGTCACAAAATCTTAAGACATGCATCTAATGACAGAAATATTTCCAAAACATCTCAACAATTTAAAACATTTTTTTTCTGTTGCTTGAGTGGTCTGGTGACAATCTTGCTATAAAAACATACATACATTGCCCTTTACAAATACAAAAGTTAAAATGTTTGTCCATTTTAACTTCCTTAAGTCTATTTAAGGTTCACAGCTCTGTGTACTAGGTTCTAAAATAATCCTAGCTCTGAGTTGTATGAAGTCCGTGTGGGTCTGAGTTCGAGTTTTTATGAAGTCTGACTGCAGCGGAGTAACTTACAAAAACCCACGAGGTATTATGGAGATGTACTAGAGAATCCTGGAGAAAACTACCCAAGGACACAGATGGTTTAAGAAAGCAGGTTAGTTTACAGGATCACAAAATCATCTGTTTTTACCAGACACTGTCAAGGGGGCAAAGCAATAAGAAAATGTTCAGGTGCCTGCAAGCTTGCTGCACAACCCTGGCAAACAGCATTGCACCTATCAGGTAAACAGCACATTTGAGTTTCTATGACACTGAGGTGGCAGAAGTTGAGATGTAAAGAGACTGCACAGACATGTAGGCGAATGGAGCAGAAACGCTGCCGAGAAACATATCATCAAAACAACGCACAGATGCAGAGTAAGTGATATCCTGAGGCAGTGCTTTGGAAGGTTTTTAATTTTGCAGAGACCTACCAATAGCACCTTGGAGGTGTACGTGTCTATCACAGAAGTGAGATTTCCAATATGAACTGAAATTATTAGCTACCTGTCAAAAGCCCACTCAAATTAATCGAAGAATCTAAAGGTCACAACACTACAGGCTGGAAATCAGAAATAGCAAATCATGTTTGATGAACAAACATGTAACATTCACAAATAAATTGTGAATATTGAATCAGAATAGTAAAAAAAAATTAAAGTAATCATTATTTTGCAGATTGGTTTCCTTAAAAATTTTGTAAGAAGGGAAAACTTACCCTGTCTAAACAGGTTCAACTAACTCTATTAGTTCATCAGTGTTAGTAAGATTGTCACAAATCAGTTTTCATTATTAGATTCATGATTTGTAAGCACACACAGAGCACATAAATTACTTTTTGATTAAAAGTGTAAGAAGTATTAATATCGTCTCACCAAAAATTCTAACTGGAGACACACTTTACTAAGCATAATAATACAAATGCAATCGAGATCAGAGAATTAACAAGAAGGCAGGAAAGTCTGACATGCAAAAGAAAGCAGAAAATATAAACAACAATGTATCTTTTTATACATATTCTCTTTTTTTAAATAAGAATAGTTCAATGCTGCCAGGTCCTACTAAAAGGGACTATTCTGGTTACTGGTATCATTCTTAGATCAGATTACATCCATCTGACAATCTAGACCATATACACATACGTCAAAAAAGACAGCAGTCTCTCCAAACAAAAAATCATCTTCTAAAGGCAACAATCACATGTCTCTGCCTGCTTAGATGGAAGCAGTGGCGATAAGCTTTTCAGGAAAGGTTAATTTTGAAGTAGAAAATTTTAATTTTGAAGTAAATAATCAGTAAGGTGAATGACCATAAGACAGTACTAAAATAATTATTTAAGTACAAAAAACCCAGGGAGGAACAGAAGAGTGACTGTGAAGAGTCTTTATTTTCTACCAAAGCTTGCACACACACACACACACACACACACACACACACACACACACACACACACACACACCCCTCTTAAAGACAAACCAAGTGACCAAGGCCTGCAGTACTCACCCCAGACTCCCATGGCAATCTCCATCACAGCCTGGCATCTGCCTGCTCCCTGTGAGTGAACACAGACAGCTACACCACTGAGACAGAAAGACTGCCCAGCCCTTCTGGTAAGTAACAGCAGTCCACAGCCCCCTTTCACAGTTACCTCATTTTAGAGGAAGATGCTTTCAGTAGATTTGAAGTAGGGTCTTGATGGCAATATAGAACCTATTTTCCAGTGCCTGCGTACTTGGTGGAAGTACTCTCTATACATACCCCACTCTCTGTAGAACTGAACCATCGTTCAGCTCAAAATGAAATCTTTTGGCCAGCTATGTCTGTTGCCACTGTACACTGACAAAAGCCTCACTTGAAAATGAGCTATTCAACTAGCAGGATGTGAGACTGTCCCACGTCACATGAAAAATATGCAAGATAGGTGGAAATCAGAGACACTGAATGCTGACTGTAGGAAACAGGACTCTCCTACATTAAAGAACAAACCAAATATTACTTTGTGTATATTTTGCTATGGTGCTTTAAAAAATAACTATAAATTCTGACCATAGTTTTTATGAGTGCAATACCCATTGCAAGTTACTCTTAGGGAGATCTCAACTGGACACCAGAAGAAAATTTTTCACTATGACAGCAGTCGGATATTGGAATAATCTCGCCAGGGAAGTAGTGAATTTCCCAACACTGGACATGTTTAAGATTCATCTCGAAAGGGTGCTGGGCCATCTCATATAAACCATATTTTTACCTAGAAAGGTTGGACCAGATGAACCATGAGCTCCCTTCCAATCTGGCATTCAATGTTTACTAATATTTGCAAATAAAAAGGCAGATGTAGCCATACGACAGTTTTGTAAGACATCAGCTTGGTAAAAAGTGCATTAAAAACCTTCTGCAGACTGTGGCACAAAAATACAGGTGTCAGATATGACTTTTTATCTTCTCCAATAACACACACAAAGGAAATATTTTTAGTAACAATAAAAGCCAGATGATTTCAATGAAGTTCCTTGTCTATTGTTACAAAATTCATAATAATTTACATCCACCTGGGTAATAAAACACAAGTTAGAAATAATCTAAAACATTCTTCCACTGCAGAATCAAGGTTGTTGAACACTAAGACCTGACAATATTGCACAAGAAATTAATTATTTAATGACAATCTTTTGCTGTAAATTATACACATTTTAAATATTGCCTTATACACTTGCTCTACTAAATATGAAAAGTCTGCTTTAAAAAATAGTAGTGATGCTTATGTTTAAAGAGAGAGAAGGGGAGGAAGGATGGGAGAAAAAAAGACTGTTAAAGACACACTGGTTTAAAACTAACAAGAAAACCTAAAAAAAAATGCCATGAAAAAAAAGCCAATGGACAAAACAAAATCCATGTTTTTTCTCACACTCCTGGAGATGTAGATTTTTTAACTTTGTGTGTAGAAATGCGCTGAATATTTCCCTCTCCAAACAAGTACAAGTCCTTCCTTCATTAAAAAATAGAATACACAAAATCTTTCAGTGCATTAGATTATTTTACATTTTGATTACATAAAAAAAGAAGTAATTTGAATGATGAACTGAAAATCAAAACTGAAGTAATAGAAAGACATCTGGGTATCATTCAGCAGTTAAACACGCTTGCATAGACAGGATAGTTGTAGAAATAAATGTCATACTCTTTCCAATTAACATTAGCTCTATTAGCCCTGAAGTCTGGTTTTCCTTTAGTTTTCCTTTTTTATGCAAAAAAATACAGTAAGCTGCTTCAGTAATTAGTTAGCTGGGTAGTTATGAGGCATTTTACCTCTGAAAATACCAGAGTCACAGTTGCAATTAATCACAGCATAATTTAAGTTGAAAGAGATGACTGGATATCATTTACCTCAAGCCCATGCTCATACTGTGTCTAACTTCAGGGTCACTACCACAAATCAATGTTCAAGCTCATTTCTTTTCTGATGGAAAAATGCAGGTTGAGGCTGAAGTAACCATGAAATAGAGAAAAAAGTAAACATTCAGGACATAACTAACACAAGCCAAACATAATTGTCATAAATCCTGACTGATGTCCTTTGGGTGTTAATACAAGAAACCTAAGATTCTCCATGCTAAAAACCAAATTATTAGAGAGAAGAAAATAGACATACTGAACTTTTCTGTAGCAATAATTAATGAAACACAACAATGACGAAGAGAAAAAAAATGCAGGGAAAAACCAGCAAGTACACTTAAAAAAAGGCAAGGTGATGACAACTTTCAACCAAACCAGTAACTTCGAATGGTATGCTGCCTCCCAGGTTAGGGTAATCATGAGGATGCTGGCAATCTTAAGGAATGTTGGGAATTTTTCATTAATTACAGTTTATGCAGGAAATACTAGCCCTGATGACTTGGAAAGATTTTGTACTGCACTTCCTTATATCTAGGCATTTTGGAACTGTATTGAAGATGGAAGTGGTGCCTTCTATTCCCAAAGACAAAAAAAAAACAAAAAACAAACAAACAAAAACCAAAATAAACCATCCAACCATCTCGAGTTCATAATCAGGAATTAGTAATCTAAACAAATATTGTGGATTAACAGCATCTGCATACCTGTTGTAACAACAGTCTGTTTGGAAGGGACTATAAAGTAGGCTACATGTCACTGACATTACTATTTTTCATAGGGCACTACAAAAAATAAAATAAATTTTTTTTTAAAATCAACAAAAACACACCAGAAAAAGTCCTTTGTCCAACCTTCATATTCTTGCCTCTCCTTTGTGCTTTTACTATCAATTAACTGATTACACGTGGAGTCAAATTAGAGACAATTCTGAACCATAAGTAACAAGAAGGACTAAACAAAATAGAAAACAGAAGAGCCTCCTCATTTCTGATGTGAAGGGTGTAGGTAATACTATTAAGAAACCAGTGGACACTAAGAGAGAGTCGTGTAACACTGAGGTCTGTTTGGATGGTTTCATCTTACAAATTTCATCTCACTTATGTCTGGAAATCTTCGGGATAGCAACAGCATTATTAAATGACAGCAAAAACTAAATTACTGTGGGTAAGGAAATATTAGAAGATAGATCTACAAGGATCCAGAAAATGCACTTGGTATCCAGAAGGAAAGGTGATGTCTGATTTGTAAAACACACAGCACAACCATTCCCAGACTCCAGCACATGGAGAGCATGGCAAAGAAATCCTGACCAGATCTTCTTAACCTACAGTGGATTTCTCTTAAATGCTCACATGTATAACTATCAAAAACCTCAAAGAGTGAGTGTGGCTGCACGGAGGTGTGCATAGAAAGGATACAGAATGTGCAGGACTACCAATCTCCACATTAGACTTCTGATTTCTCAACTTCCCAGAGGCAGACGTAAGGGGAGGAACAGCAGGAAAACATCTTCATATCCCTCATAATGCAAAGCAAGTGTTATGTACCTTGATTAGAGAGTCTCCATGAACCACTACATAGCTACAAAACAATTCTTTCTTCCTTGGACATGTATCAAGTAAAGTCTTGCTGCAAATGAGACTTGCCAGCACAAGCAGTATCCTTCATCAATGAGAGTACTAAATTTTAGCTCAGACTGATGTATGGTTCTCCTCAATTAGATGCTTGACCTTTAGCAATAGCTAGAAGGTTGCACCACATCCATCCTTTCTCAGAGACTTCCACAGAAGGTGGACTCTGCCAACTTCTCACCTGGGAGAGCTGGCACCTTGACACAGGAAGAGATGTCAGGTCTGTGAGTTAACTATGATAACTCATGGAAAACATGGAGTATTTCAGCTTTTGATTTGCTGCTGTAAGACAGTAAAGCTTTCTGAAGCCAAATACATTTAAGATGCAAGGGAACAAGATGAACATACTGGTCCTGCAAAAGTGAGGTGAAAATGTGGACATACCAAATGCTGATTTAAATGTATGGAGTCTTTTTAATTTTTTCCTCAGTATATCTGTATTTTGAATTTACAGAAGTACTCAGGCTATTTAATAGGTACATGGGACCCCTTCTCAGCTTTGGCATTACAACAGCTGACGACTGCTGAATGTCAGTAGCTCTGTACTGCTGACTTTCATTAGTGGAGTGAGAAACCCTTGTGGGAATCTGAGGCATTGATGGGTTTCAGAAAAGCACTTCTGCAAGATATAACAGACCTGAAATTTCAAATATATTAGTCTCTCTAGGGCCACTGTGAAACACTGCATGGGTAACAACAAGGGAATATTTTGCTGGAAAGATGGACCATTCAAATAATCCTGCCATAGATAAAACCTTTTTGTATGAGTAGTACCAAGAGTTTGGCTAAGAATGCTAATGAGGAAGGAGACTTCTTCCCTTTTATATCTGATGAAGACCTCTATAGTTATACTGGTATCCGTCCATGATTTCCAAGACTGCCACCAATCCAGTCAACAAGGTAAACAGCATTTCAGGAAGTGGAGGCTTTCCAAGCAGGCTTTCCAAGTCTGTAACCTGCAAAGTGATCAGAGGGCTGGAGCACCTCTCCTGTGAAGACAAGCTGAGAGCTGAGGGTGTTCAGCCAGGAGAAGACAAGGCTCTGGGAAGATCTTATAGCAGCCTACAAGAAAGCTGGGGAGGGACTTTTTGCAAGGGCATGTAGCAATATGACAAGGGATAATGACTAACTGGAAGAGGGTAGATTTAGATTAGACATTAGGAAGAAATTTTTTAGTGTGAGGGTGGTGAGGCACTGGAACATGTGGCCCAGGGAAGTTGTGGATGCCCCATTCCTGGAAAAGTTCAAGGCCAGGTTGGATGGGGCCTTGAGTAACCTGGCCTAGTGGGAGGTGTCCCTGCCCATGCAGGGAAGTTGGAACTAGATGATTCTTAAGGTTCATTCCAACCCAAACCGTTTGATGATTCCATAATTAATGTCCCTTCTCATTGTGGCTGTCTGAAGAGGTGAGAAGACAGCATAATCTATTGTGAATTTGCCTTCTGTATCACAGCACAACAATCCTAAGGGTTCACTACAATCAGTAAGTATTTACTAATAATGTAGGTATGATACTACTTCATTTCAAACCAGGAGGGTTTCTACACACACTTAGCGCAAAGACTTGAGGCTTTCTGTTGTGCATGCCAAACCAAATAATTGAAATATAATAGATATATAAACTCCAAACTACCTATAAACTACACAACAGGTCATCTGTACTACAGATGTGCTCTACAGTGGGCCAGGATGAGTACTTGTCCTTCTTTGCACCAGTTTTAAAATGTGACAGTACTAAAGTGCATTTCCCTTATTTTTTATGCATTTCCCTTATTTGTGTTAATGACCAAATATTATGTGTTTTGAAAAAATTTTAATACAGCCATACTAGGGACTATTGAATGGAGCAAAGCACCAAAAACCTTTTAAATACAATTAACGTGTAAGATCTTATTTTATTAAGTCCAGAATTTGAAGTACTAGCAATGAAACGCTACAAGGATTGCAGCTTTTCTTATTTTCTTGTAAGTACACACTAAAAAATTGTTATCTATGTCTATCTATCAAAGAGTCCTCAGAAGAAAAATCCCATGTCTGAAAAAGCTCTTCACTCCTATTTCTTCTATGCAGAGTGCCATAAGACAGACTTTAATCCTCCAACTGCTGTTTTTTCATAAACACTCTGCAAGACACAACTGGCACCTACATGCTAGCCTGCAAAGCTGTATTATCTTCTGCAGAAGAGCAACTCTGGTTTAAGGTAGTAGGTCTGGACTGAAGGAGAGCTGGTTTAATTCCTGGCTCCTGAACAAAATTCTTCCATGACCCTAATTAGGTTTTTCTGTGCCTCAGTATCCCATCTCTAAAATCAGGATAATATGCTCTTTGTCTGCCCTGCCTGTTTAGATTGCAGCCTTTTCAGTATTCTCTTACTATTTGTCCATACACTGCAGCCACAATGGGGCCCTTCATTTTGGCTGAGACCTCACTATGACTATAGAACAGGCAGTGAATAAGATAACTTTCAGAAGCTGTCTGTGACAATTGGGAAGATATCGCAAAGCCTTATTAAAGAAGCTTTACTAATGTTTATAGGAGATATTCATATCCAACTGGCATATACAACGGCAGCAAATATTTTTCTTTGTTGATAAAGCTTTTGTTATGCATTATTAAAAGAAAACCCACTTTTTAGACTAAGAACATAAATTATTAAGGGTTAAAAAAGGTCCTATAAAAATTAAAATTCACAACTTTCTAGCTCTGCTCTTTAATAACATATTATTATATCATCATCATGATGAAAATATTTCTCAGACAATGTTACTAATGAGTAAATTCCTCTCATTTATCTAGCAGAGAAAATGATGAGTAATTGAGCAAAAAGCATTGATAAAAATAAAATCATTTATCTGGTGTAGTTTTTCAAATTGGTAAGTATTTCATTACTTGTCAGTGTACAGCAAGAGTGGACACACATGCAGTTCCCACTTTATCATGTATTATTATAGGTGCCTTTACTGCTGTTCAAGTATCCATTACCCATTACTGCTGAGAAAAGTCAGCATTTCCTTATACTCCACAACTCAGCCACTAGAAACGTCAGAGAAACTTAGAATTTAGATTCTCATATCCGAAAGTGTACTGTTTACAATCAAGTTACTATTTCTTTATGACAAATAAGGAAACACCTTGTTGTTTCAGTACACTTAAGATGCTCTGTCCAGAAAAGTGTAAGTTTGGAGTATATCATCTTTCACTATAGGCTGCTGCTTTCAAGTAAACTACTAACAATCAATGCCATCCATTAAATATTTGGTTACCACTGTATAACTAAGTCTGTCAAGAAAAAGATTGCCAGCAGACATAATCACTGCTAGATGCAGGACATTGGTGGTATATTGTAATAGTAACAGAGCTAATCTTTAGCAAATCACATCATAGGATACTAATAGGGAATCCATGGTGTACCTGTTCTACAGCTGATTTCAATTTCTGGGTTGGTCAAAAGCATAGCTAAAAAAAAGTCAAATGTAACTAAATATTCAAATACTTTGTATCTCACCCTCTGATACTGATTAATCACGACATTTACAACACATACACACTTCACAAGCTAAAGGGTGAAGCATTCTAAAGTTGACTGAATGAGAGGGCGCTTTCTATGCAACCTTGTATATAAATTACCATTCTTTTTAAATTTTTTTCCCCCTTAAACAAAAGCCAAGAGCAAGAACATCTTTTAATTTAAGAACTCTCTTCTCACCTATGATGGAAGGTGTCTGCTCATTCTTTATCAACAGCTGGATATTAAATGAAAATGTATTACCTAAAAGGATACAAATACTTCTCCTGCTGATTCTCTGTATTGCCTCCTACACCTCTAACAACTCCTCTCTTCAGAAATAATGCCTCTCATGTAACTTGTCTCTCCTGTAAGTTACTTTGCAGAAAGACTTTAAGTAAGATCATAGGTTTCCTTCACAAAATTCCAAATGAAATGGATTTTGTTCACTTTTCTTGTTGGTATCCAGATTAAGGTACTGCTTAATGGTCTCTTTCCTTTTAACGAAAGAAAGAAGTAATTTATTAGTTCAATCACATTCTTGTTCTATTTCAGTTTCTGCCACACTGAATATAGCACAGGCTATATTCTGACCCCCCAATGTAATTCTCACTACTTAACAAACAAAATATTATGCAACACTTTCATTTTCACATTCTCAAACAGACTTAGAAAAGCTTCAGTTATATTTGGAGCTGTTTTGTTTGTTTGTTTGTTTCCTGGGCAGCAGAAAGAGGTGGCTTTTGGGGAATTAACTACTCAAAATATGGACAATAACTTTTTCCTATTTTTAAGTATATGACACTACAAGGATCTTTCCAGATCACTCTTTATAAAATTACCTCTGTTTCCATTAATTGGCAGCAGCAATGATTTAGTCGTGCTTAGCTAGTACCTCAGGGTGTAACTCAAGTACCACAGGGTAGAATTTCTACCTGCTTGAGAAGTCTTTCTTTTTAAATAAAGACCACTGCATGTGATCAAGAATCAGCAGACTGATTCAGATCTTGAGATATGATATGCTGATCAAAAAAGTAAGAATGTTTTCCAATCATTTGACTTTAGATGTAGCGAGCCTGCTTCTCAACGTGGTCCCTGGAGTCTGTTCCCTTGTAGAGAGGACACTGCAACTTCATTGCTGTTGACACTTGACTGAGGTTACAATACGGAGGGCTCAGACATTTTTACTGGGGAGCTGAGAATGACCTAGGAACACAATCAGAGAAACTGCTGTGAGATCAAAGCAAGCTGCTAGAAATGGGTCCGCCCAGTTATTGTCTCAGGTTCTCAGCAGAAAACCATGAAAGGTCAGCAACAAAATTTGCTGACATGACCTGGATCCAGAAGTGATGCTTCCATCAGCACCCAGCTTCTCAGAATAACCTTACACACCTAACAGTTCACCGACATCACTGGATGCCTCAATACTTCCTATCCTGCAGACCAATGCCTGTCAACTTTGCTTAGAAGCAATATTGCTCCTAGTATTATACTCTTCTGAGGACATGGGTGTAGCAAAGTACTTGTGAATTTATTTCATACAGTGTCACAGGGTTATGCTTATCCTACAACCGCTACAAGTTCTGTTTAAAGACTGATTCTCTAGGTGTTTTCACATGTTTTTTTATCTTTTGCTCAAGTCTGCTGTGCCCCTTAGCACTCTATGATTTACTTAATTGTAAGGTCATTGGAACAAGAGGTTTTCTAGACAGAGTCCAAAATACACCTTTTCAGAGACATTCTTGGCTCTCTGGCACATACCTGGCTCCAGCAGTGAGAGTGCCTTGAGAAGACAGAAGAAAAGAGGAGATGAAGAAACAGAAGTTCATCATCTTGTCTCATGCATTTAAGGTGAACCCCAGTATCATAAACCAATAAAAAGTCATCAAGATTCACAGATGGAGACCACTTAAGAGACCTTTTCACCAACCCCATTAAGCACAAAAAACGTCCATGCTATTACAAGGAGCAAATCTTACCCCCATCTACTGTAAGTGTATGGGTGCTTGGAGGGCTGTTACTAATTATCAGGCAATGCAACAGGCAGGACAGTGGACAAAGGAGGAGTCAAACTCTGCATTCCTTCATCGCCTACTGGGAAAACTTTCAGCCAAATTTCTTGAATTCCTTGTGTCTTTCCCCATACACCAGGAGGAATTATGTACATTGTAACTCCTAATTAAACACTTTCAAATTTATTGATTCGGGCATCACACAAGAAAATAAGTCTATTCATTATTACACATCTCTTAATGTATGTGATTTGGCAGCATCTGAATAAGATATTTATGTGGTACATGAAATTAATGAAAGGTAAATGAACATAAAGTCAGAGAGACACACTATTCTAAGCAGAGGAGGCTGTGAATTACGTATCAGACTATAGAAAAAAACGCAGTATGCACTAACATCTCAGTCAGCACAGTACAAGAAATGACCATCTGCATCTGTAACGTGCATATTTGGAGTATCACTCACAAACCCTCTAAATTAGTGATACACACCTTCCTTCTGAATATCTGGTTTAATAGACATGTGAGTTTTGTGGAACTCTGTATCTGAATGGCACGGGACACCGCTTGCTAATCTAAATTCCCTCTTAATAGTGCTTCTGTAAATGATCTATTAAACTAATCTGCAATTAAATATCATCCTGTTTCTGAGATTACTACAAATAGCCTTTCGTACAGAAAAGATATTCTGTAGCTCCTAGAGAAAAAAGGTTGAACAGGCCATTTATTTTTTTTCCAAGCATTCATGATAGAAACTCTCTGCCTAAGGAAAACTCTTAAACCCAGACTACGTTTTCTTTCACAACGAAAATGAAAATATGAAACACTTTCAAAGCTTCTGTCATAGGCAGAGGATTCCTAAACCAGTTTTATACCTTAAACTGCATTTGTTCTTTTAAGTGTCCAAGTTCAACTACAGTAAAACATTTGATACCTGAACAGAGTCAAATGGCCACACTTAAAACTTCTCTTGATTGCAAGCACTATAAAGCCCAGAATCTTTGTAGTTCATAAAACTGAAATATTTTTATTTTAATTAGAACAACATGCTATTGAAATGTAAAAACCACCAAGAGCTGTAAAAAAAATATCACTATATGGAAGCACATACTCTGAGGTAGTACACACAGTGGATGCATAGTGATGCATAGTTACTGCATGACTGGCTATACAGCAGTTAAGGCAGTCTGGATACCTTACGTACTGATTTCTTTACTGATTAATGAGGTTTTTTGTAATGTCTGAAAAATTGATTTAAAACTTTGGAACTCATTACCTATATTTGCAATACTTGAAGGATACTTGCAGCATCACTTAAAAAATCTTGTAATATTTCCGCATTTTCTCAACACAGTTTTATGTTCATGAATACCAAAAAAGAGATTCTTCTTCCTAATTGTATAATCCTAAACTCTTTATAAACAAATCAAATCTTGGTAATTATAATTCTACTTCTTTATCACTGAAGTGGAAGTAGTTTCCATTTCATGATCCAGTTGAACTTCATGGCTAACACTATCAAAGTCATCAGCCATCAAATACAACATCCTAACAACTTTGATGAAAAACACACACATAACTAAGATGGAAGCCTGGATTCAAAATCTTAGTCTGCAACTGCATGTACATAAAGTGGGAAGGTTTACTTTCATCAAAGAACTACATTTTTACAGCAATTTATATTGCAACTCTCTACCGCCCAGAGTTCAGAAGACAGTCATTTGAGTAGCCACCAAAATTAAGAGATGAAAACTCTCCTTGTCAAAGAATGGAAGGGGAGAAAAAAAGGAAGCAATAATGAAAAAGAAATTATAATATAATAAAAATCACTAGTAATCATTCACGCCCAGTTAATTATCAAAACATGCCCTGGTTCTTAAAATAACATACTCATAGCTAGCTCACAATCACTGTTTACATTCCAAGATAATTTACAAGTGCTTTACAACTGCATGTTTCAATAACCTTACAAGGACTTTTATTCCTCTGTGGAAACAGAGCATTACCAAATGTCAAACTTACTGCAAAATGGCTCATGAAATTGTGAATACAACAATCTCTGCTAAAATTCCACCCAAAAGATATGCTATACAAAAAAGAATTAAAGCATTCCTCCCATACAAATATTTATGTGTAAATAATACATGACAATTTTTCCAGTTCTATTACCAACTTATTTCACATACTGGAATCACATTTCACTTTATTAAAGCTACAGATCAAACACACACAGGCTTAAAAAATTATATTTTAATGACTGGATTACTACATAACCATCATGACATCTGCATACAAGGATATAAGGATCTCCTTAAGTGACATGCACTGATTTGACTGTGTGGCTTTCAACTATATTCAGAAGACTTCCAGATTTTACAACCTCCAAAAATAAATGAAAGACAGATGTTCTCATTTTCAAAATAGTCCATGTGCTGAACTTTTAAGAAAGGTTTTTGGATATATAAGGTGAATGAGATCATTCATATTGAGAGATATTCCACTGTTAATGAAAACTTTGCCCTCTATTTTGTCATGCAGAGTGCTGAACACACATTCCAAGGGAACTGTAAGCCACTGGTAGCCCAGACACCATCAAAACTTGGGACACTCTAAGCACACAAAAACTTAATCATTTACCACACTTCTTGGTTCCTTCAAACAGATTCTGGCAATCTGCAATCTCCCATAGTATTACCATTAGGCATATCTGAAGCACTTCCACATAAAGGAAATTAGGCAAAAGGGCACAGTACTAGCCAGGACACATCCCCTGAGATTTGAGAAGATGCACTCACAGATCTCTACCACAATGTGAAATCCCCCCCTGCTCCTCTTCCCTACCATTTTCTCCAGGGTAAATTCCTCTCACCTCTAGCCCTCTGTGCACTTTCACCTGCCCAAACCCCTCTACTTAAAAGCAAACCTATGGCAGAAAATGCCAGGAGCAAGTCAAACCCAAAAGAAGGTGTTACCTAAACCAGCAAGTTCTTTGCTGCAGATTGTCTCTCTGACAATCTGAGTCAGTTTGCTCTCATTAAAAAAAAAAACAACCTATGAACTGATACATGAAGGAAAGCCTCCTTCAAGCTATGGAACAAATACAGTAGCATCAAATCAATACTCTGCCAGCTGCTTGGATCTAAGAGCAAATTCTGAGGAAAAAGTCCCATGATTCTAAATGGAGGCTTCAATACACACATTAGTAGAGTGCAGCCCACAGATACTCCTTCATCAATAATACACTCCCTGGCAAGGTTTGCCAGTGCTGTTTGGACAGAGACTTGGATTTTGCTAGATATCTAGATATCTAACTTTGACTGAAAATACAGCAAAATCTTAAACATACACAAAACCTAACAATAAAAAAGCACAACCCTTTTGATGACAACATCTCTTCCATAAGATAGCCCAGTAAGATTGGCACACTCTGGAGAGATATGGAAAGGCAGTTTTTCTCTGCCTTCTCAAAAAAAGAAAGAATTCAATTTTAACTTGCTAGCAGCAGTGTAAAGTTGTGGCTGGCCTCAGTTTCCAAGTTCCCATATAGGCAGCCAGGCTTCTAGTAGCCTCCTCTTCAGAAAACTATCAACAGTTATTCAAAGTAAGGAAAAAGGGGATGTAGCCTCTGAAAAGATGCAACTAGATACTCTGTAACTAACAAGATACAGATCTCCGGGGAATGTTGCTGCAACTACATGTAGCAATTTTATTATTTTTTTCCCACTCACCTCTACCTCATAAAATCTCCAATTGAAGGTGCATCTAACCAAAGCACTACAGCAATACAGCTGGAGGTTTATCTTACATGTTTGCAGGAAGTCACTTGGCCTCTCCATGTTTCTATTTCTCTGTGACACTTCACAGAAAGCTTGAGAGGCTTAATTTATTAGCAGCCTGCCAAGTGCTTTAGACAAGTGTTCTAAAGCATTAAAACCACGTTCGCTGGTTCTGAAAGGGTAGACCTCTAGTCAAACCAAAATAAACCCAATAATATCTTTAAAAGAAGGCTACAATTTTAAAATGCAGAAATATATTTAACTTATTTGCCTTTATATTTAAAAAAATGCTCCAGAGTTTAGGTATTTTATTACAGTAAGACATCAGAGATCTCACTTTCTGCTAAACCTCCTTTCCCTCTGTTTACTGTTATACTCTTGAAGGAGGTGATAAGCAGAGAAGAACAAACCAGTAATGCCAAATGAAAGCAACATATGCCCAGCCAGACTCCCTGTCCCCAGGACACAGGGGAAGACCTCCAGACACCAGGACCCATCAGCAATCCCTAACTGACAGCAGATGTCAACTACAGGTTGCCTGATCAGTGCAGAAGAGAGTCTAGATGCTAATGCATACATGGGCTAACTGTTCCAACACTTGAAAAAGCCAATATATTAGATAATGGCAGTGAACACTATTTAAGCACTAGACTTCCTTCAAATCAGTATCCATGTAGAGGTTTTGTATCTATAAAAATCCTAAGGTTCAGGCTTTTGCTCTTTTGTAGATGTTTTTGCTGTAATATCAGAGAGAATTCTCAAGAACCCATCCCTGAAAAGAGAAACAGTCCAACTAAAATACTGACAATGGACACGAATCATCTAAACGCACCAGCTATATAATACAGAAACATATTGACCAACTCCCAAACACTAGTTCCACTTCAGAGTGTATAATATACACTTTTCATTGCTAAAACCAGTTGCTATACAAGAGAGCTGAAACACAGTAAGAAAATTAAAAGAGACTGATAAGTAACAGCACTGATTTCTTGCAATTTTTAAAATTATTAAAACATAGATAGCCAAATAAAACACTCTCCAAAACATCACAAATTAAAAGCAGCTTTCATTTAGGTCAAATACTCCAAGCACACTATAAAAGTTGTGACATCAAATGAGAGAACATAACTGATGCCTTGGAAGAGGGTAATTGTGAATCACCAGGTATTTAAAAACATCTTGAAACCTAAATGCAAACACAGAATTGTAGAATTTTCAGGGTTGGAAGGGACATTTAAAATCACCTAGTTCAACCCTCCCTGCCATGAGCAGGGACACCTCCCACTAGATCAGGTTGCTCAGAGCCCCGTCCAGGCTGGCCTTAAAAACTTCCAGGGATGGGGCTTCCACCACCTCCCTGGGCAACCTGTTCCACTGTCTCACCACCCTCATGGTGAAGAATTTCTTCCTAAATTCCAGTCTAAATCTACCCTCCTCTCGTTTGAATCCATTCCCCCTAGTCCTATCACTACCTGACATCCAAAAAGTCCCTCCCCAGCTTTCTTGTAGGCCCCCTTCAGATACTGGGAGGCTACAATAAGGTCTCCTCGGAGCCTTCTCCTCTCCAGACTGAATAACCCCAGCTCTCTCAGTCTGTCTTCATACGAAAAGGTGCTCCGGCCCTCTGATCATTCTTGTGGCCTGTTTGTGCACTTTATATCTTTTTCAGGCTGCAAAGTTATATTTGTACTATACTATTTTAGCCAGCACACAATTAAAAAGATGGCCTGATGTAACTGTCAGGATTGTGCACTAGCTCTCTGCATCCTTAAGCTCCTAGATCAACATGAAGTGTCTCAATCTCAAATGTCCAAGTATACACTGCAGAACCTACCTTGCCTGTAGCATCCTGAAGTCACTAAAGTAGAAGTAACATTTTTTTCCTTCTGACAATTCCTTCTGGTTCTCTCTTAGCAGGTATGGGTATTAAGAAAATACAATTTCAGTTCAATCAGATGTAGAGAGATTGAAGTACCTCATAGGAAGGTGAAGCCCCAAGCTTTCTATAGTACAATGGAGTTTCCATATATTTTAAAGATCTTTATCTGGCAGCAATAACAAGACAGATCTGCCTAATACACAGTCCCATCAAACCAATGCCTTTGCTGGTCACATTATGAAGGTACAGTAACTTTGTCTGACTATTCCCTCCAGTTTTTAATGAACTGGTCCCTACTGCAGGGTATCAGACTCCTTCTTGAACTCCTGCTTTCAGATCAGAAATTACCCTTTTTAGTGCCTTATGTCAAAGCAAATACCATCTTTGGTTGTTGTATTTGCCATAGGCTCAAATAGAATTTACCTCAATGTAGGTATTGATTAAAGGATGCTGGGAAGGTTAAGTAGAGCCATCATCTCGTTCATGTTAGCACGGTTGTTTTAATTTTCTGCAGAGAACACCTACCTAACAGCAGGTCCTGGCCTAATCCAATACTTGTGGAATTGTGGATAGAGGAATCTGCATGGTGAGCAGACCATGACAGAGATATTCATTCACAACATTCAGTCCAGCTCACTACACAGGTAATACACCAAAGGAGATTTCAAGTGTAAACTCCTAAATAACCTGTAACTATTCAGCTAAGGACTGATGTCAAGCTGTGCCACCTTGCCACAGGCAAAAACACGAAATAGGAAGATGGAGATTCTGTGGACCTGAAGAACCTCCTCATGATACTATTACAATGTAGCACAATAAACGCATGACCCTGTGTATTTCTGACCAGAAAGAGCCTGAGCACAGAGAAATCACATGGCTACAGACGACAACACACACTGACACACATTTGCAAACCTCACCTTCCAAACTACATTTTGTTTTAGCTTCTCTAACTGCAGGGAAATAACCCAACCAACCAAAACGCTCTATATTCTGCTGTCCAGAAATTCTTTAGTTTTTGTTGGGTCTATAAGCCCAAACTCCTAACATTTCATTCAGAATAACTAAACACTATTGCATATGGGTTTTTTAGAACCTCAATTCATGCTGCTTTCTTTTACAAGTTTTTGGAGTCAGTAATACTGGTAAGGGATTAAGAGAGATTTATAAACTTGAGATACAACACATTTGCTTTACACTTCCTTTATATACACTGCTTACAAAAGCTACAGGATCATCAGCACCGAGTAAACTTCTAAAACTGTGTTTTTGCTTAAAGTAGGTTAGGGACTTCCTTTAACATACATGACACAGGAACAGAGAATGGCCTGGGTTGGAAGGGACCTTAAAGAACATCTAGGTCCAACCTCCTATCACGGGCAGGGAAACCTTCCACTAGACCAGGCTGCTCAAAGCCCCATCCAACCCAGCCTTGAACACTTCCAGGGATGAAGCATCCCCAGCTTCCCTGTTCCAGTGTTCTCACCATCCTCAAAGGAAATAATTTCTTCCCGATGCCTAACCTAAATCTACCCTCTTCCATTTTAAAGCTATTACCCCTTGTCCTGTCTTTACATGCCCTTAAAACACCTCTCATGTAAGCTGAATGGGACCTTAAATCAGTATTGTTTGGCCTTGCTGTGGGCATAACCAAGAGAAAAAGTGACACTTTCATTTAGACTGGTGATGATTTTACAACATAGGCAAATTAAATTATGCAAGTGCTAAAGTCCTTCAACAGATTCCTACCATTTCTTTTGCAAAACCAGGACAATAAGAGTTCTCACATAGTTCATTAGAAATTACAAAGCCTCTTACATTACCATGAAGATTGACCTGCTATGTCCTCATAAATCCATGGACAAGAAGGCAGCACTAGGAAAAGTGTTAACAAAGGTTGCTTTGCTTTGCAAATAAAGTTAAGCCAAAGAAGGTGCTTGGGCCCAGTTATTAATTACATAAACTTAGAGGGAGACAGCACAAACTATCTGTAATGCTTTTGAGAAGGCTAAAAATTGTACGGGTAAATGATTAAGTTGTGCTTAGAATTAACAGAGGGATATTTGCAGGTTTGATCAATGGGAAAATAGAAAGGGAGAATGGAAAGTGGTACAGGATAGTCTCTTCTCATTCATCCTACTAGAAAGCTGCCTTTTTGCTGTGATCACCTCATCTTTCACACAAACTTGTCTTTTTACAAAAGAAGCATTTAAAATGTATGAAATCTAGAGAGTAGAGGAATAAAGAACAAAAAACTTCCTTGTTATCTGTACTGAATTTTTATGTTAAAACAGGCCATAGAGTTTTATCACACTACTCAAGCTTTCTGACTGTGGAAAGTATCCTTCCTGGGAAAGCACCAGCGCATTAGGCAAGGACTTTGTGCAAAGAAGAGTCTACTACATCCCTTGGTAAGATGTTCTTATTTAATTGTATCATTAGAAAACTACACCTTATTTCTTGTCTGAACTGATCTAGCTTCAGCTTTCAGCCATGAGAATCCCCTTAATCTGTCTGACAAAGAACCATCTAACTGTCAGCTACCTTCACCCTAAGTACTTACAGACTTATCAGGTAGCCTCTACCATCTGTTGATAAACTAAATAGATTGAGCTTCTTAAATCTTCCTTTCCAAAGCTGATTATCTGACCTCACGTTAATGTAGATTTTTCTGAACTCCTTCCAGTTTTCCCAACACCTGATGTGCACATCCAAACTAGGATACAGTATTTCAATAAAGCCGTATTAAAACCAGTAGCATTCACATCCCTCCTACTCTTCCAGTTGTGCCCTCTCACCCTTCTTCAAGACTGCTTTGCACAAGGAGTAATACTTAAATTAATCAACCCCTTAAGGTAATTCTTTTGCCCCTACTTATATTCTAAATATGAGTTCTTCCTAACACCAGAAATTCAGAGTGGACCCTGACCAATTTACTTCCATTTTTTAACAAAGAAATAAAATATATATTTCCTTAATCCCATTGCACACCTCTCTATATGATGGAACATGTGAATTCAGTGCCTGCATTTTACAATAAAAAAACTGCGGGGGAAAAGATTACATTGCAATCACGTAATAGGTACCTAATTTAAAGCTACCTCTTTAAACCACTATTTAAACCATCAATGAACTCACCACTTTTATTTTGCACTACAGCATTCTGATGCTCACTTGTATATTCACCTCTTGAGGTGCTGGGTGGCCACAGCAGATTTTATTTTCAGCAAAATCCAGTGACCACAATGAAAGATTGCTTCAGGCTAGATGCAGTGCTCTACCAGACAAAAGGCAGAGCTGCAGGATAGTCATGGAGGATTTGCTAATGTTATAAATCTACCCATGCAGTGAAAATTAATTGCCAGTTAAAATTTTCAATTATTACTGTATCACCAGTTAGTTTCCCTTCCTATCTTTTGGATGAAAACAAAAACCAAGTAAAATCATGAAGTATCTCAGATTACCATTTCCACGAACAGAAGAAAAAGGAAGCCACAAAAAAATTAAAAAATAGAGGTTATAAGATCATATCCTATCATATCTGGCAAAGAATACATGGTCCTTGCTGGCAGAGTAGGTGCAGAAAAGACGATGCTGCTGGTGATGTTTGCACAGTAAAGGAGCAGCAAACTGGCTTTTGGAACAGTAACATCAAAATCTACTTCTAAACAATTTAAAAACTATTGGAAAAGCATCATATTACTTCACCATATTTGTGGTGCCTTGCTAAAATACAGTGAGGTACTGTGTTTTTTTGCTATAGCAAGAACTAACTTATTCTCATAAGCTTGATTTGGATTACTGTTTTTTGGTAGAAAGATTAACTCAAATAAAGCATTTCTAAATATGGCAGAACATCACCTTTTGGAAACAGGTAAACAGAGCACTAGTCAGTAAAGCCTGCCATGATCTCTCACAGGGAAAGGGAACATGATTTGGTAATTTTGCTTTTTTTGTTTGTTTTTTTTTTTTTTTGTACTTGTATTCTCTATGAGGTAATCTCTAGAAATAAGGTATCGTTCCGTCCCAAATCATTATGCAATAATGAATTTCACTGAGGACTGGATTACACCCTATCAGTACATATAGAAGGTCTTCAGCATTCTTTTATTTAATTCCAGCACTGGTAGGATTATGCTTTCAGCAGCAGCCATATTTGCATTCAGAAATGCTTGTGCCCTTTTCCAGTGACAAATGGATTAATTTCTGTACATAGCTGGTAGAACACTTTGGGCCATTTTCTAGTAAAACTTGATCTATAAACATGATCAGTAGTCAAGTTGTTTGTTCTCATGATTTCTTCCCATCCACTTCCTCCCTTTGCCTCTCCTCACACTGACAGGTGGGCTGTAGGCATGAATCACATTCCATATCCTTCCTCTGGATATACACACAATGTCCCAATTATTACCCAAAACAACTTTAATACATGGTTTTGAATACAGGGGAAGTCTCTCTCACAACCTCATAGTATTAAAATCCACAAGCACTTGTTCTGCGTAGTTTTCATGGCACTCAGCTTGTACATGGTCCCTCAGAAAACTGCCACAAAAAGCCACATTGTCCTGAAATAAAATCAAATTTGGACAGAACATGCCGACACTAATGTTGAAATTCCATAACAAGAGTCAAAGCTGCTTAGAATTTTGCATGTCATTTACCCTCTGATCCTGCAATATACCCACAATGGATATAAAAGAACTAATACAGAAATAGGAGGAGTATGAAAGAATGATAAATGCTATTGCATACACAATGTGTTAGTTTCTTTTCATTTTTTGCCTAGTATCAAAATCAGGGCACCATTCAGGAGAACAGACAAGGCTGAAGTCTAATAAAAAGGCAATAGTTAAGTATTTGGAGAACAGAGGGCATGTTTAGGGAACATCAGGGAACAAGTTAAGGAAGATAAAGATTTATCTTTCATTACTTATGTTATTTTTTCAGTTTGGCAATTACAATTAGTTTTGCTTTCCAGCTCCAAGGCAGTAAGACAATATTAACAAAACAGGGAGTTTATTTTTACAAATAAACTGCTTTCACTAGAAATCTGTTCTGTACACTACTTTCCTGTGGGCTGTACTATCAGCTTTGATGCCTCCTTCCTCCACATTAATTAATTATTCTCTACCTCCTTCAAATTCCTCCTTAAAATAGCTGCCTGCATGAAAGTTTTCAACATGCATAGACTGATTTTTGTCTTTGCAACATCCGCTGCTTATGGCTTTGTCTGAAATGCGTTGTAAGTTGTCCAAAATATAAATCATATCTTACTGATTTTTGAAACTACCACTTTTATATTATATACCACTTGAACACATCGGCTGCTCCGTAGAACTTTTAAAAATACATGCTTAATCAAAAGAATTAAAAAAATAAACACACAAAACCCCTCAAAACAATAAAAAAAAACGAATTCCAAAACTACACAAACAAAAACTGGTATAAACTCCCACCTTCCAGGAAAGTGATATAGGTTAACAATATGATTTGCTTATCTTTGCTATGCTGAAGAACTTGGAAAACAGTCATTATAGTGACAGGTATCTTGGAAAGTTGGAAATAATAATAAATGCTGAAAATAAAACTTGTAGCATTCCCTCCTTCAGAGATGCAGTCAAGAATATTTTTTTCTGATGAACAAGAAACAAAAAAATACATGAAGCTGCTTTACCTCTTCCAGGTACCTCTATAAGGCCTGGGAAAGTTCATGCCCAGTGTGTTGTGACTTCTGTGAGTAGCTGAAGAAAATCTACACCAAAAACGGATTGAAAAACTAAAAGTGCTGTACATACCACTCACCACAATTTCAAGAGCTTAAACATTTTTTCACCCATTTGTGCTTGTATTTTTCCACTACCATGAATTCATTTTCTTAGCGTAACTGCCCAAGGTTCTCTAAACCTTATAAAAAGCCAAAAATAAAACAAAAGCGTGAATACAGATCAGAACCACAAAACTTTGATTGTGCTCAGAAAATTATGAGAGATTCTGAAGAGAAAATATGAAGATTTTTCTTTTTCTCAGTAACACAAGCCATGTGCAAGCCAACAAGGATAAGCTGTTGGCATGACCAAACACTGGTAACATACAGGGACAGGCAGAAAGTTGCTTGGGAAAGGCAGACAAGGTAATGGATAAAACTTTACAAATCACAGGATCAGCTCAATATTCCATTCGTGAGCAAACAAGTCTTTTCTGCAGCATTCTTCTCTTGATCTTTAGATAAACTAAAGAGATGCGAAAACCTGAGATTAACATTTTAAGCACTGAGGAGCCTGCATCATGAATGACAGCAATTCCATATAACACATAAAAAATCACTTTTCTTAAGAAAAAAAAAAAAAGTCCTATATTATAAAAGCATGCCTACGTGTAGCATGTAGACAGCAACAAACTTGCTTTGTCCTTCAAGACAAATAAAAGCCATACAACCACGTATACTGCAGCACTATGCTTGGGGTTTTGCCCCTTGTGTGGTATAACATTAGCTGGAGCACAGTCCATGATAATGTAATTCTGTGACCTTGTCTCAGCTCTGAAAGCAGGACAACAAGTCAGTATCAGTATGTGAGAGATCGTAGACATATTATCTACTTACCATTTGCTCCAAAGGACAGAATTACCAAGTTAGAAACCAGCAAGAAAACTACTTTCATGTCAATCATGCAATGAGACAGATAGGAGCAGTCACCAAAGCATAGAAGCATTCTGCTGGTACAGTCACAGTCTACACACTTCTCTCTCTCCATAAAGGAAAGACAATATTCTCTGGATTTCTCCAAAATGCTACTCTTAAAAACTTAGAACTTTCTCAAAAGCACATTATAAATTCAAGCATGGGGTAGTCAGAGAGCACAAACTGCCAGCAGTCTCCTCTCCGGTCATCTCCAAAAGAATCTTTCATCCAAGAACTTGACCCAAAGGATGACCTGGCATATAATGAATGGAATCAATTCACTCTCTCAGCACTGCTCATTGTTCCCGATACCAAGGACTTCACCCCTCTTTCAAATTGACACACTATTTTTTTCCCTTTTTGTTTCCACCCTTGAGGGCTTTTGCTTCTCCTTTCCACAACTAGGTCCACTTCGACCAATCCAGAACCCATGATCATCTTAAATACCCATTTCCTTCACTTTATTCTACCTGTCCCAGAACATGTAGAAAAGGAAACTGGTCTGAAAATGAGGTTATTGCACATTTTCTCTCGCTCTCCTGCTGCTTACTAAGCTCTCCTCCAGTTGAGCTGATCCCACACCTGCAATTTCAGCCTTTCTTCCTCCTACTTTTGACTCACTCCTCAAATCTTTTCTCTTGTATCCATTTCTTTCTCCACAATACAATGCAAATATTTATTCCAAGAAAAAGCCAGAAAACATAGTAATCATTTCACACTCCCCCTTCCCACTCCTGTTCTCTTCCTTTACAGCTCTCCCTTCTTTCTTGTACCACAAATAGAAAACACATCTGTCTCACTCTTTCCACTTGCTGCACTTACATCTCCCTACACCTCAGGTCTCCTTTCTCCTCTTGCTCTGACACAACAGGAGGACAGCCAGTCAGTCTTTCTTATGTTTGGAAATATACCTCTGACCCCTTACTTCTTTCTTCCCTTTCACATCTAATCTCATTGTGAACTATTTTAAAATAAATTACACCCTTAATTTGTCTCCAACTCAGCCCAAACTACTTTCTGCAAGGTATCTCTTGCACCTCCCCTGAAACCATTTGCACTGAAATGTCTAAAAATCTTTTGTCTTTGCAACATCAAGACAAGTTTATAATTTCCATCAGCCATAACCTTTGTGCATTCTTCATAAAAATTAAATTCATCTCTCCTTTTGAAGAATTCATTTTCCTCTTCTGCTTTCTATTACTCTACCCTCTCTTGCTTCCCTTCCCTGCATCAACACTTTCACAGGTCAATGGGAAGTTCCTTATTCCTCCCTTGTCTTCTAGTAGGGCTCCACAGAGCTACATCTTTTGCCCCTTCCCTTATGTCCAGAAATTTCATCCACAAACTCAGCTCCTTAAGAGACAGCTCTCAAATAGTCTTACTTCTAAACAAAACACCTCAGTCTCTCTTTCTGACACTTCTTGTCACTGAGTAGCTGTCAGCTTCAGCTCAATACATCTAGAACAGAATTCAGATCTCACCTCCCCACCCTCTTTTCTCCACCTCCTCTCTTGATCACTGTGGACAGCATTATCATCGTGCCCTTCATTGAGATATGAAATACTATGGCAATGACTTCCCTCTTGATCTGTTCATTCAGGCTGTATCTGTATCTAAATGATTCTTCTTGTCTTGCATCCTTAGGACAAAGTCGTCTCTAAACATCTTAAGATGTTTGTCTTAAAGGTTTGTCCAGGCCTCCAGCTAACATCTGTTACTATTATCTTCTAATTTTATGGTCTTAAAAAATATTATCCTGCTTGTTCACACTGTTCCAAAAGTTATTTCTTCTATACTGTCATACTGATCACCCATTATTCTCTCTGCATCCTTCTATGCAGAATTCTCAATTCCAACACTAAACAATGGAAATCACATAATCAAAGAATGCCAGGTTGGAAAAGACCTCAAGGATCATCTGCTCTGGCTCCACTAGGAATGAACATGGTTTAGATGAGAAGGCCCAACATCCTGTCCAGCGGAATCTTGCAAGCATCCAGTGCTGGGGAATGCCTCATCTTGTTTTCTGGTCTCCTCTATACTATACTGTTCACTCCCTACTTGCTGTCAGTCATTCACATTTATAGTTGACTTATGATGTCAGTATCCTCAGTTTTTAACAAGCATTCTGTATTTTCATTCAGACCAACTTCCACACTTGTGTAAGGATATCTTCCAAGCTTTTGCAAAACCACTGCCCTCCAAACTTCACTCTAAAGCTTTCTGTGACACAGTTCTAAAGAAGCCACTTTACCTTAGGCTAAAGTCTACCACCTATCATATTGAGAAACTAAGGGCTTTTATTTGCCAGTATTAAAACTTCTGTTTTGTCATATATTAAAAAAATTAGTTCTATGCAGCACAATTTCACAACACAGATGCATGCACCTTTCCTCCCTGTGCTGGGATCCTGCAGAGTGGCATCTAGTCTCTAATGAGGCTGCTAGGCATCAAGATCATGCAAACAGTACTGCCTCTCTAGTCACGTCAGTAACAGATTAATTACTTATATTCATCCAATGTTTTTTTTTGGTGGCATGGGCCCAATAAACTTTTCAGATTTAAATCTGCAGTAGCCTTCTGTCTCAATGAGACACAGCTATAATCAGTTTTAAAATAACTGGATATGCTAACTACTGCCTTATAATCTATCTAATCTGGACAATCACAAGTGACCAGTCTGAAGACTTGAGACCATAATATGTATCAGAGATTCAAAGATGAACACACATGATGATTTACACTCCTGTAAGTCTTTGTGTCCATTCTGACCATTTCAGCTCAGAACACTGACAAGCTTAAGTCATCTTATCCTGCCACTGGAGAGGCCCAGTCCATCCTGTTTTGTTTAGCTACATAAGACAATTTTGATGCAACAACCTTGTCAACAGCTATTATTTATAGGATACTAGCAGTGCTCAACCCAAAAATAACTTCAAATTCCCAGCCTCTGCCTGCCCCCTGTGTCTAACCCCCTGCAGTAGGAAAAGGAAGAGAAAGAACGACTGGACAGACAACATCAAACGCTGTATATTATGAAAAAAAGTTATAAACAAAACAAACAGAAAAGAGCACTGCAAAGATCACCACACAGAACCAAACCCCATGAATTCTTGTCCTTTGCTGGTCATTCTTACGTCTTGATATTACTTTATCAGTCACCCTTCTGTCTCTTCTGCTGAACACCTGCTCCAGGGGAACGGAAAGGGAAGCAAGTCTAAACCCCTTGTGTACTGTGTGCAGCTCTGTCACAATACAACTGCTTCCGTTTTGCAGATGATTCAGGAGGGGCCTGGGGATTAAGTGAAACTGCACTAGCTGTGCATTGGTACCAGCAGCTTGTGCAGAACCTGGAACTTATGACTTCGAGTTCTTTGCTACTTCTGTCTAATGCTCTTTCTGATCTGGGAAAACCCTACTTATATTTTTGCCAAACACCACACATTTTATACGCACACAGAAACCAAAAAGCAGCATGACAAAAAAATTCTAAATTCTTGCTGCTGACAAGAATACAGACAAATAGGAAGATGTTTTGGGCTTAAGGGTTGAACTATTATAACACAACTTAATAAAATATGAAAAGAAATTGCTGAATAATAAACTCCGTATTTCAGAAGGAACAAATCTCTATTTCTACTGAGTAGAAGACCAACAGCAATCAGAAAGCCCACTTCTCCAGCAACATCAGTGGCTTTCAAGCATACCTTTTAATAAGTGACACAAGTTAAGACAAAACCACTCCCCTAAAGTCATCAACATTCAATCACAGAAAGGGACACAAAAAAGAGAAATGCTACATGCAATAGCTGGTTCTCTTCTGCTCCACATCAGTATTAAGTAGCTGTTGTATTCCCTCTCCAACCTGAGTGAGCTTTCACAACTGCACATCATTATGATTTAAAAATGGATCATTTTACCCATATAGCATCTATCTTTCTCATCCAGCAAAAGAACCATCAAAGACTTCTTGCAATGGACTTGCTGAGAGATCTCTAACACCCTTACTGTATCATGACAGCACTGGTCACAGATTTTTGGCATACAAATTACCAGACACCAGCTCCACCTGGCATCCTGCACCATTAGCTTTTTTAAGGAGAAGCTGAAGAACTTCTGCACCAAGTTGAACTTGGAACACAGACAGCTCTAGTAACTACTCCACTCCCATATCAACTATAAATCTTTCTTGCTAGTTATTCCAAAATTACTTTTTTAATAAAAAGTCATTGTAGCATTCATATAGCCTTATGTTAGAGTAAGAAATACTCATATTGACACACTATTTTGACAGAAGATGATCTTTCTTAGCAATGCATGTAGTGTTATAAATCAAATCTTTCACTAGGACTGCCAGAAACTTATTCTTCGTGCCTGCAGGACGCCAGTGATGCACAACTTAAACAAAACATGGCTTCTCTAGGCACATATTCTCTAGGATTTGCCCCTATTTCCATCTCATCCACCTCAGCCTTGGTTAAATGGCTAGTATTTTTTCCCCAAAGCTAAACCAACCTGGTAATATCCTAATTTTTAATTAACTAAGAACAAAAGGCTCATTTCAAGGAAATGACTCAATTTCTCAGTGGAAATACTTCAACTCTAGAGTAGTTTTTTTGTTTGTTTGTTTTTTACAGATGGAAACCTACATTTCATCTATAAACTATTAATCACATATAGAGGCAGATAACAAGAAGACATACGTGTTTTTATATCTCAATCAAAATTAGATAAAAGAAATCATTCCACTTTCTATGGTGACAAGAGGGCTTGGAGTACACTCCAACATGTAATTTTCCTCTTTTTCCAGTTCTGTTATAAATTACAAGAAGTATAAGGAATGCCACAGATAGATCTTTGTTGCAGTGCTGTCAGTTGACAGGAAGCCCACACGTGGTCTTCCCATGAGCATTCATTCTAAAGAGGTAACTTGAATTATAGAAGATCTAACCTCTTCAGAATAACTGTTGCACAAATACTGGGAGAAACAGAACCTCACCTCCACCAAGATATGTGTCACCTAGCAAAACCAGATTTTTAAACAAGTAATTTATAGAACAACAGTTTTAGATACACACCGAGGAACATCAAAATCCTGATTCAAGACATAGAATGTCTGATTAGAGAGCTCTAGCATGACTCCACTATTCTTATCCAATGTGCGGGCTCATGCACTAAAGGACAGGATTCACATAACTGTAAACATGAGGATAAACTACAATTCTGACTAAGTTTCTGTGCACTATCATACATAGTATTTCAATCTTTCTCTGTCACCCTTCCTTCAGACACACTGAATGAGGTGACAGTCGCAACCAGGAGCCACACCACCCCCCTCCAGAAGCTGTCCATGGGAAAAAAATAATTTTAAAAAATCAGTCAGGTATCATATATTGATCAGGCATTTAAACACCAGAATGCACACTAGAATTCAATCCCACTGCCATTTCTCATCCTAAAGAAAATCCCCGTGGGGACCTTTGCTCACTATTTTTAATCCCAGCATAAAGATAAGAATGGTAAGAAAAAGTTTTCCTTGAACACAGCTATGGTTTTGTACCCTGCCAGTCCTCAGTTCTTTCACTCATCAAGGTCTACCTGACTATTACAACAGGTTAAGAACCAGTACCTCTCGAAGACCATATTAACTTACAGGGAAAAGAAAGAAAATCATACTACATTAATCTTTCTCTTTTGCTGACTACAAAACTACCAACAGCTAAGGTGGTTTAAATTAAATAATCTCACATCTTTCTCTCGGGGTATGTGTTTGAAACTTTGTGATAATTTTCTTCCCTTCTCAGACCTATCCAACACTCTACCACCACAAAAAGTGAAAGATGAAGGCAGCTAAGAAAAATAAGACTGTTCTATTCTTAAGTTTTTATTTGGTATGTTTTTAAAGAAGGCAAACAGCACCATAGTCAAACCACTAGTACACAACAAAAAAATTTTTAAAAATCAGCTCCAATCCCTGTGCTTACATTAACCAGCTGCTTTTATCTTTTCTTCTTTCACAGTCTCCTAATAAATAATTTTAGTTCTCTTCCTCTTTTTTTTCATAAACTGGAATGCTGTATACTACAACCTTTTTTCTCCATGAAGTGTTTCCTACCATCACGCAAGTTCCTTATTTTTCCATGAAGAATGATAAAATCATCAAGACATTTTTCTGAAGAATAAAAAAATAAGTGAAATAAAACCTAATCAGTATCCCTTCAACTTTCTTCTAATGTTAACAAATGATTTACTTAAAAGCTTTCCAACAGATATTTATGTGGAAGTTGAAATAAGAAAAATATACTGTAAACAACTATCCAATAGATTTATCTCAAGTTTATGCATGTAATCATCAAGTAAAATGGTCAAGTTTGGGGCTGTGCAATAATGATAAAAAACACTGAATTTTTGCACAAAATCAGAAAAACAGGATAGGGTTGTTTACGTAACATCTTTAATGCTAAATAATAATGAGTCGGTATGGTTTGTGAAAAGATTATCTAAGACAAAACAGACACATCATCAGATTGAAACTCAGTAATACAAACCCACTGAACTGAGAAACTGAAGTTGACTATGACACCAAGTACTCAGATACAGATCTAAATCCCATAGGTCATATTTAACCCTGCTGTAGTTCACAAAGATCCAGAGGGTAACTTTTGCTCCTTTACAGCTTCTGACTACTTAAAGAGACCCTCAGCACTTAATGCTTGCACATTTTCTAACTGATTAATAATAAAGAGTTCTGTGCGTAAAACAAACAAACAAATAAATCACATTCTTCTATTATTTTCTTATATTCTGTATGAAGTAAAACACATCTCTCCAAAATTAACCTAAATTCAGTTACAGGTTATGACTGATAGTAAAAGAGTACTGTATCTACCTCAGGATATCTTGATGTTTCACAAGACAAATTGTCAAAGAAATATAGACTCCTCCTATTATGAGTGCTGCCTACCAGAAAATCTTCAGCTCTTCATATAATCCGCTCTATTTTTAAAAATTTCAATAAAATTCGAAATGCTGCTCCAATTCTGATATCCCCACCCCTCACCCCCTTTCAGCTAAGCCAGTTGGTTGTGATTTGTTAGGTAAGTTACACAATAAAGTTTCTGCTTCCTGAGTTTTTCTTTGGCACAGACATTTATGTATAAAATTTTTAATTTTTTTGTGAACACTTGCACCTTTGCAATCTCCTCTCCAAAAATCTACATCAGTAAAAGTCAGCCACGGACATAACTGCAAGAAAAATCTGAAATAAGTATTAGCATGCAAAAAGCAATTTTATCTATAAAACTGAACAAACATCCAGGAAATTTCTCTGCTTCTGTGCTGCCTACACACACACTGTAGAATAAAAGAAAGCAGCAAATAACAATCCTGTGTTTTTACTTCTGCCCTAAAGGTGAGACAGAGGGAGCACGTTGCCTCATTGCACCTCTTGCCTTACAGAAATGATCATCCCAGTCAGACTGAGATTCTTTTGCAGAGAGATGTGCTAAGACGTATCAGCCACTATGGCAGGAAGAGATTTGGCAGTGTTTCTCCCTGCTGTCACCAGGGAATGCTG
The DNA here is from genome assembly GCA_023637945.1 of Phaethornis superciliosus. Lineage (NCBI taxonomy): Eukaryota > Metazoa > Chordata > Aves > Apodiformes > Trochilidae > Phaethornis > Phaethornis superciliosus. Next base: position 14,113,978 of record JAJQWJ010000001.1, read on the forward strand.
CCTCCCAGATCCTTGTCTGGGCCAACAAGAGGAGCAAGAGCAGCCAATCACTCCAAACACATACAGCACCCAAACAGAAAGGAGGCAGTGACACAGGAATGAAGCTAGTTAGCAGCATTTTTTGACACCCAACTTAATCTTTTTGTAGAAAACTAAAGTGAACCCCTCTGTCATGGTCTGGAGGAGATGACCATCTCCTCACCCCTTCCCCATACCATGTCCTCCACAAAGACTTTCACTTGACTCCTTACACAGGAAAAAGCTACGTAAATTTGGTCGTATCAACTAAAGCTGAAAATCACAGACAAATACTACCAGAAGTAAATGTGAGGAGATCAGCTCGTACACTGTCTTTATCAATCGGGATGGTAATTTTTAATACATAAAATCTGCCCATCTGTAGTCCTCAAGTTACCTTATACACATAAAGGCTGATTTTTTTAAGACACTGCTTATAATATGGCACCACAAACACCATACGAAGGCCCACTCAAACAGATAAGATTGCAAAGAAAAATTAGGTGGGTTTGATATTAAGACCTACCATGGCCACAACCCTTGTCTGCAAACAAAGCAAAGAAAAAAAGTCAATACATCATACAACAGATGTGTGTAAGATCAGAACAAACACACAAGCTCTTCTGCAAGTACAAGAGAAATACTCTTGGCAGACCAATCTAACTCTCCAAATATCTCCCTATGTTTATTAATAAGGATAGTGAGGCTCAAGGAAGATTTACAGTGGGTGTACAGACACATAGATGGGTGTGGTGCAAACACCTATATTAACAGACTGTTTAAATGAATGCACTAGAAATATTTCAACACATACTAATTTATTCAAACTTCATTAAAGTTTGAAGTGATCCAAAGCAAGTTGCTACTTGGAAGCAATAAAATACCTAAAGCTTTTTATTTTATAATTTAACAGTCAATTTTGGTTTTTTAAGCTGTTTTACAATACAAGTAATATAAAGCTAATAAGTGCTTCACATTTGTCTCTATTATAATGTCAGCAATGAAACTATACTTTGTTTTGATAAAATTTTTCTGAAGTCAGTTTCCAAAGAGCTCCTTAGACAGATTCACTAACCCTCCATAAACAACCAACTAGAGACAACATCTGATAACCTAAACTGAGTCGTTCTAGGAAGAAATGTGCCTGTTAGTATGACTAAGGAGTAGGGGTGAGCTTCAAACTTCACATCTCAAGTAAGCTTAAAGTACAAATTTGTGTTAAAGAACTTCCAGGCACAAAACATTTAATCTCAACAAATTAAGCTTCTTATGAAGGCCAAGCTTCAGCAGCAAGATGTTTGTGATTGACTTTGAATCAAGTATACACTCAGCCTTACTGATAGGCATACAAATCGCTTGAGCCTTCAACCTTTTACCTATAAATATACTACATGAAAAATCCCAGTTCTGCTTCTGACTTCTTTTGGGGCTGGCAAAATAGAGAAGTTCAGGCATGGAAGAATCAAGACAGGAACGAAGCTTGTCAACTCTATAAAGGTCTTCCAGAAAGGAGGTTTTATGGTCTTTTAAATAGCTGTATTTAATGTGTACTCTATGCAGTTTTATAATTTATCACACATATCTATGCTACTGAATTATTAATTCTTTTTAAAGAGCTTGTTTGGAAAACATAAGATTCCTTTAAGCTGCCAAGATGTTCAAAATAAAACACGTGTAATGACAACTATAATATAATGAGAAAATTAGCATCATTTCAGAATAGATAGTATGACATTACAGGTAACAGCAGGATATGTCTCAGCATCAGTAGGCCACATGGAAGTTTCACTATGATAGGACTGTTCATTATGAACTGATGTCAAGAAATACTTTCCATGAGGGAAAGGTTGTATATGTACACTGCTTTCTTAACAGAACAAGAATAAACAGAAAGCTACATAAAAATACATCCCAAACCATTTTACTAGCTGCATGAGGTGCTACCCTACCATGACGTTAAGGACGCACGTCACAAACAAAACGTGTCAATATGATTTGCTAACACCCACCACTCAAGTTTCTCCTCCCGCGACTGACAGAACCGTGTCAGGAACGGTGTATTAGCAAATACCATTTAGCCTGGAATTTGCCTGTTCATAACTATGGCACCAGAAAAACTTTGGGACCAATTTACCTATTATATTTGGGTTTGCATAATACGTGTGGCTTAGCCTAACATATGATAATATTAGGCACTGGCTGCCCAGCTGACTGTAAGTCACGCTCAGAGGTGAGAATGAAAGAATAAAATGTGACATGAACTAAGGTGAATGAACTCAAAGATCGTAACACACCGTTTCTCTCCAAGAGTTAAAACATTTTTCACTACAGTCGCCAATGACAATACAAGTTTAAAGTTGATGAACGTATCTATATGGTTATCTTCACACAGAAGTAAGTGAAATGTTACACCAAGGGCCAGGGTCCTCAAAAAAAATTCAATATGGCCACTGGTGTGTAGCTGTCTTTTGACTTCAAATTGCCTTATGTTTTACCATGTCTGTCAGTCACACACATACACCTGTGCTAGTCATACTTCAAAAGAAGTTGACACAGTCATCACAGTGACAGTCATCTGTGTGTCTCCAGCCCTGCAACACTCTTCAGAGCAGTAAGATCCACATGCTATTAGACTACCCTGTCAAGGCCAAACCACAGTCATCCACAGCCACCAAGAAACAGACAGGTAGAGAGGTGTGCCAGCACTATCCACTTACCTTCTTTATTAAGCCTCATAACCTCCCTGCTTTTTCCACCCTCCTTTCCAGTCTCTTCCAGATCTACACCTGCAGAAGAGAAGCAGAGTCAGGAAGCGCCGAGAGCCCAGAGGTGTGCATTTATTGTTTGGCGCGGGGGGAGGAGGAGAGGTGAGGAGGTGAGCAGTGTTTCTCTGTGCAACAGCAAAAGCAGCACAATGGTCGGAGCATCTCCCAGGGAGCGGAACCGCCGAGCCCCCCGCGGCAGCACCCTCCGGCCCCCCTCCCCGCAGCATCCTCCAGCCCCTCCACCTCGCGCATCCTCCCCCTCGCCCCCTTCCCCCACCGCGGCGCCGGCCCAGCGGCGGAGCCCGGGCAGCGGCACAGCGCGGCGTGCGCCAGCGCCTCCCGCACACATGGCACCGGGGGCTCGGCGCGTCAGCTGAGCGCCCGGGGGGGCGGCACCTCCCGCCGCGCGGTGCGGCCCCGGGGGAAGCGGAGAAAAGGAGGGGGGGGGGGGGGGAGGGAAGCCCGGCCGGGCCCCCGGCCCCTGGCCCCGCCGCCGTTGCGTGCGCTCCGGGGGAGGGGAGCGGCGTGCCGAGCCGCGGGCCGGTCCCTGCCCTTACTGTGCGGGGGGGCGGCGCCGTGCGCGTGCGGGGGGGCGGCCTCCCGCACCCAGGCGGCCCAGGGCTGGCCCAGGAACGCCTCGGGACTGGGCACGGGCCGCTCCAGGGCCGCCATGGCGCCGCGCCTGCTCCTGCCTCCTTGTTGCTTTTCCCGTTTCCTTCGGCGGCGGCGGCGGCGAGCGAGCGAGCGAGACACGGGATTCGAGAACGCCGCACGTCATCCTCGGGACGTTCCGCCGCCCACACGGGGGTAGTGTCAGCCCCTGCTCCCTATCAGATCGGGCTCCCCGTCGCCCAGCGCGCATGCCCGTGCCCTCCGCGCCTGCGCCCCGCGACGCTGCCGGCAGCCGGGCCTGCCGCTCGCCCCGAGGGGGCCCCGCACCCGCGCTGTCCCCGCACCGCACCCCGTGCTGCCCCTCCGCGCCCCCGCGCAGCGCCGCCGCCTGCCCCGGCTCGGCTCGGCACGGCCCAGCCCGGTCCGGTTGAGCCGAGCGGGTCCGGTGGCCGAAGAGCCTCGCCGGGAAGGCAGCCGCTGGCGTTGCGCGACCCAGGGCTGTGCGCCCCGCGTCTGGCAGCGCCCCGCAGTAAGTCCCTGGGTCGCACTTCGGTAATTGCGGCACGGCCCCAGCGCGGCCCGGAGACAGCCCCGGATTGCGGTGTCGGGGCTCCCCCTCCCCCCGACTTCTTCCAGCTGCGCTCCTGTGGAGTACCTATACCCACAGCCACAGCCATTTTGTTGTCTAAATACTGCCTGATCTGCATTAGCGTACAGGTTTCGGCAGTTTACAAATGCGTTTTTTCTTATTTTGGTGTTTCAGGCTACGGCGCAACAGCTCTGAGCTCATAGGTCCCGCTTCTATCAAATAACATCGAGGTTTTTCTCTATATACATCACCTGCAGCATATAGATGTTTTTTTTTAAAATTCTATGACTGTGTCATTTTTAGTTTATTTCTCCTTTGAGGTAAGAACAGAAAACAGCAGTACTGTGAAAATTTTTGTACTCAGTGTACCAAATTTGCGAGAGGAGTTACAGTGTAAGCCTGTTGCTCCAGGTCACACCTCTTAACCCAAACACCAGTGGTGAAGGACTTGCTTTCATTTTAGCAGCCTCCCAGACTCCACACACAGCATCTCTCACACTCCAGCTCCAGCAGGAGTACTGCCACTTCTCAGAGTAGTGGGCTGTGCTTTAAGTTTTCCCATATCCATCCTCCCTCTCCTCCCTGTCACTTGATTATGACCCTTTGTCACCATCGACTTTTTGTTAGTTCAAACTGTTGTGAGACAGCACTGTAGCAGAGCATGGGTTTAATTCTGCATCAAGAGATTAACATTTAGGGCCCGTACAAAGGTTGGAGCAGAAGGAAAGGGCAGGAGCTGCTAAAGTCATCATTGGTGCCTGCAGAAAGGCCTATGGTGCTACAGTCAACAGTGGATTTAAGTACATTTGCAGTTTCATTTAAGATGAGGTTCTTTACAGTGCTAATATGGATAAATGTTTGGGGCAAAGGACAAATGCCCTTTGCCTTATATATACCCTGTTTACAGATGCAGTGTTTAATATAGACAGCATTCACACTCTACCTCTTCCAAAACATAGTAGGGATATACAAGTTCTGTTAGCAATACCCAGAGGCAATCTTTCATACCATATGGACCAGCCAGAATGCCTCCAGTCATGTAACATTAATTGAAAGAAACTACAGAAATGCAACTAAAATAAAGAAGCAGAAAGCTCACCAAATTATGCTTCAAGAGAGAACCAGTCAATCACGGCAGGCTTATTAGCAACCAGCCTGAAGCAGCCATAAGATGTGTGACCTTAGATAGACCACACATGGAATTTCCAGAAGCAGGAAGAGTAGTCGTAGTATAATACAAAGCCCTGCAAGACCTATTCTGGAATATTAAGTACAGTTCTAGCCACGAGTTTAAATCAGTCTTCCCACAGAAAAAGTGTGGAAGGGGTTATCAGAATGATCAGAGGAATTAAGAGTCTATTGTATGAGAAAAGCTTGACTTGGTCTAGCAGAATTCAGCTAGGAATGGATGTGACTGATTTTAATTATGAGGACACAATCATCAAGGAAGAAAAAAGAACAGACATAAACTGCTTATGTTGAGGTTGAAAAACCTGCTTACTACGCATAAAACTCTTTAGTCAGAAATAGCAAGATGGAACTCCTTAGTAGGGATGACAAATGGCATGAAAATTAATAGTAAACCATTTCTGGCACTTGTGCTCAAATTCACTGCAAGGTGGTTGAGCAGAGTCTTGGCAGCATCCAAGCAGCCTCATAATTAAAGAAGTTACACTGTACAGCTTATACCATAACACATCTGTGATTGCCCAAGGCAGGTATCTGCAGAGAAGATACAAAAGAAAAACGTAAGCAGCCAGGAAGTTCTCATGAATGAAAACCAACATAAGTTTTCTGGGAAGTACATATGGCCAAGCATCTTACTAATACTAAATACTGCCACAGGATACACAAGCAATACAGCAATTCCTAACCACACAACTGAGAAAAAAAAAAGGGAAGGGGAAAACTATTTAATACAAGCTGCCACAAACCAAGCAAAAACAGTGAAGAAACTTTCCAACTTTTAACACATGGCATTAATCTACATGCTGCCTACCATGACACAAGGCTGAACTACACTCTAGGCTTTGACAGAAACAGACCACATAAAGAAAAATCAGTATAAAATCAAAGATGCAAGATGTAACAATTCCTTCCTGAAAAGAAACAATTCAGTGACTTATAGTTTGAGAGAAAGGTTCCCAAGGCCTGCCCAGAGGAATTCTCCCTTCTCCCTACCGTATGTATTCAAGAACATCATTAAACAAAAGGTTCCACAATCACCAGGACTGATATACCTGTCTTTCCTTTGTTTGAAAAGTACAAGTTCTGTTTTGATTTTGACAATGCTACCTCTATGAGCAGGTAGTGAACCTCACTACCAGGGAGTGAACGTCATCCTTGAGCAAACTATAGGTCAGTTTGTTTCCATTGGCTTGTAGGGTGCCAGTCCTGAAGTAAGTAGTGCCTGTTTTGCACCTGGGCTTCTCCCAAAGAACACTACTTAGTTCACACCAAATTTGAGCCCAATCAGACTCGTCTATGTAGCATGGACAACTGTGCATTACGGTCTAGACCCCTATAGAGAAACAGGAAGACAGCTGAGCTGACATTACAGAATTTTTTCCCGTGGTTGGAAGTACACTTCTTTCACTTGTGAATATGAACTCAGGATGCGTCTTTACCATAGCAAGAGCATTCAGATGGTTTCTTCTTTTTCCTGGCATCTGCTTTCACAAAATTTGTAAGACAATTCTATTTAAGACTCTTCCAAATTTGTTTGTATTAAGCAATGGATCCAGAACTCCTGGGTAGAGAAGAAAAAAGGGAAGGAATGGCATAAACATTTCCATAGGAAATGGGTAAAAAGCCTGTGCATGAAAGTGCAGATTAAACATCCTCTGTTTCTTTTCCACCTGCTCACCAATACAGAACTTTAATTCTTCTGTGACCTTGAAGAAGTCACTCTGCCGTAGAAAAATAATTAAGTCAGTCAGGAAGGGTATTTCTTTCCCTCCCCAGTCCCTGTGGATCTTGTTTTATTTCAGCTGCCAGGCAGGGGCTTCCTTTTACTTTGCGGTTTTTCAGAATTTAATATCTTGCAGCCTTGATCTTATTTGTAGCTTCTAAATACTACAGTCATCCAATCATAACATAGAAATAAAAAGTAAAATATAAGCAAATTAAAGCCTTTAATTAATAAGCAGCAAAATACAGATGAAATCTTAAATCTAATCTTTTTAATCCATGTATCACTGGATTAATAAAATGATCGCCAAAAGCTTTCCACTAAATAACCAGGAGATAAAAATCACATGTTCCTATATCTACTACTAGAATTACAGGTAAAGACTTGGGCTTTATAAAAGCACAGGAAAAGTTACAACATTTAGAAGACATTCAAAGCTGTGTATCAATTATTATATGGAGATCAAGCCAACATTTATATAATTTTCAGGATCTAAATGTGAAGAGATAACAAACTAAACCACAAATTTTCACCTCTTTTTCAGGAACATCATGTGTAGTCACCACATACAAATAAATAATGGTGTGATTCCTTTTCAACTCCACTGCCATACACTGAGAAAATATCATGAGTTTGCTGAAGGTGCATCTGTAGTCACAACAACAACAAAAGCATTTGTGACCCTCTGCTTTAAATAATGTATACCTGCCAATAAGTGCACCAGATGGTTTTAAACTAGCTACAAAAATCTTACAAAACCCAGCTGTACAAGGCCTCATAGAATCATAGAATGGCTAGGGTTGGAAGGGACCTTAAAGATCATCTAATTCCAAGCCCCCTGCAGGGGAAGGGACACCTTCCACTAAACCAGGTTGCTCCATCCAAGTTGGCGTTGAACGCTTCGTTATCATAACACGATTATAAACGTATGATGTTCTTATGACAAAGTTATAATGACTTAAGCAGTTTGTCAAGAAATTTATTAGTACTGCTCAGGATCCTGTTTTGCAATGGTTTTACCACAATAGTGGTGTTTATCTTAGATAGCAGAAATTATTACATAGCAGGCAGATTTATGAACTCAGGTATCTACTTTGGTGGGAGTGGAACAGTAAATGAATCACAAGACTCTTTTAAAGATACTCAGTGATGGAGTTTGCATAAGAAAAGCAGCAGCAAACTAGCTGGCTTTCAGTCACAGTACAGAAACGTCAGTCCTCTAGAGTGTAAATCTACTTTTTATGCTAACTTGTGTGCAAGTGATTTTTATAATGGATTTTTACACCTTTGCTAATCTTAACCTATAGATTACCTATCTGGTGTCTCTTTTTTTCAACAGTGGATAAATGAAGTTTTTATTCAATATTGCAGATGCAGATCAGGTGAAGAGATAGCAGAGAAGTTTGTATTAAGAAGGTGCAAAACCCACCAGATAGATTGTGTTGCCTTTCTGTGTTGAAACTGATTCTGAAACTTTTTTTTTAACACGGTGTATCATTGTAGTCTGCTATGTGATAATTAGAGTACATAAGTTAAACAAAAGAGATATTAAAAAAAATACTAAATCTCAGTTTCTGGAGAAACATCTGTGTAGTATGGCCATTAAAACAACTCAGCACATAGCGAGGAAAATGTAAAAGCCACTATAAGCCAGTCTGCCTAGAGCCACTCTGGCCTGGAGTTCAGTCCCTGTGCTATTTCTATCTCTTCATCATTTCAGAAGGTGTCTCAAAACCCATGTGAGTGCCATTGTAGAAGACACGAGCTAGAAAAGTGTATTAAATAGACACTTATGGCAGAGAAATCTATTTTAATGTCCTGTGAAGTAACACAAGAAAAAAAAAATCTAAATTAAGCTTTTGCTTCCATGTTAGCTGAAGAAGCCAGCACTTAAAAAAGAATCAGTCAGAAAAATGGAGAACTGAAACAAAAATTCTAGGTTAGATACTCTTTTTATCCCAACAAAAACATTTCTCAAACAAGTGTTGCAATTTCCTTCACCCAAAATAATGATTGAAACACTATAGCAGCATTAATAAAATGAAACAGGAAATCTAAAGAGAGGCGTACATCACAGATCTATGAGCAGAAAATGTACAATATGATAATTTCCTAAAGTGAATTCTGGAAATCTTAACAAAAAAATGCTACCCAAAAAAAGGTCATGAACTTGAGGTGGGAATCAATGGTTGCTAAACTTTTAAAAGCCAGGAGAATTATGCAAGCACAGTGAAAAACATAAATTGCATGTTCTTCAGCTCCAGTGTCTAAAAGCTTGTTCTAAATAATTTTGCTTAAGCATTGGTTATAGTCTAAGTGCATTAACATAGCACTGTGCTGCAGCTAATTTATCCTGCTTTTCAAGATGATGATTTACCTTAGTTGCTGTATTACCATAGCTGGAGTGTTTCTGATACCAAAGCCAGTAATGGTAACCATCAGTTTATCATAGAACATTTTTACAGTGTACACAGGACTTTGAAGATGCCATGCATCTTCAATGGACATACGAACTTCCATTTTTTGGTAAGATGCAAAGCAGTTTAATTTTTTTCTGCAACTGTTTCAGCCAGGAGTCTCTGAGAGTTCAGTTCACACCCATCTTTCCAATATTTTCTCTCTCTTAAGAATGTTCCCTATGTCCCAGCCTCCACCAAATTCCTATACGTCCAGTCTCAGCAATATGGTATAACTTGTATATATTGATCTCAAAGTCATTTCTTAAACTTTCTTACAGTATCCAAGGTCATAAATTTAGCACTTCATCAAGTGGGCTTAGGGCAAGAAACTGAAGATTGCACCAGGTTGGGGCATTGCGTTCACTAGAGAAGACTGAAGGGTATATTCTTAATGCTGTGGCTTTTGGGGAAGATGGGAAACATGAATAACAGTTCAAAGAATACTAAAATTCATTTTCTGTTTATTTTCTCAGGAAAGATAATGGGGAAATAGCTTTAAAACAGTGCATGTTTTGTACTCTTCAAAATTATTAAACGTCTCTAGCACTGGTGCAGTGAATCACTTGTATTTTATTTATTAAATATTTATTTGTATTGCTTTATTTGAAACATTTTCTTGGTAAATAACAGCAACAATGATATTTTTCAAGGCCATATCCAGGGTCTAGAAGAAGGCTCCTAGCCATCTAGGTGGGAAAGAAAAGAAGAAAATTGTAGGAGTTCCCTACATTTTTGAAAGACATGGCAAGGTTCTTTAGATTTTGGTTATAAAAACACTTGAGGATGGAGAAAGCTTCCGCACCTTAGTTTTAAGTCCACATGCAAACAGCATGCTACATTCCTAAGCATTTCTCTCTCACAATGACCTTGTGAATAACAAAAACCACAAAACAAGAGTCCCTCAAGATCTTCACACATTTCTCATGAGGTAGGCATAGAAATGTAGTTTCATTAAAAATTAATTTTGCCCAGCTGAATTATGTATACTATAACTTTCCATTCACCAGCCATGTTTGCATGTGTTGGCAGCAGACAAGAGCAACTTGCTGTGTCTCCCTCACTGCATCATAATCAATTTTTTTCTGTTTCTTGACAACATTAATGCCATATTTCGCCTGTTGGTATCCCTTTTTCTCCCAAGCGCTTCCCTTTTCTGAACTTTGTTCCCTCTTTTCTGTCCCTTTTACCCTAACACTGCAGGGTGGATTTTCATCTCCCACTGTGTCACTTTACTCCCAGCCTCTCCCTCACTGCCCTCCCACGTGGGCTCAGCTGCTTCACCAAACACTACAATGTCTTTTAATATGACCTGGCTTGCTTTTCATGCCCTGCTTTGCAGGTAGGAGCCTCTCCTCTCACCTGCCTCCCCCAGTGGAGGACAGGTCTCTCCCAGCCCTGAGACATCCCCCCACCTCTCACCACTGATCTGCCTGTCCCCTCAAAAAGCTGTTTGGAGTTACCTCCTTCTCCTCTCTCAAGGCTTCCTCCCCTGCTTGGGGGAAGACCCCTTTCCTTCTCCCCTCCTTTCAGCATCCACCTCTCCTCTGCCTTCTCCCTGGGAAGCCATCTGCCCTCCCCAGCTTTGCCACAGCCCTGGCTGGAGGCCCTGTCCCTCCATGGCTGGCTGGAGCCCCTGCCTGCCCCCTTTCCTGCCATTTTCCCCTTTCCTGCTGTTTTCCACACCTGCTGGTGCACAGGCTGTCCCTCTCTCCCAGCAGCTCACTGATCCCCACTGTAGATGGGGACTCATCCATGACGGGGACAGCCAGCATGTGAGAGTGGTCTGTACAGAGGCACCCCAAAGGCTGCTAAAAAAGCAAAATGAAAATTTCAGCCTGGCCGCGCTGTCCCTTGGTGTTTGGCAGACACTTGAGTTCTGAAAGTTTGAGTCTGACCAGACAAGAGATTTGAGTGAGGATCAGACCGCAATGCCTTGGGTGGAGGTTATGTTTCTGCCCAAAATCAGTGGATAGCAGAGAAGGCCCAATCTGCTTGCATGGTTCCCCATGCTCTCTCTGCTTCCAGAAGCTGTTTCCAGTCACACCTTGCTTGAAGTTCTGCAGTGTTTTGACAGTTGTTATGGTATGTCCTATTTCCAGCTCACATAGGAAGCAGACATGTTGAAATTGCAGAAGAAAGCGAGCCTGTTCATCTTGTATTTCTGGCTGAGGCTGGAAGTGGAGTGCAAGAAGTCAATTGTGTCTCATCTGTTCAACAGGGAAGTGTTTTGTAGCTCCTTGCATCAACACTCTAACTTTGCAAGGAGATTTGTCCTGATAAGATTCCCATCCCAACCTGGAAGTGTCAAAGATAGTATCTTCTGATAAGCACTTCTGAAAATTTTATTCTCAGTCCAAGTGGATCCTAATGGCCTTAGCAGGAATGTGGGTATAGTGAGTGATGTGCATGACAACTAAAGGCAACTGAAATAAAAAACGCATTTGATATTTAAGCATTGGCTTACAAGTGGTGAGAGGTTGTTGCACAGCTATTTTGATACCATGATCCTTGAAAACCTCTCACAGGTCCTCCTAAACTTCTGTCATCAAACTCTTTGACATTTTATAAAGATGATTGGCTGCGGAGACTTGATGAGAATGGGCATTAGTTACGTTGTTACAGATCTAAAGAATTTTTGAATTAAATCCTTGTCTTAATGATATAAATAGGTCATCCTTTTTGGCTCTTTATTGGAAAAAGGTAGCCTCAAAACTATGTTTTGATGAGTGTTCCTAAGGCACTATTTCGTACAAGCAGAGAAATTAGCACCCAGTACTAATGATACTCTGGGGTTACGTGCAAAAGCATAGGTAGTCAAGAAGATGAAATGAAATCTGAGTCATTATTAAAAAGATCCAATATGTGGAGTCTAAGAGCCAACTTTTCAGATTCAGATTAAGAAAATCTTTTTATGTCTGTGACCATCAAATATTTTAGCTGGCTAATAACCTCCAGTGATGCATCTTTGTGCATTGAATCATGTCTTGTTTTGTAGATTTTCTGCATGTGGCCTCTGGTATTACAAGACCAATTAAAAAGTGAACAATACAGTTTTAGGATTAAAAATGTCACTAAAATACTTATAAAATTATAATTTAATTATTTTGTAGTTCAACTCCAGATACCCATTTGTTTGATGCAAGAATATAGCTAGAACTAGATGGGTTTTTTAAAAAAACTTTTAATTAACAGATTAAAAAAAAAGGCTTTTCCTTTAAGAGATGGTGAGCATCTATGGATTCATTCAGTGTTTAATTCAGCTTAATAATAACAATTAATAATAATAATAACATAAATATTATAATGGTAAAAATACCAGGTACTAAGCACCATCTCCCTTTCCTCCTTATGCGGAATTGCAGTCATCTTCTGCTTATAATGAATCTGAGCTCTTTCATTTTTACTTGTATTCATACTTACATTAAAAGACTAAATAATAATCTGACAGTACAATGCCTGTTTTTTTCTGTGTTAAGAACATTTTTTTTCTTTTAGCATTGCAACTATTAGTGACTTCAAAATACTATTATGATTGTAGCCTGTGATATAAGAAGGCTACTGAAATCAGAAGGCTTCATGTATAATGGGCTGAAAAATCTCACAGCAGATTATTTGTCTAAATATATTTTGACTGTTATTTCTCTATGGCAAGAGGTGTCTATTTTTCTGCTTACAAGAACAGTAGTCTTTTTTTCTGTGCACTCATGCATTATCATAATTAGCACAACTGATACAACTCAGTAAAATCTGTTAGTAACATAAGCAGTGGCATTTTATTGAATTATATGCTTGTGTCGAAGTAGGGTTGAGCTCTTTTAAATGTTTCTAAAGTTGTTCTTAACTAATGGAACATACCCTGTGTCATGCTGTTATATGCAAACACAAACTTAGAGGCTGTATATAAGCGGAATTATAATGGTAAACATACCTAACAACATTCCTTTGATAAAAACAGTATTTAATATCAGTACAATATGTATTTGTTGAAATGGAGAGATGAGTCTACATTGGAAGGGTTACAAATGGTCTTTTGCACATGTGTCTTCTGGATCATGAACATGTGTCTTCTGGATCTGTAGAGGCAAAAAACTTGAAGGACATCTCTAGGTCCTAAAAGTGCTCATAGGCAGGTTAACTGCTGCATTTATTCAGCGCTTAATGTTTTTGCTTATGGAAATTTTTATATCAGCTGGCAAAATGATTTCAGTTTGTCAATCCGAATCTTAAGGTAGCCAACTGTTCTGTTCAGTTCTCACACATTTGTGGTATAAGAGTCTAAGAGCATGCTCTGTCAGCCATGGGATTATTGGTCCTAGATTTCGCAAAATTTTCCATACACTTTTAAAACAATAGCAATTATGAGAGTTGGCAGCTACCACGCACATAATTGTTATCAGCAGTTACAGTAGATATTTTAAGAACATTTCCTTATTCAAACCTTTAATTAGTTTATGACTGGTGAGATACAATCCCTCCTATTGTCTCCTGTGCTTAGTGTGTCTATTGCACTTCACCTGCCTGTCTCACCTTTTAGGTCACTGCTTCAGGTAGTTAGCTAAGCTGCCTCTCTAATCAGCTGCACCTACATCTATCTAGGCTTCAGAAGAATTGTACATCAAAGTACCTATTCCATCAAAACTGAATGACATCTGGAAAGATGGTTGAACTTATCATAATTTTATTTCCAAAGGGAACATGGATAAGAAGTTCCATTGGTGTCAAAATGTCATGTATTAATATTTAAGGAACAACAATGATATCACTGTCATTTTACTTTCCTTTTCTCCTGTCGTTTTCTCTAAACTTGACCTGACCTGGGATAAAACAATCAGAAATATTACTGTAAGTTGCTTCTCATGCTAATAGGGCACAAATAGGCTCACCTCAGCACACAACAGAAAGGATAAGCAATAGTACACGTGATCTTGACCAATTCATTTATACCCATACTCTGCCTAGAGTACAAGTGGCCACACATCAATGAGATGATAGAAACTTTCCTTTCTTTTCTATCTACTTACTTCCTTACTCCGTTTACTTAAGCAGCAGGAGTCATCTTCACAGTTGTTACTGAGATAAGATACAAGTTCTAATATGTCTTTTGGCCCTCAGGAAAGACTTCTGGCAACTTTGGATTAAGTGTTTTATTCTCAGAATGTAGATATGGAAAGAGGAATTTCTCCAAATAATTATTTGGAAGTTTAAATTCTGAATTAGAAACATATTTATTTTCTTTGCTTTTTTTGTTGGTGCACATTGCATACATGCTTTAAGAGATTTCGTTTTTGTGGTTGCTATGGTAAAAAGCAGTCTCCAGTCCTTTTACTTAAAACCCATGAACTGCAATTAGCTGTTTCATGTTGTAATGTACAACAGCTCTAGTAACACCTTAACAGCTTTGAGCATGATACTTCATCATCTCAACAGATGGTGATTTTTGGCATTCTGTGTTTCCAGTCTATTCTTCTCCTTTGTAATCCTTGCCATTATATCTTTTGACAAATGCTTCTGGACTAACTTAATCTCAATTTGACTATACTAAGGCATTCCTCAGACCTTTAAGTATTTCTGTTAAAGATGACCAATACATGAAAAAAATGTTTGGTATGTGTATCCCTGGCAGCACTTATAAAAACAGATTTTAAAGTACTTTAAGAGTCTGTTTCTTCTCATCTGTAGCCATCAAAATAATCTTGAAATACCCATAGTATGCTATAGGAGCCCTGCACCTCAAAAGGGAAGGAGTCATGATTGATTCC
This sequence comes from Phaethornis superciliosus, assembly GCA_023637945.1. NCBI lineage: Eukaryota > Metazoa > Chordata > Aves > Apodiformes > Trochilidae > Phaethornis > Phaethornis superciliosus. The sequence continues at coordinate 14,129,091 of JAJQWJ010000001.1, forward strand.
TTTGTGAAGAAAGAACCACCCTGAATGTTTGTAAAGAGTCTGAATTAAATAAGTTATCCAATACAACTTTTTTTACCAAAGGGAATTGCCCTTTATTATTATTTCTATGGAATTGGCAGCTAAATTTCCCTTGAATTAAATTTATTGATTTAAAGATTTGTGACTCATAGAAATCCCTTTTATCATGGAGTTTCAATCATACTTATAAAAAAGTTAACTTTGTTCAGACATGTCTGAACCGTCTGGTGAAACTGACAGCTGCTCTCCCTCTTTCTCCTATATAATACATTTATATTTGATTTTTAATATTATTATTTTTCAGTTAGAAACTGAATTTTTGAATTTAAAAACAGGACTGTTCTTTGCTTTGCTTCTTGAAGGGATTTTATCTATTGAGTGGGCAGGACACTTCAGATATTTTATTGTGTACTACAGGACCAAACAAACTCTTTGGTTTTGTACCTTCACCATCAACATTACCATTTCTTTTAATCTAGGAAAGGAAAACAACTGGGGAAAAGGAAAAGTACAGTTTTCCCAGAATCATAAAAAGATAATTTTGCAGTTTCAAGTTTTAGAATATGAATGTCTCATTCACAGCTATTCCCTGGCTGACTCCAAGTTTCTATGATTATTATTCAGTGCTGATAGTGTGCTTGACATTGTGCAAGTATAGAAAGATATATTTATGTGGTCTATCTGCCAGGATTTCCTAGTTGTTGGAAGTGTTAGCCTCTTTAAGCAAAACCTTAAGGCTGTCTTTAAACCAGAGAAGTTGATGCATCCTGCCAACCTGCAACTTCATATATATGACCATGGGAAACACTGTACCCAGCAAGTCTTTGGAAAGATGGATGAAATAGAGGTTAATTTAATTAGGACAGAAGCATCATGGGGTATCTTTGGCCAATCAAACCTTTAAGAAAGTTTGGTTATTTTTTTCCCAGTTGGAAATGTTTTAGGGAAAAGTAATAGTGAAGAATCAATCCCCCTGATTTGACACTTAAACAAGCAAAGAAAAACTGTTTGCCTGACCACTACATGCTTTTAAAATCCTGTGTTGTCTCTGAAGTACATGAACTCTTTTGTAAGTTACCTTTTTACCTTTTTTTTTTTTTTACCTTTTCTAAGTTCCTTGCTTCTCCACCACTTCAAAAAACACTTCCTTTTGCTTGCAAGCCATTTTTTTACACTGAGCAAAATGCCTGGTTTACACTCAGAGGAAAAGTTTAATTAATTCTTATTTTACAAATCCTCCACAATATTTATTCAAAAGATTGGCAAGTTCCAGGAAGTTCACCCATCCCTGAAAGAGAAGTTTTGTAAACAAATCTGGCAACAAATTTATTTCAGCAGCAGCAACTCTACTAATCTGTCAAAAATCTCATTTGTTTCTGACACATGATTAAATTATTTTTGTTTAAGAATAGAAAGTAATTTGCTGCAAGCAAACCATTTAGCTGGGACATGATGACTGCCCCTCCAATACTTCAAAGAGCATGTAATTAATTTCAACAGAAAAAACCCTAATTGTTTAATGTTTAGCACAATTTATTTTGAAATCATAGAATAATTAAGGTTGATCATCAAGTCCAACTGTCAAGAACATGTTAAACAGACACACAACAAAACCACAACAGTAGAAGTTTCAGGGTCTGTAGAACCCATTCATGATGTATCCTGCAACCTGGACCAGCATTACTTTACATCCTCTTGACACAAATGAAAAGCATGTTCTAGGCTGTTCCACAGGCCAGATTCCCTGTTTCCTGGCCATTTATTTCTGGCCACGTCATGCACTTGGCTCAGTTCTTACACAGAATCTATGAATGGATCCTGTTCCCTGTACTGCAACATCAACAGTTGTGCAGGAACAGCCCAGGCTGATATGAAACAACAAGGAACAGACTGTACAGCTTATGAAGGTTTTGTCAAGAAAAATGCTCATGAACAGAAAAATAGTTTATTCCAGGAAACAGTTTCAGAGGTTTGCAAATATCAGTAGAGCAAAGTGGCTAAAACCCACTGCATGCCATTACTGTCAACTGAAACAGAAGATACATAGGTGCTGTTCTTACCTCTGCGTGGGCATTCCCTTTCTTTGAATTAAGATTGTCCATGAGCTACTGAGTGCCTCAATATTTTGAGGAGTCCATTTCTTGATTCTTAAAGACATTTGGCACATCATTTCACTGCTGCCCCTTAGCACAGGACAACAATTTGTGAGTTTATTTTATGTTGTATATTCAAAAAGCTGTGCGTGTCCTGAAGTAAAGGCTCCGCTGGTGCAGATGTCAGTAGAGCCATGCCAGTTTGTACCAGCAGGGAAGATGTCCATCCTTTCTGCCACTGTCCCAGCTCATTCAAACTTAAAAGGCTGATCCAGATCTCAATGAAGTCAGTGGATCCATCTCTAGGCAAGTATGCAGCCTCTTAAGTGCAGCAGTTAAGATATTGAGCTAACATGAGTAATCCTTTCCTGCCCCCCTAGGACACCCAAACTGTCTGAGCTAGCCGCCTTCTCAGGCAAAAGCCTGAAGAAATCGGTTGACTTTATGTTGCATCCAAAAGGTAGGTGTGTGTCCCTGTGGAGGAATTCCAGAATTTGCTGTGAGCTTCTTGGTATTTATTTCTGGAAGCTGTTAGATTAGACTTTTTAGCGAAGTTTAGCTAGGGGGAACTGAGATGATAAGACTGAGGGATTTAGAAGGTCACTTTTATAGGTGCTTTAAAATGTGTTTATAAATCTAACATCCTTGCTTTTCAGGTTCCTTTTTAGATGCAACTTTAATTCAACATTATTTATGGACAGTCAGGACTGCACATATTCTACTTCTTTTCTAATACCATATGCGAGGACTTTGCTAAGTGAACCTACATTTAAAGCAAAGGATTTTTTTAAAAAAATCCTGACAGAGTTTGACATCATTAACTTTATATATTATAATTGTGAGAGTTTTAAAATACTTAAATAAATCCTCATTTGGGGGAACTTGCAATACACATTTTTACATCATGTTTGAAATTGGTGTAAAAAAGGGAAAAAAACCCTGTAAGGTATTATATTTCATGGTGTGAAATTATGAAATTAAAAAAATATAAGCAAATGAATTATGTAGTTTCTTACTTAATTGGGATTCATGCTATTTAAAAGAAAATGGAGTGGTAGGTGTCTCAAATATTCTAACCCTTTGCAGGCTGAAAAATATTACTCTTTTACAATATTGAGTCTGATTCCCTCTGTAATTTAATCCTTTTCTTTACATGGTTAGTGGGTAGAAATAGTGGGAAAGTTGCAACCACAAGCAATAACTTGGCAATTAACTCAGAGGTACTGGTGGGACATTTAAGTAATTTTAAGTCAACATATATAAACATTACATTGCTGGCTTGAAAATCTGGACGTTGTTTGCAGCTGGAAGATTGGGTTGCTTAATTGATTTTTATTTTCAAATTGCTTTTGAAAATCAGCCACTGGTTTGAATCTGCTCCAGATGGGCAATGACTGAAAATTGTTATAATCTGGCATGTATTTGGTAGTACAGAGTAGCGAGTCGATGGCCTCATTAAAAGTATCTCAAACATATGCACTGATTAAAGAAACCCTCATCTCTGGCTCAGCAGGGTCTTGGCTGAGGGGAATTGAACTGCTTTGTTCCTAAGGGCTCTTTCTGGCACAAGGATGTAAGGAAATTCATAATGCTGTTGCACACAGAGGTGAATAAAAAATATGTTGTAGTCCAGTGTGCCTGCCCATCAGCAAATGCAAAACTGTCTTAGGCCAGAGCTTGTTTTCATTGCGGTCAGTGGGAACTCTGGAGTGAGTATGTGCCCATCACCAGAATGAGAACCACACAACTGACATCATGGGTTTTAGGAGCCTGAAAGTGGTATTTATTTTTCCAACAGGTCATCAAAATTATGGCCTACCTGGTTAAAAAATGGCACACAGAGATAGGCACACAGGTCTGGAGGGTTCTGAACATCAGAGCTAGCCATCCCAAATCCCCTTTATTTTCACTGTGAAGAAACAGACCTTTCAATAAGTATGGTGCTTCCCATCCTAGAGGCAATGATTCAAGTTGGTCACACCAGCTGCACCTGAGTAGTGCTGCTTTGTTTCCAACAGAAGCCTAGAATGACTCTATAACATTAATGTATGTGGGGCTGTCTTCAGTTTTGTCAAGGTAGCTAAGGTAAATGCAATCCTCAAAAGCATCCCGTAATTCTGACTGCTGCTTGCTAAAGCACAATGTGAGTACTTTCACACTTTTTTCACAACCTCTGAACAACTGTGGAGTCTCTCCTCCAAAGCATTATGACTCAGTTCCCACAACATACTGTCATTTTTTTAAAGGAGAAAATGTAACATTTTCAATAACAAGCTTGGCAAAGACACTGACCTGGCACATAATGTCCCCGGTTTTTAGTATGCTTTGTAACCATTGCCTACGTTAATTAAATGGCTCTTTTCTGTTTAAACAGCTGGATTTAATTTGGAGATGGCTCAGGAGAGACCTCATCACTCTCTACAACTACCTGAAAGGAGGTTGGAGCCAGGTGGGGGTCGGTCTCTTCCCCTGGGCAGGTATCAGTAAGACAAGAGGGCATGGACTTAAGTTCTGCCTGGGGAGGTTTAGGTTACATATTAGTAAGAAATTCTTTACAGAGAGGGTGATCAGGCATTGGAATGGGCTGCCTGGGGAAGTAGTGGATTCTCTGTCCCTGGAGGTTTTTAAGAAGAGACTGGATGTGGCACTCAGTGCCATGCTCTGGTAACCATGGTGGTAGTGGATCAAAGGTTGGACTTGATGATTTCAGAGGTCCTTTCCAACCCAGCTGATTCTGTGATTCTATGATTTCTGTGTGGCACTAGATGGCAATATTCCCCCAGCTCCAGCAATGGCCAGGGGAGCAATGCACAGTAAATGGATATATTCTTACCTTGTTTCCTTGTTATCTCCCATGTAGCTCCTGACATCCAGGTTTTATATGACTGAGGTCAATCTGAACTGCTGAGGTTTTTTTCTCTCTCTGTGCATTCACCCACTTGTCCTTACAGCTCTTTGTCAAAATGTTTGTTGGACAGTATGCTTACTGTATGGGGGTCTTCTGTTTCATTAAAAAAGCTTTTGTGGTCTCAGGCTGTTAATGATATTGATGCTCAAATCCACAGGCAAGAAGTATCTACATCTGGAGTACTGAACTGCTTTCCTGCTGCCTTTTGAATATTAATATGGTGGCAGACTCAGTCAAGTGATTACTCAGATACAATATTGCCTCATGTCAATGAGACTTTTTTTTTTTTTGCATTCATGTTTGCTCTCAGATAAAATAAACATAATCTGAACTCAGCAATTGTAAAGAAGTGAATCTGTGTTTGTACCCAGATAAATTTGACCCTATCATTGTGTGATGTTTCTAAAGGGCTGCTCTAGTCACATAGCTTAGAGGAAGCAAAGAACATAGCCAGTGATGAAGATTGCATCTGTCTCCTTTGTGTGATTAAGCTTTGGTTTGTCTTCAGGCCCCAGTCTACTGAAATTGCTCCTTTCAGAATCAGTCTTGTTGTTGATCTTTGTGAGAGCAAAATAATTATAATTATTTTCCACTAATCTAGATGAAATAGTAATGCTACCCAAACAGAAAGGTTCCAAGGATAGCTTTAGGCAATTTACATTCCTGGCAAAATATTGAGGTAGAAAATGGAATTACTGTGGAAAATTTATTTTCCTTTGCTGTCATAGGAATAACCAAGCCTCCTCTTCAAGCCAATGCCTGCTACTTCCCCTTCACTCTACCACACAACATTTTTTCCATTTTACAAACCTATGTCTGTGCTGCCATAGGTGTTCTGGCACATGCTGCTTAGAGTGAAGATCCCAAAATCCACATCCACTGCCTCCCTCCATATTGCACATCTTCATGTCCTCAGATCAGAACCTCAGCTTCACATGCAGCATCTTTTTCTTTCTTCCACTCTTCAAGTTTCCCAGACAGTATCCAACTTTTCATCCACCTTTTCTCTTCACTGGCTCATACTTCACAGCCTCAACTTCAATCGTCTGCCTCACAAGTCTCTGTCCTCATGTCCTCACGTACCTGAGTCAATTGTTGTACTACTGTGTTGGGTACTGCTAAGCAGGACAATGAAGCAGAAACATGAACAATACACGAGACCCCTCAGGAGATTTTTAGGCTGCTGTGTGCCACCTGATCCATGGTAATATTAGTACTGAGACTCCGTGAATGCTGTGGTTACCATCAATCAGATGATGGGTAGTCATATGATGGGGAGAGGCACTCATAGGAACATCAGAAGAACAGAGCCCTGAGCAGTTACCTTACAGTTATTTAAGGTCCCACATAAAAATGTACTGTCCTCTTTCAGACATTTCAGCCAACCAGCCAGACAGCAGCTTATCCAGTGAAACAAGTGGGGAAGACATTTAAAAGTCTCTCCTTACTCCCTTACATATCTTCCAGGTGCCAGGTACAGTTGCAGAGGAGGGCAGAAGCCACATTTTCCCCAGGGGAAGTCTGTGCTGGGAGGCAAATGCTGTATTTGTTTTTTCCTCACTGGCTTTGCCATGCCAATACTTGGAGAAGAATAACCTCTCCCAGCTATAGGCTATCACTGAAAAGGAATCAATTCAGTGCCCTTTGAGGTGAAGCTCACTGGAACACTGGAGCAATGAGGCAGAATAGGGTGAAGGTCAGGGAAAAGCAGAATAAAGCATAAACCAAGCAGCTGAGGTAAAAATATACTAGTGTTTTGTATTACACCTGTAAAAAAAAATAGAGAAGGAAAATATAGAACTACTTCTGACCCCTCTGGGGAAACACAGCCACTGAGAGGGGTAAACCAAGATGGTGTAATGGTCCTGTGGCACCTCAGGGACATGGCACATGTCAGTCCCCACCACAGCCTTGGCAGCCCAAGCAAAACTGGAGTATAACCAAGGCTACAAGCCCTTGTCTCATCACACACCCTTCCTCTACTCCCCTGGATTGCTGCAGAGCCCAGCTGAAGATCACAAAATTCTTGAAACTGAAAACAAACAATTTCACACTGCTAATAAGTAGTGAATTATTCTCACTTATCCTATATGAAGGATGGAGGAACTTCAGTGTAAAAAACTGTCTACCCTCAAGTGAAACTCCGCCACTTGAGCCTTTACCTTATGCCCAGATATTTTCTGTTAATTCCATACATTTTTTTTCATAAAGCCAACAGAAAATATTTTATTTGTGCTTAAATTCAAGGTCGCTTTTGCAAAATATAATCAAATACATTTTGCTAATAAAATAAGTAAGCTTTATTATGTTTCATGATGCAAAGGCCTGTTTAAGTAATTCTTGGTGATATATTAAAATACTTCTTTAAGTGCATCATGCTGTGTACATAGAAACCTCCAAGTTTTTGTACCCATATTTGCCCAGAGCATTCTTTCTTGTTGCATAGTTTGCTATTTCACATCCTTGTTTACATATTTACCAATCAGCTCATGTTGCCAAGCAATTACAATAAGAGTAATATTTGTAATTACCATGAGGTACAAAGTGTTGCTACATAGGTTTAGATTCTGATCTAATAACCACTGAACTGAGAAAGACAACTTCATTGGCCTCTGCATTTTCCATTTAATCTGTTCTTGCACTATAACTTTTTTTGGAAGACACATCACACACACAGGTATTGAATGTTCTATACCAGCACGTGTTTTTGATCTTTAACTACAAAAAACAAAATAGCTGCAGATATAATCTTTTTTTTTTCAACTTGTGTTTCACTGACTTCCATGTTATGTTGACAGGAAAGAAAATGTAGATATTTTAAGTAGCACAAGAACTTCTTAAAGAGAAAAACATTTGACAGCAGTGTGGTTTTTACAGCCATGTGTTTTACAGTCATCATTATTGAGCTTGTGAGTGGGACCAAGAACTTTGGCTTTTTGTAGACTTTCTGTGTAGCCTTGGAGAAGTCACTTGACCTCTTTTAGGGAGTATTCATGTATATTTGGAGCTTTCTTGAACTTTTGTCCTTGTAATCATTAGTCCACGTTTGTCAAGAGGGAGTGGAAGGAATAAGAAGGATAAGAACAATCTTCTCTACCTTAATGTTTTACATGCTGCCAGACTTCCTAAAATAAGTGCTCAAGTTCTTTGTGGCAAAAATCAGACTCCTGGAATTCTTTCTTTGGCAAATCCTTTCATCTTTTGACTGCATAACTGCTGGAGCAAGGGAAGAACTTGTGGTCAGCACTGACAAGAGCAATGTTTTTGGACTTCTCGGTGTACTCATACAGATTTCATGCTGTTCTTTACTTAAGCCTGAACCCCCAAAAAAGCTCTTGATGTGATGAAATCGTGTCTTCTTAAAAGACACCTCAAGTTAATTATCAGAGAATTGACTAGAGGGTTTATGTATTTACAAGTCAATGACAGAAAATAGATGGCCCAGATACCTGTCTTGGACTTTTTTGCATAATTGCACAGGTTACTAGCCTTGCTAATCTGGGATCAGTTTAGAGGTGAGATTAAGGCAAGTTGGGTAGTGGCTTTTAGTTTACTCTTGTCACTCATAAATGGTACAGAGGAAGATTTTAGCTGAGAAATCAAACAAAATGATTCATAAGGTTTTGTTGTAAGATGCTATGGTAATGTGTTAATATTTTAGGAAAGGTTACCAAGGCAGTGGATGGAAAATTTGTACTGTTTAAAGGATAACAAATAAAAATAAAATTTGACAGTCTAGGTAATGTAATTAATGGAATAACAATAATAAATACTCTTGAGATGAGGTTGGATTAGGTGTGTTAAAATTGTCTTCAGGGTGGCTAATTTTTTGTGAGTAATTGCCACAGTAAGAGCAAAATGTATCCTTTCCTGTGAGCTGGCTAAGCAAAAGAGTCAATACTCTGGCTGAAACAGCCATTAATGGGAAAACTATGCCTTGAACCTCTGGTGCATTTGAAAAGTGAGAGAACATTTCTTCCCTGTTGACAGACTGGAAGTCAATTGAGCATTACATGCATAGAAAAAGTTCAATGTCCTCAACTTGCGCATTTTGTTATGCAAGGAGATTACTTCTCTCAAGCTGGCCTCTGTTAAGATCCCTCACTTCCCTAAGGACAGGCAACATCAAATTCTGTCTGTTCCATCTGATACCCCTCACCTCCATGCTTTCTCTCTGCATCCCAACCTAAGACTAGTGCAGTCTTTTACACTCCAATCGATACGTCTTTTCCCTGGACCAAAGATTCTTTGATTTCCTGAAAGATGTAGCAACTTGATTTTCAATCCATTCAGAGCTCTTTTAACTCTGGCTGCTTTTCCACCTTATTCCTATTCAACATGGCAGGATGAATCAGAGAACCCCAGAAATCCACTTAGCAGAGAGATACCAGAAAAGATGGATCTAAGGAAGGTACTGAGAGATACTGGCAGTGACTGGAGGAAGAAGGAACCAGAGCTCTTTCTGTTCATACTTGTTGCACCCATGTGAGCTGCCCTCCATGAGAGAAAACAGAAATTAACTATTCCATGGATATTCACGTAGAACCTGAAATAGTTACCCACTTCACTCCAGGTAAAGATGGGGAAAGGCTGGCATTTCAAGCATGTGTATTCCAGGTGCCCACTCCATGCATGTCTCCCATATCCCTCTACAGTGTCTTTAGAAAGAGATGGTCAAGGTGTGACTTATGAATAGATACACTGAACTCTTGGTGAAAGTAGATCTGTATAGGTTCTCAGTTGAAGGAAAGACAAAACAAAGAAGTTGAAATTATGTACTTATAGGAAAAAACCCCAACCAAACCCCTCCAAAAACCCAGTCAGAGAAAGAAAGAGAAAGAAAGAAAGAAAGAAAGAAAGAAAGAAAGAAAGAAAGAAAGAAAGAAAGAAAGAAAGAAAGAAAGAAAGAAAGAAAGAAAGAAAGAAAGAAAGAAAGAAAGAAAGAAAGAAAGAAAGAAAGAAAGAAAGAAAGAAAGAAAGAAAGAAAGAAAGAAAGAAAGAAAGGAAGAAAGAAAGGAAGAAAGGAAGAAAGGAAGAAAGGAAGGAAGAAAGGAAGGAAGGAAGGAAGGAAGGAAGAAAGGAAGGAAGAAAGGAAGAAAGGAAGAAAGGAAGAAAGGAAGAAAGGAAGAAAGGAAGAAAGGAAGAAAGGAAGAAAGGAAGAAAGGAAGAAAGGAAGAAAGGAAGAAAGGAAGAAAGGAAGAAAGGAAGAAAGGAAGAAAGGAAGAAAGGAAGAAAGGAAGAAAGGAAGAAAGGAAGAAAGGAAGAAAGAAAGAAAGGAAGAAAGAAAGAAAGAAAGAAAGAAAGAAAGAAAGAAAGAAAGAAAGAAAGAAAGAAAGAAAGAAAGAAAGAAAGAAAGAAAGAAAGAAAGAAAGAAAGAAAGAAAGAAAGAAAGAAAGAAAGAAAGAAAGAAAGAAAGAAAGAAAGAAAGAAAGAAAGAAAGAAAGAAAGAAAGAAAGAAAGAAAGAAAGAAAGGAAGAAAGGAAGAAAGGAAGAAAGGAAGAAAGGAAGAAAGAAAGAAAGAAAGAAAGGAAGAAAGAAAGAAGGAAAGAAAGAAAGAAAGAAAGAAAGAAAGAAAGAAAGAAAGAAAGAAAGAAAGAAAGAAAGAAAGAAAGAAAGAAAGAAAGAAAGAAAGAAAGAAAGAAAGAAAGAAAGAAGGAAAGAAAGAAAAAAACTTAGCCCAGATATTTCTATAGTTCTTTCAAGATTAAAAGAAACAGCAGAATAATGGGACATATTATACATTGTAAATAAAAGGAGGGGATAAAGCTAGCAGCAGTTTTTCAGTGTTCTGATAATTAGTAAAAGATCACAAGCTTATTGTACAAGTGTTTCTGGTAGGTAAAGGGACAGCCTATACTCCTTGCCAATATACATACATTTACATTAATATCTTGTCAGTATAACTAGGCCATTTCAGAGTGAGGTTTTCTATGTATATTTTTACTAACATAAGGCCTAGACACATTTCCTGGAGCAATGGAAGATCAGCTTCCTTAATGCTACAGGCTGATGCAGTGTGTGCTCCCAGATGATAGGCTATTGCCTTATTCACTTCAAACCCAAGCTGTATCTGGACTTGGCAAAGCCCTAGAAGCACTTTAAAACAGCTGCAGATCAACCATCAAATGAATGTTTCTTATGATTCCTCAAACCAGTATCAGAGATGTACTTATGGCTCAGTTCCAATCAGTACGTTTTACTGATGCATCTTTTCCAGTTTCATTTTATCAGCAGAATACTCCAGGGCACATCCGTGCAGTACTTTAGGATTTGCATGCAGTAAGAATAGGCAATGCCCACCACAGCATTAAACTTGCTGTTCATGTTCAGCATGTTCAATTTACATGGTCATACATCACAAAACACAGAAGCACGGGACAGAGCTTTCTGAACTACTGTCAGCTTTCACTGGGACAGCTACAGAGTGTCATGCAGAACCACCCAGAGGTGCTGGCTTAGCTCACAGCACTCCAGAGCTGTGTTAAGCCTGAATCTCTAAATTCTACATTTTATCAGAGCTGTTAAGGTTATGTGGAGGTATTCAAGGATCAACTAGACAAGTCTCTGAGCAACTTGATCCACCTAAACCTGTGATGAGCAAGGTGTTTGACTAGATGACCTCCAGAGCTTCCTTCCAAGGTAAATCATTCTAGGAGTTGATGCTGATGCACCTATATTGCACCCAGCTCTAGTATCAGTGTAATTTCTATGCTGGGCTTCATGAAAAAGTGTTAGAACTGCCTTAGATTAAAAAAGACAAAAGTAGCAAGGGTGTATTGTGGGCTAGCCAGCTAAATGCCTAATCTAAGGAAGACAGTACTCTGCATAGCAGTCCATGCAGTTCCTGTGACAGTTACAGCAAAGCTAACTTCATCTCGAAAACATGCTGCAATTGTACCTCCAGGTATGCAGTGTGTGTGATCAGAGAAATTCTCTGATACCTAGAGAAATGAGAAAACTTCAGAATCTTGGTTTATTTAAGAAAGAAAAGAGTATTTGATCCTGGTGTATGAAGAGGTCATTTCATTTGCCAGAGCCATAAAAGCACCACAGTATTTCAAGACTTAGAACTTACTAGATTCTTTTGACAATGCTTCAGTAAATAAGCTGATTGCAGTGAAACAACTGTTGCTGATTGTTTTCTCAGTGTGGCCCAGGTCTGCTGATGAAGTGGCAGCAAGGAGCCATTCTCTGACAAGGAAACAAGCTGATGGTGTTTAGAATCTCCCTTAGAGACACAGGTCCTTTGTGTTGTTTCTTACTCCACAACATGACAAAGGAAGAACGTAGGTGGAGCTGATGTAAGCTAGGGAAAACATACCATGATTTTCCTTCAGTTTGCATCCTGTGAACATGAGGGACAGGGTCTTAAAAATGACAGAGAGCATGTTCCTTCTCATTTTGCTGGGAGTAGTATCTGGTAAGAGCATGATTTCATTATGCTGCTAAAATTAGAACATTGTTGGCTGTTATACTTTCTCTTGGGAGCTTTATAATACCTATTTAGGGATCAGGCACGGATGGAAAAAATCAAGTAATAGTTATTTTCCTGATGAAATAGACTGAGCTCTGTGGTTACTGCAGAATAATGAAGAAGAGAATATGACTCCTTGCTAGGATGCTAGGACAGCTTACTGGTGGAGGCACTTTGTGTGCAGGAGCCACTGTCCACTGTGACACTTTTGGAGTGGGAATGGAGGTCAGAGCTCCAAGAAACAGTATCTAGTATTTATACACTTGTATTGTCCTTCCAAATATTCATAACATTTCTTTTCGATGAAGTAAAACAAGCAACCAAACAGGGCCAAATGGGAAAAGACTTGTGGAGAGTATTAGTAGGGTAATATCTCTGTCTTTCCCAACTGTGAAGACATGAGGGATTTGCCAATATGAATATGTGTACATTAGCAATTTAAAGTACATTTTTATACTGCAGTGTGTGTGGCTCATGGAGCACTTGGTGTTGATTGTAGTAAGCTAGCTGCTGAGGTAGGGGCACTTTTTTCTCAAGAAAGTGACAGAATTCTGTCAGTCCTCAGGAACCTGTCAGTATCTGGTGCTTTTCTTGATGTCCCCAAAACTGTCATCAGGACACTGCATGTGAAACTTAGCTTTCCTTAAAAAATAGTGGCTTTTCAACCTGCATGGTTGTGGAGAGAGAAAAGCTTGAAGGTGTGACTCAGACACACTGTAAAGACTAACAGATCACAGATAAAGACGACTTAAATGTACATATACTTCTGCAAGCCAGTCTCATGATTGCTTTGTAATGGACTCAGTATTTGTCCATGTTCAGGGTTGGTAACTGATAATGTATTAAATTGCTTCAGGCGTGTTTTGTTCTCTGCAGTCAGGAGGTGTGCAATAACTTGTGGGTATGAAAGGAGTGATTTTGTAAAATCAGTTGGAAGAAGGTGGCATTTAGATGCATTACTAAAAATTTCTTGTGATAAACAGAAAAAGTTTTTTCCCTGTGAGGGTGACAGAACACTGAACAGGCTGCCCAGTGAGGTTGTGAAGTCTCCATCTTTGGAGACATTCAAAACCCTCCTGGGTTTGTTCCTGTGTGACTTGCACTAGGTGGTCTTGCTTTGGCAGGGAGGTTGGACACAGTGATCTCTCAAGGCCCCTTCCAACCCCCAACATTCCATGATTCTGTGATGGATCCTAAGTAAACAGCCAATTAAATTAGAGATAATGTAAAAACAACAACTTTCTTCAAATGTCTTATGAACTTTTATGAATGGTTTCCATTAATTAACTATGGTTTGCTGAAGGAACTGGATTAATCAGGTACTGTCCATAGGAGATTAGATTCAAAATTCAGCTCCACTTAGGGAAATTTATCCCCCAGTCTTATTTGCATGGGTGATTATTGTTGGTGATCTTCTCCAGAATCTATGAGAACATTGATTGGAATGTGGGAGCATGGGAACCTCCATACAGCTCTGGAGTGTCTCCAGGAAGTCCCTCAGCTGTTCCTCTTACCAGTGCAGCCTAGAACTGAGAGGAGGTCTTCCCAGAGACAAAGTGTCCCACCACAGCCTGGTATGGCTGGTTAGGTGAACGACACTCTCCATGCTCCCTTCATCTCTTCCCTGAATTTCAGTGACTCTTGCAGGCTGCAAGAAGAACCAAAGGTGGAGCCTTGCTGCCTTAAACAGTAGTCCAGGAAGCACTGCAAGGACAAGTGCAGGTGGGCTGTAGGAAGAAGGGAGACCATGGGACTTGATGCTTTGTCTTGTGGACTCATCGTTGCTGTTAGTTTTGCTTCTCATGCAGCAAGGGCACTGGCATCCTAAGTCTTCTCTGATCCTATGGGGAACAGAGACTTGAGAGGCCAGTAAAAGCATTGTTTATTACACAAGGGCCATATGTGGGTGTCATGGTTTAACATGCTCCAAAATGCTTCAGAATTTTTTCTAGGGGTGTAATAAAACATGATTTTTTTACAGTTTTGGGGAAAAGTCTCTAAGGCTTCTTCTGGTGTCTACATTGGAAAGTATCAGAGCTGAACTCTCCTCCTCCAGATTAAAAAGCCTGCTGCTGTTGGAGGAATGGCAATTAGAGTTTTTCTTTGGTAGCTGCTGTAGACCATCCTTCACTGGCCACATGAGAAGGGGCAAAGGGAGATGGTCCTGTCCTGCATCACATTAGAGGTGTTGCTAAGCAGTAGATATTTTTCCCTTGGCATTACATTCCCAAGCTCCTGACTGAGACCGAGCATCTAAGGGGAAACATGTTGCAACCCTAAGGGCCTCAGACTAGTTCCCATAGCAGCTTTTTACCTTGCTGCTTCCTAGAAAGAGCAAAGATTTCATGGAGCTTTTGCTACAGTATTGTTGGTGTGTGGACAGCTTGGCCAGGCTCTTGAGTGAGCAGCATTTGCCTCCATCTTGGCACACAGTGTACCTGAAGTTTGACTGAACACAGCCAGATTTCTTGGCAAGTGTTTTGGACAATCCAGTGAAGCCCCCAGAGCAACATTCAACCTGTCCAAAGTCTCATGTTGAGGTACATTGCCATCTTAGGGATGTCCTGACTTACATTTCCTAGACAGCCTTCGTGAGAGAAAGCACTGTGGGGATTTGTTAAAATAACAAAACCCATAAGCTAAACAGCAGTGAAAACACAGGGGGTTTTTTGAGGACTCCAGAAGTCTGACTGAGAAAGAAGGAGTTCACACAAAGCTGTTTGATGCCACAGTGCTCTCTGCTCCTTCCAGGCAGCTTTGAACCACAGGGTGATGTTGTGGGCCCACACCTCCTTCAGGGAATGGAGGTTGCTCTGCCATGCTCAAAGCAGAAGACACAACAGCACAACACCCCAAAGCTGTTGTGAATTCACGCTCCTGCAGGCGTGCACTTACCTGTGCTAGAAAGAATAAGATGAGGGAATATGGAGGAATTGAGTGCTGCAGATGGCATAATTCACAAAAAAGATTACTTCTTTAACACCCAGCCCTGTGTGATTCAAGGAGCTTTCTGATGTGATTAGTGCACAAAGGCAGCAACTACCAGAGAAGGTGAAGTGAAAAAATAGAAATAAGTTTGGTTTCTTTGCTTCCATATAAAGACACACGTGAAAACAAATGATTCAGCAACAATAATGCTTTAACACAAGGCACTCTAGGTGTATAGTATAGTATAATACTGAATTAGAGAAGAGATTGATTCTTTTGCCATTAGCATTGGATTTGCTAGCATGCAATACCACCATTCATAAGCAAAACCAGAATCAGGCCATTTAGTTATTCCATTAATGGAAGCTTTTGGCACAAGCTGTGTGCTCCTGCCAGCCTAGGACTCCCAGAAGTAATTTTATATTTACTTTCATCTTGCAGGAAGAAGAACCCAGTTGCTACAGGGCTTACCTGCAATAAGAACTGTCGAAGAAAATGCAGCAGCTGGTGTTTCCATCTATACCTTTAGTGTAAATGCTTCTCGAGGTGTTGAAAACTCTCCTACCATAGTGAACTCAAATCCACTTACAAAGGCTTTTGGAATTGAATCAAATGGAGGTTTCGAATACAGGGTGAGTTTTATGTTTAGCTGCTGATGTTTCCTGGATTACTGAGCACTGACAGTGCACAGAGACTCATCTTTTAATCAGAAAAGAGTTGCAAATGCAGACTGCAGTAGTAGTTACCCATGCTGTAATAGGTATGACAAATGAGTAGCAACAGTGTTTATATTTTTTAATGGCATCTAGGAAAAAACTATCTATTACAGTAATTCCATTTATCCTGTGATGGAAAAAATGTGATTTTTGGAAAAGTAGAGTGAAGAGGGACATACAAGACATGCTTCTGTTTTGAAGATTTATCCACAGCTTTTCAACTTAGTTTATATGAAGTCACTGTGAATTTAATGTGACTTAGTTAAACCACGTGCAGCTTCTGCTTGGCCACTCTCACTTAGAATTAAAATGAATTTGACTCTATTCCAAATTAAAGTAATCTGAGTCAGACTGAAGTCATGTTTAATTCTGAACAAGTGCTGTGACCCATGAGAAAGTTATCTTTAGGTAAGAAGTTATCACACTACTTCTATCTATTGTGTGCTCTTGTCCTATGGCAAATCCAAAGCAATTTCTTCTACTCCAGGGTAATTTTCATTGCTGGACAAATTAGGAATATTAGCTCACATTTGTCACTGGCAATGAGTGTTCAGATCCATGCTAACTTGTCGTCCCACTGTAACTCATTTGTGTGTCTGACCTGAACAGTGACACTGAAGCATGGCTTTAAAGATAGGGATATCCACTGAATAGAGACTTTCAAAGTTAATTTGAATACATTTTTCTGGATGTTTCCAATGAAGTTCAGGTTTTCACAGAACTGATAAAGGTCTCTGTTCTTGTTCTTTTTACTGATGTTTCTGGTGGAAAAATTTGGGGTAAGGGAGACTGTGACACCAGGCAGTTGAGGCTCATGGCTTCAACCTTCCTGGGGGAACTGCTGCTGCTCCCATGCCCGCAGTTCCCCACAGAGTACAAATCTCACTTGTGAAACTCTGCAGGTTCTTTAGCTGCTGCCCAGCCAGATTAGTGAAATGGCCAAAAAAACTCTCAAAAAAAGCCCTCTTTTGCCAGTGAATCATAGGATGCGGTTGCACAAACACTAGTACTGGCTCAGCTGAGGGGATATAACTGGCATCTGGAAATGGATTTGTCCCTTTACCAGGCTTTGCTAACAGAGAATTCATAATGTGGAACTCCTTTCCTAGGCTATATTTTGGCATTTTGAATTGAAGTTATACCTTCTGCTTTACAACATAACCCTTTTTTTCTACCTGCTTGTTCCTTTCTGTTGCCATCTCTATATTGTACAGCACAAGCATTTTATGTTGCTGCTTGTCGAGTGGGACGGACAAATTAATCCAGTGGAAAAATAGCCTTGCAAATAAATAAAATTTCCCCCTCCCTTTTTTTTTCATGGCAGGGGTGACAGAGAAATTCTTGTTCTAGCATGGTGCAGAGAGCATTACAAGGATAAAAATGAATGACCAAGAAAGATAGAGGCTGGAGACTGCTTCTTCTAAAGTCACATCTTACATCCATTTCATATCACAGCCCCATTGCAAGAATGGACTGTGGGGACTGAAACAAAGACAAAAGAGATTGGACCAGTGAATATCTGAAATGAGAAAATTATAAAGAAAGCTATATACAAATTCTGCAAAGTAGCACCTCAGTGATAACAACAACTCATAAGGCAAAAATAAATACACACGAGTGCCCTTGGTTCAGTTATTACAGGAACATTGCTGCCTTTAATTATTTATTCTATGTCATAGCAGGTTGGTACAACATTTTGCAAAAGAATATGATTCAAAATGGATGCCTCAGGGATACCTAATGACACTAAATCTTTGCTAAGATATAGACAGAGTAAGTCTCTCATGTATGAATTATGTGGTTTGCGGATTAGCTCAGTACCTGTTAGCACAGGCTCTTCTGTATTTATGAAGAACATTTTACTCTTCTTTGCAGCAAGCCAAGGCAATATCATATTTCTTGGTATGCTTTGAGATTTCCAAGAAAGTTACAGTTTCTGGGATCCGAGCCCTACCAATTCCTCCTTGCCTCACTCTTGTTTGAAGAATCCCATGGGCAGAAGATGTGTTGAATGCATGAAAACATATTGCTGCCTGAAACTACCTTGGTGCTGTTAGTGATGCTTCTTCTGCATCCTGGGAGCAAAGAGGGGAGTAGGGGGTACCAAAATTCTAAGGTGAAACAAGAAGTAGATAGTTGTGGGGTGCTTATAGACTCCTTTTCACGAAGTCTGCAGCTGCTTCAATCTGTGTGGTGCTGCTTTTATCAGTAAGCATTGCTCCTACCTGGAGAAGAGGTGAACTGTGGTTCACAGCCTATGCCAGCACCCAGCTGTTCTCAAAAGCAACCTTCAAGGAGAACATCTAGATTCACATCTTCATTTGCAAGGTCTCTATAAAAGAGAGTGGAAGATATGTATTTAGGCAGTTCAGCTGTAGTTACAGCAACAATGAAAATATTTGGCTGTGAAGTGGATGTGTAATCCCCGGAGTGCATAATTTCTGCTTAGAATTGGACAGTTTCTCATTTTGAATTCATTGCATCTGTGTACTGTGTTTAGATCTCCAGTAAACAGTCATTTTGGAGAACAAAATTCCCATTGGTGTTACAAACTTCTGTAGAATCTTTTTCCTGTGTTAGCATCATGTAAAAGGGAAACTTGTATTTGCACAATATAGGAGAGAAGGAGAACATCCAGGACACAATTGTTTTCATCTGCAGTATTGTAACAAAAAGATCCACAAGGTTCAAGAGCAGATGTTTTACATTTCAGAAGGCGCAAAATACTTGTGCTTCTTTTCTCACTCCTCCAACTGTCTATTAATTGGCTCTATTTTGGCTTCTGTCTTCTAATTGTGGTGATACAATTTTTGCATTTATCCTCTGGCCACAGCATCTCATTTAAAATCACAGATTTATTTGTTTTCCTTCTGCGTCCTCTCCAGGCTTCTCAGCTCTGCAGTGTTGTGAATAGTGACATGATCCTTGTCACACACACTTTTGAGCCCCAATTCTTCTTCTGCACTTCCATAGTATCCCAGCTATGGCATGAGAGTTTTATTAGCTACACAGCAAATTTAACAGTCACCTTTTCCTTTCTTGTCCAAGAAAGGGAAGTTGTTAGTTTCAGCAGTGAATATCATGGCATACAACTTTCAGCATCCTACTGTTGCACTGGACTCATTCTAAATCCAAAACTGGTGTATTAATGTTTTTGTATATGACATTGTCTTGCAATGTCAGTCTTGTGCTTGTAAATCAGAGCTGATGTGCAGAGCTGGCAGTCTTAAAAAAAAAAACTAAGCAAACTTTTGCCTTACCAGTCTTAAAAAAATTGAGACCTTTTTAATTAGTTCCACATTTTCCCTGAACAGTTCTGGTCCCTCTCTCATTCAGCGTGCTTAAGTAGTTCCCCCTTTCTTGGTTTTCCTGCAAATCTCCCAGATATAGATTAAGCAAGGAAGGGGCTGGTACTTGCAGGGCTATACAGTCTTCTGCCTTGACACTCCCTATTGAAAGTAAAAGGTCTTCCCCCTCCTGTTCCTGACTCACAGGAATAGTGAGGCTGCCCATGTGTGTTGCAGAGGTTCTTCCCAGTTTTATTCTCATCACTTCTTGACTACTGGAAAGCATCACCTGGAAAGAGGTGGACTTGACATGCACAAGTGCCTGCAAGATGTAGTCTTGCCCTTGGAAACAAAGCTTTGCCTCTCAGCAGCAGTATTATGTAGGCTGAGACTCAAGACCCTTGGAACCTGGCTTCAGGCTCATCTTCTGCCTGTCTGCCCAGACAGGTTCAGCCCAGCCTCTGATTTTCCTCCTCAAACTGTCCCTCACACAAGAGGTTCTTGAGTTGCTCCATGAAGCCACAATATTTTGGTATTTCCACTTGTTTTTTCTCACATTTCTGCCACTGACAAGAGATGTGCCAGCAAGTAAAAGATGATTTAAAATACTCTCTGCTTACTGATGGAAAGTTTCCCTTTATCTGTATTCATTCATACAGACTATAATTACATCTCTTACATCATGTGCTAATAATAATTTTTCCTTTTCAGGTTGTTACCACTGGAAACCCTGTCCTAGATTATGAAACTATGCCAAAGAGGTTTGAATTGCAGATTTTGGTTACAGACACAACTGGGAGAAGTGACCTTAACATACTGACTGTCCATGTAACAGATACAAATGAACGTCCTGTATTTCAAGGAACTACAGCAATTCAAAGTAAGATAGTGATGGTATTTTAAAAGAACAATACTTGTAAACATGACATCAGATAAAAAAACCCCATAAACATAGCTGCATACAATGCCTGTAGCTAAAGTGGTTTAGGCATTTTTCTTTAGAAAAACATGAGAGTAACAGGACATTGTTTTTAACAGAGCTTTAGTTTACACAAACCTTTGGTATGCTTTGTTTCTGAAAATGCCCATTTTGTTTTCTTAAAGATTTGAACAAGAATGATTTAACTGTTTTTGAAATACCTGAAGAATTAGAAGGAAAAAATATAGTGGTTTATATTAAATTAGAGTATGTTGTGTTTGTGCAATAGTTTCTGAGGGAAAGGGTGAAAAAAACCCCAACCATTGCTCTGCCAGTGTTTTATACCTGTGTATTTCATTTGCTCCTGAACATGACAAATTAACTTTAAAATCAGTTTGAAGAGTGAGATCTAGGATACTGATCTGTGGTGGCACAAATTTAAAGAGAAAGGGTTCTGTCTCCTGCAATAGGCAGGTGACCTTAACCAGGTTTACTTTCAGTACAGTGCAACAGATAGAAGTACACTGTAGCCTTAGGAATGATGCTGGAGCATCAGTGCAGGCTTTGCATGCCATGCAGTAACTAACAGAAGTGATAATGCCATCAGTAAAAAGAACAAGAAATACGTCTTACTTGCTGAGCAGTCTTATCTTCTTTATTTACTAGTGAAAGGAACCTGGAAAAACTGTGCTATGAGATTAATGACCATAGTGATATATTCATTACATGTTCACACACAGAACAGTTCAGGTAGTGCATTCAGATCTGCTGTTGTTATTTCATGAGGTACTGAGAACTGCTTTAAGTCTTGATAGTCTAACAGCACTGTGTGGAAAATCATTCAGTAGCTCAATATTCAGTTTTGTTTTCTACCTGACAATACTGAACTGTGATCTGTTCATTGTACGTATTGGGAGCTGGCTGCTGATCCCCACCAGATCTGGGCCAGCAGCAGCATCACGTAGGCTGAGAGCATCACCACCCTTGGAACGTGGCTGCAGCCTCAACTTCTGCCTGGCTGCCCAGACAGGTTCAGCCCCGGCCCACTCTGATCCAGCTGCTTCACTAATGCCTCCAAAGCAGGCTGATGTTCCTGCTTGCATAGAATACTGAGTCTGTGAAGCAAATTAGCTTCCCCTAGGGAAGAGGCTGTGTCATCTTCTCAGGATAGCTGGTGTCTTGCATATCATGGGTGCTGCTGGAATCTAATAATAATTAAATATGACACTTCAGGGAATCAGCACAGCATGAAACACACTCTACGTGGGAGCTTGTTACAAATAAGTGCATCAGCTTAACTCTCAGCTAGAGCTGCCATAAATTGGTGAGCACAGATGTCTGATCTGTCTAACTGTGTGGCTTTAGTTAACAGTACCAGATACAATTAGACACTAATTGCGCATTCGCTGGTTATGAAAAAGCATCTCCCTCTCATTAAGCTTTATATTCATATTGTTGTCCTCTGGGAACAACTCATTACTCTGCTCTGGGATTCCCACTGCTCTGATGAGAAGCAGCAGTCAGCAGGGATCTCAGTGGAAATTAATAGTCCAGAAACAGCAGGTCCAGCAGACACAAAAGGGCATAAAGCAAATAATGTGATCTAAAGATCTGTTGTTCTGTTAATCACTATACCCAAGGAGAACTAAGGCTTTGCCAGCGGCCCAGTAGAGGATGGCTCAGCTGTCAGAATTCCTGACATGGAAAGAAATACGCCTTACACTGAATTTACACCCTCAATAAGGCAAAAATTTAACTCAGTGCAGACAATCCACGATTTACTTATCTGGCAGGTGTAAAGGAAAAGCAGGAATTAATATGAAAAGCTATGAGATCTTCTGTCAGGGGACAGAGTGGACAGGGGAGGGAGAAGTTAAGGACTTGGCACAGGGCTACATTCTCCCTAACTGCATGGTAAAGAAAGACACAGGTGTAGCCCAGTTGCATCATTTTGCTCCATACCCTGTGAGCAGCTCAAGCTAGGTTATAAATATAAAGATCAGTCTTTCTCCTGAAGGCACAATTCATACAGCAACTCACAGGGATGGTTGCCTGTTTACAGACATGCAACTGGTTTCTTTTTATCTTTTGTGAATATGTGCTCTTTGTGGTGATTTTGGAATTATACTGGTGAAGTGAGAAGCTGCAGCAGCCACTAATAGGTCTGGACAGCTTAATTGTATCAGCAGGTTTGCTGATGTGTCCTTTAGTCTTACCAAATTAACACTGAGTACACTTTTACTTGTGCAGCTGTCTATATCTTGGAAGGAACACCTCCAGGATGCATTTACCAAGTTGATGCAGCTGATCCTGAAGATGCTGAACTCAAAGTAAGTTTTATTACAGAAAAAGAAGACAAACCCAGAGATGATGTAATCTAATTGCAAACATCCTTCAACATCTTCCTTCCTTAGCAGGAACACAGGAAAAGGTTTATTCAGGAAAAAAATGACTTTTAAATAATAAACTAGAAGAACTCAGCCTCGGTGTTTGGGCACAAATTGTATTTTTAGTTCTCCACCCTCCAAAACTGAGGGACATTGAAAGCAGAGATTGATTTAGTTAATGAGAGATATAGTAGAAATTGTGTCTCTTTTTTAAAAAAACGGCTTGCAAACCATTTCTTGTAGATGAGAATGACTAAAAGTAAATAAATAAAGAAACCATTTGTGTTGAAATTAAATTATTTTAAGTGAGACAGTAAGGAAATCTCTTGCAAGGCAACTGAATTTCAGATTTTTGATGATTTCAGGACAAACTGTGACCTTCAGTTAGGAAAATTTGTTAGCTGATCTGAAAATACTATTGGTATCGGGAAAAATTTCTGTAAAGTGATGTTTGTTTGTAGGCAGGAGAAAAGTAGATGCACTTAACCTAAGAACTGTGTTGTAGCTTTGCTTTGTTGCCTTTGGCTGTCTAAAAGACAGCAAGAACTGAACCTGAAGATGCTACTTCAATGTGCAGCATTATTCAAGAGAACAATTACCTTGAAGTATGACCTCATGCTTTGCCCAGTCAAACAACCAAACCTGAGATGATGAGGAGGGAAGCAGGGGCCTGGGCCTTGGCTCTGCTTCGTTTCTGAGAGCAATGGCATTGAGCTCCACATGCCTTCTCACCCCTGATGAAGCTCAGGCACAGTAAGAAGCTGCAAAGATGCAAAACTGCTGGGCAACAGGTAAAATAATATCTGGAGAGGGAATTTAGGAAGGTCAGATGGCAAAGAAACTATTAAAGGAATTGTGACGTCATAGCTGCTTTTTAAAAGTAATCTTGTTTAAATCTATCACTGCAGTCAGTAAGTGGTTTCACTCAGTTCCCTGTACCTCCTGTTTTTTTCCAAAAGATAATACAAGAGCACTTGCATCCCTTGAACAGATTTGCTCAGGGGATTTTACAGATTACTTGTATGGTGCATGAACCTCTGGTGCTTCCTTGGCCTTTCTGAGTATTATTAACACCTTCACTAGAAAAGGAAATGTTCTTGAAGGCTTACTGGTGATGGTCTGGCAGGGGCACATGAATGACAGCAGAGAGGATGTGGTGGGCATGCAGTAGCTACCCCACAGCCATGGGGATCAGGGTGCTGCCTTTTTTCTTACTGTGTAAGGTGTCAGGGTGCTCAGCTCCATCCCACCCCGTGCACTAGTGTGGTGCCCACTTGCGCTGTGCAACACACAAAGTGACTGCTGCTCAACAGCCATGTTAACATCCAGATCTTGTGAGCACCTTTCAGCCTCACACTCTCATGTCTGCCATGGAAGTCCACTCCCCTCCTTGGCCTTTCCCACTGTCTGGGTCCCTAAACTTCATTGCCTCCTGCACAGTGCATCTTATGATCCCTGCATCCAGCCTCACCTCTTCTCTCTCTTCTCCTTTGTGCATGTACTCTGATGCCACCACAAAGTCATTTTTTGCCTGCAGCACTGTGGCTCTGCTGTCTGGCATTTATGTTAAAATCTCATTGCAGAGCTGGACATTATGGAGGCAGAGAACAGTGTGGGCTTTAATGTAATTCAAGCAAAGCACATAAAACCAAGTTTGAGCCACTTAAGCTCACATGATCAGGGCTCGTGCTGGCATCTGTATGTCAGGCTGTTTCCATATGCAGTTTTGAAGGAAATACTATATTATAAGTTCGCCCATTTCAGAGGGCAAGTAATGAATGGAGGGATATTTAAAGGTACAAAGACTAATTGCTTGCTCTCTTCATTTCAGTATTTACTACTTCCTTCATCAACGCCATTCACCATCATGGAAAATGGAACCATTTTTTCCACAAAAACATTTGATTATGAGGAACATCCACATAGGTGAGAATGTGTTTAATTCACATGGTCTATTAGTCTACAGTAGGCAGAGAAACTTTTTCCAACATCCACAGAAAAATTCTTGTTTGTTTTCTTATTTAACAGTTTCTTTTTAAGTATAACTGTGACAGATCCAGATGGACTCAACTCGACTAAAACAATGAACATAAATATAATTAACATCAATGATGAAAGACCCTACTTTACCATGTGAGTGAAAACTTCCGTTTTGCTCAAATTTTAGATGTTTTCTCAGCTTTACTGCTTTGGCAACAACGGGAGAGTGTAACATAAGGGCAAGTAAATATAACAACAGAATAATACTGAAAAGAGTATTTTATTTTGTTATGATTCCTGTTTATTTTTTGGAAAGCTTTGCCCTCATTTTCCTCTTTTATTCTTATTTGTGTTCTTAATATTTTCAAGTGTTCCAGACTCCGTCTTCATGGTATGAACTGCCAAACAAGCTTGTGGTACTTTTAGCATTTAGAGAGACCAAAGACCTTTGGACAAGTTCAGACAAGGAGATGAATTTTAACTTGTGTGAACACAATCATATAGAATTTGCCCTTCTTGCAGATGTGCATTTCACCATAATGATGTTTATTCATGCAGAAATGTCTAGACATACAGAGGCCTCACTTTTGATCTGTCTTCCTCTTATTTCCAGACACTTAACACTTGTAAGCAATCCCAGTGATCTCTGAAGCAGTTGCCTCTCACTGTGTCCTGAGCAGGAAATGGTGTCACAATGCAGGAGTCAGAAATAGCTTTGAAGGCTAATGGAGTTTTAGTTGGAGCTAGTTCAAAATTGCTGTTGAAAATTTTGAAAAATGGGAGAGAATAGACATGTGCCACCAGCAGGCTGTTTTGCTGTGGAAAGCACAATGGATAATTAATTCTGAAGTGGGAGCCTGACAATTACTACAGTTGATCTGATTCTGTTGTTAATTTATCTTTGTCACTTGCATGAGACACTGGTTGGATTCAAGACAGTCTCTTTATGCCTCCCAGTCCTGAAGCTCTACAAGGTCCCTGCTGGGAATATTTATGCCTCATGCCTACCATCTATGCAAAGGAGAAGACAATGTAGAATGTGGGCCATGCCAAGAGGTTTTCACCGACTTGTTTGGAGCAATCTTCTGGGTGCCTTTTGATCCAGACAAATGCATGCCTGGCTCCTGGGCTGAGGCCAAGGATTTGAATCTAGCTGCATAAAGGGGTGGAGAACCTGAAGAAATAGAAAAATGAAATGTTAGAAGCACACATGGATTTTTTTGTTGCTGCTTATTTAATACCTGAATGTAATGTCTGCACTAATCAATGAGGTTAACAGCTTGCTCCCCATTGCTGTACTACTGCAGACAGGAACCTTTTACCAGTGCCAATATTTGCACAGTGTGTTCTAGAATGATTATTTCCCCCAAATGTTGCCAGTTCTGTTTATTTATCCTTACATCTGGAATACTAAGGGAACTCTTCTAAATATTTATCTACTTTTTTTGAGTTGATGAAAGTTGTAGTGGCTTAAGCATCCATAACACCTGAGGTCTAAGAGTCAGTTCTCATATGGCACAAAAGTATTTTTTTCAATTGTCCCTTTTAGACTGACATGAGAGGCTAAAAAATTAGCTCTGTGTAAAGAATTTTAGAGAAAACCACACTTCATAAACTGTCCTCAGTAGGCACATGTATGGCCTCTTCCCTGCTAAATGTGAGCTGTCTGCTGGGGCTGTGGGGCTTTTGACATTGTAATAATTAGTGTGGGGATGGGAGCTGGGGGAACTTGACAAGTTAGTAAAAACCTTTTTTATTTTCTCCCAATCAAACCTGTCAAGAACATAGTTTCAAAGGATCTTTTAAATTGTTCCCATAATATATAAAAGCACATCTGTTTTTGGTGTTCACAGCACTGAGCTAGCATTGAGCCTTTTGAAATTCTGGCTGTTAGAATCAATGGAAAACCTGTGGAGTCAGGAAAACAAAGGAGAAGACAAGAAAACAAACATACACTTCCTTCACAATCACATTGCTGTGCCTAAAAGGTCTGAACCATGCTGTAGAAAGCCATTAGCAGGTGGCAGACAGATGGACAACAGGACAACCCAGCTGTAGCTAAATAGAAAGTGGCCTCAACTCCTTGGCAGCTGCACTGATCCTCAGTGCACAGGGATGGGGCTTTGCAAGCTCATGGCTCTGTGTGGTGATGGACTGCACAACTTAATAGCCCCTTCTATCTTCAGCTTCCATGATTCTGTGCAAGTCAAATTATTTTTGCTATGGAAAAGCTGCAGAGGAAGGACACTTACTTGTGTGGCTATGTCATGCTTTATGACTACATAGCAGTTCTGTTATTGCTATGTGTCCAGCTGGCAGAACCAGTGACTGGGATATTTATCCTGACAGTGTGGCCATAGGTCTGCTGCTGCAGTTGGCTGCTCAGATAAATCTGTGACCATTGCCCTTGTGAACACAGATGTGAACTTTGCTGAATCTCATTTTATCTTGTAGAAAACAGAATATCTACAGGATTCCAGAGGAGCAAAGCCCTGGCACTGTTGTTGCCAACATAACAGCTAAAGATCCCGATGATGGAGACTCTCCTGGCAGACTTTTCTACAGCATCCAGTCTTCTAACAGATATTTTTTCATAAATCCATGTAAGACAAACAAAAATCTGCCTTCTGACACCTGAAAAAGAGAGTGGCTACTTTGGAGAATATGTTTTTGTCATAGTTTTAAATTTATTTACTTTATTCTGTAGCTATCACCAGAAATAAGAAATGCTCAGTGTGCTATTAGAATCAAATTCTTTGGTCAGGTGACCAAGATTTAGTAAGATATCTTGAAGAAAGTAGACTAATGGTGACATACTGACAAATATTGACTTGTGGCTTATGGTGATGGCCCCTTGCATGGGAGAATTATTAGCTGCCTTCTTTTTAATCTCTGAGGACTGAAATAGGCTCTTGAAACAGCTGCATTTGGTTAGACCATAACGTTCTATCTTCTTGCTGAAATCTGCTCTAGCATTGAAGTGCACAGCAAATCTTCACCACAGCTTCATTGCTCCATTCGTGGCCCTCCTCAGACAAGGCCATGCAAATGAGTCCTCCCTGATGCTGGTCCTGTCTCCCCATGCTCTCTGGAGTGCAAACACCAGTGCCCCCAGGCTTTTGTTCCAGGGGTGGTGTTCTGTGCCTGCTTTGCTCCTTGTCTGCTGTTGCTTTAGACCTACTTATCACAGCTCTAAGAGCTGCCATGTTGTGGGCATCAGGACAATTCATAAATGCTTTTAATTCCTTATGTCTTTTGGCCAGGTATTGCCACCCGTCCTCCCAATTACATTCCAAAAGGCAGAGAATATATACACTGTTCCTTTACCTCCTTTATATTCTGGGAGTAGCATTGTGCTCTGCCACAAAAACCTTCTCTTGAACAGAGGCTAACAGAAATGGAAAAACCAAAATAAGTAATTAAGTGAACTGCTCACCCAAGCACTTGGTGCAACGTCACAATGAAGAGCTGTGCTGTTGATGCGTGAGAAGATTTAGAGGTGCTGAATGATGCTTGAGTGATAACAGTAGAAAATGAAGCAGTATTACCAGCTAGAGAGTCAGGGTGGTGCAGACATGAGCAGCTCATTGTCCTTGATGCTCTGTGGGGGCATGCAGTTCTGACTTGCACTAGCTATTGAGTGTGTAAGGGAAATCTAATTGCTTTCTAAATGCCCTCTACTGAAGCATATTTTTTAGCAATGGGTATCTATCCTTAAAGTCTTGCACAGAACAGAGTAATTTTGCATCATTTTAAAAAGTAACCAAATCATCCATGACTTGCAGAGAACAGAATAATTAATATTCTGCTCCCTGTCTGCTGAGATACCCTGTCCTCTTGTGTGTACACCACAAGTGTTTGTTACTTTCCTCCATGATGAGCATTTAACTTCTCTCTGCTTTCTGCCCAGCAACTGGAGTGCTGCAGGTGACTGAGAGAATAGACCGGGATGCCTCTCCCCTGAGGCTCCATCCTAATGTTTCAGTGATAGTCCGGGTGAAGGACAGTCCCAGAGGTGGTCATACCAGTGAAATAACAATCACAATCATTATTGATGACATCAATGACAACCCACCAGAATGCAGTCACTCTACCTTCAGGTATTAAAGCTCTTCTTTGCCTCAGCACTGCCTCCTTGCCCCAGACACAGGGCACATCAGTTAGGGTCCCCAGACCTACCACAGCTAAAAGTTCAAACAGACAGTAAAGGTTTGTGTTCATGGTAAATTCAACAGCACTCAATTTCCTGACTGGAAATTTGAATTAGAAGTATCTGTTCATGGTCAGATACTTTATTTTTCTTTAAGATACCTGAGCCCTTGGAATATCAGAGCCATGTGTTAGAAAGCTACTTTTCTGACCCATACAGATCCAGGCTCCTCCTTTCTTTATGCAAAACTGTGGGAAATCATTCACCAGGAGAAGCTTGCCAGTCAGTTTTGAAGTTTTATTTTAAAATTCTAGATCTTGTCTTCTAAATCTTTCCCTGACAACCTGCATATTTGTATGTTTTTTTTTGTTGTTGTGTTGTGGTTTTCTGTTGGTTTTGGGTTTGTTTTGTTTGGGTTTGGTGTTTTTTTATTCCCTCTATTGCAACCTGTAAGGTCTTCAGAGACCAGATCTCTTCTTGTTATAGGTGACCTCTGTGCGTGGTAACTTAGTCATGGACTTTGCTATGGTTATGAGTGCTCTGAGACCTTTGGGAGGATCTGGTAGTTTCTATTTGCAGGTGAGGACACATGTAAACTGGAGTTTACAGATGAAGTGTGTCACAGAAAGACTGAAGTCAAAATTGTCCACCTCAGGTTTTTGATGTGCCTGGGCTCTGATCTTTCAGACTTTTACAACTTTTTTTACAACTCATTACATAGTGCAGTTCTTCAGGTATGTTTACTGTAGTTTGATGGTCCTGCAGATAAAAATCTGAGGCCAAGAACCTGTGCAGTGAGGAAGACCCAGTTAATTTCTATCTGTTTAAATTGCTTGCTCACTATCTAGTAGAAATGTCTTGCATTTAAATCACATACTTTATGTACTGGCATGAAGAGAATCCAACTCTTCAGAGGGCTGCTTAGTTACAACATCCATGGCAATAACACAACAGTCTCTTTGTTGTCTAGTGAGCTTAAATTTTGATCTGAACGAGACAAAATTCTTCAAGGAAAAAATGTTATCAATTAAATAACTAGTCTTACAGGCATTGATCGAGGGAACAAAATCAGGGCTTGATGGTATTTTAGTTCAGTTTTTTTTTTTTTTTATGTTTAATTTGCTTGAATAAAAATATTTAAATTGATACCCTCTTCCCCCAGTTCCCTTCTGTGCAGCATAGGGACCCTCAATGTCAAGAGCAGGGACATAATTTCATGAAACAGCAGAATGGTCCAGCTATTAGTTAAGGAGAAAAGAAGCAGTTTCTCATCAGGAGAACATTATAACATACTGAAGAAATGACCATTGTAAAGATCTTTTAAAATGCTAATAATTAATTGAACTTACCTTGAAAATTAAGATCTCACGAAAGCTTCTGAAGTTCAGTGAAGTTCCAGGTTTCTGTCTTGGATCTGACTAAATATTTATGTCCTATCCATTGCACAGAGCTGTTGTCCACCACAGCATATGGGTCAGATACTGGGTTGCTTCATCAGTGGTTGCCTATTTAGATCTAAGGTTTCACACAGAAAATAAATTGTAGTCAATGTTTTGGTATATAATATATGAGAAGTTCAAGAGGACAATTTAAGTTGCTCTGATTGGAAATATGTTTATTTTAAACAGGAAAGAAGCAAATGAAAATATTACTGCTGGGACATCTCTTCTTGGTCTTAGAAATTACTGTAAAGATATTGATGTTGATCCAGCAAACAATCAATTTCATTTCACTGAATTATCTGGTTTTGGAAGCAATAACTTTGATCTGGACTCCACTGCATCTGGAAAACTTGTGGTCAGTTGTTTGTGGCTTTTTATGTTGTCTCATTTCAGAAGTCAACTTATTAAATATTGTAAGTTCTTTGAATTCATCGTCTATAAAAAAAAAATACTGTAATTCATGTCACAGAGGGTATGATGCAGTGAATGACTGTTTTGACTGGATGTGAAGTACATACCCTTTGATAGGATGCTTTCTATGGATTCTACAGAATTTGGTGAATAGAAAACTCTTTTCTCCAGTTTTAAGTAAATGTGCTAGGTATAATTGAAAAAAAGATTGCTTTTTTATGGAGTGTAAAGCACCAATATTGATACGGATAAACAAAGAAATTTGATGCCATTTCATGGCCTGTTTATTCATGACAGACTGTGGAAAATCCTTGCTATTCAGCTTGAAGAACTGAAATACTTGAGAAATCCCACACACTTATTACTTTCTAGCTTCCTTGGTCAGAATTGTAAATTGAATCAGATGGCCAGAATTGAGTGATAAATTTTCAGCATGGTGGGATGTGCACTTTTGTTATTTTGTGTGACAAAATACAGATTCCTTATGCTGATAGCTGTTGGAGTATTTGCATTGGCCAAAACCCCACCAGTTGCTGGACACAGGCAATGGTGGTTGTTTCATTGGTTTAAAATGGACCATGAAAAAAATACAGAAAAAGGGAAACAACAAAAATAAGGCATTCTGTCTAACAGGATTGTTACAGGAGCAGTAAAACAACTTTGCATGGCTTACTTTAATTTTTGTTATATTCATGTCAATATACATCACCTTTAGCTGCTTCATCTGACAATATAAGAAGCATTTTCATTGCTGAACAGGGTAAGATTATTGTCAGACCTTTGATCACCATCTGTGTATAATGTAACAGGCTACCCAAAGTGTCCTGTCCCTGCAGGAATTTCCCTGTACATGATTAATGGTGGATGCTTGTGCTTTAGTCCTATTGCCCCAGAGTTTGAGGGTCCTACAGAAAGACAGAGTTCAGGCAATTAGGATTTAAATCTGCCCAAGCCACTGTTTAGTGACAACTTGCTTCCTAGATAAACACTTGTGGCTGAACCTGATACCTTTAATACATATCTGCAGACATGAGCTCAAGGAATAACTCTTCCTATTTAGCAATAGTATATTCTTGTTAAGACAGCAAAGGGCACAGCAAATAACCCTTTCATTGTATTCTCTTTGAATTAACCAGGTATAAGGCCAAGACCTTATGATCCAAGTAATAAAACTTCCTGCACTTAAGCGGAAGATATTTTGCCGGCAGACAGAAAGAGGATTCAATTGCCAAGAGACACCACTGCATGAGCATGTAGAAAAAGCCTAAAATTAAATCCTGTAATTGATTAATAGCCTATGTTACTGCTGCTGGGCAATTCTATATATCCAAAGGGAGACCACTCGTACAGAACACTGAAAAAATTAATTGCCTTGATGTATATTGTGACTTTATGTAAGGAAATATAAATACAATTGTGTTTCTTTTTAATCTAGATGATTAGAACTATTGATTTAGAAAACCCAGCCAATCCAGGAGTTGAAGTCTATTCTTTGACTGTCAGGGTGCAGGATATTGCCCGTCCTGACTACTCAAGCAAGTATCCCTTTTACACTTCTTTTGATATTTTCCTGTGCTGTAACACATAATACCATATGTATTTTGAATATATGCATGAGAAAAATTTTCAGCCATACTTAACTATGATTTAATCTTCTGTTATATTTCCAGATATCATCTACATTTACATCAGAATAAAGCCAGTGAATGAATTCTTTCCAGTCTTCAGCAATTTATCCTATGAATTTAACGTTCCAGAAACTACTAAAGGTACAGTAACACAACAAGATAGAAATAATGTTGTCGTGTTGATAAGTACCTTTGACTCCAAGGTCCTTTGACTTTGATTTTCAGATATTTGAATTATGAGAAGGGCTCCAAGTTACAGTTCAGCTGGGGTTTCACTGTACAACCACTTGCTAATTTTAAATAGACAAAACTGGCAACAACTCCAATTGTACAGATGGAAGCTGAGACACAGACAGATTCAACAATTGCACAAGAGATCTGTGACAGAGCCAGAAACTGAACTCAGATGTCTTGTTTCTGACTATCTTTCTATTCTTGATAAATTAGCTTTTTGGAGGGATTGTGATGGCGCATAGAGACTGACAGAGGTGAGTGAGGACTTTCTTGGCCCAGACATGGTACAAGACAGACACCTCACTGTCATCTTACACCCAGCTGGTCTCAGGTGCAGAGTACACTGGAGATGGGGGCAGGTGGGAATGCTTGAGAAGAGGGGTTTCATCCAGCCAGATGGCAACCAAAGCAGCTCCTCGTGGCTGGAGCCAATGTCCTTCTCATTCCTGCAACAGCTCTGGACCAGCAGCTGCAAACATGGCCTTAGAACAGAACTTGCTGAAACTTTCTGTATACTTGATTCCCAGCTCAGCACCCTCATGTCCCCTGGTGAATCTTGCATCTCATGGGTTTGCAAAACAGTGCCACGTGTCTGTAAACCTCTCTGTGTCTGCCAGAGAAGTTTGCTGGGTTCCAAGATTATAAAATGTTCTTTAGGCTCAAACAGCCTTTACTTTGAGCTGAGTTGGTATTAACAGGGTGCTTGCTATTGCTGTACCTAACAGGAGATAATTTGCAGCAGGGCTGGAGTTCACAGGGTCAGGAAAGAAAAAACCTGCCAACCCTTCATTTACATTCTCCTTTCTGTCTTTCTCCATGCATGTGGGCTATTTATCCCTTAAATCCCTGGGTCATCTGGATGCATTTAGCATTGAATCAGTGTGTGCAGAGAGGGCTGTGCACAATTCCATCTTCATTCTCACAGTTTACATCACTGCCATTTGTAGTGCTCAGCACAAATGTAATTCAAACTGCTTTTCAAACACCTTGGAAGGAATAGCAGCAATTGTTTCTCAAGGCAGACAAAGAGCCCTTTTCCTCCAGCTAAGCTAGTGCTTGAGCTGCCCCAAGGCAGGACTTGGTGCATGTTAGTGCTTGGCCAGGGTGGCCCTCACTGCCAGAGCACTTCTATTGTGGTTCTCAGCAGGCTCCTTGTGTTTATTTCTTGCAGGCAAGCACATACACGGGTGATGCACATAGCACAGCAAGGTGAACTAGTTTTTCTTACACCTCTGCTTTAGATTTTTTGGGTGAAAAACTTGAAAAGAAATCTTAAGTTCAGTTTCATTAAGATTTGGTTGGAACAAGTACTCTGTATTTTCTCAAAATACTAATGAAATATGAATTTTCTGTCTCAGTTGGATCCAATATTGGAGGAGTAAATGCCAGAGACCAGGACTGGCCGCCCAGTGTCATCACTTATTCCATTGTTGGTGGAGGAGGCACTAGAGATTACACAAATATCTTCTGGATCAGCCAAACCAAAGGAGATGTTAAGATTTTAGCTAGATTAGACTATGAAACATCTCAGAAACACATTCTCACAGTACAGGCCTCAGACCAGGAGAAGACTGCAACAGCATCTGTGAGTAAATCCACTCTTCTCCCCCTTTATCTGCATTTTTTTTGTACTTACAAGAACAGTAAGACAATGGACAAAGCACTTTGGTCTGTAAAAGGCAAGTCCACCTGCGCAGAGCTTTATATTAATAAGATGAAGAAGATAGTGTTCACTTGATCTTCGTTTAATCCTTACAAAAAAGATCAAAGCATTTTTAATATATTGTAGACTCCTTTTGTTTATCAGGGTTTTTTTTCTTCCTCTAGCTATGCAGTGAAATTTTTTCCTGTATGCCAAAAGGTTTAAGACATTCTCTATGGCTATATAAGTACCAGAAAACAGGAAAAGGACAGGGTCTTGAAGCCAGATAACATTACCTGATTTTAGGCATACTTACTGCGAAGTCCTTTTTGGACCTTGTATAGTGCCCCTTAGCCCTCAAACATATTATTGATTTTTGTATGTGGGGTTTTTTTAACTGCAAAGTGTCCAAAGTAATGCAAGAATCATGTTGCAGCTCATCAGAGTTGTATTTTCATGGGATGGGGCAGAGCAGGCGTGCTGAATAACTTGGGCATGGGATGAGGGCTTGGGCAGCCCATTGGAATGTCAGAAGGCCCACCCAATAGAGCTGTGTACCAACGGCCTACTGTGGGTGGACCTCTACATGTGCTTTCCCCTGATTGTGATCTAGTTTTGTCTCCAGTAGTGCTATTGTCAGGAGCAAAGAACATGCTAGAGAATATTAAACAGTAGGGTTATGTTCAAGTTTGCTTCCCAGATCTATTTTATATGGAAGAAAAAGTATAAGTGGTATATCCACAAAGGTATTTTATAAGTTACTTCTTCCAAAGAATCCCATTGTCCTTCACATACAGAGTTCTTTTTACTCCTTTTCACATATTCTTCCTCATGACTGCCTTACATTTGATTTTTTGCATGTCTGTTGGGAAAGGGTGGGGATACAGGTGCTAGGCTTGCTTTTTATTCCAGCCAGGCACCAACCCTAGAGATACTAAGTGGGAGGCATTTAATCTCTTTATGACCTATAATATTTCAAGCAGATGATTAAGGAAAAATTAGCATCAGGAGCTTCTAATGATGACAAGTTTATCTGTTGCCTGTTACAGACCAACAGACATTAGAGGAAAGAGCTTTGAGAAGGGTAACCTTTTTCTCTCAGCAAGCTAATCCCATCTGACATTAAGCACATCTGGCACTACCCGGGGTGCTGCCAGCCATGCAGAAGGCCATTACCAGCATTTCTTTCTCACTGGGAACAGTCTACAAGGAGACTTCCTTCTGTGGATCATGCTCTGAATTATTATTACACATGCTAAGAAGCCCAACGAATGACTGTGAAGAAATTTGAGAGGTTTAGAGGAAAGTTTAATGAATATGTGGTACTATTATTATTTCTCATTCTTACTATAAGACAATTCAGGTCATTCTAATAGTCAGACATATCAGATCAAAGCCCCCACAGTTTTGGAAGATGGTTCAGGTTAAGGAATCTGTTCCTAGAAGAGTCCTGGTAACAAGAAAAACTGAAGGTTAAAAGATCACAGATAGTTTCTGGTAGAAACTAGACAGGAAGGGACTTTCATTGTTCTTCAACTGCAAAATTGCAAAATGGGCAAAGCCAAACAGTTTCTGAAGTTAATAACACCCTGCTCATTATGGTGGAGGAGCTACAGCTTGCTATTGCTCTTTTCTTCCAGGTAACTGTCAATGTTTTGGAAGTAAACGATGAAGAACCTGTTTGTTCACCCAACTTCTATTCATTTCAAATCCCAGTCAGTTTAGCTGTTGGGACCAATATTAATGGCTTCAGGATAGAATGTCAAGATCGAGATTCTGATCCCAGGTCTTTCCGTTACTTCATTAATGAAGGTACTGTGCCATGGTGTACGAACTGGAAGAAGTTCAAAACTTAGTGAATGCTGAAAGTTCACTTTGTTTTGTAAATAAAAATATACCCCAGTTTACGTGCTACTTCTCATGGTGAGCTAGTCATGACCCACAAGTTCTGCATATCATTACCTTGCTGCTTACCAAAAGAAATGGCTCTCCAAAAGTTGCCTATTGGTATTACTACCTAGAATCATTCCCTTGCAAGACTGAATTGCTTACCACATTAATAATTGGCAATTGATTACATCATAGACAAGGACTTCAGAAGAATGAGCTGGAATGATATGCAGCATCAAATTTCCCTTCCAATTACAAGAGAGTAAATCTTGAGAAATAATAGTAAGTTCTGTTATTCTGCACATGTCACCTTTAGATGTTGGTACACAGTTCTAAACAACTAAGCCGACTTACATGTCCAACCCCCTTTTTAACATGTGAGTTTGAATCTAATAATCAATTGAAGAACTGCAATGGTAGGGAGTGATGCTCAACTTCACAAAAAAGGGACTGCACTCTCTTGGGCCAGTTTATGTTTTGTTGATGAGGTCACTGCTGAGAAGGAAAGAGCAGGTTGTCCAGGTACCAGTAAAAGGCTGTGAGCATAAAAAGAGAGAACCTGTTACAGCCCCTTTACACCACAGAGGAGATCTGCAGCAATAGGATTTAGGTACAAGCCCACACAAAGGCCATGTTCTGGCTGTGTGAACCATGCCATGCAGTTGGCCTTTGAGCCACAGAGTGGCTAATGGCCCATGTTGTGTTGTACAATAGACAAGGCTTTCAAGGACACTTCAGCTCTGCAGCTCTATGGGCTAACAGGAGCAAAAACAAACCACTTTTTTTGTGTTCTAATGGCTCTGATCTCTGGCATCTGCAGTCTGTCCTGAGCCTAAGAGCTGTGGCTTGCATACCTGCAGCCCAGATTGCCAACAGAGCTTCAGCTTTAAAGACAGAAAATGAGGACTGTGGAGTCAGCATCACTGAACTCCCCTGTCTGCCCTCACAGTGCAGACAGAGTCTTGGAGACATTTGATGTCCCTTGAGTCATCAGCTCCCTTCTAGCACATCTGTTCAAGGGCCTCTGCCTCTATGAAGAAGCCATAGAGAGAGGCTAGAATGGCCTCTGGAGATGCTGCTGGTACCCGTGTGGCCTGGGTGCCACTCTGGAGCCAGTCCAGGGACAGACCAGTAGTAAAATGAGCCCTAATATGCAATAATGTAGGGTCCACACCCTGGATGGATGCTGCTGCTTCTGGGTGCTCTCCAGGCTGGCAACACAGGTCATTTGGGTGACCTCTTGTGTGCTCTATGGCTCTAAAGTTCTTCCACAGTCTCCTTTCATCTGTGTCCCTGTGAGCACAGTCTTATCCCATATTTTAATGCTTTTGTCACTGTATTGCTTTATCTGATTTTATATGATACTGGGAAGACTCAAGAGCCATTCTTGCAAATAGTATTTCACCACACAGGTGTGCAGCAATCCATAAAAAGCTGTAAACAGAATCCAGTCATTTTTGCATGTTACACCCATTTACTTTAATATGAGTTTGTTTTTCCCTTTGATTTTTTTTTTTTTTTTTTTTAATATTGTTTTGTCTTGTTGCTACTGCCTGCAGGCAATGTGAACAACCATTTCACCTTTTCACCAAGTGCTGGCTCCAACACATCTCAACTGATTCTTGCATCAAGATTTGACTATGAGAGTGGACTTGATACAAACTGGATTTACAGACTGAGTGTCTATATAACAGATGACAATTTGCTATCTGCCAGGGACAGAACTACACACATAATTAAAACTGGAACGGTGTCTTTAAGAATCCGAGTTATTCCAAATCCAACTACTGCCATTGCCACAACGGTGAGTTCACTGAAATTTATGTCCACTCCTTTGTTTCTTTCATGGGCTGCTCTCCATGGGAGTGGAGAAAACAGAGTAGATGTATGCAAAAGGAAAACAAAAACCTACAGTGGATCCAGATCTGGGAAGTGCCGATCCCTGTGGTCTTACATTGAAAAGAAATGTGACTGATGTTCTCAGTGTCATGACCAATTGGTCCCAGGTACAAAGTTATATGTTTTGTATTTCAGTTTCTAAAACAAAAAGGGCAAGTAGTCAAAGGACCAGGCATGCAGCCATTACCATGTAACTGGAAAGTTTAAGATTTTGGAAGCTTTATAAATACTGAAAGAGCAGGGGTTAACCTTAGTTTAGAGCCTTAAAGTTACTTCATGCATTTTGCACTACCTCTTTTTTTGTTCATAGCTGTTCACTCTGCCATCTCCCTTGCACTGGAATATGCTTCTTTAGTGGGGGTGTGTGTATTAATCTGTGGCTACCAAAGTTGAAATATGCAACGACAAAACAAATCCTGATCACTTCGGGGGGGCTTTATCTATCCC
Source organism: Phaethornis superciliosus (assembly GCA_023637945.1). Taxonomy (NCBI): domain Eukaryota; kingdom Metazoa; phylum Chordata; class Aves; order Apodiformes; family Trochilidae; genus Phaethornis; species Phaethornis superciliosus. The sequence goes on from JAJQWJ010000001.1 coordinate 14,167,544, forward strand.
TGAGATCACTCTCATGTGTTTGAGCTGCCTGCCAGGAACTGAAGTAGTTTTGCACAGACTCATCACTTTGCTGAAGTTTCAGCTGGTTTCATACAAAGCCAGACGGGTGGGATGGGGCTTTCCTGATCTCCCTGCCCACACAGTGGTCCATAGATGAACTGGAGAAGCCTGCACAGCTTTTGGCAGCTGGGGTGGGATCTGCCCTTGCACAGTCTGTGGAGCTGTGGGACTGTGTCACAGTCTACTTCTGCACACGAGCCACCCCAGGCAAGCCCTGGCTCACCAGTTTCATTTTAGAGCTGATTTCCACCAGGTCGGTGCATGATGTGAGAACTTGCTTCCCTCCTGCCCGCAGAAGCAGCACAGCTCTGTCCTCATCCTTGTGCCAGTCACTGCCTTCATCCTGTGCTGTACCATCTCTGTCATAAAGACTCCATCCACTTTCTGACTGCCTGCAGATGTGATTACACTTCTCTCCCTTGCGTGCAGTAATGAAAAGATGAGGATGCTGGTGAAGGGGTAAAAGAGCTATTCAGTATCATGTGGTCCAGATCTGTCAGGGATACTGGTAACTGAGTCAAAACTGGGGGGTTCTGCAAGCAGCACATGCAGATCTGGACATGTTGCTATGAAAATGCTTAAATCCAAACCTGCAGACTAATTAATAACCCTGTTGTTATTTAATGCTCTGTTGGGAAGGAATAAATGGTTTTCTTACAGCCTTCTCCTCCCCCTACTTGATGCAGAAATGAAAAGTTAAGCTGAATAACAAAACTTATTCTGTATTTCTTTCCTGTGCTTTACCACAAATAAAAATGCAGTCTAGACCACATACCGCAGCATTTAATCTGCCTCCCCAGAGACATTAGCCTTCCACTTTCAGTCTGTTTTCCAGAAGAGCACATCCATTACAGCAACTTCTCCTATCCCTACTTGTTACATGTGTCCAAGTAGTACAAGTGCAGCAACTTGATGAATCTGATCCTGGAAGGCTGGTAGCATAGAAAAGAAAATCCATTACAAGAAGTCACTTGTGACTTCAGTCCCAGTAAGGATGATGGTGATATTATCCGAGAATTTCTCTAAGGATTGGCTATACCTTTTTTTTTTTCCAAGGATAAGTAAGTAATTTTAAAGATGACTTTAAACAGAAAAATTATGCCCTACTAAATCTCATATGGAATATGATTTAAAATGTCTGACAGAAAATTAAATAAAAATTTCAGTAAAAGATGGAAACTAACAGTCCCACAGTAGGTGATGATCTAGGAAGAACAAATGAGTGAACTCTTATAGAAGTCAGTATAGTTTCATGATGGGACCTTAATGAATGAGTTGCTAGCACCAAGTGATGTGCCAGTTGAGAGGTGCATCTCCTGGCACTCAGAAAGATGTGGGAGATTGCAGCTGCTGAGGAAGTGTGCTTTTCTTCTGGAATAAGTGGAAGGGAGAAAAAAAGGAATTTCATTTCTTTTTATACAATAACCCAATTCCTCAGGGTTCAGCTCCTCTTACAAAAGGGGCCAAATGATCACTGCAGTGAAGATGACCTACTTCCAGTTTTGCCTTAGGTAACAAGAAACCATTATCTTGGTAATGGCAGCATTCCCTGAACTTGCTCACCCTGTAGCAGAGTGCTTGCAGCTATTCAGGCAACCTGGGGCTTGTAAATCCCACGTTAGCATACTTGTTTTAATATAACACATTGAAACATGATCTGGAACCTGCTCTTTGCATTGTGGGTGGGGTCCATTTCACCTGTCTTTGGTTGTCCCAGGAGCTCAGTAGTCCATCTCAGCCTCCTGAGCTGCCTCAGCAGGCAGCAGGCAGGACTGTGGGATGAATCACTACCTCCAGCAGCCACTATCTCCCTCTGCCCATCAACTCTGGAGCCTGGGGAAAAGCTCGGGCCAGGTGTTTCAGTACAGAAGTTCATCCAGATGAAAGGTGTCATTGATGTCAGTAACCTTGCAAGTATGCAGCCTTGAGAAACTCTTCCTGTCTTGTTTTAAAAGCCTGGCTTCACTGTTGTGACGAGAAGGGAAAACCTCTACTCTGAGTCGGCGTGGTACGTGCCGTTTGTCATCACCCTTGGCAGTTTGCTGCTCCTCGGAGTGCTGGGGTACCTGGGGTTCCTGCTGGTGACCTGGGTCCGCACACACTGCCTTCCAGCAGCCAAAGCAGACAGCGTGAATCTGTGAGTTCTCCCAAATGTTGTGCTGGGAAAGTACCCAGCAGCACCTGGCAACAACAGAGATAACTCAGGCCGTTCAGCAGTAATGAAATCTATGCTTTTGCCCTTCTCTGTCATAAGTGCAATTACTGGCTACAGTGATGTTTGGTGTTAATGATATGAAACCAAGTAAAAATGTCTATGGGATTTTGTTTTGTGGCTTTACTAACAGTTTAACAAGTGCATTGCTGAGGGCAGCAATGGAATTAACGATTGTGACCTCTAAAGTCAGCTACCTTCATGACACCCAGTCAGAGTCTGTGCCTGGTTGTGCTGACCAAAAATACAAACATTTTTGTTTTGTGTTTGGCTCCCACTCCAAGGGTGCTCCCAGCTAGGTAATTATTAGAAGCATATTCCTCACTCTTTAGAAAGAGTGCTTTCCAAACCTTGGTGCTCATGCCAAATTCTTTGTTTGGCAAAACTCCTGCAGATTTCCTGGAGTTTTGCCCAAGCCTGTTGCAAGGCTCTGGCCCATAAAGCTTCATGGTATCTCTAAGTGCTTGTGCTTGGCAAAAGTCATGGAACCACCTGAGTCTGGCTCCAGCTCTGGTTCATTGTGGGAAGCAGCAGCAATCGCCGCTGGCTGCCTTCTCAGTGGGCTGGAGCCAGAGGGCTCTAAATTGACTTTTTACTTCACAGAACAAAGATAAACAGCTCTTTAAGTGGACTGGGATTAAAAAATGAAAGGCCTTCTATAAGTATTCTCAGGATTCGAACTTAAATTTAGAAATTATAGTAAATATAAAGAAGTAATATATGACTGTGATTATAACTGAAATTGTGTTTGCAAGGAGTTTAGCAATTTGTGATAAAAATGACAAATTACTCTAGCAGCATATATCTTGGCTACTGTTATTATTTATTTATAGAGCAAGTGGCTCATCGGGAGCCAGGCCCTCCCATTAAAAAGCAATTTCTATATTTTAAAATCATTTATATCCTTTAAACTATTTTAAGAAGCATAGTCTGAACACACTGGATCAAAAAAATTGACCTTCATCCAAGGATGGAAAAAGATGACAATATTTAAAAATATATTTTTCCAGATAATAGAAATCCATTATGCTATTATCAATAAGACTTAGTTTTCTTTTAATACCATCCCTTCTTGGAAAGGTGTTTGAGCACTGCTCAGGAATGTTTTGCTGTTTGGGTGCAGCTTTACATGATGCAGGGCTTCAGAGAAAGGAAAATCAGAAACCAACCAAATCAGGCAAATCCCAGAACCCAAGGGAACACATTCATCTTGCTATCACAAAGTATAGTATTTTTTATGTAGGCAAAAGTATGATACTTGTTAACTACACTCAATATTTCTTTTATTACAGGATAAAAGTTCCAGGTGCGTACCTCTTTTCTATATTTCAATACTTTTCAACTACACCTTGTTTTCAATGCAGCATAAAGTATATAGACATTTTCTAGACAAACAAATTTGACCCAGTACAAGAGTACTGAGACTAAGTAATGATGACTGATTATGGAAGACCTGCCTGGTCTGGTTTGGTGGTTTGGGTCTTCAGATCTATTACTTGTCAATAGTACCAACTACTATTGTACAAATACTTGGTAAAAACCAAGTCCAGTGTAGCCTGGAATTCTGGCATGGATGCTAGAGAATGACTGTATTTTTCACATGCAATTTACAGAAGCACACTATGTTAGGTGTTGGAAGGGAACTCTGGAGATCATTGAGTCCAACCTCCCTGCCAAAGCAGGATCAACTAGGGCAGGTCACACAGAAACACATCCAAATGGGTCTTGAAAGTCTCTAGAGAGGAGACTCCACAACTGCTCTGGGCAGCCTGTTCCAGTGCTCTGTCACACTTACAGTAAAAAAGGTTTTCTCATATTGAGGTGGAACTTCCTACATTCCAGTGCCCTATCACAGGGCACCACTAAAAAGAGATTGGCCCCTTCTTCTTCACATCCACCCTTCAGATATTTATAAACATTAATAAGATCCTCTCTCAGTCTTGTCCAGACTGAACAGCCCCATGTCTCTCAGCCTTTCCTCTTAAGACAGATGTTACAGTCCCCTGATCATCCTTGTAGCCCTCTGTTGGACTCTCTCTAATATATCCCTGTCCCTCTTGAGCTGGGGAGCCCAGAACTGGACACAGTGGTCTTTTGAAAATGATGGAGAGTGGTAGACCAACAACATAGCCAGGTCTTTCAGCACACATGGATGCATTCCATCAGGACCTATCAACTTGTGTACACTCATTTTACACAAATGATGTCTAGCCCAGTTCCTACTGGCTAGTGGAGAGTCTTTCTTCCTCGAGGATTTCTCTCGTCCTTCCAGGGTCTGTGATTCCCAAGGGCTGGTCTTCTCAGTAAAGACTGAAGCAAAGAAGGCATTCAGTAATTCTGCCTTCTCTGCATCCTCCATTACCACCACCTCCCACCTCATTCAGAAGTGGCCTCACATTAGCCCTATTCTTCCTTTTATCACTGATGAAGGAGACCTTCTTGTTCACTTTTAAGTCCTTTGGTAGATTTAATTCTAAGAGGGTTTTGGCCTTCCTTGTTGGTATTTTTTTCTCAATGGAATGCACCTGTCTTAAGCTTGAAGGAAGTGATGTTTGAATATTAACCAGCTTTCTTGGGCCCCCCTACCTCCTAGAGTCTTATCCCATGGGATTCCTCCAAGTAAGTCTTTGAAGAGGACAAGTTTAGCTCTCTTGAAGAGCAGGATTGTAATCCTACTTATTGCCCTGCTTCTTCTTTATGTGATACTAAACTCTGCCATGCTGTGTTCACTGCCACCACGGCTGCCCCAACTTCACTTCCCAAACCAGACCTTCTTTCTTCATTAATACAAGGGCCAACAGGGCGTCTCTCCTCATTGGCTTTACCACAGCCTGCACTGGGGAGTTATTGTCTGCAAGAGCCTTCTGGACTGAGTATCCCTAGCTGTGTCACCTTTCCAACAAATATCAGGGTTTCATAGGCTATTGATATTCATATGCTATCTGTGAAAAACCAGTCCCATCTCTTTTCAGCATCCTCTGGAGTCCTCTCCTCTCTAATTCCCTATACTCCAATCACTTTATTTGCTCCCTTGACACCATTACTTCATGTATCTGAAGATATATTTTAAAGTATTGGTGCTTTTAAAGGGGCTTGTATACCCTAGCAGGGTTATAAGTTATACATTAAAAAGTAGCTGTTTAGTAGTTGTTCCTTTTAGTCTTAGCTTTCTGCTAGCAAGCATGGCTCATATGGGCTCAGTCAGACCTTGTTTTTACAACTCCTGATCCTCAGTCAGCATCTCCCAGCTTGAAAAAAACATGACTAAGAAAACCCAACAAAATTAGTTATTCTCCTGGTTTTTCAATTAGAGACATTTCAGTAGTGGCTGGTTGCAAAAAAACAAAACAAAACAAAACAAAAAAACCCCAAAAAAAGATACAGGTTTTTCATTGGTGCTCAGGTTCAGACCCATCTGCAATACTTCACAGGGGTTCATGCCTGGCCACAAAGCCCATTGGTGGCCAGGCATACAGTTCTCCAAAGGAAGTCCATTAAACAAATGAGCAAGGAGTGAGTGAGAAGAAATCATAGCAACTAGTTGGGTATCATCCACATATCCGTGCTGTCAAGAAGCCCGTGGCACTGTGGCTGTATTTATTTGCATGTGGGATGAGTTATTAGTGTGGTAAATTCACACAAAACCAAACTGTTCTTCAATCTGAATTTTACTCAGTCGGCTCTGCAGCACGTCCCTGTTTTGTATCCAGGAGTATATTTGAGTGCACATGCTTTGCAACTACAAACATTCATGGGAAAAAAAAATTCTACATTTGTAGCTCAGATATTCTCAAAGGTGAATTTCTGTATCTGTTCATATTATTTAGAAAGGGAATTTTTTTACAGTAACCATTTTTATTTATCAATAACTGAAGAAAGAAGATTTTTTGAAGGCTAAACTTTTGCTTATGTAATTGGCAACTGTGGACTTTTACTCCAAAATTAAATGAAGGACTTTGCTTTTCAAATAGTAGGAAGAATCAGCTTTTGAGACCAATTAAGGCTCATTTGAGATGTCTTAGAAGCTGAGTACCACGAACATCTATTTGTTTGAGGAAATCTTGGTTTGAGTGACATTGTTAGAAAAAAATAGGTTTCTTACAATGTTTTTTTTTTCCCTTTCTGTAGAAAAGAAGAAACCAAAGAGAGAAGTAGTTTTGGTAAGTAATGCTGGCCTCAAAACAAAACCCATTTCTACCCAGCCCCATTATGCAATATGAGCATAGAACCCTTTCTATGAAATATGTCTGTTTCCTGAAGAGAATATAAAAATGATAGGTGAAGACAAAAGTATTGCTCCCAGATACAAAACACTTCAGTGCCCCAGATGGCCTCTGTCTTTAGAGGCACCACTGGGTGTGAGGGAAGCTCACATGCACTGTGGCTCCTTTGCTTCCCAGTGCAGAATTCTCCATCCTCTGTGTCAGCCCTGGACATAGGACCCAGAAAAGCTGTGCCCAAAGCAGTGACAAGGAGACTCACTGCAGCCACAGAGGCAGGATCACAAGTGCCCCAGCTTCACTGACTGCTGTGTTGTGCTGCTGAGACTGACCTCTGCAGCTAATCCTGACCTGAGTGCAACCAGTAAGGTACACAACTATAGCCAACCTGTAAAAAGTTTGCTCTTGCAGTAGTTATTTCCACTGTAATAAATGTTTCTTTGCTCCTACATCTTGGGGCTCCTTCCTTTTTCATAGCCCTAAAAGGGTGTAGGGCACTTTCATTATTGTATTCTCCCTTCCCAATTTCTTCTGAGGGGCTTCCCAAGCCTCCTCTAGGTGGAGGTGACTCTCTTGTGGTTACACATGTGGAGGCATTTAGCATGTCAGACCTTCTTAATTCTCCTTTGAACATCTAGTGGCAACACTCTACACCACCAGTAGCTTTTGTTGCCAGTTATGAGTAAACCTAGCTTATATGAATACTGTATGAAAGTCCAACAAATCCACCTCCAAAAATATAGATCACTGTTTCCAAGTCAGTGCTCCTCCTTAACTAGGTCACAGGATTGAACTCCCATTTTGTCTCTCTTCACAGGCAATGACAAAGCTAAACACTGTCTTTGATGGAGAAGCTAGAGACCCAGGTAATAAAAAGCAATTAACTGTGGATATGAATGTTTGGCTGGAAAGAAACTGGATTAGTTGCTTAAAGTATGTTTCGACATTTGCTTTTCATATTTCAGGTTTGTTGTTTCCAAGGAGAATGGCAGCTATATTTCAGACAGTGAAAATCAAGACAGTGCTCTAGTAACATTTCTAATGGTAGAATATACTTACAGCCCTTGAGAGCACACTGCTGATGGCCAGATTATTCACTACTGCTTGCTAAACCTAGATGGTAGGATCTGGTATGGGAAGGTGGGAGCAAAGGAGAAATTTGCCACAAACCTCCTGCTCTATTGCTGTCATGGCTGTGTAGTTTCACCCTTCCCAAGCTCTGGGAACTTGCTAGCAGATTAATGTAGCCACAGAAGTACTGATTCATTCTCTTAAACCTGCAGGGTGGGTGGGTCAGTTACTTGCTCCTGCACAAACATCCTCTCTTGCAGGGATGTGTTGCTGCTGCTATCTAAGGCTTGAGCATTGCTTGTTGGGGAGGAAAGGGAAGACCATTTGTTTTTAGATACAGTTGTGGTGGCATCAGTTATCAGGTGTGTCACCAGGCTACAGCTATGCTAACTCTAAGTGTATCTGGTTAACCAGCTGTGAAAAGTGAAATCAAAACAAAAGCTAGGAAACGCAGAGTGATCCAGGAGGTGTAGTGCTTGTCCCCTTCCCCAAGTGACAGCCACTGGGCTCTGCAGCGGGGCTCAATATAGAAATTTTTTTTTTTGTTCTAGAGGTTTTTGCCTTATCTCATCCTTCTGAAACCCTGCCTGAGCCCCACATCACACTGCTTGACCGGGTGCCCAACTTTGTGTCTAATGGCTGAGGGCACCAGCAATAAGAGCAGGGACTGATAAAATGTGTCAGTCAAAACAGCTCTTTAACAAATAGATCTGAACATAGGTCCAAAACAATAGGTCTAAAAATTATCCATAAGAAAGAAGAATTGTTTCAGGGCTTGGATTCCTCTGGCCAAATTTCCACCAGTGCCTATACCTTGTGTTTCCTATTATCTGGCTCGGAGATGTTGGATGCTGTGAGATAATGGGAAACACCAGGGATGGGGATGTCAGTAGAATCTAGGTGAATAAATGCAGTCCTACTGTGCAATTAAGCCCATCCACAAGGCTGCTCAAGGCCAGTTTGGTCCAGGTCCAAGTCCATGTGCTATTTGTAAAGAGATGGAGGCATAGGCTCCAAAGTCCCTGTTTTTTTCCCTCTGTAACGGCATTTGTAATATATTAAACATGTAGTTCTCTATGCTGCTGCAAGAGCTGTTTCCTAGGGTTTTGCAGGACAGGTGGTGGCTCCTTCCCTCAGCAGACCTGACCACAGTGGACTTAAAGATATCTGAGCCTACCCAAACTGCTCTCCAGAGCCATAGCACTCATGTCATGCCTGACATAAACATTAAGTTATAACACAGTTTTGTGGTGTTAGCAGAGATTTGTGTGCTCCCCACCCCTCTCCTCTCCCCTCCATGGCTCATCCCAAAGCCTAGAGGATCAAGCGTTGGCAGTTTGGAAATGAAAATTAATAATTCCCAGGATATCATCTGTTGAATATGATTAGGAGGGAAGGTCAGGAACTGCTTCCTGATCTGGGCTGCTTTAACAGGCCTGCCTTGTAAGCAGCCAGAAAAAAATAACATGTAAAGAGATCCAGTTTCATTTAATAGCTCAAATTGTGTTAATGTGTCAGAAACCATTAACTCTGGTACAAAGTGTAGCATGTAGTAACACATAACCACCAATTCTTTTCAGGCCTTAATGGTCTTCTGCTTGTCCCATATTAAAAATGTTTAATTACAAGAAGTGCCACTATAGCTCCTATTTCTCTGTCTGTTTACTAAGAGACAGTGATTTTGACTGCAAGACAATCACACTGGATGCATGGCAATTTTTTGACCTATCTTGAGGTAATAAATGATCCAAAGGAGAAGATATCTGTTTTCAATGTACAAGGAGAAATTGCCCATAAAATCTGAAGAGGGCCAAAAAGTCTTTCTCACAAGGACAGGTAGCCAAGTGTGATAAACAACTTATATTTAACGATATTTTATATGTATGAGGGAAGCATGTCCTTGCACAAAGTTATTTTACTTGATTAATGACAGTGTGCTCAGCAAGCCTGTAGGAAAGCATGTTGTGCAAACAGAGAAGTAACACATATAGCCACAACTAACTGGGGATCCAAGATCTCCAAATCTTATGTCAGCCTAGATGATCTGACATTGTCTGAAAGATGTATGTATTATACTGAGCTCCTAGCATGTTTTTCTACCTCAAGTAGGCAACTCTACTTAAAAAAACAAACAAACCAGAGACACAAAAAATGGCCTTATTCAGCATGACCAAAGGTAATAGTTTTAGTTTTGGGTGAGTTAGTTTTAACAGCTAAGAACTACAGATGTGAGTGTTACTGGATAGAACTAATGGGATAATAAGAAGGTCCTTTTTCTTTTACTTTTTTTTTTTTTTTTTTTTTTTGTAATAAGAATGTTTTGAGTATTTCTGTTATCTGAAGTGCAGAGCCAGCTTTTGCAATGATAGAATAGCATCTCACCTGAGCAGCCACCATGACCCCCAAGTCCCCATCCTTGCCTGCAGAAATGAGACTTTCCCTCTCAGTGTTACTTTCCCAACTCAGCTAATTTTCTAGGTGCTTCACATTTTTCATTTAAATCCCATCCTCAAGAGAACTGTTGTGTCATAATCTGCTAAAGCAGGAATGATTTTAACTGGTTGTCTTCTCTCCCTTGCAAGTTACGGGCAAAATGTACGAGTTCAATACACGGTCAGGTGCCAGGAGGTGGAAGAAGAGCAATGAGCCCCTTCAGCCAGCACCAGCCATGCAGGAAACATCCAGTGCCACAGGTGATAGTGGCGAAGGGACAGACAGATCAGAGGCATCAAGCAAAAAAGAACCTTCAGAGAAGAAAGATCAGACTGAATAGAAAAAGCAAGCTGCCAAGCCCCCAGGAGGGCAATCAGGAACAGCAGGTCAGGATGGGCTGAGATTACAAAAACAGAAAGAGAAGTCTGAGGACACAATTTTACCCTCATTAGCCTCCCAGGGCAGATGCTGACCTCCCCTCCCAAAATGAACACTGAGTTGCCATTAAGACAGCCTTACAGCAGAGTACATAAAACTCCAGCACAGCTCCCAAATGACCCCTGCTCCAAATAGATGAAGAATCAGATGTGATTTTCTCTCTATATAGCTCAGCTGCAAAACATAAGGTAGCCATTGCTGTGAAAACTGAATCCAAAGGCCGAAGTCAGACTTACCTTTGGCAGGTACAGATAAGAGGAGGAGAGGAAGATATGAAAGGGGGAGAAGAGGAAACAAAAGCAGAGTCATGGACAGAAGCATCTATTTTCCACTGGTCCCAGGTTACAGCCACTGGCAGTTTCCTCCTGGCAGAGCTCCAATCCCCTAAACTGATGTGGCCACATCCTCTGAATGTCTTTGGGGCAGCATACACCACAGACATGCTTTGTCAACAGTGAATGGGGTCTCCTGACTCTGCTGGGCAGCAAAATGGGTGAAAAGCACATCAGGGTTGTCAAAAGTTTGTAGGTAAATGCCCAAAATATTGTCTTTTCATTTGGTATTTTACTTCAGCCCCTCTTCACCCTTCCATTTTGCTGTAGAAAAGGCCATGACTTGAAAGCAGTTCTGGAGTACAGAAAACCTGCAGCTTGTTATGGCATCTCAGGCTGTCATGTCAACACTTTCAGGCTGGGTTTTTTTGCACACTAGAAGCATTCAGTATCTTCACCTTTAGTATTTCCTCTGGCTTATTTAGTGCTTTACAGAATCAAGTGGAACACACTCAAAAGAATAATGACAATAAATGCGTGGGGTGAAATAACCTTTCCTAAATGTGGGCATGTGTAACGTAAGTGCTGTCTGCAAACTCAGCATAAACCAAGCAAAACATGCAAGATTTCAGAAAATTATTTTAATCTGAATAAAATTAATCAAATGATGACTTAATAATCCATGCCTTGGCCTCCTTTCTTTCCTGATTAAAAAATTAATTTTGGTGGCAAGGGACTGATATCAAAAGACTGGTGACAAAAGAAAATACTTGGTTTAAGTTGAGCAGGGACAGTAAATGAAGGTTTCATCCAATCTGATACATACATCAGTTTTTGTTGTACAATGGAGGACCTGGATGGAGAGGCCAAAGGTAATTTGACAGAGGGTTTTATGCTTTACAAAAGCACTCAACATGGTGCTGCAACTCTCTGCTGTGTTCCAAAGGAGTGGCTTGGCTCAGGAACAATTTCCTTTAGAAACACCAAATATCTTCAGTCAAATGCCATTTCATTGCACAATCAGAAACCCAGGGTGTCATGGACACCACATTGATAGAGATAGAAAAGAGTGATTTATACTCTCTGAACGTGTTATCAGTTTACTGTATCTGCTGCAGTTGTTATAGTGGCTTTTGACTCTCCAGTACCAACAGAGCTAGCCACACATTCAGAACCCCAACCCACTGTTGTTTGCATTTGTTTGATGTGAATACAATATATTTGATTTCTCCATAAGAGTTTTTCCAGTAACACAGAGAAATTCTGCTGTAACTCTGATCTATTACTCTGACACCAAGCTACCCACAGGCACACCTGGTAGATACAAACATTAAAGCTCAGTTACCCAAGAAGAAACCAAGTGCATTGTTTCCATGACAGGAAGACACACCATTTCTCTAGGGCAACCACTCTGCATCCTTGATTCCTTTCTACTTTTGTGATAAAAAAGAGAGGCAGATACAGGCTGTAGTTTCAGCCAGGAAACCTGGGTGGGTGAGAACTCATCTTTCTTTACATCTGTTCCTTCTGTCAAAGGAGGAACACAAACTTCTTTCATTTGTTCTTAAGAAAAAAATAGCCCAACAGCATAGTAACACAGTATCACAGCCATGTATGCAAACACATTGGTCACAGCCAACATTGCTGGTGCTGTAGTCCCACTACTTAACCCAACAGCTGAGTGAAAAGAAAATACCCTCATAGTGATGTTCACACACTCTAACCTCAAAACAACTGACAGCTCTGAAAAAAGGATCTAAGAGCTGTCAGATCCGAGAACTGCCAGATCAAGGAGTTAATGCTGCCTGGCGTGCCTCCGTCCAGTTGAGGTGAATTTTTTAGGGGGATAGGTTCAGGCAAGGTAAGATTTTGTGAGCCCCATGCAACTTGCTGTGTGGGGAAACAAGCATGCTGACCATAAGGCACTGGTGAGTCCTACCTTACTCACATTGCTGCTTCAATATGTGCAATGCTGAACTCCAGCTCCAACTAATTCTTCATCTTCACTGTAAAACCTTATTTTGTCTATGCACAAAACTACGTTTCTGGCTTGGGAGCTACAAAATCAAGGAACAACAAGGTTTTACTAGGGCATTAACTTTATGCAAAAGCAGCAAATTTTTTTTATCACCTGCCACTACTACCATTGACTTTTCTCCCTGTGAAGGAACCATGAATGAATTCAGGTCTCACTGAGCAGAAGCGGAGCCATTCATTTTTTTGGCTTGTTGTTCATAGAATAAAAGCAGAGACTGGCTGACCCAGGTGTGCACTTATTGCCTTTTGTATGGAAGAATATAAGAAAAGATACTTTGAGTATATATAAAAGAACAATATATTGGTTTATAAAACAGGTTATAATACATGATGTGCAGTACAGCTTTAAATGTTAGAAACTCCATCTAATTGCTAAACCAGTTTTTGTGCTTTTTTCATTCAGAGCTCTTTGAGAACAGAGATTCAGTGTTGAAAATTGCCACTAGATGGACTGAGAGCAAGGATTAGAGTGCAGGCTCTAGACAATACATGCCTTTAAATATTGGAGTAGTTAGCCGAGACTGTGAGGCCTTCCCATCGTTTGAAAACTTCAGAAGTCAAGAAGAGCTGTTGTGTGGTGAAAAAGGCCAGACTAGGTGATGGGAACAGCCTCTCTAGCCCTCAATAGCTCTGTTAGTGCATATGTGAGCTTTGAAGCCATTTATTTTAGTGATGACACCAATAAACTGAGATCAGAAGAGGAATAAAGGTGCTTGGTGGTTCAAGCAGAGTGGCTGCATGCAGCAGTTCCTGACCTCCAGCTGTCCATTACACATTAGGCATTACTTTTATCCAAAGCTTAAAAAAAATCAGTGTGAGTTCTGCCGCAGCTTTTGATTGCTATGCCTCCACCTATTACACACCTCTGAAGTGCTTTGAGACCTTGGGATGTAAGCTGCTTTGAAAGTTTCGTGAATGATAAGGAAAGAGCACAAGTCACTTCTAACGGGTTGTAGTTCCCCTAGGAGTTCAGGTGGGATCATATTGTTTTTTGGTGCTTTTCTCTAGAGTGAATGTACTTCCACTGCATAAATGCTCTGCTTTCATAAATAGCACTTGGCATTAGACATCAGAAGTCTGGCCCTGTAATTTCATTTATACAAAGAAGTGTAAAAGTGCTGATATTGTAAGTGTTCATGGTCTCCCAGAGACCTACACAGAAGAACAGTTCTAGCTGCAGTGATGGGGAATGCCCAGGAGACTGTCACTTTGTGGCTGCTCATTAGAGCAGGAGTTGGTGTTTAGACCTCCTCAGAGAATGGGGGTCAGAGAAGGAAAACCATTCTCCTTTTCCTGAGCAAAGACTAGCTGCTAAGTTATTTTATGAAACCAAGATTGCAACAGCATAATCGTGGAAATAACATTTTACCAGCAAGCAGCCCCAATGGCATATGCACATACCCCAGTTGATTGGTTTTGTCTGGGATCTGCAAACACAACAGGCTTTTACAAGGCTCCAGCTGAAAGGCTGAACAATCTTAGCACCTGCTGGGCTTCAGCAGGATGTGCTTTGTCTGAGCTGGTTGCTGCAAGCTCCCTGTGTAGTCACTGGGGAGACAGAGGCATTTTGGAGGTGACTTATTGCAAAGCAGACATCTGTCTAGAAGAAATTAGATGAACTGTGCCCTAAAAGCAGTTCTTTATAGCTGTCTAGATAAGATATTAATGCCTACACACCACACATGCAAAGGAGATCAGCAGTCTCAGGTTGCTCAGGTGAGGGCAGGCCTGTGCTACTGCACCAGTGTCCAAGGAAGCTGAGAATCAGTAGAAAGCTGAGTGTGGAGGTCAGACTGGTTCTGCTGCTGCCTTCTCAGATCCCAAGGGGAGGCAGGGAACCACTCACGCTTTTTTAGCATTGTAGGGTCTGCAGGCTGTTTTCTGGGACCTGCCTTTGAGGTCATTCTGCATCTGGAAGCATGTTATGAGGTGTATTTCAAAGAAGTCAGGTTGAAAAGCACAGGCCTGGCCAGGAGATTGAAGATGACAAGTTCAAGCTTCCATATTACTGAGTAAAAGGCACACATGAAAACAGAACAGATGAATAGATCTTGCTCCAAATGTTATTCAAGGATGTCATCTCTCTGCAGTTCTCTGGCAGCAAATTCCAGTTGTTGGAGACCAACACAGACCATGGTGTTTGATGCAGAGGCGAGGTCCCTGCTTAACCTGCAAGGTTTGAAAAAAGCAGTGGGTGATCAACATGGGCTAAGCCATCCATTTGTGACTTCTCCAGTGGGGCTGTGCATATCCTGGTGCAAATGAACCTCAGCAAGGGTTTGCAGACTGGTGTCCATCCTTGTATACAACAGTGCTGGAGGGCCTGTCAGCTGCCAGATCTGCACATTTGGCAGAGGTCTGGGCACAGCATCTGACAGGGGCTGGGCAGGCCGCCAGGACAACACGTGCATGTCTGGCCACATGGGCCCCAGGGAAAGGAGGAGCATCAGCCTCCCCTCTGCTGGCCTGATCACAGCTTGCTCTAGCCATCTCTTGTCTCCTGTAATTACTAAAAGCAACAGCAGAGAAGGGGGCCTCTGCCATCTGGTCAGTGATCAGTCAGCTGAGGACTCTCACCAGAGCATCTCATCACTGATTACAAAGAGGGAGGCAGATGATGCACTGCATTTTATACAGGTAAACTGAGGCACAGACTTCCTCCGCAGAAGCACAATTGAAGCATGTCTGAATGTTCTGGGCTGAGCCTTGCTGCTGGCAGATCCAGGGGAGTGCAGGGCTTGTGTTATTGCAGTTTTCATTGAGGCCCATCAGAGAAGGATGGTGCCTGGAGGAACCAGCTTAGTGCCTCAGTGGGAGAGGGATGCCAATCAGGCCAGGGAGGTAACAAAGAAAAGCATTTTTCTTACAAGGAGTGGTTGAGGGAACTGGGGTTGTTAAGCCTAGAGCAAATGAGGCTGAGGGGAGACCTTGCCACTCTCTTACAACTACCCAAGAGGCTGGAGTGAGGTGAGGATTGGTCCCGTCTCCCTAGAAATAAGATAGAGCAAGAGGAAATGATCTCACGCTGTCACAAGGGAGGCTTAGATTGGATATTAGGAAAAGTTTCTTCATCCAAAGGGTTGTCATAGACACTGGAACAGGCCGCACAGGGAAGTTGTTGAGTCACTCACATCCCTGGAGGTCTGTAAAAGACCTGGAGACGTGGCGCTGAGGGACACGGTTTAGTGGTGGACTTGACAGCGCTGGGTTAACCGGTTGGATTTGATGATCTCAAAAGGTCTTTTCCAACTAAAACAACTCCGTGGAGCCGAGCCTCCTCCCCGCCAGCATCCGGAGCTCCGGGACCCCGGGTCCCGCCGCCGCCCCGGCTTTCGCGGGGCAACACTGACCCCCAGTGGCTCAGCCGGAGGGAGAGGCGGCAACCAGGCCCGACAGGCTGGTTTTCCTTCAGGTGTGAAGCTGTCCAACCATCCATACCCGACAGGCTGGTTTTCCTTCAGGTGTGAAGCTGTCCAACCATCCATACCCGACAGGCTGGTTTTCCTTCAGGTGTGAAGCTGTCCAACCATCCATACCCGACAGGCTGGTTTTCCTTCAGGTGTGAAGCTGTCCAACCATCCATACCCGACAGGCTGGTTTTCCTTCAGGTGTGAAGCTGTCCAACCATCCATACCCACCCGGGGGGGCGGGGAGGGACCCCGAGGGCCGCCAGCCCGGGGCAGGAGCAGGGAAGGGACGGACATGTGCAAGAGCCCAGGAAAGAGAGCAAAGGCAGAAAGAACAAGTACATTTGAGAAAAGAAAGAGGGGGGGAAAAATAATAATAATAAAAAAATATATATTTATATAAATAATCATATGGCACCCTAACAGTGTGGACATATCTGGAACAAGATGATCCTCCTATAGGATTAATTTCCTAGCACATTCCATTTCCTAGCACATGTCACTTCTAGAACCACTCTTTCTGTAGCTCTTTTCCCTTGACAGCACTGAATTAAGCCCTTCCCTGCTTACATACTCCTCTGGATGGATGCTCCTGAACTTCATCAACCACTCTTAAATATCAGTGCAGCCAGAGTGCAACTAGCAGGCAGGGAAGGATGCTCTGGTGTTTCTCTTCACGGCCCCTGGCAGCAAAGCAATAAGGAATCAGATCCAAGCTATTTTCACACTGAACTTCTTGAATGCTTCTCCTATCAATATCCAGCCTGACCACATTTTACCACTCCATTGAACCAGTATCACCACACTGCTATCAACAAAGGGTGAATTTTCCCCATTGGCTGCTAGCAAGTGGAGATATATAATTTACTTGCTCTGGAAAAACTTTAGAGATGTGAGAGTATGCAGCCTGTGGCAGAAGCACCTACAAGATCAGACACCTTCAAAATTCCAGAAAAAAACCCACAGCTCAGCAGTTCAGAAAAGTGACAGCATCTTAGAAAAAATTAAAAGGCAAGAACTAAAATCCAGATATGCAACCTCACCTTTTCAGCTGCTTCCCCAGCTCTGAAAGTGTCTGAAGAAGCTGGAGACCCTGGTATGCCAATCACTGCTCCCAGAGCCTCCTCCGGTGCCTCAGCATACACTTCAGAGCCTGCCCAGAAACTAGGTCCTGAAAATATGCAACAGTAACATGGCAAGCTCAGGGAGGAATTTCCCTAACTACTTAATCTGACACCAGGAGGTGTTCTGAGGTTTGTAGCCCACTGCCCCGGGGGGAGGGGGGGTGGGGGGGGATAAGAAGGAAAGCGGATGTGGGCAGAGCATTGGTCTAACAGTCCCTGTCTGTCTGCACTGGGTGGATAGTTTCCATAGAACAGCTGACAGATAAACTTCCTTAGCACACCCAGTAAACTATCTAGGAAACTGACCAGGAAATCTGTGTCTGGTACCTTATACCCTTTAATCCCTTCACACCATTGCTGTCATGCTTGGTGTGAGGGAGCTGGCTCAGATTACCAAGGAACTAAAGCGGAAGACATTTCAGACCAAGATTTCAATGCTGTTCTGACAGGTAAATCAGGAGAAAGGTGGATGTTCCAAGGGATATCCTCATGCACAACCAGAGCTGAATCAATACTGTCTTCTTACATGCTGCTGAAGAGATCCTGCCCCATCACTGAACCAGAAGCTTTTTCCCTGAAGTAAAAGAGCATGAACTGAACTTACTCAATAAAATAAAGCAGAAGCCAGCCCTCCAGCCAGAATTTGGCTGTAATCACCCAACTGGCTCCTCTTGCATGGCAGATTTGATGTCCTTTCAGCTCTGCTAGCTGTAGGTCATGTCATGGTTGAAACTGAATGGTACCTCAAGAGATTAATCCTGAAGGGACTGATCCTTCAGATTCCTGCCCATTTTGGGACATGATACACGGCAGGGAAACCTGTCACTCCAGACTGAAGGCATATTGTAATTGTAGATCCATACAAGTAACTGAACAGCACTTAGGAGAATAAGTTCATAGTCTCTTGAAGAGAAAAACAGAGATCTACATTTCCAGCAGTCCTGCTCTATTTCCAGAAAGCTTGAAAGCTCTGAAGTGCTCACATTGGCTACATGTAAAAGCAGCCAATCAGTAAAGTTCAAAATTAAATTATTTTCCCTGGTTAAGAGCTTTTAGAGCCTAAGACAAGTTGGCAACATGGGCCCTTTAGCTGTTTTGGTTAGGAATCCATTTCTCAAATTTATTTCTTGGTCCAGCTTCATGCTCAAGGTGCTCTTCACGGAGCAGAATGCAAACCCTACATTCTTCCGTGTCTGCCAGTTCTTTCTCATTACTTTTGATGTGTAGTCTCTGTGAAAACTAAAGCTAAAAATCATCACCATCATCTCTACTGGCACATTTTCTTCTCTAACCATAATTGCTGAGTTTAAACATACTTGCTGTCTTCTGTGAATAGACTGTACCAGTACCATGCCCACTCCTGTGTCAGTCCTCTCTCTGGTTAGGCTGGCACTGTGCTGGGAGTCATTGCTTGTGCACCATTGTGAAGGTGCCTTGTGTGTCACAATGACCACTGGGAGCCTCTGATAACCCTGAGTTAACCCTACCATCTGGTAAGTTCCAAGCTTAGGGTCCTGAAGGACTGTAATTCTTTTTTCTGCATTGAGCCCATTATAATTTTTCATTCTTTATTCTCTTCTGTGTCTGATCAGGGATGTCTTTGCTGGCCAGCTCAAAGGCAATTGTTCAGCTGGATTGCAAGCTGTTTCCACAGTGTAAATGTGACTTGTTTCAGGGGTGTTAGAAGTAACGAGCCCAGAGACAACACTGACCCCTTTGATCAGGGGAAGGATCCTGAGATACTCCTTGAGACCCTTGTGTAGTAACACTGAAATTTCAACAAAAGGAAGCTATGACACCTTCAGGTTGTGTTCCGATTAAGGCACTGCATGGCTAGAAAAACAATGTTTTTTCATTAGCTACCCAATGTGTTCTTTACAGTTTGCCCAGTCTTTCACTGCTGGATATCAAGCTTTATGTAGGATGCAGTGACTTCAGTGAGTCACTAATACCACCCAAATGATATTACTGTATTCAGCTGAATATAAGAAACTTGACACAAAGAAAAAAACCAAAACAAACATGCCAAAAAATACCACT
Source organism: Phaethornis superciliosus (assembly GCA_023637945.1). Classification (NCBI taxonomy): domain Eukaryota; kingdom Metazoa; phylum Chordata; class Aves; order Apodiformes; family Trochilidae; genus Phaethornis; species Phaethornis superciliosus. The sequence continues at coordinate 14,186,858 of JAJQWJ010000001.1, forward strand.
AAATTTTCCAGGCTACTGGCATCTCTCCATGGAGAAGGGATGTATCATTTCAGCCCATACAACCAAGGGTGATGCAGAGTGAATGTTTTCTAGTTATGAAGTGAAACTTGAGGATGCAGCTCCTGCATTGCTGTGACTGTTGTGAGAAGCAGATAAAACATTTTGTGCCAATAGAACCAGAAAAAACCCCAGCAAATAACTGCTTTGATCAGAAAATTGTGCTTAAAAAACACTAAGAAACTTGAAAAGTCTAGTAGTTCAAAAAAGTAATAACAAAAGGCAGTATTTTCAATTCAGAAAAAGGAATAGAAAAGCTGCAGAAGCAGAAAACAGCAGAATCCACAGAATGATTAACATGCACAGTGCAGCCATTTGCCTCAGAGCAAAGGAGAGCTCCAAGGGAACCTGATCATATTAAATGTGAAGCTAAAATTAGATGCTTGCAAAAGCAGATCAGGATGCAAAAATTAAAAATAGCTGCTGTATCTGCAGAATGTGGTGAAGAATTGGATTTAAAGTCACCAGAGGAAATTATTTAAGGGGTGATATATATAAGTGGCAAAAAGAACCTGGGGACAGCAGCATATATAATAATGGATATATTACCATCCCAAAGCAGGTGAGAGTAGCAGGTAAAAATTCTGCTGCTTTACAAGACAAGAAATAAGCCAGGGGGCTGATCTTGGGCCACAAAGCCAGCACAGCTGTGGACTAAGCTGTGGTCCTTTTAGAGATTACTTCAAACTTTGCAACATTTATAAATTAAATGGGCAAATTGATCAGAGCTTGCATGAAGACCAGGTTTTACTCAGATTGCAAGTAGAGAATCAACATACAGCCTCCTCAATGATTGCATTAAATCAAATTGCCCCACAGACAGTTAAAAAGAAAATGCAGTTGGCAGCACTAACATTAAACCACAAGCCAAGAAGAGAGAGTGAATTTTATGAATAAATGAGGAATCAGGCAAATAGTGGCAGGTTGTAATACCAAGTGAAAACCATCCATTGCTGATGGGGCACAGGGGGGAAGTTCCTGTGTTGGCTAATCAGGATCCACAGTTAAACAATAAAGGAGGACATAGATAGCAGAAAAGGATGAGACATTGCTTTAAGGAAAGAATGCAAGAAAAATATGGCTAGGATTAGCAGAGATTTCTCTAGGCCCTAGAGTGCTTGCCCTGAAACAAATGGGAAAACCTTTGACTGTGTCCACATGGACACAAATTTTAAGGTTGACATGATCCAGCTCTATATTGCCACATTCCTGACTCATGATGAAAAGTGAAATATCCAGGCAAGAAGAGAACAACTGAGCACAGGCAATTTCTCAGAAGTTACAAGTCAAAAATATAAAGAAAGCTGTTGTTTTTAGAAGTGAGAAATTTTGATTTCTTTTTCCCTGCTCTAAATACTAAGTGTCTCTTGGAGAGCAGTACTATTAAGGGCACACCTTGATCAGTTGACATGCCAGGAGAGAATAGAATTCCATATTTGAGTTGGGCTCTAAAATATACCTTTGAATAGCTGTTGCTAGCATATGCAGACTTGATCTTAACCTTAAAACTGCCTATATGATAATGTTTTTGGAGTAGGAGAGAGAACACACTTCTACCTTTAGCATTCTTTTGAATAGTTTCATTATTCAGGTTAATATTTAAGGTGACTAAGCAGCAAAAACTGGCATCTGAATTGTGATAACTTTGCTACAGGGTAAATAGCAAATCTGCTCAGAAAAAACACATCCTAAAATATTGACACAAGAATAAAGGTAGATGATCCAGGATGATCCAGAATGCCTGATGTGCTGTCATAACTTGAGTCAGGTATTTGTGAAAGCATCAAAGATTATCTTTAGACAGCTTCCAAGAGATTGTCAACCAGCTCCCCAGTAGTTTGCAGCAGGGCAGTCAGCCAAACCAGCACAGTGCAGCACAGCATGGGCAAGTTCCCCAGGTTGCTTGGTTCCAGGGGGCAGGGGGAAAAATAGTTTGAAGCTATCCTGTGTCCTTAAGCAGGTGATAAACACAGTGCTACTGTTTTTCACATCAAGGTACCCATCTTCTTTCTTGCCTACAGAGAGAACTACATGCCTCCACCTTCTGCTATAAGCAACAGAAGGTGTGCAAGCAGAGACAGAACCCTACAGCAGAGGCCATAGCAAGGCAGACTCCAGAAGTCACTCTGGAGTGACATTCAGTACTGTCTGCACTGGCCTCAGGAGATCCAACATTGTTCACCTTGAGTTAGTGTGGCTTTTTCTCCTGGTTGGTGGCAAAGCTCTCAGCCACCACTGATAGCATGGTAACTCCCATGGCAGGGACTCTTCTGGTAGTTAGCACACACAGTATGTACATTTCTCAACATTGTCACACATGCCTGACACGGATCACTGGTCTCAACACCCTAAACCACAAATTCCTTGGTTCCTTATATGCCTACTAATGCTTATGCAATAATGCTCTCTGCCAGAGTTCCATGCTGATATCCCACACTGACCCCTTCACTGTCATCTTCACTTTTCCTTCACTGTCACAATCCAGTCTTTCTTCCTACCATGAGTTTGATTGCAACTCCTCTCTCTAGTATCATACCACACCTTATACTTCATTTCACTCAGAAGAGCTATATAACTATATCCTGCTACCAGAAGAATCCATGCAGTGTAAAAGGATTTTCATGAGCTTGCTCCACTGATGGCTGCAAGAGAGATTGCTGCCAGGTGTGGATACCTTACCTACAGAGACCTGGCAGATTTCCAGGCCCTTTGTTCCCTCCATACAGAGGGATCAAGCATGCTGCATCTCCTGATAGCAAGGGTGATTCTGGTGTAGTTAAGATAAAGCTGGGAAATCAGTCAGCAGAGCATTCCCTCTTCTCTCCCCCTCTAACAAGTAAAGAAGAGACTGAGTATTTTGGTGCTGTCAGCATGAATGTGGTATCAATTCAAAGGCAGAGGCTGCTCAGCCCTTTGTGGGTGTCCAGGGTAAATGAGAGCAGCTGTTTGCTCCTGCCACATGATGCTTTCTGCTTCATCTTGGCTGCAGAATTATAGCAGACATCAAAGCTGGCAGTATTCTGCATCAGTACCTCCCCCTTTATGAAGGAAAACAAGTTTTAGCCTAATGAACTAGAAGGGGACATGTGGTTTATTTTTCCTTTGAAAAATCTTCCTTACTGTGGACTCCACATCACACTCTCCCGCAGAGCCAAGACACTGTTAACATTTACTTGTGTAGAATACACATGTGCAACTTGCATTTCTACAAAACAGTACCAGATATCTGTTGAGCTATATTTTACCAGGTAATAGTCCTGTCTGTCATATTTGGTCTCCCTGTCTTCTGAAGGAAAGCACTCTGGGGATGGGACACACTTGTTCCCATATGCAAAAAGTATATGGGAAAGTTTTAGCCCTATGAAAAACATTAATGTCTCTTTGAGCACACATGAAAATTCAGTTTTCATTGGAAAAAAAAAACCAAAAAAACCCAGAACCAACAAAACAATCTTTGTGTGCTAAGCTTTCCAACTGTTTCTGTTTCACTTGTTAGCTAGACCTTTGCAATCAATGAGGCACAAACTGATCTAATCCATTCTTGCTCTCATGTGTGCAAACCCACACACAATTACCATTTTATAACTAAGCCATCCCAATAACTGTAACAAGGCTATTTGTGACAGTTTGTCATAGAACTGGAAATTTAGTTGATAGATATGCATATAGACAGACAGGAACATGGCCTTGTTAAAAATATTAAAGGATAACAAAACCAGTTTTAGCTACATCATGTGTAACCTTAAATCCCAATGAATTATGAGACAAAAAATTTACCTATAGCTAGCAAAGACTTTCCTTAGGCAGTGTGAAAATTTATAGAAGTATTACATTTTAGTATGATGCAAACAGGAAGTCTCTGGCTAAAAGACACACAATAAAAAGAGGGTGAGGGCAAAGGCAAACAGCGGCCCGTTAGGAAAAAGAAACCCAAACAAAACAACAAACCATTACAAAGAAGAGATCAGTAAAAAACAAACAGACAAAAACAAAACAAAAAACCCACCCACAACACCTTGCTTTAACCTCTTGCTTAAAGCAGTGCTAAGTTTGCTCAGGTGACAAAAAATAATTTGCATCAGGTATAGCTTTAAAATTTAAAATACAGTAATAGAATTACCAAAACATTTAAATATTTATCTTCATAACCTTATACCAGTGGTCTTATCATAGTTTCATAGTTTAACCTGATGAAATATCACACAACTTTTTCTCAGATAATTCTGAAAAAAAAAGCAGAGAAGGAAAAAAAAAAAAAAGTTCTATTTGCAGCAACAAAGTAATTTTCTTTCCCAAGTCTTCTCTCACTCTTCCGAACTATTTGTACTAACATAGATACAACATTACAAAACAAGCCATTTGTGACATCTGTCAGTTCAGGGCTGCATCAGTTAATGAGTTCACTTGTAGAAGGAATGAAGAGTTAAGTTTTAAAGTTAGTATTTGAAACACAGAACTAATGCAAAAGGTTAGAAGGAACACCACAGAAGTCACTGTCAGCAGGGGCTCTTGAAAGGCAACTGGTGATAAACATAGTATTTGTTCTCCTATCTGCCTTTATACTTTGCATCTCAATAGAGAATTTGTATTGTATGTCACCTAACACCAAAGCATTGTAACTGCTATACATACCACCATCCCACAAGAATCACACTGTATCTATAGCTCTGTGTAATTCTGCTGGGTTGGGCCTGGTAGCAGAGATGAAAGAAAAAAATCATGCTCATCTTCTATCATTAATACCTCCAGTGAAGTTTCAAGACTCAGTTCAGACCACTGAAGTGACAGAAGAGTACCCAGATATAATTAGTTTTCTGTTGGTAAAGGAAGCACAAACAGCATAGGACTACTAGAAAACCACCTGTGCTGTGGCCCACACATATATAACATCTACCCAAGCAAGGATGTGGAGAGAGTTGTGTCAATCACTGCATTAACACCAGAAGCTACAAAGCTAGTAAATTTGCATTGCTATTGCAGCAGCAAGGACTAACCACACGTTCCTTCAGCCACAGATATTTTATTATACTTTTTGAACTGGAAGTTCATTATCAGAAAATCAGTAGCTCTGGAGCCCTGAACAATTAGGATTTGTGTCATGTACACATTATTTTGTCTATGCTCATCAATAACATCTTAAACAAATCAAAAAACCTGAAGAGCTTGTTTATTAGCTTTGTCAAACCAATATTCTTCCTGGGTAATTCACAGATAGATATCTTAATAAAGAAGTTCACATGGGAAGAACCAAATACTGCTCCCAATGAATAAGTTGAACTTCAGAGACTTCATCATACTCTGACATCTCCAGTTATGTCCTTTCACACACAAGCATTGTTCATGCACCTCAAAAGTAACTTTTAGATGCTCAGACTCTAGCAGTTAGGATATATCAGCTTCAGTTTCTGCAGTATTTATAAATGTTTCTGGCTAGAATTTATTCTTCCCCCCCCCAAGTGTTTTAGTCCTCTACTGCACATATGTAAGTGCTCTCTTTAAATGGATTTGTAGCAAAACAGTAAGTTATTTTCTTGTTCAGAGATTATCCTGAGCCATTAAGTAGTAACAACATATTAAATATGAAAAGAATGTTCTTCAAGACAGGCCTGTCAGCAGATTTGATACAGCAATCTGAATGGAATATCTGGAAACCTACATGTGATGGGCTGCAACTAGGAGAGCTATGACTCAGACTCAGACAGTTTTTGCAGTGGTATCAGTGAAAGGAAGAAACTGAGCTGCACTTTCACATGTAGTAGCATTTACATTTCATTATTCAACCAAGGCCTGTTAGAACTAAAGCAGCTGTAATAAGAAAATGCAGTTGATTTTCACCCATCCCATATGAGACTAATTTACAAATCTGAAAGGATCAGCATCCAGATAGCCTCAACATTTAGCTCTTAAAAAAACTGTAATAAAAAGCTGCACAACTTTGAAAGGCATAATATATTTCAATATAATTAAACACTCCAATTGGGATATCCAAGACCTTACATCAAACCATAATACAAACCAGAGATTTGTATGATGTATTATCAGTTATTGTTGAAATAAATCCTAATGGCTCCATGCTCTTGGCAGTGTGATGGAAAAATGGAAGCACTTCAAAGTATCACCTTGTTTTTATACTCCTCTTTGAGCTGAGTATTTCCTGGATTTCAAGAAATTCTGTTTGACTGGTACTGCAGGCTAGTGTCCTTATATAAAACCCAAATATTTCCGCTCCATAGAACCACATTAAGCAAGCCAAATACCTATAGGTTAAGAGAAAAAAAAAATTTTTTTTTGGTGTATATATATATATAAAAAAAAAAAAAAAAAAAAAAAAAAAGCAGCCTGGCTATAAATTCAAGGCAAGCCAGAAACAGACACCCTCCATTTCTTTTGGACAAGACATTTTAACATGTTCTAGACTATCACAAGCTTTTTTAACAGACTGCTTTGAAAATCAAATAATCAACTTATTCTTTGCAGAATTATACAAATTCACTCAGCACTTCAGCATATGCACATCCAGAACCCACAATTGATTAATGCTGGGTCAATGTATAACAGCCAGAGTTTTGAAAAGCAGGATTCACTAGGATGTTGATATAATAAGCCTCCTTTGCCCTGCTGTGAAGAGCTCTTCCTATGAACACAAGGTTTACATTGTTGTATTACAAAGAACTTACAAATTATTACAAATTACAAAGAATTTTATGTGTAAAAAGCCAGGTTCAGCACCAAAAGACAAAGCAGGAAGCATTGTGTTTCTTCTGTACTTGTATTTTAATGTTCTTGGATATGGACAGATATAGAGACACTCAAATGTGTCTGGAAGTGCTGCACTTCAGCTCTAGAGATAGATGCCAAAAGCTGTTTCTTCTTATTAAGAAACAACTTTTCTTTTCGTGAAAAAATTTGACTGTTGAAAAAATTTGGTTGTTGTTTCACCACAGTATTAATGGGCCTGAATGAATGATAACCCATAGAGCAATCTTAATGCATAAAGCAACACATGCAATCAGTAGAACAGGGCTCTCAGGTACCATTGGTTATTTTAATACACATTTATTGTACTCATACATACCACAGACACATTAAGAGTTCCCATGCTGGTCACAGAATCAAAACGACAAGTTGTTCCTGGTGCTCTGCAAGATTCAATTCTTGGAATCATGCTGGCCCCTGTGGACATTTTGATGTCAGCAAGTGCCTTTGCCCAAGCAAAAGTACTGACCAGCCACAGAAAGGCTGTTATGACAGTGATAGCCAAGTCCTGCAGAAAGCAAAGTTGACATTATTAGGTTAAAACAAGACTTGCATGAATGTACATGAGAGCAAGGCAGACAAGGTATCATTTACAACACCAAAATGACTGCATCAGTGCTAATGTTCATAATCAAATATATCCATTAACATTTTTTTAATTACAACACAGGTTATATTCTGTGTTGATAGTCAGTGCCAACACTGTATGCCTTTTGTATCTGTCAAGCATAAGCAACCTTATCCTTAGTAGGAGTTTTCAAAATCAGATTACTAGCACTCATGTTATAAAAATTTTAGTTAATGTTTAGCAAAGTGGGGCTGAGAGTGGAGAAAGGGAAGATTTAAATCTAGATGGTTGATAGGCTAAGATTTAGCTTGTAACATCACTATGTCTGTTCCTGGGCATGCTCTATAATGTCTCATTCTGAGGATGAGGGGGTTGGTATTTAAGGTGACTAAGATGCACAAGGTAACTACTTCCCTCTGCCAGTTGCATCTGCACAGCAAGGAAAATACCCAGAGACTAAGAGAGGAGGTTCTGCTTACAGAACAGTTGTCTATTCAAATACAGACAAAAGAAAAGTTGTGGTGATTATATTGATCACCTGATAAAGTGGAACTTCATTCCACTCTGCTTGTACAACTGCATAAGGCATGGAGCATAGATGTTCAAGGGCTTTGGGTCCCCTTTTGTGCTTGAGTGCTGTAGTCAGTAGACAGAGATACTTGTGTCCACACTCCATCTAACTTTTGCAATTACTAAATATTCATAAGTTTTTCAGATATTCTTATATTAGTAGTATTTATCATCTACTTGTGGTTTCAAAGGCAAATTATTAAAATGCCTTAGTAATACTTACAGTTAGTGGAAACTTGCTATTTTGCTGATACACATGCTTATATCCAATATATACCACAAGTGCAGCAATGCAGTAGAAGAACACCAACACTGCAAGTGTAACAAAGAACTGTGCAGAAGAGGAGAAGTCACCCACAAGAGAGACATCAGTCCAAGTACCACCACAGCATTTTGGGTCTGTTGCATTAAATACAGCAGTATGCAACCTGCAAAGATCATATCCTTTGTGTAGTTAAAGTTTGCTCTACAGTGGAAATTTCATACAACCATGTTTCACAATAACACTGCTTCAGCATTGTTGTTGTATAAGTTTATTCTAAAAAGACAATTTCTATTTGTATAATGTATCAGTTATACAAAAAAAAGATTTGTCATGATGTCTGAAGACGTTTTTCCCCATCCTACACTGAGATTACACATTATCAACTTCAGGATCTTAATCTTTAGAGCAACTGAAGAAAGAAACCACCACTTGGAAGCAGACATAACCACATTATTTTAGAGACTGTCAGCTAAGAACTTAAGAGGCACGAAGTTGCATTACAGCTACGGGAAAATGCAAGCACAACAAGGTCAATAAAACCTGTGTGAACAGCAGTAGCCATTCAGTTGCTGAATCATTTCAGATTCTTGCTCTCTGCCCTCTGCTCTAAGTGCTGTTACAATGCTGGGTGTTGTGAACAAATTCTATACTTCTATAGAAGTTCTTACCACCTGATCTCTGAATTAATTTCTGTACTTAATCCTATGATTATCGAACACATGTGGAACACTGACTCTGTGCTTGTTGCAACTGTGTAGCTCTGAGAACAAAGAGGAAGCCTTGCTCCTTGTGCTCTGGGAAAGAATCTCTACAAAACCACCACAATGAAATATCCAGTTTTTCTGTACCCAAAATCCTCACACCAGGATCATATGGGAATAAACTGAAAACTAAGTATATCCCACTTAGCCTTTCAACAAAAATATGATAATGGTGCACCCAGAATAATCTTATCTAGACCTCTAAAACAACAACAAATTGATGAAGGACTGACCTGTGAAAATTAATTGTAATGCTTTGCATATGAATCACTTTCTGTAGCATTCATGCACTGCTAGAACAGAGCTTAAGGCACTGTAATACAAAACAATAATACAGCCCATTGCCATTTCGACCTACTTCTTTCTACAGGGCACTGACAACCACAATGCTTTGGACAACTAAATATTTACTATTATTACTACAGAGTGAGCCAGAGGTGTCACATACTCATTCAGATATATACAAAAAATACATATTTGCAGAGACACAGATGGAGAAAAAAGTGAATATTACATAATTAGTGTATGAGTGATAGATAACTCAAGAACTAATACTCACCTGAATGGATAAGCAAAAGCAGCTGAAACAGTTTTGTTTACCACACCTTCGCAGGAAACTAGAAAGGTAGTTTCACCTTGAAAGCCTCCACAAGTGGCAAAAGCAAAGATGGAAAAAATCTGTAGGAATTGATACACAGACATAATATTGTACACTACTAGAGCTCAAAGGAAATAAACTCAACATTTAGCTGTAACAGCTAATGAAGGGAAGTAATAAAAAGTTAGCAGTGGTAAAGTATGAAGTGATGCCAAGAGGTAATGAAAAGGTTGTATTTCTAAATTCCAAAAAACATGAGCAAAACAAAAGCTTGTTTGAAATTTCTTCTTGTTTGCATTTGTCTTGTCTCTACAGAAAAAGGCTTTTTTTGTTTTGTTTTGTTCTAGGTGTTTATTTTATTTTTTACTGTTTGTTTGTATTTTTTTCCTAATGCTAAAAGCCAGCACAATGCCTCTTGAAGTTGGTAAGAAAAGTATTTTTAGGAGTCTCAGACAACCACAGCTGTAGAGTATCTAGAAGGGACGTGTTCAGAATATTGCTTATCAGTTTGACTCTCCAAGTGGCTCTTGTTTTCTCTTTGCTCATCAGCAAAACCCTAAAGCACCCTAAAATCAGAACACTCAGCAGCACAAGTTACTATGACAGACTAAGAGGTTTTGGGTGTCTGCAGAACACAGAGGTTTTGGGTATCTGCAGAACTGTGCTCATTCCTCCCTGCCAGAAGGCCTTGGTTGAAAAGCAGCCTTGTAGGGAACATTCACCACCAGAGACACCAGGCAGGGAGCTAGCAGCCAGTTAGCACACACCTCTGCAAGCCCACCCAGGTCAGACATAGGAGTGAAGCCTGAGAAAGAACAAAGCCCCAAGGAGAGATCGAGACTTCCCCCTGTGCCTCCTCAGCCACACTCACCCACTCAAGGGCCTTAATGAAGCCCAGAGGCTCTAAGAGCAAGCCACAGTCCACCTTCAACCCAGCCATTCTGGAAGGCACCACAGCAGCCAACAAGAACTCACACCTCCTGCTACACACAACCACAGCCCTGCACAGGCACCACCATATAGGGACAACCCCTCTGCTCCTCCCTGCCACACCCACAGCCACCCAGTGGCGCTGGCCACACCCACCTTACCTCACAATGGGGCTGGCCACACCCACCTTACCTCACAATGGGCTGGCCACACCCTCCCTGACCTCACAATGGGGCTGGCCACACCCCTCTTACCTCACAATGGGGCTGGCCACACCCCTCTTACCTCACAATGGGCTGGCCACACCCCCCTAACCTCACAATGGGGTTGGCCACACCCTCCCTGACCTCACAATGGGGCTGGCCACACCCACCTTACCTCACAATGGGCTGGCCACACCCCCCTAACCTCACAATGGGGTTGGCCACACCCTCCCTGACCTCACAATGGGGCTGGCCACACCCACCTTACCTCACAATGGGCTGGCCACACCCTCCCTGACCTCACAATGGGCTGGCCACACCCCCCTTACCTCACAATGGTGGGCCTCCTCACCCCAAATTATAGCCCAGGGGAGTCTGGCCCCAGGGGTAGGGGAGAACCTGGGTGCTACTGTCATGGAGGACTTTGTCTATGGAAATGGCAGAGTAGCTGTCACAGGAAGGAAAAGCTTCAGCCATCTTGTGGATTGAGGCAGCAGTGATGTCCTTCCTTCCCTCCCCAGAGGCTGCAGTGTCAGGGCTGTGTGCTTGTGGCCTGGCCTCTCAGAGGATCCTTGATGAGATCCTCATTGATTTTATTAGCAAACAAGGCAGAGGCTCTTGACAATTCACCTGCAGTGCAAGCTTGCTAAAATCACATCAACTGCATTTGATTTTTTTAAGCTTTAAATAGTTATGTGATTGTGGTCTATTGTTAATCATCAGTGAAACCAAAGAACTAACACTCATACTGAAGATTTGAGGCCCATGAGAGGGTCTGCCCTTTGCCTTCCTCCCTGGCTGGGGAGCATGGTTGGCTGGCATGGCCAAGGGACACACCATTCACTGAAGCAGCTTCCTGGCCTGCAGCATGGCCTTCTAGAATCTTCTTCTGTGAATGCTGAGGCACTCGTGGGAAGCCACTGAGGAACATTAGGGTGTCCTGGTGCTGGCCTTGGGAAGGGATAGCCATGGAAGTCTGTGGCTGCTTCTAGCAAGTTCTAATTGTTCTAGTAGCTTCTAGCAAGGTCTGTGAGCTGCTGCTCCTGACCAAAGGGTGCTGGGAGGTTTTGTTCAGCTGAGCCCTGTTATGGCTACAAGACAGTGTTGCAGCAGGTGCTGAGGAGGTGCCATTGGCTTGGAGTGCAGCTCCTGGGTACGATCCCATATGGATCATGGAGACAGTCTGGGATAGCTCATGTGACTGCAGTGTTGCCATGGATACAGGCTCCTTAAGAAGGACAAGCCAGGATGGTGAGGTGCCCTTTATGTGAGAGAGCAGAAGGGTACACATGGAGCTCTGCCTTAGGATGGATGATGCATCATCTCAGAGTTTCTGAGCTAGGATTAGAGGGGAGAAAAACGTGGGTGATGCTACTGTGGCTGTCTACTGCAAGCTACATAATCAGGAAGAAGCAGAGGAGACCTTCAGATAACCAGAGGATGGCCCTGATCCTCAAGGGGAACTTTAAGCACCTTCTGGAAAGGGCAAGGCAGCATGGCACAAGCAATCCAGGAGGTGTCTGGAGTGCAATGATGATAGCTCACTCACACAGGTGATGGAAGAGCTGGCAAGGTGAGGTGCTCTACAGATTTCATATTGACAGATAAGGAAGGGACTGATCAGGGGTATGGAAGTTGGGGGCAAACTTGGCTGAGTTTGCTCTGTGACAGATGCTACTACTGTGAGTATGTCGTGGGAGGCCAGCCAAGGGTGTTAATACATGGGGAACCTTCCAGGTTGGACGATACATGTGAGAATGGTAGCAAAGTGTCAGCCTCTTAACTGGCCTGGGGCTGTACTGCAAAACACTGGCAGCAGGGGCTGATGTTCTTAGACAGTTTGCCTCTGAGTTCAAGGAGGATTTTCAACCCGAGCTTTCTGTACAAGAGAAGTGCTGAAATCTGCCTGCTGCTACAGGCTGATGGACGTAGTCCAAATTTAAAGCTGTAGAAAGGATGGCACTTGCCTTTCTTTCACTGCTGCTTTACAAATACAGCTGCTGCCCATCCTGGCAGCCTCCTCCCTGACTGATGTCTTCTGCTTTGTGCCTGTTTGTGCTTGTGAGCATACCATGGACTGCACATACAAAATATGTTTAATCCCCAGTTGTCAAATGTTGATGTGCCTTTCCTTGAGAGTTATATAAACTTTTAAAATTGATAAAATAGGCTCCTTTATCACATGAAAATGGCATAATTGATATTTCAAAATACAATGAATTAGTATTACTGATTCTGTTAGTTCCAGTATCTGTAAATGACCTAAATCTGATTTAACTGCTAGCTTGCTAACATCACTACTAGGATATTAATGTGTAAGATTCCTGTTAAGATTAGTAATTAATTGATTAGAAGTGATGACTACTTTTACTGTCTGTTGGAAATTTCCAAGAATATGTGTTTGTGGGTATAAAGCACACCTGGTGCAGAATGCACTGAAGGGTGACAGCACCGGCGTGGCTGGTTGTGAAACTTTCCTTGGCAGAGTTATTCTACAAGTGCTCAAAGAACTGAGACCAAGGTGCTGAGCCCCACCAGGCCTCTAGCAGAGTGCACAGGTATCATCAAGCATATGCTAAATTAGATTTTTAACATTTGTCTTAATTCTGTCAAGGGAATAGAGCACTTCCCAGATGTGTGCAGGCTTTTGAAGCACAAAAATGTTCAGCTTCTCTGGAGCAGCCAGAGTACTAAAACAGTCTTAGCCCTGTTAGAAATCACAGCAGGGTGTCACAGAACTGGGAATCCCCAGGAAGGGCCAAGCCACCAATCTGCAGGATGGCACCTTGCATTTCCAAGTGAAGATGACAAGATCTGAAGGTCTGGACCCTCTGAGTGTGCTCTGGTGTGGTCTTGGACACAGCCTTGAGAAAGCTCCAACTCCTGCAAATGCATTGCTTTGTGGTGCCATAGGCCCTTTGAGCCTTCATTCTATGGCTTTGAGAGTGCTTTACATATGCTTGGCAAAGGATGAGTACCTCCATGGTAAGGTTTAGACAATAAAATTAATCATTTTATTAATTAGGTTGAAAATATAATTTGACTTCACAAGATATGTCATTGCGTATCTTGCAAGGGGAAGGACAATAACCTCTGATTTTGGTGCAGAAATTAATTCCTCTTCAATGCACTGGAGGTGAACAGTGAGTGCAAATTAGGGAACAAGGCTACAGCAGAGCTGTGCTAATCTCCTAGGGTCTCTTTCACAGGGATACTGCAGTGACACAAGTAAAATGGGCTTTAGTTTGGGCTGTGCAGGTCTTGTAGGATCCAAGTCCAGGACGAGAGTCTGTGGAACTGTCAGTGGGTTTTTTCTGTATTTCATGGCACTGTTCCCAGCTCAGCTGGTGAAAGGCTTTCTGATGTTTTAAGACTCTGTCATAAAATCAAATGGGCAATGTCCAATCCAGGAAAACCTATCCTATGGGAAACTATCTATTCTCTCTACTCTCAAGGCAGTAGATGACTCTCACAAGAAACCCCCATGATCCAGACAAGCAGTGAGGGTTCAGGCCACCTTGATTAGCTGATCTGTCTGAATATCCAGTGCCTTTAAAGAGTAAAACAGGGATATAAAAAAAAGGGACAGTCTAAGATAAAAGATGCAGTAATTATTTGCTCATTTTCTCCCCACCCTACATGCCTGAGAAAAACTGTTCCATATATAAGTGGCATATAAATTCTTGGTTCAGTCAAAATAAACCAAGCAACACCCTGCCCCCCCTCCTATATATCTCAGGGTTTTTTTCTATCTTCCCTCTTCCTCATCTTCTACTTAAACCCTGTAAGAAATGTATCTCCCTAAAATATATATAGAGGCACTTATTTGTTTCCTCTCCTTTTTCACATGTCAGTTACTTAAAAGGATTTAATTATTTAAAGCATTCCTCAAAAATGTTCTCAGCCTGACTGATATTTTTTTCTTCCCCAAGTCTTCTCAGGTGTCAGATGTCTGGTGTGGATGTACACTGAACTATATACAATGTTCTAGATGTGGGCTCTTTATTTCAAAATTGAAATAAGGCTCTTAATTTTGCGCTCCATATACTTCTCTCTCCACTGAGGTTCAAAGTATTTTTTAACATTTTAGTAGTGGATTGCACTCCAAAGTGATATCAAGCACATTAAATATAGATAGTCCTTCCACAGGGCTAATTTCATCAGCTGAAACCAATCCTGAATCAACTCTCAGCAAGGAAGAATTTAAGCAGGTAGAGTGTTTACTGTTTAAGAGCACTGGAAAAGCCCACTACAGAAAAAGAGAGTTATTTTGCTTGGAAAATCAGTTTGGCTTGGAGAGAAAGTGACAGAAGATAAGAATTACATAACAAATGGGAGAAAGGAGAAGTTGGTAATAATAAATATGAATTAGAAGGCAGCAGTAATAAGAAAGCAAATGGACCAAGGGACCAGTATATGGTCTACAGTCTTGCAGGCAACAGCAATATATTTTTGAAACACAGGGGGAAGAAAAGATATTATACCAAAGCAAACAGACAAAAAGGATGGAAATTCACTAACAAAACCAAACAAAAACAAAAAACAAAGAAACAAAACAAAAAACCCACAAAAATAAACAAAAAAACAACCAACCAAAAAAACCAAGCCAAACTGAAACACAAAACCAGAAAAAAACCCAGAAGGCAGGAATGGTCAATATTTTTAGGTTGAAAAAAGCAGGAAAGTATTAATATGCTAATTGTGTAATAAATCCTTTCCATTCCACTATTCCAGCAGACCTCAGGGGAGTGTTGAGTCACATCTGCTGAAGGTTTTATATCAGTTGTCAATACCCAGCAAACCCAGAGTGGACAGAACTGATAAAGAAGCTCTGTTAATACCAGCTATGATTGCTGGTCATCTTTGAAACACTGGACAAGATCCAGGTGTCTGATATTACAGCAGTATAGGCCTATCCACTATCGCTATTCCTATGAAAAAAGGTAGGCTGACTGATGCAGAACCCTCTTGATAGATAAGTAAATTAGAATAATTAGTTAATGTCAAGCTACATGGTCACTTAGGAGTTAGTTTTTGTTTATTAATCAGTGCTTAAGCAGTGATGATCAAAATTATTAGTTGTCCTGTAACATATTTCCAAGTTCTGCAAAGTATGTGGCCTGGTACTTGATGACTCCAAAAGGATATAAAACTGATGTGAAACACAGATTTAATTAGAAATTAGGTAACTGGTAGCTTTTAAACTGAAAATTAGTGTTGTTATTGAAGAACTAAGAACAATTTCTCAGTATACTGAGTCCCACTCCATGGAAAATAAAAAGGAGCACAAAACTGTGGTGCTTGTACAGCTGGTCTCATGCCTGACAAAGTGTTGGGAGAGACCAGCAGGATTCATGGCTGCCCTGGGGAGACATCTCCAGCAGAGACAGCAAAGTTCTAGTGCCCCTGTGTGAGGAGAGAGTGAGCATTGGAGCATTGTGCAGCAGTCTCATTTACTAATGCTTGTGGAAGATTAATTCCAGATAGCTGGATGCTTAAAGGTCATGGAGAGCTCATTTTCTTAGATGGAAAGAACTTGAGTGGTTTAGCTTAGCAAATTTAAGAGTAACTGAAGGTATTACTGCTGTCTTGAAGTACACAAGGGAGTAGAGACAGAGAAGGCAGAGAATTATACTAAATGACATTTTTACCACAGAGATCACTGCATATCATCAAAGAATACAATTTATGCTGAGTATAAAGTCTAATATACTAGAAAGGTCTTCCAACAGAAGGCAAAGCATTGGAAGTTGTTTTAAGAGAGATTTCAGAATATTTGCAATATTGTTGCTTGTGATAGCAGTGGGAAAAACTTGATGATTCATTATGTTTTTTTTCCTATCCTAATCCCTTATGCAGTTCAAAAAAGGATTTATTCAGGAAAGTCCTGAGCTCTGTGTTCATAGATAAAGCAAAAGTGGATGATTAAGTTAATACTTATCTGGCACTGGAGATCCCATTGCATGGGACCACCCTGGCCATAATCCTGTCTGTTCAGCAGCCTGCCATAACTTTGAAAAACCAGGTGGGGAAAGTGCTTTTCTTCCTCCCATATTAGATAACTCCACCTGCCAAACAGCTGTCTACAGGTAGCTTTCTGTGATGTTATAGGCTGCAATTTTCTGTACATTTTGTTAGTTGTCTGTTGGTTTTTTATTATCTCATAATCATTTTGTTTCCTTGGGTACTCTGATGTCTTAAATCTTTCCTCTTTAGACCTGTTAGTTATTTTTTATAACAACTATTTATATTTTGGCTCTCTAATAACATCAGTAAGCTACATGGTTACTTTTCCCTGATTTCTGTGGCACAAGACATTGGAACTCATTGTTAAATGTTTCCCTTTGCTTACAGTCCTTGAGACGTATTTCACTGTATATGCCATTCATCTACCACATCCAAGCAGGTTTTAAATTCTGTCTTCAATACAAGTTAGATTTTCTGAGCCACTGTATCAAATTTTTAAAAAGAAATTCTAGGCATTTAATTTACTCGTAACAGCTTTGTTCTGATCTATGATGTTGCTCATTAGTACCCTGGCTGCCTTGAATTTTAATTTTCTTCTGCTGCATATGTAAAAAGTCTTGGTGTTCCCCTTGATGTGTGTGAAAGCCACTGAAGGGCAGGCAGCAATGTCCCTTTACCCCCTACATTTCTGTGTCCACTTCCATAGGGCAGGAGGGAAGGCAGCCCTTCCCAGA
Source organism: Phaethornis superciliosus (assembly GCA_023637945.1). Classification (NCBI taxonomy): domain Eukaryota; kingdom Metazoa; phylum Chordata; class Aves; order Apodiformes; family Trochilidae; genus Phaethornis; species Phaethornis superciliosus. The sequence continues at coordinate 14,204,267 of JAJQWJ010000001.1, forward strand.
GAGCCAGCAGCTCCTCTGGAGGATGTTTCAGAGCAGAAGTTTCTCATAGCTGTTCTTGCCTCCCAGGCCGTGAGATTTCCACGGACAATCACAATCTACGAATCTTGTGGGTTAATTTTCATGGCGCATCACTTTGTAGGGGATACATAGGTAGCTGTGGGACCTGCCCTGTACAGTATCTGGTATGTGCTTTGTTCTGTAAATACACCTTGGAGTTCTGGAATATAACAATTAAATATATAGAGCAAGAAATATGATGTATGCACTTGGAATAAAAATTCTACGTTGCACTGTAGACTTCCGAATCTTCAGCCAGAATGAATTTAGTTGCCTCCTGGCAACTGTTTTTTCTGGGCATGCCGAGGGGCTGCTGAACTGTTCAAGCGGAATCCTGTTGTACCATCTAGTGGCGTGTTGTGATAGTGCACAGGGTGGAAATTTCCCATTTTCAGGATAAGGAGTTTATTATTAATTTAATAAATTATTATTAAATTTATGTTTGTCATCTGTTAAACCCAGCAGGATTTCTTGGATTAAGGGAAGACATGAAGAACGCTGATTTAAAGTGGAAAGCATGGATAAAAGGTGGTAGAACATATTCTCTGCTGCAGCCATACCAGTTAAACTTGGCATAAGCTATCAGTAGCATCTCTGAAAATATGTTGGTCCCACTAAAGTCTAGCGTTTACTACTACACGTGCTCTATACCTTATGGCAAAGCACACCTCTGTAGTGAAATTTTTTTTTTTTTTTTTAGTAAATCGGGTAAGACCCTTCCCTCTTACGTTCCTTCACTTTCTGACAGCAGCCTCTGCTAAGTAACTTAGTAAGTTTAATTTTGACCATATCATGCCACTTTCAGATGATATCTTTCTATTGCAATTCAGCCTTCCATTGTGTTTTCCAGTGCTTTACGTGCTGCTTTGTTGTCACTGGCAATTAAATAAACATACTGACTTGTGACTTCACTGTTCTCTGCAGAAGTTTATACTGTCACACATTTGTACTGATCAGGACAAAAAATACATTCAGGAATGGGTTCTTTTTTATCTACCAAATGGATGTGCAGAAGCTTGTGCTGGCACAAAGTAAGAGGTGGCTTGGGGCAACATCCCAAGAGTTTTTTGAACACCAAGAGCAGGCTCAGCAGAAAATGCAGCATAGGACAAAATCCCTTGGGAGCTACCAAGTGTACTGAATGTGAATCCTGAACTGGGTTCAAGATCAGCTCAGGTGAATATACCAATTGCAAAGGGCCTGTTGTAGCATACTGGCTCTCAGAATTAAAGCACCTTTAAAGTGTGTCCATTTATCTGATGGATGGATGGATTAAATCCAGCATTCACTCTACATGCTAAACTAGTGCTGTCATGCTGCTGTGCAGCTAAGGCTGCTTTGAAAATTGTTTGCCTTTCTAACCAAATCTCATTAGAAGTTTATGTATAATTAACTATACAACTGAGATGAATTCATTACATTTTTTTCTTCTTTATTTTTCTTGAAGGTTCCAGATTTCCCCACTGTTGACAAAGGATGTGTTAATGACATCATTATGAAGTTCTGTTGTTTACTGTTTTCTTCAACAAGTACTAAGTTTATTGACTTTGGCAGAGAGATTGGTGTGTTGCATGATTTCAATAGATTTTTGTGACACAGAGGCATAATATAAACCAAGATGTTCCAGAATAAACAGGACTATTACTACCAGATGGAAATAGTCCTGAAGCATTATCAGACTTGTAAAACCAAAAACATTTTGGGAACAAACATCTTAGCAGTCAACTTAATCATCTTTAAAACAATATCAAAATATAAAATATTGTTTTTTGAGAAAACAGTGGAAGGATATAAACACTAATTATTTGGCATCTTGCTACTTTATTGCCTATCCACATATTTAGAATATGATAGTCTTTAAAAGGCAAGTGAACACAGTCAAGCTAGTGAACTAACTATACAAAATATTTTTAATCTGAAATGTGATATTTCTGATATAACAGAAATCAGGGCAGCTAAAAACTCAGATTTTCTGGCAGCAAACTTAAATATACATGAAATTAGAGACAGTAGATGTTGGCTGGCCTTATTTGTAGAGCTGGTCAAATGATTAATTGTGATTTTCAGATTAATTCTACATTTATCCTGGTAATAATAGCTTATGCAATCAGTGCATAATGAGCCCTGACACATGAGAGGTTTATAACTCAAATCCAGGTGACGGACATCAGGCCACGAGATAGAAATTAATCTGCTCAACAGCACAATTATTTCTCATTCTAAATGGTGAGAAAGGAAGTCTTGTGTGCTTGGGTGGAATAACTGCACAAATACAGATGATCAGTCAGGTATTACTTGTCTACCAAATGAGACATAGTAGATATTTGTAGAGAATCTGTTAAGAATTTGGAAGCAATGAAATACACTGGGTAAATCATATCTTTTAGGTCTCAAATTGCAAAACTACATATGGATTAAGTAAAATGCAAGCAGCAATGAAAAGTGAGGACTGAAATAGAGGGCAAATAAAATTAAAGTGTTACCATGCAGTTAGTTCAGTTATTATCTAACCAGATTAAATGAAGATGCTTCAGCTGTAGTAAATTAAAGATGACTGGGGACCTTCCTGCACATGGAGACCAGCTGACATGGTGTCACCTGGCTCACTGCTCATAAGGCATCAGCCTCCAAACCAGGGTGGCTGTATGACCTGGTGGGAACAATTTTTGGACCACCCTTGCACCTGGACTATACCTGGGAATTATTTGGAAGCATGTCCATGTGCCCAGTTCCTGTCCCAGAGTGCTTCACCAGCTTCTCAACAGACAGCACTCCAGAGCAGGTGGCTCTCCTTGCAGCTCTTGAATTTTCTCATATAGAAGCAGCATTTTTGTGGGAGGGCTGGAGCATCCATAGAGAGAGAGAAAGTTGCCTGGGATTTCCTTCTCATTCCCTGTTGCAGCAACTCTCATTGCTCTCCCACCTCTCCAGGCACTTGAGTCAGTCCTTGCAAGCTTGATTTCTCCCTTCAGGCACCACCCCCCTCCTTCATACTGCCTCTGTTTTTCACAGGATCTCTCTCGTGTTAATCAGTCCTGGGGGAATTTTTCCAGCCTCCTGTGATGGGAGACAGAAGGCAGCAAGAGGCTGGCAAAAAGCCAGACAGGCAGGGAATAATAATGCTGCCTTGTCTGCTCCAAACCCATTTTTTTGTAAGCATCCTGCTGTACAGTCATTTCATGAGCCATTCATCATATTCACAAGTGAGCCCTCTACTCAGAGAAAATTTGGAACAAGGCAAAGCTTAGGACAGTCTAGTTTGCCTCATTATGTGGTTGCTATAGGGTTGTTTATACATGCTGGTACCACTGCCACTGTGATATGTCAGCAAATATCTGCCTGTTGGTAAAGCACAGCCAGTAACACATCCTTTACCTGTGTGCAGTGCTTTAGAGCCTCCAGCTGGAAGAGCTACACACTGTGCTGTCATCTCATGGTCATGGGCTGCTGTGCACTGCATGTCTGTATGAACATATAATTTAAAACAACCAAACCCAGTGGGCAGTTCTCTGAACTAATGCATCTTGTGTTTCAGCACTGGAAACACTGTGTTTTGACTAGCTTCCTGGGGATTTTTTTTCCAGTGGCAGAAGGACTACCAGTCCTTTTGGTAGTCTGTTGGCCCCAGGCAGCATTCTGGTAATGTGTATTAGTGAGACATAAAGCTGGAACAACCTTTGAGGACCATGGGCAGAAAACTGCAAGACTGTCTCAGCTTGGCTGGCTCTGCAAAGGCATAGATCCATTGTTATTTCCTCCCTTCATCCCTTCTACATTGAGCACGTACCAAATTCTGAACTATGTATAGTATCCAGATTTTACCTTCTCCATGCTTTCCTGCTAACACCCAAGAGAGAAGAGCCCGTTTTTTTTTTAAAGAACTCTCAAAGAGGTATATATAGGCTTGGCACATAACATATGTGCATACAATTTACATTAAGCTACAAATTTCAAGCACATAATTAAAATGCATATTGTTAATGGAAGGCAGAAATTATCATAGAATCATAGAATCATAGAATTAGCCGGGTTGGAAGGGACCTCAGAGATCATCAAGTCCAACCCTTGACCCACCGGAGCAGTTGCTAGACCATGGCACTGAGTGCCACATCCAGTCTTTTTTTAAATGTCTCCAGGGACGGAGAATCTACCACCTCACCGGGCAGACCATTCCATTGCCTGATCACCCTCTCCGTGAAGAAATTCTTTCTAATATCCAATCTAAATCTCCCCTGACACAACTTAAGACTGTGTCCTCTTGTTTTGTTGAAAGTCATCTGGGAAAATAGTCCAACTCCCACCTCGCTACAGCCTCCTTTCAGGTAGTTGTAGAGAGCAATGAGGTCTCCCCTGAGCCTCCTCTTCTTCAGGCTGAACAGCCCCAGCTCTCTCAGTCTCTCTTCATAGGGCCTGTGCTTGAGTCCCTTCACCAGCCTGGTTGCCCTCCTTTGGACCTGCTCCAGGACCTCGACATCCTTCTTAAACTGAGGGGCCCAGAACTGGACACAGTACTCGAGGTGTGGCCTAACTAGCGCTGAGTACAGGGGCACGATCACCTCCCTGGACCTGCTGGCGACGCTGTTTCTGATCCAGGCCAGGATGCCATTGGCCTTCTTGGCCACCTGGGCACACTGCTGGCTCCTGTTCAGCTTCCTGTCAATCCAGACTCCCAGGTCCCTCTCTGCCTGGCTGCTCTCAGCCACTCTGTGCCCAGCCTGGAGCTCCCCATGGGGTTGTTGTGGCCAAAGTGCAGGACCCGGCACTTGGCCGTGTTGAACCTCATCCCGTTGGAATCAGCCCAACTCTCCAGCCTGTCCAGGTCCCTCTGCAGAGCCCTCCTGCCTTCCAGTTGGTCCACACTTCCTCCCAGCTTGGTGTCATCTGCGAATTTGCTGATGATGGACTCAATCCCTTCATCTAGGTCGTCGATAAAGATATTGAACAGAACTGGGCCCAACACCGATCCCTGGGGGACACCACTGGTGACCGGCCGCCAACTGGATCAGCACCGTTCACCACCACTCTTTGGGCCCGGCCCTCCAGCCAGTTCCTAACCCAGCACAGGGTGCTCCTGTCCAAGCTGTGGGCCGACAGCTTTTTCAGAAGAATGCTGTGGGGGACGGTGTCAAAGGCCTTGCTGAAGTCCAGGTACACCACATCCACAGCCTTCCCCTCATCCACCAGACGGGTCACCTGATCATAAAAGGAGATCAGGTTGGTCAGGCAGGACCTGCCCTTCCTGAACCCGTGCTGGCTGGGTCTGATCCCTTGCCCATCCTGCAGGTGCTGTGCGATTGCCTCCAGGATGATCTGTTCCATAATCCTACCAGGCACTGAGGTCAGGCTGACGGGCCTGTAGTTTCCTGGATCCTCCTTCCGGCCCTTTTTGTGGATCGGCGTGACATTCGCCAACTTCCAATCATCCGGGATGTCCCCAGTGAGCCAGGACTGTTGGTAGATGATAGAGAGGGGCTGGGCAACCACTTCTGCCAGCTCCCTCATCACTCTTGGGTGGATCCCATCCGGTCCCATAGACTTGTGGGGATCTAAGCAGCTCAAGAGGTCACTGACTGTGTCCTTCAATATTTCAGGGGGGCTGTTTAGATTTTTATCACCTTCTATAGGCTCCAGAGGCCTGCTATCCATAGGATGATCTGTCTTTTTGTTGAAAACTGAGGTAAAGAAGGTGTTAAATACCTCAGCCTTTTCCTCATCTTCGCTAACTATATTCCCACCCATGTCCAGTACAGAATGAATGTTTTCCTTGCCCCTTCTTTTACTATTGATGTATCTGTAGAAGGATTTCTTATTATCCTTCACAGTGGTAGCGAGATTCAGTTCGTGTTGTGCCTTTCTCTCTCTGATTTTCTTTCTACACGACCTGACTATTTTCCTATATTCCTCTCGAGAAGTTAGTCCTTTTTTCCATAATTGATAGGCCCTCTTCTTAACCCTAATTTCTTTCAGGGTCTCCCAGTTCAGCCAGACCGGTTGCCTTCCCCGCTGGCTCGCCTTTCGGGACTCCGGGATAGCCTGCTCCTGTGCTTTCAGAATTTGCTCTTTGAAGTATGTCCATCCCTCCTGCACCCTTCTGTTTTCAAGGGCTGTTTTCCAGGGTATACTCTGAACTAGTCTTTTGAATAGTCCAAAGTCTGCTCTCCGGAAGTCCAACACAGAGGTTTTACTGACGACCCTCCTTGTGTCCCTGAGTATTGAAAACTCTATTATTTCGTGATCACTGAATTAGGATCTAAGGGTTTTGGCAAAACCTTCTCTAAGATGGAGCTTTATTTGATTTTTCGTGAAGTTGATATAAATTAAGAATTACTCCTTGAAGTCATATCTTAGAAAAATGGATGCCATTGAGCATGTCTCATAGAAATAGCTTTACTTGAAGAATCTGGCTTCAATATAAAAGCAGAAGGTAGAAATCAACCCAAAGAAGAGGAGCTGTATTCAGATTGCTTTCCTGCAGTAATGCTCTGTTCCTCTCGTTGTATGTAAAGTGAAGTCCTTGCCCAGGCACATACTACCACAATTGGATACAAGGAAGAAATTTTTTACAATGATGGCGTTGAAACACTCTAACAGGTTTCCCAGAGAAGTTGTGGATGCCCCATTATTGATAGTATTCAGAAAGTCATGCTAGATGGGGCTTTGAGTAACCTGATCAAGGCAAAGATGTCCCTGGCAATGTCAGGGAGGTTGGACTAGGTGATCTTTAAAGGTTTTTTTCTAACCCAAACTACTTACTCTATGATTCTATGAAAAATTATGGTCTCTCCCGGGCACACAGTTTCAGCCTTTCCCACCAGCTTTTCTTTGTGCAAGACATAATGACAGCCATGGGATTTGTTGGGTTGTAAAAAAGATCTCCTTTCTTGCTACAGTTCCACTGGCAGATGGAGTCCCACAGCAAAGCCCGTGTGCCACACATCATTTGGGTCTGGGAGAAATGCTTCCACAGTTTTAGGTCTCTCTCCTTTGGTTTTGAGCCCTGCCAAAGAATAGACTATACGGTAAGCATGGACATTGTTCCGATTGATTTCTGCCCATGTCTTATATATTAATGTATACTCAGCATAAATGTAAAATTCCCCATCTCACACTGGTGACACATCTCTCACAGCAGCCTAATTTCAGTTGCTTGCTTTTTAGCCTTTTTGGCAAATGCCTGTTGTCAAGTGCAAGGGGTTCCATGGCTTGGCAAAAGATTCAAGGGGTGCTGGAGATGTCCTTGCTGAAGTCTGCCTGAATGTCAGGAAGCTGAGATGGTGTATTCCAGGCTGACCACTTAAACTCCTCCATTAAAAACTGAAGTGCTCGCCTGATGGGGAGCAGTCAGTCCTCCCACACAGCTCACTTCCCCATGCAGCCCAGCAGCTCCCAGTGTGGATCTGCTGGCAGGGCCTGGCTCAGCCCCAGCTCTCCATGCTGGGAACACAGCCAGGGGCTGTCATGTGCCTGAGGCCAGCCTGGAGCACTGCCTCGCAGGCTCACACGTGGCAATGTCTCTTTGCACTCGAAAGACCCTGACATGCCTCTGTCTAAAGAGTTCTGCATGCTTGGCAAGTAGCCCACTGGTGATTTTCCAGTGGCACGTGTTCAGTGACTGCTGCCGTTAGCTTTGGCAGGGGCAAGGAAAACATTTTGGAACTCTGGAAAATTCCCAGTACTCACACTCCATCTGACAGCATCCTCCTTCAATGGTATCTCTGAACTGAGAAAGATCAAGGAGCTTAAGCAATCAGCTAGAGCCTTAAAAAACAAGGAGGAAGGGAAGGGACAGAAGAAGGAAAAAGCAAGAAGCAATTTTTATTCTCTTCAAGAATTTAATGGTATAATTTCTTTTTCCAGTATTCAAAAGTTAATGATTGGTCTGCAAAGCCATTCTATTTTTAAGCTGTGCTGTTAGTGTAAAAATCAGGCTCTTGCTAGAGCTGAGATTCCTTTTCATTCTGTCTTCTGATCCTTTGCCTTTAGGAGGTGACATTTGTCAGCTTTTCTCTGCAGTCTCCATGACTAGAACCTACTTTTCATTGTCATGAAAGCTGAGATCCTCACATACTCATGTGACTGCAGAAGCTGGGGACAGAAGTACATTGCGTCCTAGGGGGGCAGGCATCTGAGGTCTGGCAACACTTTGGAATTCTCCTGCAGAGGTCCTGCCATGCTTAGTGTCCCAGAGATAATGTGCAAAGTCACAGATGAGCTGAAGGAGCAATCTAAAGGTCACGTTCAGCCCTGTGCAATGACCCAGCAGAAGATCACACACCTCTCAAGTATGACCTCTCCATCTAGGCTATGCTGACATTCATGTTGCCCTCAAGACTGGCTTGAATTACACTCAAGGTGCAGTCAGAAGAGCTGACATCTCTGCTGGTGACTGCAAAAGTGAATGGAAGAAAAATCTCAGAATAAGAAAAGGACTTGAGGTTTGGGTCTTATTATCATCTTTCCTTTCTGATAGACCATTTATTCCTTCCACACCTCTCTTCTGTTGACCAAAACCAGTATCTAATTCAGAAAGTATCTTTTGGATGAAGGTAATGGTACAATATATAAAGAGAATAAAAATATATTAAATGTTTTGACTGATGTACATTACATGTGTATATAGAATATGCATGTATTGAAATTAAAATACTCCATTTTTTTCATGCTTTCTATTAAAATGCTGTAGTTTTAAATTCTGCAAGCAGATTTTATTCTGAAATTTGCCTTATTTAATAATGATAATGTATTTCAAACTGAACAAACAGAGAACATATTGTTTCGGATCCAACAAAATCTTTCAGCTGTGTGTGAATAAATTATTTTTTACTTCACTATTAAGAAAAATTAGTCCTCAGCATGGGACTCACTGCAGACTGACAATGTAGGAGATTGTCCGGGAGCCTGTAGGGAACCAGTGCTGGAGGCAGCAGAGTCCCCACCGCTGCCCCAGGCTGCTGGGGCTCCTGAATGACGCTGGAGCTGCAGGAGCTGCTTTGGGCAGAGGGGCTCACATTGCAGCTGCTGCTTCCTGCACCAGCCCTTGCCAGGACACATTGGTTTGGTCCCGAGCTTATGCAAAAGCTTGCGGGGAAACAAGGGTGCCTATGAATTGTGCAGTCAGCTGGCAGTGCATTTTTAGTTCTATGTTAGGGTAAAATACCCACATGCCCTTGATAATAGCCCTCTCGTGTACATCAGCAACACCACACTCAAGCAGAACTTGCTTCTCTTGGGTTAAGAGTTATCTCTTTTGTCATATTATAAAAATTATTATTAAGGAAAGGAAAAACAATAAGAGCCTTTTCAATGTTTTTGTTTTGTTTTGTTTTTCCTCCATTATTTGCACAGCCAGACAGAGGGTTTCTGTATCTTCTGACTTCTGGAGCAAGTTTGAACTGAAGGTTGTGCCAAGAATTGGATTCTTTGTCCTCTTTTAGGCTGACAGCTCTGGGAGGAAGGGTGTATGCTGCAAGAGTAGTCCTTGGCTACTCCAAGAGTCCAGAATACTCTGCCTTGGAAGCATGTTTCTGGGGAAGGCATTTTGGGCATTTTGTGGCCCATTTGGCCATGCTGATGTTTTCCCAGTGCCTTTCCTGTGGCAGGGGACGTGTAGAGTGCCCCAGCACAGGGTGGGGTGACACTGCTGCTTGACGTTTAGCACAAAAATAAAACCCAGAGCAATGGAACAAGCTCAGACAGGAAATAACTTATTTTGTTGTGCAGCTGCTATGACAGCAATGTTGATGTTGGATCTTCCCTAGAAGAAAGTAAAAATTAAGTGCAACAAAAATAAGGCCTGACACCTGGATGACAAGTTGTTGCCTCACTCTGGAAGGTGGTTTCCTACAGCCTCTCTGCACAGAGCATTGTTGTACGTTTATCTTCTAAGACACAAAGCTTTGAGTAAGAAAAAAAATGGAATTTTAATTCTGTTTGGCTGAACCCAGTATGAAACAGGGAGAGATTTTCCAATAGCACTTGAGACAGTTTCATTTTCATTGCCCTTGAGATAGAAATTTATAGTCTTGTCACTTGATGGCAGCTGCTTGCAGTCTTAACTCTTGGGCTGCCTTTGGAGAAAAGGGTAATAGTCTTCAGTGACCATAAAATTTTCTCTGGTCATTTAATTCGGGAAAATTTAGGATTTTCTGGCACCAGAGCTGACTTGGTTGTAGTTTTTACTGCAGTCATCATGCTTTCTATGAGGAAGATGCTATGCTCTCTACTCAGCCCCCTGGCAAAAAGTATGCACTTCATCTTGGCAGGTACATGTTTGCTTCTTTTTTTCCTCTCAATTTACTCTCCCTGTGTTGCTGAGAAAAGGGAAAAGCTCTTTTTCATCAACCCTTTCTCTAGCACCACAGGCCATTTTTAACTTTTGAACAAAGTGGGAGCAGGGAGTATTTGTGAAGTTGTGTGGCAACAATTGGCTGTAGAGGAAAATCAATGCTCCTCACCAAAGTAGTTCAATAGCCTTGTGCATCCCCAGTGGTTTTGTTTCCAGATGCTATGTTTTGCCCTAGTAACATTTCAAGTTGTTATTATCCACCAGGCTTGAGTTAATTAACTTTTTTTAAAATGTGTGGAAACAGAGACCTGTGTCGATGATTGGGTGTTGCCTATGCAAGGCCTCAGCCTTAGCAATAGTAATGCTAACCAACTTAGCAATAGGCCTTAGTCTTGGCAATGGTAATGTTAACTAAATATAGTCATCACATATAATCATGTATTCAGCAATATTAGTATAGCCATATATAGCCATATACAGCCATGTATTGCAGGATTTAATGAGTCTACTGTCCTTGAACAGCAGGAGAACCTGAATTTGGCTAAAACTGATCATTAAATTCAGGATGTAATTCCGAGTGTGACAATCCTCGGAAACCGCAAGAGGAGGATCTGTTAGTTTGTAGCCAACCAATAATGAGCTTAGTTTTTGCAATATGTATGAGCTAATTATAATCAATAACCAATCATTTAATGGAAAACATATGTTATGTAACCCTAATAATATAAATATCTGTCTGATGCTCTAATAAAGTTGAACTTGACAATCATATTGATTGTGTCTACAAGTTCCCTTCTTGCGACAGACCTGCACCAAAGAGTTGGGGATTCCTGGTGAAATGGCATACAAGAGGCTGAGCAATGCCATTAATGGGTATCTACTGGCTCAATGGGACCTACGTCTGATTCCTAGAGAATTTATGAGTCTGGAGTCAGACACAGCTACCCTGGAGCTTTTCAGGCCCAGGATGACAAATTGCTTGATGTGATACCCCAGCTGACCCTGCTCAGAGCAGGAACTCAACTTGAGCCTTCCAGCCCCATGAATATGGTGATTGTGTGTTTTCTTACACTGGGTTTCCCCAAAAGAAGTGGCACCAGCCTAAAATCATGAGGGCAATTGGAAAATTAATATGACTTAAACAGTTTCATCTTTTGTTGTAGTTTCTTGAACATCCAGAACCACATTTTTAAACTTTGGTTTTAACCTCAAAATGTAAAATGTTTTTTTAAAAGTGAAGGCTGAGATTTCCATATAATCCCAGGGCACCTGCAAGTACAGTAAATCAAGGCCAGGACCCACACTCAGGCTCACGTGCCTCACACCCTGGGTGCCTCTGTGGCTGCCACATGCCTTGAACTCACACTACCCAAAGTCTGTTTGACAAGGAAACAAAAGTTTTGTTTGCACGGAAGCAAAGGATAAAACAGGAGTGTCTCTGCCACCTCCAGGTTTTCCTATTCTTGTTTAAAATGCAAGTCTTGAAAAGGAAATCCTGTTTGTTCCTGTTTGTCTACATGGTATCTCCTTCTCCTTTCCTTGAATTTCTCCTAGCCATGAGGAGAACCTGCCCTCCCACATGAAGCCCATATGTGCCACAGTGGCCTTGTTGGATTTACAGGCAGTAGCCAGCCCATGCTGGATTGTTTTCCAGGATGCTGCCACAAACCCTGGACTTCCTGCAGCTCCCTGAGAACACTGGGAGCTTCATGATATCCCTTCTCATGACAGGGAGGGATGCACAGTTGTGCAACCCACTGCTCCGTTGAGCCATGGAAAATTTGCTTTCACCCTCTTGCAGACAGAGTAGGTCATAGCCAGCAGCTGGCAGAGCTGGTGGACACGTCTCCTGGAGCAGAGTCACATCCACACATTTCTCATTAACTGCTATCAAATTCATAGAATCATAAAATCATTAAGTTTGGAGAGCACCTATAAGATCAGATCCAGCCATCAACCCAACACCACCAGCCAACGGAATTACGTCCTCAAGTGCTACATCCACACATTTTTTTAACACCTCCAGGGATGGTGACTCCAGCACTTCCCTGGGCAGCCTGTCCCAATGCCTGACCACTCTTTCCATAAAGAAACTTTTCTTAATATCAGTATGAACCTCCCTTGTTGCAGCTTGAGTCCATTTGCTCTTATCCCATCACTGGTTACATGGAAGAAGAGACCAAGCCCCACCTCACTACAACCTCCTTCCAAGCAGTTGTAGAGAGCAATTAGGTCTTCCCTCAGTCTCTTCTTCTCTAGCCTAAACAATCCCAAATTGCCAGTCCAAAAATCCTAAATTCACCATAGCCTCAGCAGTATGAAGTTGCCCAGCAAGACTGAGCCACACATCAAACTTCTCCTGCCTGAAATAACTTCTTGGGGCTTTAAAGTCCATCTCCTTTCATTAGAAAGAAACATGATTACTGAGAGACCAGTGGTGACAGTGGTGACAAATGACATGGTGATGCTCACCACTCAGGCACTGTCTTGTGCACTTACTGTGCAGTCATTTCTGCTGCCACACACTCTCCCAGGGGAATTCCATGGTAAGGACAGTGATGGCAGTTTTCCCACTATCTGTCTGTTGGATGGGGACCAATTACCCATCCTGGCAACACCAAAGGAGGGAGATACCATCCCTTATACCCCTGCCCACGAGTGCCCCAGCACAGGAGTGAGGAAGCAGGTAAGGAACCTGCTTGGTCCATAATGAGATATGGAGAAATTGCTCAGAGAGTGAGACAGCCCTTCACATAACTGAAGCTGGAGCTAGAAGAGCTGATATCAACTGTTACTGATACAGGGCACAATCCCATCCCACAGTGAGACAAGCAACATAGCTCCAACATCCTGATCAGCCCAGCCATGAATCCATACAGTTACTCACAAGCATGGTGTGTGAGGCTGAAGGTGAGAGCTCTCTTTGAGCCCAGCACTAGTTTCTAGCTTCAGAAACCTAAAGCAAATCAGCCTCAAAGATGCTAGCTTGGGTCTGGAGTCAAAAAGCATTTTTATACTGGCCTAGTTGTCTAAATAAATAGTAAAAATAAAGACGGTCCTCAAAATAAACCAGTTCTAATATCAGAGGAGGGCAGGAGCTGGGCAAGGATAATTATTTAATGTAATCCTCCAGTTCAATGGCTAAAATAAATTTTCTTACCAAGTTTTTGTAGAAAGCAAATCCAAGGTATTAAAATACAATTCCATACTACTGCTATTGGAAGTGGGGCTATAGCATGAGCTGGATGTAGAACTGCTCTAGGGACCCCAGGAGGCAGAGCTGGGGGTCAGGCTCATCACCCAGGCTGGGTGCTGTGGTGACTGCTGGGCAGGAGCTGGGCTGGGCTTCCCACCCAGCACAGGGAAACCTGAGTCTGAAGGGATCATGTTAGGCCTAGGATTATTATTTCTTCCACACCAGAGGTGGGCAGGACAATCCATAAACGTATAGAACACAAATTGACATTGACTTGGCTTCAATTACATTATTTTGAGCCACCAACTGGCATTTTATCTGCTCTGTTACACTGGGCTCCTGTCAGCATGCTGTAGGTGGCTGTGGGACACTCATGCCCAAGCTGGGGTGTCTGTGGTCAGGGAGGGTTTTATTCCTCCCACTACCCCACTGGCTGCCTTGGGAGCTTGGTGGCTCCTGGAAGCAGAGTATAGGCCTCCAAAAGCCCAGCCAAATCCTGCCTCTGCTACTCCTTGGGAGGTGGGAGACAGATTGCCAACAAAATGCTGGGTGGTGAGGGAAGGTGCTGCATCCCCTCAGGTCTCTGTGGGAGGGCACATCCCCCTTTGCCCACTGTGGGAGACTTTGGAGCCCCAGACACCCCTCGAGCCCTTGATGCAGGCACAGACACCTGCCTGATCTGGCTTTTTGGGCATTGTGGTTTTGGGAGACTCTGAGCTAAGCTCTGGGTGCTGAGCCAGTGTGGCTGTAGCAGGGACTCTGGAGACTGACAACAAGAGTCCACCCCTGCTGTACCCAGCTGGAAGAAAACACTGGGCTTTGGTGTGAGCTTAGTGCAGAGATGAGCTAATTACCAGGCAAAATGTCTGCTAGAAGAGAATACAGTGATTGATTAATTAAACATTTATTAAAGGCATCCCTGGTTTGCACTCTTTGGGTTCAGAAAGGATTTACTCCAAAAGCTCCAGAGACTTATATTTTTTATGGCAGTGAATTTTTAATGACCCTTGAATTATCTGTTTCAGATGTAGAAAAGCCTTCAGGCTTCTCTGTTTCTCCATGATATTAGTTAGACATGTTTAAGCATAATGCTTTTGATTCTTGGCTATTGCTAATCACACATAGTTCTACAAGCTTAAAAAAAACCCCACAATGCCACTCTAGTCCTGGCTATTCAGGAATATATTAGGCTGAGCAGCAAAGAGGCAAAAAAAGAAGCAGTGGGTGATTTCTTGAAGAGCAGACCTTAATTCCATATGAAGGAGTCTCATGCTCAGCTTTGAGGGAGATAATCTACTGAGCATTTTGGAGATAATCTACTGAGAAAGTGAAACTTTTTGTCTTTTTAGGTTTCAGGTACAGCTGTTGCTTCAACTGGGGACCTGAGCAAGGGCAGTTTGCACTGATTATACACTGCCTGGCATTAAAATGTTTCAGCCATAAGAGGATGAAAATCAACAGAAGCAGCTCTAAGGAGGACTTGCAGCAGGATGCATTATCAAGCAATGAAGAAGACAGGCCAGTTAGTGTCTTCTCTAACCACCACAAGCCAGCACATTAATTTGATACTTAAGAGTTTGAATGAGAAGGGCATAGCTGCACACAGCCTGCTTGGTTGCAACCCCAGTGAGTTATGAAATATGCTCTACAAATGTAAGTCATTATTGTTGCCTGTATGGCCCCAAGCCACAACAAAAGATACCTGCAATGGCTGTTGTTTTGTGCCTTTGGTGTGCTACAGGGCTCAAGGCCAAAGGCAGCATCATTGGACCCAGCCAGGAAATGCCTCAGTGCAGTGCCTTGCCAGTACAGGCTCTGAGGAGTTGTTCCAAGATGAAGTCTTCCTTTTTTGCTTTGGTCTTAAACCCCCCCTATCCCCCTTTTTCCAAAATTAGAATGAATGCAATTGATTTTGTGTCCTTTCTCTGGTAAGGAAAGCAGGGGGAAAGAAAAAAAAAGGGGAAAAGGAAAGAGTTTACTTTCCAATTTTTAATTATTTCCTCTGGTTTACCCCACCTACCAGTTATTCTCAATGTATTTCCTGCACAAAAATACCTTTAACAATGGGTGGAACCTTGACTGGACCGTCATCTTATGCTACACATGCTCTAAATACAATAGTTCCAGCCCAGAATACTTCCTTTTTGGAGTAAAAAGCATCAGCAAAACAATAATAAGCATTCTAAGGGTGGTTAGCATTTGTTATTAAGACATCTTGCACTGCCTTTGGTGAAGAAGGGAAGAGCCAGGAATGCTTTAGCTGTTCCTCTGAACCTGTGCTATTCTGAAAACAAATCAAACAAATAGGGGCAGCTCAGTAAAACAAGTATAAACAATGGCAAGGTAGCATCATCTCACCCACCCTGCACTAGACCACAGGCCAGAAGCCCCAACACCTCCCCCTGACCCCTACCTGCCCTGCAGCTTTCCTGTCAGTGCTGCTTACCAGCCTCCTCCCAGCAGTGAGTGAGGTTTCCATGCCCCAGAAATCTAAATTTCAAAGCTGTTGTGAACTGATGATCACCACATGTTTTGGATTAGGTCAGTTAAAACATTTTGGTTTTAATTATTGCAAAAATACTTCATTTTACTTCAGTTATATTTAGTTTTATTATTATTTAAATTTTCTGTTTTAAAAATTCTAGTACCTTTTTTTTTTTTTTTTTAAACTCCAATTGTAGGTAAGCCTCATACTTGCAGAATTATGCTGATAAACTCCACAGTTTCAAAACTTTTCTAACCAGCTAGCAAATATACAGATTCATCAAAACAAAAACCTTTCTGCAAACAATTCTGGTTTTAGCAAACTGGCATTTTTTTAAGGAAAAATATGGTTCACAGGAGAAATTCCAGTTCTCTTTGCCCAAATTGTTGTATAAAGGCTTTCATAACACTCAAAGGTCAGTTTATTTTTTCAGAGAAAACAAGTTCAAATTTTCTTCCACTTCTCCTTCTCTTACTTGAAAATAAATAAAGATAAATAAACATTCCCAGTTTGGTATTAAAAGCACCATTTGTACTCCTACAAGAACTTTATACATTTGAAGCACAATAGAAAAAGTGGTTAAGTAGCTAAAAACTTCTGTGTCTGAGCTGGTGAACCCAAAGCTGTGGAAATGCTGGAGTCCCACGGATGAGACATTGCCCATGGCTTGCAGAGCTTGTCAGTTGCCACCAGGCTACAGGGAGGCCCAGTGTCCCACAGCTCCTTGTGAGGTCCCTGGGGTGGTGGCTGTGCTTTGCTCTGTGCAGCCCTGCTAAGGGTCACAATGAGCAAAAAACCCAAAACTTACCTTGAAGTTGGGCATCTGTTCAGATGACATCAAGTTCTCCTGCCCCTGGATTTACCCTTGAGTTTTCAAAGACAGAATTCAGTCATGGCTGGAATGCTATCCAGGTGCCTGTGTCCTGCCAAGGCCACTGGCATGGCCATGGAGGGACACTGAGCCAAGAGGACAGTGGTACCACTGGTACCCAGTTGGCAACTGCTGCAGGGACTACTGGGGAGTTGTTGATGTGGTGCAGGTTTGCTGGAGAAGGAGGATAAGCTCCTTGTTATAAAGCCTCATTATGGGAGATACTAATCTTGTTAAAGAGAGGCTAGGGGGTAGCTGACAAATGTTTATATATATCCACCTGCAGAGAAAAAGTGACATTACAGAGGACTATTGGGCTGGTGAGATGTGGTGCCAGGAGGACAATACTATCAAGAAATCACATCTACAATATGAAACAAATTTGGAGAGGGAGCTGTTAGTCACAGGATCAAGTGGCCCAGGCTGTGCTTAAGGCACTGGGCAGGAACGTGCAGTGCTGCAGCCAGCAGCCCCTGCCTGCCAGAGCCACACCACCTACACACAGACCAAGTGGCCAGCTGCCTTGGTCACAGGAGGTTGTCTCTTTATTAAATGCTAAATTCTGGCATAGAAAATGGAAGAGGCAGTTCTAGCACAGAACAGGTGGTGTTAAGGAGAATCCTGCAGGTAACTTTCCAGGTCTGAAGTTACAACCATTGCTTATCACTCAATCAAGTAATTATTGCTTCTTTATTCATTGATGAGGGGTCAGGGTGTCTTTGTACTCTGAGATAAGACATGATGTAAAGGCACCTTATATGTAAAGCAGAAGAACAGGTAGGAGAGGAGCAGGTAAGAGGGAGATGCTCAGGCTGCCCCTTTGGGAGGGCAGTGCCTGCTGAGGGTTCCCAGCTGTCAGACTTCGCTGTTTGCAGCAATCACTGTGCCAGAGCTGGGAATGGTGTATATATATGTATATACTGCACATATAAATTTCTTCCTTTAATCAAGATGCTGTTGCCTTGCAAATGGAAGGAAATGACACTCAGACTTACAGACAGGGATCAGACCACTTTAACAAAGACGTGCTTATTCTTCTGGAATAATTCTTCTTGGAAGAACAACCTGGAGGGCATTTCCAGAAGCTGTTGTTGGTGCCCTGGATTGCTCCAAGGAAGTAAACTGCTCAGAAAATAAGTAGCATTTATCAGGTACCTGGGATCTGCTCCCTCTGTGGAAGCTCAGGGTATGTGCTCCTTCCCACTCATCATGTTCCTAGCAGAAAAGTCCCAAGACACAAACAACTGAAAATAGCAAAATGATCTCATAGATCAGTTGCTAAAAATATAGTGAAGAGTCTAGTTACAAAAACTGTGGCCCTGTGGTTTGTCATTCACCTAGCAGAGGAATACATCAGAGAATCCAGGACTCTTCCACTTTCTAAATAATTTTTCCCTACTGATCTTGCCTGCTGTCCTTTTCTGACCTGCACAGAGATGGGATCCATCCCACTAGAGAAGATCTTATTCAGAAGTAAGAGCCAACAAACAAGGCAGGAGCACAGCACATTCTCTCGTGGGCCACCAGCTCTGCCAACACCTGCCCATCACTGCAGGGAGCCCTGTCCCAGGCATGCAACATCAGGAGGGAAAAACCTCACACCCTGTCCTGAGACAGCAGACTCCCCAGAGGAAATGATTTGACCAGAAGCCTGGTGCTGCCTGAAGACCTGATGTAGTTTGGCCTGAAGCTGCTCACTCATCCTGAGGAGATACCTGGTGCCTTGGAACAACTGTTTCCCTACAGACTCCCTTGTCTGTACAACTTTGCTCTCCCCCACCTTGCAGCTAGGCTGGCCATGAACTCAGTTTTGAAACACAAATGCAGCTCATATAGACAGCTGGGCCTCATGTGCATACACACCTCCTGTGCAAAAAGATGGTTGCCCATCCGTCCTCACACCTCACCAAGGAGGAGTGATGAGGAACAGGAAAATGCACTCCATAAATCCTTGTTTTTTCCTGAGAGTATGCTGGTCTTTTGAGGGGAATGTCCTCTTCATCTTTGGTTGTTTTTTTGGCTGGTTAATCCCCACACTCTTAACTTTGTAGTTCACTGATCCAGACCTGCTTTGTACTCAGTGGCCTAAATTTCATGCTACCATTATCCATACATTCACTCTGGAAACTCTAACCCCATCTAACACCTCTCTGGGCCCAGATTTGGATAATGCCCCATTAGTCCTGGGGGCTGGGAGGGCAAAGTGGCAGCAGCACCAGAAGGTAGAGGAGGAGGTAGGAGAGACCATGGAGTTGCTCCATGTCAGTGGTTATCCTGCAGAGGTGGAAACGACCCCAGGCAGAGTGGTTTCCACTCACAGGGATCTTATATCCCCCAGGGAGCTGCACACTGAGTCTGCAGCGGGTGTGTGAGTATTTCTGTAGAAGAAAACTCCTGGCTCCTATCAAGTAAACAGCGTTGGAGAAACACAGGTAGATAGCCCAGGCAAGATCTGGGAGGTGTATTGTACTGCATTATCTCTGTTGTGCTGTAGATAATTCAGCACATAACTACATCTGAGCTACTCCAAAACCACACAGGTTCCTTTCCCAATGAGGTCTGGTGGGTGGTGAAGTCCTGGTTGAAGCAGTTCAGCCCGTGAGCTCCTTCCTTTGCAGACCTGCTTGCTGTGCAGTTACCTGTAAGCTTGGGCAAGGCCAGGAGTTTCTTCTCCTGAACCCTGTGGATACCTGTTCTGCAGGAAAGCTGGGTGTCAGTCAGACACAGCACACCACCTCCCCTGTTGGGTGGCCCCATTACTGATGGTGGTTATCCCACCCTTGTGCCCACAGCATTCCGGTGCCTCAAAGCCCTACATCCTCTTTAAACAAAATTCCTAAACTTGGGTTGCTGGCATTCCTGGAAAGACAGGCAGACTGCAGATTTGGTCTGTGGTTGCATGTGCAACATCTTCAGGAAACAAGTGCTGACAGATCCTGAGCTGGGCCCTCTTGTGTGTGTGAGTAGTTACTGCTGGTGTAACAGCGCTGGGGGCTGCGGGCTCTCAAACCCGAGAGCAGGTATTGCAAGCCTGGGCCACATGTATCTCAAGAAGTTTTGCTCCCCTTTAAAAATTTTCCTTTCACATAAGGAAGTGGTTTGTAGTGACTTTTGGCACATAAATGAGTGAACATTGTATTTACATTAATTTCAGAAGCTTTTAGATGTTGTTGAAGCAACATATTTGGAACATATATATTATCAGGTAGATTTAAGTCCACCACAGCTATCTTCCACCTTCCTTATCAATTACCCAGATTTATATTTCAGGGTACATTTAAAAGTATAAATTTAAGAGTATAAATTTAAGTGCATCTGCTAGCTGCATGATTGTCTGATGGTTCTCTGAGTGCTAAGTGCTCGGACTGCACTTAGTGGTCTCACTGGGGGCTTCCCCTCACCCCATGGCCCAGCAACCCCATTGCAGCTCAGGCAGAGCCTGGGTCCTGTGGCTCAGCAAGTTTTGTCCAGCACACTCCTGGGATGGACAAAGTGCCAAATTTGGGCTGTGCTGGACAGGACATTCCCAGGGTGATGTTTCCTGCTTCTCCTGTGACTTTACCCAGCTAACACATGGGTCCCACTTCTTCCCTGTGACCGTGTTTTCTCCAGACAAGTATTTCCAGACTTTTCCTTACCTAAAGGTAATCATTAGGCATTACAGTACAAACCAGGATTCTGTTGGCAGCACTTCCTGCTCACAGATGAAAAGAGAAGGAGATTCCAAAGGGAGAAGCAGGTGGTCTATAACCTATCAGTTCAGAGCACTTTGCTGGTGTACTGACAAAGAGCACTAACTAGGGCTGCTGTCTTTTTAATGATGGGGTTGAAGGTCTGTTGAATAAAGAAAATGCAATGTGAATTCCTTCATGGCTATAGTAGAGCACCGTATTTGGCTTTAGAAACTTCAGCAATGTGAAATTACCAGGTAATTAACTACATGGATTGGTTCCATCCTTTCACTGATCTCAAAATATTGATCATTGAGAATCATCAATGTGTACAGCCGTGGTTAGCAGTGATGCCAAAGTGCTGAGGTCTTGCCACAGTTCAATTTGTTTATCGGTGAACTAGACAATGAAGTTGAAATTCTGCTGATAAAGCCCATGGAAGATGTGAATTCGAGGGTAATAAAGACAGACAAAGACAGGTTACTGTTATGCAAACCTGACTTGCCTGGTCATGGTCCCATGACATCCACTGGCAGGTAGCTAAATACCAACTTACACAACACTAGACAGACATGCAGACTGTCTTGGCAAGCAACAACTCAGAGACAGATTTAGGAGTAATCATAGATGATCATTTCAGCATAAGCTGCCAGTCAGGTGGTAACTAAAAAGGCTGCTTACACAACCCTTTCACATATAAAATGGAGCTATTGGGAAGAAATAGGGCAAAGATCCCTGTATGCAGAGTTTGTGAAAGACCACAGCCCCTGAAAGAGCACTATTAGAATATATTTAAGTCTTTATGGACATTTCCTTCTATAGTTAGAATACATACACATCCATACTTAGATTTGTCTATTCATATATAGATATACTGCATGTTTCTGTGTTTAATATATATATATGTTTATATATATATATATAGATACTTGCATTTATGTGATCACTGTGAAGTCAGTGTAGGTAAAAGACCAGTTTGCCAGAGCTCACTTTGTACCCAGCAGATACGCCAGAGGTACCTCAGTAGTTTCAATATTCCTTCATTGCAAATATAAAGATGAACAGGTTTACATATCTGCTTACTTTTTTATTTTAGAACTTGAGAAATGTTCACAGAAACTTAGTGTAAGACAGTTATTTAGTCAAAATAATCAACAGGGCTATTACATGCATTTTCTAGCCTCAGTTTTCCATGTACTCTGGGCTAACCCAGACTCCACTGTAGAAAACATGAACATTTTGAAGTCTGCCCTGGTTTTAGCTGGGAGGGAGTTAATTTTCTTCCTAGTAGCTGGTATCATAATACTGCATTTTTGATTTAGGTTGAGAGGAATGTCGGTAACATAATGATGCTTCAGCTGTTGCCAGCAGTGCCTACACTTAGAGAGTTCTCAGATTCTCATCGTTCCCTGTCAGTGAGGAGGCTGCAGGTGCACAAGAGCTGGCGGGGGGCACAGGCAGGACAGCCAAAGGGCTATTCCATTCCATTTGATATGGCATCATGTGGGACATGCTGAACAATAAAACTGGGGGGGAGCTGGCCAGAGGGTGGCAGCGTCTGCTGGGGACTGGCTGGGCATCAGTCAGTGGGTGGTGAGCAATTGCAAATTGCATTGTGCATCTTTTATTTTGTCTATTCTTTTATCATTACTATCGTTTTCCTTTCCCTTTCTGTCCTATTTAACTGTCTTTATCTCAACCTGAGAGTTTGATAATTTTTCTGATTTTATCCCCTACCTCTCTGCAGGGGAGTGAGCAAACAGCTGTGTGGTGTTCAGCTGCCTGCCAGGTTAAGCCACAGCAAAGTTCACAGATGAGCACTGTGTAGACTAGGTTCTCTCTGCTTCTAGTTCAGATAAAATTTCTTATGAAGTGTCCTGTGAGGTTGTCTCCTTTATAACATCCAGCTTTCCTGCTTGTGCAAGTCCCTGAGAAATACCACCAGGTGACAAGCCTCCCACAAGTTGGTCTGTCACTTAGTAACTGTCCCTCTTCAATTCAAACCTGAAGAGCAGATTGGTCCTAATGGCTTCCTTCTGTTCTTATCCCAAGGCACTCCACTGAAACAGGCAACTGTCAACACAAGAATAAAACTGCAGAATATTGTTAGCATTGTGCCATTTGCCACTGAGAGCTGAATTGCAACATGGCAAAGATAGCAAGAGAACAAACTCCCTGAGTTGTCTGGAGTCAGATTTTCCAAACTTTCAAAAGACTTTTCATCTTGTGGACATAGACATAGAAAAGCCAAGGGGCTGGATGTTGAAGGTGGACAAGCTTAGCTTTGAAATCACAGTGGTAGGAACCAATTTAAACTCCTGGGAAAAACTCCGCATGAGATGTACAGGAAATTTACTTTCTTTGAAGTCCTTTGAAGGAGAAAGCTGGTATAACCTACTTTAATTTCAAAAAGGCATTAAATAAACTTTCCAATCAAGTCTTGAAGGAAGCTAAGAAATTTTGAGAAATAAGAGGAGGTCCTCACATGGATACAAAGTTGATCAAAGGACAGAAAACTGTAGGAAAAATACTCAGTTTCCACAGGGACTGTAAAATTCCACTTAGTGATCTGTGCTGAAACTCATGGTGCTCAACATTGTTAAACAAACTGGAGAAGGATGAGTAAGTACATGATAGTTTGTTCAAGGTGCTGAGTTAGTCAGGATATTAAAGATGAGAGCTGATTCTGAAGAACTGCAAAAGGGCCTTCAGAAACATAGTGACTGTGACTTAAAATGGGAGATGAAATTCTGCATAAACATTAACTGATGCACATAGGAATCCTAACCTGACGCATGAAATGATGTGTTTAGTTTCACCTACTACCACTTAAATTCAAAATCCTGAGGTTATTAAAAAAAAAAGCTTCTTAAAAATGCCAGTAAAAAGCATTATCAACAGCACTAAAACCAACGAACCAACCAAAAAAAAAAAAAAAAAAAAAAAAAAAAAAAAATCAAAACCCCAAACCCAGACAGTTCAAACACTAGAAAAGAATGAAGACTGTAACAAGAGCTTTATCCTACTATAGGCAAATTAAGCATGGCTTCTTGGTGAGAGTGGTGTTTTCCAAATTCCATGTGCTTTAAGAGAGTAGTGGGTAAAGAAAGCCAGTGGGAAGAGAAGCAGAGGCTGCCTCAGCACACATGCATCTTGACCCCTTTGCCTTTGCCGCAGCGTTACAACAACATTTGCAGCAAAGCAATTCACTTGGGAAGGAATTATTATTTATAGTCATATGACAACCAACAAAGCCACTTGCTCTTCTCATGCTGGCTTACAGCACATCACATATTCAATAACCATAGGGGTTCTTGTCTCAAAATGCCTTTGGGCATGACCCTGTTGTAACATGGAAGAAACTAATGAAACTCTGTTGAGGTCTTGCCTAATGTAGTATGGGCTGTAAAAAACAGACCAGAAATGGAACACATACATGGTTTCTCACGTCAAAAAAGCCACAGGAATACTCTCCACAGCTATAAGCAGAATTGTAGCTGAATTAGACACATCAAAATGCTTTTTTTGACTCCAGGGTCTAAGATTGTAGCAGGACATATTATTTCCTACAGCACTGGACTTTCTCAGCAGACACAAGACCCACTGTAGTGGTCTTTCTATATATGAGCAGTTTGTCTTGATATATAAAGTACCAGTGCACATTACACATCTCTGATGGGATTAACTGCACATTAACCATGTAGAGTCTGTCTGAGACTGGTGAGTCAAGAAGCACCTGAAGAAACCAAGCTAAAGTGTTTTGAGTAATTACTATTAAAATTATAAGCATGTTTCAGTATATGGCTTTTATAAGCTAACCAATCTGTAAGAGAACAAATTCTTAGTTTTGCCACATTCTCACGTCTAT
This sequence comes from Phaethornis superciliosus, assembly GCA_023637945.1. NCBI lineage: Eukaryota > Metazoa > Chordata > Aves > Apodiformes > Trochilidae > Phaethornis > Phaethornis superciliosus. The sequence goes on from JAJQWJ010000001.1 coordinate 14,228,700, forward strand.
GAACATTTTTACAGTCACAACTCCAGACATGAAAGGCAGCAGAGATAGCTTTCTCTTTTGGCTTTACTCTGTGAAGCTATTTGTCTGAAGGTGTAAAGATTACAAAACCTTGTACAGAGGTGAAATCTTCCTCATTATCTTCTGGAGCTTTAGAGCTGCAATAAAAGCAAATAATGGTCTTCAAGAAACAGTGCAGGAGGTGAGGCTGCAAGGCCCACAGAGTGTGGGAAGAACAGTAGTTTTAATAAGTCTGTCACTGGCATTTGGCTTAACAAGTAGCTACAGGCCCTGAAAAATGGATTAAGGTTGGGCTGGGGCACATTAACAGACCAAACAGACCACTGCTTTGTTGTCACAGGGACACGGCAGCACTCTGCTTTGGTTGAACAGCCACAATGTTTTCACAGCAGATTATAGGATAGACTTGAACCTGCTCAGCTGAGACAGAAATCACGAGGAGTCTCCCTCACCAGAGAGATCAGCTGTCGTGCTCTGACCTTTCTGTGACTTACAGGCATATCTCTACCCAAAGCCATTTTGCCCAGAGATTATCCTCTTAAACTGCTGGGGTATGTCATCCTTCTGACACACCCACCAATGAGCCACGATTCCTTTTGCTTAAAGTAGGGTAGCATCTTTTGGAAGAGGGAAAACTTCCTTCAAAGGGTATGCCAGCCTTGTCCTTTAATCAGAAAGATGAGGAAACCACATCCCAAATGCTCCGAGAAAACAGCTTTTTTTCTTCACCCTTTTGTAAGAAAGGGATGTTTGAGACCGATGTTCTTAACTTTACCTTAGAAGATACGAGGCTTGGAGTCCATACAGTTGGTCGGATAGGTATATATATATATATATATATAGTATAAATATATATATATATTTATTAATTTTAATTTTGGTGATATAAATACTCAGCCATTGTAAAATAACTTTCCTCATGTCCTTTTGCATAAAAGAGCTGGTGTTAAAGCTTTAGATGGCTAGACTAATAGCCTAAACAAATGAGGACTAAAAACATCCAGCCACCATTCTTTAACTAACCACTCAAATTTCTTAAGTACTGTAATTATAGAAAATTCAGAAGCCATTTTCAGTAATTTATCACTACCTGGCTATATACAGAATGCTTACTTGACACAAGCATAGGAACAACCATCAAGAATCAGATTTACACATCTCATAGATCAATACTAACCAATGAAGCATAATGTAAATAGTTACATATACTTATAATGTGCTTGCATATAAATATCTAGTGATCTAGAAACAGCTTGAACCATTTTAGATTAAACCTAAATTGCTGGGGAAAAAAAGGAGTTATCAACCAAATATTCTGATTTTTTGTTCAAAGCCAAACAAACACTAAATTTGCTCTTCTAGAGTTGTATAAGAGTGAAGCGAAAACATTGCTGGAAGCATGATGGCTCTCTCTTAATACTTGGGAGACCTCTTTGCTCCAGCCAGGAGTGGCAGAGGTCTGCAATTCTTAGTCTGGGGACACCTCACCATTAATTGAGAATTCTAGAAAGTCTATTTAAAAAGCAGCTAGGAGTACTCAGATAAAGATTAGTAAGGAACTGATATGGAACAAAATACATTACTTGAGGAGAATCCTGCTGACTTCATTCCCACTGAAATGCTCTGGGCTATGTTACAGCAGAAATCAGTGTAGCTTTCAACAAAATACTGTGCCACAGGAAAGTATTTCCTGCAAATGTTCTATTGCTGAGTGCTTTTCATCCTTTACACGATTTAAACCCAAACTTCTTTGGATAACCATGAAGGGTGTTTCAAAATCATTAACAAAGTCAGCTGTGCTGCTATTAGTGAAACAGGTAAAAATAATTAACATAACATCCATGGCGGACAACAATGATTTCAGTCAGTATGACTTCACTGAGCATCTTTAATGTCGGTATTTCCTTATTTTGATCACCAGGTCACTTAGAAGACATGCAGCTCTCCATATATCGTGCCTCTACCCACTAGGATTAAGGCAAGAGGATCATCTTTCACTCAAGTATTTACAAATTTCACAGAGGTGTGCACCTACAGGACCTTGATGGAGCTCTCCAGGACAAAAAAATCCCCTGTGTTATGAGGCAGATGCAATTACCATTTGCTCAAATGCACACTCACAGTGCCTGCCTTGAGCAGCCCAGCACAGATACTATTTATTACAGTGGAATTACAGGACACATGGAGTTGTGTTCTTTGCCTTTTCTTGCAGTCTAAGGCCTAGAATTTCCCTGTGGACTCCTTTGCATGATGATTTGGGAGCCTAACACCACATATGCACCATTAACACCAATTTTTAACTTGCACAAAGGCTGATAAAAGTGAGAAAAGCTGGAGTGTTGTAGCTGGAGATTTTTACCAGCACAGAAAGGAGAAGGAAGAGGTCTGCCTAGCACTGAAGTTGTGCACACTCGCTGTAAAAATACTATAACAGAGACTTTAAATTCAAGTGCCAACAGGCCATTATTGTAGGCTACAGAAGCCCCTTTTTATATTAGAGTATGACTGAAGGAGACTGGCAACAAATGATGGCAAATAATCTTTATAGGAGGTGCCTTATACACCCATACTACCAGCATCTGTAAAGTACTATCTGCAATTTAAATTATGCAAGAGTTAAAAGTGTAACTTCTTCCAGTTATTAAAATCCTGTCCAAAGGGACATGAGACATTCTCTCTGTTGAAGAGATGACATTTTTTGACAGATATGGCAGTGAATGGAGGGCCACGACATCTTTGTTTAATGTGTTTTTAAACAAGCATTTTTAGTAGCTTTAGAAGTAAGTGAGACTTAAATGAGTTTTTATTTGAGAAAGGATTATGTGAAATATAGAGGTTAAGTCCTTATGTAAAATTCAGTCACATTTTAAAGCACAATCAAGCAAAGACGCTGAAGCACAGATGTGCTCACACCCTAAAAAACACCCTTCTCCAGAGCAGAGCTGGCTGTAAGTTCAGTCACTCAACCACAAACACGGTGTAAGCCAGCTGAGCAGCTCTCCTACTGAGGACTGTAATGACAGCACAGCCATGTTCCAGTCTGTGTTTGGCAACAAACTGCACAGGAATGAAATCTGATGCCGAACATCGCAACTTTAAGACACAGTCAAATTGCTATTATTTTCACTGCCAGAACTAAACTTTATTTCCATGTGTATTACATACTTGTATTTGATGCCAAGTACATTAAAATTACTTTAACAGAGGATTTAAGTGAGGAATATTTATTCTTCACTAAACAGGTTAAGAAGGAATGTAAAAACCTATAAGAATAAACTGTTTAAGCTTTGTTTTGATTTTGGCAAACCAAACAGTTAAGTACTCTTCTGTTCTCTCCTCAGATCTTTCAAAGTACCAAAAAAATCATCTTTTCATAATCATGCACCTCAAGAAAAAAATAGTTTTATAAAACCCATTTCATATGCTAAATATGGTTACAAATAAGAGTATCAACACAAAATTCCAAATTCCTATTTTAAAATACAAATACTGTATTATATTATGAAATGGGGATAATTCAAATATAACAATGACTACAAATCTAGCAATTTAAAGCAAACTTCAACATGCTGTTTGCTTTTATGTGGAAGAATTAGGATATTGCATGGTTCAAGCACTGCAGTAATTTCTGTCAACTCCTTGATGCCCAAAATGTCAAACCGCCAAACACAGAGACATGTATTCAGGTCTGAATAGCACCAGGTGGTTGTCTTTTTTTTTTTTTTTTCTTTTTTAAATAGATTAACATTTAATAAAATGAGTGACATGACACCTTTCTGAAAGTGACATGCACAAGTAGACAACTTGCTTCAAGTCTCCAACTAATAAGCTAAAAATTTTAGACAATACTGAACAATTACTAATGTATTTCATGGTACACAAGAAAACAGTGCTTCCACAGTATATCCTCAGTTCTCAAGTACAAAAATATCAGTTATGGGTAGTCAATAGTTATCAAAATTTTTATTGGTACAGAATGAAAGCAGCATTTACTTTATTGTTTTCTTTTTTAAACCATACATCATAAAGTTCCCTAATACACATGTGGAGGAGTGAAATAGGCTCTGTACTATTTACCTGCTACTGATCTCCTAGGTCCAGATTTAATATATTTCCTGGCCAAATACAAACAATATCCTTAATAGCAAAGGGAAGGCAGTTTCTCAGTGTGAAAGGTCAGCATTTTGAGTCTTACTAAAGCGCTATTTTTGAAACAATACACCACCTAAATGTATAATTACATACACTACAAGTGGAAAACAAGTTTTCATTAACAAGAACTATTGAGACTGGGCATAAACATCTTAATCACAAACCCTGGAAACATTATGGGTACTTTGATGTGGCCCTTTTTGGCAAGAGAATAAGAACAATGAATTATGGCTTTTCAATCTTCCTTTAAAAGCATGTCTTATAAAATTCTGTAGGCTTAAATTATTTAGAGGACCCCTAACATTTTACTGTAACATAATTTACTAATTAGAAGCATTAATTACATCAATATATTAAGCCATTGGCTGATAGTTGATCACCAGCATAACACAGGAGCCATTTACTTTTTGCTGTTTGTAGCTAAGGGAGGTACTTTTCTAGTGAGAGCCATCCTACAGTACAATCAAACACTTCAGAGGTTACTACATAGCTTCTCAAATAAAATCCTCAAAGTTTTTGTTTTCCAGCAGATATTCAAATCAAGTCCATGCAGAGAGCAAATACAATCAAGTGCAGACTGTTCAAAATTATCTCTCAAACATATTTTACAGTGCCCCTCTGCAAAATAAAAGCCCCTCCTCACTCCAATGGGGCGAGAAGGGGAAACAGGTCTGCCATTCATGTAGGAGTTTGGCTAACATAAGCTTTTATTCAAGTTGTTAACAAAAATAGTTAAACATTTTTACAATTTAACATCCAGTCTGACAAAAGGCAAATCAATGAAAAAAATACAAAAAAGTAAAAAAGTGCACTACCCAGTCTAGTATTTTGCTTTAAAGTCATGTCACTTACAGTATATGAAAAATAAACCCAGAAGTGTAATTACTTTAAAATACACCGCTTCCATACTTCAGTATTTTACACATATATTCTATACTGGAAGAGATCTCTTTAAAACTTTACTCTTAAAATATTGAGGTGCATATACCAAGTGGGATAGACTTGGCAAGTTAAGTTGCAGTAGAGAATCCTTTCAAATTTGGCATTTCGTTTACATACCTTACCATGCCAGCAAGGTCTGTAGTACCTAAACCTTCTAAATAAGAACAGTAATTTTCTTCAATGCAGATTTACTAATACAGACAGCTACAAGAAACGGTGAGGTCAGCAATTCTATGGGATCTTAAGGAGATACGAGTCCTGATTTAGTCATCAAATGGTACAATGTCACAACAAACTTTAAGGCCATGTTTTATTTGCTGATTAATGGACAAAAGGCAATGGATTTCCCCCCCACCAAGTATTTTCTTGAAAGTCTGTGCTCATAAAAATCATGAAAAGTTGGAAAGACTTAATTATTGAAACTTTAAATATATTTTACACAATCTTGTTTGTACAAAAATACAAGTTAAATATAAACATAAAGCAATTATGATAATTTTATGTAAATCCATTTTGTGATATTCTGTTATATATAAAAAAGTTTCTCAGCTCTGTCTCATTTGTGAAAAGATCAATACCAGATTGAATCACTAAGTGGCAAAGGGCCCTAAAAAGCACACTTTAGCATTAAATATGTTTTACAATGTAAGTACCATTTTTTAATTTCATCTTCTCTAAAGACTGGCAAAAGATAGGGCAGTATGTCCATAAACCAACAAATAATTTGGCTACAATGTCATAAAACACAAACACACAAATCTGTACAACAAACCCAGTAGCTATGCAGTACACACTTGTTATACACACACATACACAGACATGGAATGAAACTTAGTGAGACGTCATTTCTAGTTCACTGTTCTTCAGGCTGGCATTTTGTCTTACTTCATCAAATGAATATGACTTTGTTACCTTTCCATTCTTAAATACTGTATGAAGGAGATCCTGCAAGAAACATCACTGGTTTAGCAAGAGTGATTTGGCAAATGAACAAAAATGTAGGTTTTACAAACTCAAGAGCAAGCATCCAAATCAAACTTAGTAAGAGTAGGGATTTAGACTATCAAGATACTAAATCTTTACAGCTTCTTCTGACACCTTTTGCTAACAGTTAATCAGAAGAAAGGATTTAGGCCATCCTGTGCACAGACAGAAGTGCTTAGTAATGCCTACAGTGAGTTGTCCATGTATAGCAAAAGCCAAATACATACACGCAAAGGGTACCTTATTGGAGCAGGTAGTAAGAAAGGCAGAACTCAACCAACTAAATACCATTCAGCTACAGAGGTTTAAATGAAATCTTTACTCCCTTCACATAACTATGAAAAAAAAAACCCCAAAACTAATCTTTTTCACAATTCCCATTGCATATGTTTTGTAAAACAGTGCTTGCAAACAGCACACTGAAAGAGCAATAAGCACAGCTTTGTAGAAAAAAGTTGGCAAAAACATTTTAGTCACTATGCTTAATGACCAAGGACATGCTTAATGCAAGGACATGTGGCTGCAGTGAAATGGGCTTCCAGAAGAGTACATTTCCCTGTCATTTCCCAGAGAGCCTCACAACCTGTACCACACAAATAACCCTCTCTAACATCCCAGAACAAAAATTGCTTAATGAATTTTTTCTTCTTTCAAAAATGAAAGAATTATATATTGCCTAATTTCAGAGCCAGTCTTGCAATTTGTTCTGAAGGAATTTCTCAGCATTTCTCTCCCTCTCTAAATATACATATATGTGAATGTTCAGCATAAGCATATGTGTACATATAATTTTGAAAGTCGTATTTTTTTTTTTAGATCTTTGCATCCAGAGCACATTATTTACAGTGTATGTAATTCAGTTTGTTTTGTCTTGAAATTACTCAGAGATCTCAGTTTTATGCTTATTGTTGAATAAAGCAGCATGCCTAGTAGTACCTCTCTGCCCAGTAGAACAGAAATGTGCTTCTGTATACCAGAAAACTCATGTCCATAAGCTTTCATCTTCTAGGGCTGAAGTGCAGTTTGATTAAGTATTTTCAATAATTTTAATTCATGAAGAGACTCAACATGCAGGTAAAGATTTCATTGCTTATACTCTGAAAACATGAGTGCTAAAACCGGAAGTCTGTGCTGGCGTGAAGCTTTTGCTAATTTTAGTATAATAGCATTTAATTTTGATATTGTAAAGTATTAACAGTGAAACTGAACTCCTGGTTTAAATTTACATTTTTTGAAAACTAGGCAACCACTCCACATACAGAGCACTAAAACCTGAATGAACTATTTAAAAATCTCAGTGGGGAAGTAGAAGCATATTTCAGTTATGTCTGTTCTTCCACCCCCGCCTCAGGTCACTACTCCAATTGTGCAATATAACCCATACACAACTACTTGGCCAGCACATATTCAGTAACACTGAGATGTTAATTTTGGTGAAAAGGGGAATGTTCTCTTGTTTCTGGTGACAAACTAAAGAGCAGCCTCTCTTATTGTGGAGCCTAAACATTCAACTGGCATTCTAACATTCTGTTATTTCTGATTTTTGGCACTGGGGACACTTCTGAGGAACTGAAACAGGAACTGAACAAAAAGACAATAAAAAAAATAATTCTGAAATTAAGTTAACCTGCTTTTTCTCAGTCTATTTTTTAATGAAGAATAACATAATACGTTTTGAAAACTCCTACCTGTCCATACTCTTCCAGATCTCCCTTGCCTTCTTCAAGCGTCACATAATCTCCAGTGGGTGTCCTATGCAACGATAGTCGGCCTTTCTTCGATCTTTTGTTTGGATCAGCAACCGGATCCTTGAAGACATTTACCTGAAATTAAAGAGTATTTTTTTAAAAGGAAAAGGTCTTTCTAGGGCATGTGTACCTAATACAGATGGTGGTAATGTAACAGGAAATCTCACAAAGGTTTTCAAGCAGAGAGGCCTCTGTTTAAAACCTCATGGTATAAGTAGTAGAAAGACTTACCCCAAGACCGTTGGTCACCACATAACTACATTTGAAGGAACAGTTTAAAAGATCTCTGGTTAGCTTCTGCAACAAAGCTCCACCAGATCCAAAGGCAATATTCTCAATACTCCATTTATTCTTCTTCATTCCCTCCACAATCTAGTAAGAAAAAGAAAACTATAATGGAGCATACTTTTAAGCCATGCCAGTTTTCCATAAAAATATTACACTACTTAAACAAGATGCTTTTACAGACAATTAAACCAACTAACATTCAGTTTCCAGGAGATATATGTAAAAATTCTGTCAATACTTGGCATGCTGTTTGCATTTTTATTTGTGATTATAGCATGGCATAATTACAGAAAGCTTTTGCTTTAAAACTTTTATGTCAGCATGTGCCCTTCCCAAACTCAAGTAGCACAGTAATGCAATGCCCAGACAATCAGAGCTCTGAAGAAAATACAAGACTTCATGGGAGTATTTCTGATTTCTCAGATTTATAGGAAGACCTCAAAGCACAGCATGTATACTGAAACAAAGCAGTCATTTTCTCATCCTCTCCAGAAAATTATAACCCACTTTGACCAATGACTTCAACAGAGCAGTTCTCCTGAAAATCACATGAACTAGAATTCAATTAGCAGTTTCAATGATGGGCAATGGGAATACTCAAACAGTGTGCTTTGCCACCTTCTCAGGCAGCACAGATCAATGTTAACTGCACTGCTATCAACAGTCAAATGAAAACTTACTATATCATTTCCTCCCACCACCATTCTATCCAGACAAACATGATATCCTCTAGCCTGGAGTAATGGCTGCTAGTTTAATCATGCTCATAGATGGCCAAGATTTGTTCCCCAACCTGTTACCATTATGGTAGCTTGAAATTATGCTTACAGCCCCAATAAGTGTTTCAACTCCTATCTCCTAACCATTTTACTAACAAAAGCAAGTGAAAAAACTTCAGAGTGGGTGAAACACCAAAATCACATCTATTCAGACAAAAGGAAAGTAAGAAGCAGAATGGAATGACATGATCTATGGGGAAGAGTGTAGAGATTAAAAAAATCAACAGTGTCAGAAGTCTGGTAATCTTTTGTGTAGTCTTAACCTTCTGCATCAAAAAGAAATGACAATTAACACTGAACAGGGCAGTTTCAGGAGCTACTAATGGTCAAGCCACTTTTTTAAAGGGACACCTAAGGCAAAATTAAAGTTTCATGAGAAAAAAAGAAAAAGACAATTCCAAGTTCAGACAGTGGCAAATGGGTAGCTATTATAAACAAAAGAGCATACTAGTATGTTGTTTATCCTTTTAGTCACATGTAGTCTCTCTCTTCACAAGTACTCTTCAAAGCCTGAATGCCTGACAAGAGGCCAGCCAACAGGAGAGGTGGACTGCAGAGCCATAACCTTGAGGGCATGCTCTGAACACCTTCCCACTACATTTTTAGCAGAGATTTCCCCAGCGTAAATGTCATCTGAGAGTTTGCTTCATTCTAATTATACCAGATTACTCAGCCTCATCCAATGGGGTCAATTGAAACAAATCTCAGGCCCTTCAACCAGGACTCTCATTTAAGGAAACCCTTTGGAAGCTTTTTATCTGGAACAAATCCCACCTCAATATGTGACAGTCCTGTGGATTTTAGCAGTAGTCATCATATCCTTTCAGATAGTGACCATGCACAAAAGCAATATATAAATTCAGGTGATTAGGTTCTCCTGGAAGCAGTTAAAAGGCATACTCAGGAAGGAGAAAGAATTGACATTCATTATATTCTCCCTTGAGCATCTCAGAAGTAACTGAAAATGACAAAAGAAAGCTAAGAAAAGGGATTTTGTATATCCTCTTCTTAAGTGTAAGGTCCAGTAGTACTGTAAGAAACCATACTTGGCTGGGCCTGGATATGGACCTTATTTACCTACACTGTTTTTTGAAAAGTCAAATGTAGGTTAACTCCACCTGGACTCTGATCAGTTTTTGCCCAGATGCTGACCAAGCCTGAGCCAATGAATTCTACTCCTATCCTCACTGAGTTATGTAGATCAGGTCTAACACTGAACTCTCTTGACCATGCCTTCAAGATGTAGCACAAACCATCTGGTACAAACAACATCTTACCAAGGTGCATCATGCTTAGACTTCATGTTCACTAATACTTGCAGGTTAACACATGCTAGTGAAAGTATAGCATAGCTGGGCCATGACTGCTTAACCTTCTTGCCCGGGGGAAAAATATATGACAAGTCTGTCATCAAGTGTTCCTGCTCTCATTTGTGTTCAGCTTGTGCCACAGGCACAACTCATCACTTACCTTGGGTGAAGAACTGGCTTCCACCTTTCCACCTGTCCCAAAGGATTTCCTTACTCAGACATCTTTGGCTGATGAGAGGTGGAAGGGAAGGGAAATTGAGACTAAGTTGAAAGGCAGCCCTGACCCTGACTATCAGTGACCCACAGCAGAATCCCAGATAACAGCTTCCTTTCTCATAGAGAAGAGGTGGCAAACAGCAGCAGTAATATGGAAGAAGAAAAAGGGGACATGTGAAAGAACTGAAGCAGCCCCCAAGGAAAACAATACAGAAAAATTTATTAGCTCACACTTTCAAACCTATACAGGGAGAACAGTTTAGGTACTAACAACCAGCTTCCTCTGACCATTATGAGCATGATTAATATATTAATTGTGACTCCAGATTAAAGGATTTTCTGCATATAAAAATTTAAAGACATCTGGAAATTGAATGTTCAAAGAAAATCCTTTGAAAGTGTAGTATATTGTGGAGTTAGCAGATTGGAATGATTTTTAAAAGTGAAAATGCTAGAAGAAATTCAGAAAAGGTTCCTTACCTGTTCTACCAGCATCCCCTATTAAAACAAAGAATTTTAAAATCCAGTTTATACTCCAAGTTGTTTTCTATAATGTTGTTTCAGCTAGTTTGGATACTTAAAAGAGACTGACTTATCATTACTAATTACTAATTCTAGATTTTTCTCTTGTATTCATTACCTTTCATCTGTATCCGTAACTCATGCCTAGAATCTAAGACTGATATGGATATGGTTATATTAGACTAGTCACTTGCATAGGCTATAGCCACAACAATATATTCATATTTGTTTTGAAAAGGATGAAGTATACTTTAAGGTTGGTTTGGGAGTGGTTCTGTGTTGGTTTTCTGTTTTGTTTTTTGTTGTTGTTGTTGTTTTGTTTTTAAATGTCGAACTATTACCCAGTCTTTCAAAAGTTAGTTTTGTAACCTTGGTTTTGTTAAAGTAAGAGGGATCAAGAGGTCCATTAAATTTAAACATGAGCAAAAGAAGGCTGTAAGATCATGGGCTTCTTACGCAAACAACTTTCCTTTGGTCTTTTTCCAACTGTCTCTTTCCTTCCTACCTGCTTCACTCACCTCAAAACAACACTTTTTTTCTCTCCTGTATTGAGCTGGTGAGTACTGGTCCCTTTTTTTTTTGTCAATTTAATTCACTAAATTACGAAACTGGTCACTTCGGGCTGATTTAGTTTGCTGCTATGTGTGGGGGTTAAATTAGTTTAATGATCAGTGGTTCAGTGACCAAAGCTGACATGATGTGCTCTGCAGGTTTACAGCGTCAGGAAGAGATGAAAAGGCAGCCACTGGGCACAGGGAGTTACATCTGCTCCCTGAGTCCTGTAGAACCGGATCTTCCACTCTCTTCTACTACCCATTACAGGCAGACTCTTCCTCATAATCAGTTACCACTTGGTGAGGAAAGTACATAAATAGGCAGATCATTTGAACAAAGAATTGCTTCTTCTGCCTGTTATCCTCTCCCATTCCTTGCTAGAATTATTTTTCTGGTGTATTTAGGACTTGGAGAGTAGTGAAAGTTTTCCACTAATCTAAAGACTTTAAATACTAGTTTTATTATTTTAATAATTTTAATAATTTAATATTTTTATAAATTTATATTATTTTAATATATTATTAACATATATTTAATATACTATATATTAAATATATTATGTAAATATGTTATGTATTTTATTAATATATTATTTATAAATTTAATATCTTAATAATTACAATCGATGCTATATGAGCATCACTAAATTTTGTCCACTGTAACTTACACAAAGCAACCTTGTGTTCCTCACAAGAAAAATTAATAAAAAAGAGGGAGGGAGTCTATCTGTAGTGCCTAATTACAAGACTTTCTTTCCAGCTATTAATCTCACAAGATTGTGTTATGTTACACATATTAGGACAGGTGTATATTTGAAATGCTATGTGGAACAACAACAACAAAAAAGTAAAATAAAATTTAAAGGCTATTAGAGAAGAAAAACTGTAGTGCATGACTGCACTACAGTTGGCATATCAGGCAACAATCTCAGTATTAACTGTTCTCTAAGGACACAAATGACAAATCTGAATTCTATTCCTGAGGTTCACATTATGTGCCCATGTTAGATAAGTAGATACTTTCAGATAAACTAAAAACCAAGTCTGGTGTCTCTCTTACTCATAATTTTAAGGAGCAGCAGAAGTCAACTTTGTTAAGAATCCAAGAATTTGTTTATCTAGAAAGCTGAGACAAGCACCAATACAATCAAGTAAAATTGTTCTTAAAGTTATTCAACTTATTTTTGCTTTTGAACTCTAATGAAGCTGAAGATGAATGTTCCAGGATAACTTAATAAAGTCAAGTTCTCCTTCTTTTATCTGCCTCTCATCACATCTAGTTATTATAATTTGTACCTTTGTAGCCATGTTATAATACTAGGTATCTTCATCTAGTCAATAGTGGTTACTTTATAACTAGTTTCAAGCATGCATCATCTCCTAACTCACCAACTTTTGTCTTGATGAAATTGCACTTTTGACTCAGACTACAGTCTGTTATACATATTTTCTGGGCTTTCAACAGTTCTTATTCCACTAGTTGCCAAATTAATGAACTTGCCTCCCCTACCCTTGTTTTTAAAAAGTCTCATTTAAAACCACATTTTCAAACTTTGGGTGCAAGCACACTTCAGATGGCACACAAATGACAAGCCAAACCAGTTAATTACTACTACTGCTATAGCACAACAATCATGCAGTGTACTTTAGATATCAATGAAAGGACCAAACACTACCAGATTTGGATCTGGATTAGACTTGACAAGCAGGATGAAAGCAAACAAAAGAAGAGACAGTGGGAGGAGACGGGTTACAACAGGGGGATTAGGAAATGCCTTTTAGGTATTTTTATGTATTTTAGTAATTCCCCGTGGAGCTTTAATGAATTTGTTTTACACATTAGGATATCACTGCCAATGTCTGGAATGAAGGGCAGGGTGGGGTCAGCAGAGAAGGTGCAATATACAACCAGTAGTAACAGTCCAGATTAAGTATCAACATTACTGGTGTCACTCTGACACATGAACAGGATCTCCTACCTCTTGCAAGGTGTTGATATCCACACCATCCCCTTGGATAACTCTGAGATAGGGTGGTAGCAACTTGTAGCCTTTTGAGTTCTCTGTAATGGGAAACTTCTTCCCTAAAATCTCTAAGACCTATTGAAAAAATAAGGGTGATAGTTCAAAATAAAAACCTGATATTCCAATAAACACAATTTCTACATTTAAGTCATGCTCTAAGAAACAAAAAAATTCCGTAAGTATATCCACATATCCTGCTCTAAATCTATTCACATAGGCACACAAACAAAAAGCATGCCAGCCATTGTGGGGGAAGCCATTAGATGAAGGCAGTCACAGACCATATGGCCTTTATGAACTTGTACATGAGAGCTAATCAGAATCAATGCTTCCTTCCTTTCTCTTTGGTTGCTGTGAGTTTTTGCTATTAAATGTGTCAACTGAAGATTCTACTCTTCTTTTAACTTCTCTTAAGATGGTGAATGAGGCTTTCAGTTTCCTGTAGTTTTTTGTTAGCCACCAATAATTAAAATGAAACACTTTAGTTAAGAGTTTCTTGTCAGATCTAACAAATATTATTTAAAGATCTTATTTGCATTATCTCACTTGTCTCAAAGGAAAAAGAAAAAAACCACAAACTGTAAAAACTGGATCTATGTTGATTAGAGTTAAAACATTAGTAAAATCTCTCCTACTTATTAAAACAGTGATAAAAGCTGCTTGAATTCTAGAGCTATAAGGCAAGAAGCATTTTTCACCTTTGAGGTCATGTGCCACTGTCTTAAATGCACATCTGACAGAAGGGAGTAGAGTGCTAAACTTGTATTTGTAGCATAAAACATATAGTGAATTGCATTAATACAGGATACCAAGATACCTAAAGTTGGTGGCAAGATGTCTTATTCACTTGGAATTTATTAATGCTCAAGTTGTTTCCAATTATTTGTTGTTAAATGATGAAAGATCTCTCCTTATAGAAACATTTGTGCATCATTAGACCAATAAAACTGGTTGCTGTTGTAAAAGCTTCAATAGTAGTATGCAAGAATGGGTTTGACAAAACGGATTAAATTCTTCAGACTGCAGAAGTTTCCATATCTATATTGAGATGAGGTAAACATTCACATTTTTCATGGATTCAGATCATCCAGTATCAACTATATGCTGCGCATACCAAGTTCACATTATGTTTCCTGTCTTAGACAGTCATTAGAAAACCATTTCCCTTCTCAATCTCGTATACAAACAACTTCAAGAATGGATTACCTTTAAAACAGTGTCGAGGGGGTTCCCAGAATCTGGTCTAATTATCAGTGGTGCCTCTGGACTTCGGGCTTCAATTATATGCCTTAAGTCATCGCCCCATATTTTTTCACAAGCATTGAATATGTCATAGCTGTCACTAACCACAGATACAGGCACTGAAGAAAACTGTGTCACTATGTGTTCAAAAGCATCTTTTTCATGATCTTTCCCCCAGGCTGTTATGGTACTGTAAAGTCAATTGAAAAATCCATGTTAGAGAAGAATTTATATATTAAATCACACATCCTATATTTCCTATCAGGAACAGGCCAATATAGCCACAGGAAATATGAAAACAAGACAGCATAAACTGTGCTTATCAGTTTTGTGTTGCATACATAGTAAATATAATATGTACTAAATAAACAGTACTCTGACCTTTGACAACTCAGACAAACACTCGAAACATGAAGCTTCTTT
The DNA here is from genome assembly GCA_023637945.1 of Phaethornis superciliosus. Taxonomy (NCBI): domain Eukaryota; kingdom Metazoa; phylum Chordata; class Aves; order Apodiformes; family Trochilidae; genus Phaethornis; species Phaethornis superciliosus. The sequence continues at coordinate 14,243,902 of JAJQWJ010000001.1, forward strand.
CATGCGTAAAAGGCAATCGATTTATTTATTTATTTAGCATTTGTTAGATTTTTCTCTTTTAAATGTGAAATTTAGGCAGGGAACTACAGATGCAAGATCAGGACATCTGTGTTGGCAACTTCAGATTACAAAGTGGGAAGTAGAAAACTATTAGCATATGTTAGAAAAGTATTGGAAGAAAACACAATTTATATTCTTTTTTAATAGTCATTCAGAACTGTTATGCTTACTCACACAAACATTCTTCTAGAGGAACCTCAGGGCATTACCCTTGATACAAGGGTACAAGCAAGCACATAAAACAGTTGCTAAGAGAGGAAATAAGTTATTGAATGCCAGCTGATCTGCAAAAGCTGTTCTGTATGTGGCTGTCACAGACCACCTGACTGTCAGTAGTAACTTGTGTGTGAACACCTGAAAACTCTCTCATGAAAAGCACAGCTATGCAGTAAGAGCCAGTGGGCACGGCACCTTTACCATGAAATCCCAGCATTAACTTCTGCCTGGACAAACCCCAGATCACAGCAGTGAAGAGACAAAACAAACTTCATTTCAAAGGTTGGGGCAGTCTGATGACCTACCCTGGAGGCATGCCAAAGGCTAGCACCACACTCACAGGCATTGCATCCCTTTTTGTGAATTAACTTGGGAAGGGTGATTGCAGCCTGCCTTTGGCGATGCAAACTTTAAATAGTATAGTTTAAGCTGTCTGCTGTCATACCAACACTTCTATATGCTGTGCAAAGAGTACTGGCTTGTTTTTTGACTACATGTGTTTGCTTTCACTACAAGGACTTTTACAGTTGCTTGGTCCATCATTTTTGGATTTAACTGCAGTAGTAAGCTAAGCTAAAAGAAGATGCTTCTACTGATCAAGTAGATGTTTTAGAACATCACCAGGGCAACAGTGCAGAAAGTTATATGAAGCAGTGTTCATTCAATGATGATAACCACCCTATTAGGACTTCTTCATGTGACCCTTCCCATTGTCCATTTTGCAATTCTAAGTGAAAAAATATTCACTATTCTAAAGCACTAGATTTTGTATTCTAAGAAAAAAAGTTCCTGTTGCTTGCTTTATATTCTGCATATTTCAGTGTGCACACACACAAGTGAAATCCAAGGACTTGCATTCACTCCTGACCTCGAACAGGATTCAGATATAGAAAATGAGCTCTTAATCTCAAATGCCTGTTTGAGATCAGTTCCTTACTCTAAAAACTCACAATTTTTTGTGAGAGATCAAGGATTTATCATTCACTGGCTGAAAGAGTTTTGCTAATGGGAAGCTTTAGAGCAAGTGCCTTTTCTGGAGAGAGAACAGAATCTGAGAGAGTCCAGAATTAGAACTTACATTTTTTTTCATTTTACAATTTTATGTCTAAAACAGCATTTAAAGTTCATAGGATCAGTCTTCAATATGTACTTTTTCCTGTAAACCTTCAAGTCCATTCTAAAAAGAATCATCCAAATTTACTTAAACGTTGATACAAGGGTTACAGATAAAAATATTTAACACACATTTAAAACACATGTATAGTTATGAACAACCATATTACTGTTATGTCCATAGTACAGGGAAATCAGTACTCAATTTCAGCCTCAACAGGCGGATCAGTCATGGACAATACAGCATAAGTGGAACAGCTTAATTCTTATCCATTTTATATGCAGAAAAAAATTACATTTTTTAAAACTACTTTAAAAAAGGCTTCAATAGCCCAGTATCTTACCTGTGTTCAGCAGCTGGAACAGAGTATCCTGGAACCGGATCTTTTGTACCATAGTACTTTTTAATTAATGCAATTCCTGCTACAGTGTCTGTTCCTTTGAAATTCACCAAATGAGCTGAAGCTCCTATTCCTGCAGTCTAAAAAAAAGGGATTTTCTTTTGCCACACCAAATATAGAAGGCTATAGTCAGTCACCACCTACCATTGGTTTGCAACAGCAAAACTCAACTCAGATCCTATTCAACCAATACCCTCTTCATGCATTTACATGGAGAAGAAGCTTCCACATAGGAAAAAAAATCTCTCCCAGCCTAGTGCTCACAGTTCAGACACACCCTCCACATCCAACTCAGATCTCCCCCCTCTTCCAAGTAAGTCCAAACACAGTGCCCTATGCATTCACAGTTTCACTGCTGAACAGGGATACAACTCTTAACAGATAGATGCTACAGTCCTTTATACCTAAGAACACCTAGACTGCTCAGATTATTAGATAAGTAGTATTACCTCTTGTGAGGAAACTCCTCTGTAGCCAAAGTCATGCAGTTTATACTCCAGTCCTTCTAAGCTGCCAGAAGTCTCTAGCAAATATTTGGCCAAAATCTTCTTCTGCTCTCTAGAGTTTGTAGCCACTGTGATTGGATACCATGACTGCACAAGAATAGTCTAAAACAAAACCCATCACATTATTAGGTGTATGTTTGCTTAGGACTGCCCTCTTGGCATTTCATCAGGCACAAAAAGGTCTATTTATTTCCATTACTCATTCAGAAAGTACTAATGTCTCCAACAGTTTGCTTTAGGACTAAAGTAATTAGCACAAGGAAAGCCAGGAATTGGCCATCTTCAGAGTTACCATTGCCAAGTCACAGACACACGATTTCCCCCACCCCTCCTTCCTTGTGGATAAAAGTACTGTTGTACATTTCCTGTAAATTATTACACTCTCTTGACAGGTAGGGGAAAAAGCTCTATGTAAGAGCACTAAAAAAAGAATTCAGGCTTACTGAAAGCAGAAATGAAAGACACCAGAGATTCCCCTTAAACCAATAAGGGGTTCAACCTGTAATTTAAGTGCATTAATATTTACTTAGAAAAACATTAACTTTCCAAACTGACCTCAATCCAATTTGTGAGCCAGTAGCACTCTGGATCTGTGTTTTCTACTGTGAAAAGAACATTTCCCCGAGGAATTACAGATCCCTCAGGAACAGCCTTTATTTCTATAGGAAGATGACCGTCGTATTTCTGTATAAGAAACAGTAATATTGTTAGACAATAGGAAAGGTTAGGACTTGCTTCTCTTTTATTTCAATTCAGTGGATAAAATCTGGGTTACCAATATCCCAGTTAATTGATAAAGCTTTTTTGTTCATTTTTTTCAGTGCTATAAATAATTTGGATTGCATATCTATCAGCTGAAATGAATAAAGAAATCCATCAAAAAGGAAGAAAATCATGTAACCTCAAAAATAGTCTCTATCAAACTAAATTATGGTTATCGGGTGTATTTCTTGCACAGATTGAATCAGGAAGGCTTAAATAATCTATAAAAACACTTAGTTTCTACCCACAGAACAAGGAATACTTGCTATTCAGTTTTCTTCAGTTTTTTCATATGAAGTAAGCTAAAAAAAGTTAAGCTATTATCTAGGTCTTAAAAAATCTCCAGTTTTGCTTAGTATAGCTGTGTGCTTCATTAATTTATTAGAACAGGATCAATTTGATATCTATTTTAAAGAATATTTTATCATCATCTCTGCTATCCACTAAACATGAAATTTCATCTTAAAGTGTTATTCTTTTGTCAAGTTCAGTCTTTCATCTCTGAAGTAAATCTGTGAAATATGCTTTTTGAAAAAGAGTGAGTTGCAAACAAACTCTGAAAGAGTTAACTTTCTGAAATAACTCTATAAGCAAAATTGATGATTAAATTATTTTGTATATTAACAGTTTTAACAGAAAGCTTCTCCTGAGATATTCAATAAAAGCAACAAGAACTGCATTAATTCAGAGAAATTCAGGTTCATAAGTAGTATCAAAATATATTTCTCCAGTGCCCAAATATATTTCTCCAGTCTGCCATATCAGAAGTCTCTTCTAACCTACAGTTAAAAATTTCTTCCAAAGTCTAATTTTGTTAAAATTTCTAATGTCTAATTTGCTAAAGCAAACTGTGTTTAATTTCCTTACTGAGCTTAGATATCAGACTTGGAGATGACTGTTCTGGATGAAAAAGGAGACAATGAAGCCTTCAAAAAAGCTCACAATAATTTCCTACTGATTCAATGAGATCAAAATATACTTAAGAGAAAAAACAACACGTATTTCAAAGTTGTTACAGGTTGTGACTTTTTCCATGGAAAAAGAAATAGAAATCAAGAAGTCTTGATAAAGTGCTATATTATAGCCCTTTGCAGAAATTTTAGGTACAATCAACTTCTACAATTTAGGGCTTAAGTCTCTATCACTCGTCACCTATCCCAGCCTTTACACCACCCCTTTGTTCTTCAGGCAATCCATTCCTCTCTTCTACCTCTTCACCATGTCAGTATTTACTTACCTCTGTAAAAATTCATGTATGTACATCTCAAATTCATTTTGGCACTTTACTCATACAGCCATTACTCCTTCCACTTGACTTAACACTACATAGTAGGTAGCAGAGCCAGAAAGCAGATAGTGGCAGGTAGGTGAATATAAACAGGAAATTAGGGAGCAGAAGCAGGGATTCTTTGTGCATGTAAAAGCAATCAAAGACCAAAAGGTTACCTACACTTCCATTTTGAGAGCCAATTGTAACAAGAAAATCTTGCAAAGGAATAAACCAATGCATATAGGGGGTATGGCAAGATTATTTTGACTAAACCAAAAGCACACACTGAAAGGAAGTTAGTTAAAGCACATTAAAAGTGAGTGTGGACAGGCATGAAACATTCAAAGTGTTATTAACTCAGTTCTGCCAAAGAGGGAAAAAAGTTACTTTAAATACAGATGATAGCAGTTGACAATGCAGAGTGTATCTTCAGCATAAGTATGGATTGAATTCACATCTGTAGTTATTTAAAATGGATGCAGATCCTCTGCAAACCTCTCTGCAACTCCCTATTAGAAAACAGTGGCTTTATTTACCTTGCTGCCTTTTGCAGCTTTTAGTCAAAACTCACTTTTCTCTTGCATACCTTAGAGTCCATCCTGGTTGCAAGATGACATCCAGATTTATTCAGAGAGATGCCACCACAAAATACATACAATCAGGATATCCAGAGAAAATGAACTAAAAAGAACTAAAGAACTTAAAGAGCAAAAAAATGTGTTTTCAAATGCCAAAATATCCATTTACTAGAATCCACAGTGAAACTTAGCAGTTAATTTATGTGCACAGACAGAATAGAACAGCTGAATGCTATGAGTCTGAATCTGCTGCTTTTACAGAGAATTGATGTTTGCAATTACTTGAAGACTGACACCTTTTTAAACAAAAGGAAAAGAGGATAATTGTGGAAAGATGTAATTTGGAGGGATTTGTGTGCTCAGGTCTTGTATTCCATAATAAAGTTATATTTAAATTTTAGAAAATTTCACAAAAAAACTGAACAAAACATGTTTTCTGGAACTAATTACACAAGCAAGAAGTTGTAATACTTTCTGTATTAGAAAAATAAGGTTACTGTTAGTCACAAAAGCAATGTAAATGATGCAAGCAGACTTGCCAACAAGCCCTCACTTCCACTATCTGGCTGATGGCAGACATAAATCCTTGTTACCTACCTGTAAAGCCATATTTAGCATCTGAAAGGATGAAAACTACTTTTCTCTAAGAAATTACAATTATATAATTATTCTTTGATAACTGCTACTCTTTGTATCCTAAACATAAAAAGTTATATTCATACAGCCTTTACTATCATGGTTAAAAGGAGAGATTGCTATATTTATTCTACAGTTGATTCATAAATCCTTCAAGATTATCTCATACTATTTTCACCAATTTTTACCTCCAGAATATAGTTCCATCCCTTCTCGTTGAAGACATCATCTTGAAAATGCTCCCTGTATACTTCTTTGGCTTCCTTGATTTTCTCTTTGGTCACCACTTTACCTATGGTTTCAGAAGCAGGTGAAAGCTTAGAATTCAATTTATAAAAAAAATAAAAACATGTTCAGACACAGAAAAGTCACTTTGCCTCCAACAAAGATGTGGGAAATTTGCCAGATACGGTATACTAGCTATGTTAAAAACAGATTTCACTTTCATTTGTCATATAGGTTAAGATGCTCAGGAACCAACAGGATTATAATTAGCAGGTGACTCAGAAAAAAAATTGAGATTATTACTCTTTTATGATAGTCAATAACCTGTCAAGGGTTTCAGTAGTAGTGCTTTTCCCAGAGGATTGTGATGACTGTGCATGCTGGCACATGTAGTTAAGACTTAACCAGCCCAGCACAAGGGTTAAACTATGCTGCTCCAGAGACAATCCTGCAGAGTAGCCTTACAATCAGTCTTTCATTAACCACTTCTGCAATACAACCTGACACATAACACATTATGTGAACAAGCACTGCTACTGCTGGAAATGTTGGAGAAGAAATCTCAGACCACAAGAGAGAAAAGAAACAAAATTATCAAGTGCTTTAATGATACTAGAATTCCAGTCTTTGGTGGAATTGGCAGAGATATTTATGGATTCTGGACCAAGACAAAAATACATAAGCTATATGCCTAAAGGTTTCCTTCAGAATCTTGGCAGAAGGCAACTTGCATTCAGGTCAGAACAGGTGATATTTGAATGTAATGCTAAAAAGCAAACAGAACATGAAATGGCACTGAGGACTTCTCATATATTACTCTTAAAGCTGTCAGTATTGAAAACACTTTTACATGTAGCTTCCATATTCAGTTGCCACCAGCTTAGATGACTAAAATGTAAGGGAAATTAAGACCATTATTAGCTTATGCAGTAAATAATCCAGAAAATACAGAGTAAAATTTATGCTCAGAACATGAAATTAATTTTCCATTAAATCTTCCATCTTCTTGTGATTCTATGCACAATCTTAGCCTATTTTCATTCATTTCAATCTAGCCTGCTCAACACCTCTTCATTTTTAATAAAGCATTGGCATAAATACAGACAGTAGAGAGGTGTCTGAACAAAGAAGTCAATACCATTTTATGAGTGGACATCTCATTTTCAGGACCCCATAAATAAGATCTTACACATGTCACTACCTACACTGTACTAAGATAGTGTATCTGTTTCAATTGGAATTGTTTCAACTATAAGACTCTACACACTTGAAAAATGAAGATGTTTAATTACAAAGTTTTACTGGAATTTGAGACAATTACCTTTTAAGTATTTATTCAGAATGTACTGCAAACCATAAAAAACAGTTTCTTCATATTTCACTTTCCTTAATTTGGAATTTTCAGTCTTCTTTTCACGACATTCAAAGTAGGAATATACTTTGCTCGTATTGGGTGGGTATTGCTTGTAGTGTGTAACCTACATTAAGAAAAACACCAATAAGAGCTCAAAATATCACTACAAAACACAAGAGAAATCATATTTATACATTAAAGCTTAGAGTAACTCCCATCTCTTCTGGACTGTCTATCCATTCACATTCTGTACAGCAATATTTAGGGTATTTCCCCTTTCCAAGCAGCTTTCAATTTTCTTAAATTGAATTTGAAAGGCTGCCTTCCTTATCTTAGTCTTTGCTTCTGTGTCAACCCTTTTCCTCTACACTACTCTTCAGGGTCAGCTCTTCCATTCCCCTGATGATTTTGCTGTGATTAACAGGGACAGGCACTGGCTGGTATTTCAGGGGCACTGCTGAGCACCAACATGCCAGGTCACTTCTTGTTTTCCCATGCTTTGGCCAAGCATAACAGCTACAGGAAGCACCAAGCTTTGCCACTTCCAAAGCTGTATGTGACTGAAGTTTGGAGGCTCTATCACCTAGAATGCTCAACTGCATTTTTTGGTTCTCCTATACCAGCACAACGCTGTTTTGGTTGTGATACTAATGCTGCAAAGAAGCATTCAAATAACTAAAGAGCCAATTTTCATATCTTTCCATTATCTTCTGAGAAGTTAAGGTTAATTAAAACAAACAAACAAGCAAGCTTGTGATTGCAAGTTTTCTGCCTTTACTTAAAACAAGGCACTGCAACACATGTATTTGATGGAGCACAAGCCTGTTGTGTTCCAATTCCACAGCCACTCAAAAGCAGAACATTTAACAGTAACAATGTTAGACCCAAAAACAAACCCTGCCTTTTAGATTTAGTTCTAGCTATTAAGAAATGTCTCACTCCACAAATTGTAATACATTCTTTCCTAGTTCTACACAGAACTTCCAAAAAAGTAAATCACAGTGCCAGCTCACAGAAGACTTTCTTCAGGATATCATCACAAACCAAACCATACAACCTTCATGAAGCACCACCCTCCTACTGTTAAATGATCAAAACCAATCAGTCTGACACATCTTTCTAACTAATGGCAACACATTCACACGTTCAACCACATTACATAATATTGTACCAAATGGACTCCAAGAGAAAGAGCATGTAAAAAATCATTAGAAAATTAATTGACTGTAAGGCACAGAGATTAGAAGCTCCTTGCTTCACACTGTGGCCACTTAAAAAAGTTACAGCAGATCTACGAAAAAAATTCTCTTCAAATGGCTGGGACTGGCCTGTAGGTTGATGTTTCATTATGAATGCATTATATGACCTGAGAACTCTATTTAGCTTTATTTCCACTCTTCATCCTATTGGCATGTTACAGCTTCACCATTTCAGTGCAAATGCTCAACACAGAATCCTTTATCTTAAGGTGTACATAGCTGGATGTCCTGGGAACAATTCCCCAAACAACTGTCTGAATTCCTTGTGACAAGCTCTGGAGCAAAGCAGTGTAAAGCTATTCACAACAGCTCTAGCAAAACAAACTACATCCGCATGAGACTGCCTACTCAGGAACTTATTAACCACTGGCTGGTTGCTGAAGTCAACACCTACATTATAATGAAAGTTTGTGCGGTCTTGGGCCATGATCTTTAAAGAAATATTTGACTTTGGCAGTTCAAAGGCATCTTCTACAGCTCAGTGCTTCCGTCTATCAAATGGGTACAGGACCAAATTAGCTTAATGTGCAGAGTGCAAACTGAGCTGGTGTGGACTTTTCCTATTGCATTTAAATACCTGGGGTTTTTTAGGGACTTCCCATTTTAGCTCTGCTTTGAAACATGATCACAAAACATGGTGGTCTGGCTGCAAATCAGAACTGGAGGGCTGAAACCAAGGTGGTTCACATATTAAAATCTATTTGAACAGCAAAAAACACAGATCAGGCATCTAAACAAACTTTTAATCTGCAATTTTAAATAACTTGTGCTCCTTAAGACATTCCATTTATCTATAAAGCTGAAACTTGTGTATCTGCAAAGCTTCTCACAGACTACTCAGTATTTAAGAAAAAAAAAAATCACAATATTAAAGTACCTCTCTTTCCAAGCACTGCTTATTCCAGGCATGCTGTACAGGTATGTGAAAAGTTAAGCACAAGACCTATACCCCCCCTTGTTCACTTATCTGGCCATCTGTTTTGCCTCCCAGTTTTTAGGAGGGCACCATACCTAGCAGTAGCATCTGCCCACAAAATAGCAAGGCAGCTCTGACTGTTAGCTGGCATTTCTGGACTACTAGGACATGAGAAATTAATACCCACCCACCACAGCAAAGATAAGGAGGTTTGGCATGTAGTGAAATGCCTGGTCATAAAAAAAAAAAATGTCAGAAAAAGAATCAGGCTCTAGGGAGTAGGAACAGTTCACAGAAGACACAAAGAATGTCACCAAACACAAACAAACAAATCAACCAAAGAGAAAAACCCCACTACAACACTAAAAGGCACTTAGACAATTAAAACTATGCTTCTAAAAATGCCCGTATTTTCCTTGTTTTCAGCTGAAGTTTTACATCTTTCTGCTTTCTAAAGAAGAGCAGAAAGAACAACCGGTGATGATGTACAATATTTGAAATGTGTCTTATGTGACTTGAAGATTGAGATAGTATTGATAAATCTACGCTCTCAGTTAGGGGATGGATGACAGAAGCAGGACTTGAACAGATGGGCTCTTGAAAAGCAGGAATGGCTACCATCAAAAGGAAACTCTTTCTCTACAGAAAAAAAAAAAACCACCAACCAACAAAACAAAACAACAACAAAAAAGCCCCAAGCACAACAGAAAAATAACAAAAAACCCTAAACCAAACCAAAACCAAACAAAAACAAACAAAAACAAACAAAAACAAACAAAAACAAACAAAAAAACCCTACAAAAAAAAGAAACCAACCCAAAACCTAAACTAAAGCCCCTGCTGGTCTTAAGATACCCTTACAAGAAAACAAAATCCAAAAATATCTTCAAAGGGCTTTTGATATTTAGTTCAAAGACCATGGTTTAGGTTTTGTCTACACAAAATATGATAAACAGCCCCTTGGAACAACAATCTACAACAAGGCTGTGTCCTTTGAATGAAATAGAGCACTTTTATTTCTTATTAAACTTAGTAAAAACTATTGTATATTTTGCACAAATAATATCTCCACAAAAAAATATATCTACCAACTAAATCAAGTCAGCCATTTGAGTAAAACTATGAAGTACAAATTGGATTTAGATCAGACATCATCCAAAAAGCATCCCAAACATTCAGAATTAAATTTTAGGGAAAAGGAATTAACAGATATTGATTATAAAATAGGGATGACTAGGTAAAGGCTACATTTTTACAGGCTGGATAAGAAAGCATTTGACATAAGCCCCAAATAATCTTATAAACTACAAGTTTTATTATAGAAGAGATTGCAATGAAACAGACTTTAAAAGGTTAACTCTGTATAACTCAGCCATTTGATAATATGAGAAAATTGAGTCTGATATGAGCAGAGAAATCAGGTGTGGCCAAATTCCCCATCAGTGGTTTACTCCTGGTGCTCAGCTAGGTCAGATGGGTGCTAACATGAGCCAACAGAATGATGCTTCTAGGCCCTGCTTACAGTGAAGAAAAGAACCAGCCAGATATCTAGCCAGCAGGAACTTACCCATAAAGTGATGATACCAGTTCAGTTAAGACTGTTTTTAAACTTCCTTAAGTTATTTTGAAAAATCTTCAGTACAAAACAGGAACAACCCAGCCATTGAACTCATGGCACTGCAGAGTCAGAACATGAAGATCAGAGGGACATGGGGAGGACAAGCCAGCAGAAGCACAGCCCTGGATGCTGGCAGCTCTGCCACTCAGCCAGGGCACTCCAGGTCTGCAGCAAGCAACTCAGGCCCAAGGTATGGCTGCTCAATGTGCTGCAATCCTTGTACACTGAAGCAGGCTATATTCTTCCCAGTGGAGGTGAAAATCAAGTGTAGCCTGTGTTGTGGTTTAACCCAGCAGGGAGCTGAACAACACACAGCCGTTTGCTTACTCCCCTGCAGTGGGATGGGGGGAGAGAATTGGAAAAAAATGATAAAACTCTTGGGTTGAGATAAAGACAATTTAATATGACAGAAGAGGGAGGAAAAATGATAACAATAATAAAAGAACAGACAAAACAAGTGGTGCACAACGCAATTGCTCACCATGCACTGACCAATGCCCAGCCAGTCCCCAGCAGCTGCTGCCACCCCCTGGTCAACTCCCCCCAGCTTTATTGTCCTGCATGTCCCATGTGATGTCATATGGAATGGAACAGTCCTTTGGCCAGCTGGGGCCAGCTGAACGGGCTGTGCCCCTCCAGCTCTTGTGCACCCACAGCCTCCTCACTGGCAGGGAACGATGAGATCCTGAGGAGTCCCTGACTAAGCATCGGCACTGCTGGAAACAACTGGAACATCAGTGTGTTATCAACATTCCCCTCAACCTGAATCCAAACCACCTTATTATGATACCATCTGCTAGGATGAAAATTAACAGCTAAAACCAGGACAGACTTTCATGTGACAAGCACAATGCTGAAAGAGATATTTGGAGGATCTTCATGCCCATGCCCAAATCACTAGTTTAGATTTTATTGCATTCTGGCATTTACACTGGGGAGACTTCAGCAAAGCACCTCTATGATCTTTATCTTTAGTTACAGTACTATATGTTAGTTAAAAATTTTGTGGAAATGGGCCATGATTTGAAACACTGCTTTAGTTAAACTTTTATGAGGTTTAGCCAACAGAGCAGTTGTACCACACTGGGACTATACATAACTAACAGTAGCTATAAAGTATCACTCACTGATCCCCTTCAGGAGAAAAAGTACCCACAACTGTAACCAGCAGTTATATTCAACAAGGATGCTTTTGCTTTTGTAGCTTCCAATACTATCACAAAGGAAAGAAAGAAAAGGTGCAAAAAAAAAAAAAAAAAAAAAAAAAAGGAAATGAAAACTAAACTAAAGTCTGTGATGTTGAACGATAAGCTTATTGAACACAAGAGGAAATCTCAGGAGGATCAGTCTTTAATAACTCAACAAAAAGGGCATCCAACAACAGCACATATGTGTAAGACACTTGAAGTGAGATTAAAAAAAAAATCTTATAGTAAAGTACAATATTACTGTTTTGGTTACACATGAGCTTCTAGTTATCATAGGACAGTAGCCTTAGAGACACTACAGGCCCCTTATTTAAAATGCAGAAGTGAAGAAAATACAGATTAAGGAAATGTTTAAAACCTAATGTGAGATTATTGGAATCAAGATAAGCCACATCCATTGCACTATCATCATCTATCCATCTGGTCATGTCCTCATAAAAAGCTATCAAGTTGGTTAAACATGACTTCCCCTCGGTAAAACCATGCTGAATGCTCCCAGTGACCCTCTTGTCCTTGATATGTCCTTACTGAGGGTAAGTTTTCCATCACCTTTCCAGAGATGGAGGTGAGGCTGACTGGTCTGTAGTTACCCACGTCCCCTTTCTTACCCTTTTTGAAGGCTGGAATGACATTTGCTTTCCCCAGTGCTAAGAAAACTAAGGGGAACACATGCAAGCAGATGAATTCCTATGGAAGCTGTACATTATCAGCAGAGAAGTTACAAGGGACCATGTAAACATTAATTTAATAAAAAAACCCCCAACACAATGTCAAGTATAAGGATGAGAAGTGAATTCTAAACTGCTCAGTGAAAATATGAAGTTTAAAAAGATAACACTTTATAGTAGGTTTCTTTTCCACTAAAATTTTGTGTTTTCCATCCAAGATTATCATAACAGAGATGACAAAATGCCTTATGTTTACTGTTTACACATTTGTGAATAGTCAGCTGTACTACTTCACAAATGCTATGAGTTTCTTGTTCCTTAAGGAAAAAAAAGAAAAACATTTACCTTTATTAAAAATGAAATTTTCAAAGATGCCAGAAGGGGTTACTTTCCATTAATTTTAAAATTGGCTGAATTCTGTACAGTGGCAGTGTCCCTTTAGAGCAACGATGACTTGAGGTTTATAACAGGACTGTGGGACTGCAAATCAAAACTTGGGAAGATAAAGAACCTAGATAGAGCAAAGACTGCTTCTTATGAGGAGTACCAGGCCAGAAGTTTCCAACGCTTTTCCACTGAGAGAATTACAGGAGGTAGGAGAACATACTCACATCTCCATCACAAGATTTTAATTAAAAAAATATAAAAATCTATACATATCTGGGCTGCTGGAAAGAAGATTTTGCAGTCATTAAGGATTAGCCAAAACAAATAAACCAAAGGGAACTCATATTTCTGTCTTTCATGCCTCTAGACTTCTAAATAAAAAAATATACAGGCTTGTTAGAGCCTGGAGTAAACACACTCCCATGAAATACTCTAGAAGCAAGAGCTCTCCTACATCCATACAGACCAGAAATGGTCATTCAAAATGCAAATACTTAAAATTCAACATGTATAATGTACAGAGTTACATATCTTTTAGGCTTACTTGAAGTATCCAGAAAGAAATGAATTCTGAAACAGACCACATTTACAGTCTAGATAGCAACTCAGCTTCTCCTATGGGGTAATTGCATGGGAGCTTATTATAATTATCTGCTTAATTATGAAACATTTCAAACAACAGTAACACATTTCATCGGTAAAAGAAAAATAAGCTATCATTATTCTAGTGAACAAGGTTCAGTTCTCATTTTGATAGCCTTTCCCCACTTGCAGCTCATGGTCCATTCCACCCAGGCTTGGTATAAGCTTGTCACTGGTGTCTTTCAACTGAACAACACAGCTCCTGATCCTCTCAGTGCAGTTTCAGACTATAACCTTGGCAGATTTCTTGCCAGTGCAGAAATGAATAAATATGGGATTACAGAAACAGAGAATTCGGAATCAAAGAGAAAGCAAATGGAGAGGTGGTGTGGCAACAACAACATCAGATGAAGGAGGAACTGAAGGGCATGAACCCTGTCACTTAGGAGTGCAATGTGTGAACAGAACCCTCACTGCTGCAGTGGGGCAAGAGCTCGGTGCTTCTTGGTACTGACACAAGAGTAAGACAGCATGCAGCCAGTTCACGTGAGCACAGTGATCCCCAAGAAGCCTGCTGATATCCCCTAACTTGCAGCTTTCTATCAACAAAGAACTTAACTTCAAATGCTTCCTTTTTTGTGTAATACCGAATCACTAGCAGAAAATTTTAGAAGTGTCATTGCTATACTGAACATTCACACAAAGAGGTTCACCAGATACCAGGGCACTGATGAATCTCTTGGAACTCTTGTGATGCAAAGGACTGGAGAGACTGCTGTTATTTATCAGCAAGATCCACACACACCATACCATATGCCCACACCCAGACTAAGGAGATGGCATATAATACCCAGCACACAGCAGGAATTACACTGTTGGGGGATTTGGAGAAGCTTAAGAATAAGCAGCGAAGTACAGAGGAAGAAAAAAAACCTAACTGATGTAAAAAAACATTTATCTTGTTATGGGGGCTAGAGATAAACTGGACAATTTGAAGCCTGGCCTCAAAATTATGGAACCCTTGTACAATTCCACAAGCTGCAGGTCAGAATGGTAGCTCAGTACTCAGTCCAGCCTGTAACAAATCTCTGAAATTCACACACTAGAAACTATTCCTACAAAAATAGAGTATACTAGAAATTAAAATAATAGTTGTTTTTCAAAAACAGCTTTTAAGATTTTAAACCCAAATATTTTAGCAACTTCTATTAATTAAGAGGAAATGCCCTATGATAAACACACAGACAGAAAAACAGTTTAGCAGCAGGAAGCTGAATTAACTGTCAACAGACAGACCTTTACCTACAGATTTTTTATGGGCAGTAACCATTAACTGATTTTCTCTCCACCCCAGAATTTCGAACTTTAGCAATGGAGAATTGGAACACTAGGGCTAACACTCAAGCTAATGAGTTGTGGCAGATATGACCCTGAGATACCAGAACTTTTTATTCATGGACAGCTGCCTAAGCTAGGCTTTTACTGTTTCTAATGGTCTGCACATTTTTCTCCAAGCCGTTTATTTCCACATGACTTTTGTCACCAACATTACTTTGTATGGATTGGCACCTACTGCATTAGAGCCACCAAGAAATCTTCTGAGCTGATATATGCATTTTCAAAGAATCTGAATGTCATAACGTCATACACAGACAGAACTGCACAGAAAAATGCTACACTTCCTGATATACCAGAGACAGCTTAAAAAAAAAAAAAAAAGCATTCTCATTTCTGTTTTAATTCCTAGTTAAGAGTATTTGGTAACTCCTGTATATAGCTTGGTGCTGCAAACTATCAGATATTTTAGTGCAATTGCTACTGAAAGTGCTTTCACTAAGTGTGTTTCATTGATTGGGAAATGGCAGTATCATCCAGGGGGAAGGTAAGTGATGTTTGCTCATATTACTTAACAAGATAAAAGAAGCTACTTGTTTAAGCATTGTTCAAAGACACTGGAGTTCCTCAGCTTCAGGAAAAAAAGGGACACATTGAATAGTACTAACAAAGCAAAGTAGACAATCCCAACTGGTTTTAATATAATAAACAATACTGCTAGCTGCCATGGAAAACCTCATCCAAATTCAGTTTTAAATGGGAAAAAAACCCCACCACACTCAGGCCTTTCACTTAGCCTCTAGGAATTCTGTCATTCCTGGAATGTTACCAAATTATCTTTCCTATGAACCAGCAAACAATCCGGAAGCAAACTGGTCATCTTTCACTCCAGTGCTCCCTGCTACCATGAATCCCTAGAGCAAATCCAGTGAATTTAGAAAAAATAGCGTGCAAATTAGATTTAAAATAGATGTCATTTAAACCCAGGCCTACCCAGGGTTTAATGTGGTTAGTCTCAGACATGGAAGATAAGTCAATCTTCCATATTTGACTAAGTTTTATAACAAACACTTAAACATCTTAAAGAGTACTGTAGCTAGACTTAAGCCCTAAATGAAAGCAGTTTTGTGAGCCCTCAGCAGCAGAAACAGGATGCTCCAGCTGAGCTGCTGAGATTGATCAGCATCTTCCATTCTTCCATCACTCCTTCCCACAAACAGCAACAATAAATACTAAGATTTTCTCTACAAAAAGAGCATCTTTACCTAACATCATGCAATAGTAGTATCACAGAGGGGCTGGGAAAGTTACAATAGCAAAAGTGAGGAACCGGAGCCCACACTGAAGCTCTGGCTTTGGTAGGTAGCCAGTACCAAGACCTGACCGTCACATTGTATTCGTTTTTTCCAACTCTTGTACCTAGACGCACCCTTCCCCCCTGAAACCCATCCAAGTGGTCAAACGCTTAAAGGACTGTAATACAATTAATGTAACACAGTGACAATTAGGGCTGTTCGAGCAGCTTTGATAAGGGCACCAACAACCTCTTGGATTTTGCAGTACAACTCCTGAAGATAAAAAGTTACTGTTCCAGCCGCACATCTGTATGATCAGACCCACCCTAGCTCGACCCAGCGTCCGCAAACTGAGTGTTCCGGCTGCGCGGTGGCAGGACGTGGGCCCGGGCAGTCACGTAGCTTCTGGGTCAGAAACCACGGGATGTGAGGGAGGGCCCTGCCCGGTACCGGGCACCGCTGGCAAACAACGCTGTGCGCAACTTAACTTCAGGGACCGAAGGGGGGGTCATGAAGCGTGATATCCTACCCTGAATGCACACCTTGCCTGGCAAAATGGACACCTCAAGGGCCAGAAACTAAGCAGAAAACTAGAAAATACAGATTTTGAGTCAGCTGTAGAGCACAGCCAGGCACTGAGCAGCGGGCAGCCCACAGCCGGCATGGCTACACGGCCCGAGATGAGCAGAGCGGAGCCGAGATACGGAAAACTGAGAGCAACGGCTCCGCTCGCCTCCCACTCTTCCACCGGGGCAACATGTGCGCCCGGTCCCGGTGAGGGAGGGCGGGAGGGCGGGCAGACCAGAGGATGCTCGGAGGCGGCCCCCGCCCCCGGCCATGGCTGCTCCGCGGGACGGCGGTGCCCACCCCGCCCTCTTTCACTTTCTGTTCTCGCCCGGCCGCCACCTCTGCGGCGTCGGGCACCCGGCGGGAAGCGGGCTCGGCCACCCCTCCGCGGGACGGGGCTGAGGGGGAAGCCCCCCGGCCGGGCAGCGACCGCCGCCAGCGGTCCCGTTTCGCGCCGCCCCGAGGCCGGGCGCCCTCTCTCACGCCTTGGGAGGCGTCTCCCAGCCCCGGCCGGTCAGGGAAGGGAGCCGCTGGCGGCGGGGATGGCCCGCCCCGGAGCCCCGGGGACGAAGCTCCGCGGAGCCGGGCCCGGCGAGTCCGGTGCGACGGCGCCTGCAGAGGTGACCCCCTCCCTCCCTCCTTCCTTCCTTCCCTCCCTCCTTCCCTCCATCCCGCCCGCCGTGCCCGCGCACCTTGTAGGAGTCGGTGGCGAGGAGGATGTTGAACTCGGCCCCCGCCGCTGCGCACTCCATGTCGCCGAGCCCGAGGAGGCGCCGCCGCCGCCCGCACGGACAGGACTGGGCTGGGCTGCGCCGCCGCCCGCCACCGCCGCCAGGCGCTGGGTGCAGGGGGGAGAGAGGAGAAAGGGGAGAGGGGGACGGGGCGGGGAGAAGGGGATTAGGACCGGGGGGGGGGAGGGGGCGGGGACCTGGGGCGGTTTCCTGCACCGCTGATTGGCCGCACGGCTCGGCCGCCGAAGGAGGGGTCGTGAGGTCACTGAGCGGCGAGGCGGGGCCAGGGCGGCAGGGAGGCTCCGGTTGGCCCCGCCGGCGGGAGGGTGCGGGGGAAGGGAGGCGGCGGCTGTGACGCGGGGGGGGCGGGGAAGGGCCCCGTGCTGCACGTTCCCTTTCATTGCGTTCCGGGCGGGGGGGGCAGGAGGGGCGGGGAGGGGGCGGTGACGTCACTGCGCGGCCGGTGCGCGCTCTCTCGCGATTGGCCAGCGGCGCAGGGGGGCGGGGCTCCCGCTTTCGATTCCCCGCGGCCTCCGCTTGCGGGCGGCGGTTCCGGGAAGAGGCGGCTCCGGTGTCCGGACCGCGAGGGGCCTGGGGTTCTGCGTCACCCCGGGCTGTGTCAGCCGGGGTGGGGGGGTGGGTGTGCCCCCAGGGGAGGGCGCCGGGGCCACAGCGGTGGCGAACAGCTGCGGGAGGGAGGGGAAGGCAGGGCTGGCTGCGGGGAGCGGCTGCCCGGCCGGTGTATTGCCGGCCCCGGCGTGAAGGGCCCCGGGGGAGGAGGCAGCCGTGAGGCAACCGCGATGGTTGAGGGGACCGGGCCCGTGGGGGGGGCACCGTGTACCGCTGGCCGCACTCCTGCCGGGAAGTATCTGGCCCTGTACTCAGCCCTGGTGAGGCCACAGCTCGAGTCCTGTGTCCAGTTCTGGGCCCCTCAGTTCAGGAAGGAGATTGAGGTCCTGGAGCAGGTCCAAAGGAGGGCAACCAGGCTGGTGAAGGGATCCAGCACAAGTCCTGTGAGGAGAGGCTGAGGGAGCTGGGGGTGTTCAGCCTGGAGAAGAGGAGGCTCAGGGGAGACCTCATCGCTCTCTACAACTCCCTGAAAGGAGGCTGGAGCCAGGGGGGGGTTGGGCTCTTTTCCCAAGCAACTTTCAACAAGACAAGAGGGCATGGACTTAAGTTGTGCCAGGGGAAGTTTAGGTTGAATATTAGAAAGAATTTCTTCACGGAGAGGGTGATCAGACATTGGAATGGGCTGCCCAGGGAAGGACTGGATTCTCCATCCCTGGAGATATTTAAAAAGAGACTGGATGTGGCACTCAGTGCCATGGTCTGGTAACCACAGCAGTGGGTCAAGGGTTGGACTTGATGATCTCTGAGGTCCCTTCCAACCCAGACAATTCTATGATTCTATGAAGGGAGGAGGGCAGCGGGTGTTGGTGGCGCAGAACCGCAGCTTGGGTCAGGGCCCTTAGGGGGTGAGGAGGAGAAGGGAGAGGGGGAAGGAATGCGTGGGGAAAAGGAGGGAATTAACAAAGTGGAGGAGTTGGGGGAAGCAGAAAGCAGGTGTGAGCTGTGTATGGAGCAGGATGACCCGACAGCAGAGTGTGGGAGCTGCTGCCCCAGTCCCACCTCCCCTTATCCAGGTGCTGGGTTTGCCGTATGGGAAAGGCCCTCCAGAGCATCAAAATCCCCATCTGTACCTCCAGTGTTCACAACCAGGTGGTCCAGTGGAAGACTAAGATACTTTTCCATAGTCCAGTACTTCCTAACCCGCTTTTAAGTAGATGTAAATCTGAAATGGCATATAAAGACACATAGGCCTCCCAAAAATTTTCTTTTGCACTCATTTTAATTGTAATTGACCTAATCTGTCTCCATACCCATTGGTTTTTAATCATATTTAGCTACAAAATTTAGTCTTACAAACTGATTCTTTTGGAGCAATTAGCAAATCTGTTTTCTGGGACAGTCCTGGCTCTTTCATGACTCGTTAAGTGGTCGTCTTGCTTTTTACTAATGAGATGTATGGGAAAAAACTAAATAATGACAATATTACTGATTGGTACTGCAGTAAAAAAAAGCTACTTAATTAGCCTTTTCTGTAAAACCATTGGTGAATTGATGCTTAGGTTGACATTACATGAAATACAAATCCAAACCCCAAATTGCTAAAGAACTGTTTTTTAAGATGTTTCCTAACAAATAGTTTTCACCAATCATGTTTTCACAGAAATGTGAGTATCCAAGAGAATTGTAAAGATTAAGATCAGGAATGGGATACGGATGTTCTGGACTTTATGTTGGTCCTGCTTGATCCATAGCTGCACTCTGAGCCATGTTCTTTAGCTTACTTGAACTGTTTGACTTCAGTGTGCCCTTGCTTTATACCATTTCATGTGAGAACAGCCCCAGGTCTTGTTTCTTTCTGACTACATATTATTAAACCATTACAGTAAAAAAAAAAAAGTTAAACACTGACAGTGTTTAACATAACTAGTTTTCTCAGAAGGGGAAGGGCTCCTGTGGAACAAGAAAAAGTCAGTGAAGCAGCTGGAAACATTAAGTGCATATATGTAAATGCATATGTATATCAGCAGTTTCCTGCACACTTCTCTCTGTCTTAGACTTTCCAGCACTGGACAAGAAGTTATCTTGCTGTTATTTCCCCATCAGAGCAAAAAAAAAAATAGTTGAAATGCCCATTTTCATTCTCAGGGCTCTCTGTGACTCTTCTTACCTGTTTGTCCAGTTTGCTGCTGCATAACCAACCTGGTCTGCTCTCTTCAACTGGCAAAACTTATCTTAAAGTGCTATTTACATGCTAGACTAGAAAGCTGCTCTACCTTTTTCCACCTTGTCCTTAAATATAAAATTATTTTTCTCAAGTTGTATGGACTTGACTCCTCCTTATTTCTTTCTAAGGTTTCCTTTTGTGGAGTGTCCCAACAATCAAGAATGTTTATGGGGTGATTTGAAGTTATCCTTATTTAGAAATATTTTTTTACCCAAAACTTTTTTCTGTGTTGACATTTACATCTGAGTTTTCCCCCTTACCATGTTCTTTATCTGTGTATCTTTCATGAGGAAATTTCTCTGCTGCAAAGGAAAAGTCTTAATTTAGTTTTGCAACTTGAGGCAGATGGGTAAAAAGGAAAAAAAATATTAATTTGATCAGATCAGTATTTTATGTTAACAGCTGCAAGAAATTAGAAAACTCAGAGAAGTACTACAGGGCTTGGGTTTTTATTTTTTAAAAAAATATATTTCTCAATATAGAGTTCTGCTGATATATCTTCAAATCTTCAATAGATTAATTAATGATGATTTGCTCAGGCAGAACTTTTAATTGTCAGCATGTCCTTTTCCTCCTGCTGGCTCTTTCTTGTATCTTACAATGTACCATAACTTGAATAATGGTTTAATTTAGCTCATATGAACATATCTAAAGCTGTATCTGTAATGAAATATTGTAAAGATAGGACTCTTCAGAGTATTAATTGTAAATGGTATAATGCTAAACAGTACTATATTAAATTGTAGTTTGCTGGTGAAGAAAGTATATCTTACATTTTGAAAAAATTACAACTCTTGCAGCAGTAGATGGTGGAAGTATAGTTACAGTGGCAGAGAAATAATCCTAGGAGCCTCAAACAGTCTCTGTTGCATTTGTCATCTGTTATCTGAAAACGCGACTTTGAAATGTTCATTTGGCTTATTGCAGCCAGGGTTTGTAATATATATGGGGCTTCTCTCTTCAGATAGAACCACATCAAGAAATCATGTTCTTCAATTTAAATACACATTCAGCTAAGTTGTTTCTGACGTCATTTATCCTACTGATAGAGTCAGGATTTTTCAGTAATTTTCTTCTAGCATTTTCCTTTGGCATATGAGATTTTTAGAAGTTAAAAAAATGTAGATGTTTTTAATAAACAAAAATCTAATAGTAGTTTAAGTAATTTCATATTAATCCAAGGCCATGTGCTGTTCCCCAGGAATTTCTACTAATAGATTATATTTTGCATACAAGTGTCCAGTCAACATTTTATGTATGTAAAGTCTATAATGTAGTCTACTGCTGTATTTGGAGGAAAGCTTTCCTCCAAATATGTTCTTAGGCTGATGTCCTGAGAGGATACACAAGGACAGACAAATTGAGATGGATATTGCATTACATCCCTTCTTCAATCACTGTTGGAAAACTAGAAATTTATTTAATCTCACTGCAAGAGTCCCATCAGTCACATAGCAGATTCATGTCTCTGACATTCTTGCACATGCCATGGTTCTGCACAGAAGCTGAATTTTTCCCCCTAATGAGGTTCTGGCTCTTTTGAGCCCCCAAAATCCTCTGTACTCCCTTTATCTTAATAGATCTTAACAGATTAATTGTCAAACTTTAATTCTTAATACTGTTAATTTTCTGTTTAAATGTGCTGGTGAAAGAACCGAATTTTAAATCCACTCCTTTTTGCTTTAGTTTCGGTGTTACTACTTGCTTATGATTGGCAACAAGTCCCTTGGTGCCTCACAGCCAGGTTGGTGTTGCTGAAGTTTATCAGAGATCTGTCATTCTCTGCCTTGGTGCATACGAGTCTTCTCTGGGGAGTTATGAGGAAAACAGAATGGAGCCTGTAGACTGTTTTTCAAGGCTGGATCTCCTTCTATCCTTCCTAAAGCTTCCTATCCTACCCCATTCTGCAGCATGTCAGTGTTTCCACTGTGTTCTTGTAGCATTCTTTCACCTTAAATACCTGGCTGGGACTCCAGAGTTAATTAGTGCATAATAGGTTAAGATCATCTAAATAGATTTTAATGGGCTTGAGAATTTAATTCTCATTGCTAAACAGTATCCATCAATAGACTTGTTAAATAGTATCCCAATCACAAGGAATCCTAGAGTTGTAGATGATTTTGCACAGAAGAGATTGAAAGAATCCTGATACCTGGTTTTAAATCATATTTAGCAAATGAAGAAAGCCTAGGATTTCTCCCCTGTAGTTTATCCAAAGGCTTGTGTAGACGTGTGATTAAATCACAACTCAAAATGCTCTCTAAAAAAATTGTTACGCAGGCTGTATAAATAACTGACCATAATATGTACGAGAAATAAGAGGAATTGCTTTATTTATTCAGTGTATAGGACAAAGTTAAAACCAATGCATGTTTCTGTTTACAGGAGATGACAGGTTATTCTTTCACACTAGATTATATGTAACTTGATATTTAGATCTTTTTCCTTTGCACGTGTATATATGTATGTATATATATATAAACCCCACTAATATTCTGTTGAAATAGTGCTTGAAGGTCTGCTGCCTGAAGTTCGTGTTCAGTCCATGGCACAGCATCTCTTTTCTGGACTCCAGCTACCAAGAGCTGTTTTTATGACTGCAGGCTCAGAAGATTCACAGCTCAGCACAGCTCACCTTCAAATGTCTGTCAGTTTTGTGCTTCTGAGTGTGAGTCACAGCAAATTAGTTTTTCTTTATACTTGAACAACTGTATCTCACCATGAGGTCTTACCTTTGGAAGTCAGTGCATGTATTTCTGCTGGGAGTAGGATTACAAGCTTTCCAGTCTTGCTGTGAGGCTTCTTGCCTTGATTTTTGGAAGAGGTGAATTTCAGATTATGATTGTGGCTTTGGATCACAGGATGTAAGTTCTTCTTTCTTGGCATGCATTGCATAACCAGTACTGATGTCTTTCTTTGTTCAAAGAGTAACAAAAGTTCAATTCCAATAACTTGAAAATGCTGTCACACAGATGAGTAAATGCCACAGGACACTGTGACGTTTCCTGTGTTACAGAGATTCCTGTCGGGTTCTGCCTAGTCAGTGTTGATCCAACACAGTTTACCAGCTTTGGCTGAGTCCTGAGGCTCTCTCCACAAAGAGTCACTCAGGGGGATCTGCTCTGTATGTTTTTAGTGCTTAAGATTCCTCCTGAGATAGAAGGCAAGTAAGTCTTGTGGATGCATCTTTGATTGCATCTGTCTAGCATCAGCTTGTATCAAGAAAGACCTCCCTGAGCAGGAACTTGATGAAGCTAATATGGCTTCATGAAGTCAAAGGGGCCAGTGTTGCACTTCTCAGTTTTCCTGGTTCAGTACTGGCTTCAGTCAGTAGAGCTTCATGTTCTAGATCATGCAAAAGTGCCTAAACAGCTTCCAGATCTGAACTGACATCAAGAGTTGTTTAACCCTGTTTGTGATGTGCTGCACCTGAGCCATTAAACTTCGTATTAGTAACCTCTGAGCTATACATCACGTGTCCATGGCACAATTAATGTGCAGCTGAAATAACCCTCTACAGTGATTGCTGTGGAGTGTGTGATGCAGTGCAAGAAGGGAGCTGACAGAAATGTTAGATCGGATTACCTGTGCTTTGCCCACACATTGGGGTTGCCAAACATCTGAACAGATGGGTTTCTTTTTCTTTGAAAAAAGTAAGCACAAAGTATTTTCTTTGCCTCCCAAGCCAAGTTTTCTCCAATACAGTGCCCTAAGGCTCAACTTGGGCAAATACATCAGAGTTCATCATAATGAATGCATCTGTCTTTTAGGTGAAGAAGAGTGAAGTATTTCCAAGAAACATATCTCAGGATTCAGAAGTACTTCTAAGTAGTTTCTTCATCAATTTTTGGCTGAAAGAGAATTTCAAGTATGACATAGTGTGAAGATTTTACCATAATTTGTGTAGAATAACATTTGTAATATAATCAGATTTTACTCCTTCAGAGTAAGACAATAAATGATGAATCCTCTGGAGCTGAGACCATTTCTGTGTGTTTATCAGTTGGCATGGTGAGGACCGATTCAAACAAGAGTCTCTGCACTAACACAGTTACAACAGCAACTGCAATATCTATTGACAAGGTTGAGCTTTGTATGATGGAGGGGTAGAAGGCCTGAAGCTAAACGGATGGGTTTTTGTTGTGTATTTCACCATGTACTGTATGTATTCAAATACAAGAGTTGTGTGTCTAAGTAAAAAGCAGGGCTGTCAAGACCAGCTACAACACGGAGTGAACAGAACATGGGAAGCTGAAGCACACTGCCACGGTTATGACTGAGGACCAGATGACAGTTCTCCAGTTTGGAAAGGTGACGTTCTGATGATCCAAGTGTCCATGTTCATTCTATCAAGCTGAAGGGTCTGTTCCTCTTAATTTGATTTCTACTTTCCCAGGAAGGAAAGAAAAAACCTGTAACTTTCTAGAAACCAGAATTTCAGTTTTCACTGGGTAAATAGCATGAAACGTTAGGCATATTTAGTGATTGCCTAGTTTCTGTAATATTCATGTTGGCTTTGCAGGAGAATACCTGAAGAAAAGCAAAATAAATCACACATGTGTAAAAAGCAGAATGGGGGCAGACACTCAGAATTTCACTACGGGCCATCAGTTAGAGGAGCTGCAGTTTCACAGCTTGACACATCCACCAGTCTCCTAATGTGAACTTCAGCCTTGAACTGTCTTTTCTTGAGGGTTATGTTACCACACTGAAATGAAACACTTTTTAATTAAGCTTGATCCTGTAATACCCATTGCTTCTGCACTCTGAGCTGCCACTGACTTTAGTATACTCAGGATCTTGTATCTTTAAAGAGAGAGAAAGAAGGAATCATTTATTTATGCATTCTGAAAGAATGGTATGAAGGGCAAGCTGTGCAGAACAGACAGTTTTCTGGCAAAAAAAATATCACAAGGCTGCAAAATTTCTCTCACTACAAGTTTAAAGAAATGTGTGATTTTCCCTTGCACCCTTCTGAAAGGGAACTGGGAGGTTTATCAGATAAAGACCTTGTTTCTGCGCTTCCTGTGGAGTGTGAATATTTAGATTATAAAGGGATCAGGACAGGCCCCAACCACTCTCCATTTTCATAACGCTTCATCACAGATTATAATTGGGCTAGGGGAGAAATTAAGATAATTTCAGTAAATCAGCAAGAGTGTTTGTAACTGTGGCTGGAGCCATGATGCTGCATAAGCATGCGGGACTGTTCTGCTAAGTCATCCTAGCTGTAGGTGAAAAAACACTGCATACAGATGCAGGAGCATTTCTGCTTACTCAGTGCTGGTGCATACAAGCTGCTGCTGGACTCTGCTGTGGCCTGTTCTGTGCAGAGGTGGCAAACAGAATTGTCTAGGGGAACACCTCTGTAACAAGGGAAATCCTCATGGAAATTTATGTTTGGGTTTGTATTTTGTTGCTTCTGAAGGTAACAACAAATGAAAAGGAGGGATTTAGAATATTACCCTAAGAATATTACCAGCAAAACTATCTCAGGTGTTTGATTTTAGGACGTTAGCAGTATATTGCCTTGAGAAGAATTAAAGTGAGCATGTTTGGTGAATAATTGCATAAGTGATGAAGTAGTAAGTGTATGTACACTTGTTTGTGAAGCTGGAGATTTTTCTTCCTGATGTCTCAAATAGAAATAATATATAGATTAAAAGTAGTTTTTTGTTTTGTTTTTTTTTAAACAAAAAGGAAAAAAAAGTGGTCTTACATGATACTCACACTGTGCATAGTCACTTTGCTTTCCCAAGATTTCTGTTGACTGATTTATGTGAAATGCAGAGTCACTGGAGTGGCAGACACCTCCTAGAGCTGTGCCCCACTAGTCTTATGGTTATAGATGAGACATAGGCTTCTTCTGCTCTCTTTCACTCTCAATCCATCTTCAGTTCTCTCCACAGTAGACAGCCCTGAGTGGGCTGGCACACAGCCTAGGCTCGCTGGTAGCCAGCTGGTCAGGGAGCTGTGCTGGAGGCCACAGGCTGGCAGCCTCCACACAGCCCCTCTGCGCTGCTGCTCTTCAATGCCTGGGCAGTTCTCTGCTCTCCACATGGGAAGGGATTGCAGCTGTATTTTGTGAAGAGCTTAATCCCATTAGTGTGCACTTAGCATGGCCTAGAAATGCCTGCTGGATGTAAGCAGAGGAATGTTGTCTGTGGATGCTGATGGGCTGAGGGGAGGTTGACACCAAAGCAGCCATGCTGTGGGCATGCACAGAAGCAAACTGATGGGCACCAAGAACATCTTTGAGCTAAACAAATAAGCACCTGGTACATTACACAGGGTTTTCTGTGAATGGTACATTTGGATTTAGGTAGGTTATTATTTCAGGGTTTTTTTCCTATTAATTTCTGCTTTACTCATTTTTGTCCTAATTTTAATTTAGTGCTTTCAGTTAAACATTAAATGAAATCTGGAGATTGGAGCCTACAGTGGCAGAAGAGGAGACAGGGATGAATATGCATAAATTTCAATACAGATCAGGCTGATGCATAAATTTAAAAAACAGATTACCTCAAATGATGAGTTGCTACAAGAGGTGCTGAGAAGTGGAAGGAAAAGCTGCCTGAGCCTAAAAGGAAGAGAGATGGCAGGCATGCAATGTAACAGCTGGTGCTGCATCAGGAATCAGTGTAGGATCCCAGTTTGAGCTATTTGATTTGCATCACACCTACCCAACAGATACCTGTAGCGTCTGGCTTTTCCCTTTCACTTTGGCAACATTTAGAGAGTCTGTCAATCTGGTGAGTTGCAGTGAGCTGAATTATAGCAAAGCTCCCTGCACACAGTGGTTTCTTGCCAGTTTCTCTTCTCTTCCTGGCTTGCCAAGCAACCCGAATTCAGTTCTTGCCTCCAGTCTTTATTTATGCTCTCAAGAAATGAACCAAATAATTAAAACACACCCCTGGAATACACAGGTGTTTATAGCTAGTCCTTCCTCTGGGATCACCAGCAAAGTCTCTTTATGCTTCTCTCTCTGTAAATTTGATCCAGAGATCTCAAAGTTAGTGGAAACAGGAGTGAGATTTTAGATTGCTAATTTTTAGAGGTAGGATTTATCTGTCACAACAGCACTGAAGTTATTGGTCAGGATGGAACAATAATCAACTCTCAGGCAATATTACTTTTTAAACATGGAAATGAGATAATATTTAGAAAAATATGGCGTTTAGCTGGTTGAATGGCAAGTTATAATTGTGCCACAAATGTTTTGGGAAATTTGTGGTGCAATAGACCCTGTGAGTTGAATAGTTGACTTGTCACAATACTTGGTGTCAAATGAAATGTGAATCTTTCCAGAGCTTCTGTTAATTTTACTATACTGAACCAGTCCCTTCCTTATGTTTTAATTTTCTCATTCATTTTTCTGTATAAAGCACCTGTTTTTCTGCTTCTGACCATAGTTCTTTGAGAGGCAGCAGTTATCGGATGTATTTCTGATCTGATGTATTTTTTTCTGCAGATACCTCCTCCTGTGGCTCACACAGTAATGTGTTCTCTCCTATAAACTGATCATAGTAGTGGAAATTAATCCATATTTCTGTTAAGAGGATTTATTTCTGTGTTACTTTGTATTTATTACTGTTTATGTGTTATCCAGTCACATAACTTCTACTGTCTCAAAGATCTGCTATTTATAATCATTTGATTCCAATTAGAATATTTTAATTTAGAAGACTTTTAAGGTTTAAATAACAGTTAACTGATAGATGTTGTGCAATGTTTGTTATTCCCAAAGGTCTGTTTTACAAAGATAAAGGAAACGCAATAATGGAAATTTGAAGAGGGGGGATGTCTATGAAGTCCAAGTTTCACAAAGGTGATATGAGACCTCTAGATGCAGTCAGGAGGTGATATGGTTCCAGATTCAGACCTGGAAATTAGAAGATATTCCTATGTGCAACTTTAAGCTAAAGTAGAAGGGGGAACAGAACAAAACTGGGCTTGCTAAAAATAAGCCTGGCATCAGCATGCAAATATTTGAGGTGTGGTGTGCTAGTGAGTTCTTTCAGTCTGCTGTTTTAATGGAGGTAGGAGATTGATGTGGCAAAAAAGACACAAGGGTCACTCATTAGGACTTCTCCTCACTAAAAGATGGTGGGACCATCAGCCCAACTGAAGTGCATCTACACGAATGCACACAGCATGGGCAGCAAACAGAAGGAGATGGAAGCCATCATGCAGCAGAAAAATTATGATGGCATTGCCATCACAGAAACCTGGTGGGACTCACATGACTGCAGTCAATGGTTACAAGCTCTTCAGAAGCAAAGGGCAAGGAATGAGAGGTGGTGAGGTCACCCTGTGTGGTAGAGAGTGCTATGGATGCCTATAAATTAATCATGTAATAAATGTTTATGGGTAAGAATCAGGGAGAAGGCCAACAAAGCAGACATCTTGATGGGAATCTGACCACCCAGCCAAGGTGAAGACACAGACAATGTATCTGTAGACATCTGAGAGAAGTTCTCACAATCACTTGCTCTTGTCCTCATCAGTGTCTTCAGCTTCCCAGATGTCTACTAGAAACATAATACAGCAGAGAGAAAAGAGCACTGGGGGTTCCCAGGGTGTAGAGGATAACACAGCTGGTGAGGGACCCTAGTAGGGAAGGTGCCCTGCTGGACCTGCTGTTTGTCAACAGAGAAGGACTTGTGGAGGATGTGATGGTCAGAAGCTGTCTTGGGCATAGTGACTTCAAAATGACAGAGTTCTCTAATATTGGAGAAGTAAGGAGGGGTGTGTGTGGTGGAACTGACACCTTGAACTTCTGACTGGCAGACTTTCACCTGGAGACTGGTAGGCAGAGTCCCTTGGGAGGCTGTCCTGAAGGGCAAAGGAGTCCAGGAAGTTTGGACTTCATTCAAGAAGGAAGTCTTAAAGGCACAGGAGAAGGCTGTCCCCCTGTGCTGAAAGGGGTACTGCCTTATCCCCCCAAGCTGGCAGGTAAGAAGAGTGGCCTGGCTGAATAAAGAGATCTGGCTGCAGCTCAGGGAAAAAAGGAGAGTTTATGGCCTTTGGAAAAAGGGGCAGGACACTCAGGATGACTACAAAGATGTCATGAGACTATGCAGGGAGAAAATCAGAAGGGCCAAAGTCCATCTTGAAATCAAGCTGGTTGCAGCTGTCAAAAATAACAAGAAATAATTCTATAAATATATTGAAAACAAAAGGAAGACTGAGGAGATTCTCTATCCCTTACTTGATGAAGGGGGAAACAGTGGTCAGGGATGAGAATAAGCCTGAGGTACTTAATGTCTTCTTTGCCTCAGTATGTAGTAGTCAGACTCTCTGGGTACCCAGCCCTCTGTGCTGGAAGACAGGGATGGGGAGCAGTTTGAAACCCCATAATGCAAGAGGAGATGGTTAATGACCTGACACACCACCGAGACATGCACAAGTCCATGAAACCAGATGGAATAAACACAAGGTATTGTGAAACTGATGGAAGTGTTCACAAAGACCCTTTCCATCATTTCCCAGCAGCCCTGACTAACCAGGGATGTCCCAGTTGACTGGAAGTTGGCAAATGTGACCTCCATCTACAGGAAGGGCTGGAAAGAGAATTCTGGGAACTAGAGGCCATTCAGTCTAACCTCAGTGCCAGGGAAGGTTGCCAGTTCCTCAGTGCCAGAGCAGATCATCTTGACTGCTATTATGCAGCATGTGCAGGACAAGCAGGTGATCAGACCCAGTCAGCATGGATTCATGAAGGTCAGGTCCTGCTTAAGGAACCTACTCTCCTTTTATGACAAAGTAACCCACACAGCGGATGAAGGAAAAGCTGTGGGTGTTGTTTACCTGGACCTCAGTAAAGCCTTTGACACTGTTTCTCATGGCATTCTCCTGGAGAAACTGGCAACATGTGGCCAATACTGGGGTACTCTTCACTGGGTAAAAAGCTGGCTGGATGGCCAGGCCCAAATATTTGTGGTGAATGGAGTTAATTCCACCTGGTGGCCCATCACCAGTGGTGTTGCCCAGGGCTAAGTAATGGGGCCAAGTTGTCTTTCTTATCTTTATCAATGATCTGGATGAGGGGACTGAGTGCACCCTCAGTACATTTGCAGGTGACACCAAGTTGAGGGAGTGCAGAGGGATCTGGACAGGCTTGATTGATGGGCTGAGGCTAACTGTATGATGTTCTACAAGACCAAGTGCCAAGTCTTGCACGTGGGTCACAACAACCTCATGCAAGAGGGTTGTGGAAGAGTGGCTGGAAAGCTGCCCAATGGAAAAGGACCTGGGGGTGTTGGTCAATAGCCATCTGAATGTGAGCCAGAAGTGTGGCCAAGGCCAATGACATCCTGGTCAGCATCAGATATAGTGTGGCCAGCAGAACTAAGGAAAGTATTGTACCCCTTTACTGGTGTACACCTGAGGAAATACCTTGAATCCTGTATTCAGTTTTGGGTCCCTCCCTACAAAAAAGGACAGTGAGGTGCTGGAGTGAATTCAGAGAAGGGCAACAAAGCTGGTGAAGGGTCTGGGGAACAAGTCTTATAAGGACCACGTGAGGGAACTGTGGATGCTCAGTGTGGGGAAAAAGGAGGCTGAAGGGAGACCTTCTCACTGTTTACAACTACCTGTGAGGAAGTTGAAGTGAGATGGAGATTTGTCTCCTCCCTAGTCACAAGAAACAGGACAAGAGAAAATGGTGTCAAGTTGTACCAGGGGAGATTTAGATTAGATATTGCAAGAAACTTCTTCATTGAAAGGTTAATTAAACACTGAAACTGGCTGAGGGTGGTTAAATAACCATCCCCGGAGCTGTTTAAAAGACAGATGTGATGCTTAGGAACATGGCTTAAGCACTGTACTTGGAAGAGTTAGGTTAATGGTTCTTAGAGATAGGTTATGGTTAGACTCAATGATCTGAAATGTCTTTTCCAACTAGAACAATTCTGTGATTCTGTGGCTATAGTGTGGTATGTGAATAAATTTTCCCTTTTTATAGTGCACAAACAGTAACATCTTCATTAAGATAGCTGACTTTTTTTGATTATGCTTTTCTTCAAGTGAGCTGACTAGAGGACCCATCAAACTAGAAAATGTGACATGCAACTCTGGTGCTCCCTTGAAGAGCACTGAAAACAATGTAAATACCTTTGAGCAATCGATGTCACTATTTCCACTGATTGTCGACCTAATGTGAAAATAATTATGAATGGTCCTGGTTCATAAGGGCAGATCACAATGGTGGGACAAGTCTGTATAAGCAACACACATGGTAATATTTTTCCATATAGATATTATCTTTTGAGAAAGATTTTGAAGTCTGTAGATTTGTCATAAGGAGCCAAGACCTTCCAATACTCCTGCAAAGACTTCTGCAAATGCTACCGTTATTTATTAATGACTTTTGACTATGTTGTATTTTATTATCTATGAAATTTGTGGCCTTCAGCTGGGGTACCTAGAAAATCACAGTGAATTCCTGAATATATTTAATGCTCTTGATTGTAAGTGCCTAAGGAAAACCTGGACTTCACTTAACATTTTCTGAGCAATGCCTTGCATTTAACAGCAGCAGTGAAACTGAAGTGCTTTGATCTTCTACAGCTCATGTCTGTGCAGCTCTGGCACGTAATAGCAATCATGCAAGTACAGAATCTCCAATTTTTAAGGGCACTGCTGGAGCATAAATGTTTGCTTGTTTCATACATACTAATTACATACAATTTAGCTGTGTGAATAGGGAAGGTTAGGAAGACTCAAAGTAGACTGGTCTCAATTCATTCTCTGTTACATTGATATAAAATAGGCATAAGCATATTGAAATCAGTAATAGCTACTACTATGTAAAACAGGTGCAATGATTACAGAGTTAGGCAAATTTAAGATGAAATATTTTCCCTCTTCTGGTTCAAGTGAAATGGATTATCAGATGTGAACTCTGATTAGACAAAAGCAAAAGACTTCATTAACACAACACTCCAAAATATATTTTTTTCTGATCCATGTCCAGTTTAGTTAAACCATAAAAATTAAGTCATTTGAAAATCAATAAAGACCTGTGCAGTTGGCATATTTATTTTAACATATTGGATAAAATAAGATTTTCAAATAATGAAGAAAACTGCTGTATGTCACATTAGTATGACTGTATATCATATCAGTTTCAAGCCTGTCACTTTAACCAGATTCAGCTCACTAGGACTGTGTTCCTCATTCCTAAAAGCACCATCAAGAGAAATAGAAGATTCTTGTCTTCTATGGACTAGCCAGTGGACAATATGGAAGTTACATTCTCTTATTAAAATTGACTGCATTTTTACTTTACAGGTATCAGGTTATTTATGCCATTATCAGCAGCTCTTGCATTATAGAATGAAATGAAAAGTGTCTGATCACTATATTGTCATGTACAAATTGTTGCAAAGTTTTGCAAATGCCATCACTACAGTTAGATCTTGAAAACATATCTCTCTTTAATGAGAGGTTGATTACATATATTCCTTGGTAAATGCCCTTTTATGTACCTCACAGATATTTTTTTCCATAGATTATTTCATTATTTTCATAGATTTTTTCTCCAAAAATGAAGATTTTACATTTTCCTGTCTCCTGCTGTAGCCAGATCAGAAGCCCAAAGAGTTTTGAGATGAGAAGAATTTATACTCTGTGGGTTGTTTTTTTTTGTTTGTTTTGTTTTGTTATCATGCAGAGTCTTAGAGATTTTTAAAAGTAAGAACATTAATCCAGCATTCTGAATAAATTCTCCATCTCTTCATCTTAACTGAAATAAAGGTCTTCAGGTTATCTTTCACATGTAGTCAAACACTACTATGTGGTTTTGAACAGTCATTTAAATTCAGTGAGACTTTCCAACTATATAAGAAATTTTGATCAGTAAAATGATAATCAAAAAGAATATGTTTTGCAGTTCTGTATCAGTCTAGCCTCCTAAGATTTTAAAGCCCTTTGAACACTGAAGGAATGAAGCCTACAGAATCATAGAATGTTAGGGGTTGGAAGGGACCTGTAGAGATCATCTAATCCAATCCCCAGTAAAACATAACTTATTATTTTCATTTAATTAATAAGGAAATTAAGACATTCAAATTTGAAGCCATTTTTTAAATGTCCACTGTAGTTTTTCTGGGCAAAGACTTTGTCTCAAGCTCCGAGTTCAGAGCAGTTTACATCATTTAATTGTGTTTAGCCCTTGAATTTTCAATTCCATGCACTCATCTGTAAGAGTCAGCATTTTTTTGTGGTGTCTTCATCATTGTGCTGCTTCATCATTGCGCTGATGGAGCTGCTTATTAACAGCATATCAGTTCAATATTAGGGCATTATTTCTATCGTTAATTCTATGTCTTGGAAAAATTACCTCACTTTAGATGATCAAGGTGAAAGCTTTGAGTAAGAGTTCATCATGGTGCCACATGTAGTTTGGCCTTCATATAGGGTCTGCCCGGGTACAGGAAATCTGTAACACTGGCTTGCTGTTCCCATCCAAGGTCAAGAACCAAGAGATCTATGTGAAGTCACTCTGTTTCCTGTGGAATTAGGAAATAGCTTCCTTCCTCTGTCACCACCATCCTCAATCTTTATGCCACAGTTCTTGACTACACAGAAACTTAAGGCTGGTGACTGCTTTGCTTTGTACAGTTGCTTCAACCCCAAGAAAAGGGAGAAGGAGGCATGAACGCAACACACTGGGAATACAAGCATTTTCCAAAACTGTCCCAGCTATTCTCCTGGCTGTAGACCACCTGCAGGCAGTAGAGAGTACTGGGTTTGTTAAACAGGAGTTTCCCTTGTTGGGCATCAGCTGGAGGTGACTTCTGTGCAGAAGCCAGCCATATCACGTCAGTCATTCTGGCTAAGGCCATACTGCAATAATTGTGTTTGTTGTGTACATTGTGATTGCAGTTCTGGAAGAAAAAATTGCTCTTAACAGCATCCACTTTCATTTCCTGACACTGTCCTGATGTTGTCAAGTTACTGTCAATGTGCTAGTGCAGTTACATTTATTTTCCTTACATGGAAAAATTAGTGCAGTACTGCCCTTCCCACACCCTCATTTTTTTCTTTTCCGGAACTTCTTGGGCTAGAGTGTCCCGTCTCCATCTGCCACTAGCCTTGGAAAATGTCAGCCTGTTGCCAGGTCACACTGGCATTTCCAAAAGTCCACGCCCCTGGGGATCCTGTTCCAGTGCTTAGCAGTGCTGTCTGTAAAGAAGTTTCTCCTGGTATCCAACCTAAATCTTCCCTGATGCAACTTGAAGCCATTTCCCTTTGTCCTGTCATCTAACATCCAGTGGGAAGAGATCAGCTCCACTCTCACTGCAATCTCCTTTCAGGTATTTGTAAAGAGTGATAGGGTTTCCCCTCAGCCTCCCTTTCCCCAGACTAAACAGCCCCAGCACCTTCAGTCACTCCTTTGTTGCTCCTCTTTGGACTTTCTCCAACATCTCAGTGTCCTTTTTGTATTGAGGTGCCCAAAACTGAACACAGTACTCGAGGTGGGGCCTCACCAGTGCTGAGTACAGGGGCAGGATTACTTCCCTGGTCCTGCTAGGCACACAGTTTCTGGTACAAGCCAGAATGCCATTGGCCTTGGCCACCTGGGCACATTGCTGGCTCATATTCAGCCGACTCTCAGTCAATACACCAAGGTCCTTTTCTGCCAGGCAGCTTTCCAGCAACTCTTCTCCAAGTCTGTAGTGTTGCCTGGGGTTGTTGTGACTAAAATGCAGGACCCAACACTTGGACTTAATGAATTTCATACTGTTGGTCTCAGCCCAATGATCCAGTCTGTCCAGATCCCTCTGTAAAGCCATCCAGCAGATTGACACTCCCTACCAACTTTGTGTCATCTGGGAACTTACTGAGGGTGCATTTGATCCCCTCATCAAGATCACTAATAAATATGTTAAACAGGAGTGGCCCCAGCACTGAGCGCCGGGGACACCACTCATTACTGGCCACCAATTGGATTTAACTCCATTGACCACAACACTTTGGGCCCAGCCATCTGGCCAGTGTTTAACCCAGCAGAGTATATGTCCATCCAAGCCATGGGCAGGCAACTTTTCCATGAGGATGTTATGGGGGACAGTGTCAAAGGTAGACTACTGAAGTCCAGGTAGACTACATCAAGAGCTTTTCACTCATCCACTAAGCGGGTCACCTTGTTGTAGAATAAGATTAGGTTTGTCAAGCAGCATCTGCCTTCCATGAACCCATTCAGACTGGTCCTGATCGTCTGTTTGACTTTTGAGTGATCTATAATGGCTCTTGAGATTATCTGTTCCATGACCTTCCCTGGCACTGAGGTGAGACTGACAGGTCTGTAGTTACTGGGATCCTCTTTCCGACCCTTCTTGATGACGGGTGTCACATTTTTCAGTCTCCAGTCAATGGGACATTCACAGTTAGCCAGGATGTCTACCCCATATAGCCTACCCCACTCAGCAGTGGTCCCACTTGTTCAGCCTTCTATTACTAATGTAGTGGTAGAAGCTCTTCTCATTACCCATCACATCTTTTGCAAATTTCGACTCTACTTGAACTTGGCTTTCCCATCCCTATCCTTGAGTGCCTGCACAGTCTTTCTGGATTCCTCATTTTTCCTTATTCTTGCTTCCACCTCCTGCATATTGTTTGACTGCACAGAGGCTCAGTCATGAATTCCTTGCTTACACTATCCAGTCTCCTGGTAAGTCTACCTGACATCCTGCATATTGTACTTGTGCTTAAGGCCTTGGAAGCTTTCCTGAGCTACTTTACACCTCAGAGCTGTTTACCATGGGGTTCTACCTGTCAGTTGTGTGAAAACAGCCAAAGTTTTCTCTTTTGAAGTCTAGGGTCTGCAATGTCCTGTTTAGCTTCCTTACTCCCCTCAGGATCTTGAACCCTGCTGTTTCATGGTCACTACAGCCAAGAATGCCACTGATAACCACATCCAGAAGTAAGTCTCTCTTCTTTGTGAATATCTGTATGTCAGCTATATGCCACCTTTGTTTAGCCCATTCAGTTCCTGTGCAAAGAATTTATACCTGGGAACCTTCAAAGTTCTCCTGTATTGCTTATGTTCTACTATGTGACCCTTTCAGCAGATGTCAGGGAGGCTGAACCCTCCCAAAAGTCTATGATCCAGAGACTTCCAAGTTAGAAGAAAACTTAATCCACTTTCCCTCCTCGATCAGGTGGTCTGTCGCAAATTGCCACCACAATATGATCTTTATTGGTCTATCTTCTTAGAGTTTTGCATTTGGGGAAGAACAACACTATGTCCCAGTATAGGTTGGGGGCTGACCTGCTGGAGAGCAGTGTAGGTGAAAGAGACCTGGGGGTCCTGGTAGACAAGAAGATGACCATGAGCCAGCAATGTGCCCTTGTGGCCAAGAAGGCCAATGGCATCCTGGGGTGCATTAGAAAGGGTGTGGTTAGTAGGTCAAGAGAGGTTCTCCTCCCCCTCTATTCTGCATTGGTGAGGCCGCACCTGGAGTATTGTGTCCAGTTCTGGGCCCCTCAGTTCAAGAAGGACAGGGAAGTGCTTGAAAGAGTCCAGCGCAGGGCTACTAAGATGATTAAGGGAGTGGAGCATCTCCCTTATGAGGATAGGCTGCGGGAGCTGGGTCTCTTTAGCTTGGAGAAAAGGAGACTGAGGGGTGACCTCATCAATGTTTTCAAATATGTAAGGGGTGAGTGCCAGGGAGATGGAGTTAGGCTTTTCTCAGTGGTGACCAGCGATAGGACAAGGGATAATGGGTGTAAATTGAAGCATAGGAGGTTCAAGTTGAATATCAGAAAAAATTTCTTTACTGTGAGGGTGACAGAGCCCTGGAACAGGCTCCCCAGGGGGGTTGTGGAGTCTCCTTCACTGGAGACATTCAAAACCCGCCTGGACACGTTCCTGGGAGATGTACTCTAGGTGGCCCTGCTCTGGCAGGGGGGGTTGGACTAGATGATCTTTCGAGGTCCCTTCCAACCCCTAGGATTCTATGATTCTATGATTCTATGATTCTATGATCTTCTGATCCCAACCCACCAGCATGTCCTCTGTCTCACAGAAAAGCTCCATACATCCAAGCTGCCTTTTCACATAGAGGACAGCTCTCTTGTCCTCTTCCCTCCTGTCATTCTGAAGAGCTTCTGCCCATCCCTCATGTTGCTGCTGTCATGCAAGCTGTCCCACCACCTGTCAGTTTTTCCAGTGATGTTGCAGTTCCGCATGTAGTGCTCTAGGTCTTCATGCTTTTTCTTTCAGGCTGTGGACATACATTTGTGATGAGTGTCCCTTTGCCCTGTCTTACCATTCCTGACATATCTCTTGTTCCCACCCATTAGCATCACTTTCTTTCAATTACCAACCTCTGTTTCCTCACCTATCTGTGGGTCATAACCTCCATTTCCCAGTCTTTCTCATTTAAAGCCCTTCTTACCAAGGTGGGCACTTCATCTGTCTTCAATCCTTAGATAACATCCTATCTTAGTAAAAGCCCAATTCTGACCTGATTGCCAATAAAGACTGGTTAAAGTGTTCAGAAAAATACTGGACCAGACCACTTCTCAGTCTGGGTGGGTCACAGCATAGCATAATAGCAGAGAGCAGGGGAACAGCAAGCATGGGAAGGGCTTTGCCTCTTTACTCAAAGACATCATCTGCTTTCATGGAGGACTACCCGAGTCTTCTAAGAGGTGCTCAGTTCACTCACTAATTTAAGTTTGTCATAAAGTCCCAGCAGAGAAGAGCATTAACCACCGTGTCCTTCTCACACTATGCATAAACTGATTCTCCCCATCTCTCCCCTTGCATGTGCTTGCTCAACTCACATCTCTGTGATCTGAAGCACGGTCTCATGCTGAGCTGAGCGTGTTGAAAGAGCCTTGCCACTCCATGGCCTAATCCTCTTACAACACAGGCAACAAATAAACAAATGTCTCTGAGGCTTCTCCCTCCACTGCTGAAAATGTTGGCCTCAGAGCTGAGGGTAGGGTAGGGAGCAGATAAGAGCAGTGCGTGGCACTCTGTGTTTTCAGAAAGCTGCAGGGGTTGATGCGCGTGTTCTCTCCACAAGGTTCTTGGGTGGAGAGATGGTGGCTGCTGCTGTGCTGCCGTCACTGGTTCATCCCAGGGCCTAGAGATAAACAGGGACTGATGAGCCTGGCCTGTCAGGGACCCAGAATCAGAACTGGTCAGTTGAGTCACTCCTGGTCTGCACTGGGAGCACCACATCCCTAAGACTGCGCCTGTTCACCATACAGGAACTGGGTAGCAGTGCAGTCAGATGTGTGGCATACATTTCCCAAAGGGGTCCAAGCTGTTTGGGTGCAATGCTCATGGAAGCTCTTGAGCCAGTGGAGACATGCCCTGCCTGGATCGTGTTCCAGAACAAAATATCAATCCCCAGACTCCCACTGTCAGTAAGACACAGCAGTTGGACAGCAGCAGTTTGGGCACAGCAGTTCACTGCAGAACATGTAGTAAAACACATACTGCAAACATACCCAGAGAGGGACATACATTTAGCTGAACATTGGTTTTCCTTAACACTGAGAGGCCTAACATTGGCTGAAACCTACTTTGAACTACAGCCAATTCTGTTGTGGGGAAATCAGAGAGCAAGCAAAATCTGAGCCAGATCTTTTGCAGCACATGCCTGGAACACAACAAATCTGCACATGGTACTTGGACTAATTAGGCACTAAGAAGAGAAGTATCTAAATAAGGTTGGACACTCAGTCTCTTTAAGATAGAGATAAGGTCTTCACCTACACTAGTGTTAATTGATCCTTTACAAGAGGATATTGCCCATATGCACCCTTGAAAATGCTTGATTCCTCTTTGAATGCAGCAGATGAAAGTATGACATGACAGCCTGGTCAGATGGCAGTCCACAGCTCACGGCTTCTTAACTCAACTGACTCTGGAAAAATGCAGTCTCAGACTAATTAAAGAGACAGCTGCAGCCTTACACAAGCTGCAGTAACATTGCCCTTTGCTGTTTCCAAGTCTTTCAAGAGGAATATAGTAATTCGCATGGACTTTAGCTCAGCCCATATGCATAAACTGAAATTAAACAACCCCTCTCTTTCCAGGTTTTTACATTCATAGTCATGTTCAATGGAAATGTGATTGGGGACTTCAAAGCCAAAAGTTGTTTAGGAAAAAAAATTTAAAAGGGAGTACAGGAAGAATGAGGAAGACAGCCTATGTTTAAAATTATGCCATTTTACCTATCAGCATTTGCACAAGAATTTGAATCATATTAGTCTTTATACAACTCTCCCCAAAATAACTGGATTTGTTCCAGGCATTTATTATGTGGTGAAATACCTGCCAGCTGAGAATGCATTTTCAGAGATCACCTTCATATGTCCTTAAGGAATCTCCATTCTCTTGGCCTTGGGACAATATATGCAGCAAAACTTACCTGTTGAGTGGCTGAGTGCTGCTTTCATCTGGTATCTGTGAAGAACAGTTAAAGGTTGAGCATCTTTAAAGGAATGTAAGAAAACAACTATTCATTGTTTGGCAGACTGTATCTCAATTTACTGTATCTGACAGATGAAAGATACACATAGAGGTACAGTATTTCCCCTTGGGTAAACATCAATAATTTGTGAGTTCCTCTAAAAAATCATTGTGGTGTGATTGTGGAAGTTTGCAACTGTTTGGAGTAGTAAGATCCATATATGATAGATACTTATATATTTATATATCTATATGATGTTACATGTAGATTTTTAAAGTTTTAAAAATAAATATATATTTATTCACCTATCTATTCCTGATATAAAGTGCACATAAGAATTCAATGGAGATACTATCAGCAGCATAGTAAAAAAAATTAATTATGGGGCAGGTTAACTGCCCTATGTATATTGTTTCTGTCTGATGGGAGGGCAGAACTTATACTAATGGTGACATTTTCAGTCTGCAACATACAATATTGCAGAATAATGTATCTGTAACTCAGACCTTCTTGCATATTACATAACTTAGGTTTTATGTGAAATGTTTGCCAATGTTTTTCTTTCACATTCACAGGGATGTATCACTCAGTCATCCTGAGTCAGTGATTAAGGGGAGCTTTAGCCACATCAGAATTTACTCCTTTTGCAATTGTGTAATAGTACAATATTCTTTCCACTTTTGACTTCAAATTAGGATTAGGGTTCAGCATGAAAATTAAGTGCCTGACCACAAAAACAGCATTCCCTGAGAAGCTGCTGTGGCATTCTCAGTTTAAAAGTATATTCTGAAAAGAATCTTCAGCTTTCACAGTGCACTCTTGGACAGCAATATCTGAGGGTATTTGAGGACTTTGTAACTGCTACCAGAGTTTACATTATTCTTCATAAATTTATGTAAGTACAAATAAAGCTGTTAGAAATTATTTAGATCAATGAAGTGATGGAATTATAGCAATCATTGTACCTTCAGACACAGCAGCATTGGTGTGAAAAATGACCAAGCATGAAAAGTCCCAAGTCAGCCAGCAGAAGCAAGAAGGATGGGGTCCATCCCAATGCACCAGCTCTGCTGGCTGCCCTCGCATGCTTAAACCTCTCTTAATCCTCTCCCAAAATGGGCACAGCTGGAGCAGGCCTGTACAGATCTTACATGATTTGAGGAGACTGTTTTCCCATCCCAGAGTATAAGTACACGGAAGAATCATTTGATTCACTTTATGTAAGCCTCAGTGGTCCCTGATCTCTATTTGAAGTGTAGAGAGGATGGCAGCTACGTGCAGTCTGACTTTGAGCAGGGCATAGACACTCCATGACAGAGTGTTTGTTTAAAATAAAATTTTCTCTTTTAAAATCTTGTCATAAGGTAACTCTCACATGGGGAATCAAATCTCTCAGAATAGTTGTCCCCACTGCAATGGTCATACAAGATCTCAGTTACAAGCTGTCCCACTGCCCTCCCATCTGCCATCCTGCTGCCATGGGCAGATGTTGCAGGCTGTTCATAGCACTGGTTTGCAGTGGTGACCCTGCATGGGGTGAGTTTATGACCTGCTGTGTGCTCAAAATGGTCCCACCCTACCCCAAAGAATGTTAAAAAAATACACCCATGGATGACCCATGCCAGAATGGAAACACTGAGGAACAGAGCAGCAGCCACCCTGACATGCTGCATTGAGTCATGAAGTGCAGCCTGTCAGAAACAGCTCCTTTCAGGGCAGCAGAAGCCATTACAGGCACCTCTTCCACTTCCCACGCTGGCTGTCACCTAGCCAGAGGAGTTTTGACCAGCTGGCTGTAACTGCAGCAAAAATAAGGGGAGCTGAGGCTGGGAAGGGCAGATGATGGAGTTTCATGCTCATTGTTTGCATTTTTCTTTCCCTTGACATCCAAATCAGGCATCACAAGTTTGTGTGGCTTGGCAGTAAATTAACTCAAGTAAAATTTCCCAACTCTGTACTATTTTGCCTGTGACAGTTACATACAAAACTTTTCTACACCACTATTTTTGCATCTGAAGAACAGATTGTACTGATTGTTTGTAAATGCCTTATCTATGTACAATTTGATCTCTTCTTCAGCTGCAGAAGCAGCAGAACTGCATGAGAATCTCAGGGACACTCCACCCAAGATGTTAAAATCAATGCATACACCTTTAATCATCCAAAGAAGATGAGCTACAGCAGGGGCTACCCTGGGGAACATGTAAAACTGAGAGCTCTAGAGACAAAATTCCTGTCTGTAGAGCTCCTGTGTGTCAATTACTTGATTGTGGAGATAGTGAGGAGTTCAGACCAACTTTCAGGGCAGTCTGTTGTCTCTAACCAGCCCTACTGTCCCATATGGGCTGGTGACAAGATGGGGTGTTCCTGGACCACCCAGAGAATCAATGACTGGAGTGCACAGGGTGTGCAGATACCTCAGATACAATCCTGATACTCAGCTTTGCCACAGTTGTAACTATGGGACAGATTATTTGAGTGTCATGCTTA
This sequence comes from Phaethornis superciliosus, assembly GCA_023637945.1. Classification (NCBI taxonomy): domain Eukaryota; kingdom Metazoa; phylum Chordata; class Aves; order Apodiformes; family Trochilidae; genus Phaethornis; species Phaethornis superciliosus. The sequence continues at coordinate 14,286,315 of JAJQWJ010000001.1, forward strand.
GAAGTTTAGTTTGGCATCTCCTGCCATTTCAAGGTATTTTTCTGATCTTCCGAATTTTTAAATCTCTGTTCTTTGACTACAGACTGATAGAATTTATTCAAATGGAACACATTTCCTTATCATTCTGGATGATAAGACTTCCCAGGAAAAAAAAAATGTAATATTGCCCAAAGCAATCAATCACTGGGGCAGATAAGCTTTCGTTTTCCAAACCTACAACTTAGCTCTACAGTTTTAAGGGAACCACTTTCCTCTGTTGCATTTGTAGAAAGACAATCTTATAATTAACTGTAATTGGGTGTAAATTATTATGGCAGCCATTACATTAAATTTAAGCTTTTCTTAATCTTCATATTTGACATCAGTGGATTTTTCTATTTGCATATGGTCATGCACTGAGGCATAACAGGTATTTTCAAGCAGTCAGGGCTAACAGAGAAAGCACAGTGGCATCACAAGCCTCTTGAGGTTACACTGGGTGGTTTTATTTTGCAAACACTGCATTGTGGCTCTCTTTCTGCTCTCCCTGTCCCCGGATATCTTTCTCAAGTATTCTTTTCCCCCATCACCAAGAATTATACAGGCCTGCCCCAAACGTGCCATTCTTCACAGACTTTGAGAAGAGTAGTGGATTTGTCAAGAACTGCTTCAGGGAAATGTTTCTGTTACTGACAATATCTCATGCAGTCTCCTTTTCCCTCAATATGAAGAAAAAAGCTGCCCAAGGGCCACGTCTCCAAGAGAATGTCCAGAGGTGGTTTAGTCTGTGTTTAACCAAATCAGACAGCTCTCAAATGGGGGCAGGAGGCCTATATTGGATGATATCATGGCAGAGGATATTTTTGTGCAGAAAAGAGAAGCAGGCACTCCCAGCAAGCCCAGAAGTGGAGCTGCAGCAGTCCTCTAAGTGCCTTGAAGAGTTTCTTCTCAGCCAGTCTGATAAGTGACTGCTGTAATCCAGCATCTAGTCTCCTGAAGTTGGGGAGAAAAAAGAGGAAATCATGTTTCTGAGAAATGGGTTTTGAAATAGTAGAGAGAAGTAGATGATAAAAGCCTGACATCAGGCCATTCTGCATCTGTGGCTTTCACTTCAGGTTTAGGTTTCTGGGAGTGAAGAATCCTAACCCTGCATGTGTAAGTGAACAATGCCCAGCCATGTGTGGCTTCACTCCCAGCTGAGCACAGCTGAAAAACCAATAAATAAAAAATAATCATCCCCAGTTTAATAGCTGTCTGTGAGTATGAAGCACAGCATGGTTTAATTTTGACCAGCAGTAACCCTGTGCAAATCAGTGCCATCTGGTCTCCACTCAGAGCTTTCCTGATCAACATAAAATCAAATAGATGCAAAAGTTTCAGAAAATAACAGCTACCCCCCAAATTGTTAGACTAGCACCTTCTATCAGCTATGCTTCCAGGGCTGTGCCCACTGTTACTAAGGAGTGACAAGGTCTGGATCCCAGGCCTGAAATGTTCTCACTCACAGCTTTCGGGTTCCAGCAAAAACAGAATAAGAATTTTGTCGTGCTATTAAATTATGTTCATGCTTGCTAACCTCTGCTGATGAATGACTCCATCTGAATTCAGTGCTGCCAGCCCCTTTGCATCCATATGAAATATAGTTCTAATATATCTTAAGGACTTGTCAGGGAAAGAGTTACAGCATTTTTATGCAGCATAACTCCCCAAGGAAGTAGGATGAAATGGAACCACCTCAAATATTACTGCAGGAAAAAACATTTGAGACAGTTCTGTGGGAGATGGGTCCCAGAAGGGTCTGGGAACCCAGAGAAACAAAGACACACTGATTCTGTCACAGTGCCATCCCTGCTAAGGGGTGAGAAGCTTCTGGAACTGAATCAGAAGCTGGAACAATGAAATGGCATATAAGAAACTGATTTCTTATTTTTTAAATAGAAAGCAGTACTCTCTCCCTTTCTCCCACTTACAAGTAAAAAGAAGTAAGAGCCAACTCATATTGCAGCAGCACAGGAATAGTTATGGTGGCAGTGTCATCCTGAGGCATGGGCTCGTGGTCAATGGAATGGGCAGCATGGATCTCAGCACGGGGTGACCTGCCCTGATAGGAAGCAGGGTCAGGAAAGGTCTTTGAAGGGACCAGCTGGGCTGCATGTTGGCTTGGTAAAAGGAATACTTCATGTTCAAGACTATCTAAGGCACCTGAAGGGGCACAAGTCCATGGAGAGATGCATCCATGGGTGCTGAGGGATCTGGAGGATGAAGTTGCTGAGATACTATCTGTCATATCATGGCAGTCTGGTAAAGTTCCCACTGACTGAAATGCATTGGTGACAGCCAGCATGGCTTCAATAAGAGCAGAAATGCCTGACAAATCTGGTGACCCTCTATGGCAGGATCACAGAGTTGGTGGAAAAGAGAAAAGCAACTCATGTCATCTACCTGGATTTGTGCAAAACATTTGCCACTGTCCTACACCACATCCTTGTCTCTAATTTGGAGATACATGGACTTAATGGGTGGACCACCCAGTGGATAGGGAATTGGATGGATGTTCTCATTCAAAACGAGGCAGTCAACAACTTGGTGTCCAAGTGGAGATCAGTGATGAGTGGTGTTTCTCAGGGGTGGGTACTAGGATTGGTGATGTTCAACATTTTGTCCACACCATGGACAGTAGAGTTCAGTGCAATGTCAGCAAGTTTTTCAATGACACCAAGCTGTGTGATGTGGTCAACGTTTTGGAGGGAAGGCAAGCCATCCAGAGGAACCTTGACAAGGCTCAAGGGGTAGGCCTATGCAAAGTCCTTCACATGGGTTGGGGAAATCCCAAGCACAGTTACAGGTTTGGCAGAGATTGAGAACAACCCACAGGAGAGGGACTTGATGTTGTTAGTTGATGAGAAGCTCAACATGAGATGACAATATGTGCTTGCAGCCCAGAAAACCAACCACATCCTGCATAAAAGAAGCATGACCAACAGGTTGAGGGAGGTGATTCTCCCCTCTAGTCCACTCTGGTGAGACCCTACATGGAGTACTGCAGTCTAGCTCTGGAGTCCCCAACACATGAAGGACATGGAACTGTTGGAGCAAGTACTGAGGAGTGCCACAAAGATGATCAGAGGGCTGGAGCACCTCTTCAATGGAGACTGAGAAAGTGGAATTGTTCATCCAGAGACCTTATAGTGGCCTTTCAGTACCTGAAGAGGGCCTACAGGAAAGCTGAAGATGGAATTTTTAGAAGGGTGTGTAGTGATAGGCAAGTTTAGAAAGCTGTTTTAGAGCTGACAGACACTTTTAAGATTCATGCTGGGCTGTTTTGCCTAGACTGTGCTTTTGCCAAGAAAGTTTGGACCAGATGATCTAGAAAGCCCTATCCAACCTGGTATTTTACGATTCAGTGATTCAATTATAATGTTTACACACAATTTTTCATGCCTTCAAGTCTCAAAGATAGGAATAAATAAAGAATTTCTTTTGTTCATCCCATCAAGCTAGCTAACACTTACTGCCTCTCCTTTACAACTTGCCATTTCTCAACACCCCCAGAGAAGGGACCTCTGAAGATCATGTAGTCCACGCCTCTGCTAGAGCAGGAACACCTGGGGTGGATCACACAGGAACATGTGCAGCCAGGTTTTGAATGTCTCCAGAGATGGAGACTCCACAACCTCTCTGGGCAGTCTGTTCCAGTGTTCTGTTATCCTCAGTAAAGAAATCTCTTTTTAATGCATGTCCTCACATGAGAGCAAGCTCCAGGCTTGTTCCCTTCCTCTCCCAGATTTTCTAGCTAATATCCCTCCTGCCACCAGCTAGAGAAACAAGGGGTGTGAACTGCTGTCCTTCAGCCTCTTATGTGCTTCTGGCTGGCTGGAGTCTGCCCAGGCTGAGCCACATGGGCACAGAACCCCTGGTCATGAGGAGCCTTTGGCTCATTCTTACTTCCTCTATCAAACCAAACTGAAGTGGTGAAGCTGCTATATGTTCTGGCTGGGAAGGGAGAGGAGTTCCCTGCTTTGCAGCCCTGCTTAAGGGACAGGGGGCTGTGCTCAGCAAGGGAGAGACAAGCTTGTTGTTGCAGAATAAATAGCCTGCAAAGGTGAATTTAACCACCTGTAACCCTGTATTAATTTTTTCTTCACTATCTACATGTAGGCAGACAACTTTTAAGCAAGAATAAGTATTTTCCTCCATACACACACAAAAAAACCCAACCCAAACCAAAACAGGTTGATTCAGTTTTAGTTTAATCCCATTTCCTTGTCAGGGTTCCATTTCAAGCACAGGCACTGAGTTTAGCCATACCAAGTTTCTCAGGCAGCTGCAGAGATGACATTTTTTTCATCATGTAAAACAACAATTTTAAGGTCTTGACACCTTGTATGCCCCATGATGTCATTTGTGAGACTAGCAGTGAGAATTTGTTGGATAACTCTGTGCATAGGCCCTCCCGTGGGTTTGAACAGTGCAGATTTTTGTGAAGTTCCACAAGATAAAGAGTAATGTTAAGACAAATGGGAAGTGTTAAGCATTTTGCAAAGCACTTCCATCAGCACCACTCACCCTTGCTGAGTCCCTTTAGCAGCTGCATTCATCCAGACCCTGCTTTCCCAGCTTCTCAGAAAAACCTTGCTGATTTTAGAAGTGCACAGGTAGAAACCTGCCCAGGAGGATTTTTTTGCAAGCCTTTCAAAATCAGTGCTATCCACCTTCTGCAATGTGCAGGAGCTGTGATTAGCACCCCACAAGCGGTGGCTCAAATGATGGGAGGAAAGTTTCAGGGCTGAGGAGAGCCTGAGAATGAGCATACTTGGCCAAAATACACTCAGTTTTGTTTCATCATAGCAAGATTGTGAACTGCAATACTTTCCCTCCCAGCACAGCGATGCCACAAAGGCACACAAAGGGTTTGTGGCAGAGAGTGTTTCTATTTGGCCATATGGGCACCTGTGCCTGCAAGGGGGTTTGGCTAGCCCTGAACATTATGCCATCTGCTAGATCCATCCATTTCTCCTTCACTGTCTGTCTAATGCTCCTTTTATGTACCCTCAGCAAATGGCAGACCACCTGCATGTTTTATCTTTAAAAAAAAAAACCTCCTCCATGGCTGTCCCTGAAATGCAGGATTAATTGAGAAAAGTCTTCTTCTAGACATTACATTATTTTTTTAATGTCCAAAGCTGAAGCTGTACAAAGACCCATGTCTGGATTTAATTTTGCTGAAGGCATATTGATTGCAGTGGATGGCTCATGCAAGAACATGTGTGATTGCATATTTTTTAATAAGCTCAGTGACTGTGTTACTGCATTGCCAGAGACCCACAGTCAAGACTAAGATGCACTTGTGCTAGGGTATTATAAAACCATGATGAGAAAAAGCCATTTCATATTGAGATACATCTTGAAATTGGAGGACTGTTTGTGGCTGGAAGTGCCAGTGATTACTTCCACCCAGGCCAAATGGTTTTGACTCCATTGCCTCTCTTTTGAAGGTATCTCTCCTTGTATTGCAGTGACAATTTCATCTCAGATACTCCAGGATCCAAGGGAAAATGAAGTGTGTTATTTGTCATGCTGAAGGGAACATGAGCTGCATTTCATATGAACAGGCTGTTCAAGGGAAATGACACCACCAAAATACTCTTTGCTACAGAACAACAAAACTCACATCTTTACTTCAAATTTAAAAAGTGAAGCATTGCAAATCACCCAGATTCCCAGACACAGAAGAAGCAGACAAGTCCTGGATTCTTGCACACAGTTTGCTTATATCTGTAAACACACAGACTTTCTTTGGAGAATTTTCTCTAGAGATAGACAGTGTTTTCTTTAGAAAAAATTGTCAGTGTTTGCTGATACATATCTTACATTCATCACAGCTATTTGCTGATAGCACTTGCACTGTGATTAATGGGATAGCAAATGATGAATGTTTAATAGAGAGCACTCCACAAATGGTCAAGGAAACTGCAAAATATTCAGTGTTTCAGAGCAAGCAATGTTTTTGAAAACAACCCTTCCTTTACCCTTGCATTCCTTTTTAATCCCACTCCTTGGGATGTGTGCAGTGGAGTTCTCTAGCTGGGCCTTGGGCACGGCTTTGGCAACTCTGATTATAGTTTCTCCAGTGATGGGAACGGATGCCAATAGAATAAATGTAAATTTAGGAATTTGAAGGGCAAGGAGGGAGATAGCTGGTTATGGCGATGGCTGTGACAAGAATTCAGTATTCCTATTTACTGGAGAAAAAGCATTTTGTCCTGTGTCCCTTTTGATGGTACTAATGTAAATTGTATATCTTAAAATGACCTTATTGAACCAGAAATTTTATCAAACTTCAGCCATGTGGACAGAAACACGCAAGGTCACAGTGAGTCTGATTTGCAGGGGAGGCTTCAACCACTTTGAGAAGACTGATAAGGAAGTTTCATGGCTCTGGGGGTGTCTGTCTGCTGCTTACCCTCCTGTTCCCATGATTTCCCATGACTTTTTCTCCATGCTATCTCTCTGGGTCTCTGCCTGCTCACTGCTTTCCAGAGGAAAGAGGCCAGGCAGCTTCATGGGGAGGACTCTGAGTCCATGTTAATGATCACTGAGTAAAACCTGTTGACAAGTTAGGATATAGTGTAGTCAAGGAGCTGAATTGCCTCTGCCATTGAGGAGATGTTATAGTTCCCATAGATTTGATGCTTGCTCATTAAGCTGTGTTTTAATCCTGTGGCTTAGACCAGAGAGCATATTTTCTAGAGATAGTTGGCTTGGTGAGTAAGAAGGTTGGCAAGCTACCAAGGGAAGTTGAACAAAAAGGTGATTTTCATTCTCCAAAGTCTGACGAGCTGACTGCTGATAAGGAGCCAAGATCAGCTCTCACAGATCTGGACTGCAAAATCACAGGCCTCCTGAGGAATTTAGAAGTCTCTTTCTACAGTCTGTTAAATCCCCCTGGTGTTTGTAATAACAGCTTAGATTTTATCACTAATAAAAGAAAACTCACAGTTCCTCTGGATTTAGTCCATCTTATTCAATAGCTGAAAGAGAGCTTGGCTAAAGGGATAAAGAATTCTTTTTCTCTCTATTGGTGTATTAAGCCTGTCTCCTTGTGTCAGTCCAAAACAGACAAATACTCTGAAACACTCTTCAGCATTTGGGTTGGAGTGACTGTGGAAACTACTGTCCCTAGAGTGGTTTGGAGGACTACTGCTCTGGCACTGTGCATCAAGCAGAAGTTGTGGGTTGAGCTCCTCAGACATCCTCCTATCTGTGCATCAGTGTGTGCTGCCACTGGTACTGGTGACAGCTCAAGTTAACTGAAGACAGGACAAGCTATTCTTCATCTGCCTGTGCCATGGGCCAGGAGCTGGGGATCAGAGCAGGGAACTACAAGCAGTGTCACAGTAATGCAGTGTCACAGCATAGATGAGGTTTGAAGGCACCTCTGGGATCATCTAATCCAGCCCCCCAGCTCAGGGAAGGGCCAGCTACAGCAGGCTGCTCAGGGCTGTTCCCAGCCTGCTTTTTGAAAATCTCCAATGATGGAAACCCCATGCCTTCTCTCCATAACCTCCACTGTTGTCTGAGCAGTTTCACAGTAAAAAAGTGTTGGTTTTTTTTTATTTTCAAATGTAACTTTCTGTGTTTTAGTTTGTGCCCATTTCTTCTGTTGCTGGACACTACAAAGAAGAGTCTGTCTCTGTCTTCTTTTCTCCCCCCAGGTATTTATTTGTACACACTGTTATGATCTCCTTGATCTTTCTCTTCCCTGGATGAGCAGTCCCAGCTCTCTCAGCCTCTCCCACTATGTCAGGTCCTCCAGTCCCTTAATCATTTTTGTGTCCCTTTGCTGAACTCACTTTGGCATGTCCATGTCTGTTCTGTAAAGAGACGCCCAGAACAAGACAGAAGACACCATTGCCGAGTAGAGGGGAATGATCACCTCCCTCATCCTGTTGGTAAAACTCTGTCTAATGCATTCAGGATGCTGGTGGCTTTCTTTGCTGCAAGAACACATGGCTGGCTCATGGCCAAGTTGTCCATCAGGACACCCATGTTCTTTCTGCTAAACTGCTTTCCAGCCAGTTGGCCTCCAGCCTGCTCTGGTCTGTGAAGTTATCCCTGCCCAGGTGTTTCCCTGTGTTGAGCTTTATGAGGTTCCTCTCTACTTGTTTCTCCAGCTTGTGTGGGTCTCTTTGAATGGTAGAAAAACTCTCTGGTGTATTACCAACTTCTTCCAATTTTATACTGTCTGCCAGCTTGCTGAGAGGGCACTCTGCTCCATCATCCAGGTCCACCAGCTTTTGTTAGTGTTAAACAGTACTGACCCTGGTACTTATCAATTACTGACTACCCCTGGGGTATTCTCTAATGACTGGCCTCTGGATGGACTTTTTGCCACTGATCCACAACTTAGTGTGCATTTGTCTAGTCCATACTTCATCTGTTTGTCAACAAGTATGTTTTGGGAGACAGTGTCTAAAGCCTCGCTGTATCCTTACTGGTAAGATATGCCTTCAAGAATCACAAGCCCGTGACACCAGTAGGAAATGCTCTTCTTGCTAATCAGATAGTCTGTAGCAGGCACCCACAACAACTTTGTCCATGTTGGTTGGCCCTCCAACCTCCAAAGCTCTCACCTGGTTCATTTTCCACCCCATGCAGAGCTCCGTGCACTATCTCTGCTTTTGCACGTAAAGGGTGAATTCCTTCCTTGTTTTCCCATCCCATCCTTCCTGGAGAGCCTGCTTCCATCCATAGCACTACTCCAGGTGGTGAGGTGTCCCACCATATCTCTATGACTTAAGTCAGATCATAGCAGTGCAACTGCTTCCAGACCTCATAATTCCTCCTGTGCATTCCCCATGCATCATGTGTTGGTGTACAGGTACCTTAGAGAGGCACAGTCTGGTGGTTTCCCAGAGAAAATATAAGATCTTTGGCTGGAATGATCCTCTCAGCCCTTCCTTATCTGTTTGCATGCACTTGTATTGCACTATATTCACTACAGGTTAAGTGCTGCAGACTGTGAGCTGGAATCTAAGCCTCTTTAAAGACAACAAAGATTTCCTGAAGCTAGAGATTAAATTCCAAATTCCCCATCCCCACAGTTACAGACCCACGCTGGGGCTGGCGTGGAAGGAGACTACAGCATAATCCACAGAGATCTCATCGTGGTGCCATCTGCTGCTGGGGACTGCTCTCCTTGCACAGCATGTTCACAAAAACCCACAGCTATTTCAGATTATCTTATGAGTGGGTTCACTATAATAATTGTTTGCAGTGTGATTCTATCTAATTGCTCCTGTTGGGTTGCCTATCCTGTTCCATGCTGTCTTGGAAGAAGGATTTGGAAAACTGCTTGCAGGGGGTTGTGTTGTTGGGTGCCTGGAACTGTGAGTACAAGTTGTGTGATGTGTACAGAATGAGGGATACCCCTGTGGGGAAGGGAGGCTGCTCCTATGGCTTGGTAGGTAAGATGTGGAGGACCTGGATTATTTCATTGCCTCTGTCATTGTTTTCCTGGTCATGACAGATAAGTCTCTTCTCAAGATCAGTGAAAGTTAGTAATAGTTTTCTAGTTCTTCACAACTGTTGTAAAAAAGTATTTCTTGAAACAATCATGAGAAACATCATGAGATGAGGGTCTGAGATGAAAAGAACATGTTATGTTTTTTAGGGAGCAGAAAATAGAACCTCAAGAAGCTGAGACAGGATGAGTTTCAACAGCAATACTGTAAATCTGCCTAGCAGTCAAATTGAAACAGAAAAGAAAAGAAAGTATTTCCTACAAAGAAGTGAAGGGAAAGAAACCAAACCACACTGTATTGTTTGATATAAAGTAAGTGTTGATAAGTGGTTTAGAATATATTTACTGCTGATAAGACAGGGAAAAGAAATTTGAGAGCTGTCATAAGGCATAATTCTTCCTTCATGAGGAGTCCTTATAAAAGATTCTGAGAAAACACTATAAATTGCAGCTTGTGGGATTCTCTGGAAAAACCTGAGTTTTCATAAGTGGTTTCAGGTTTTTTCCCCTCAGCCAGTTTGTGGCTGGATCCAGAGTTGATTGCAGTCAAGGGAACTGAACAGACACGTGGGAGCACAACAGTGGCCTCTACACACTGCTGCTTCCTCAGTGGTTGTCTCCTGATTTCCATCGATGGGACAAGTGACATTTTCGTTCACTTTCTCCTCCTGTGACTTCCCAAGTTGGTGTGTCACTTCCAGGCATTTGCTGGTGTTGAGCTCAGGAATGATAGTGTGTTTTATGAATCCAGTGTTTCAGTGCCATGTGTTGGAGATGGGCATAGGATATGTTATTGCCACATAACATTGTAGTGTGTCAGTGTTTTTTACATTGCAGTGTGTCAGCTGCTTTTGGGTTGCTGCTTATATCCATGCTTGACAGCAAACCACTAAATTTTGGGTGTCTTCGGGCTAGGTGTCCCTGAGAAAGTGAAGCATTAAGCTATTGTGTCAGTCAGTACCTGTTCTGGCTGGTAGAAAAAATGAGTGAGGTTCATTACTGACCACTTCTGAGCTGTTGTGCTGGGTATACATGGTAAAACCACCTTTATTTCATACGGTTTCTGTCTAACAGCAAAACTTTTAAAGCTGCTCCTGTCCATCATCTCAATGATGCTGGATGTGCTTACTGCATGTTATATCAGCACTTCTTCTCTGAGAGGACATGAAGCTGCTTTTGCAGCAGCCAGAATACAACAACCAGTGCTTCCTAATCAAGGGACTTCATTCAACATCTGCATTTAAGAGAGGTAATGACAAAATGAGCGAATACAAGCTGGTGGATGTTGCCTAGAGCAGAATGTTTTGTTAGAATCTGGTCTGAGAGTGCTGCCAGTGGGCATCCTGTACAGGCCACCAGATACACTCTGGGTCTCCATAATCTGGCAAGGAGAAAGACCAATGGAGGACAATTTAAAAAGCACATGATGAAGTGAAACTGGATGCATATATTTCCTGGTAGCAAGTGCAATTAAAAAAAAATAATCCCTCAGTTTTTAACTTCTGTTCACTTCTACCCCCTCTCTTTCCTCTTCCCAAAAATCTGGCAAAGCTTTGTCAGTTTTTAATAAGAAATGTTTCCACCAGTCAATTAAATGTTGGCTATTACAGTTCACATGTTAAGGCTTATCTCCGCAAATTACCTTTACCACTACAAAAAATGTGTCCTGCTCATATGACAAAGAAAAAGGAGGGAGAGAAGATTGTCTTACAAAAAATTTCCCCAAACCTATTGTAAAATCCATTTGAAAAGGGTGTTTCCATTGCATCCAAAACAGACTCTGATGAATGCAAAACACAGAAACAGTTATAACTGTTCAAGATGAATCTCAGGAATGTTTTTTCAAGCAACACACTATGATTGGTTCATCCACATGGAAGCAGAATCCTGGGGACTAACACTGAGGTTTCAAATTGGGGTTTAGAAACATTTTGTGATATTTTTTCCCTGTATTTAGAAACTGAGAAAAATCACAGCTATAAAGGACAACAGAAAGCCACACTAGTTTCTTTTGAGTTTTTGTTTTGCTTTTATTTTTAGAAGACTGACTGATCTCCAAATGTTTTAAGTAAAATGTTCACATGAGTATTTTAGGAGCACCATTTTTTACTACTGTCAATTCCAATTCTGCTTCAAAAACTGCAGAGTCACAGGCATACTCTCAAGCAGTTACAGCAGGATTTCATCTCTAGTCTGTAGAGCTGAGCAAATGGGCCAGGCAACTGGTGCTAACATGGGTTCAGCACACAATATTGGTCTCTACATAAAGCTTACCATGTGAATGAATGACACATGCTCAGTCTCTACTAGAATGCTTGCTGCATTCCAGTGTTTTTAAATCTGTTACATTTCATATACTTGATATACATAAGTTATATAGCAATGCATTCACACAGGCACACATAGATACACACACACACACACACAGTTGCCTGATGTGTTTTTCTTTGTAATATGGCTATTTACTTTTTTTGACTGTGTACTCTTGCAAGCAGCTGCCACTCTGAGAGAAGTTTGTGTTGTTACAGGCTGAAGCAGGACTTTCTCATTAACAACAAAGCAGTAGTGAACTTTTTTCAAATTACTTCGCTTCTGCTGACCTGTCAACCGGATGTCTTGCTTCAAAGCTGTGCTGTAGTATTTTTACCATCAGTTTCTTGATACAAGTTGTTTATCATTGCATTGTTGGTATTGAGCTGATCAGCTTTTAAAAACTACCAGGATGTCTATAAAGCACATGCACAGAAATTCAGATATTTGTATGCTCTTTTGGGAAACCTTTCATGACTAGTGTAAACTCAGCTCACTCCTTGCCATCCTTTTGCTCCTAAACTGAGCACAAAGAGCCTCAGTGCTACACCCAGGAAGGGCACAGTCAGAGCTAATTGTAGTTTGAGCCATTGGATGTAATGAAACTACAAAGTCCAAGAAAGGGACCAAAAGAGAAGAGTGGAAATTACAGCAGCCTGCTATGCAGCCAGCTGGGTTGACCTGTTGGATAAGGTAGTTGATCAACAGACAGTTTTGCAAATATCCTAGAAATTCTACAGTGAACCCTTCTAAAAAAATGTTTCATTCTCAGCTGCTGTTGACTTGGAGATGGTGTTCTCAAGGTAAATATATTTTTAAATTCCTGCCACTGTCCCAGTTGAAATCTGTCCCTCATGTGAAAGTGTTCTTTGCTTATGTGAAAAGTGTTCATTGCTCATGTTCTTGTCTGCTGCAGTAGCAGAAGTGGTACAACAGAAGTGTGAATTTACAGAGGAGCTGAAGATCTGATTCCATGGGTGCTCAAGTACCCACTTGCAAAAATCCCATGAAGATTACAATCATGTTCACTCAACTTCATGAACTTAAGTAGCCCCTCAAAGCCAGAAGTACTGTGCAGGCTTAAGATCAGCATACACATGCACAATCTGCTAGTTTAGGACCATGCAAGTGTTGATAATCTGATTATGCATTTGTACTTGATATAAACATTTAGGAACAGAGATACCTTCTGATAATCAAGTTAATTTTTCCCAGGGTATCAGCTTGTCACATGATGTCTTTCCCTGACCTTACACTCAGGATAGCTCAGTGTCAAAGGAGTTCTGGCTTTCAACCCTGGTCTTGAGGAGTTCTTGAAGCCAGAACTGTCCCTTTGATTTTTTTTTTAACTAAATAGGGTTTCTCAGAAGAGAAACATTTCAAAGTACTTTTAAATCAAGCTTTGCCATTTTTCTGTTTATGTACATTCAAATGGATGAGTCAAAAGCCATATAGTATCAGCATGCACATATCCCTCATCATATTTTCAAATAAATTCATTTTTAAATGAGAACACATAGAAGTATGTGATGTAGAATCAGGAGAATAATGCATAAGTAATAATCATTACGTAATTATTTGATACAGTGATACATAGTTGATTAACACATGCAGCATAGTGCTTGGATTTTCAGTTCTTATAACCCAGATAAAATATCTGAATACCGCTCTTGACATTTGATCAGTGCCATGTTTTGAGTTTCTGGAAAAGTTTTAAAGGTTAGTGCTATATTATATCCTTCCAAGTTCTGCATTCAAAAACTCAGCCCCATGAAGCATCACCTGGTGCCAAGGAAAGGCAGTCGCTATTTAAATAACTTTCTGACATGAGCTGTGCAGAAGTCTCACTTGCCACCTTCTTTGCAGGCAAAATCAATACCTTCATGAATGTTTTAAATCAGATGAGAGAGGAGAGGAGAGGAGAGGAGAGGAGAGGAGAGGAGAGGAGAGGAGAGGAGAGGAGAGGAGAGGAGAGGAGAGGAGAGGAGAGGAGAGGAGAGGAGAGGAGAGGAGAGGAGAGGAGAGGAGAGGAGAGGAGAGGAGAGGAGAGGAGAGGAGAGGAGAGGAGAGGAGAGGAGAGGAGAGGAGAGGAGAGGAGAGGAGAGGAGAGGAGAGGAGAGGAGAGGAGAGGAGAGGAGAGGAGAGGAGAGGAGAGGAGAGGAGAGGAGAGGAGAGGAGAGGAGAGGAGAGGAGAGGAGAGGAGAGGAGAGGAGAGGAGAGGAGAGGAGAGCCCAACCCTGGACTGCAGCTTGGCCACCAAAAGGAGCAAATGGAAAGAAATCCAACTGGGAAGGGCAGAAGGGGAGATGAAAGATCACGTTTCACCTTCAATAAAATAGTCTGAGAATTAGAGAGATTAAAAAAAAAAATGGATTCAAGATCCACTGCAGAAATGTGATGGGCTGAGTGGAAAGTGTCTATTGGCTGGAGGAGGCAGAGACTGGAGAGAATGAGGACAGCAGCTGTAGGAGTACCATGGGTGGAGGGATAACTGCTCTGCTTAAGCTGCTTATAGGGCATTGAGACACTGTGTGAAACTTTGGTGTCCACTGTCAGCCCAGCCTTGAAGTGGCTGCAGAGGGAAGGACAATGGGGTCATTGCTAGAGACAGCTTTGTGGGATAAAGTGCTCCTTCCTGAGCTGGCTGGGGGGAAAGCCTTGAGAACAGCACCTAAGTCTGAACAAGAAAAGCTTTTCTGTATCCTGGGAAATGGAGAGAGGCTCCTGTTGGACACCTGCTGTAACTGTGGGGTGACTTCTGCTCTCAGCTGGAGGAGGCACAGGGAAGTGGGATATCACAGAAATGTCACTTTGGCAACACCTTTAACAGGAAAGTTAAATCCCTGGCACAGGAACTGATGAGACTGTTGTGAAATGGCCATGGGAGAAGGTGTGTCTGAGGACCATTCCTGATGTAATACCAGGGGAGATTGCTTGTTATAAGCTGTGGGCTGAGCCACTGAGAACTGATGGAAGCAAAGCATGTCTCTGCTCCTGGAAAGCATCATGCTGGCTGGAAACAATAAACTGTCCTACAGGCAGTTCTCGTGACTCACTGAATGACATTATCCTTGTCCCACAATGCTGTCCTTCGCAGATTAGAAAGAAAAATATATATGTACAAAGAATAAAAATATCTCTGTATGCCTTGTTCCTGCCTGACAAAAGGGCTGCTCCCATGGGTGCACCTACGCAGCAGGCACTGGTCTTGCAGAGCAGACACTTCTCTGTGCTTGCATTGTTCACCTTTACACATTAAGAGCCAGTTAAAAATAGCTTGTGCTACACAAGTCTCTTAAGATCAGACAAGGCAGACTTATAAAACCATCTCAGGTGCCTTTTTACACATGCAGATGCCATGTCTTTTTTTTTTTTTGTTTATACAAGTCAAGAGCTGATCTGAAGACGTAATTTGTAGTGTGGTGTAAGATACAAAGCAAAGCATCGAATGCCTCCCAAAGACCTGATTTTTAACTCTTAGAAAGTGGGATCTGCTGTTTACTGCAATGTGAAAAATGAGAAAGTAGAGATGTTTTAATTTGTCAAGAAAAACTTTGCCAATTTTATTGCTGTCATACTGTTAATAAACTAAGACATATTACTGAAGAAGTTCACATCTAGTAGCTGATTTTTATTCACCTTTTAAACACAGGATAAGAAGCCTTGGAAGTTTCATAGAATTGCACTACAAAAATAACTTTTGCACCTTACTAAAAGTGGTGATGAAATCCAATACCAGAAAGAGGATAAACATGTATATTTACAAAGCTTTCATGATCTAAGCTGGGAAAGGAGATCCTGCTGTATTTGAATACACAGTTCTAATGAAAGAATGAAGAAGTGAGAAGGCCATAGAAGTAACTACCATTTTTCACCGATCCAGACTCCTAATATCTGTGACTTTTGAAAGAAGAATTTGAAGTAATAGTGATAATATCTGGTTTGTTATGGTCATTCCAGTACCTTCTTGTCTGTAAGAGTACAGAATAATCAGAAATACCTTGCTTTTCTGATTTTTGGCTGCTTGCTATTAAATTAGCACTCCGAGTCAAAATAGAGAATTTTGTCAAACTCGGTCACACATAGTGGCAGATTTTTTACTTTTTGCTCCTTACTCAGAAGTCTTCAAAGAGTTTGTCTTCTCAAAAGTATAATTAAAATGGGCTTGAAATATTTGCAGCAGCAGTCCTTGTAGAGGAAAAGGCTCCTGTGCCTAGACTACCTGTGCAAACGTAGCCTTGAGTTTAGATTTTAGTCCCAGTCAACTTCCGTATCTTATCAAACCAGAAATGGGTCCATCCAGGCTACGTGGATGTGTATCAAAGCAGCAGAATTAAGCAGCTTACAGGTCTGCTGACAGCATCAAAGCGAGCAGAATGGGAAACTTTCACACCTGAGCTATTGGCTGAATGCCCTTTATCAGCTCTGGGTTAACACCAAGATGGAGGTGCTAAGAAGTGATAGGCATGAGTGCAGGGAGGGACTGCACTCACAGACTCTCACACTGTCCATACAGACACATATATATGCTTCTATAGGTACACTGTATTACTTCATAGTTACATTGTTTACATGTGTTATGTATTATATTTCACCTGTAGTTTGTATATATGATATCTAAGCTCTCCTTATATGCATAGTGGTATATATCTATGTATACACACACACATAAACACAGCATTATTTTAAATACCAGTGGTACTGGATTTTCCAGACACTCCTGAAAAGGACACAGTAATGCAGCATGACTGTGTGTGCTGTGCAGAGCTGCACATCATCTTTTTGAGAAATGTTGTTTACAGTCTAGTAGGTAAACTTTTACTTACCAGGCTGCAAGTATCAACAAACACCACCCATGATTTGGCAACCCAAGGTTGTGGCAGTTCATGATCACAGATCTTTGCTTTAAAGCAACTCCCAACCTATAAGAAGTTTCAAAGGTGAGAGCTTTACATCCAATCACTCTTAATCAAATGCAAGCATGATACAACCCACACTGACAAGGGATGAAGTAAAAGTGTGGGTGCACATCTACTGGTAATGGAGGCTGCACTGAAAGATGATGCAACGTGCTGGAGCAAGGAGCTTAGCACACACAGCCAGATTTGTCACTGAACCCTAGGCATTGTCACTGGCTTCTCGTCAGTAAACTGAGTGATGTTCTCTCAGGGGTAAGGTGCACCTATTTTCCAAAGTTCGAGTTACAGAACTGTTTTGAGACCATGGAATCAGAGAGATACCCCTCTTTACAATGCTGTCATGTCAAGGTGAATGTTTCCTACCCCACTGCCATTTTTAATAAGTTTCTGGTGTTTGAATGATCTGTCCTAGTATGTGAAGGCACCTTGTGGTTTTCTTCTTTTGCAGTGTCCATGCATGTAACTGGAGAAGTGTCAAGGGCAGGTTCCAGGTGGAGGGGATGGGTGCTGTATGACATCCCTTAGGACAGACTGTCCCAGCGGTTACCCTGACTCTGCAAATCCTTGAGGCCAGAAGTAGAAATATACAGCCATGATCCAGAGCAAAAGCAATCAAACTCTGTGTCAGCTGCCAAAAAAAATATCAACCTGGGCTGCTCCAGAGAGTGGGCTGGCATGGGAGCCCATGCAGGCAGCACTGCTGTGAAAGTCTTGGGAAGAGCCACTCCTGGAAACAAAACACCCACCTTGGTGATTTATCTGAAGGGCAACATCTCTTAGAAATAGTACTCATCTCCTGAAGAAACAGACTGCCCTGAGGCTTGCAAGGTAGCAGCTAAAGCCCTGATCTGTGTGGGGCCACAGGGCCTGCACAGCACAGACTGGTGGGGAAATGCTGAGGCAGGATGCTGAGATCCTTGCTGAGAAGTTCAATCCTCACTGAGCCCTGATCAGGGTTCTGGTGATGGCAGAGTGCAAACTCTTGGCATGGATGCTCCTGAAGCAGGAAAGCCCTCACAAAACAGCCACAGGTTCGTTGCTGAGAGCCCAGATGCAGATCTGTGATTTGGAAGGCAAGGTGGAGGGGTTTTCATGAGTGAAGGATGCTCCTTGGCCTGTGGTGAGACCTTTGTTTTGCTTGAATTATGAGGGTTGTATGTGCATTGGGAATGGGCTTTATGTTTACTTTATGCAGAGATGTCACAATTTTTTTGGTTTACAGTTTCTAATTACTTTCTTTGCCCATGTCTTTAAAGTGCCCATGGCACTTAACTCCAGCTAAGTTCTGGCATTGCCTGGGCATTTGATGGGGTTGTGCAGCCCCCAGTAAAATCCTGCCTGTCCTGCTTTTACACCATCAGGTGGGGCATGCCTGCCAACTTACTGGGGAACCTGTTACTGCTGCATTATTCAGTGCCATGCAGGTCAAGCCAGGTTCTCTTGCATGGCAGCAAGGCCAGGAAAGCTCCTCCTTTCCCTCACTGCTCCAGGAAAATGTGACAGAGAGCATTAGGTCAAAACTTCAGTAGACCTGTTATTTTGTCTGTGTTACCAGGTGGCTTTGCTAGATGTACTGATCAGGGTAGCAGCCAGTTTGACAGACCCTGACATGTGCTGAAGTGACCCAGGCTGCAAGCAGCAGCAGACACCCCTGCCCTCTCCTCATCCACCCCCACAGGCAAGCTCGGCTGCCTCCATCCCATAGTCCATCCTCTGCCATAACCCAGGAGAAACTTCAGTCCAGCTCCTGCATCCAGCATTTTGGAAAGAAACTGTCCCCTTTGATCTGCTGACCTTTGATGTGCTAATATAACTAAAGATCCTGAATGAATCCTGTTGTCCTCTGTGGCTCTGCCTGTCTGACTGGGGAACTAAGTTCCAAATATTCTTTTGTTTGGTGCTGTCGAGATGCTCTGATAAGCAGAGCTTTTGTGACTGGTTAAATAGCAACTGTGTGCAGGGATGATGGGATGGTGACAGCAGTTCCTGTTGCAAGGATTTGACTAATTATAGAGTAGCAGCTCCTTTGCTGATTTGAATTGTCACAGCCCTGCTGGAAAGCACAAGCCATAAGAGTTCACATCAGCTGAAGACTCTTTACATCAGCCAAGAATTTGCTACATCTTTGTCTCTCTAATATAAATATTTATGTGGACAGATATAGCTCCATTTTGCGATTTGGATAGTCTAAGAAATGCCTACAGCTTCAGTCCTCCTCCTCACCTCTCTGCCTTATTATAGCTGTAGCATAAGGTATGATGAACAATAGAGCTGATTGCCTGGCATTAGGATTTTTATTTGAGTTTTGATTCCATGACAGTCAGGCGCACATACTCTTTTGTTATCCTTGTGGATACAGGATGCTCAGATTCATTCTGAAACACCAAGAGAGCCAAAAAATAACTCAGGCAGTTATAACTAAGCATTGCATTTCAAGTTGAAAACTTCCCTGTCTTGCTTGTTGTCTTTAGTAGAACACAGAGATGAACACACGTTTTTAGGGAATTAGCCACTTAAAGCCTAGAGATTGGTGGATCTTTAAAGAAAGAGAAGAAAGAAATTTACTTCTGTTTTTTCAAATGTTTTTTGAAGGAGTGCTTGTGAGCATGGGTGATGTGCGCTGGAACTGGGGAGGAAGCAGTGGAATGCCATCACAGACTAAGTCATCTGGAGGAGGTACCAGATGAAATTCTACCTCTGTTCACATCCATAAGTGCCATGCTGAGGCACACAAATACTGGTTTTTAAATTCCTTGTGGCCTCCAGCTTCACCCTCATGTGATGCTGGAGCCACCTCAGGCTGTCAGGAGGAGCTGCACAGTGCCCACATCCCGGCCAAGGTGCAAACATAGCCCCAGCCTGGGCAACCTGGGGCAACCCTTCCCTGTCTGGTACCTTCATTATACAGCTAGCACATACCAACAGCATCACATGTCTCATCAGACACAGAAATGTTGAATACCAGCCACTTTTACCTAAAGCTAATGTGGTAAATTGAATTCGCTCCTGTGCCAGAAAAGGATTTGAATGCATATCTTCCAGGAGCACATTTTCCAGGGATATGAATTAAACTATGAAACCCTCAGGATCCTGATGGCAGGTCAGGGATGTGACCTCACTCCTTCTCAGCCTGATGGTGTAAAAACAGGTACCAGGCATCCCAAGGTTCTCAGAAGACCAGGCATTTTGGATTTGTGGCTAGGCCATGTTGATAACATACCAGTGATTTAGCTGTGGCTGAACAGTGCTAACACAGCATGAAGACTTTCTCTTTTCTCCACTTTGGCTGCTTTATTGGGAGGGGCTGCAGCCAAGACAGCTGATCTAAGCTGGCCAAAGGGATATTCTGTATCGTAAAATGCCATGTCAGCAATAAAACTGTGGAGAGAAAGAAGTGGAGTTCTGGGGCTTCTGAGGTTGCTGTTGCTCAGAGGCCAGCTGGGCATCAGTCTGCTTGTGGGGGATGGTGAGTGCCTTTCCATCACTTGAGGGTTTTTTCCCCATTCCTTCACCTATTAAATTTTCTTTATTTCAGCTCATAATTTTCGCACTTTTGTTGTTCTTATTATCTTTCCTCACCCTGCCTGAGGAAGGGTGAGCAAGCCAGCTGCTGTGTGGCTGCTGTGCAGGACCAGCCCAGCTCACTGCTGTAAAAACCTGACTGCTATATGACTTCTGAGTGATTTAATGGAGCTGGGCAACAATGAGAGCCAAGGTAAAAAGGATTTAGCCTCAGAAATGCCAATCAGATTTGGCTTCCCAACAGATGTAGGCAAATATGGGCAAACCCTCCCTGATCAGGTGCAACATTGAGTCACCAAGGCAGGGAGCTGCTGTGGTACAGGTGGGCAGAGCTTGCAGGTGAGGGATGGAAGTATCTGTGGAACCTTCTGAGGCAAGTTTGGATGAGGGAAGTAATTTTTGCAGTTTTAGACACAAATACCTCAACTGCCCTTTAGAAATGCACTTTAGCAGGGATCATTTCTAGATACCTTCCTGAAGTCAGGCTGATAGGCCTGAAATTGCTGCAGTCATCCAGATTAAGTGCTGACATTGCAGGTTTGCACCTTAAGAGCCTATGGGTAATACCATTCAAACGTGATATAGCAAATCTGTGGGCAAATAAGCAAACAAAAAGCACAACCAAGAAGATAGATGTCTACTACTAGTTCCAGTTATTCCCTGAGTCACACCTCCTGAATCACCTTGTCTGATAAGACACTGGAAGAACTGTAATGGTAAGTCACAGTAAGATACTAGTTTGCACGTGTTGCTATTCTTGATTTTATTGACTTTTTGCATGAAAGAGACTAGAAAATTTGTTTCCCCAGGAGGAAAAACACACATTAATTATTCCTTCTTTTCAAAAGCAAGGAGAATGCAATGTGACAGGTATAAATGTATGTAATATCTAAGAATTCTAACTTAAGAGGTTTCTAAACAGTGAGAACTCAAAATTCACAGGATTAGAAAAATCACATTGCTAACATGTTGAGAAATAATTAGATTCATATTTAGATTTGAATTAAACTATGAAACCAGAGAAACTACTCAATCAAAAATATCAGCCAAAGACAGCAGCTTTTTTGTCTTCTGTCAGCATTATAATTCCACCTTCTTGTGAGGGGAAGGAAGATGGTCTGGAGCTAAGGTACTAATGTGAAATATAGGTTCAGTTTCTGTAGTTGTCCTTCCTGCCTCCAGACAAGTAAATAAGCTTCACAATCCCCAAAGCATTTACTAACCAAAATCCAGTTGGACCTCCAGTGAGAGATAGGGAAGGGTTAGGCAGGCCCATCTGTCCATTGAGCTCCTCGTGCCTCAGTGTACTCTTTGTAAGCAGCGAGACTTAATAGTGCTTCTTGTCTCAGAAGTGTACAGCAGCTGCTCAGATATGGTGACAATGGAAACTGAAATCCATTGAGTTTCAAGGTTTTGGTGTGGGGAGTGGCTAGAAGGTTACTTCTGAGCTTCCCCCATGTCCAAAGGAGCCCATGCCAGCCAGCTTCAGGACAGACCCACTTGCTGGCCGAGGCCAAGTCCACCAGTGATGGTGGCAGTGCCTCTGTGATAGACTTCAGGAGGGGAAAAAAAGCTTCTGAGCAACTGCATCTGGGGAGAAGAGTGAGAATATGTGAAACAATTCTGCAGACACCGAGATCAGTGAAGGAGGAGAGGGAGCAGATGCTCCAAATGTCAGAGCAGAGATTCCCCTACAACATGTAGTGAAGACCATGAGGAGGCTGTTTCCCTAGAGCCCATAGAGTTAAGGATGAAGCAGATATCCACCTGCAGTCCATGGAGGACACTAAATTGAAGTAGGTAAGTGCCTGAAGGAGGTTGTAGAGAGGACACATGCTCAAGAAGTTAATGGGGACAATATCCCATGAATAGCCTGCAATATCCCGCTTTGCTGGAGCAGGGGAAGAGGATGAGGAGGAGAGAGCAGTAGAGGGAACGTGATGAACTGACCACATCTTCCATTTCCAGTCCCCTCACACTGACTGGGGAGGGGAGGTAGAGAAACTGGAAGTCAAGGTGAGCCTTGGAAGAAGGGAGGAGTGGAGCAAAGATGATTTAGGATTTGGTTTTATTTTTCATTTTCCTACTCTGATGTTAATTGACTTTAAATTAAATTTATCAAGTTGAATTTGTTTTGCCTGTGCTAGAACTGGTGAGTAATGTCCTTGTCCTTACCTTAACCATGAGCCTTTTGTCATATTTTTCTCCCCCTGTCCAGCTGAGTAGGAGGAATGATACAACAGCTTGGTGGGCACCTGACAACCAGTCAAGGTCAACCCACCAATAATTGCCAAAGCAATTTTTCAGAGGTTCTGAAGTGCTTGCAACAGCTTAGTCAAAAAGCTGTGGTGAATCTAATAAAGTTATTTATGTTCTTGCCCCATCCTGTAAGGAAAATCTTTATTTTAATAGCTGAGTGAGATTAGCATCTTGCAAGATCAGAAAAAGTTTTGTTCCACAGACATGGGTCTATCTTTGCTTCATGATGGTTTTCATCTTGGCTAAGCTGCTGTGAAAGGCAGTTGAGTGAAAACCAAGTGTACTCTGGAGAGCTGTTATTTGAGAGGATCCTACTGCTGACACATGCCCAGCATCTTCAAGATCTAAATCATTCACCATGCTGTTTAGACAGCATCCCTGGTCCATGTAATTCCAAGGCACAGGTGTCCTCAGGCTGGTTCCAGCTCTGGACGACAAAGACTTGAGATACCACAATTCTCATGAGATGGTAGATAATAAACAACTGAGTCTCCTTGACATAATTCCTGACAG
The DNA here is from genome assembly GCA_023637945.1 of Phaethornis superciliosus. Taxonomy (NCBI): domain Eukaryota; kingdom Metazoa; phylum Chordata; class Aves; order Apodiformes; family Trochilidae; genus Phaethornis; species Phaethornis superciliosus. Next base: position 14,309,340 of record JAJQWJ010000001.1, read on the forward strand.
AAAATAGGATATAAATGTTTTCCAGCTCCTTAGATAAAATCAGTTAGGGATAGAGCAGGTCTCAAAAGGTCAACTAATCCAGCCTCCTGACCAGCTGCCCTTATAGCACTTGTGAACAGCAGGTACTGAACATTTTCTTAAATTGCTTCCGGGGATAAAGGTGCTTCTGTAGGAAGCCCAGTGTGGGGCCAAGTGTTTAAAGTGTTTCGGAGAGAAAGATATCAGCAATCTGGCTAATTCATGGCCGAGGCCACGAGGAGCTCAATCATCTGAGCCCAGAGGGATGCCCCAGTTGCTGACCTACAGCCATACATGACAGGTCAGAAGTTCAGCAGTGCATACGCTAGGCTGGAGCTAATCCAAAATACAAAGTCAGGGAACGTGTGGCACAAGGGTACTCCAGAAGAAGGCAGAACTGGGTCTTAGTTGCAGTACTGCCAGTTAGTATTTGTCAACTTGAGAAGCTCACCTCTTCAGTTTCCTGCAAACCAAGGCAAGTAGTATGTGACTACTTCAATAAGGCCATTTGCCATCATACTGCAAAGAAATGTCACTTAGCATCATTAGTGCTGTATAAATCTGCGTTATCTTCAATAAATATGGATGTAGCAAGATGAGCTCACAGCCAAAAATCTTTTTATGCTGAATACCATGTTTAATGGGACCAAATAAAACAGCAGACTCCACCTTAACTCACCCTTCAAAGGATTTAAGCAGAGCTTTCCTTGTGCAGCATGAACTTGTGTTGCAGCATCAAGCACCAGTCCCTCTGAGAGCAAATATAATCCCTGCCTTTTCTTGTTAGTAAATACTAGAACACAGAAACAATTTCATGTGGTTTAACCTTCTCTTCTTCCTCCTTCATCAATAAAAACGCCAGCCCAATTTTACTAGTAAAACATTTCCTACTGCCTAGGCCACTGCAAGGCACAAAATACTCTTCCCCCTGAATTAAAATGACAATGTATTATGCAAGAGGTTCAGCAATAGAGAAAGAACTAGAATCCTGTGAGAAACAAAAATAGAGCACCACACAGAATACACATGACTCCGCATTTTTTAATTTAGGATTATAAAAAAACTGGCATGGCCAGTTGGGTAAGCCAAGACTTAAATCCCAGTGATACTAAGTGACCCAGACATGACACAACTGATTTTGCATAATGGATTTTTACAAATTTGCAAAACATAGATGTCTTTTCCAAATAATAACCCTGGCTATTTTTATCTCATGGCTAAACTCTAACTCCAAAAGAATGCTGTTCTACCGGAATATCAAATGGTTTATGGGCACACATATCTGGGAGGCTGTGGACCATTTTACGTTTATGGGCCTAGATATGCTCCCCAACAGATGTGGGAAATTTAAGCCTTCTGATGACAGGCTTCCCATTTTTTTGTTACTTACCTTGTACCCGTGGGATTGAATGGGCTACACATTGAAAGCTAACAATTTAAATATCAATCTACTTAAATCTGCAGAATTATTTCTTTGAGCTTGACGTGCTGGGAGAGAAAGTCCAGGACAGGGGGAGAGGGAGAGGGGGAGGATTAACTTTGGTAGTTAAGGGAGACTCCTTTCCAAGATTTCTTGTTTCAGGGATCATCTGGGATGCAAACTGAGGGATCAGAGAAGTATCAGCAGTATCAGTAAGACCAGAGAAGTATCCAGCAGGGACAGCACTGGGTAGCTCTAAAAAAACCCCTTTGCATTGCCTTTCTCCCTCCTAGGATTACACCTGAGCTGTGTGTCCACAGGTGCAACTCAAGGGTTCCCTTTACACCAGCATCATTTTGGCCACAATTGATCACCTCTGTATCTCTTGATGAGCTTGCCTGTGGCCCTGTTGCCTGGAGCCTACTGGGCCCTTTTTCCTCAGCAAGGGATCTCGGGCCCTATCTGTATGTAGTCTCAGCTTAAATCTGTCTCCACAAACAAGCCATCTGTAAGACCATCATCTGGAACCAAAATGTGGTATACTGTGCTCCTCCATTGTCACACTCTGGCTTTTTTATGCTCCTGACCTGTGTTGTAATTCTGAGGCAAGTGACAGGTTAGATGCCAGGCCATTGACATGCCTCACACATGAGGATGCTTCTCAAAAAGGAGATAAATCAAACTGAGTCCTTGTCTCCAAGGTGGGACCAATGTTCTGCTCTCTAGTTGGGTTTATACTGAAGCTGCTGTTACAAGCAAGAGGTGCAACATGAATATCCAGCTAGAGCTCAGGGTCTTTGGCACAAGGGTACAGCATGGGAGTCACATGAGGAGAGATCTTCTCTGAATTTCTTGTCAAAAACACTTATTACTGTGTCTTATCTCACCTGTTTCTGCAACTTCTTGTGCATTACATATCTCATAGAGTCCTAAATTGCATGACACAAGAATTTGGGACTGCACAATTTTATTGGTCTGCAAATGGGAGTTGCATTCCAAAAAAACCCAATTGCCCACAGATCCATGTTCTACAGATCAAAGGCGGCTTTGGAAGCACCAGCCTGCATCATTTGGTTGTTGGACAAATTCCAGAAAAGCACTCCATGATCTAGATAACTTTGGGATTAGCCTGGTGCTCCCTTTGCTTATTATAAAACCTTTAATTGAAGCATGTGATATAAAGCCTGATTTTAGGGTCAGAAGTTTTTGATCTAATCTGTATATGTGGTGTTGCGCAAGTTGATGTACAAGGGAAAGATGCAACCTGGATTGTCAGACTCCAGTGGGTGTTTTTGCTGGTCCCTTGGTGTGGAAATTTTTACCTCTGGTTTCTAAGTTTTGGCTCATTTTACAGACTTTATTGATTTTCTGTTATCTTTGGTCCTGTAAATATTAACTACTGTCAATTTGTTTGATATGGTCAAGAGTCCCAGTACTAAGAACTTTAACCTAAATAACGCAGCGTGACTTTTGCTCGGTGGTAGCCAGGGAGCATGTTTCAGCTCCTGTATGATATGAATCACAAGTGAAACCAGAAAACGTGTGTCTGGAGTTAGTTGTATAACATCAGGGCTGCATTATACAAGTGGAAAATCCCTTGCCAAAGTCAAATGGGGGACATGCAGGTCAGGATACATCACTAGCAATGACAGGAGATCCACCAGCTTATTGCCAGACCTTGCTTATTCACTGACCAATTGAAAAGAGCTGCCAAACTGGCACTTTACCCTTCCCCTCACTGCAGGCTGTGTTTCAATTGCATTAGGAAAGCAAGAGGAGGTTTTCAGGGTTTCATTTCACTGGTCTGTAGCTTTACTCCACTGTTTGCAGAGGGCAGGGGTGGCTGCTGGAAGGGCCAGCAGAGTTTGTTTGGCAGCTGTGAGGGAAAGCCCTTGTTGCAGTGGGGGCTTCAAAACAGTATTTTTTTTTCCCTTGTGATATCAGTGTGGTTTTCTATGATGCTGGAACACTTCCTCTATACTCTACCAAGTGCCATAACCCACAAGCCTACACAGGTGCTCCTGAAGGATATGGTGGGGACACAGCCCCTTGCTGCAAGGGTTGAGCATAGGCTCTGCTGAGCTTCCCTTGTGATGAGGTGCCTGGAGACTTTTGTCAATCCCTCGCCACCTCCTGCTGCTGTTTGATGTTCAGGACTTCTTTTTAAGTAGAAACAGCCCAAAAAAGAATGTCACATTTAAGGTGACTCAGAGCTCAAGAATACATTCCTCTAGATTTTAAAAGGACACTATAATCTAATTTTTGAAGCCTGAGCAGCTACACTGTACGCTCCAGACATGCCTGAGCAACTTGTGGTAACCCCCTGAGGAGGTCCAGGCAACCCCATTTAAAAGTATTTCTTCCAGAGTGAGAAAAATAAAAATATCCTGGTCAAACAGACAGAGAAGCAGCCAAAATTATTTTTCGTGTGGTAGAGCCATTGTATAGCACTGTGAGCTAAGGGGCCAGTATTTTGCAAGCACCAGCCCATCAATCATGGTGACTCAGGGGCAGTTCTAGCAGCATCCCCTGCTCACCAGCTACCATGCTCCCCACAGCAACACAGGTCAGGTTCTCCTCTACTTCCTGCCTGGGATCCCCATGCAACTCCATGGGTCTCCTTAAACACTTCTGTTTTCTCCCTAATATGTGCTGAAGAGAGAAAGAAAGACCCTTCAGCATCTGCTAGGTGCTTAGGGAGGTCACTGCCTAAGCCAAACCATGTCTCCACCACAGGTCTTTCACCATTTCTTAAATATATGTGGCTGTAAGGAGGGCCGGGGTGTGCACACACTGTGTCCACTGGCACTGGTGCATCCCCAGTGCTGAGGAGCAGGAGGGCTGCTCTTCTGGTCTGGTTGCATTTTCTGCTCCCTTGGCAGAGGCCTGAGCAATGACGGTGGTGGGGTGGGGTGGCAGAGGATCAGGACCCTATACAGTAGGGTTTTATACAGTAGCTGTATTTATACAGTAACTGTCAAACCAAAAATGTGTCAGCATGAATCAGCTGGTGCACAAACACACTCATGATCAGTCACGTCAATTACACTGAAATCTACGTTGTTTTAAGAACTTCTGCTTAATGATGTGGAGGAGTTTGACAACATTGAATAAAAGTTCAGGGGTTTTGCTTGCTAATGGGATCTGAAAGGTGTTTTAAACCTCTCTGGCAAGATTTGCTGGAAGATGTGCTATGATGACGGTGGTCTCACAGCAAGAGGCAACAGATTGGCCCATAGTCCTGAGGCACCATCACACCACTGGCAGCCTGATGTACAAATGCACAATAATTGGCACACAATGTCATGGCACAGAGCAGGTCTGCAGTGCCACGGTGCTGCCTCCAGTCCCCCTTGGGAGCCTGCACCACATCCAGTGCTGCTGGCCAGGACAGCTTCTGTATGAGACCAGGTTGTCTTGGCACAGTGGACCTGATCAGGGACCACCATGCACAGAGGAGGTAGTGCCCCGTGGAGCAGATAGCCTGTGTGGGCACTGTGTCCCCATGCTGGGCCACCCTGTGGCCACAAGACAAGCTTTGCCAGCTGGTTGTAAGGAAAGAACCCTCAGGCAGCTCCCACTTGGAACCAGCTATTACACTGCCAGTATGGTCCCGCCTTTGTCAAAAAGTGCAGCAAGAAGCTGTAAAGTGAACAACCTTTCTGTCTGACAACACAAGTAGTGAGAAGCATTGTTATCTTGTAAAAAAATCCTGTAAGAGCTCGAATAACCCAGTCGGAGTAACCCTCTCTGCAAAGATGCTTCATGTGGGTGCGCAGGTTGGGGTTCCTGGCAGATGGAGGGGTGTAAGATTATCTATGTTATTTTATCTTTATAGTGTTAGCATTTTAACAGCATTTAGCTGTTATGCTGCTAGCATGAACAGCATTTTAAATGATCTTTTACAGAGTCTGAGAGCCTTTCTTATGGGGACTGGCATGGACCAGCACCTCCTGGTGCAGCACATCAGGCACTGGGTGCCAGGCTGGAGGGAGGGCTGCTGCTCCCACAGATGGGGCATCCTGGGGTAATAGGGGAGCAGACAGGCTTTTTCCACCAAAATTTAACCCAGCATCAGTCCTAGAAAGGTCATTTTTCCAAGCTGGCAGAGCACTTCTGGTAATAACAGTTGTGTCTGGCATATGCTTTCCTACCATCCACGAGAGAAATAGGCAATGGAAGTGCCTTTTCTTATTTTCAGCATGGATGATGTTCCAGTTTGAAAAAAATAAAAGAAATCATGAGGAGCAATCAATAAAGAAACCTCAGTATTTGGCAATCCATCTCTTCCATAGAGCTTCTAGTGTCTCTGTTCCCTATACCTGGATGTTGGTCAGGTTTATTTTTGGATCAAGACATGCAATGTTAAATCATCTCTCATGCAGAGGTGGTGGGTTTTTTTAACTCCACTCCACTGCCTGCATGATATAAAGGAAAAACTCAAAACTATGATAAAGTTGATAAATAATAGATGTGATCTTCAGCTGTCACTGCTCATCACTCTCTGGAAGCCAGGAAAGCTCTAACCAGAGCACTGTTGATATGCAGTTCATAAAAGCCTTGCCTTCAAGGAACTTAAACCAAGATCAGAACAGCAACTGTAATAATTACATCTTGTGGCTGCTATCATTATTATCAACTTCAACTTCTAGAATGCAAGGAATAAATAAAATAAAATAAAATAAAATAAAATAAAATAAAATAAAATAAAATAAACAAACCAAAATTAAATTAAAACCCTTTGAGAATTTTTTCAACAAATCTAATAGCTGCAATGAGATGGCATACACACATTAAAAAAGATATTTCTGCCTATGGCTTAAGAAGTTTTGTTCCTGACCCTCTCACTGGGCTGTTAATGTTTGCAACAGGTTGTCAACACATCATTGCAGGAGGATAATAAGGCCCCTTTAAAAACTAACACTTCCAAGTAGAAAAATATTTTGTCTGCTGTCACTCCTTGCATATGTGGTTACCCCCTCCTTCACTTTGTGTATGTGGTACAGGACATGAAGACTTATCTGTTTACCCTGCTTCTGAGCAGTCAGCCAGCCCATTAGTTTTCCTGTTATCTGTCCAGCTCTTCCCTCTCATGACAAAGGAAACTAAAAAAACAGGGCAGTCCAAACACCACATTTTGGCAGAGGAACTCAAGGACAAACAGAGGACCTGGAACCATTCTGACTTCCCTCCTTTTCCTCTATACTACTCCACTTCCTGGCACATTGCAATTTGAAACTCCCAAACTTTGCAGTAAATCATTTCCTCACACATACTAGTAGATCATATGGTAATTGAGGAAGAGCAAAACATCTTAAGGCCTTCCATAGTCTGCATGACAGAAGAGGTTTTTTTTCCTAAATTCAGGAAAAGACATCCATATGGTGAAACAATGCTGTCCTGAGCTTCCTGGAAATGATAACTTCTGCTGCTGGACTCACAGGCACTGCCTCAGACCTGCAGGGTGATGCACCCAGACTGTCAGACTCTTACCTCCTCAGTTCTTACGTTGCCCAAATGTGCAACAAGCATCACCTTAGGTGCCACTGGACTTCTGAGAGGTTAGTTCATTAAGGTTAACTAAAATTTAAAAAAAAAAAAAAAAAAAAAAAAAAGATAAAAGGTGCAAAGTGTAGAGTTTTATTCAACTGTTTAGTTTTTCATAGAAATTACTGTACGGTAGACTACAGATTAAAGAAAAGATGCCTTTTATTGTAACAACATTACTCTTTCAGAATAGAATGTAAGACATTTCTAACTGGATTTCAAACATACATGAATTGGTGAAGCTTTTATTAAAACTCTATGGTTGAGGGAATTTCTTAGAGCAAAATTATGTATCAGATAGATGGACTGATTCTATATTATCCATTAGTCATAACCAGACATAGCTGAAAATTTCCTAACAAAATGGCACACATGGAAAAACAAAGTTGTGTGGAAGCCCAGAATCCCCAGGGAACAGGATTATTTCTGTGACATTTCACAGGAAAAAATGTAAACACCCATTTGGGTAAGGCTGAAAGTTCTGTTTTGGCACATCTAGAACAGAACATTTTTATTTCATAGTCTAATGAAATTATTTCAAAATTCAAAACATTTACATTCAAAACACTTCAGCATTCAACATGCAAAATTTTAATGTATCCAAATAATTTTAAATTGTGATCTCATTCTAATTCTAATCTCTAAATTATAGACATTCCTGTGAAGACCTGGAGATTCTTGCTCCATGTTCGGTGCATGAGCTGCCTCAGGTTTGTACCACGGGGCTCAGCACAGTGCCTGGAAAACCAAAGCTGACCCCAAAGCTAGGAAGATGCACTAAAAGCTTTGAGTTGAAAGTTAAACATGTGATCATGACCTTCTTTGACGAAATGCCACCCAAAGATAGCACTGCCTGAGGAACCTTATTCTTTTCCCACAGTCCTAAGAAACATTTCTACTCCAGTACCAAAGTGCAAACCCTGGATTAGCTACACTTTGCAAAATTTTCCACACTAGTTATTTTGGCTAGGAGTGTAGGGCAAGACCATTTTCTCAGTCAAAACTGCAGAAAAATTTTAGAATAAAAAACTGTTGTAGAAAAAAAAAGCCATCCCTGCTGACAGAGTGCTGCAGGCATGGCCTCATAGCTGGTGTGGCTTGAGGCCAAAGACCAGGACCCCTCCCTATCTGTGACTTACATCACTGAGGTTGGATCAGGCCACTCGCTTCTGGTGAGAAAATAGACTTCTTCCAGAAATGGGGCCATAGCAATCTTTTTTTGCACTGTCTGGATAGAGCAGTGGTGAGCTCAGCTAAACTTCTTTGACAAAAAAAACATGTGTTGCAGAAGCAGCAGAAAACCCCCTCTGTTCATATCTGCTGAGGTCTTGGAAGCCCAATTCATGTATTCAAGACCATGCAGAACTCAGATGGTATGTGGCCACAGCCCAGCCCTGGGGTCCTGGTCAGTCCTTTGTTACATCCTTCCTGATGATCAGTGTGGGGCCTTCTCCTCTTGACCACTCTGTGTTTCTTCAACTTCACCTACCAGCACCTAGCCAGTAGCCTGTTTTGTTGTCAAAACTCAACTGAAAGTGACATTACTTGGAACTGATGAAACCTATCATTGAAGAACAAATGTAAAAAATGTAAAGGCACCAGGCCAGGCAACAAATATAAGGTCACAGTGCCACAAAAATGTGGGCACACCATCCCTACTCCAAGCAATAGGGACCATCCCTGGTTCTGGAAGCGCAGCCAGACTTCAGGGAGGAGAGCAGCAGGCTGTAGGAAAGCAAAGGCTGATGTTTCTTCAAATGAGTGCATGCAAGAAGCTGCAGCCTGAAAGCAGTCATGAGCAGGGGCTGACTTTTGGTCTGTCTTTGTCCAGTAAATGTCTTTCTGGTGGCTTCTAGACTAATTATGGAGATGAGAAAGATCTAAGATCTTTCTGTTAAGCAACAAAGGCCCCAGGAGGTTGTATTCATGCTAAAGTAGACAGTGGACATTTCCCAGGCATCTGTGAAGGCAAAATAATCTGTATCTGGGTGTTCATGGGGGTTTTTGCTGCTAGACCTGTTTCTGCTACAAGAAGGTCTCTGTGCCTGTGTGACTATAGCACAGAGTGACTATAGCATGTCAAAAGTAAATGCATTTAAGAATAAATACTCTTCTATTGTAGGCAATAGAGAGTTCACCTTCTTCTAACTGCATAGTCAGGGATGTCAGTTGATGAGTTAGTTGTCCTTTATCTTGTACAGTCTTAAATGCCAAGGGCATGCTCATTGTCTGACAGGGTTGGAGCAGTAGCCATGTCCTCAGATGGGGAAGCACTTGTTGGCAGAGCTGCAAATAAGGTGAAGGACTCTGCAGAAGGCAGGGGGAAGACAATATGCTAGAAACAAGTAGAGTGCAGGAGACAGCAGTTATTACAGGCAGGCCTTTTAGGTTCTTTAGCACCTTCTCTCGTCCTAGTAAATCCCATGCTACCTCAACATTTTTACGCATGTTTCTTATAACTAACCTAAATAACACAGTACAGGTCTATCAATGCTCCCACACAACAGAGTTGTTTAGTTTGAGCTCCCACACCAATTATAATGATCTGAATCCTTAGACAAAAGGAGAAATTAAGCCAGAAATTACTAAATAGCTTGCTTGGTTGGGGCTTGTATTTTTTTTTTTAATGACTGGGTTCCCTTCATCTTTTTGCTCAGTTCTTCAGGTTCTCCACAGCTGCACAGCCAAAAGTGAGCCACAAAGGCCCACACAGCATAGGAACAAGGGAGGTACCAAGAGGGATGTTTTGACAATTAATGCTGAAATTACAACAGCAATAACTTTGGTTTGCTTTGAAAATCCCTACATGGTGTTTATCCTGAAAAAGCATGGGTAGTCAAACCAGTAAGCCTTTCCTAAAACTTCTAAATTGTTGCTTCATTTATAAATCCATGAAAGACTTCAAGTAACAGACAGCATGGATGTCTTGACAGCCCTTGATAACTGTGTAGGACTCGGATGTGTAGACATGCAGCCAACACTACTCATATACTAACTGAGGCAGAAAGACAAAAGCATCAAGCCACTTCCAGGGCTAGTGATGGGCCCCTGTAATTCATAATCAAATTAGGGACTGGCTCCTCATTGCAAGCAATAGGATGGGAACACGTTCCTGCCCTAACCTTTCAAACAACCAGCCTACCAGCTTCCTTGGGTGATCAGGGATGGATGAACAAAGCATGCAGAGTGTAGAAGATGCCTTACCCCCATGTTTGCTTTTCAAAACACTTCTCTCCCTCTCTTCCTTGACACCAGCAGTGGGTAGTAGGTGGATCGTGTATTCTCATATATAGCCTGGGCTATTTAAGCTTCCACATTTTTGTAGAGGTACCCTTTAATTTTCATATTTTTCAATGCATTATTCCATCAGTTGATCAACTAAGATTTTCTGTCCCAAATTACAGTATTCCTGCAACCAGAATAACTGGAAGAAAATATCATTCTGTGCCGTGCCCAAGTGATTCAGAAGTCTAGGTTTTAGAGGGCTGCTTCTGAGCTAACATATGCTAACACTGTACTGGGGGAATTTAAGAGACCTCTGTGGCTTTACTTGCAAATACCACTGCAGAAATGATTAAACAGCAGGAGGTGACTGGTAACTTCTACAAGGGCTCAGACACAGCCTGCCAGGAAGGTGGGTTGCTACATCCCCCAGTTTGCATCCTGAGGGGGGCAGAGGCATGATGAGAGGTCCCTATGGGGAACCATGGGCTGGTTCCTCCCTGTAATTATTTTGTGTCACCAAAAAAAAAACAAACCAAAAACACAGTAATTTATTAAATCTTCTTTTAAAGAAAGAAACAAAACCACACCACCCATCAGTTTGCTAGGCTGGGCGATGGCCCCTGCTTCCATGCCTGCCGCTGGGGAACTTGTTCTGCCACCAGCCACTGCGATTCATTTCTGCTACACCTCATATGCCACCTAGTGGCTTCCGAAATGGGAAATACCTTATTAAATGTGATTTCCAGACACGCCGCTTCTTCCTCTTCTTCCGTATGTCTCAACCCTGCTGCTGAGGACGCAAGCTGAGGTTCAGCACACTGCACCCCACTGCACCCCCTGCACCCCACTGCACCACATTGCAACCCCCTGCACCCCACTGCAACCCCTGCACCCCACTGCACCTCCCTGCACCCCCCTGCACCCCACTGCACCCCCTGCACCCCACTGCACCACATTGCAACCCCCTGCACCCCACTGCAACCCCTGCACCCCACTGCAACCCCTGCACCCCACTGCACCACATTGCAACCCCCTGCACCCCACTGCAACCCCTGCACCCCACTGCACCTCCCTGCACCCCCCCTGCACCCCACTGCACCTCCCTGCACCCCACTGCACCCCCTGCACCCCACTGCACCACATTGCAACCCCCTGCACCCCACTGCAACCCCTGCACCCCACTGCACCTCCCTGCACCCCCTTGCACCCCACTGCACCTCCCTGCACCCCCCTGCACCCCACTGCACCCCCTGCACCCCACTGCACCACATTGCAACCCCCTGCACCCCACTGCAACCCCTGCACCCCACTGCAACCCCTGCACCCCACTGCACCACATTGCAACCCCCTGCACCCCACTGCAACCCCTGCACCCCACTGCACCTCCCTGCACCCCCCTGCACCCCACTGCACCTCCCTGCACCTCCCTGCACCCCCCTGCACCCCACCGCACCTCCCTGCACCTCCCTGCACCGCACCCCCGGCACGCTGCAAACCTTCCCTCAATGGATCCATTCCAAAAGCCACCCCTCAGTGGCCCCAGCAAATTCTCACTCCTCACTGCACACTCAGAGACCCCCACAAGAAATTTCTGCCACCTCAGGCTTGGCTTACAGCTGCTCCCCGTTTGCCCATCACATTTAAAGCCTTCCTCGGGCCTGACCCCCTTTGGCTGCCCTCCCAACCCCTCTGTCCCACCACCTTCAGAAAACATCTGGTAGCAAGGAGGTGGTGTATTTTACTTTCAAGCATTCAGTGATGGTGGACGCTTGCCACAGAATTTGCAGGTTTGTTAAAATCCTAGCTTTTCAAGAAAAAAAATTAAACCATCAAGGTTTAAAGTTATCTTCCCCTTTCCCTCTTACTAGTTTCTTACAGGGGTCAGGAAAGATTTTATTGTTCAGTTCAACAATTTTGTTGAACAATTTTGAATACCCTACAGCCATTTTCAGATGAAAGATATAATACCATAACCTTGTCTTTAACCCATTTCTACAAGAAGCAGGAAGTTTTGTTTATGAACTATGCTTGATCTCCAAAAAAATTAATTTGATTAGTCTTGCTTCCTTGTCAGCAAGGTGGCCTAACCACTGTGTTAGTAAATACATTTGTGCCTCTGTCAGCCCATAAGTGCTGCCAGCAAAATGAGATGGTGCCTGCGGAAGAGGTCAATGGAAACAAGAACTGCCAGCATCACAGTCACTTGGGACAAGCCCAGCTCCAGCCAGAATGCCTTGTCACAAGACACAGAGTGTTTATTTTCAGTAACTAATGGAAGAAACTCATCATCATTAAATTTGGGCAATGGTGGTCTAAGTCACTCTGGGCACAGAAAGCATTCAGACCTGATCCATGCTATCTCCAGCACTTGCATTAGGCAGAGGCAGCAATAAAAAAGAAGTCACTTTGTCCAAACACTCATTTCTTGCTTTTGCCAAAAACTAGAAAACAGAATAGTCCCTTTTGATGGTGCCAGATGTTTCCTTCTCCTGGAACAAACTCTTCATTTTTCTGAAAAAACAAAACAAAATTAACCTCACATTTCTGATATGTTTTAACATTTTTTCCTTTCAGACCATTTGGAGAAATTACTTATGAACAGCCACCCCCGGGCTTCACCACAGATAGCAGTGAAAGAACCATGTTGATGCCCTAGCACCATTTTGACCCTTCCCCATGTAATCAAGCAGAAAACATATAGCAGCTGCCTGTTGAACTATGAAGTGTTCCTTTTTTTCCACTTCTCCATTCTTGTTTTGTCCTCCCACTTTTCCTACTTTATTATCTGCTCAGGGTCTGATCTTGAATTCTGGGACTTTTAGATGAACCACAGAGCACGACAGAAAATGAGGAAACATTGTGGAAAGAACCTTACAGTGAAGCCTTCCCTCTTTCCCTTGCTTCATCTGAACTTCTTCTCTATCTAGCCATACTCTGAGTGGCTATCTCCTCACAGTCAATTTAATTACTCTATCCCGAAAGACAGAAGATCTTCAACCTTTCCTGTGTTTTGGGGATAGAAGAGAATTTTAGAGAAACAGCCCCCTGGTACAAAGGTGATCTCTTGCTTTCTTCTGCATTGTTCAAGATTGTTGTATCCAAAGAGTATATACATACATATTTGATTTGGCAATTGGACACATTTTTGCTCTGGTCCTTACCTTACAGCTGGTTTAATTTCACCTAAGGTGCTATTCATCATCAAACCCCAAGAACTTCAAGAAAAGGCCCAGTCCTTTAAGAACTGGTTCCTCACCATGATGCTACTGCCCTGTGACTTGGAGTATCAAGTTTGCAATGCAAGAAATCACAAAGTAATACTTTAACAGTAAACGAACATCCAGGTGGTCACGTCTGTGCAGAGGAACCTCATATCATACCCAGCTAGAGCCCCTGGGCAAGGCAAGAAACAGCAGAGCCCAGAAAGTGTGAGAGGAGACAGCAAAACTGTTTTTCAGTCTTGCCTGCCATAGGAAAGCCAAGGCAGTGAGACGCCTGTGCACTCAGCAGCTAGAGGGCAGGCTCATTTTTCCTTTGAAACTTTATAAACACTTCCTTAAGGCTGAGGTGACTTTCACAGTGTTCAAACAAATGTGACTAAGCTTTAAGTCACTCAGGGCTAATTGGAGAAGCCTTCTGTGTGTTAATTAGGGGAGAAAAAAAGCCACCCTAACCCCAAAAAATAAATCACAGACATGTAATACTGATGGTTGGTTTGAAAAGCTCGGCTTCTGTCAGCTGGGCCTGTTTCTGCCAAGATGCTGGGGAAGGAATCATGCCCAAGTCAGGAACACTCCACAAAATCGGCGATGTCTCACCTCACAAAGAGCACATATTGGCCGCCCAGGCTTCCATGACAGGAAAAAATAATTGAAAGAATTTAAAAATAAAACTCATCAAAGTACTATAGACAGTTAAATACTTTTTATTTGTTTGTTTGTTTGGGGTTTTGTTGGGTTTTTCTTTTGGTTTTGTTTTATTTTTGTGTGTGCAAGTCACATACTTCATAATTCAAAATTTTCCATTATTTTCAGTGGCCTGAAGCCTTGGGAGCTCAGTTTGTGGTGGGGAGCACAGCTGGAGCAGCTGTCCAGGCGCCTGCCTGGTGCTGCTGGGTGGGAGCTGCTGTGCTGCCATACGCCTGCTTGGATGGGCAGGTTTATGTCTTTAAAGGCAAATAAATTCTCCTGCTCTTTGTTTCTCCCTAAAAAAGCCATTGAAAAATCAGCTGTCAGAGTAATTCTACTGTCTTGGCAGTAGAATTGTTCTTATTGAATTATAGGGGGAGACTATTACACTGCTGTCCCATTGTTCATACAACTAAGGGCTAGGTCAAGTAACACCACAAGAGGGGCCCCAAAATTAACATAATTGTGAGGGTTCCATCAATACAGGGGTTTGTGTCAGTGGAAATTCCTGGCAGTGCTAGACTGGAGTAGACAGGGAAGCTAATGACATGCTGAGCAAGGGATGGATTTGAAAGCTCCTGGCATAAATAGCTACCTGCCAAAACTGCAGTCAGAAGCTTAAAGAGCAAACAGATATTTGGAGGCATTGCTATTTTTTCCCCACCTTGAAGCAGTTGTTGCACTCCCTGATCAGACCAATGCCATGGGTACACTCAATGGTCAGCAGCATGGAGTAAAACCACCAGAGAAGCAAGGACTGGTCAGGATCTAGGCACTTAGAATCATAGAATTATTTTGGTTGGAAAAAACCTTTAAGATCATAAAGTCCAACTATAGCCTATCACACTGCCAAGTCTACCACTAGACTGTGTTCTTAAGTGCCACATCCACCTGACTTTTAAATACCTCCAGGGATGGTGACTTCACCACTTCCCTGGGCAGCCTGCTCCAGAGGCTGACAACCCTTTCAGTAAAGAGACTTTTCCTAATACCCAGTCTAAACCTCCCCTGCTTGAACCTGAGACCATTTCCTCTTATTTACCACATGCAGCTGGCTGCTGCTTCCTTACTTCTGTGGGACAAAGAGCAGCCAGAAATCAGGAAAGTCCTTAGAGGTACAATCCACTGAAAAATAAACAGTTTTGCATGGGTGGCACACTGCATTGGGCTGAAATTTGACAGCCAGGCTTAAGTACAGTCCTTGGCAGATACAATTACTGAAAAAACTATTTCTTGCATTGCATATAAGCAAATGCTAAAACCCTGTGGCTTGATCATGAACATCTGATGCCTGAGGTATTACTCATTTCAAGAGAAAGGCTTGAAAGAAATTTGGATAATTAAGATACCATTAGAGATCTGGAGAGCCTCTGTCCCTGTGAATGTAGGACACTAAGCGAGAGGATGAGGTATCTTTAAAACTGGAAGAGGGGAGATTTGGATTAGACATAAGGAATAGATTTGTCACTGTGAGTGTGATGAGACACTGACACAGATTGCCCAGGGAAGCTGTGGATGTCCCATCCCTAGAAGTGTTCAAGGCCAGGGTGGATGGGGCTTTGAGCAACCTGGTCTAGTGAGAGGTGTCCATGCCCATGCAGTGGGGTTGGAACTAGGTGATCTTTAATGTCCCTTCCAACCTTAAATATTCTATGATTCTATGAATGGAGAAAGTCATGCAAAGTGCTCATCTTCTCTCTGTTCAGCAGCCAAAAGGCAGAGGTCTGTGTGAAAAAGCACCAGCAAAAGACAGGAGGAGAGAGAGGTGTTTAAACCCTTCAATGTGTCACTGCAGGCAGCTGGGAGAGGGCAGGCGGAGGTGGAGCTGTGAAGTGACAGCCTGGTGGGGGGACTGCCTGCTGCCCTCCTCTGCCCTGCCTTTCTCTTCCAATTATGCTCACGGCCATGTTTCAAGTAATACAGTTTAAAAAAAACTAAAAAACTTGATGGCAGCAGCTGTACAGCACCTGATTTCTTGGCAAGCTGCCGCTGCTGGAGAGCTGGCTTCTGGCCCCATCCCATGGCTCAGGAGTGGTTTTGGCCCGTCAGCCTGACCTCAGTGCCTGGCAGGGTTATGGAGCAGATCATCCTCAGTGCAATCACACAGCACCTACAGGATGGACAAGGGATTAGACCCAGCCAGCATGGGTTCAGGAAGGGCAGGTCCTGCCTGACCAACCTGATCTCCTTTTATGATCGGGTGACCTGCCTGGTGGATGAGGGGAAGGCTGTGGATGTGGTGTACCTGGACTTCAGCAAAGCCTTTGACACCGTCTCCCACAGCATTCTCCTGAAAAAGCTGTCAGCCCACAGCTTGGACAGGAGCACCCTGTGCTGGGTTAGGAACTGGCTGGAGGGCCGGGCCCAGAGAGTGGTGCTGAACGGGGCTGATCCAGTTGGCGGCTGGTCACCAGTGGTGTCCCCCAGGGATCAGTGTTGGGCCCAGTTCTGTTTAATATCTTCATTGATGATTTAGATGAGGGGATCGAGTCCATCATCAGCAAATTTGCAGATGACACTAAGCTGGGGGGGAGTGTGGATCATCTGGAAGGCAGGAGGGCTCTGCAGAGGGACCTGGACAGACTGGAGAGTTGGGCTGATTCCAACGGGATGAGGTTCAACACGGCCAAGTGCCGGGTCCTGCACTTTGGCCACAACAACCCCATGGGGAGCTCCAGGCTGGGCACAGAGTGGCTGAGAGCAGCCAGGCAGAGAGGGACCTGGGAGTCTGGATTGACAGGAAGCTGAACAGGAGCCAGCAGTGTGCCCAGGTGGCCAAGAAGGCCAATGGCATCCTGGCCTGGATCAGGAACAGCATGGCCAGCAGGTCCAGGGAAGTGATTCTGCCCCTGTACTCAGCCCTGGTGAGGCCACAGCTCGAGTCCTGTGTCCAGTTCTGGGCCCCTCAGTTCAGGAAGGAGATTGAGGTCCTGGAGCAGGTCCAAAGGAGGGCAACCAGGCTGGTGAAGGGACTCCAGCACAAGTCCTGTGAGGAGAGGCTGAGGGAGCTGGGGGTGTTCAGCCTGGAGAAGAGGAGGCTCAGGGGAGACCTCATCACTCTCTACAACTCCCTGAAAGGAGGTTGTAGCCAGGGGGGGGTTGGTCTTTTTTCCCAGGCAACTATCAGCAAGACAAGAGGGCATGGTCTCAAGTTGTGCCAGGGCAGGTTTAGGTTGGATATTAGAAAGAATTTCTTCACGGAGAGAGTGATCAGACATTGGAATGGGCTGCCCAGGGAAGTAGTGGATTCTCCGTCCCTGGAGATATTTAAAAAGAGACTGGATGTGGCACTCAGTGCCATGGTCTGGTAATCACAGCGGTAGTGGTCAAGGGTTGGACTTGATGATCTCAGAGGTCCCTTCCAGCCCAGCCGATTCTATGATTCTATGATGACATTTTATCTTCCTGGTTGGTAGCTTTTGCCTCTAGGTTGGTAAGGTTCCAACATGCTTTTGCTTTTTTTTTTTTTTTTTTTGGTTTTTTTTTTTTTGGTTTTTTTTTTTTTGTTTCTGTTTTTGTTTTTAAAGACTATAAAGCACTTTCTACATCTGTAAGGTCATGTCTGGTGAAGAATAAGAAAACAATGTAGCAAAGCACTTTTTTTCTTTTTTTAACAAAAGTGTAAAACCAAGAGATGCAAAAGCTGAAGTAGGAGTAGAGGGCAAACCTGCCAGTCACCACAGCCAGCAACAAGGCCTGACCTCAGGTTTAATGCAGTCACTATAAACAACCCTGTTTCAAGCCCTCACCTAGAAACACAGGAAAACAACATTAAACTTTTGCTCAATGAACAAATTTTCCCTACTCCCTATTATGAGCCCAATGACAAAGAAATAGTGTTTTTCTTAAAGTGTGTGTGGAGGAGGAGAGGTTGAACCAGGAAAAAGCAGCCAAGGAGGTAAGGGTGGGAGCAGCTCCTGCTGCTGCTTGTCCTGAGCACCTGCTTCTGCTCCTGCCTCACCTCTGCTCCTGGCCTTCCATAGAATCATAGAATGGTAGAGGTTGAAAGTGACTAGGCACTAGTGACGTTTAGTCCAACCCCTCTGCTAAAGCAGGGCATGTTGTACCTTTGCTTGATGCTTGATAGTGGATCCAGGGCCCACAGGGAGTTTCAGCTGTAGGGAGAACTGAGCTTCCTCTTGCTCAAGAGAGGAAACACTGTGGCAGCTTCTTCCTTTTCACACATTTGCCAAAATCTCTCTTGCTTCAAGTGCCATCCTCCTTCATTTGCAGCCTCTCTTGCACATGGGAAGCCCTTGCTGGCAGGCTGGCACTGTCATTTGCCCCAGGGACACGGAGACATGGATAGAAAGGCAGGTCCATAGCTGAGGTTTCTGTTAGACATTCTCCACTTAACGATATAGCTCCTTTCTACCAGAAATACTTCTAACAAAGCAGAGAACCACCAAACCCAATGCACCTGGCTGTTGCTCCCTTTCATTTCTCTTTTCTACCCCACCAGATCTCCATGAAACATCCTCCTCATTCCTTCCCACCAACCCTGCCAACCCAGGGATGTCCCCTGCCCTGCAAAGTTGCTCATAGGGAAACAGGGCTGATGCCCTTGGGCTGCTTCTCCCCTGCTTCCTCACCACCTACATTGTGCTAGGGAGAGGCCTGGGGGCAATACAGGCAGCAGCAGAAATTACCAACACAGAGCAACTGAAAAACCACAGCAGAAATTTCACTTGCTCTAAATGGAGAGATCCAAGCCCAGAAGATGTTTGTGCTGAAATGTGATGTTTAAGGGCAGGAGAGGTCCAAGGGAGAGCATATTGGCAAGATGCTTTAAAGCATCCCTCAAAAGGCCAGCTACCTACATGCAATCTCATCCATGCCTCCATAACTCAGTCTGTCATTAACTTCTACCAGAAGTGGCACCAACACAAAGAGAGCCTATGGGCAGTAAAAAGGTCCCGTTTTCTCACCAAAGGGTGAATATGCATTAACTATTTGCAGTATATAATCCCACACAAAGACAGGGTCCTGGCTGGAGCACCAAGGTGAGCACCACCACCCCTCCCTGCTCCTTCACACTTTGCTTGGGCACAGATGAAGGAAATACCCTTCCTCTACTGCTTGCACCAGCAGAAACCTTGTATTTAAAATACCTCCTCCTGACAGCAAAGGCCAGCTTTGAACTGATACTCTAAGTTCATTCCTGCAAACCAAGATGCTGGAAACAGCTTTCTGTCTGGATTAACCAGGGTAGATTCAAACCACTATTAAAGGAGTCCTAAAGCCTCCTGGTGCTTCCTCATTTGTCCCAGTGCATAGCAGTCCCCAGTTTCCCACCCTCAACATCTCAGACAACATCCCTCAAATTATGTATATATAAAATAAAAACAGCAAGACATTAATTTTTAGCAAATTTGTCATTCATTATAATGAAACAATTTGCTAGCCCAGAGCCTTTGGTGGGATTATGCATGCACACCCACAGAAGAGGCATGAGAAAGTGCTGACAGAACAATTGCCTTCATAGTTGTCTTCCAGATGGCTGAGAAGCTGGGTGGTTTAGCAATTCACTGCATGGAATTCCTTATAATAAGGAAGAAGGACTGATGTCTCCCAGAGAGATGCAGAGGGGGATCCCATGGTAGATACAGAAGTAGATCCATGATCTTAGTAACACACTTGTGAGCCAGCCTGGCTCACATGAAATGACCTACATCTTTGTGGTCAGGTTCCTGGTAATACGAAGCTTCAGAAGCAAGGACTGAGCAACGTCCAGCTGAACCACAGTGTGCTCAGGTTGTTCACAATTTCTTTAAATCACAGCTCCTTTTAATAAATCTCAGCCATGCCCTTGCTGGCAGCAGATATCCCATGGCTGAAGTACATGCAGAGGAGTAGCACCCAGTGATTCCAATGTTGAGGGGAATGCTGTGGACATGGCCAGGTCTTTGTCTAGGGCAGCTATTCTCACTGCATTCATTTCCATTCATCCATCACACCATACACAGATTTCCTCTGTGGTAGGGAGCACTGCTGGGGAGCAGAATCAATCACAACTATGTCTATGAGATTGTTAAAGCAGGAAGGTTTCCATTAAGTCAGCCAAGGGTGTTAATTTATAGCATGTTTGTTACTTCTCTCCAAATACTCTTCCAGATGAGAGCTCACTTCCTCACACTTGTTGCATGCTAAGGGCAAAGATTAACAAGCATTTGTTTCACTGTGTGGTTGATGAACTCTTTCATACTTCCCACCCTCCGTTGTGGGTTCCTGGCCTCCACTTCAGGTTGAGCTGCTGTTCAACCTGCATCAGAAGATTTTTCTGGTTAAAATAAAACCTAAGAAAACATATGTATGTATATATTTTTTGGCCTGAGTGGTTATTTATGGTATTTAGTGATGCAAATTACTTACAGCATTGCAACTGAAAAGCCAGATTTTACAAAACCTGCTGTTTGAACAAGCTTTAAGTCATTGTGTACAAAGAGCTAACCATTAGTGGAATCTGAATCTACCAACACTGAGCTACTTCCCCACTCACAAACATTATGACTTTCCTCAGTTTTTGGATACCAAAAAGGTTTTCTCAGAATTGAACAACTAAAAGTTTACTATTGGATTACAGACAAACTAACAAGCAATGGAATGAATAATAAATGTATTGTATTATTGCTTTATTGTTAGAAAATTAAGTCTACTTTTATCCAGAAAGACAAGTTCATTCTGATGCTTTCATTCCAGTTTGTTGTGCAAAGGCAGATGTAGGTTATGGGTAATAAGCCTATGACAGCAGCTGTTCCAGGTTTGTACTCAAGAGGAGATAATTCATCAAGAAATGAAAACAGAAACCAGGCTACATATAATATTGATCTCTTTTTTGTATGACAGATAAAGATTAACAAATCCATTAATAATGCTGATAGGGATAGAGATATAATGCTTTTATATCTCCATAACAAAATGGAGATATAATTTGAATTGCTCTCACAACTGCAGTATCCCGGAGTCCCCAAAACAAGAATGGAAACCATCAGACTTCCCTGAGCAAAAAAAGGTTCAGTGGTATCCCTAATAAATTCCTATTTCATGTACTGAATTTCAGACAAAGAAAAAAATTGTGACTGGTTAGTAAATGCTTGAAAGCCTGAGATTACTACAGAAAGTCTGGCACTGCAGTGACTGCTGATGGTTGCTAATGGAAATCATTGCAACACCAGCCCTTGTGCCTCTTTCTGTGGCAGGACTATCTCACATAGGCCCAGATAAAATCACTCAGTTTGTGACTCAATTGTTATCAGATCAGAGTGCCTTATTTGCACTGACTCTGCTTCTCTCAGCAGTGAGAGTTCAACAGCAGGAGGCAAAACCACAGCCTCCTTCCCTCCCTGGATGTAGAGCTGGCCAGTGTATTCTCAAAACACGCTGTCCATCCAGAGCCTCATCCCAGCCTGCTTGTGCCTTGTACAGAAGGTCCTGAATCAAGCGCTCAGCTGTTAAAATCATCAGGGCCGTGCTAGGGAAGAGTTATTCCTTGGGTACAGCCCTAGATCACACTGTCAGAACTTCTCAGGCAGAAGTGATCTAGCAGTCACCAGGCTTTTCCTGTCACATGAATGCTCTGTGAGACAGTGAGGATGGTAGGCATAGACACCTTCTGCAAAAAGAGTGCATTTTCTATTGTTAACAGTTTCCATTCTCTCCTGTTGTCATTAGACCAAGTGCAGTGACAGAGGAGGAGCTGAAGAGCCATTAAGACAAACTTGTGAGCTTTGGAGGATTTAGCAAGATTGTATGTGTTTACCTCAAGCTACCCCGGCCACCTTCTCTGACAAATCAGGTCTCTGTGTTAACCATGAATTTGAATGCATGATGCATGCAGAAAACAGCCCAGATCTCACTGTTACAGTCTTCCACAGAAAAGGGTCTTAATGTACTGTTTTCAGAGCAGCTCTCTGTTAGGTAGTCTGGAGGTAAAGAGAAACCTGAGAAGGAGTAACAACCAAAGTTACAGTCAAGAGAAAGCTCTCAGGTACCTCTAACAGCCCAGCAAACTACCTCTGGGCATTTCACACCCATGCTGACATGCACCAGGCTTCTTTGGTTTTGCTCTTTACGCACACATTAAACTGGAACTGTGTCTGCTCATAAAATGGAGGGTGAGAAGGATCAGTGATAACAAGAAAAGCAGCATTGTCTTTTGAGAAAAATCATGTGTCCTATGCAGTGAAGAATAAGCAGCAGAAGGCTGCTGTTATCGAGGCCTCTGTGCTGTTTCCTCTGAAGCAGAACAGAGCATGAGATGCTAGCACAGAACTGAGAAAAAGCCCAACCACTGAATGGAAGATCCCTGGATTACAGGAGCAATGCTGGCCCCCCTTGCTGTGCACTTGGTTGTGTTACAATGCAGAGAGAACAGAATTAAAAGTGGAGAATAATGGTGTTGGTGCCCAGCTGGTCTGTAAGGCATGGCTGTGTTTGAAAGTTGTTTTGAGCAATGATGTTGGGCAACATAATAACAAAAGTGAGCAGGCTACCGGAGGTCTGCTCAGACCTGTGTCACTTACCTCAGGTGCTCAGAGATGGGTTCAGGTCTGTAGTTTGGAAATTCTTTATGGGATCAGCTGTCTGAAACAATAGAGCCACCATCCAAAAGGAAGGCACATGGCACAAGTCTTCTGAGAGAGCTGAGCTATGCCCAAGAATCTCATTGCCAGGTTTTGCCTGGTAGTACAAATTGTATGAATACCAGCTGGAAAAGACCTTGGAGCTGAAAGTGAAGTATTTCCTTAAGTTAAACAAAGAAAGCAGAGCCTGTTATTTGTAAATAAACCGCTAGATTTTGAAAAAATCCTCACACTAAAGAATTAACTGAAACAATCCAAACTGTGCCTAAGCACTAGGATCAAAAAAGGATAGTAAATTCTCTTTTCCCTCTTAACAAAACCCACAACTTTATTTTCTAAAGCCTTTAAAAAAATTACATCATGAGTAACTAAAAAAATTCCTAAATGTTACTTCAGTTCTGCCTCCAGTGTCTCTCACAAGCAGCTTTGCAGCAGGAACAACCTCTCTCCAAACACCAAAGGTTTTGCCTTGATTGCAAACACTTGGCAAAGTAGTGCTGGCAGTGTCAGAAACAACAAAGAAAGGGTATGGCTTTTCTGGATGGTGTAGGCCACGGATGACAAACGTGAAGGATGTTTGGTCCAGGTGAACAAATCAGAAGGATTTTGTGAGCCTTTGGAGTGGGGAAGGCAAGATAAAGGCAAAGGGGCTAGCAGCAGAGAAAAGCCAGAACAGAGAGCTGCAAGAGGAGGTGAGAAAGGAGGTGACAAGCTTTAATGATAAGATAGGATTATTGGTAGCAAGTATGAGGGCAGATGGTGAAGAATTCAAGGAAGACTTTGTAAGATAGAGTGGCCAGCCCATATAATGGGAAATGAAATTGAGCCCAGGCAGATGTAAAGCAACTAATGCACCCAGGAAAAAGCAGCTCCATATACAAATTATGGTTTCTTTGCTCACCATTTCTACCCAGAAGGATGGCCTGGGTAGAGCTACTGTAGACACTTTCTTGAAAGTACCAAGTCATTGCTCAGTAGCAGTCAAAGAGTAAATAAGTGTTTGGGATTACTAGGAAAGAAAAAGCCAACAAAAGAGCCAACAAAATTTTGCTGCTGTGTAAATCCATCTTTCACCCAACTTGAATATTCTGTGCAGTTCTGGCCCCACAAAAAGGATAGAGAAGAGATGGAAAAGGTTTAGAGAAGAGTAACAGGATGATCAAAGGTGTGATCCTATTTCTGTATGAGGACAGTGGGGTGTCTCAACCTGGAGGAGATGAGGTGAGGGACACTGCACAGAAAGCTATGAAGTCATTAACACATAGAAAATGGATAGGGATCTAGTGTTGATTGTGTCTCTGGCACAAGAATGATGGACCAGCTAACAAAGCTGGTAGGAGCCAAATTCAAAGCAAACAAAAGAAGTTTGCCATGCAGCAGGCAGTGGATCTGCTGAGAAGGCCCTTCCCAAATCATGATGTGATGACAAGGAGCTCCCATGCTCTCCAAGTGCTTAGAGGGGACTATGCCACAGAAGAACCACAGAAGGTTCAGCAAATCCTTTCATCTAAAAACAGCAGCTGGTAGTTGCAGTAGTATTAAGGGCAAAATGATCAATACATTATTTCTGTTTTAATTTATCCTAGTATCTACTTATAGCCACTGTTGGATACAGAGCAGATGGATGGGCTAGATGGTCTACACCAGTACAGCTGTTCTTACCTAGAGCAAGAATAGGTAAGACAGGACTCAAGTAAAGAGGGGGATCCCAAAGGGAGAAAAGGTGTCAGCACACAGCAGAACAGGAGGTGAAGACAGGAGGCTCAGTGAAACTATCACACTTAAACTGTAGTCCAAATGTGTAGATAAAGAGCCAGAAGAAAAACTCCATCAATGCTCAGGCTGGGCCCAGAGATGCCCCACTGTAACCAGGAGCAAAGCAGCCACTGACTCCAGCAAATTAAGTCCCAGAGATATAAAGGCAAGCAGGCAAGAGAGGAGTTTCAGGGTCAAAGAATATCTCCCAAATATCAGGAGGCACAGCACAGGTGAGTCTGTACAGGCAGAATTTGTAGTTTATCTTGTTGTTATCTATCTGCCAGATCCAAATGGTTTCGGTCCTGATCAGATCCAAGGGGATTTGGAATTTAAAGATACTGCTTTTCAGAGTTTGCATGAATCTAATGATAACTACTCTGTAGGTATTGCCCACAGCACAGTTTTTTTCAGTCTTTTTAATAGATACTTTGAAATAAGCAGTGTTGCCTCTGCCTCATTACAGGCGTGATATAATGCAGTGTAAGAAGACACAGAATCATGGCTCCAAGGCAAGGTACAAAGCCCTCCAAACAGCCAATATTCTCAATTTTCCTTAAGGGCATGTGGGTTTAAGAAATATGACCTCCAAGTGTTCCTTTGAAATGGAGGGAACTGCTGTCCATTAGTTACTCAAAGCATTGGTTATTGCATCAATCGGCAAAATAAATATGTTTCTTCCCAGAACTGAAGAATGCTTCACATTCCAGTGGACATTCCTAAATATCACAATTCTCTCATCTACCGACAACAATAATTTTGGGTAATAGCCTTGAAATTAGCCTTTCCTGTCCTGTGGCTATGTTTTTCTGTAAAACTGATCCTGGTTTGTTTGATTTACAACTCCCACATGCAGTTGCTCAATAAATGCTCACATTATGTTCAGTATTTTGAGAGGAGAGTCTTTCTTTCAGATGAAGTAGACTGATTTTCTCGGAGTGCTGGAAACAAAATAATTTTAAGAAGCTGATCAGATTTTCTGGGTTAAACTAGCAATGTGCCAAATTTCTCTGCAGACATGGCATAGCCACTGACCTGCACTGAGGCTGGAAATCATTCCAGGCTGTGACGTACAATGTCTATGCACGTCAGCTGTGCACTGGGAAATGCAAAAAGGAAGTGGCTTGCAGAAAAATGTCCTTCTGCTCAGGGCTTGAAAAGATTCCTGTAAAACGTATTGCTGGGGAGGAAATCAGCCTCTCAGACTCAAGGAAAAATAATGCCATTTATCATACAATTTATTAGCATTTCTCGGTTTTTTTCCAGTGTACCTGGGACAGCACACACAAGCATCCTCATGAACAGCTTTACAGACAGCTGCCCCATTCAGTCCCACCTGGTCTTGTTATTCAGCCTGATGCCACTAGCCCTCAGCAGTTCAGGTTCTTCCTTCTTTTCACTATTGACATTAAAACAAAACAAAACAAACAAACAAAAAAACCTGTTTCACAGTAAATTGGCTCTGACACTGCAACTTGACATCTCTGTGTGTACCTTCATACCACTCTTGTTCCTCTGTATGGTACTCAGACACTCACAACGCTGGGCATCTCCACGGGGACCATCCTGCAGTCCCCACTATTGAAGAATACATTGTAGAAGCAGAACAACGCAGTGCTGGGTCTCATCCAGCTTTTCAATATTCATCCTCCTGTTTGTCTTCCTTATCACATCTGCTCCTCTTCCAAATGTTCAGTGGGAAGGGCAAGCAAGCATGTGAAGACAGATGTTTGGGAGAAAAGCAGGCTTCCCCTTGCGCAGAGCCTCAGGATAACTGAGGACATTGACTAACAGAGCTTTTGTTAACAGCTAGGAAGGAGGAGCTTCAGAGCTCATTCAGGCTGCAGGAGGTGAGCATTTTCCTTTGCAAGTCCCTCCCATCTGTGCCTTCGGTCTATTTTTGTGCTGTCTTCATGTCATGCCATCATAAGCCAACATGCAGCTGCACCATGAACTGGCCTGGGGAACTGATCTGGCTGAAAACTCACCCAGATAACGGGGGGAGGAAAAAAAAATAATTTCCAGCCAGCTCATTTCTCTGATTTCATTTGCCACACAGCAGCAACAGCAACAACAGTCGTAGCAGCACCAGGGAGGTGACCTCTTTCCCCAGCTGTGCTGCCAAATCTTCCTCAAGCAGGAACTCAAGCCTTTGCCCCATGGATGTGCTCTATAGCAGGAATTGTGTTTTTTGGTTTCATGTCTACTACTCAGGCAATTCTGGCTTGCACGCCGATGCCCAGTATATCATTTGAGGAAGTGTTGCTGACGTGGGGCAGGGGCTGCCGGTGCTCTCCTTGTAAATGCAAAGGCAGTAGGAGAAGCATTTCTCAGACTGCTTCTTGTTTCACTTCTTGTTCTTATGCCCTCTTGGGGAATTTAGGTAAATAGTTTATACAAGCAAAGTCTTCCAACAGTTTTGTCCCTCCCCTTGCCATTTATGTTAACCAGCAGATGGAAGCAGGATTCTCCCCTGCCTTGACATCTCCAGGTCCCAGAGAAATTGTTTGACACTAAATTACTCCCCTTCTAGCATAAATGACTGGGTGGAAACAAGAAGCTGGTAACATGTGACCAGCTTGCCACACATTACAGCTCACTCTGTTAATAGATGTGACCTTTGTGACTAATGCAGCTCTGGGAAGTAGTGGGAGGGTGCATCAAATCTCTCCCTCTGGCCCAGTTGTCAGCCTCATCATCTCATCACCAATTCAAGTAAGCAACCTGCAGTTTCAAAGCCTGCCAGTTCCTGCAAGACACTGGATCAAGTCCAGAATTCAGCCAAAGGTTTGCTTCCAGGAGGTGGTGGCAGAGGTCAGCCCCATCCTGCACCGTTCTTGCATCTGGGTCTTGGTCCTCACCTTGGTGGTTGCCCCATCACTGCCCCTGCTCTGTGCTTGGCCTCCACTTGGGACAGGCATCCCTCAGGCACGTGAAGCAGGGCTGATGACTGCAATCACACCATCCCAATCCCTGTCAGAGTCTCTTCCTGCCAAATGCCCCCTACCTGCAGATAACAAGCTTGGGGCTTGGGCATCAGCCAGACAGTTTTCTGTTTGCAGAGCACGTGTGGATGCCAAGGGACCTTGCAACATTCGAGGTGGCAGCTCCTGGTGAACTAAAAGCAGTGTGGTCCATTGATAACATCCTGCAGCTGGACACAAGACTGGGATGTTTTCTTCTTCACCTGAGTGATTCTGTGACGGGCTTTGTTATTTAACACAGTGGGGCACAAAGAATCCCTTACACCCTTAAAACTGCCACCAACCCACCAAGCTTATTCACCCATCCTACACCAACACTGCAGCCTACAGTCTTCCTCCCTGGGTTTCTTGGCCCTTCCCTGAAGCCCCTTCTTTTCCTGCCACCTCCAAAACATACTCTCCCATCCTGGGCCCTTGTCCCAGTCCTACCCCCATCCCAGGTCTTCTCACTGCCCATCCCCTCTGCTCCCCAAGCCTCCCCATGATCCCTCAAGGCAGTACAAGTGCCAAGGAGCCTTGAGGTAGGAATGGAAGGAGCATCTTCCCAAATTCAGTTCCATGTACATCCTCATGTCTGCACACCCTCCTATTGATAAGCTGTGTGAGGCTGCCTGGTTGTGGCCTCCCCTTTACCGAATTTCTGTTTCCAGTGGCTGCAGGCCAGTACCAGGCCAAGGATACAGCCACAGAGAACATGTAAAGCAACGAGCCAGCACTCCCTGTGGATGAGATGAACATTTAAAATCTTACAGGTTTGAAAAAGTCAGCAGACAATGGAAACTTTTATCTTAGGTGTCAAAATACACGGTCAGTCCACATTGCATCCCTATCAGGAAATTTTTTTGGCAATTACCAAGCTGTAAATGCCAAATCTGGGGTCTGGGCTAGGATCCACATACAATAGGCAGAGGACACACAGGCAAAGAGAAGGATATAGGAAGACAAAGCTCTACCTTTAGCCTTGAACTTCCAGATAATACTAACTACACGAGCCTGAGGACAGCAGGGAAATCTTCACAGACTGGTGTGCTGGTGAGTGATTCCCTCTGCAGAATGTTGGGCCAGAACACCACCAGCCACACTGCACACAAGGACTTGGAATATTTTTGCCCACAGCAATAAAATCATGGTGGGAATGGACCCCACCATCCTCAGGGCAATATCTGCCCTGCAGTGAGTCATCCTGTTCCACTTGGCCAACCTATCCAAACTGTATTTCATTCATTTGTGGTTGGTATACTGTGAATTTCCTCATTTCTTACTCAACTTTGCCGATATTGTCCCCTTGCAAGAGCTTTCATTTGAAAAGTTCAGGAATCACTACTCAAAATCTGAGATAATAATGATTTCATCTTACGGTCAGCTTTGAACTTCATTCCCATGTGCATGGAAGAAGCATCATTCTTCTGAGGGACTTGGTTTGCACTCTGTGGCTGCAGCACCCCAGGGTTCTTCCATCATGCACTGCAGGCTCAGCTGAACTCCTCTCCCTTCCCTCCTTCATCCTGCCCCTGTGCCATCCCTTGCACTCTGCTGACACAGCTTCAAAGCAAACCTGCTCAGATGGTTGATCTGGCTGAAAAATACCCCCTGATTTTTAAAAAAAATTTCTGAGTTTTTTCCCTAGTTGATCCCTCTCATATGACTCAGAGAGCAGAGGCTCTAGCACAAGAAAAAGATGCAGGATCAGTGAGGTGTGGTGGAGCGGAGGTGACAGTGGCCATAGTTCTGCTTTTCTTGGCATTGCTGCTGGAGGTAAAGCCACAGGCTCACTCTTGCTCTTGGCAATTGACTGATAGTGGGGCACATCCATACTCTCTCTAACCCTCAGTTACTCAATTTGTTTGTTTCTTTCCCCCACCACACATACTCTCCTATCCTCCAACAATTAATGATGAACTTCCATGACCCCACAAATGCTCCTCCTTCATTTGTTGTGTGGTATTGCCTAGGATCCTGATAGTCTGGGGGGGTGTCCCTTCCTTGCCAGCCTGACATGGAGAGGATCTCCAAGACTGCCCCTTGGTCCCACACATTCCTGGAGAGGTGAGGTGTGCTGAGACACCCCAGCTTTGCAGTTAGGAAAGGCAGAAGTGCTTCTGCAAGTTGTTCTCTGACCCCCAGCCCCTTCTTCATTCAACTCTGGGGTCCTGCTTTGGGCAGAATCCCTGAATTCATTCCCTGGCGAAGGGAAAACAGAAGAGGCTGACAGGGGTGGCAGTTTTCCCTGAGGCAGGGCTACCTTTGCAAGAAATGTGGTGCTGGCTCTGGGATTCACACAGCAGGCACTGTGCTGCACTAAAAACATGACTAGGAACTTCACCTGCCTCCATTCCTAGAGAAAATCCTGATTCCTCAAATCCCATGGGAGTTGTGCCATTCCTTTCATCAAGGACTCACCTCAGACTTACTTTATCATCTCTGAAAAACAAGTTTGTGCCACCACTTTCGATGTACTAATACACACTATGGCTTTAGGTACAAATGTGCTAACTCCACGTGGAAATGCATTTTTTACTTTAAATTAAGACCTTGTCTCCTTTTCTCCAAGCAGTTCTGAGTATGATGTTTTGGTTTACAAGTAAGAAGGCCAGAGACTAGAAAGCCAGGTCCTTAAAATTTTCCTGAACCACAAAACCACATATTCCTCATGGAATAAATGTCTTATGTTCCTTCCCTGAGATTGCTTTTCCTCCTCCTGCCATTGGACTTCCTGAGTTGTACAGGGGGGGGTGGTGCCTGTGGGCTCAGCTTGAGAAAGGATCTTCACATTCTAGTTGCTACCTGGAAGGCTTGAGGGAAGGGCTACAGTGCTCATCCTAGCACAGGAAATTAACTGAAGGATGAATAAAGAGTGCCTCTCTGTTAAAGTGTTTCATCAGCTTCATCAGACTGTAGCTTCAGGAATGGGGAAGAAGCATCATGCAGTTCTACTCATCCCAAAATAAATACAGCCAGGGTTCAAAGCAAACTTAGGGAAAAAATATAAGTATTGCTTGTCAGGAATATATTTGGAAAATGTGCTATTAAAATATTTACTGTGTGCAAAGATCTTTGCCATCCATGTGCCTTCAGGATAATTTTTGACACTATTATTTTAAACACCAGAGATGGACAAACATTTCTGGTTGGCATAGTCTCTTTTTGTTATCTTCACCAAGCTACACATGAATATGATGAACCTGGATGTTGTCCTTGACACTGAGCTCCTCCTTGTACTGCAGCTGTAACTCTCATTATTTGGACACACTGTAATGTGCTTTGCAGCACACTCAAGGCCAAAGATCAGATGGAGGAATGTAGTAGGATTCTCTTGAAACACTACATTATTTTATTATCAAGAGTCTTGAGAGTGAGGTTGTAGAAGGAGACTATGCTGACATTTTAACTTTATTACCACATGTCCAGATAGCATTAACCAAGGAATATATCTGTAGGAAATGTCCTTGTTATGAGGTGAAATTTGTTTTTGTAAGTCCATTTTTGAAGCTTGTGTCAGGCTTCTTAAGTACATGGCAATATGTTTCTGGGTCCATTTTTAATATCTTCAAAGGGACAGGTTGGACTATCCCATATGGCACAAGGACATATGACTGTTGGGAGCTACGTAAAAGCTCCTAAAACAATGTTTCTGCAGGATGGATTCTCAGGTCCCAGCTCTGTCTGGGGCCATACCAGACTCAAGGGTAGGGACTGAGCCATGCTTTACCGCTTCTCCATACTTTTTATTCTCTGTGCTGGACACCACCTAGATTTTCACCTGCTTCTAGTTAAGGGTGTAAGCAAACTGTCCTGTGACAGGCCCAGCACATGTTTCAGGACATGAGTCTGGCCAGTTGCCCAGAATATCTGTGGGTGGCTGTGGTGTCAGAGGCTTGACATTATCCAGATTAGATGAAACTGAGAGATAAGTATCTTCCAAATATCCATCCTGAAAGAAGAGACAAGCAGGATCACTGCTGAGGGGCACTGGGGTTGGACACCAGGAACAGCTGCACCCACCCTTCTCTCAGCCTTCTAGTCAATCAAAATCCAAAAGTAGTTGGGACAACGTTTCTGCTCTTTTAATTAATAGAATTTTAAAAATCTAAAGAAATGTTGTAACAGCTCTGATAACTGTGTAGCTAACTGGTCCTTCTGAAGGTGGATGGCAGGGGATGCAAAGGGCTTGCACTGGTATGCAACCAATGTACAGAGGTGCTGGGTACAATGCAGTCATTTCCCTGCCCCTCTGGTTCCCTGCCAGTGCTAGAAGGGGTGATGCCCACAGCTTATTCAGAATACTTTGGAGATGGCAGAGGCAGTAAGGGAAGTGTTGAGAGACAAACCTGGAGATGCAGCTGGCATTTGAGGCAGCCAAACAGTGTGTTCAATTTGCCATTCATGCTCAAGAACAACCCATGGGAGTGTATGGGGTGTTTCACACTTGGCTTTCCACTGTCTGTGCAAATATGCTTCTGCCAGTTCTGCAGGCAGTTTCACAATATTTGGTCTTTCTCTTAAATCCCAGTTTGCAGAGTCAAGTGGTAAGTATAAATTTCATATGAAGGCTTCCCATACAGCTACAAGTGTAACAGCTCACAGTTAAAAGAGCTACAAGGAGTTAACATCATCTTGGAAGATGTTTGCAGAGCTCATCAGTTGTAATAGATAATTGTGGTGATTTGTTTTGTAGCTATGACTTTAAAAACTTTCTTCTTTAGACATTCTAAACAAACCATCTGGCTTCATACTTAATTAAGAAATCACAGCTATATACTTTTAAAGTGTCAAGAAATTACAGGAAAAC
The DNA here is from genome assembly GCA_023637945.1 of Phaethornis superciliosus. Lineage (NCBI taxonomy): Eukaryota > Metazoa > Chordata > Aves > Apodiformes > Trochilidae > Phaethornis > Phaethornis superciliosus. The sequence goes on from JAJQWJ010000001.1 coordinate 14,341,568, forward strand.
CTCCACTTTCATTTTAAATGTTAAATTTCAGAATCTCCTGTCTAGGAAGAAAAGATGAACCCTGAATGCTCAGGAAACAGAAGATCATTTAACTTGTAGGTAGGCCCCAGTGCATGGCTGGAGGACTCCCCTTCCCAGGCAGTAAGCTACCCAAATGGCTCAGAATCCCACGCAGCTGCAGCCTCAGTCCTTTCAGGTCCCTCAGGTAAAATCCAGATGCCATGTCTTTGTGATCATCATACCAGAGAGCCTCCCACATTTAGGCAGTATCAGGAATATATTTGATACTCATTAGGCAATGAGTGACAGCGCTTCCCTTATCAAAATCCACATTTCTCTCTTCAGAGCTAATCCCTTCCCACATTTCTTCCTTCCATCTCAATTTTCAAGTTTAGCATCACAAAGCCTGTGTGCTCCACCTTTCCACATGTGCAAAAATGCAAATCCCACAGTTGCTCATGCAATGGTTTCATTACAAATCTGTGCACATGAGATTGCAACCAGCAGCCTCACAGTAAACACATCTTATCAGAGATCCCCCAGGACACACAGTCCTCTGCTAAACCCCAAAGCACTCTGCTGGGTGGAGCCTGACTCTGGTGATGTTCAGCTCAGCACACAGTGACTTGATTCAGATACATGAATACAGCAACTGTGTCTGTTGAGAAAGCTGAGAACAGTCTTTATGCATATGCTGCAGCTGGAAACAGAGGCAAACCCAGACCTGCACTTGAGTATTCAGCCCTGTGGATCTGGTCCTTGACCATGCAGCCTCATTTAGCTTATTGTGAAGTTCAGGTGTATGTGAATTTGGGAATCTAGCTCAGATCCATATCTGGTTACAAACGCTCCTGATATGATCAGAGAGTAAAAAGATCCCAGTTCCTCCCTTCTGAAATAATTATTTTACAGATAGATGGACTTTTCCAGCTGTTACAGCCCAAACATTGAAACCTCCTCCAGAGACCACCTCACATGACATAGAATTCCTTTATGAGAGCAGCTGGTTAAAACTTCCAGAAAATGGTGCAGAGTAAGCAATAAAAATGTTTATCTATCAACAGCAGGGCCCATGTCTGTGCCTCCACAAAACATCCCACAAAGAGCCAACAATGTTGCATCCAGCTTACAGGAAAAATTGAGATGTTGTTCTATAAGGGCAAAGTTATGGCTTAATATATGTAACAGAGGGCAGCAGAGGGATTGCTGTGTGCTGACCTCCTCCTTTGCTTCATTTTGTTGCTCCGCCCAGATGATACGGATCATATGTTCTCAGTACAGAAATGTCTTTTTTTTTTTTAACATTCCTAGTTCCAGGGGCAAAGTCCAGCACATGAAACTACCCTTCAAGGGTTGGGTCAGAATTTGTGTCTATATCTGACAGAAAAATCTAGCACTCAACAGCTCATGGGCCATCCAGCCCTGAAGCCACCATAAATTCACCAGGTACTTCCTGGACAATTTTCCCACCTGCCAGCACTGCTGAGCTCAGCAGAGACTGCCACAGTCCACAGTTATGAGGTGCCCACCCAGAAACCGGGTGTCTGAAAGGTCAAAAGCTGAAGTAAGCTCAGCACAGTGGAGCCTGGGTTATGGCTATTGATATGAGTTCTATGAGAAACTGTAAATGGCTAAAGGCCACCCAACAGAGCACGTGCACAAAGGTGTTCCTTACTAGTAGTTCCAAACTCTGGAGTTTTTAAATTTGTAACTTTAATAATGTGTTGGTAAGACCATTTATAACCTGTGTTTACTTTCTAAGTTTTAAATGAAAAAACAGTCCCTGAAGTCCCATGAATATCACCTTGTGGTCAGTATCAAATTGGCAGAGACAGCATCCATCCAAGCACAAGACAGGTGTTTGCTGTCTGCATGGGACATGCTGAGCCTTTTACAGCTTACCTGCCAACATCAGGGTAGTCTCCAGATTGATTTTGTTTCTAGTTCATTATCCCAGGGGCACAATTACCCTGATTTACTTTCCCCATGCCTTCACTTCAGACTTGGCATTTTGTACCTCTTCGTTCTGTCCCTTCCACGTTACCCACATCTTTTCTCAGCTATCTCATTTAGACAACTCCGTGGGTGTAAAAAAAACCTCCAATCTTCTAGGGTTATCCTTGGATTAAATGTTTTAAAACAGTAGTTTCTTTGGCTATTTTGATTAAATGAAGTGATACTTACCCAACTGCAGTTGTGTTATACTGGATTTGCTCCCATTAACCTCATATCACCATATACTAAATTTACTTAGTTGTGCAAAGTAACATTACCACAGAGAACAACCAAAGCTGTGGCATAGCTGTGGTATTGCACAACTATTATCCTCCAGTCTCAAACTCAGAGACTTTGTGTTTGACATCTGTCCATACTCACAAGCTACATCCCAATGCAATTTTCTCCACTCTCCACACCAGTTCAGCTTCTACAGGGATTTAGTAACACCCTAGTGTGCACAGTTATAAAAAAACCTCAAAGTGCTTCATATTGAGTCTGCATTGTATGAGAAGATATGAAACAATGTCAGTGTGTTTTCTTACGAGAAAAATTCTCAGAATTAATGCAATCAGTTCAGCAACTGAGCTTGAGAAATGGCTTGCACTTCTGTAGAGCTGCCCTCACGCTGTAAAAGAAGAAACATCAGCCTTCAGGGAAAGATCTGCTGCTGGTCAAACCCACCCTTGCAAATGCAAGCAAGCCCTGGCTGTCACTCTGTGCTCCAGCCTGGCTGGCAGCTGCTCAGGGACTTCGTCCTGAAGTTCAGTGTTGGGAAGGTGGCTCATGAAAACTGAGCAATGGCTCTGCTGAAGCCTCCTAAAACCCATGGTGGTGAATGATAGAAAGTTAGGGGTTGGAAGGGACCTCCAAAAATCATCTAGTCCAACACCTCCCGCCAAAGCAGCGTCACCTACAGGAGGTCACACAGGAATGCATCCAGGTGGGCTTTGAATGTCTCCAGGGAAGGAGACTCCACAAGATAGACCACGTCCACTGCTCTGCCATCATCCATCCGCCTAGTTACATCCTCATAGAAGGCTATCAGGTTGGTCAGACATGACTTACCCATAGTAAAATCATGTTGACTGCTCCTCATAAGCCTCCTGTCCTTCATGTGCCTGGAGACATCATCAAGAATCAGGAATGAGTTGTTCCATCAATATGTGAAGCAACATAACCCTGGGTAACTCAGGCAAGCTTCCTCTGGTGGCTTCTCCAGTGGCCACCAGGCCCTTCCATTTGGCTTATGTGTTGCTTTTTTGTCTTGTTGTCAAAAGATACAGCAGGGAAAACTACGGTGCTTGAAGAAGTCTGGTCCTCCACTGGGCAGGAGATAATATCAGAGCCCCACTTGTGGTGCTGTACACCGGGGCTTGTATCTGTCCTTCTCCTATCAGCCCTGATGCTCCTCAGAGCTTAAAAGCAGAATGCCATATGCAGGAGGAGAATCCACAGGAAGACTCTGGGAACGTCTTCCTGCTTCCCATCAGAACTTCTTATGTTCAGCACACATCTGGATTTTAACATTTCATCTAGTTTTGCTTGTTCTTCCCTGTGAAATTTCTTCACTTTGTCTAATTGCAATAGTCAACCACTATATTCAAGAGATGAATTACCCTACTGACACAAGAACTTTTGACACTTAGTAGCTTGGAAGATATATATGACTTCTGAAATACAACATTCATTTGTAGAAATCCCCAATTGATGAAAAAAAAAAAAATCAATGACACATGAAAGGTGCTGAAGCTTTATCAAAATAGCATGTTAACTGTTCCCTAAAATGGTGAAATGTACACAAATGATGAAAAACAGTTTAGGAAATTAACCACTGTAGTCCTGGAGCTATGCAAGCACTTTAAGTCAGATTCACAGTGCACTGAAAATCTGATTATGTAAACTATCATAAATGGATTCAGTGTGTTAGAAGCTAACACTAAATCTTCAGCTGTTCCCTGAAAAAAAAAAAAAAAGGCAATAGGGGACTATACATTAAAATGAAGATTGATTTCAGAAAGCCTATCATCAATGAAGTATGCTGACATTATGGGTAAGCAGAAAGAAAGAAAAAATAAAATTAACAATCATCAGCTCTTGCTCCAGTATTACAACAATAAACTAGACAATGACATTAATTGTAAAGCTAGTCCTTGGGATGAACTGCAGAAGTTCTGATGGAACTTATCAAAACTTTCCAGGTTCCTGATTCAATATCTGTGTTCCACTTATGTCTGGTCATGAAAACTAATAGAAATAATCCTGATAAGTTCCATCAACAAGCTCCTGTCTTTTTTGGCAGGATACAGTTCTGCAGGACATGATTTCAGGGGCCAAAAAGGCTTTGAGGGGGTCCTGTGCTGCTCTGCTCTCACCTGACCCCTCAGTGTTTCTTACAGACAGCTTCAACCAGCCAAAACATTTTCTGAATCTAATAGTTTTGTGCAATGTTATTTTTATGTTATTGGAAAGTGTATTATTAGCAGGCAGAGCTAATGTTCTTGCTGCAGCTGGGAGTGGGGAGGAGAGCAACCCTGATCCTAGATGCAAGCTGGAGCTGAGGATTTTCATTAGCATTGGGAAGAAAACTCAAAAATTCAAAATTCAAAGAGGAAAGAAACAAGAAAAAACTGCTTCCTTTCTGGTGTGACTCTATAACTGCTCTTCCAGCATTGTGAGGAAGACAAGAAAAAAAGTTTCATTTTAGAGCATGAAGGTGATGAACAAAGGGAAAAGATTGGGTTATGGAATGTCTTGTTCTGAAGGGGGCTTTTAATGACTTAGGAGGAAGGAAGCCTTCATAAAATACAGGTATAAAATATCAGTCAAGAAATTTCATCACAGTTAACTAAGATGTAATAGTTCTGCATAACACCCTTCTGATGCTCTCTTGCTCACAGCCAGCACAGCCATAAATTGGTACATTTTAGAAGTGGAGTCACTGCACATGAATCAGGCTCTTCTCCTCAGCACAGCAAGGTCCATCAGGGTTCAATGCACACAGTGTGGTCCATGTAAGGAATTACATCATGTGAGGGTTTTTTGATGTTCCTCAGTGAATACACTTATTATTTGGGTTGGTTCAAGATATTGCAACAAAATTCTTGTGAACTCTATAGGAATTTTATTCTCTCTTTTACCCTACCTATCTCGGATGCACTTTTAATAACTGTATTTAAATTACTTAAATCTATTTTCACTGAAAATCATTATAATCCTGAAAGGGCTTATATGTCATTCGATAGAAATTTGTTCTTATAGTGCTACAGATTTTTGTTGTTGTTGCTAGGCCCTTCCTTCTTCTCTCTCTTCCTCTTCCTCCTCTTCACAGCAGTGCCAGGCTGTGGAAAGCACAGCAAAGCAGGAAGTCAGATCAGTCTCCAGAGTAATTGTCTCCAGTGTCCTTGGCACTCCTAGGATTTTCCCATTTCACGCTGGCACATCTATACCAGTCCAGGACCTCTAGGCAGCCAAGTCTGAAGGGTGTCCATCTTATTCTGACTCAGTATGAATTTTGGTTTTATATTACTTTAGACTAGAAGCTTGGGTTCATTTGGGGGAGGAGGGGAGGGAAAGCATATCTAGAGTGCTTTCTCTATAGAGAAAGAAGGATTATGGCCATGAAAGAACCTTGTTTAGTCCTGTATTTGTCATGCAATAGCTCCCTATACCAATTAATCCAGTGGATCTGCTGAAATAATGTCTATACAGCAAAAATATAATAAAAGGAAGAGCAGTAAAGCAGGTGGAGAGGGGTGGGAAGACTACATATGGATGACTCAGCAGGTTATTTCATCAGGTGTCTCAATTCATGTGCACTGGTTTCTGACTCACTTGAGGCAGGATTCATCACCTGTCAGTGCAGATTATCTGCAATAGAGTCATCAATACTGGAGCATGTCGTGCAGACTGTCTCCAGAGTGAGCAGAGGAACAGAAACTTTTATAACATGACTCAGCCCATGGGAATGGTGATATTTAACCTAGTCAAGATGAGCTGGGCTCTACAAACACCTATTTCTTTCTGTTGACTTAAAGGGAGCCTAAAGCCCTGACAAAGGTGGCTGCACTATTGAGATTTGCATTGAGGTGAGATCCTAAAAATGAGTAATTTATTTTTCCTTGAAATGTGATTGTGGAATTGATTGTCTCACATTTTGCTATTCATACAGAGTGAAATTCAAAGAGGAAAGAAACAAGAAGGAACTCTTTCCTTGCTGTGCATCTTGGTATCCCAGAGATGAGTCAGTTGGATCTTTCTCTGGTAGCTGGGAGATGGGTGGATGGATAATGTCAGCCCACAGACACATCCATTAGCCACAGTGACAGAGTCATGAAACCTTTGTTTCTACTGTAGGTGTATAATTACATTTAGAGAAAAATGTGAGTCACAGATGAGATGTAATTCAACTCCCTTCAGGTATGTGAGACGCAAAGTGTTAATCACTTGGAGGACTGGAAAAAACTGATGTGATCACTGTATGGTACTGGTGAATCAGAAAAGGAAGTTTCTTGGTTGTGGCATATAGACCATATGTTGTTTGAAAAATGTGTGGGACAACATATTAGTGCCTAATCATTCATAGTGTTTTTTTGCAGAAAGATAAGTATCTTTTATTATATCCCTATTATAACCCTACTTTTAAGTGGGTTCTTCTAGATAGTGTCTGGAGTTTCAGATTTTCTTCTAACCAGATATGAAAAATATCTCAGGGTATGGAAGCACATGATTATTATACCTGCACAACCTTTTCCAAACATATACCATGTAATTTTTTAGTTTATAAGGGGAGTGCAATTGTATTAGGGGAACTCTAATGTCTGCATAAATCCAGTTCAGAATCAAAATGCTACTTAAGGATGTTTTAAATTAAAAAAAAAAAAATATTTCTTTTTTTATTCTAGTGTAATTAGTGGAAAGATGCAGGGTTGCTTATATGCCTTTATTTAAACATTTCTATCTCCTCATACCTGTTTGCGATAAAACCCTTTTGATGCTTGGAGTCACATCTGACATTTACTCAGCCAAGGAGAAACGACCCTTAGTATCAGTGTCATGCAGGAGTTGTGCCATCAAGCCACTCCATTTCCTAGGAACAGGAATTCAGCAAGGACTTTCCCAGCACTGGAATTGGCAAAATCATCCATGTCCTTGAGAAATGGTGGAAAACACCAGAAAACAGGAGAAGGAAAACACAGACATAGGTGAAGCTGAAACCAGGCACAGAAGGAAATTAGGTTGTTTCCATATGATTTCCTCTTGGACATCCCCTGTGGGCTGATGCTTAATGCGCAAATTTCTTCTCCTCAGCACATGCAGCTTTTTATTCATCCTTTTAATAACTTTGATGAGACCAAGACCAGCTCTTCCATTCCTTTCTTTTAACATTTGCCTCTTTTCCAATTTTCTGCAGCTTCACAAATCTTCCAAGATACCATCAGCTCCTTGCTGGAGCCCTAAGAGGTCTGAGAAATTCTTGTTGAAGGATACAGGGAGTCACGCAGGTGTGTGGGAACACAATGCAGAGGTGGTCCGAGGGCTTTGTACAGACTTAGCTCGTATCCAGTTGTATTTATTTTGGACTCATGTTAGATGTGGCTTTTCAGATGAGCATAACAAATGGGCTTTTTCTCTTTCTTCACTTTCCTCACACTGCCTCTAAGCTGATGAATTCACCAGGAGTTTGGTGGGCAATCTGATACAGGTACAGATGTACACAGTCAGCTCATGTCCAGCTGTGCTTTCTGAGAGAAGGCCTTAGGTTTGTCCTGAATGGAAGTTATTGGACTACTTTCAGGCCCAACCTGACCCTGTAATTTGCAATGCTTTATACATGTGATGCTCATGCTAATGAGCCATGTCAGACCCTGGCTATCTCTGCATCTGTGGCACCAATAATTTCCAAACTGGATAATTTAACCATAGATGCCTGGGAGCTGGTTTTAGCTGTGAACACCTCTGTGATTGCTTCAGCCATATCTCTAAGTAGTCTGGGGTGATTTTCAGGAGACCCAACCAAGCTTAAAACATCTAATTGAAAGAGTACTCCCTAATCTGTTCTAGTATGAGTTCTTCCCCTTTAGACACTAAGCGATATTCGCCGTGAAAACAAATCCTGCCTTCTGAGTGATTACTTTCTGAAATAAGGAATCCTAAGCACCACTATGACAAAGTCTTACAGGATCATGGGCCTGTCTGCACAAACCATTAGTGAAGTCTGAGTTGGATGGAGGATGCAAAGAAAACAAGCAATGGATAGACATGAAGTTCTGAGCTCACTATCTCTTCAGATTATGCTTTCACCCATAGATGGAGCAGAAAGCAAAATGCAGCAGGCTTTGGAAAAAGAAGGCAACCATAAACTCAATGCAAACTTAGGATTTTCCCTACCTCCCACTCCCCATCTTCTGTGTCCTGTCTGCTGGTCTTCAGCTCATTCAGCTGTGACAGCACACTCATTTGTGGGGCTGTATTCTGTAGTGGATTATGGACCTGATCCAATAAGTTAAAAAAAAATCCTGTCAAGAAATGTCAGTCCTGTGTTAGGAATAAGCAATTGTGAGAATAATTGAAACCAGCATTGCCACTGAACACGTTGCATTAGGAAACCACAGCCCCAGCTCCACAGCCAGCCTGGCCAGGCTGCTCTGCTTTGTTCTTGTTTACAAATGACTCTGCCTTTAGAGGCTGGGAATCCTCTTTCCTGGGATTTTTGTGTTGTTTTGTTTTAAATAACTGAGTACTGATGTCTTCCGGTAACAACCAATATTGTGGCTGTCTTATTCAGTACCCTTGTTATCATCTTTTGTCATGAAAATTAAATTCAAACACAGAAAATGAAGTTAGAAATGGCTGGGAGGTAAAAGTATGTATCAGCATCTGCTGAGTGCAAAAGATTGAGGAATGTTCCAATCACAGCAAAACAAAGACTTACAAACCCACCAAAGTCATAGGAAAAGCTATACTTAAAAACAAACAAAATAATTTTTAAAAATAAATAGCTTCAGTCTGGCAAAACAATGGGGGAGGAGGAGGTGCACGCCCACCCATGGCATCAGGGCTGAGCCTCCTGCCAACAAGGCTTTCAGGACAAACTACACATCTTGCATGTTCTTGTGCTCCTAACTAGGGCTGTAGGAGGTGGAGATGTTCTCATTCATCCTGAGTTTTTTTCTTCTGGTCCATAGCAGAGATTCAAATTCTCAGGCTCTATCAATACCACTATGTTTAACAGCACCAGGAACATTGCTCTGCACTCCCCATCCTCTGCATCACAAAATTTTTAACACAAGTCCTGGCACCTTTTGACCTGTGACAAGTAGTTCTCTCCTACACAGCTTTTGGGTAGGGTTCAAAAGCACCAGGGGCCAGGGACTGTCCCCAGCACCAGTTTCCCTGTGGCCACCTTGTTTTGGACAGCAAGATAGTTTAATGCTATGGATGCAGGTTTCTCCTTGCCAGCTGGCCTCAGTGCCAAGGAATAGCCCCAGGCACATTTAATTTGCTACTATAGACACAGCTTCAACTTTTTATTGTGCTGTGTTTTCTTTCCCCCTCCCTTTTGCTTTGGAACCTTTTTGGTAATTGTTTGCTTATGAGCGGATAGGTATTTTAGACAGCAATTTATGGATTTAGCAGGATCTATTGTTTTATTTTCCTAGAATGCACTCTCTGTAAATATTCAGGTGGCCTGAGTCTTTAGAGCCCCCTCCAGCAGAGCTGGAATAACTACTAGGAAAAGGCACACAACCTGGTTGTTTAGGTTAGGCAAGAGGCAAATCCTTCTTTCACAAATGTTCCTTCTTATCTGGTAAGAAAAGTCCAGAGATTTACTTAACCTGGTACTTTGTGGAAGAAACCAAGCACTTCTTGGCAACTCAAGGCACAGTGGCAAGTCATGATCTTAATTTGCTAATGCTGTTCTGGTTTAGGGAGCTGCACAAATGAAACTGTCATCTGAAGAGGAGAGGCAGGAGTCAGACCCTAATGTCCCAGAGTTTCTGTGCTTATGGGCTCAGCCTGCATTTTATCCTCAGTTCCCCAACAGGACTGCCATACCCCACAGTCAAACCAGATGCATGCTGGAGAGCCAAGCAAATACTAATGCCCAATTTAACATGCAGCTCATGTGCCTTTAAATGGCAGTGAGAGCCGAGCCAGGCCATCCACTGCAGCAATTTCTGGCCATATGTGCAGAGCCCCCCCCTTTCCCTGAGCCCTCCCAGCCCGGAGCTGCCAGCGCAGAGGAGCTGTGCGGGGGGGACAGGGATTGGTGCGGCCGCCTGTCACTTCACAGTCACCCCACTGACGTCTCCGCCGTGCTGTTGATTTGATCCCCTTTGTAGCAAATATAATTATAACGTGGAGAATCAACAACTGTTAGCGATTTAGTTTAAATGTAATTTAATGCCCCGAGATTACCACACTTAGAGGAGATTTCGCTTCACGTGAACCATGCGGAGAATGTGAAGAGCCTGCGTGCTTCTGCTAAAGTAATTCTGGAGAAAGGGAAAGATTGACATTGGCTTCCTCAGACTCTATTAAATGCTTCAGCAACTTTGGCACGAGTTTCTAATCTATCATTGCTCTTGGAATTCCACATGCAAGAATGGGGTATGTCTGAGAGCAGAGGTTAAAGATCCATTCTTCTTTGGCAGGGAAAGAGAGGGAGGGCACATATATTTTAAAGAAAGGGACCTCAAAATACCTGATCATCTCCAAGAGTTTTTCTTGGTCCTTAGGAGAGACTGTGCCTAATATTTCACTCACAGTGCCATTGTATCCATAAACCATGGAAGGCAGCATGAAATGTTGCTGTTACAAGCTCTAAGAAGTAGTCACACAAGCCTAGAAACTCAGCCTATTGCAGAGTGCTCTTGTGTTACTGGGATGGCTGCCAAGCAAGGCATGCAGAATGCTGTTGCCCAGATTTTGGATGATGAGAAAATGAATAGGACTGCTCAACCCAGCACACAGAGCTGTCAGCCAGCCTGGCTGCTACCTTTGGTAGCCAGTTTTTAGCTGAATTGTGCTAGATACTGGTACTGGAAGTTGGGGCCAAATCCCAAATATACTTTAATAAAGGTTTCCAGCTCTACAGGTCACTCTAAGAGGTTTCCTAACAATGGATGTGTTCATGTGCCTTATCCTCAGATGCAGATTTGCCAGCGCTTTTCCAGCCTTCCACAGTTCCACTGCCTGACTAGGAATGCAAAAATTTGTTAATGAAATTGCCAGCTATTCTCTAATTCCTAAGGAACTCAGCAAAAAATAGCCTCAAGTCAAGCAATCTTTTGTGGTTTAGTGACAATGAGACATTCGTTTATCTTTAGTACTGAAAGCAAGAGAATATCTGACACACTAATGTATTTTGATGAAGTTATTTATGAGCTTGACTTTGGTAGGATCTATTAAACCATACCTCTGTGATCCTGAGCAGGTGATCCAATGGCAACATTTGCATTTACTGGCAGCAACTTGTTGGCCTGTTGGGTCACATCACATCACAAATGGAGTAGCTTCCAAATTCTGTGTCTTGGTGTCAAAAAGTCAACCCTTACTGTGGTTTTATTGACTTCTGTAGTTATTGAAGGGCTCAGGAGGAGGCAAGAAGTGTAAAGCACTTTGCTCTTGGGTGGCATGGAGTGACTGTTTTCCAGGAGGCTCTTGCACAGGCACTGCACACCACCAGGTTCTCCAAGAAGCTTTCAAGCCAACTTTCACATGAATTAGCTGGGATCATTATGATAGTTTTCTTGATGGTGTCTTGACAAGAATCTCAGTCCTTGTATGGAGGTTTTCCACAAAGGGTAGGTGTTAGCTTAAGAAACAGAATCCGTGACTGAAAAACAACCACAGAAATGGTCCTGGCTATAAGTATAAAAGCATGAACTAATCACAAAAAGAAAATAATTATTATTCTGTGACATGCGGTAAAGATTATCTATGTAAAGCGCTTTCTAATCTAGCCAAGCTTTTCCAGTTGTTTGGCACTGTTCGTCTTCCAAATGTGTCCACAGAAGCAGTTGTTCTCCAGCATCATCAACAGTTTCATAGCCCATACAGTTTACTATCTACTAAAGCTATGCAGATAGGCTTTAGTGTTTTAATGGTAGTAAAACTGAATGTGATCATTCCCCATGTGGAGATTTACAAATGTTCATCTCAGTAATATCCAATATTTTATTTACAAAGGTATAAAATTGCATTAACTATGTTGCTTGAGTAGAGTCCACAAGTTAATATTTTACATGTAAAACAGATTCAAATTTCTGATGGTAGTTTACAGACAAAAAAAATATTAATGATCTATGATCAACAGTCTTTGTGGCTGTCTGGAAACACAAGAATAGCAGTATTATACACCTTTCAACTATTTCACATTTAGAGCAACGTCTTGACTCTTAAATGCAGGATTTGCAGTGTGGCAAATGGATTTAATGATATGGTCACATGGGATATTGGAATTATTGTTTTTCTGATTAGAAAAGCAATGGCTCAGTCATGTAATAGGAAACATCATGGGTTGGTTACTAACTTCTTCACCTTCAAATGCATTATCCATCTGGAACTACTTAGAATCCCTTTCCTATCATGTAGACGAGACCTGGAGACCCATTATAAGCACATTCACTGATATCATAGAATCATAGAATGGTAGGTATTGAAAGAGACTTCTGGGGATCATCGTGTCAAATCCCCTTTCCAAAGAAGGACCACCTAGGGCAGGCCACACAGAAATGTTTCCAGAGAGGTCTTGAAAGTACCTAGAGAAAGAGACTCCACAACCTCTCTAGAAAGCCTGTTCGAGTGCTCTGTCACCCTTATAGTAAAGAAGTTCATGTTGAGGTGGAACTTTCTGTGTTCCAGTTTGTGCCTATTGCCCATTGTCCTATCACAGATATGGCTGAGAAAGTATTAAGACTGAGCTAGGTATAGTAAGATAAAAGTTGGATATTCACACAGATTATATAAGGTAAACTGAAAGCTTCCATCAGCAAACTATAGAGCTATAAAGACTGTCAACTAGGAAAAGAAGTGCACTTCCACTGAAAGCAAGTGGAAGTTTGCTTCATACAACACAAAGTGACATGAAGAATGAAATTTCAGCAGACAATGGGGTCTAAAATTGACCTCAAAAGAAAGGAGAAAGTGCATGGAGACAGAATTGCCTAAGAAAAATGTAAGTGGTTGAAACAACTGGAGGTAAATAATACTCCTGTCCAAAAGGGTGCTTTGTACATTTATTCTGAAGAGAAACCACAGTTCCACTGAGTAGAACTAGCTGGTTTTCTTTCTAGGTCTTCATTCGCTGACTTTACCTTCACACTACATAACAAAGAAATTAATGGCAAACCAGTGCTCTCATACTTCAGTCATTCTAGGAAAGCATTTGAAAATGATGCTGCTACATCAGGACACTGAAAATGTATGTATTTCTTTGTAGAATGATTTCTGTTTTCCTAATTTTTTCTCAGTGCACTGCTAATTAAATGATTGATGTAACTGCTGGCACAGGAGAAGGTACATCATCCCCCTGAAATGTCTCATAACTGCTGTGTAACAAATATCTGGCACCGAGACTGGAGTCCCAGGGGTGTTTGGCAGTCTTGGTTTGCTGGGGATATCTATTCATCAGCAGATGAAAAAACAAAAGACAAACAGCTTAGTCAGAACAGCAAAACAATAAGGTCTTATAATCAACAGGTCAAAAAACAAAGGCTGTGGAAATAAATATGATCTTATGTGGCACCAGTGCTCTAGCAGGAGCAACTGCAAGCATTGTTGTCACATTTATTTACCCAGCCCCTGTGACTCTGTGGTGCAGGGCTCAGATGGGCAAGGGAAGGGCTGCTGGTGAGAAAACATCAGTTCAACACAAATAATGTTTTCACTAAACTGTTGATTGAGGACAAGCAATAGCAATGTTTAAACAACTTTCTGCTGGAGATCTGTATCAGATATTCAGAATAAATTTATGAGATAAAAATCAATGAGTATTGAGGTGTATAGAACTACCAATAGTTGACCAAAAGCAGAGAAAAGAAGGTAGAATATGTTGGCCATATCCTGACAATACTAAAAAACAGACTGTGTGACCCAGGGGCCAGAGAGGAAGATGCTGACTTGAGCAATGACTTTGCAGGATGTGAAGGACTGAAGAAGTGATCTCGCTGATTAGCAGATGGATCAAATTAAATGTTTTGCTCTGTGATAGGATTAGTTAGGGGCAAATGACCACTGCCTTATGTTCCAGCACATGTGAGCTGTGGACTCTTTAGAGCACCCTTGTATGCTGAAGTTTTCTTTGCAGAGAAACCAGCCACAGGGTCTCCCCATAATGTTCAGACAATATCTGGTGTTCATGCTGCCTACCGTAGGCAAGCCTGGAGTTTGCCTTCATGACCAGTTTTCCCAACTTTACTCATTACAAGCCTGTAAACCTGCCAATGGCTGCTCTCAAAATCTCACTTCCAGCATAACCATGTGCTTAATAGAAAAGATTTTTAGGTACAGTCCATCCAGCCTGTTTCTTGCTTTCCACTGAATGTGTCAAGAAATTCACCACACATTACCAATTGTGACAGTACCTTTTGTGATCTCCCCTCAGAGAAACAAGATTTTAAATACTTACTTAATATAAGTTCTGCACTGATTTGTACTGCATTTAAAACAAGGGGGACACCTAGGTATAGTTACTCTAACTACCTCAGCAAAAGTTTTCAGTTGGAATTTAGCAACAAAACAACACAAACCTATGAGGAACTGAGGTCTCTTAGTCCTGTAATGCAATCGAGTCCACTTTGCATTACACTATGTTAAAAGTGTGTACATCATACAGGGTTATAGAGTCATAGGACAGTTATAATTACACCAAGAAGTTTTGCAAGTTCGAACATGGCTGTTTACATGTCTATTTTAAAAAATAAATACCCACTAAAGGTGTGTGCATGCTAAGGCATTTGTCCCTCCATGTCCCAAGGCATATTAATGTGTGGTTTCATATAGCTACACTGAAGATCATAGGCAATTATTGGAGAACATGTCTCAAACCCCTTTCACAACTAAAAGAAGGTACTCAATAAACACATACGTAAAGATAAGATAAAAGGAAGGAAAAAGGAACAGATGATGGCAGGGAGATAGAAGAAAGGGATTTTATCATATTTTATCTTTAATCTAAAATGACAGCCTTTATAGAAGTCTTATAACAACATCTTAGAAAAAAACAGTATCTTAGGTGAAGAACAAAGGCCAAATTGCCTTAGTACAGAAGCTTGGGCTAGCATGTTTTTAAAATCCATCCTATAAAACTTGGACATTTTGGGGATGCTTTCTCTGACCACTTTCAGCCATGAGGATTTGATGTCCCTTACAGGAGACAGAGCAAGAGCAGGCTGCAGGTTTTGCTGGTGGTGGTTCACTCCAGAGGCAGTCATGCGTGGGTTCAGGGGAAATCCTTTTTGGAGGACAGACACCTTGTTTGAAGACAAATGAGTTCCCAGAGACAGTTTACTGCCTGGCCATGCAAGTGTGTGTGCTGGCAGAAAGGAAGGGTCAGAGAAGGAGGAGAGGCAGCATGTGTCCAGGAACTGGGGGGACCAGGACTTGATCTGCAGCAGGACTTGAGCTAGCTCAACATGACCATGGAATAAGAGTGTAAGATGTTGTTAAGGCAGAGGAGTCACTGTAATTAAAAGTTTCTGTTTTCATTATAGATCTGGTTTGTCACTGAAATTCAGTACAAAGAAGCCACTATTTAGATGTCCAATTCCACTCAGGTTCAGAGTTAAAACATGTGTCTGAATCGAAGGGCAATGTGCCAAATTTTGTCAGCCTGAGTTCAGTGTGTACTTGCACTTCACTTTTCATATATCTATTTCTTTCACTAATATGATAGCTGGTCACCATGGCCTCCTCTAAAGGAAACACTGACCTTTACATCCCTCCTTCAGCTCCTTGGGTGTCTTCTCTGCACTTTGAGCCATGAAAGCAGCCAGACTTTATCACAGTAGCACTTGTCCAGAGAAGGGACACTCTGGACAGGAGACTGATGGATGTGGCTCCTTACATTAGTACATCCCTTTTCTCCTCAGGGTGTACCTGGAACCCACTGGCATGGGCTGGCTTGTAACAAAGTGGCTATTCTATTTCTTCAGCACCAACTGGTACCTTTTTCCCACTCAGGCAGGAATTCAGCAGTAGCTCTGTTCACTTGCTTTTGGACCAGCCGCATCCTCTTTTACTTTCAGAGATTTCTGCATTGCAATTTACATGCATAATGCATAGTTAATAACAGTTTAAATTAAGCACACAAAAATCAAGATCTGATTATCTGTTTTATCAAATCTGGCACTGTAAGATTCACAGCCTTTATAAAATAAATGGAATATGTAGATAACTCTTACCATTTCAGTGGCTCATTTACACGGCCGTTAATTTTCTGGGATGCAGTGAACATACAAATAGAGACCAAGTTGCCCATACTCAAAATCCAGACCCATTCTTTGTCTTCTTTTCCATCAGGCTGCTGCTTGAGCACACCAGAAAATGAAGCTTCCTATGGTTTAATGACAGTCTGCTAACAAACCTTAAACTTTATGTCTTTTCCCTTGCTTAAGCACAAGCTTTTATTAATTGCCTTTGCTCTTGTATACAAAACTTTGTTAACACTGCATATCTTGATACAATGTCTGGTTCTGTCTTTTCTATCCCTGGAGCAGAGCAACAGCAAAATAAGAGAGGGTGTTTTAATATTCCATCCTGAGCAGGACTTCAGAAGAACTTTGTGATCAATTCTTTTCCATGAATACCCCTTACCCTGCTGCTCAGATCACTGTCTGGTGAGGCAGGGTTTGGATCCCACATGGTGAGATGGGAATTACATATGAGTCTTCTATTGTCCAGGTATCACTGACCATAGACTGTTGCATAAAATGTGCATTTCGTCTCTCTAGCAGGCTCCATTGTCTAGCAAAAAGTACTTGGCACATTCTTCTCAGGCTTGCAAATAGTTTGTGAACCACTAAAACAACGCTTAGGAACAAATGAGCTATTTGCAGTGAAAATAACATCTGCAATTTACCCAGTTGCAGCTGTAAATGTCCTGTGTTTTCCATGCCATGCTTAATGATGCATCTGTGGGGAAGTGAGGATGTGTTCTAGGAACTAAGTCAATTATTCAGTAGTAGTTATTAAGATGATCAAAAAGAAAGGTGCAACCTACTTTATTTTTAATACAAAAGAGATGTTCTTTGAGGTACTGATCAAACTAAACAGAAAATCAAATGGATTTAAGAAGCAGCTTCAATAGAATGCACAGGCTTCTGCTGAGACAGAAATTGATTAGCTTCCCAAAGAGCAGCAATGACTGGCAAGATAAATTATTTTATTAAATCCAAGCTCCATGCTACTTGCTTCAGTCTTCAGTATTTTTAACTTCAGACTAAGAAACAAACTTTCTCTGGGAAGATAAAAACAGCGCTGTATTTAAGTTGGGGGATTTTGTTTGTTTTGTTTTGTTTACTTTAATTTAAACTAAATAAGTAAAGCTAAGAGTGAAGATAGAATAAATGAAGAAAAAAAAAAAAAACAGGAAGTAAGGAAAGGCACTTATTTGTATTAATATAATTTATTTGCTTTGTGCCTGTTCCTGACAGCACAAGTCATGAAGCAATACCCATTATATGAGGCACTGTGCAATCACAAAAGGAAAGGAAAGGGTGTGGTACAATTAGTTCACCATTTAAATATAGCACTGCAGACAACAGGCAATTATTGACCAATGGAAGAGAACAAGGACAAGTAGTTCTGCACACCTAAGGCAGTGAGCTCAGCCTTATGGGGCTGCTACCAAAAGATGGCTTCCTGAGAAACTCATGGAGGTGGCTTTGGGGATCTTCCCTGGAAGTGCTGGCCGTGGGCTGATACTCAAAATTATTTGCTGGAAGATCATAGAATCATGGAATCTTTCAGGTTGGAAAAAACCCTTGGGATCATTGAGCCCAACCATCATCCCTACTCTACAAAGTTCTCCCCTAAACCATATCCCCCAACATCACATCTAGACAACCCTTAAACACATCCAGGGATGGTGACTCAACCACCTCCTTGGGCAGCCTATTCCCGTGTCTGACCACTCTTTCTGAAAAAAATTTTTTCCTAATGTCCAATCTAAACCTACCCTATTTCAGCTTGAATCCCTTCCCTCTTATTCCATCACTAATTACCAATGAGATGAAACCAGCACCAACCTCTCTACAATGTCCTGTTAGGGTAATTGTAGAGAGCAATGAAATCTCCCCTCAGCCTCTTCTTCCTCAAATTAAACAGTCTCAGCCCCCTCCATCATTCCCATAATATTTATTCTCCAGGCCCTTCACCATCTCCATTGCCCTCCTCTGCACTCACTCCAGCACCTCAATCTCTCTCTTACATTGAGGTGCCCAAAACTGGACTCAAGGTGTAGCTTCACCAGTGCTGAGGACAGAGGGACAACCACCTCCCTACTTCTGCTGGCCATGCTATTTCTAATAAAAGCCAGGATGCCATTGGCTTTCCTGGACACCCAGGCACACTGCTTGCTCATATCCAGCCATTTGTCAATTAGAACCCACAGATGCCTTTTGAGCCACATTTCTCCAAGCCTGTAGAGTTGCATGGGGTTGTTGTGGCTCAAGTACAGGACCTGGCACTTGGCC
Source organism: Phaethornis superciliosus (assembly GCA_023637945.1). NCBI lineage: Eukaryota > Metazoa > Chordata > Aves > Apodiformes > Trochilidae > Phaethornis > Phaethornis superciliosus. Next base: position 14,360,263 of record JAJQWJ010000001.1, read on the forward strand.
TTGTTGAACCTCATACTGTTGGTATTGGCCCATCGACCCAGTCTACCCAAATCTCTCTGTAGAGCCTCCCTATCCTCATGCAGATCAACACTCCCACCTAACCTGGTGGTGTCTGCAAACTTACTGATGATACATTCTATGTTCTTATCAAGATCATAAATAAAGATGCTAAACAGAAATGGCCCAAACACTGAGCCCTGAGGAACACCGCTTAATATGCGACAACAGAATGGTTGATGGTGAATTGTGGGTGGTGGGCATCCTCTGGGCTAGACAGGAGATGATAAGAAGTTCTGGTCTTGAGAAATCACTTGTGAGTGAGGACAAATTTTATGAAGCAGAAAAGAAGCAGACACTGGTGAGGTGCTAGAAACACATCTCAGAGAGATGGGAAATTATTTCTTTGCTCCTGGATGTTGATCAGAGGGTTCTCCCAGTTCAGACAGGGCATGCAGACCTGCCCTCAGCTTCCCTCCACTTTCTTGGGGGTGTAAAACAGGCCTGACACAAAGTCAAGAGCTGAGTCAATGGGACTTCTGTTTTCAATCTCTTAGGTATCTAGTAGAAAATTTAAATTGTCCATGCCCCTGAGCCACAGCTATGAGCACTCCAACCAACACAGATCACCTGGAAGTAGAAGTTACAGCTAAGGGTCAAGCTAAGGAGAGTAGATACGGATTTACAGGAAACAGAGACGATTCAAAGCACCACTCTTTGCGAGATTTTTATTTTCTGTCACTTATGGCTCAGCATAAAGGCAGGATTTCCCCACAGCTTCAACAAGTTTTTCCTTTCCTCAGAAAAAAAATGAATTTTTAAACAGGCTAAAGCCTGCAAAAATTAAACATCATCCCAATTAATAATAACTAAAACAGAGCTCTCTAAAAAATGAAGTTCCTGGAGCAGATTACACTCCTGTGTAGCCCTGAAGAAAATAAGTTGCTACAAACATCTTCCCAGCACCCCAGGACAATATTACCTACTGCAATTACCACTCTCCTTAACAATTTGTTGATACTTTCCTTTAACTCATCCTGTTCGTTGGTTGCTGCTCAGGACTGTGCCTTCAGCAGCACTGAATGTCTCCTGCCTCCTGGCCAGCTGGATGAGGACCCCAGCCAGAAGCCAAGTCCCACACTGGCTGTGTGTGCAGGCAGCTGGGGTGTCACTCAGGATGAGTCACCCACCAGAAATGCTTCTCCCTCTTCTCTCTCTTCTCTCTCTTCTCTCTCTTCTCTCTCCTCTCTCTCTTCTCTCTCTTCTCTCTCTTCTCTCTCCTCTCTCTCTTCTCTCTCCTCTCTCTCTCACTTGACTGTGCATGGAGCCAAGCAGGCTTGCCACTTCAGCCTCTTGTTTAAATGTCTAACACAGAATGAAAACAGGCACTCTCAGCTTTTAATAGCTTTTTCTTATCCTTTCCTTTTTCTACAAGCTTGTAAACCAAACTTTTGTCAGAATCATTAATGCAGAGATTTAACTTATGGGTGTGAGAGGAAGCTGAATGTCATTGGGATGGAGGACCTGTCACCCTCCTGAGGATCTAAAGAAGGAGGAGAATGAACAAAAAACAATTATTCACCTTTGTGCACTTGAATATCTGAGAGTAAAAACACCTACTTTGAATACGTAACTAACTGAATAAAATTACTATTTAAAAGGTGGTGTTCTGAGAAAAACTAATGACATGAAAAAGACTGCCTTTCAAGCAGAAGAAAAGGACAACAAAGACACTGGAATGTGGCCATCAGAGAGCAGGAGAGAGAAGAGAAGGATAATACCAGCAAAAGAAGTGGTGGAGAAAAGGTAAGTAAGTTAATAAATCAGGTAGAACATTTAATGATATTGACATAGTACTGAATTAAAAAACAGTCACAAGATTGTGGAATCATATATGATGGGAACGACAGAAAGTAGAGAGGGTATCTTGTCCCATCTCATAACCCCAGCATGGGACTGATTATATCTAAATCAGTCCTAACTGGTATTTTACAGTCTGTTCGTAAACTGGTGTAGGTTTCCTTCACCATCTATTCCAGAGCTTGTTTGTCCTTAAGTTTGTCCTAATGACTTGGTGCACTACACTCTGTACATGCACAGGGAGTTTGGCCCCCTTCTCTGTGTAGTTAACTTTTACCCCAGCACACCTTTGCCCAAGAAAAAGCCATTTTTTCAATACTCTGAAAAGACACGGGGCTCTGTGAAGGCCTGAAAGAGGATCCAAGTTGCCAAATTTGGCTTTAATCAAACTAATAGGCAACCTTGTGTCCTTCAGTCCAGGCAGTTTACCTCAGATGAGCTGAATTAATTCCTATCAAGAATAGGTCCTATCAGTACTATTCAAACTACCAGGCAAAAACTTCTGATCCAGGGGAATAAAAAAAAATTTCTTCCTGCTATGAAATAGAAGTTAAATAGGTTATAGTATCTCTCTCCAGAGAAGATGGTCCCTCACCAACAACATCTTTATGATCTGGCATCAGAACTGTATCCATGAGATTCTGATGTCCACAGTTACAGTTGCCTTTACCTTTCAGAGTATTGGGGTTTGAAGAGAGGTGGCATTAATTCACAGGTGTCCAGGAGAAAAGTATTCAAAAAGCATTCATTAGAAGGCTCAGGTTTATTTTCTTCAGAAGTCCAAGAAACAGATGAGCCTTGAAACTGATTATGGCTGTTGATGAAACTCTGGGCTGAACAGGCTGAGGCAATTGGCAGTGTGTTCAGTATCTGGTTGTTACAGCACTGGAGGAAAACCTGATGTGTCAAGTACAATCCCAAAATAAATATCTTCTCTGAACAATAGAGAAGGCTGAGCATCCTCAGCTTTGTCATCCAGAATATCATAAGGCTGGTCAACACTTGGGCTTGGCAACACCAAGAGACCTTCCTCACTGCCCTGGAGATCAAACCATGGAAATGTGTAGGTTAGCTCTTTCCTAGGGTACCCAAAGGCTCTGGGTTTTCAGGTCTTCCAAGAAAGGAAGACACAGAAGGAAGAACAAACCATGACAGAGAGTAACATGAAGAAGGCTCTCATGACATGCTAGTAAATTTGCTACTACAGTGGAGCAGACCTTGTTATGTGGAGGGGATGTTCTCCTAAGAAACTGGCATAGTACAATATTACTTGGAAACTCACATAACACATTTCAGCATGTCTTATGGATCCCAGGTGAGCTGTAGAGTATGTCTGTCCATGGCAGCTCAGGGAAGACAAGTATTGACCAGAATCACATTGAGATTTGCACCTGTGAAGTCCAGGGACTTGGACTGTCTTTAGTTTTCTGTCTATTCTCCAAAACATAAAATAGAGCTGTAGAGCTCCATAATGACTCTGCAGAGGGATACCAGCCTGCTGAACCCAAGCAGATATTTTAGTAGACATTGACAAGGGGCACACAGGATCCATTACTATCTATTTTGCCTGCATTCACTTGTTTTAATGTTTGAGAGGGTTACTTATCCTTATGCTTTAGTTTGGTTCCTTTAATCAATATTTTTGGCTTTGTGAGAATCTCTGAAATATGGAATACTGATAATGAGTTTCACTAGTAGCCATTTGGAGCTAGGAAATCTAAAGCATGTTTGTATTGTGTCAGAGTTAAACTCAAAGACCTCTTATCCAGTTACCATTTGACCAATGGACAAGTCCTCATGCCATCCTAAATGGAGGTATCTGTGCTAACACTGTTAAATAAAACAGGGCCAGGACTTGTTCCTGTGCCTTAAGAACAGATGGTATGCCACAGTTCACATCCATTGGGCTACACTCGTTCATTCCCGCCTGTATTTCCTACAGGGAACAGTTTCAGACTGAGCCTGGGGGACTGTCTGAGGACTACTGACTGACACAGACCAAAATCCTGCCAGGCAGCAGCGTGCCAGCAGTGACACAGCTGGGGTGGCTGCAGGCAAGTGCTCAAGCCTGTACCCAGACCCTGTTAAATTCACTAGTACAGATGTCATCTTTAGTGCTGATACAGACTGGGGTGGAAATGCAAAGCCCAGGGCTTTGTTAAGACACAGAAAATTTTAATGAGGAGAAATTTCTGCAGTCTTTTCTTTCTCTGGATTTTTCTGCTCCATACTGGTTTTATATCCCAGGGTTAAACTCTTAATAGTGTTGGAGGCTTACGAGTGGGTTGTATGTCTAAATTGGGGATCCTAGAGGATGCCCATAAAGCCTCCTGCTCTGGGTGTAGTCACCTAGTCTGGTCTTCAAAGAGAACTTCACAACCAGACTGTGTCCATATGCAGCAGGACTCAAGATAGTCTGGAGGATCAGCAGCTCCATAAGTCTGAATATCAAAGTTTAAACAAAAACGCCTCTCCTTTTTCAGGGAGAAAGGTGCCAAAAGGAGGACAGAATGAAAGGGTTATGTCACGCTAACATCCAAGTTGAAGACCTAAGGGTAGATCAAAGAAGGCTTCAGTCATAAAAAGAGATGCAGATGTGCAAAGGGATCTGAGGGCACATGGGCAATAACTGAACTGTACATTATGTATGGATGTGGCCTGACAGGGAGGAGGCAGGGCATGCACTTGCTTGATGATAATTAGGCTAGAAAAGACTATGGCCATGACATGTGGTGCCTGTTCAGTTTGAATGGGTATCTGGACAATTGACAGAATAAATGTGAAGTCAGCTGTGTTTTTCCTACCAATAAGGCATCTCACTGTTTTTCAGAAATAAATGGGTATGTTCTTGACAGATTTGTGCTGGCTATTGCTCATCTTTTCTTTTTTTTTTTTTTTTTTTTCCTTTTAATGTTATTTTCTGCAGTATTTTTCTGAGAACTGAAACTTGGCAGACTGGTCTATAATTCCCTGAGAGCTTGTTTCCATGCTTTCTGAAGATATTTAAATGTGTGTGTGTATTCTTTCCAGTCCTCTGAAACATCACCATCTTCCCTCAGTGCCCAAAGACAGTGAGTACTGGATCAGCAGTTGCTTCTGAACTGAAAACTCCTGAACCAATTGCAATATGAGAAGATTTGAAAATATCTCTTTTTCTATTTATTCTGCAACTTATGTCTTGCCTGTTCAAGATTCAGTGTTTACCCTAGTAGTCTGTGTTAACTGTGGTAGTATTCTGATACCAGCTGAAAACCTCAGTGAAGACAAGGCCAAAAAAAAATAATATCCCATTAATAATATCGAAGCCTTTGTTCCAATCTGTGCTCAGTATGAAAATTACAAAAATTAACAAAATGAAGAGCAGTATATAAAAGTTACAGTAAAGGAAATGTGGGTAAAAAAAGATGATGAAAGATTTGAACCCTGCACATTGATTTGCCTCCTCCAGAGCTGATAAAATTTGTTAACGGAACCCTAATGGAAAATATTAATAATTTCCTTTGAAGAACTACTACATACTGACATCTTTCAGTTTCAGAATTTCTCTGTTTCAGCCTCTCTGTTGTCTTCATCATCTGCACATCTGAGAGGACCTCTTTCCCTTTGACTTACCCAGCATTTTATTTTCTCCGCAGCTTCCCCTGAAGAACATCCCTCTCTTCTGCCACCTTCTCCTGCTGGCCCATGTTTCTGACCTGCTCTGAGTGGTTCTTCATCCTGGCCTATTTATGGAACCTATCAAGTGATTTTACAGCTTCATGGGGAGGCAGTAGGTAGCCAAACCATTTCCTGCCTGAGAGGGCTGCAGTCAACACAGACAGAAACACTGATGTGCTGGGCAGGGCAAGATCAGGTTCCTGACCACAGAAGACAACGTAATCCCTTCCTAAACCAAGGCACTTCAAACTGGCAGCGCAAGCATCTTTCCTGCCAAGCACAAAGCCAAGCAGAGCGGGGTGGGTGAGAATGTTTGGTACAAGGTGGGCCCCAAACTTCACCTGCCACCAAGGTATCTCACTTCAGTCCTTCTGGGTTCCTTCTCCCATGTATGTCTTAATTGGGGATCCTAGAGGATGCCCATACAGCTTCCTGCTGTCCTTTCTGGACCAGTGAAGGTGGGTTTTCTCCTTCCAGTGGCTGAGGATGGTGCATTCACCCAGGAAATGTGATGGCAGCTCCTGAGGGTGGAACCCACATCCATCAGTGAGGTGCCCATTGATGGACAAGCAGGAGAAGAGGCCACCCCTACTCCCCATGTAGGTGTGGTACTACTGTACAGAGAGAGAGGCTGAAAAATGAGGATTAAGGAAGGTTAGCAGCAGCAGAGAATATGATGAGGGAATGCCATGGCAGGCACACTCCCAGCATCAGTGGCTGAGGCTACTGTCAGCTGTCCCGGTTTCTGGACAGGCTGCTGCCTGTTCTCAGAGCTCATTGAAAGAAAGCAAATGGCATGAGAACACCCATGTATTCTTATTTCTTGCCAACATATTTGGTCTCTTTCATTCAGAGTTAAACCTGACATCTCAAATTACCATTCAGTATGTGAACATGTTCCACATACAAAGACAAAAACAAAACTTGTGTTCCACTTTCCATCCAAACAGAAATTGTTTTCAGGGTGAGTTGGCCTCCAAAGCAGTGTAGGGTGATCCTTGTTTAGGACTCCCCACATGCCCCACACAGCCCACAGGTCCAGACACCAGGTCACATGCAAGGGCAGTAGCACATCCTTGGATAAAATGAACACCTCAAATGTGAAGGCAGGAGCTGGTCTGCAGGCAACCTGTTGGTCCTGATTACACATTCAGAAGTCCTATATGGGCTGTCTTTCCTCTGTAGATCCAAAAGCTATTTAGAAAAGAGATCATCTTTGCCCTTGTTTCATATGTGGCAATGCAGAGGGGGAAAGTTTAGGTGATGTGTTGTTGTCCACATAGGAGATGATGGAAAAGCTGAGTAACAGTTCAATGCTCTCTTGCATCCAGTTTCAACTCCTGAAAATGTCCACAGCTGTTGACTGCTTCTAAAGGCAGGACTTGTCTGAGCAGTTCTGCCCCAACTTGTCTTCAGGTAAGATCTAGATCAATATGGTTGTGCCAGAAGAAATTGCTGTCTTTTAAGATGTTCTTTCAAAGGAACCTGAAGCCAATCTGGTTAATATTAAAATGACAAAATAAAATAAAACCATTCAAGGGACCTGATCCTTGATTCTCAGGTGGGGCAGCTATGACCTGCACCCCACCTCACTGGCTCCTTCTAGAACTGCTGAGCTTTGGAAGGGAAGCATCTGCAGGGCATTAGCATCTCCCTGCTCTGGTTCACAACAAATCAGCACAAATGATCAAACCCCCGCTGGTTTGAAAGGAGAACAGTTGCTTTGTCTTTCCAGCAGGAAGACACCTGTGCTCTGGTTAAATGGAGTCGGAGGCGGGAAGGAAGGAAGGAACAGGAGATAACTATGTTTGCAGCCACCAGGTGGGCTGACTTTGGCTTACACTAATTTTGAGTTATTTTTAGCTGTGTACATGTTCCCAGGCCAGAGGTGTTCACAAAATGTGACTTTAGTAAGTATAAAGAATAAGCCCAAACAGTTGCTGTTTTTATTACCCCCTGAGCAGTTGAGACTTGTCAAAGTCAGGGCCTTCTGCTGTGCCAGATCCATCCCTGCTGGTGCCCCACATCCTCAGCCCTCCAAACCCACACCTAAAGCCATTGCTGGTGAGTCCTTTGTGAGTCCTGCAATTTTCCCAGGGACAAAGTAGCCCAGGTTTATGCCTCTATGTTCATCTTTGTTACATACTCTTCACGCAGTGTTAATAGCCTGAATTTACCACACAAATATTGTCTATTGGAAGGCATCCCTGCCCATGACAGGACGGTTGGAACAAGATGATCTTTAAGGTCCCTTTCAGCCCAAAACATTCTATGATTCTATGAAATGGATGAGCAAAAGTTGAGTTCAGAGCTTCCCTTGGATCTGACACCACTTTGGGTTTGATGTCTAGAGTAAGACTACATTCCCTATTGCTTTTAAGGCTATCTCTGGGCTTTCTTCTGCCACAATTCTTTCAAATGATGGCAGCATTTTGGAGTTTCAGTTATACAAAAACCACCCCCCAAGATAAAGTTGTTGGGAGGAGGTCACGCAGAATGTAGAGTGGGTAAAGAAAAGGAAGGCAGAGTATCCAAGGGCTAATTAAATGGGACCCTGACCATTAGTGAGGTTGTTTTCAGAACAGCTGTAAATATTATTTGTACTTTAATGAAGAAGTAATTAATGTCATCTGTTTAAACTGTCTCATTATAAATTATTATTTATCACCTGTTTACATAGCAATGTTTTTTCTTAAGACAGTCTGCCTTTAAGCAAACAGATAAAACTGGTTTGTTTGAGTAACTGTAAATCACCCTTCCACCATCCGTCATTTTCTCTGTTTTCCAGAGATCCTAACTCTGTCCTCTTTGTTATTAATAGGTCCTTGCTGGTTACTCCCAATGCCACATAAATCATAAAGATAAAAAATGTACTGTGAATTACAGAGTCTCTCCCTCAGCCATAAATGGACAATAATCTATTCATGGTAACATCTGCATAAAGTGGCTTTCAGGAGATTTTTTTACAGATTCCTTATAATATTTACATATTGAGTGCAGACAAGCATTAAACAGACCTCCCTTCAGCAGCAGGATCATGCTGAGCTCTTAGCCAGTGCTGGCTGAGTCCTGCTGTGGGCAGGCTTGGTGTTGGCCAGGGCAGCTGTCACGGTGGCAGAGGTGGCACTGAGCTCTGCTGGACAGGAATGTGCTGAGAGCCAGGGACGTCAAATGGAACCAAATACCACCAAACAGAACAACTGACCAAGAGCTCATCCCTTCTCAGTCCTGAGTGCAGAGTTTGCTGCCAGGATAAGGGGAAGCCTGTGGTGGAACTGAAGAATGGTGGGGAAGCTTTGGCACTGAGCACAAGCACCTTACCAGGGCCAGTGAGGAACAGCAAGAGGCAGGGAGGGTACATGTGTCCCACACATTGGTGAGATGCTTGGCAGGTCTACTTAAACCTGTCCAGAGCAAGCCAAGAAATATGCCACACTTAAAGAGCAACAGCTGCCTAGGGAATGTGAATATTGCTTGCAGGGATGGTGTACTGTCCTGGATAGAGGAGGTTTTTGGCAAGTAGGGATGCTGGTGCACTCTTTTTGAGGATTAGGACCCTCTTTGCTGCTGGAAGCAAGACACTCATGCCAAGGAGTGACTCCTGCTTCCTCGGCCAAGCAGACCACCCTGTGCTGGGCAAGGGGCTCTACAGCCTTCTCACAGTGAGGAAGGCAGGGCACAGACCAAGATCTAGGATCTCCAGTAATGTCTTATTTTCTGAGCACCACATTTAGACACCAGCACATATATTTACTGCCCCAAAGCACCATGAGCTCAGCAAATGAATGGTCCTTGTTAGTAAGAGGTTCTCAAAAGGAAACATTGAGCCCCGCCAACCAAGTGTGCACCTAGATGCTGCTACATCTCCTCCATATGCTGCTAACTGTACCACTCCAGCCACCTCCCACCATCCACTGGACTTGGCATGAAGGCTCTGAGGTAGTCCTGTGCCTCTTTCAGTATGGCTGAAAACTGTTGGATCACCCCAAATAATTATGTTGCCTTAAAGAAGATCAGCCCATCTAAAACAAATGTTAACTGTTGTCCTGGTGTTCTAACATTATATCAGGTTCAGGCCATGAACTCTGTTTCTTCTCACTTGCTTTTTGTCCCAGCAGCTCTTCTGCAGATCAGCTTTGGCTGCCAGCAGGGAGAGAGAGAGCTCCCCCCAGTTTAACCCCACAGTGTCTGCTCATGAATGATGGAGGAATTTTATCAACAACTGCAGCCTGAGCTGGGCAGGCAGTGGGTGTGATCCTGCCTTTCTCCCTCTGGGGAGGAGAACAGCCCAGGCAGGTGACACACACCAGTCCCTGCTGGTAGGACTTGGTGCCTTGTGCAAAGTGTGATGGGCAGAGGACTCACCAGCCCAGAATTTAGGGAATCACCAGAGAGTGGTGGGGTCAAATTCCTTCTGGCAGGAGCAAAACATGGCTCCTTGGCACGTGGTCTGTGCTGCCCTGCAGGGAACAGTAAGGCTCCAGCTCCCATAGCAGCAGCAGGAGATAAAATTTGCTGCTTTGTTCTCCAGTGCTCCTTACAAGGACCTGCAACCAGATCTTTTTCTTCTCATCAGATGTAGAGAAATTTGTTTCTGCTCTTCTTCTTTCACCACCAAAAAAAGAAAAAAGGAAAAAAGAAAAAAGAAAAGAAAAAAAAAAAAAAGAAAAACAAAACAAACAAAAAAAAGCTTATTGGGGGACCATATTGCTTGTTCTTTTAGGGATTTTTAAACTTTTGGCCACTGATCCATTAATCAGTTCTTCTCTAGGCTCCATTTGCTCCTGAGGGCTATGGATCAGAACCCACCCATCATCTGGATAATGAGATCAACCACTTCATTTAATCAAATTGACAGAAAGGGCCACGTTCAGATACAAGGGCAGAAGGCTTTGTGTGAGGATTCATTACCAAACCTCCCTCCTGCTCCGTTCCCCGAGCAATCCACGCTCCAGCTGTAATTCTGCAGCTCACGTCTCCACCCCCTTTGCCCTTCCTCTCAGCCTCTCACTAACCATTTTTTCCCTGGGTTTCTTTCCTTCTCCCTGCGAGCCCCGGAGGCTTTAGCTGCTTGCCCAGCTCCTCCTCCTTTTCTGCCTGCTGCTTGTTCTCCCTCCTCCCCCTCATCTCTAGGCTTCATCTCAAAACCTCAAGGCTTCTGCTTCCCGTATTTTGATCTCCTTTTCTTCCTCTTACCAGCTTCTCCCTCACTGCGGCATTGAAACAGCCCCTCCACTACTTTCTTAAGAACATGAGTTGCTTCTTCATTTTCCCCTGCTTCTCCCTCTCCTCCAACAGCCAGGTGTATCCCTTGCTCATAGAGATTTTCTTCCTGTTTTTTTTCTTTTTTCTTCTCCTTCAACATTATCTTTAATGGAGGCGTTATCCTGCTTTCCTTTTATACAAGCTTATTTAAATCCTTTTCCTCACTTATAAATATCATATCCGCACCAAAAACTGTGAGAGAGCAGCCAGACCCACATCTTTTCTTCGCTGTCTTCAACTGCAAGGTCTCTTTATATCTCAAAAACAAATTCCTATTTTTGCTCCTTCCCCCTTTCTCCATGGTTTTTAAAGCTTCAGTAAAATCTCCTTCATAACAGCTCTTAACCTGGAGGTTATTTCTGGCTTCTCCACCACCCTCTCTTTGCTCAAACAAAGGCCGTCTCATGCTTCCATTAATATTTCTGTAAATTCCTGGAAATTATCCTGTTTACTCATCCTTGCTGCTCAGGCAGTGTTTTCTTCTCGTTCAGAGTAACTGTACATCCTCCTTCCCGACTGCTCATCTCCCATCTTTGACCACAGCTCGTCTCACTCAAAATCCTGCCCTGGATTTGTCTCCCATTTCATGATCATAGCTCCTGCCCTCATCTGCAGAGTGGTCCTCATTACTCTGATGTTGCAGCCACTGAGCTTGCCGAAGTGCTCAGCCCTGACACAGAGCTGCATTCAGGGGTCCAAGCATCCCTTTTCTGTATTACAATGCATTTGTAGACAGTCTAGCATAAACATGGGGAAAACTGTTTATATTTGCAGAGAGGGATGTATAGTTTAATCTGCGTTTTATCATACCACCTTCTCTTCCATATGTAAATTCAGATAAATGAAACTTATGGGTTCTTAATTAATACAGAGGCTGAACTTTTGCAGCTTTCCCTTCAGGAATTTTACTGAGAGATAAATCTTGAGATATCAAAAAGGGAGTGTTAGTTTATATTTCACATCCTTTTATAAACATAGGTTTCACACTGCTTCCTCAAACTCTCCAAAGGCAAGATACAATACACAGGCTCTCTAATGCTGGCAGCTTAAAAGGATTGTGGTTGTTGTTGGTCTTGGATACTGGAGTCAGATGTGCTGCAGAAGAGGCAGGGCAAAGGAGAGAGGGAGGGCTCCTTCCCAAACTGTGGAGATGCTCCAGCCTTGTTCTGCACCCTTGGGGACCATGACTCAAGGTGCAAAGGAAGGGCTGGTCTTGCACAGCAACAGCACCTGGACCCACCAGGGAGAGTGAGCTGGCACAGTCTGCAGATGTGAGGGTTGTGAGGGAAGCTGGAGACAAGACCTCCTTAGCTGTCACACAGTCTTGCAAAGTGGAGAAAGGAGAAATTGGGAATGAAATAGACAAATTAATCTCTAACCTGGACATACCAAAACAGAGAGCCTTCTTTTTTCCTTCACTAATAGCAGATGTGCCCAGGTACAACAACAATTCAACAAAGTAGCTGCCATCTTTGAGAGCCTCAGAAATACTACTATTAATTAAAATGTATTTGAACTATATCTTTGCAATTTCTAGTTACAATGCTTTTGAAATGTGGAATGAGCACAACTGATGGATATTTCGCTGCAAGCAAAAGGCCTTTTCATCAAGGGATGACTAGCACATTCGATGTTTCAGATTCCTCTTTTTAAAATGCCCAGCTGGGAAATTTTACCAGATTGTTTCGTAAAATCAAAATAGTTCATCCACTTCAGGTAGAATTAATCTAAACACGTCCTTGAGCATAAGAATGAAATCTAATTTGGAACAAATATATCTCTCCAACCTTTACAGTCATTATAAAGAATGAAAATACATGGTAATTAATTTTAATAGTTTAGCCTGTAAAATCAGTATTATTACATATTAAAATTTTTAAATACCCATTTTAGCCAAAAGATTTTACATATGTTTACAAAAGATATCCACTGTCCTCTTGACTCTGACTGCCCCCTCTCTCCGGTACAGTTGCCTGATGATTCTGTGGCTTGCCTGCACCTACCTAACCAAGGTGTTAGTCCTTCCATCTGGTCTTTAGAATAACAGAGCAGTGCTTCTCCAGGGACCTCTTAAAAGACTGAGGTCTCCCATAATTCTCAATTTCCCAGCCTCTCTTTATGCCATTTTATTAACACTTCAGCATAGCAAATCAAGCCAGCTGATATCCTGAATGAAGGCAACACACTGCCAGACAACACAGGTACTTAGGGCAGCCTCTAAGACCAGAACAACACAAGTACTCAAGGCAGCCTCTTGGCATTTTGGTTACCTTTTAAACTGGCATTAAGAAAGAAACAGGCAAAAAGAATTAAAAAACCATGCAAATCTAATCTAGAGTGACACAAAACCCCAGTCTTAGATTTTGCACATTTAAATTAGGAGGAGAGACCCCCCCCCCCTGCAATTGGTGTTGCATTTGAAAGGACAGCTGGAACATCTGCCTTGCCTTGAATTAGGCACCAGAGCCACTAAACATTGCAAACATACACCCTGGAGCTGAAAAACCAAAAGCCACAGCCCTAATGAGTCGGAGGAAGTGAGCACAAAGACGAAAGGAATCACCAGCATCACAGCCCCCTGCAATGCTGAACAATGCTGCCTTTGTTACCAGTCACTGGTTCAACCCTGCTTCCGCTGAATTCAGGGAGATTTTCATCACTGATTTCAGTGGGAGAAGAACAGAGTTCCGTGCAGAATAGAACCATCCTCCTTCTTACCCAAGAACCATGGCTGTGTGCGGTTAAGATAACAACTAGAAAATTAAGACAATGGAATTCTTGCGAGAGCGTGACCAAGTCTAGCTCTTGTCTCTAGAAGCAGACAATTTTCTTAAGGAGGAGAAGCAAAATATGCAACACAATAAAACCCCAAACCTTGAAACTCTTGTCCTCGATATAGCCGTAAGACTTTAAAACAAATAAACATTAGAATTATCTTTCTCTTTAAGAGGTTGGAATTCACATGCGTTGTGATGGTTATGTAAGCAGTTCCCCTCCCCCACTGCCTCTTTTATTGAAAATTTAGTCTCACATAGTAACAGAACTCTTGGTGCTACATTGTGAAAAAATATTTTGAGGCGCAAGATGGTATTGTCAGAGGTAGCAACATGATGATTCACACAGTGTGGCTCATGGAGGGTGTGCTTTGGTTCATCAGAAATGCTGAACACCATGATTTCCTTGGATAACTGAAGTTACTCATGAGACTTCAAGGGAAGCCTTCTTTCTCTCAAGTCTCTCACCACATTTTGGAGTTTTTCAGTACATCACAATCCGAGTTTTGGGTTTCTGTGCTGAAATTAAAAAAAACAAAATTTTTTACTAAAATGAATTAGAATTTCTCTTGGCATGAAACACAGACCCGACTTCCAAGAATTGCGCTCTTTTCCTGAAAGGGGAAAAAAGATCACTCCAAGGATTCTTATCCTTTGCACATCCTATGAAAGGAGTCCAAATCTAAAAATACTTCATATTGGAGCCTAACTTGTGAGAGGTATTTGTTGCCAAGAATTCTCAGACTCTGTGCATCCACTTTATTGTTCTTGGCACAAAGGACACTTCCATTTTGTTGCCATTGTTATTTGAGCAGTCTGAAACAAGACGTAAAGAAATACCAAGTCTATCTCTATGTTAATTCTCCCCAGCAATGCTGTTGCCATAGGAAGGTTATACATGTATACACCAATAAGCATACACAAATTAAAACATACCAGATTTTAAAGTCAGTTCAGCATGTTTACAAGTCCTGTGTCTGCCTTCCGGATCCGCTTCAGAGTTTGAGAATTTCACAAACTAATAATTTTCTGTATATAAGAATGTTTCTCTCATTATATAAGAAGCTAAGAGATTAATTCACAACTTACTTTCTAATAGAGAAGAATGAAAATGACAATGCATGACATATTATCAAATGTGTAAAAAGTCCCAAACTTTATAATTTTTACCCATTTGTAGCATTCATTTATTAAAACAGTATGTTATCAGAATGCACTATAACTTATAATTAAAGTCAGTATTTGACTAATGAGGGGGTATACTCAGCACATATAATATCTGTCTTGTATGCGTATATATACACACACACATAGATATCTATTGTTATTATTCACGAGCTATTTGAGTCAAAACACAGATATCAAGGGTCCTACAATGTATTTTGTTTGTGTGGTGTTATGTGAAAAATATACTAATGGGTTTTGAATATATGAAAAATTGCTACCTTTTCTATTTTAAAGATTTCTAGAGTGGGCTTTTATCCAATTGTGAGTGCTTTATAATTAAAATAGCAAAATATCAAAATAGCAAGTGGAAGAAGATGTAGAGATAGATTTGGGATGACTGTACACTTACAAAATAAAATTTTTACAAGCTTCCATAATACATTTAGGCAATGTGGACTGTTCATATTTCCACTATAGGAAAAGACTGTCAAAAGCCTCCTGAGCAAATGTTTACTAAAAGGTGTTGGGGTTTGTACTCTCTAGGTCACAAGTGAAAGAAATTAATTCTTGTTAAGCTTTGTCTCCACGCCTCCCACTACACAATGATTCATTTTCTCTGAAGTTAAGAAAACTTAAGAATTCTCCCACGACCAAAATCAAACATAAATCTTGAAAATAAATCATATTTCTCTGTGACTTCAAGTCTGAAAAGAAGAAACACTCTGTGGGTTAAAGGTGAGTGGGAGAGTGATCACTGGCCCATTCTTCTCCAAGATTTATGGAGGATATAAACATGAAGGCATCACAAGTTAAAGAAGGTGAGTTTTCACTCCCTTCTTTTCTGACATTTTTTCTTTTAGTTTGGCAACTCTTTCCTCATCGTGCTAAGGAATTCCTGAAACCCAGATCACACAAGTGTCTGTGTGCCAAATACAATACTGTCTCGTAAGATTATCATCACTGGAGCCTGCCTTTCACCATCCTGAGGGCTGGCAGATACTGTGGTTGTGGTTCTTTCCTCTGGACTTTTTGTTTGGTTCCAGGTGACTGCATCCAAAACCATACTCTTGAAGGGCAGATTTGTCTCTGTCATATCTAGTAATGGCTTCTCAATAAAGTATTGACACACAGGCAAGGACCAGCAACCAAGGACACTTTACCTCTGGTGCTGAGGAATCTGGCCTCGGACAGGGAGATGTTGCGCATCAGCAGGCAGGGGGGGGTCACACCATGGGGTTGGACAAGGGCTGGGAATTGAGACAGAAAAGACCATTTGTGCTCTTTAATGTCACCAGTGCATAAATCCATCACATCTCTATTTTGTTTAAGCTGCCTGAGAAGTGTAGTCAGGTCTTTTGGTAATAAAAGATACTTTGGAAAGCAGTATCATAGCCATGAACCAGTCCCCTCCATCTCCTTGCAATGCCCTCAAGACTCAGAACTTGTGCAGGGACCACAGTGGCTTCCCCATGTTTAGCTCATAGAGATAAGCACTCAAATCAGATGGACATCTTGGGACTCCTTCCTGAGCCAGTGCCACCCATGGGTGTCATACTGACATGTCTGCAGACAGAAGGCGATGCTTCACACCAAGAGCCCCTAAACTCATCACAAGTGTGGAAAAGGTATTAAAATAGCACACTGTAAGCATGTAGAAAGCAGGGTAACTACAGACCATCAACTAGGGAGTATGCAGGAGCAATTAATTATTCAGTGATGCATCTTTTGAAGAGCAGTCTTTCAGAGTGTGGTAACACCCAGGAAACCTGCTGAACAAATACCAGTGTTGGGTATTGGCTGGAGGGGTCTGGCTGCTGAAGAACTCAGGAGACATGCACAAAAGTGCCAAACCAAGGAAGAGGACAGCTCCACAGGCTGCATGTGCTTTTCTTTTTCTGAACCACTAGAGATAGGGCTCATCAAAACTGCAGTTGCACAGAATGAAATGTAAAAGGCCAGAGTTGGTGTACATTAAGGGACAGGAAGAAAAGGAATAGGACATGGAGCATGCTGTCTGCGTTTTATTGTGCACCTTGCCAGCACCATCTGGCTTGGGAGCAGTGGGTGATTCCCACAACCACGTTCTGACAGGGACAGAAAAAAAGAAAATGTACATGCCAGTTGCTATTTATAAAATCTCAGACGAAATAACAACCTGGAAAATGTCTGTGGGGAAAGAGGAAAAGCTGTTTCTCTGGAGCTGCTTGTTCACCTCATTATAAATATGCTAGTTTTCAGCAATAAGCAAGAGATCAGATTTAAGGTAAAACCCACAAAGGCTGGAATTTGCAGTTGCAGGAGTGAGAGGTTTTGAAGTGGCCACCACTGCAGAAGGACCTGGGCAGTGGACCAGAGTGCTGAGCACCGACTCGTAAGTCCAGTCTTAAATTCTTAAGGATCCATGTGGCAAGCAGAACAGTGCTTGGACTGAAGACTCCATCTAGAACAGAAGACAGAATCCTAAGTAAGAGATTCCAAGACATCTCCCTGGTTGTTAAGGATATGAGGGTTTGGCACCCAAAGTTGCATTGACTCAATAATTTTGCTTCCAGTCTTGCAACTAAATGCCACAACCTCAGCTGACACCAGAAGTGAGGACAGCAAAGATGAAAAATATTTAAGCCTATTCTGTCTTAGGAAGCAATTTGCAACATCAAGACATGCATCCATGCTGTGGGGTGCCTCATGTCACCCTGCCAGGACCAGGGTGGGAGTAGGTTTGTCTGAGGTCACAGGGAAAAGCCACCAGCCCTCCATCCAGGGACAGGTAGCAGAAGCTCATGGTGGCAGAGACAGAGTGAGGCAAAGCTCCAAGCACCTCACCTGGATGCCTCTGAGATGTCCCAGGATTTCTGTAGCAAGGCTTCACACTGTCTGCACAACACCAAGTTGGGCGGATGTTCACATATGAGTGTAAAAGTTTGACTACAAACTTAGTGCATCCATAGCTTCCAGTGACTAACTTTATAAGCTGAAAAAGGAATTATGTCACTTCAAATGTTTTAAGTCTTGCTTAGTTTAGTCTGCTCTCCAGCAGTGCTCAGAAATGCAATGTACTCCAACAGCTATCATTAAATCCTTGGAATTACTAGAAACTATGCCTAAGCAACAGGGCTCTGGTTTTCTTGTAGCAGCAGACTGTGGGAGGCAAGAAGTTAAAATGTCCCTGGGAAGCCACAAAGGAGTAATATAATCTCCTCATAACGCAGCCTTTCAGCTGCTCTCACAACACATTAGATGGTGGGTTTTGTTCTTTCTGGTCTGTGACCTATAAACCAGCCAGAACTTTCTCACAAGATGCACTTACACCCAGTTCCTTAGAGATGCAAGCCCTGGAGGGTATGAGCCCTGAGGAAACATTTGCCTGTTCTGCAAGAGGTAGAACAACCAAAAAACCCAGCCAGATCGGAAAAACAACAATTGCTACTCTTTATATCTGACAATTTTATTCTCAAACCATCTAGGTATAGTCAAAGGTAGTTAGTTTATCACAGAATCATACTCTTTTGGTTATGTGTTTTGCGGCTCAATGTTTTTCTCTGGAGAACATCTTTTTAGGATATGTCCCTAGAAAACAGCAGGTTATTTTTATCTCCAAGCTAGACAAAATAATTCTGCTGAGGGAAAATGAGAATGGCTGAGCAGCCAGTTAACAGAAGGCAGGAAAAATGGGGCTCACGCTGTATTCTTGAACAGGCTGGGGGCTCTGCTGTGTTGCAGGTACCAGCATGGGGAAAGGCTGGGAAGGAATCTGGAACCCCATCTGCACCAGGGGCAGCCAAGCTGATCAATCACTGGCCATGACTGTGGTGTGCAAGAGCAGCAGAGGGGGGACTGACCTGTGCAGGAACATAAAGGACAGTGGAGCTTCCCAAGAAAACAAGGAATGCTATTTCATCCCCTCCCACTCTTCAAAAGAGCAAAAATCAGACTAGCAGAAAATGGTTGCCACTAGTAACAAGGTGGTTTAGCATGCCTGCAGTTTCAATAGCAGTGAGAGCTGGTGAACACACTTTTATGGGGATGTATATTCTTTCTGGGTCATAGCCACAGCTCTGGTAATAGTGCTGTGGGATTTGGAAAGGCAAAGGGAAAGCTCCTGCCTTCAGCCACTTTGTGAGACAATTTGCATTTATTGCCTCCTCCTCCATTTTGGGTTCCACCTTACGAGAAAGGGGAAGCATGAAGGAGGGAAGAAATATCAAGGACTAGACTGGAGAATCATGCTGTGGTCACTCCAGCAAAAGCAACAGGGCAAGGACTGGAAAAGTCAGGAATATCCCTCCTGGTTGTATGAAAGGTGTCTCGCAGCCATTCAGAGGGAGTGGCCAAGTGTCCCTCTGCTTCTCTAGCCTGGGTATATATTTCAGAGAATCACAGAATGGCTTGTTGGAAGAAATCTTAAAGATAATCTAGTTTCAACCACCCTGCATGCACAAGGACACCTCCCACTAAACCAGGTTACTCAAAGCCCCATTAAACCTGGCCTTGAACATTTCCAGGGGTGGAGCATCCACAACTTCCTTGAGCAACCTGTGCCAGTGTCTCACCACCCTCACAGTGAAGAACTTCTTCATAATGTCTAAACTAAATCTACCCTCTTCCAGGTTATGTTACCCCTTGTCCTATCAATACACACTCTGCCAAAAAGTCACTCTCCTGCTTTCCTGTAGACTCCCTCCAGGTACTTGAAAGCTGCTATAAGGTGTCCCCAGAGCCTTCTCTTTTCCAGGCTGAACAACCCCAACTCCCTCGGTCCTTACAAACAAGGAAACCCCGAGGCTACAGCTAGGTTTCTTGTCTATATTCCTGTCACTCAGTAGCTTCGCTTGAACTCATTTGTCTCATTAGTTGAAGCTGTGGGATTTATTCTACTTGATCTAAACTTGTACTGAGATCCCTGTGTGTTCACACATCCAGAAGACAAGTTCTGATACACAGACCTGGAGGAAACAGCTGTTTTCTGAGGGATGGGGTCACCCTGCAGAAACTAGGGAGCAGTGAGTCCAGAGGTCAGACACAGACTTAGGGCACTGGAGCTGGTGACTCAGTGCACACCTGGGTCTGGAAGATGGTCCATTGATGTTGTTCCCCTGATTTCAGCCAGGGTGGAGAAGAGGACCAGGAACTTGCAGCCTTGCATAGCTCTTCAGTGGAGTCCAGCAGCCCCAAAGCAGTGCCAGAAGCAGCATGCCCTTTCAAGCTCTATTGGTTTTTAACAGGCTGGACAGTCTGCTGCTACCCAAAGACTGATTTGAGCTGTCTGCATTGGAGACATTGCCCAGGAGGACCCCAGGCATTTTTCTGGATCTTTAAGATCATCTTCCCAATTTACTGAGGCGCTATTCAGCAGCCTCTTAGTACTGCCACTGGGTTATGTTGCTGCTGTGTGCACTTCCAGCCCTCTCAAAGCACAGTTAATAGGTTGCATCAGTTTCTCAGGGCCTCCAGTTTCATGCCGACTGGATTTCTGGGATGTTGATGGCATGGATGGTACCATTGCAGAAGATAACAGTAGAATAGGGAAAATAATAGAGAAGAGCAGCAAAGGCTGGGGAAAGCAACTGAAGTCAGGGTAAAGAAAGTCAAGATTTCCAAGAAGATGAGGTAGGAGACTGAGAAGGAATAAAAGTCACAGAAAACTCGGGGCTGGCAGTTGCAAGGAAATCTGAAAATGCAGCATGTCCTTTGTACAGGAGACACTTTCAGGATGTTGAAGAAGCACTTAGTGGTTCAGTGGGATTTCTAGTAGCTGGTGCATGTTCAGTACATGCTGGAGGGCTTGGGGATTGTGCAGCCTGCTCATTGGTTCAGATGCAGTATCTTCATCAGGGGCTGGAGCACATTTGGTGCTGCTGTTTGGGCTAAGCTGCTGGTTCAAGCTCCTCCTAAAGGAAGCTAGTTCACAGACACCAAAACTGCTTTGCATATCAAATCAACACAGAGTGAGAGGGGGTAATCAGGGAGTTCACTTCAAAACAGTACTAGAGCTTTGAACTAAAACATTTACACAGACACAGCCTTAGGCATTTAATCCATGTCTAAATATTAGTGAACATCTGAAAGCAAATGTTCATGTTCTCTGCAAAGTTAGGTAAGGAAAGCTGATGCTTTTCAAGACATGAGTTGGATAATGTGGATCTTTCCAACAGGTATCAGGAAAGACTGTAAAAATTATTAATGGACTGGTTAAAGCATGGACAAGTCATCAGACAGGTAGAGGAATAGCAGCAGCTCTTCTCTTCACTCACAGTACTCACACTCAGCTACAGCACTACAAACCACATTCACACGCTGCTTCCCACCTCAGCAGGTCACTGCTGGAGCAGCAGTCACTGCCTTTGGGCCCAAATTTGCAGGTGGCACATAGAGCAGGCACCAGTGAGAAATAGTGCCAACACATTGTTAAATCTATCACATCCTCAGATACTCTGATCTCCATGATCAGCAAGTCCTTTTCTCTGACTGTGTCTAAGCTGTTTATCAGTCACAGGTCTGAGTTTGTGCCCAAGCCCAGCACCCTCTACCACCCATGCTGGTTACGTGAATGCTGAACCGCAGGAGTGGTGAAAACTTGGATCATTCTATCACATGGATCCAACCTTCCCTTTGTCTAGGCTAGACAGACTGACACCAACTGGATTGAACTGAAGATATCCTGAAATTTGGGCCTTCCTTAAGCACAGATTATTTATGACTAAACTGCAGATACAAAGGTTTAAAGAAAATGGACAGATAATATGGTTGAGCCTCTTTAACTTGTCCTCAAATCTATGTTCCAACTAGTCTTAAAATCATGGTTAGTGTGTCTGGCAGGACTTCTGTGCACAACTTGGGATGGGATGTGCTCCAGGCTTTGCAAACCCACAATTAATTTCCATAAGCATTTGCAACTTTCATGGGAGTAAAAGACTGCTTTGCTATCAAAGGCCATCTGTACCTCCCTACAGGTCCAACACCTGGAGAATCCTAGTCTGACCTCATTGTAATTGTTCAAAATTGTGCCTAGAGATATGCAAATTGCAGTTCTCTATACTGGTACCTGCACCCTCTCCCTTTCCTCTAGCATTGCTCTCCATCATTTAAAAAAAAAAAAAAAAAAAAAAAAAAAACAAGCAACACAAGAACCAATCAAACACCCATTCTCCAACCCTATAACCGTGCCCACAAAAGCTCTGATAAAGATGTTTTGATACATGTAGCAGCTCTTTTCTGCTCATGTAACTCTATTCTGGAAAGCTAACTTTCATCTCCACAGGTAGGGTTTGCCAGTTGCAGTTCTAACCGGAAAGCCCTTTAAGTGGGAACAAGCTCTGATGTTACAGCTCCCAGAGCAGCAAAAAGCTGCTTCCCTGCAGGACTCTCATCTCCTGGGGTGCCTGCTGCCCAGACAGATCCCAGACAGCTGTCTCCAGCCTGCTGCTGCTGTTCACAGGCAGGCTCTGGCTCTCTCCCAAGCCTTGTCTTCTCTGACCCACAACTGCCAGCTCTTTGGGATTTTATTGCCAGGATCATGGTATATGATGTTTTTCTTACTGTCCCCACTCCCAGACTGAGAAAACTTATTTATCATTCAAAATTAAAATGAGATTCTGTTCTTCTTGGTGGCAAATACAATCTTGAAAAGCATGAAATTTAGTGACTCGCAAAAGTTGCAGGCACATAAATCTAATTTTTAATATTTTTGTTTAGTTCGTTTTTGGATTGGTTGGTTTGTTTGGTTTAAGTCAATCTTGTGATGGGGAAAATGATTTACACATTAATTAGCAACAATGCTGACATGAAATATTATTTCCTTGTCTAACATTCCTGATACTACATAGCATTCCAGCAAGGCAAGACAGAAAACTGCAATTTTAAAAGGGTGGTATTTTATACACTGTACCCCTGAGAAAAAAACATTCAAGATAGAAGGGCAAAACCTTTCAGACCCAGGTTTCAGACTGCCTTACCTGAGGGAAGGAGTACCTTGAGAGAGAGGGGATGCTAAACATTAGCAGGGAGGACAGGGTGTGAGAGAGTTGTGCCTAACACCAGGACTCTCTTGCCCAGCCAGTGCCCAGCTTACCAGCTCACATGTTTAATATTTCTCTTAAGTAGTAGGTACATACAAAACCCTGGACTAGACACTACTGGCAAGAAATCCATGAAGAAAAATTACTCAAAATAAATGGGTTCACAGTGCTCGTTGATACATTGTTCTGCATATATAAACACTGAGATTACTCAAACAGGGGGGAAAAAAAAAAATCTAACAAAGCCTAAAGCAGCTTCCACCTCCATTATCTTGTCTAGTTTTGCCAAAAATTGAAGTTTCCAAACATTTAGTTTCATGCAAAAATAAAAGATGTTTTGATAAAAATGTCAACAAAATAAACCATGCAAAACCAACTTGCTGCTTTGTGATTTCCTTTTCTTTCAAATATGACATTTTTCATGAAGTCAAACTTTTATTTTTCAGAATAATTTAGGGCAGCCCTCCAAAAACCATGAGGCTTCATTTCATTCAGATTGTTCCAAGTAGCATCTGATCACCAAGATTATTACTTTTTGGAAATACAGAAGAGGAAGCTGAATGCAAGGAAATGAACAATGACAAAAATATTAAGCCAATTCAGAAGAATACAAGTATCAAAGGATTACTGAAGGCACGTGGTCTGGTGGAAAGATGAGTGAAACAGCTTCCATTAGACCCTGGACAAGGTAAAATTTATGTGCAGATGGAATTTATGCATAGCTGTTACACAAAGGATCATTATTTATTGCTAATAAATGAGCACATTTGATGGATCTAATCAGTATTCAAATACTTAGCATGTTTTAAGAGCATCTTGGGTATACTCTCTATAGCACAAGTCACTGCACTCAGGAATTTTGTCAACTTATATAGATCTGCAGTGAAATGATGGAATGTGAAAAAAGGACAGTAAAATAGAAGAATTAAAAAAAAAAAATATTGACAAAGATTTTCTCCACTTTCTCTTTTC
The DNA here is from genome assembly GCA_023637945.1 of Phaethornis superciliosus. Taxonomy (NCBI): domain Eukaryota; kingdom Metazoa; phylum Chordata; class Aves; order Apodiformes; family Trochilidae; genus Phaethornis; species Phaethornis superciliosus. The sequence goes on from JAJQWJ010000001.1 coordinate 14,383,970, forward strand.
TATTTCTTCCCTCTTGTCCAGAAATTAGTACTGGGACATCTCTTTTTGGCAGCTATTAATTTAACTATCCAAGATGACAGGATAAATAGCTACAAATAACAGTATGGTCGCAGTATACTGATTTTACAATATCAAAGATTGGCACCTTTTTTTTTTTTTGTGGTTTTCAACCTATGATATTTTCTTCCCCTTACTGCCTCTGATTAATTTTCTCCCCACTTCTGTCTTTTTGAGAAGAGCACTTTGGATGCTTTTAAAGGGCCATTTTCAAGACACCTTTCATTTGTGCATCTTGTGGAGGATGCTTTTGACCAGGTTAACCTCTGAAAGTCCCTTCTAATGTGGATTATTCCATGTTACATGCACTCAACTTCCCAAGCAATGGATGAGGCTTTGGGAAGAAAAATAGTGTGGGCAGCATTTAAAATACTTTTAACTTTGAATTCCTTAACCTTAGGTCTAGGGGTGAAAAGAAAAGCTGCCTATCCTTTAGTATAAGCTAAGGTACGAAAGAATGAGAATTTGTATGAGAAAAATTACACCTGACATTTACAGCCACAAAAAAGCCCACTCAGAATCAGCACAGCACTATTTCTGTGCTTTCACAGGAAGAGGTGCTCTGTGTTTCTTCCTGGAAAAAGTACTTAGATGGAAGGCATTTTATCCCTGAGCTGTTTGACCCCTCCTGCTGAAGGCCACTCAACAGCAGCAGGAACAGCACTTCGGTCTTCTAGCCAAGACAAAAGATGAGTTTTAAAATTTTCTGTCTCTGGTTGCTTCCTCTACCAAACTATTACTGGAAAAGTAAAAGAAAAATCAGATACTCTCTCTTCCAGAATGGTAAGTGCTAAGTGAATATTATGCTACAACTTTTTATATTAGGGGATTAAACATAAGGCAGAAGTGCCCAGGAATCTTACTGGCAAGTGGCTTCCGGATGGGCTAACTCTTATAAAGTATACAAGGTAGTTTCCAGGAAGGATTGCTGTGGCCCTGGGACAGTTCTGCTGATCCTGTATAGCATGGAAATCTGGGGAATTTTTTAAATATACGTTGGCTACAATGGCATTGGACAAAATCCAGCACAAAAGTCCCTTTAATAAGGACAACTGCTGTGGGGTGTGAGCATATATGCATATATATATATATACACACACAAATGCTAATCACAAGCTTTCATAAACTATTAAATATACCACCTACATAATTTAGTCTTTGCTATACATAACTATACTCTGTATACTTAGGAACTGATTAATATTTGGAAATTTACACTGGAGCCTGCACAGAGGGAAGGATAAACACAGCTCAGCCCATACCCTAACACACTCTTTCTGCTGTGCCAGCCTGTGCCATCCGCTCCCAGTAGAAAAGCAGACATATATCCTTAGAGGGGATGAAATGCATTGTGCCAGCTCTCTAAACAACCTGACACTACACAGCTAATTCAGAAGCACAAGCTCATTATTCACCACCTACCCTATAGAGCCATGGGACACTTTCAGTTAGAAATTATTTTCAGAGTCCTGGGATGGTACAAAGTGGATGGTTGTTATTTCAATTAGATTCATGGGGAGATGGAAAGAAATTTACTTTCCTCTTCAAAGAGTCTTTGAAAAGGCATCTTGGGTCATGCTGACTTCAATCACAAGGAATCATCACACCAAGTTCTTTCAGGGTTTTTTCCTTACCTCTCATCCAGGAAATACCAAACCCATGGAAACAGCATCTGGTATTTGAGTAAGGTACACTGCTGCCCAAATGCAAGGTTAAGATAACACTGATTATAAGTGCATGTACTTGGGAACATGTCTTTTCCATCTTCACAGATCACCCTGTAGTAAGTTAATTTCACACAGACAACATAAGCTGATAAACAGTCTGCTCAGTTGCACAAGCAATTAACAGGCAATTAGAAATGGCTGAATGTAGAACAAAGACAGAGTGAAGACTCCAAGAAGGTGGAAAGCAGCAGCCAGCTGCACAAAAGATATATAAAAAAATAATTTAAAACTGTCTTTCAGAGTAAGAATTTCACTTTCCATCTATTCTAGATTGTTCATTCCCTCTTCTCAAAGCCAGTTTACGAAAAGGGGGCAGGTACAGAATGTCTGCATTCCTGAAGTAGCGATGGGGAAAAAACCCGAACAAGATCAGAGCAGTTCAAGGGAGAGGACTTCCCTGTTGGAAGTGTTTTAGCCTCAACACCACAGAGTTTTATCTTCTTTAATCTCAAATAAGGAGGTTGAAAGAGAACTGCAATGGAAGCTTTCTTAAGGCTAGTGGAGAGTACAGGGAGCCACATGTTTTTTGTTTGGCTGGGTATCTTGCACACCTGTTCCAGTAAAAACAAACTGCATGAATGAAGGCTCACTTCTTCCACCTCCTATAATGTCAAGCCCTACACACCAGTTTCCTGAGGAGTTTCACAATAAATAAATGGATAAATGAAAGCTTTTAGTCTTGATATCAACCCTAGAAATAATTTTCGTGTCTTTTTACATAAGAAAGTGGCAGCAACAAAAGAAGAACTGAGAAGGTTTGGGGTTTTTTTTTTTGTTTTGTTGTTTTGGTTTTTGGTTTGTTTTTTTTTTGTTTGTTTGTTTTTGGTTTTTTTTGTAATTCTATAAAAATATTTAGGTACTAGAGTTGAGGAAATATGCTTTATTTTTACAGTATGAAAAAGTGGCTTTGCCTTGATTATGGATAAGAAGTGTTACAAAATTTTCCTATATAGTCCTACTACCATACATATTGGACGCCTCATGATAGTTTGGGAATAAACCATCATGAGCAGCATACATTTGAAGTCACTGCCTGAGCAAATCCCCTAACACTATACTCTGGAATGGGCCTGCCTAAGTCTTTCTCCAGTTAAATCTCACAAACACCAGAATGACAAACCAAAGTGTTCTCTAAAACTGATACACAGAAATTTTCTTTAACTTAATGAATATATATTACAAAAAGTGGAATGGTTCAAACTGTTATACCACAGTCCTCAGGACAGAGAACTTCAAGGTTCCTCCTTCAAATGAGACAGAGGGGACACCTTCTCTTTTAAATGAGACAGCAGGGACATTGGAATTTGGGTCTCTAGAAGTCCAGAATTTCTGACCTATCTTACTTGATATCAATTGCCTCATTTCTGTAAGGCAATTCACTCTTGTGAATCTTATCCTTTGCTTCCAGATTTCCTCTATTTGTAGACACAAGTAAAAACTGAGCATTTCAAGTCAAACAAAACATTCTGTTCAACCCCAAGATCACAGTTTTCAATTGATACATACAAATCAGAACATTTTTGTTTCACGATGTTGGGACAAAAGGAGATAGAGATGCTTTCAGGACTACTGGGTTCATGTGCCCACTAACCTGAGACTCAAGCTACAACACTGATCTATTGTAAACCAGCATACGTCAACTGTCCCAAATAACATGAAGAGACCAGGACTTCGCCCTGCTGAAGAAGCAGTAAATGAAAAATTATTTGGGATCAAAGCTGAAACCTACAAACTGGACTCACTCTGCCCTTCTGTTCTCATAGGCAAGGAAATAGAGACATGCAGAACATCCTCTACCTATTCAGAGCAAAATCCAGGTCTTGCTTTCAACACTTACACAATGATCCTCTACATGAGGGCTGGGAATGCACAGTTTTTTACAGGCCAACAACAGATAGTTTCAAGGACCAGTTGATCCTTTTGATAGAAGAACTTTTATGCAACATTAGAGTACAGGAAGGTTTTGCACTGATTTCTCCTTTTATGAGCTTCAGTCTTGAACAGTGTATTTGTACAACGACTCAGAGGAAGGCACTGCCTCTTGAATATAAAGCTTACACTATACAGCGTTAGAGAAAATGGTTGTCACAAACCTCTACTTGACTTCTGGGGTCATCACGCAACTCTTTGGCATTGTGGCATTTTTGCATTCAATAACCTTTGAGTAACTGAATGAAAAAAAGATTTGACTAAGTAAATAGCACAACATCCAGTACACAAGGTCATTGCAAGAAGGGAGCTCATAGGAGGGAACCTTACTGGGAGGTAAGTCTGGCAACAGAGGCTACCACAAGATTCCTGTTAAATATAAAACCATCCATGTTGACTGAACTAGACTGGGTTTTGTACACAGGATTTATCCTCAGCCTGCTGCCAAAAGCAGCCCCATTTTATAGAATGCAGAAATCACAGAGTAAAATCAGGCAAGCCACAGCCCTCACACCATTGTGCATAGGATTAGCCACATGGAGTCAAACCAGAAGTCCACCTAACCTACTACACTTTTCCCAACAGCATACATACAAGCAGGGTACAATAAAATTTCCAGCACTCTACCTAAAATAAAACTTAAGGGATTTCATGCTTGGAATTATTTAACTCTATATTGCAGCAGTTTTGTGCACTCCTTCCTCAGCTCTGGTCTACAGCCAGAATGTCAAAGCCAAGGTATCAACCAGCTCAAACGTAAAATTGAATCCTTTTTCATTGCTTAGCTTCCTCAGATGAGAACAGAGAGGCAGACAGGAGTTGCAGCTTTGAGAGGGAAAAAGGGAGAAAAACCTGGACAACAATCCTGTGCTGAATTGCCACAAGATGCCATGAACACAATCATAAAATTTGCTCTTAGCTTGCCTGTAAGCTATTAGCTTTTACACCCTTCCTGTACTCAGATCCTTTTCTTAGATATTTCAGCACGTTCATTTGCCAGAAAATCTGACTAAAGATTTCCCCCCTCTAACTGACTTCACAGACTGAAATAACTCGGTCACAAACCTGTAAATGCAGCTGCCAGAAGAGTTTATACTACAGCAAAATTTCAACTTGCTAACAGGGCATCAGCAAAGCATATTATACCCTCAATAAAGCTGGCACTTTAAAACCAAGAAGTTGAAGTTCAACCAAGAGAAAAACAAGCAAGTGTTAAGCATACAGCCCACATAAGAAGAGTCACTCAACAAAGTTAAAGTTACTTCACTATATTTTGTACCCACACAGAATGTTTCAGGATAGGCCTCCAAACAAGGCAGCACAACTTTAATAGTGTCTCCCATATCATACCACTGGCAGCCATAACTCTGCCCTTGAAATTTGGTCTAGCCTCTACCTGTGCCTGTTTACAAGTTAATTGAAAAACTACTTATATTTTATCAATTTTGCTGCACAGATCCTTTAAAAAAAACACTAATATTACTGTTAACAGTAGAAGCACCAAAATCAACCAAAAACCTCGAGAAATAATAACAACACCCTTAACCTGGTTTTCTAAAGTGGAAGTTCAAACCCAAGATATTTGGAGCCCCAGCGTTTGATCACACGGAGTTTTGAATCAACACAGCTTCACCTTTACATTTAAGCAGATATTACAGCCAGAGAAACAGAGCAACAATATGCACCCTTGAACTTTCATCTCCTAATTCCCTTTTGAAATGCAACGTGGCACTAGTGCAGCGATCAGCAGGCAGTCTAACATTATGTAAACTATTTCAAAAGCCTGATGAATATAGATTGAGTGTTAGTTTGGAAGAATAAGAACCTTTCAGCTTTACTAGATAGGAACTACAAAATATACAGGTTTTAGAAGCAGCCAGCTGCTTTACCTTAGTGAGTTTTTACAAGCTGTATCAAGCTGTCCTACTGCCTCTGTCAAGCACAGGCACCAAGGAGTCAGCAACCATCAGAAAAGAAATTTTAAGAGTCATAAAACCGTTCTAAAAGCAAGTTATGAAGTCATTCATTCCACCATGGAAACTGGTGAATTAGTCTCATTTGATGAGATTCTAGGGACATAAACTATTGCCAACCATTTATTTCTTTCCCAGGCATAAAAAAAATTGTTTCTCTCTCACATGCACCTTTGCTCCTCACACACCAATTGCAAGATAAAAACCTAAAGAAAGCTCTTAATATATCACTTTAAAGAGAGACTTCCTATTGTACAGAATGACAACACAGCATTTTTCAGTCAAAATACTCATCGCATCATGAATTTTGTATCATAGTCCACTGTGAAGCCCAAGAAAGGCTTATAAAAATAATTACACTTGAGTAATTATGTTAAATATTATCATCCATCATTCATTATCTCACAAACACGATACTGTTTTGAAGTGAACAGGTATCAAGTTTTTTTTTCTTTTTGGAGAGAGGCACTTTGAGTGCAGTACTTGGATCATGTGAGCTACTGACTTTTGGTTGTCAGAGCCAACATTGTATCATACTTATCTTCAAACACCTACATTCTTCACAAACTCCAGTCTTATTTACATTACAAGCCCCGAAGGTGTACTTCCCCCAGGAACCCATCCCTTATGCAGTTTCATTGAACTGAAACGCCACTTGTTCTTTGACTTTTATTAAGTTCACTTAGGTTGACCAAATGAGCATCCCTAAAGTAAACAAGTTTATAAAATATCAGGATGATTCTATCTTTAGGTGCTCAATAGAAACACTTATTTCAACTAGAAAACTTTAAAAATGACTTTAGATACAAAAGTGTAACAATTATACTGCGCGATACATCTTTATATATCACTAAGCCCATGAAATTTAAAAAAAAAAAAAAAGTTTTTGCACCATCAAGAACAGCCACAAGTCCTGAACCTCCATTCTTTATGCATCCTTGATCAGAGTGAACTGAAACTTGGGAATGCCTGGGATTCAGAATACCCTGAGCACATACTAGTGCAACACCACAAAGCATACATAATCCATCGGAAAAGGGGAAGGCGGGAGGAGACGCGGGTGGGTTGTGGGTGTTTTTTTTTTTAAAAAAAAAAAAAAAAAAAAAAAAAAAGCAATAATCAGATGGGGCTTTATTATACAAGCATGAAAGTAAGATCCTTTGGAAAATAATTTCTTGGGTGGATTTCTGGACCAGTGAGGTAGCCCAATGGGAGAGAAAAAAGTGGAACTTGGTCCCCACGCGTGACACCTGCCAGGCGGCTCCTCCCGCCTCCCCGCCGGGGACGGATCGGGACGGGACCCAGCCCGGGCCCCTGGCTGCGCGGCGGCCCGGCAAGCCGCCCCCTGTGCGGCTGGGGGGCCCAGGCCCGGCCCCTGCCCGAGCGAGCCATAAAGTGCAGCAGCAGAACACGATCCAGACAAAAGCAATGTAAACAGGTGACTGATATCGGTCTCTTTGTCCGCACCCGCAGCGAAGCAGAGGCACCGGCCGTGCCCCCTCCCGCCGCGGGGGCCTCAGGACGGCGCCACGGGCAAGCGGCGCACCCGCACCACGGGGCACAGGTCCACGCCGAGGATCCGCTGTGCCCGCCGCCGCGCCGCCACCAGGCTCCGGCGGCTCCAGACGCTGCCCCGCAGCCGGATGGTGGGGAAGGCGGTGAGGCGGGGGGTGGCCGCTTTCCAGATCTCCTCCAGCGACTTGCCGCCGAAGGGCTCCCAGGCGGCCCCCTCCGCCGGGCTGCCCCGCTCGCTGTCCGCCTCCTCCTCCTCCTCCTCCTCCTCCTCTGGCGGAGGCAACAAGGCCGCCGCCTGCCCCCCGCCGCGGGGGCCGCCTGCCGCCGGTGCCGCTGGCCGCGGCCTCCCCCGAACCCTCCTGCGGCGCCGCCGCCGCCTCCGCCGCTTAGCGCTGCCACCCGCAGCCGCGGCCCGGCGCTTGGCGTCGACGGCCGCCAGGCGCCGCTTGCAGGCGCGGCGGCGGTGCCGCTCAGCCGAGGGCGGCGGCGGGTCGGGGACGACGGCGCGGCAGGAGGCGTATCCGTAGACGTCCTTGCTGCGGAGGATGACCGGGGAGAACTCGTGCTTGAGGCTGCAGAGGAAGTTCCACAGCTCGGAGTCAGAGCTCATGAACTCCGTGGACTTGGGCATGAAGAGCTTGAGGGCGTCGCCCAGCGCCTTGGTGCCGGCGAAGGAGACCTGCGAACGCGAGTACACAACTTTCTCCTCCTCCCCTTCCAGCCCCCAGGCGGCGGGCGCCGCTCCGCCGCCGGCTGCCCCCGACACCGCCGCCCGGGCTTCCGCGGCCGCTGCCGCGGCGCTGCCCGCCTCTGGGTTCATCTTCCCGGCTTCTCTCTCCAGCGCCGCCTGCTTCCTACTGCGGGTCATGGAGCAGAGGGAAGGGGTGAGGAAGGAGGGAGGGAGAGAGCGGCGCCGGGGCGCCGGCCGTAGCTCGGCCGCCGCCGGGCGCGAGCCGCTTCACCGCACCTCGCCGCCTGCGCGCCGGGTGGGGAGCGGCGATCGATCTCCTGCCGACCGACACAAAATGGCGCTTTAAAGTCCCAGGCGGGGACTGCGCGGCGTCCCGCCCTCCCTCCGCGCCGGGCGGTTGGCCCGTTTGAAACACGTCGGGCAAGCCGTGCCCCACCCCCGCGCGGCGGAGGCGGCCGAGGGGAGGGCGGCGGGAGCAGAGCGGGAGGGTACGCTGGGGGCGGCGAGGGCGCTGGCCGGAGACGCCTGTCCCGTAGGGGTGGGACGGCCCGGGCCCGCCGGGGGTCACCTGCGCGACCAGAGGACGCTAACGGGGATCCCTAGAATGCCACTGAAGCCCTCTCGCTCCCATTTCCAGTAGGGCACCCCGGTGCTGGCCCCCTTCCTTGGGGAATAGAGTGAGGTACTCCCATGGCGGGGTGCTAGCGGGCCTGGCACGAATGTGGTACCGTGTGCCGGCGCTGTGCCTCGCTGTGAGGGTGAGGTTCTTCACAGGGAGGTGGGCAAAGAGAGATTCTTCTGTGAAACATGTTCAAGATTGGTTGGATGCTCCAGTGGGCAAGCTCCTCCAGAAGAAGAGGAAAGTCTGAGTTAAATTACAAAAGCTGGTGAACACGCATGACAGGTGAAGTAATCCATACAGTATTAAATACATCTGTTACAGAGGGTGTTTTTTAAGACGAACCTATGGGCCAGTCATTCAACAACATTGCTAAGTCACAGAATCATTGAACAGATGAGGTGGGAAGGGACGTCCAGAGGTCCTTCTGTCCCACCTCCCTGCTCAGGCAGGGCTATCTAGAGCAGGTTGGCCAGGGCTGTGTCTGGATGGCTCTCAAATATCTCTAAGGATGGAGAGTCCTTTGGTGAGTAGTGATAGGACAGGAGGAAGGAGAATGATGATATATCAGAAGCTCAGATTGAGCACTAGAAGAAGGTTCTTCACTAGGGGGGTGGTCAGCCACTGGAACAGGCTCCCCAGGGAAGCAGTCACAGCAGCAAGTCTGTCAGAGTTCAAAGAATGTCTCAGTGGTCCTCTTAGTCATATGGTTCAACTTTAAGTAGTCTTGCAAGGACTTCATGATCCTTATGGGTCCCTTCCAAATGAAGATATGCTATAATTCTGATCCTATGATGCTACATTGAAAAGGTTTCCTGATGTTCAGAGGGAACCTTCTGTGCTTCAGTTTGTGCTGTTGCCTCTGGTCCCATCACAGAGCACCACTGAGAAGAGTCTGACTCCATCCTCTTTGTCCCTCCCTTCAGGTGTTTCTATACATTAATGAGATGTCCCTGAGACTTCTCTTTGAGATTAACAGTCACAGCTCTTAGCCTTCTCTCAACAGGCAATTCTCCTGTCCCTTCATTATCTTTTAGGCCCTTTGTTGGACTCTCTACAATATGTCCATTTCTTTCACATACTGGGAAGCCCAGAACTGGACCCAGCACTCCAACTGTAACCTCACTAGCAATGAATGAAGTAGATCACCTCCCTCAAGCTGCTGGAAGTACTTTGCCTAATGCAGCCCAGGTCACAATTTGCCTTCATTGCAGCAAGAGAATGTTACTGCCTCATGTTCAGCACAGTATCCACTAAGACCCCCAGATCCTTTTTTCCAAATCTACTTTCCATCTGGGTGGACCCCCACTGATACACAGTGCATGGGGCTGTTCCTCCCCCAGTGAAGGATTTTGCACTTCTTGTTGAACTTCGTGATGTTCCCGGCAGCCCATTTCTCCACCCTTTTGACACTGAAATATTCACAGCATTGTTAGGATTGACTGTGAATCCTTACAAAGCATATCCCAAATGAAGTAAAAAAACCTCAGTCTTTGGGTTGGTTGAGCTCTTTGTGAGAGTTTCCAGCTTGTTGCATCCACAATGTTGTTTCTTCCTTCATGGCACTGCTACACTGCACAGTTTTGTCAGTTGTTGTGAAACAAGATGTCCCTCTAGACCATGCTTCCTGATACTTTGGGAATTGCTGTCACACTAAGACTCTCTTGCTAGATTCCTGGGTTCTTTCAATTAAATCAGAGATCTTTCCAGTACCCAGAACAGCAAGGTATCAGGAAGGACAGAGGTGGTTTAGCCTTCCCTATAAATCCTACCTAGGGTTTGATTAAACTCCTAACCATAATTACTTTCCCTCAGCATCAGTGGAAGACATGGAATAACATTTTTCTTCAAAGACAGTTTGGGTTTTTTCTTTTCTGTAATTAATCTTTCCATTTAGAACAGGGAAAATTTTTATTCTCTGCTCATCAAGAACCTAAATTGAAATGTCTGGAAAATCAGTCAAGCAAGAGTCAGAAATTATGTGTAAGAAATTATTCCTTGTTGCCAGTAGAAATATATGAATTTTCTTCAGAGTATAATTCAGCTTGTGTTAATGGCAAACTCAAGAATATTAATCCAAATAACCATTTAAAGAGTATATTAAAAATATTTTAAATCTTCTTGTGGACAATCACAAGGTGCAGCCATGTTCTAAACCAGCCTTATAAATGACCCATTTTAAAAAGAAATCCTTTCCCAAAACAATGGTGTTTGTGATGTTTTTAATCAGATTCATTTCACAGCATACTTTAGAGCACAGTCGTGCTGTCAGATGGATTTAACTGAGGGAACTGCCCTGTAACACAGAGGGTAAGAGCTGGGAGCTGGACATGCTAAGCCCGGGCATTTCTTGACCCATCTGTGTTGCAGTTGGTGACACTGGCATCCCAGTGCCTGGTCACAGCCACGGGGTGACCACAGGGTAGCGAGAGGCTCTTCAGCTGGTGGGCCTCAGAAGCTGAGCTGCTCTTCTGTCCTCAGTGCTGGGGCCTCCCCTGCTATCCCACCCAGCAGCTCAGCTGACAAGCGAGCCCTCATTAAACTGCGGAAACCTGCAGTTTATTGCTTATAGTGATTGGCTGCAACCTTTTTCCTGAAATTACAGATATTTCTGGCATATGACTCGAAAGTCATAGAGACAGAAAGAGCAAATTTTCAGCCAGAGATAAATGAGTCAGTGTAGATAGGAGTGAAAAGACTGATTAGAATATTTTTCTGTTAATCTGCATGTTTTAATGATTTTGACTTTTTTGCTTTCAGTATGGACAATACCATCTTAAGGCACAGGATGTAATCTCAGTTTTATAACTTCATTATGAGTTTTCTGCAGTGTAACACTCTCCTTTTATTACCTTACAAAGTCATCTCAAGAAAATCCATGGTAATTGGCTATCTTTCCATAATTTACAATAGCTCAGGACAGTAATAATTATGATAATAAAATTAATAATCCTCTGGAAGTGCATAGCTCTTCACTTTAATCATACCACTACTTATAAGCATTAATTATCACTCACAGCACTCCTGAGTTATGTAAGTAAATATTGCCTTTCTCTAAAAATGAATAAAATGAAGAAGTGGATTAAAATGGCTTGACTAAGATGTATAGACTTAATGACTTCACTCTCTGTATATCTTAATTTCTAACTATCATTATTCTAAAAATACAGTGAATGTCTACAGTGGAACAGAGGAGAAAAAACCTGAAATCTCTGTTCCAAATTGTTTGTTAGAATTTCTTTTCTTTATAGACTTATTGAGAAAGAGAAGCAAAGTACCAGCTGACAAATTGATGCAGGGACAGACAAACAAATCTTCTAGTGGAAGACTATGATACATTAAAAAAGCTCTGCAGACATAGTAAAAATAAAAATACACAAAGGACCATGCTTTGTGATACAGAAAGCATTCCTAGAAGATATTTTAGGAGAAGCAGTTTTCTATTTGTTTTCACATTTGGGGATGTAACCTATACATGATGCACATAACCATGCAAACTGTGCATCACATATCATCATTGCCCTGTTATTAATCAATGTTGATAATAGCTGTACGTGTAGTCACCATAGTATTGAGGGCCAATAATGGGGTCTTTGTCTAAAATGTTAAGAAGCCCTTAGTTTATATATCCAAAGTGAAAAAATTTCTTGCTAATCTTGTGTTTATTTCATCTTGTTTTTTCTCTTACTCTCCAGCCCACGTAATCCATCTTCTTAGCCAACCAACCATGTTGGCTTTGACTATAAAATACTCCCAAATCTTCTGTCTTTCCTACCCAGGATGTAATCCACCTGACAATAACTTTAGTAGAGAGCGGGTAGCAGTGTTTTAACCCTGTGCCATCTTTGGAAAGCCAGAGCCAAAGTGAGAGACATAATGGTTATCCCACTGTATTGTCTTCACCAACTAAACTGGTAAGGTGAGAAACACAGTCGGGGAAGAAGTAGTGTAGCTAGAACATGCAGGGTTTGGAAACTGAATATGTCCAGAAGGGAAAAAACCTAACATTCTTATCCTAGAATAAATGTTTCTATAAATTAGATTGTTTCAGAGTACCTATTCCACTTTTATTCACACCTGGTTTATTCTACAGCTTCCAGATGGACTTTCAGAAGGAGGATGCAGCTCTGAAGGTCTCAGGCTGAGGGAGTGTCTGGGGCCTCTTGCTGGGTTGGGGGCAGCAGGATGTGATCCTTGAACCAGCAGGAAATGTGCCATTGCTGAGAATCTGTGTCACCAGGTAAAGGAGCTGTAAGATGTCACCAGAGTGTGCAGAAACATAATAAATATAAATGTGATTGTATATTCAATCACATTTCCCAGAGAAGTTATGGAAACTTCATCCTTGGAAATGTTCAGAACCCTGTTGGATATGGTCCTGAGTAACCTGCTGACCCTGCTTTGAACAGTTCTATTGGATTAGATGATCTCCTGTTGTCCCTGCCAATTTCCAAAGTTCTTTGATTCTGTTATTCCAGTGACTGACAAAGGGCAACCCCCTTTTTTTTTTTTCTTTCTTTTCCTCTTTTACTAATTCTTTTCTGACAGTATAATTTGTGCTGGAACATTCTCCAATTTCTTCAGTCACCTACTGTCTAAAATATGTTTCCTGCTGTACATCCTTCAAATGATAATACTCATTTAGAAATCAAAAATCTGTTCATAAAGTTCAAAACTATATATTATGAAAGGTGTAAAATTATCAGAGAGTTAATCAGTCTCGTACTACTTTCTGAATATAATGCTGACATAGGAAATAAAGTGCTGGAGAACATGGTTCTTGCACATCAGAGACCATGTCATCTTGTAATATTGATCACCCTCTTTCCTGAGGCATTCTATTTTAAGTACTGAGACTGTTAAAAAAATGTGAATTTCATTCACTTATCTCAACACCAGCCATTTTTCAAAGCCTACTAACAATTATTTAATAACCTGAATATTTAAATAGTATTTATTGATACCCAGTGTTACTGAGCATGTCAGTTCAAGAACTCTTTTCAACCTGTGCTTCCATTTTCCTCCTACCAGATTTGTGCATTAACAGATGAGCTGACTGTGCAAATTCACTCCAGAACAGTGAAGGCACGCAGTCAATTTTTTTGTTGAACTTGCCACTGAATACAATGCAATGTTTATATTGGATTTATGTTTTATGCTGGCCTAGGGAGGACACAGTATGTGATCCAGCATAAAGTCCACGGACAGAAAGCTTCAAAATGCTTTGAACAAATTAGAGTGAGGGAGTTGATACTAGCTCAGCTCTGTATTTTTCATGGATGTGGCTTTATTCACCAGACACTTCCAGCAGCTTCATAATGTCACTGAACTATGGCTTCAGGTTCCTTATTTGTTCTCTCACCTGAATCTTGCAAACATTGCTGCTATCTCTGTTTGTGTTACTAGAGAGTGGTAGAAACAGATCCTTTTTTAGGTCCTTTCTGGCACTTTCACAGGGCAGAAGAGTGTGAGCTAAGACTTCTAAAACCCTTAGGTGAAAAAGGGTCTTGATCTCTGTTTCAGAGTGCTGTAAGCACTAAATTATTATGTAGATGTTGGCTGTTAGCATTAACACCTCCTTTGGAATCTCTCTTTTGTTCTCTGAGTTAGGCATGGACTTCAAAGGCCTGGGAGGCTTATCTTGGTGCTTCTCCCTTCCTCCTGCTCAGGGACCTCTCTGGATCTCGGTGGCCTCGGTTCGGCTGCCAGCGGCACCGCAGCCCCGGCCCGGGGAGCAGTGGGGGTGTTGGGTCACTGCCTGTGAGCTGAATGTCTCCAACAAACAGAGAACCTGCCCCGACTTGACACCTGCTAGAACTCTGTCCGTATTACTCTTTAGCTGTATAATTTTCTATCCCTTGGTAGAAAATATCCCCTTTTCTATTTTCTATCCCTTGAATATATTTCAAAGATTGTTCAATGTCAATCAAGTTCAAAACGCCTGAATTGGGATTTCTATCTATTTTCCAAAATATTTTAACAATTTATAGTTTGGTACCACTTGGTTGATAGTATTCCATATAAGCCATTTTTAATTATTGTGAAATCATGTCAGCGCATCATAAATATCTAAACTGGATAATTCAAACATTGATTATTATGACCATTTCCTAGAATATTTTTATAAAGACAGACTGAAAATAGGTTCACATAGCATTAGAACTGGCCTTTTAGAATGTACCTTTTAAAGAGAAAGAAAAGGTTCTCCACATCTGTAGATACTCTTCATTTCATCACAGACACAGTGGCTGATACTAGCTAAGGTTTTGACCATATACCTGATCTGCATTATTATAAAGTCCTCAAAAGACAAGAGTATTTAAGGCAGTTGCATCCTCTGTGAACCTGCAATGATTCCAGGTGGACAAGTAGCTATTTTCTTTCAGAAATTATCTTTCAGAAATGAAGTGGGTTACCTAATGTGTTTATTCTTACAGAAGCATATACATCTTATGAAAGCTATTGAACAGCAATTGCATTAAATATTCGCAGAAATATACAAATGCCTGAAACTTTCATTATAAAGTGGGTCAACACATCATCCACATATGATCATCATTCCATCAGCTACCTTTGGAAAGCTCTTCCAAATAAGAAATGTTACTGAATAATCTTTTACTAATTTAATTAAAAACGTGCTAAGCCCTAGTGCAGTCACTCGCTCCAGTTTATGTGCGTAGTATTTCAGTTTATTTTACACTGGCTCCTATTCAGTTGGAGCTCCATGAACCATTGTTACTCACATTTAAGATCAGCCATGTAAGGGTTACCACTGGTCTACTTAAAGCCATTTAATTAAGCCAGAATTTTCACTGTTCATTAGCATTCACTTACATCTGCATTTTGAGTACTTAGTTTTTGACACTAGGAGCCTAAAGTTAAAGTCCTAGTGCACTGTCTGGAGGGAGCTGCTCAGGGTTTAGCATTTGCAATTCATGGCCTGAGCCATTCTTTGTTCCCTTGCAGGCAATGAGAACTGCAAATGTCCCATCACTTTGGAAAAAGTGGTCATTACTTAGAAGTGTTAATGAAGATGCCAGGGCCTAACCTCAAGTCGGTCTGAAACAAAGAGGAGTCTTCAATCTCCAGACTGTAGCAATAGATCGGGCAAATCATAATAGAGAAATACCACATTTATCCTCAACATACTGCAGAACTATTTTTTCCTTTCATAGTCTTCATACTCTCCATTCCATGTCTAGCTTCTTCCTGATCCAAATTCTTCCTGATCGTCCCTCCCTGACTGAAAGCTGAATCATTGGGATTCCTGCTCTGTTGCTTCCTGCCAAAATAAGCTGGTATTTCCAAAAGCACCTCTTCCTCCCAGTGACTAATACGTTACAATGCAGGTTTGTTTTGCTTGCTGTGTGTACGTGCCATGTACAATAGCAAAGAAAAAAATAAGTCAAGAAAAAAAACAATAGAGAAAACTGAAACGCTGAGATGCCAGGACTGATATAAAAAATATCAATAATGAAGAGCTGAACTATTGCTGAAAATGGTTGCCAGATACATTCTGTATTTGCATGAAATCTGAAGGGGAAAAGATTAAATCTACAGTCTTTCTCACCAAGGCAGAACCTATAAAATGGCTTTTCCCAGTGGCAGACATATCCTAGCAGGCAGCTCTTGTGCCAGGAGAGGTTAAAGCACATGAAGATGGAGAGTTGGTCAATTATACAGAAGTGGAACAATTAGAGAGAGATTAGAAAATTAGTAGAGAAAAACAAGTAGATTGCAAGGAAATGGCTCACCTGATGGCAAACTATATCAGACACGTTTTAAATCACTGAAGTGTTTGATGTAGGCTAGCTCAAGGGTTGGATACATTTCATCCATTTCATCTCCACTGATTTTAGAAAAGTTATATGACTGGCTTAGGTGGTACTCTTCTGGAAATCCTAATTAAAGTGAAATTATTCTATACCTATCACAGGTGTAGATACATTTTCAGTCAGAACTGATAATTTTCTTCAGTCAGTCTCTTTAAATTAACCACTATTGGTAACGTGATATGCAGAGCAGAAGCAGAGTTCTGTAGCAAAAACAGAGTAGGCATTGATAAATCAGTTCAGCTCCTATGAAACTTTCTCCTGTCTTTACTTATGGGCTGTCTTCCAGTACATTAGCTTTCCTGTATAGGTCACTTACCACTCCATATTTGTGGATAAAAGCCTAGTTACTTCCACTTCAAACAGCACCTCCAAGTTTTGATCCAGAGATGCTCCATTTAGTTATGAATGGTAAAGAAGGCACTATTTTCATATGTCATGTGCTGGTATTAAAAATGAATGAACCAAGAAGAACTAGGTGAATGAGTTTTCACTGAGAAACTGTTTAGATATACAGCTCCTAGTACAGACTAGAACTACTGGTTACCTGGCACATTCAGAAGAACGAGAAGTTCAGACTTCTAACTCTCCCATAATCACTCTTAAACCCAATTTTCTCAAACTATGGCTAATGTAGTGTTGGATTCCTTTAGTACAATTCATTGGCACTAGTGCATTTTCTTCAGTTTATTAATCATGCACTGGAAGAAAAACATTAGCCATGGTCTCCCAAATGTGTTGTAAACCCTGAGCTGTTGCCTACTTTGGATTTATCACCAAAATAACTATTTTGACAATTCTGATATCTATGGCAAGATAAAATATTTTTGACATTTTTAAAACATCTTCAGGACAAAAATGCTCTTTCCTGTCCACGCTCAGTTGACATGAAAATATACTTAACCATGTCTACCATTTCCTGTATTTGAAATGCAGAGTGCTGTAAGACAACAGGAACGGTGCCAGGATCAGCACAGTCATCCTGCTCCACCAGGGGAGGCCTGGAGGTCAGGGGCTGAGGGTGATGATGAGGAGCACTGCCTCGCTGATGAGGTGTTGGGAAGTTGAGTTGGAAGCCCAGGTCAGGAGCAGGCCTGGAGGCAGTGATCAGAGTCAGCCTCAGGCCACCAGTCAGCCTTGAAGAAGCAGGTCTGAGGCCATGCCAGGAAGTCAGGGTCCAGGTAAGAATGAGAAGGTCTGAGAGGAGGTGCAGACATAGCTGCTACAGAGCTGCAAGGCAGTGCAAGCAGTGCCAGCCTAAAGACCATTGACTCAAAAACAGCTCCCAAGGGAAGGAGGGGCAGGTCCCCTCTCTTAATTTCCTTCTCAGCAGCTCATACCACCGAAGAGTGAGTTTAGCTCAGCCAGCAAAACTCCCTGGAGCTTGCAGAGGGAATGAGGACTCTGGCAATGGCATATTAAGATAGACTGAAGGTCCTTCTGTGATGGTGTAGGAAAGAACTGGCTTCACCCTCTTGGTTTTGCTCTGTAGGCCAGGCACTGTCACTGAATGGGAAGCTCTGTTCTTAGCTGTCTTTCTCTGCACTTTGTGTTCTAACACCCATGCAAAGAGAGGTAGAAACAAGAAGAACCAGCACCACTATGGCTGCATCTCTCAGTGATTTTCTTCAGTTTGTTAATCACTAACATCTTCTGAAGTTTCATCTCCTATTATGTTTGGGAAGATCCACTCCTTCTCTCTCTAAGGGGCAAATGAGTCTGGGAAGTAAATAATTTATGTAAAAAGGCATTATTAGTAAAGGAGAGGAGATTAAAATAGAAAGTGTCAGTACGTAACTGTAAGTCCATGGTGCAACCCTTTGAATACAATGTGCACGTCTTATCAATAGCTTTGGTATAGCAGAACTATAGAAATTATGAGATGAAATTTAACATGGTGAAGAAGTAATGGGATGTTTTTTGTACAAAGAATGAATGCTTGGAATTTTAGTTTGTGAAAAATAGGTTTATGGCAAAGAGTGCATAAGAAAGACAAATGGGGAATGGATATGTGCCATCTCTTGTAATACAAGACCTAGAAGGCATAAAATCATACTCTCATGTGGCAAACAAATGAGACACTTTTCTATGCAGTGCACAGTGCTGTGTCACTAATTGCAAAATGCCATGGGTTTCAAAAGTGTACATGATTGAACGAGCAATTAGACAAAGTCTACCAAGCACTGTTAAAAGTAATCAGGCCACAGGATCAGGCCTTGGGCTGGATGTGCTAGGGAGAAGTCTGGTTGTCCCCCCAGGACTGGGGAGATACCTCTCTCAGATGATAATCTGAAGATGCTGATCCTCCTCCATGTACATAAATGGCAGCTGCTGTGCTGCTGCTGCTGCAAATAATAATTACCATTATAGGGCTAGATATAATTATAGTTCTGAAAGATAATGCAGCAGGGTGGACTTAATTTGAGGGTGGGATGCACGGCAGAGATAGGGGTTCAGGGTTTCTTTCTAGCACATGGAAACCAAACCCTATAAGGAAACTGGAGATTTTTTACTACAAACTTCGCACTTGTTAATTTAAAAAAATAATAAATATAGGTAAGAGGTATCTGTAATTATTGCCACAACCCATAGGTAGGCCTCAAAGACTATAATTAGAAGGGGAGAAAAGAATGAAAGGAGATTCTTACCATTACCAGTTTTAACTGAGAATATGTTGATATAAATTGGTACCTGTTGAACAAAGTTTAACAAGAGTAAATAGAAACCTAGAAGGTTGATATAAAACCCAATTTATCTTGTCATAAGGCAGCAAGTGACTGATGTAATTGAATACTTATTTTAGGCATCTAAGACACTGGAAGGCCCATGGAATATGCGTGACTCTTCAGTTAAAGAAAAAAATGTGGCCTTCTAGTTTCAGATGCTCTGAAGTTGTTTTTAAAACATGATAAGGTAAGTAATGCGCATGCCCCAGGACAGCATTTTTGTATTTCTCCAGGCATCAATGTACAGTGTACTCTTACATTTTCTAAGAATTAGCCGTACTAAGATGACACAAGGCAATCTTTCTGGATCCACTACAAGCAGGAAAAATATTAAAAGCCAGTCAGTCATCACACTACACCCAGGATAAATGGACATCAGGATCAGCACAAAGCAAAGAGAGAACAAGAGAGATACAACTCTGAAGAGGTGCCCTAAAGATTTTTTGACAGAATGGGGGACAGCCAGGGGCAGGTGCTGGTTACCTGTAGGAAACACTGGGAAATCCTGGAATCAGGCATCCTGTGCACCAGGACAGGCAGATGGGTCCTGGGCCATCCACCTGTGCACAGTAAATGGCCCGACACCTGGTGTTGCTCTGAAACTAAGGCCACCCATAGTATACTGTGCCTCAGTTAATGCCACACAGCTGGAATCCAGTTTTCAGGTCAGTGTACACATTTGTAGCTAGCAGATTGCTGCTGTCTAGCTGACTGCCCACAAAGATTCCAATAATATCAAGGTTATTTTATTAACATCAAATTTCTTAACAATCATATTTATTTATGTGATATGGGGCTGTATGAGCACTTGCAAAAAAGTGCAAGGTATTGAATGCAAACCAGAAAATAGCAATCTATCCTCAAATATAAGCCAGACATCAGACAAACAGTAATAAGACAACTCACTGAGAAGGAATGGGAATATGACCTTTTTATTCCACAATACTATATTCCTTCACTGCAGTCTAAAATGTCCACATTTGAATTTGTCACTGCAAGGCTGTGAGCATGAGACATTCCCTGTTTGTGTTCCTATCCCTACTCAGCCCATATGAGTCATTTACCTCCTAGCTGCCTGTACATCACTGATGCTTTAATCTCACCTCCATACATAAATTTCTTCCTTCTTCTTACTTGGGAGGTCACTACAAGCAGCAGCAATAGAGGTGACACTGGCTTCACTAGTGGTGTAGGCAGAACCAGCCTGCCTTTGGCCCAGCCATACACTCTCCTGTCACAGCAAGGTGGCTGAGGACTGTAAAATCTCTTCCCTGCCGCAGGAGAGCTCATCTGCCTATGCTGCCCCATATCTGGTTCTGAAGGCAGGAGCATACCAGTGTTGAATGTCCTTGCCTGAATGTGTCAGCAAGCTACACCCACTCCAACCAAGACATGCCAAATGGCAGATATTCTCTTTTTCTAGAGGGAATCAACCAGCTTCTCTTTTTTCCCTTCTGTCTTGTCTCTGGGTGAAAACAAGAGCCCCATCTCCCTGAAGTCCCCTTGCAACTGAGGCTTCCAGTGAGTTCCAGCTTTCCCTGTTAGAAATATGTTGTTGTGTCCTCACTTGTATTTGGGGTTTCTTCCTAACCAGTGAAGAGCCAAAGACAACCTGCAATTTAGCATAGGTAGTTCCTCTCCCATGGCCAATGACTGAGGGCAGGGAGGCATGGAGGGTTGTGCCATCACCAGCTCCAAAAGGTCAGCTCATGTTTCTACCTTCCCATACCCATACGGTTTCTGGAAAATTTTTTAATCCAAGGAGGCTTTTTCTTTAGTTTTGTTTGTTCATTTGTTTGGTATTACTCTAAATGTATTTAAAACTTATGAATGAGGTCTAGCTTCTTTAATTTTTCCTTTTCAACTTTAAGCTAGAGGTTTCTTAAAACATTCAACTCAGTCCAGAAAAGACCAGTGTTGAAAATAATTCACATTGCTGAATGCATACTATTCAACTTCATACTGTTTTCCAGAAGCTATGACTTCTTATTTTTAAAATATTTCCCGTAAGTCAGCATGCAATTCTATTGATATGCTTTTCTTTCTCTTTTTTTAAATACAGTACAACTTGATCCCTTTCTCATGTTACTTGAAAAGTATTTATGTTTCATAACCATTTGGCTTCCTTTACT
The DNA here is from genome assembly GCA_023637945.1 of Phaethornis superciliosus. Taxonomy (NCBI): domain Eukaryota; kingdom Metazoa; phylum Chordata; class Aves; order Apodiformes; family Trochilidae; genus Phaethornis; species Phaethornis superciliosus. The sequence continues at coordinate 14,405,171 of JAJQWJ010000001.1, forward strand.
GAGCCTGATAATAGTTGCTGTTTCTATTTTCCTAAAATCTTGACTATGATCTTTAGATCTGAATGTAATAGCTTTGTCCTTTAGTCTGCTTTCCTGTATTAGGGATAACAATTATCTTATGAGCTTGAATAGAAGCTGGCTCATCAGCTTGCCATCAGATCTGCTTGTGCTTGTGAGGGTGCAGAAATTACCATCCTTCATGGTGATATCCTGGCAGAAATTATTCTGTCATAAACATCCCATTGTGTCTAATAAGTGGAGTGAGAGTAGCCTTCATTTAAGAGCTTTTGAAATTTTTTACCTGAGAAGCTGTCGAGAGAAGGTGGCTGCACAGAAACTGAGGGTTTGAGTAAAAGGGCAAGGCTGGGTGCAGGGGAGGAGTTGAGTCCAGCATCACGTGTGACAGGCTCGGTATTTCTGACACCACTCATGCTTGGGATGGTAGCAGGAGAAATAAAAGGTGTAAGTTTTTCAAATCTAGCCAATGTACAACTAGATTTTTAGCTAGACAGAAGGGAGACTGCAGGGCTGATGGAAAGTTTTGACAAAGGCATAGTCAGTGCTCATGCTCCTGGGTATGTGTATAAGGTAGGGAAACATTTTGCAGAAAATGGAGTCTGGAAGATGGAAAACATGGAAATTAAAATGGAGTCAGGAACCGCTGGGAGGTTACAGCAGACAGAAAGCTTGAACTAGCCCCAGCATCAGCAGCCATCCTGTGCTCAGTGCCGATTTCAGACCGACCTTCTGCATCAATAACATCTATGTTAGCAGCCTTAAGGTGTCAGCAGTCTCCCAGTCTGTCCTGCACTCCTGGGTAAGCGAGTTTTGCTGGCTACCCGCAGCTGTAACAGCTGGCAGAAGCAAGCTGGGAAGTTGTTGGAGACCTCAGGTCCATCTCTGAGCTGCCGGCTCAATTCTGGGATGCCTGGGCTCAGAAAGCAGTGGGCAGGCAGCTGACAGCTCTGTCACTGACACCTAAAACTCTTGTGTGGTTCCTGTCCTCAGCAAGGGAAGTCATGCTCTTTCCTGTCCTGCTTCTCTCCTGCCATCATGTCCAGGTCAGGATTTAGGTGCTTACATGACACCATTCACATGGCGACTTGGTGGGATGTGAAAGCCCTGCTGCTCATTTTGGATGACACAGGTAGTTGTAGCACATTTGTGCTAAAATCTAGTCACCAACTCTCTCTTTCATAAGCACACAAATACTTAGCATTTCCATACCCTATGGATCTTAAATTTCTTCAGATATAAAGGAAAACACAGAAGAGCCCTGTGGGTAACTTTCCTGGATAACCTTGATCTCCACATCCCATGGATGAATGGGAGGCAGGTGGAAACAGAAAGCCAAAGCCCTTCCTTGCAGTCACACAGGAACTGTGAAGGAGCCCCAGATCCATCAGTTCCAAAGTCTCTTCATAAACATTCTTTGTCTTCCAGTTTTAATCCTAAAGGACATGAAAATAAGGAGGAAGAGGACACACGCTTTAAACCTCCAAGGCAGAAGATACAGCTTTCCCCCTCACATCTTTCCCTCACCCCTTCACCACAGCAGCTCAGGCTCCTTGAGCGAGGCGGGGACATTCCTCCTGCCAGCCGGGATGCTGTCACCCATTCCAGGGCACCCAGGCAGCGAGGCCCTGCCCCCACCCCACCGGCAAGGACGACCCCGGCTGCCCCGGGCCGGCTTGGCGAGACGTGAGCGCCAGGTGCCCCGCGGTGATGTTCCCGCCGGCCCAGCAGGTGTCACCGCAGCACCAGGGTCGCCTCTCTCCCGGCGGCATGAGGTAATGCCGGCGCGAGCCGGGCGGGTAGTGACGTCAGACCGGCGGGCGGTGACGCAGGCGGGCGGTGGCAGCCATAGCGGGCGGGCAGACGCTCGTTGGCGTCTCTGGGAAGGAAGCGCTGGTAGCAGCGGGCTCGTTTGGAGCTCTTTGGCCAGGCCCCCGTGGCTGTGGTTTGTGGCGGCCTAGCAGGGCAGTGATGCCCGGGAAAGGTCAGGCCCTGCTGCAGGGTGCACACAAGGTGCGTGCCCACTAAATCGCCACGGCAGAAAACTGGGAGTGAGGGACATGCTTTTGTGTGGGATGGCAGGTCAGAGAGATGAGACACCAAAGCTCACGGACAGTGAAGTAACGTGGTCAGCAATGAAGCCAAAAGGCATAGGTTTGTGCTGGCCATTACAGAGACATGGAGACCTTCTCCATGGGCTGAATCTGGATTTAAGTTCAATTTCCTGGCAAGTCACAGTGTCAGAAATTGCAGCTGTATCTCTCTGAGCATATCAAACATCAGACAGTCCTTTCTCCCTGACTGCAGGATCTGTGGTGGATTTGCTTATCTCAGAAATCCAGAATGTTTTAAAATACAATTTGTTTAAATGAGATTATCAGACTAACTCAGATCCAGACAGCAGGTTTTCTCCCTTAACACTAGCAAAGAGAATCCTTGCTTTTTGTACTCCTCCTTTCATGGAACTAAGGCTGGATAATGGGATAATGCTGAGTCCCTTTGGAATGACTGCCAACTCAAACACTGCCACCACTGCACTTGCACCCTGTGTGTACAAAATCAGATTCTTTCATGACCTCCAGCGATCCTGGCTCTGTGCTTTTCATTCCTTAACTACATGGAACCCCACAGTTGTGGGGTTTTGTTTTGGGGGGTTAGTTTGTTTGTTTGTTTTCTTTTTTCTGTATATTGACCATGCGTTACCTAAATAATGTTTTTCTGCATTAAGGATAGCTTGTTTAGTCCATTGGCACCCACGCATTTTATCTTCCATAAGATTCAGTGAGGTTAGCTCACAGTATTCACCCCACTTGTACTGGAGTGTCTTGCAAGCTAAATCTGGGATTTCAGATCAATTGGCTTTTGACACACCTTCACTTTTAAGAGACAGACACTGTCCTGAGTATCTAGTTATTTATCTGACACTGAGAGTTAACTCAACCAACACGTTTCTTTCCTGAGCTATTAACAGGCATCTCATGTATTAGGCATGTCACAGTCAATCCATGGTCTTTTGGGGTGCTTCCCCCTCATCAGCACCTTCCTGGATGCAAACCCTCAACTCCTAAACTCCCAGCAACACCTTTTCAAAAGTTCCTTTCATGTACAACTATTGTGATGGCAATTACTTGAAACAGAGGCAAAATAAAGAAGAAGATGAAGGAAAGTGTGGTTGCCATCTCCAGTGCCCATCAATATACAGGAGTCATTACACTCTTGTGGAGTTCATTTTTTGATGGGAGAAAAGTCTGAGAAGCTCCATCCTCTGTGCAGGTGCTCACATCCAAGGGACCATGTAGTCTTGTGCCGACAATTTGCCTTTGCTCAGGGCCAGCTCTGCAGCACTGATCCAGTACTTGCCATACTCATTAGTGAGGACGAGCTTCCTACCACATCTGCAGCCACTCTTCAGGAGCAGGCCCTGCAGTGTCTGCTGTCCCAGCACCTGCAGCTTTGTGCCCAAAACAAGCTTTGCTATATAGCCTTCTGTGGTCATCAGGAGAATCACCTCTTGAGGGATTTTCAAAATGCTGCCTTCACCCATTCATTTGGGTTTGTTACATATTTCTAATAATTATTCTATTATGTTTCCCTGTCCTCCTCCTCTGGCAACAGTAGAGATTCACCTTCCATGCCTCTATTTTCTTCCCTTTAATGGAATCCAGGAAGAGTCAGAGAACAGCCTAGAATATTTAGGAACGTCTGAGACCAGAGAAAGAATACCCTCTTCCTGTCCTCCCATGAGTCACTCATCTCTATATCCGTATTTTTGTCAACCTCCCAAACACTTGTGGAGTTCTGTTGTACTTTGGAAGGACTAAAGCATCTGGTATGTGTAATACTAGGTCACACTCTTCAAGGAGAAAAATTTCAGCTGGAGAATTTTGTTATTGGAGGCACATGGGAAAAATACTGAGAAAGAACATCGCTTCCCAGAGAAAAACAATTACTCCCTGCTGGGATGAAACACAAGGCTCCTGCATATCTGCCTCATTATCTGAATTTAGGAAGACTTCCCATAGCTTCTGAAATGCCTCAAAGAAATCCTGAATGTTGTTCAGTAGATTACTATTGTGGGTTATGTCTGTTCAGACAACAAGATGAGCAACTTTGACGAGATCCAACTCGATCCAAACCTCCCTGTTGTCAGTCCCAGAGCTGCATGCAGGCAATCTGGCCTAACAAAGCCTGTTGGTACTTCGATCTGACCAACATACTTGTGATGATTGTGTCCTATGTGCTCTGGGAAGCATTGTCTGACCATATGCCACATTTAAACTGCAAAAATAAGACACATAAAAAGTTTCTATCACACCTATGTAGCTGATACCTGAGGTGGGGTGACTCTGTCTGAGTCAGTGCAGAGACACTCATTGCTAGGTTTCCTTTGGGTTTTGAGGTACAGAACTGCAGATCAAGGGACAGTAAGGCACAGCTTATTTTCCTGGTCACAGGGGGTATGTGAATAGCAGGTACTGATCAGCACTTTGCAGCAGTTATTGTCTCCCATGGGGGACCAGTATAGTCCCACACAAACTGGGCTCAGTTACTGTGTCCTCCCCTGCTGAACAGCTCAGGCTTCATGCTGTAGAATGGATGAAACTAAAAAAGGTTCACAGAAGTTTGCTGGAGAGGCCTGGCTTTCCACAGCAGGCAGGAAACTATGGAAACGTGCATTTTATAGGTAATATGATGATACAGGTAATTTTTGATGATAACTCAATGGGATGATAATACCTGGGCTGTCTGGCAATATCAGCTGTTTTATCTGGGCCATGCTCCCATGTTTGTCTTTAACCATCCCTAGGAGATGTAGACAATGGAAGACAATACAGACCAGACTGCTACATGATGAAGCTCTGATGTCCATGGCATAGTGCTGCCCTCATATTGTGTGTAAGGGTTGGCACTTCCCATCCTATTGGCTCCCAGCTTTTCCTAGCTTTTCATTTCTAGGAAGCAAGCATACAAAGTATACAAATCTGGCTTTCTACTCATTGCAATTGTGCCATCTGTCTGTCAAAGTTTTGGGTTTCTGTGACTACAGCAGCTCTATATTCCAAAGGGAGGGTAGGTGTTTAATTAGCAGAGCTACTACTATAATGACATACTGTCTCCTATGCTGTCACAGATGTGGCTCTAGCACCCCAGCAGGATCCCCAGCACCCAGACAGAATCCCCAGCCTTGCCCTGAAAGAAAGGGGCCTGCACCCAGGCTCTCTGTACAAGGGACTCGGCACTTTGGAACTAAATCCTCTTATTCAGTCCAAAAAACCCCAAATGTAGTGATCTTCTGGGCACTTTGCTAAGGCCACCTGTTAAAACTGTTGGAGAAGATTAAGGTTATGTTTCCAGAAAAGATCAGGCTGGGGAAAAGCTTTCTTTGTAGCTGATTTTGTAATCAGCTAAACTCTGTGGAACAAGTATATTCCGACTTGAATGTCTTTTACTATTCCTGAATATTAGGACAAAAGATCAATAAGCCTATACTCTGGAACTCTGGAAAGAAACACTTTTGTGCTTAAAGGTTATGTTACTTCAATGTACAGAAAGAGGCAATTAGGTAGTTTAAAGGAAAAACATTCCACATTACTCATTTTCGACAACAAAAAACCCCAGAAATCCTCTGCTGAAAGTCTACCCTCACATAATTCCCATGCAATTTGAATATATTTACAACCTCATAGACACAGGAGGATGCACTAACAAATACATTCCACTGAGCAAATTTTCAAAGATTAAGAGTAATAAGTGTCAGGACATGATGATAACACAGCAACACAATTCAGGAGCTTGTTTAGAGAGAACCTCAAAATGTAGTCTCTGGGCAGCCAATTAGATTCTATTTTCAGTGTCAGAAACTTTCAGACACTGAGGAAAACCTATCTGTACCTTATATTTAGGAGTTCTTAATATAATGCTGTTAGACTAGAGGCCATGTGTGAAGTGTGAACTCCTTTTCTTTACATTTCTATTTCTGACCTCTTTCGTTTCCTCTATCAAGTCCCAACATGACAAGATGATGCAATATTGCATCACCACCTAATACTGAAAACTCTGACAGCAGCCACAAAAACTCAGGAGTTTCTCTGCCCCTTATGAATACCCAGTGGTCTTAAAGATCTGCTCATACGCATTCCTGCCACGAGGAGTACATCTCTGAAAAACTCATACACATATGAGCAGACCAAAATAGGTATTCAAGCAAGTAAGAGGTATTACGTGAGTTTTACGTCTCAGCTGATATGTGTACGTATGTGGTACAGAGGAAACAGCTTGCACTCCCACCTCTGTTCTTTAAATACGTGTTCTGAAGTATAAGAGCTTAAATCAGTAAAACAGGAGACAAAGCCCTAAGCAGATGTATCTCAGAAGGCTTCTGAACACCTGCTATTTCCTTTTTTGAAAGCTTTAGGTGTTTAAAATGAGGAATTTATGCAGAATCTTGATCACCATGAGCACCAATCTATCAGGAAAAAAGGGAAGAGATAGTGTTTCTTGGAGAAGATAGTAAGGTAAGAGAGATAGCTAAGACTCCTCCTTTCCTTTTTTAAACTTTTCTGACTCTGCTCTACCTACAAAGGTTCACAGAGATCATTCTGGGTTAGGCCACAAGGCTACTTTCAGGCCCAGCAGATCTTAAAATATTCCCTTGGATGCCTCTCCCTGGGAAAGCAGGCTCACATAGGAGACATCTTACAGAGAATGTAACTGCCTGCTGGCATCACAGAATCATACAATAATTTGCGTTGGAAGGGACCTCTAGAGGTCATCTAGTCCAACACCCCTGCAGTAAGCAGGGACACCCTCAAGTAGATCAGGTTGCTCAAGTATCACATTGAATATCTCCAGGGATGAGGCCTCAACTACCTTCCTGGGCAACCTGTTCCATTTTTCCACCACCCTCATAGTAAAAAACGTTTTCATAACTTTCAATCTAAATGAGATCCTCTCCTGCCCTTCATCCTATCACTCCAGGCCCTTGCAAACAGTCCCTCTCCAGCCTTCCTGTGACTCTCTTCAGATCCTGGAAGATCGCTATGAGATCTCCCTGAAGCCTTCTCTCCTCCAGCCAGAACAACTCCAGCTCCCTCAGCCTGTCTTTGTAGGAGGGGTGTTCCAACCCCCTTGATCATTTTCATGGCCCTACACTGGACCTTCCTGTGTTGAGAGCTCCAGTGCTGGATGCAGTATTCCAGGTGAGGTCTTACCAGAGCAAAGTAAAGTGGCAGAATCACAGGGAAGCAGCAAGAACCCAGCCTTAATTTGCTCTTCTGCTGGATCCCACCTCCTACCCCAAGGCCTTCTGCTGCTTCTCCAAGGAATGACCAAGAATCTGCACAAAAAGAGATGGGCTGCCTTTTCCATGAAATAAAGCTGTGAATGGAGAACAGATCTGCAGGCAACACTTCATTGTCAGTTATACAAACAGACACCATACACAGAACATGGTACAAAAGGCAAACTAAAATCCACCTCACTCCTCTGCTTATAGCAAGAAAAAAACCTTATTTTTGATACCAGAGTTACCATATGATCATGCATATAGACAATCAACTGCAGCGATGTCAACACAACTGATGGCATACATACATGCTCAGTTTTCAGAGGAGAGCTATAAAATAAAGGGATTCTGTCAATTTATTTTAAATCCTACACTGAATAAGTTGTAAGCACATAAAGTCCTTATAACTCAATTTAAAAATTCTGCCTTATAACTTCTGAAAGGAAGAAGAAAGCTAGCTACCATTCGATCAGGAAGCATAATGTATCCCACAATGTTTGGGGTTTTTTTTTTCAATTTTCCATACATAAGGAAGCAGTTACAAGACTGAATGTATCTGTTGCTAGGATAAGGCAAGCAGGCTCTGGCTTTGTTGGTACAAGATCTACAAAGCTTTTACATTTAATTGACAACCCAAATTCCTAAGTTGCAATGAACCCAGTCTGTGACAACAGAACTTTTACATGCAGTTTCTACATATGTCAGTATATGAAGTTGCTGCTGAGCACTTAATGTGACTGTTACTTTTTCATTGCAGTTCTCCCTGAAACAACATAAAAACTAATATTTGACAGTGCAGAAGTCAAAAAAATATACCATGTTACATTTTTCCAACCTCCAAAACTCCCATTTAAGATCATGACAACAATTCCTTGTAATTTTCTTTTATTACAGCTGAAAGATAAAGAAAAGCACTGAATTTTGACTGCACCCCACAATATTATATTAGTAAAGTGATTGCTTTTTTGCATGACTGGTTTTTATTAAAACAGCTTCATTTAAATTTAAAATTGTGTTCTTCACCTTTATTAAGCTATGGTATTCCTGTCTTAAGGTTCTACTTTTAATATGAGAAAGTGTGCGTTTTAATTTATTGGACACGCTGTTCTTGACTAAAAAATCATTTTAAAAAAAGACCAACAAATAATTTATGGGAAGGTTTAGGTCACATTTTGAAATCAACAGGAATAAAATAATGTTAAAATGTGTATTTCCAAAGAATATACAATGTATAAGGAAAGCATCCTTGACAAGAGGAAAATTTGTATTACTGAATTTTCCACAAAAGGCAATAAAGAAAATCGTGCTGTAAATTGTGCTGTATAGAGAGGAGCTGAAGATTAACTGCAAAAGTTTAATATTTTATTAACTTACTAAATCCTGATGCAACAAAGATTTTCAGTTTACCTGCTTGTCTCAAATAGAATACATACAATAATTTATTCTTTCATTACAAATAGCATTATGCACACTTATAGCTATTATACAATTCTGTCTGAAGTCAATATGAAACATGTAATTTGTTCCAGCTGTAAATTATTCCCTCTATAACTGTCTTTTGACAAATGACAATCTGTTTTTTTTTTTTTATTCAGCTGCTCAAATCTCTGTGTGTTTACACATGCCCAAATAAAGTCCATGGATTTTAACAAGATTAATTGCCAAACTGGCTACATGTGTGTTCCTGGAGTGATCCATCTGGGGACCCAGCCAACAACAAAAAAGGTTTCCTATTTTGATAAGGTTTTTTTAATCTATTTTAAAGCGTTCAGTAATACACATGCTATGCAAAGCTTCCTTGACTAATATTACACATTACATCAGGGAAAAACAGAAAAAAAGTGCAAGAGTCTTCATTGTCTTGCCCCTGTGCTGCACACGCATCATGTGAAAGTTAAAGGTTTGTACTTTTTTTTTCATCTTTGTAAAAAGGGGAGCCTGAGGCCAGTACTGAGTTATGATTTGCTATAGCCACAGTTCAGTGTCATATATATACATTTTGGAAGGTTATACATGTTTATACATATATATACATAATAGTTTCACAACTACTTTCTGATAGTATTATGATTCTTTATGTAGTCATGCAAACAATTTTTTAAGTCAAAAGAACCCTACTGCTATCATGACAGTTACCCAACTTGTTATAATAGCATCTCTGTGTGTAACATACTAGTTATTTCCTTCTGGTATTTTATTTCTATGAAAGTTAATAATGTATACTTAGAAAAATCAAATTATTTTTTAATTTGTGGCAACCTGTGGTCTTGTAAAGTACTCCCTGAAGGTGTAACCTTATGTTAGCATGGCTTTCAGGCACGTTTGTGGACTTCATGCCGGACAGGGTTCACCTGTGAATTTCATTGCAAGATCAGGGTCAAAAAAGGTCTCAGCATGATCATGGAAAGAGTTTTGCTGTTTATTCCAAAAAAGAGATATACTCAGCTCCACTCAGAGCCAAACAGCCATCAGCCAGGGTGGGGAAAGAGTTGGTGAAGAGGAGTTGTTTGTTTGAATTGGATGTGAATGGTTATGCCTGAGTTGCATGTGGAGTCCTGGCACCCTAAGGCTGATGAATTAATTCTCCTGCTGTGGGCAGCCTTGGCAAGGCCTTAGCTGGAGTACTACCATGTCCAGTTTTATGCAGTGCCTTCCAAAAACATTGTGGCCCATTTGGCAAGAACCCCAAGGCAAGCTACAGGAATTGCAGGAGGTCTAAGAAACATGACCAAAAAGGAGAGAGTCAGGACTGCCCAGTCTGGAGATAGGAAAAGAGAAGGAAAACAAGAATATGAACAAAAAGTAGCTGCAAAAAAAGAGGAATATACAAGTAGGAGGCTTAACCAGCAGGAGTAGACATTTAATCAGGAAGTGTGAAAATCCTTCCAGAGGGGAAGGTCACCGTGTACTACAGCAGATTGCCACCTCCAGGGTTTTTTGAGGACAGTTTAGACAAATTTTTTCCTTGCCATTTTGTGCGAGGCTGGACAACTGATGAGCAGCCGGGCAGCCTGGCTCTGGCTGCCTGCCCCGCTCCGGCGGTGTCTGCTCAGCAGCAGCCTGCCAAGGGGCCCCTTGGGTGACGAACACCTCTTGAAGACACTTGCAGAGAGGTTCTGCTTGCCGTGCTGACATCAGGACAGGTCCTGCGTATCTTGTGCTGCCAATGAAACCCCACTAAGGCTGCGGTGCTTTACCCTAACAGTGGGTATGTGCCCACCCCGGCAGATGTGCTCGTCCCGGGTCTCGGACGGCGGCAGAGCCTCCCGCTGCCTCCAGGCGGCAAGGCCGGGCACCGCGCTCCGCCAGACCCGCGGAGCGGCCCGGACCAGCCCAGCGCCGGCCCCTCGGGTCTCCACTTCGCCCGAGGGAAGGGGCCCGGCCCCGGCGCCCGGCTCGGCGGGACGCGGCGAGGGCTGAGCGCAAGAGCGGTGCCCGGGGCTATGCGCTCCGGGGCCACGGCGGGGCCGAGCGGAGCGGGGCGGGGAGGCGAGGCTCCACAGCCGGTTCCCTCTTTGCCCGGCGTGTGATTGGCGGCGGCTCCGGAGCTGCCTACCGCCGGCCATGGAGCCTCCCCTCCGGCCCCTGGCCCGCTCCGCTTCCTGCTGAGGAAAACACCTGTCCGGAGTCGGGGCCGCGGGCGCGCCGCTGCGGTGAGTAGCTCCGTCTCGGGGACCGGCAGGGAAAGCCGGCGGACCCTGCCCGAGGCCCGGGCTCACAGGTGGCGGCCGGGAGGCAGGGCTGGGCGGTGCGGCCCGGCTCCCCGCGGCGGCAGACCCGGCGGGCGGGCACACCGCGGCTGGGTGGCCGCTGACCCGCCTGCTCCCCCAGCATGGGCGCGGCCGGGTTTACCCTGATGCGGCAGCCACTCCGCTGCTGCTCCCGCGGGTGCTGCGGGGCGGTGAGGCCCTGGCCCCGGCCGCCATCTCGGGGCGCCGGGCGGGCAGGGCGGGCGCAGCTTCAGGGCCCGTCCGGTGGGCTGGGGGAGTGAGGCGGCCCCGGTCCGCTGCTCCCCGCCGCCGTCGGGAGCTTCGCTCTGAGTCCCCTTCCAGCAGGACGTGTGTGACTGGCGGGGCCGGCACTGCTGAGCCCCCGTGTGCCTCTGCGCTTCTGGCAGCCCCCGTCAAGCTCACTGCTTGGCCCGAAAGAGCTGCAGGTCTGATGCAAAACCTGCTGAGGAAACTGTTAGGATGCTGCCTGAAATAATGCAGAGTGATAGAGCTCTAAGCAGTGGTAGCAGTTCTCAGCTCTTAAGATCTATGAGTCAGTTCTGGTATGACACAGCTTTTAAACAATAAATAACTGTATTTCCTCAGCCAACAAATAATAACCACTGGAGTCTATCTGAGATGTGTAGACCATAAAATCTTCCCACACCGTGAATTGTCTGAAATAATAGCTGAGGGCATTCAGGAGGTGGTTGTCGGTGTACATGAGATCGCACCAGTAACGACCAGGATTTGAGAACTGGTCAGAAGTGGAAAGCACAGGCAGGATCCAAATAGCGAGTGTGCCCCTGTAGGAGCCATTGCTGTTATCTCCGTGTTTCCAAACTTCACGAAATGCTGGTTTGAAGGTGCATCACCCATCACTTGTATAACTGGTTAACCAGGACTTTGCCAACATTCTTACCTAAATTTTTGGAACCAGCTAAAAATTACCGTTTCTTCTGGAAGCACTCCCAAAGCGATAATTTGTGTAGGAACCAAAATATGCAAAGGTAGTGAAGACAAGGGGGTCCTGAAAATATTACAGCCATAATAGCAGTGGACCTTCTGACCAAGATACTGAGCTGTGTCTGCTGGCTGTTACACTTTTGGGTGAAGGATGTAACTGCATTGTCTGTGAAGTTTACCTGCACTGAATTAGTTCCCATGAGAGCTAGTAGCTGCTAGAAGATTTCATGAACGAAATGAGCAAAGTGTTTTTTGTTGTTGTGTTCATGCCTAACATGTTAGTGCTGCATTGTGCCTGCATAGGTCAGCACTGGATGTAGGGAAGATCTATTGTACTCTTATCCAGCAAATGCAAAGTGGTCTCCTGTTACAGGACAATGCTGGTGAGTAGATGTAGTATGGTACTTGGACAGTGCTGGGTCATGTCATCATAGTTTTGTAATTTTTTTTTTTTTTTAATTTATCTTTGAAGTTAACTTCATCTGAAACTGTGAATATAAATGCATTATTATATTTGCATAATGTGTGTTCTGGGTACTCTGATAGAGGGTGCCTGTTTTCTTGCAGGCTATGTTGTCTAGGAAGGAGTTCGCACTAAAGTGAAAAGTGTAATTTTAAAATAAGGTTTTCACATAGTGGATCTACTCATTAATTTTTCTGCTGTTAATTATGTTTCAGTCTCAGCTGCCTAAGCTGTACTGGCTCGATTCCTTTCCCTTCCCTTCCTTCCCCTGCCTTAAACTCCTGCAAGGGATGAGTCAGATCATAGGGACAAATCCAGCTGAAAATTAAATAAATTTTTCTGTTGTTCTTGTTATGATCAGTTTGTTGACCTGAGTGATGAGGTAGGAAAACAAGTGGAGTCAAAGGCTTGGAGACAAGCTTATTTGCTTGTTTTCAGTACCTTTTATAGGTCCACCTCTTCCTCTTCCATTGCACCAGATCAGGATTCATGGACCAGTGGTAGGACAGTTCACAGGGGAATCTGGGGTTGATGAGGCTTATTAGAGTTAGAAATAAAAAAAAATGTTTTAGATTTGTTTTTTTTGTTTGTTTGTTTTCTCTTTGGTTGTTTTTTGTGGTGGTATTGCTGTAGGCATATAGAAACGTCAATAGTTAAGTAATGCTCAGGCACAAGAAATCTTAGGAAATTATTTTAAAATATTTTCTGTTATAAATGTCAAAGTTTTCTGATGCATATGCATGAGGAAATATGTTTTTGCCATGCCTACATATGGATTAGCAAAAAATAGGTACAACTTGGTGTCTGAGGACACACTTAGGTCTGTAGATATAACAGGTCACAGACTGAATGTGGGAGAACAGGCAGTCTTGTATGGGCAGTTACACAAGTGTCATACATTTTACATTGTATCTAATGCAGTTTGTGGGGGAATATCTGAACCTTTCATAATAGTGCTTTGTCTTGTTAAATGAATGGGAGTGTAAAACAGTTAAATATGTTAAGCAGTGTAAAATGTGGTTCTTTGCTGCATGAGGCAGAGATACTGCCTTTGGTTGTCTTGTTGGTGTTGATCAAGAGAGTAGTCCTAGAATAGCTTAGCAGGAGATAGAATATTTGTGTGCATATGTGTCTGAAAAATTAATCTTTACGTGCATAGCATGGGGCTGTAAGATGAGGACATTTTAAACCAGAATGCTTTCTTAGGTCTGGCAAAACCCAAGAAAGTAAAGTGAGTCCAGGTTTACTTAACTGGGTTAGCACAACAGCCTTTAGAGCAAGTGATTTTTGCAAAAAATACGTGTAGCCTGTTGGCATGAAAAGAATTTTACTTTTAGTTGCTTATTAATAAATGAAAAATATGTGACTATATCGCATGTTTTAGAAATTATACTTCAAAAGGCAATAGGGGAATTAAAAAACATAGATTTTGCAAAAGACATATTCCCATTCAGCATTGCTGCTTTTCTTTTCCTACACTGCCAGCTCCTTTTCCATATTATGGGAGAAACTAGCTGTTTCTTTTTCTCCATCATCCTGGGCACTGCTGTTGAGGTCACAGGTGCACAGGTCTTCCAGCAACCAAGTGCTTTCTCCAGACAGGAGGAGGACCAGAGAGGAAGGTGGTGTGTAGTGCTGGTATGCCAGAGAGGCTGTACTGACAGGCTGCGTCTGACTGTTGGACATGTCTTGACCAAGACTGGTAGATTTCATGGCAGTGACAAAATATTCAGGGCAACTTTGCCGTGTCCTTGAGAGATTCCAGATGCTGACAAAAACGTAGAGTTAGCTAGGACAGAGTGTGTTTTGCCCATGCAATGCAATTCCCACGAAAGATTACCTCCGGAAAGGAATTAGTCTTAGCTGCCAAGCAAAATGATGCTTTGAGAAAGAACTGTGTCTACAGTGGCACATTGGAGGCAGATAAGAGACTATTAGGGGTTTTTTTGACAATACAGAAGCAACTTTTCACCTCCCCACCCCTCCTCTTTAATAAGAAAGGTGGCTTACAAGATAGGAAGCGTGCATAAGTTTAAATAAAAAAACACATAAGACATCACCACTTCAGCGAGTCTGAAAGAGCTTTTAGTTGTTCCATATTTTTTTGTCCTCTTCATGGGTCATCATTTTTGTGGGGTATAAGCTGCTATAGGATGTGTTCTGCTTATTGCTCTTCACAGTGGTCAGTATTTCACAGGAGAAGTCATAAGGGAAAAGGATAAAATTAGAGGGTTTTCTATTTTCTTTCTAATTTGTACGTAATTTCCCAAAACTTTTCCAGTGGCGATTTTTGATTAGTACAGGAACAGCTCTCCAAGTTGTAGTTAACCAGAAGAACTGGGATTGAAAGTTGGCTTAAATTCTTCACAAATCTTAAGTCATAATTTTTAGTGGATTTCACTGTGGGTTGGTAATCATAAATGGATGAATTAAAATTACTAGGAAGATGATTTCCTGGTAGTTCTACTGCTGATATTACTGTGCAAGATCTTCGTGAGATACTAGCTCCATGTACATACACTGCCTTAAAGAACTCTAATATATTGAAGGTGGGAGTCTTCAAAGGGCTGTCACCATGAAAATAAAAATAAGGAAACACTGGAGATTTAGTTGTCTTTATCCAGGATTTTTATTTAAGTCTTTTTATAAAGTAGTTAGGATCTGAAAAATATTTTTATTTTAAAATGTTTTATTTGGATTAATTAGATTTATTGTCCAAATTATTCTTAGCTATTTTTAAAAGGTTTTAAGGATGTCCCCTATGCATGTGTGTTAAAATTAAATTGGTCTACTGTTACTGTATTTTTACTGTTGAAACAGGAAAAGCACTCTGACTTTTTTTAAAATGAGCAATCATATTTATAATCAACTTGGTTACAACTTCCTTCCTGGTACGTGCAGCACTTCCTTTGCATCTGGATATGATCAAGAAAAGCAGAACAGCTTAAACAAAGAAATTTTTGTGTGAATGATCTTCCTTTAAAAAATAGGAACTTCAGAAATTACACAAATGAATCGTCTTCAACAATCCAGCCATTATTTTATAAGCAGGTAATATTTCTATGTGCTTTGTCACTTGTAGGGGTGGTGTGTCCGTAGTCCTTACTTTCCGGAACTTGAAAAAAGAAGTTGTCAGTATGCTGTGTTGTTTCAGTTCAACTTTTATATTTTTTCTTATTGTTTTGTTATTTGCTAAGGCATCAATACATTTGTTTTAGTTTTTTTCCAGCAGTTAGAGAAAGATTTTATGTGTAAAAAGCTTCTGGAAAAGAAGTTCAGTATGTTGCTGTAACTTAGCTTGTGTGAGCGGGCTCAGTAAGCACTGCCTTCCTCTTCTAAGCTCTCAGTGAACTACTTTGACTTTAATATTGCTCAGTGGAGATAAACTGTGTGTGAATAACAATATTTTTTTGTTTAATGGAAGCTGATAAGGTAGGCTACTCAATTTCAAAGTCTCTTTATAGGTGTTTTAGGTGTGATTTGATGTCCAGGTTTGTACTGGGAATGTGTACTTTTAAAATGGGTGGATGTTCTCAGTCTGGTGAATTAATTTATTTAAAAGAAGTTGAGATGAGGATATACTAGGCTTAATTTAGATGCACATTGAAGTAGTCCCTGACTTTTTAATTCTACAGGCTTTTCTTGTTTTAAGTCCCTATTCCTCATCACTGAAGTGAGAGGTAGAGGAGAATGGAAATAGGCTCACCTCTATCCAGTCTGTAAATAAATTACCTGTTTTGTTACTTTCTGTCATTCCTGGAACTCAGTTGGCTCATGCACAGCACTGCGTGGTTTGATTTCTATGAAAATCCACCTGTGTTAATTTCAGCAGCATCAAAACATGAGGCAGCAGAGGAACCAGTGTTTGAGAAAAGCAATAGCAAATCAGTATGGAGGAAATAATGTAGTCAGGTTGCTTATCCTCAGTGAAATCTGGGAAGGCTGTTTGCAAGTTCTGCTTTCGTTATTTAATCTTTGGAGAGTTGTGGGTTTTGTTTTGGGTTGTTTTTTATATCTATTTGGTATCAAATTGATTATGTCTGAGGTGTTTTATGTGAATCAAGTATTTATGACCAGAAATTAAGGGGAAGGGGAAGTAGAAAAGCATGTATCTGGCAGGATTCTGACTGACCTCCGATTTTAATTAAGTGCGAAAAAGAAGATTAAAGAAAAATGCAAATGAGAAAGTAATCAAGTGTTTGTATGTTTTGCTAGATTCCTTTTGGCATGGAGTTGGGGGATTATGAACAACCCGTTGTTATGAGAGAAGAAAACAAACGAAGGAGAAGAAGAATGAAACCTCATTGTACATCAAGTAATTTATCATCAATGGAACTGATATCCATTGAGTTTATTTTACCTACAAGCAATAAACATACTAAAGTACCAGAAACTATGTTACTCGAAATAGCTGGCAACTGCACTGTTGAGCAAATGAAAGCACAGATTTGGATGCGTGCAATAGAGATGAGTCAAACCACAGACTTCTACCACACGTTCACCCCGGATCAGTTTATTTTGCAGTATCAGAAGAAAGGGCAGTGGTATGAAATTTATGATAAACATCAAGTAATACAGACTTTGGACTGCATACTCTACTGGAAAGTATTACAGAAAAAGGTAGGCAAGATCTATGTTGTCCAGAAACAAAAACCATCAGAAGAAGTTCAGGAATTTCAGCGGCAACTGAATGATTTAATTGGTTATGATGTCACTGATGTAAGCAACGTGCACGATGATGAACTGGAATTTACCCGTCGCAGATTAGTCACTCCACGAATGATAGAGGTAGCCTGTAGAGATCCTAAACTGTATGCAATGCACCCATGGACTACATCTAAGCCACTCCCAGAATATTTATTTAAAAAGATAACTAATAATAACATTTTCATAATCATACACAGAGGAACAACTAGCCAAAAAATTAAAGTGTCAATAGATGACACTCCAGATATGATTCTGCACAGCTTTTTCACAAAGATGGCCAAAAAAAAGTCTTTGATGGATATTCCTGAAGATCATAGTGAACTGGATTTTGTTCTCAGGGTTTGTGGCAGAGATGAGTACATTACTGGAGAGACACCAATCAAAGATTTTCACTGGATAAGACAGTGCCTTAAGAATGGGGAAGAAATCCACCTAGTCTTAGACAATCCCCCTGACCCAAATGAAGATGAGGTTCAGAAGGAAGAGTGGCCCTTGGTGGATGACTGTACAGGAGTTACAGGGTATCATGAACAATTGACAATAGATGGAAAAGATCATGAGAGAGTCTTCACTATCTCTTTGTGGGATTGTAATAGGAAATTTAGAGTGAAAATAATAGGCATCGATATCCCAGTTTTACCACGCAACACTGATCTTACTGTGTTTGTGGAGGTTAACATTCAACATGGGCAGCAGCTCCTTTCACAGAGAAGGACTTCTTCAAAGCCTTTTACTGAGGAGGTTCTGTGGAATATTTGGTTGGAGTTTGATATCAAAATCAAAGATTTGCCTAAAGGAGCACTCCTGAATCTTCAGATATACTGTGGAAAAGCCCAGGGATTGTCCACAAAGACAAATCTTCAGTCACATGACTCCCCCAACTCTGACTCAAAATGCAAAACTCAGCTTCTGTATTATGTAAATCTTTTGTTGATAGATCACCGTTTCTTGCTCCGAAGTGGGGAGTATGTGCTCCACATGTGGAAAATTCCGGGCAAGGGGGAAGAACAAGGAAGTATCAATGCAGACAAACTCACTTCAGCAACTAACCCGGATAAAGAAAACTCAATGGCTATCTCTATTGTTCTGGACAAATACTGCCACCCAATTGCCTTGCCCAAGCACAGGATAACACCAGACCCCCAAGGGGATAGGACACGAGCTGAAATGCCCAACCAGCTTCGCAAGCAACTTGAAGAAATCATAGCAACTGACCCACTTAATCCACTTTCTCCTGAGGACAAAGAACTGTTGTGGCACTTTAGATATGAAAGCATAAAGCACCCCAAGGCATATCCTAAGCTGCTTAGCTCTGTGAAATGGGGACAACAAGAAATAGTGGCCAAAACATACCAGTTGCTAGCTAGAAAGGAGGCTTGGGATCAAAGCACTTTAGATGTTGGACTCACAATGCAACTTTTGGACTGTAACTTTTCAGATGAAAATGTTCGAGCAATGGCAGTGCAAAAACTAGAAAGTTTAGAGGATGATGATGTTCTTCATTATCTTTTACAGCTTGTGCAGGTAAGGTATATTTGCATTCTTGAACTCTGCCTTCTAGGAATATTTGCTTCACCCCATCATTATTCCCATCATAGTAAGGTCTAGGTTGTAATCTCTGGTTATGAAGTCATCAGTTTTTAGTAAAAGCAGTGGTAGTAACAAGAGTAACCAAAAAATACTTTTTGCATTTCATCTTTTGCCTGTTTGTTATTTTTTTGTTATTATTGCACTGTGTCTTACAACGTATATTTTTCTGGAACCTGTCAACTCTAGCACAGCTATAGTGGGAGCAAATCCACTGTACAGTCTCCAGTACTGTTTGTATCAGATCTGAGTCACAGCACTGAAGAACTGTTGACCAGCTTTATCAATAGTTTAGAAAGAGTGTTGAAAGAAAGAAAGTTAAGGCATGTGTTGAGACACGGTCAAGGTCTGAAGAAAAATCGGTGCCTGGGTTTTAGGTCAAGAGCACATTGCAACTGTGCCCTTGCAGTGAGTTCAGTCTTGTACTGATAAGGGGAACAAATTTATCTAGAAACTTTAAAAAAATGTGAAAAGTAAATTAGGGCTTGCTAGGACTTCATAAGAAGATTAATTCATTTGGGAAGTTGGGTGAAAATTTGGGGTTTTAATGGCAATGAGTCACCACTGCATCGATTTGAAGCACTTTGTGTTTGGTTCTACCAGATCACAGGAACATCAGGAAAGTTTCTATCAATTACAAAAGGAAATTGGTTTGTTGCTTTTTGCCAATGCAGTGCTGGAGCTGTGCAGTGTGTCAGCAGCAGTCGCATCTGATGGCTGCTGAAAGGTGTGACCCTGCTGCTCTTCCCACTAATGCATCCTCTGAAGCAAGGTGGCTCTGCAGGCTTCCCACACCTGACAGGGCTCTGGTTCATGAGGAAGGGCTGTTGGCCCACAGAGTAGTAGATACTTTTTTCAGAGAATCAGAGGACAAAACTAGGATTCAAAATTTAAAAAAAAAAAAAAAAAAAAAAAAAAAAAGGAACTGCTGCAGGATGGGGCTTTTAATTTCTGCAAGTTCAGAGAGAGCCTGGGTTCCCAGGAAAAATGAAGTAAGTATTTCAGATTTTGCTGCACATCAGTAGTGGTTTAACCAAATCCTTTTTGGTCTTGTCTTTGCTTGTCTTAAGATTAGGCTCCCCAGGGAGAATTTATGCACTTCTGCATTAGTCAAAGGAAGCACTACAGTTACCTCATTGGGCCTCCCACGTAGATGCTGCTATATATATATGCTTGGCTTGTGAGCTTTTGCTGTCTACATGTGTCTCAGCAATTTTATTCACTTTTGTATCCAAATTAGGGGTTTGGGATGGTGATTAGTTGATACCAAAGTGCCTGAGAGAATGGGAGAAATACTGCGGATTTTCCATTTCTTTTTTGAAATTAGTTGTCTTCAGGAAGTACTAATCTAGCGAGCTTTAAACAGAATAAATCTCTCTAAGAGTAAATTAAATTACTCTAGCATAAAGTCATAGTAGCTTATCTTTCCAGTGTCATTTTAGTAAGAAATGTAAAAGAAACTAAAGAAATGTAAGAAACTAAAAGACTGCCATCCCCCTAAATGGAAAAAAATACTGAATTCCAACTTTTACCTCTCTGATTTTTCCTTGTCTTTACTCCCTTTGCTAACAGCAGAGCACAGGCCATCAGCATGCTGTGGCCAAGTATTGGTACACAGGGTATTTGAAAATTTTTCCAGAGTATGGGCTCCAGCAATTCCTGTGCTTTGATGAACATGTCCAAGATGTCTCTTCAGCAAACAGTCATCACTTCTCATGTGTATGCCTTCATGAAAGCTTTATGGCTTATTTCACTCTGCACAGAGTAGTCCCATTTTACATCCCAGTAGAGCTGGAAGTCAATCAAACATTTCCTTTTACCCCAGCTTTATCCCAAATAGAAGCAGCCATGCCATAAATAAACCCTTGAGCTTCCTATAAAGGTCTGTTGTTCTCTGTGCAGTTGATAAAACATGGATAGGATAGTTAAAAATATGGTGAAATCCAGTGTGAAACAACCAGTGACTGTACTGCCTGTATATGGCAGTGAGTAAAGCTCTTCTCCAGCTGAACTGACAAAGCAGAAGTATGTTCAGGGACCTGGTAGAGAGCCAGCACACGTTTCTTAATGTCTAGCTTTTATTGTTGCTATCAAAATGTTGGTATTTGACTTTACAAAGTAAAAAGAAAACTATTATTAACTTTAAAAAAGTAATTATTTCTAAATGTATACATAAGAAGGATGTTCATAATACATTTTTTCTAATCTTTTATGTTAAAATATATTTGCAACCTTAATATAAGTAGGTTTTGGTTTGATGCAGTTGTCCTTTGGCTATGTTTCATTCTTAACTTGTTTCTCAGGGATATGCACTGAGCACATTCAGCAAAGTATATACCAGAATGAGGTTTTTAATAGGCTTTTGTGAAACTGTAACTAAATTCATTTGAATTTATGCTTTTGAGTGCCTTACTGCAGTGAAAATTAATTTTTAATTATTTTTTATTTTAAAACCTTCATATTTCATAATCTCACACATAAAGTAAAAGGATCTATCTATTTAAAAATCAATTTATGCTTGTGAGTTCTCATTATCTTTCCTACATTAGATGGTGTTGCTTGGGGAAACAAAACAGTATTGCAGAGACAGTCAGTAGTTACAACATAATTGTGATAATGTAGAAGGGTAAGTCTGGTGCTTGGCTCTGTCTCATCCAGAAGGTGGAAAGAACAAGTCTTTGTAGCATTTTTTTAAGTTAGTTCATTTCTAGAGGGTTGACTGAAAAAGCTCAGTTTTGGTTTGGTTTTGCTTTTTGCTTTTTTGTTTGTTTGGGGTTTTTTTGTTGGGAGTTTTTTGTTTGTTGTTTTGTTGTTTTTTCCTGTTGAATAAATTCGTAGGACAATTTATGTTCCAGAAACAACGTTGATATTTTAATATAAAAACACAACTGTGTTCTGCAGTACTTCAAAGAGTTTATAAAACCCTGCGAGTTCTTTGATTGGTTTAGGAGACCTCTGCTGATAGCTTGGTTGCTTCTTTGAAAGCTGTAGAGCACCATGACTTGGAAAAGCCATTATATTCTGTTGAGTAACTATCCTAGAGGTTTGCATACTTTGTTGCTGCTGAAGGCTGAGTGTACTACGAGTACCCGGCTCTCAGCACATCTTTTTGTTTTCCCTTAATTTCCCTATGTGCCTCTTCCTGCCACTTCCAGAACCTGAAGCCATTCACCCTCAATTCACGGTAGGGATTTTGTGACTCTATTCCAGAGATTCTTTGCCTCTTATTTCTTCTTTCTTGCCATGGGATATACATGCATATCTTTTTTGCCCTGTTAATCTTAACACAAACCTCCTATAAGCCTGAGTCCTTCAAGCAATGGCAAAGAGGCTGCTGGAAAAAACATTCCCAGTGGACAAGTTCCCCAGCACAGCTCAGTACCTGGAAGTGGGATAGTTTTCTGGTACATGAATTGACTTAGAAATTGGGATGAGGAGGAAAATAACAGCAAAAATATCCCACAAAATTGAACAAACAAAAAAATCCCAACCCAATGCTGACACTGCAAAAAAATTGTTGATTTTTTGTTTCTACTCTTATTTGGCAAGAACTTGGAAATATCTCTGGGCTTGAGTGGAGGGGAGTGGTTGTTAGAAGAGAAAAAATACATCAGTGTTCACAAAGTCATTAAAAAAAAAAAAAAAGTCTGGTGAAGTCTTAAGTGTGATGAAGTCTTCCTCTTAGTTGTTCTCCATTAATATAGGATGTGCATCAGAGTTTTTATTCTATTTAGATGTTCATTTAGGGGCTAAGGGTCAGAATGTCTGAGGTAAGGTGCTCTGAAAAGCTGCTTCTGTATCCTGTGCTTTCCAGGGAACCCAGCAGTGAACCTTGGCTCCCCAGCCACAGAGTAGCAGATGTTGTCAAAAACAGTGCTTTATTAGTGAAAATTTTTATTAAGGAATGATTAAAAATATATGATTTCATGTAGCAGTTATCTTTTCAAGCCTTCTTTGAGTAAGTCAGACTGCAGACAGTTTTTTGATCTTGCTTTTCTTTTGCTACAGCTGGAGAATGATGTTGCTTTGCTCAGCTGCCTTCATGAGCTTAGATGTCTCTGGTTAGCTATGTCCTGCATTGCATTATTTGTCACATTAATAATACACCTGAAGAAAACCCGCTGCAGATAAAAAGTGCGTCTTGAATCAAACACAGAGAAGCCTTGTTTTGCTTTTTTTTGACTTTGTTTACACAAACAACCCATTTTGTTATATATTTTCTTCTCTTGCAGCACTGTGTTCTCTAGGTACTTTACTGATTTTATAAATGCAAGAGGATCTTAAATGTGTTAAAAGTGTATCTTCTGTGTTTGTATTCCACAGGCTGTAAAGTTTGAGCCATATCATGACAGTGCATTAGCCAGATTTCTGCTGAAAAGAGGTTTGAGAGTAAGTATCTAAAAATACAACCAACTTAGGCTAAAGTTATTGTTATTATAAAAAGCCCGTTGTCAAGAAATTCATGCTGATTCTGTTTTGTTTTGTTTTTTTTTTCTGTTGTTGTTTTTTCACTTCTAGAACAAAAGAATTGGTCACTTCTTGTTTTGGTTCTTAAGAAGTGAGATTGCCCAGTCCATGCATTACCAACAGAGGTTTGCAGTCATCCTAGAAGCCTACCTCAGGGGCTGTGGAAAAGCAATGCTGCATGATTTCATGAAGCAGGTTCAAGTAATTGAATTACTGCATAAAGTCACAATGGAGATAAAATCAGCTTCTGCAGAAAAGTATGATGTCACTTCTCAAGGTATTTCCTAACAGGCATTTCTTTGTTTGTAATAATACTGTTTTGTCTCTTTGCGTATGAAAATCTAGGCAACAAATGATACTGCTTATTTTGAAAATTCATGGATAAATTACTTTGAAAGGGCAGAATTATTACTTCTTTTAAAATATCATGGTGAGCTAATAGTAATTGAACCAATAATACATCTGTTTGGTTGTTCCACCCCAAAAGGAGAAGAATGTGTTACCAACACCCAGTACGTTCCTGTGCTTTGACTTACCTTCTTGAACCTTGTGCCATGCAGCTGGGAAACAGCTACATTCTTGTACATACCCCTTAGCTGAATGCAAGGAAGTAAGAAACAACCTAGGAAACAAATACCAACTTGCCAAGAAACACAGCTTTAGGCTTAGCAGTCACTAAAAGACTCCTGGCAAGAGGGCCAAGGAGGAGTCCAGTACAGCCTCTGGTAAGGCTACAAAAGCAGCGGGTGGATCAGCAGTGAATGTACAGAGCACATCTCTGGGGCTTTGCAGTATACTGAATAGGAGTCCTGTGAGACACAGATGTGGTATTGTTAGTGCTAGTTCCTGTAAGCAATCTTTTGGAAGTCACAGTAGAGTTATGCAATGCCTGTTTACCTCTGGGTTTTGCCTACCTTTTTTTTCCCCCCCACCCCCAACTTCCTTAAAAGCTTGTCATCATTCCTGTTAGTTGCTCAATGTTTGGAGTAATGTGAGAAGACATGACAATATCCAAACTCTAAAAGCTGTAGAGACTAACTCTTCCTGCATGTTCAGCCTGGTATGTTCTGGGCCAGGAGGTCCTTGATTCAGAAAGCTGTTCCACTCTGGTTATACAGAAATGGCTGTGGTGATTCAAAAGGAAACTTTCATTTGTAGGGAATACGTGTTTATTCATCAAAATATAATATCGGTTGTGTTACCATGTGACATGAGTAGTATAACCCCCATATAAAATACTCTTTCTAAACAACTTTCCAAAATTTTTTTTGGATCAGAATCCCATGTTTTGGAAAGAAACTTTACAGCCTTGCGTATGTTCATGTCTCTAGCACTAGGGGTGTCCATAATACATTGTCTTTGAAGGATATGCAGGCAAAGGAGGCAAGTTTCAATAGAAAGCAAGCACATTAGCACCCACCAGATTTTGAAGTTAAAGAATCTTTGTATGTAGCATACAGCAGAACGTTGAAAGATAACTTATATAATTGACATTTTCACTGAATAAGGCTTTCTGTAAGTGTGGAGTGTCCTACTAATGCTGTATCTAATTTAATTTATTCTCAGATAATATATGCCTACAGGCACACTATATTCTTTCCAGTTTTAAAGATGTACATCCTAAAATTTCATCTTTCATTTATTGCTTTTTTCCCCCCCATCATTTCTAGTGTGTATAGTTGTTTATATTTTCAGTCTTAATCTTTCAGACTGCTTCATTTCATTCTGTCATGCAGCTTCATCTAATTCTTCTGTATGTTTTTCTTATTCCAATATTTGTGGATTTTTTAAAAGAAAAATTTTTTTCTTCTGAGGTCCATACTAATCCAGTAGCAATCATACTGTCTTAACTGCTTTTTTAACTTTTTCATGTAATCTCTTTGCTTATATTTGAACATAGGGAATAATAATAAATATATTCTTAAAATGATAGTATTACAGCTTACATAGGATTACCTCCTTTCATCACCACTCTCAGATGATTTTTCTCCCAAGAATGTGTCTGTGGAGCTGTTTCTTATAACTTACCTAAGTTACTATAACCTAGGGGGGTTTTATTAGTTTTACTTTGATTCTAGCAGATGTCTAGTTATAGTATCTACTTACTAGCTACTGTATCTTGCTGTCAGATTGATTTTTTTTTTTTTAATCAGAGGAGATACCACATTGGTCACCTGGCACAGTTAAGTAGTTCTTTTCTAAAAAACTTCAGGACAAGTGTAACATTTGTGTTCTGTGAGGTCTCAGGTAATTGTTTTGACTTGACTTTCTTAATTTGATAGCAACTTCTGAAATACCTTCTTTTCTGGACATGAGCTGGCAGTGTGTGTTTGCAGCCCAGAAAGCCAACAGTATCCTGGGAGGCATCAAAAGAAGCATGGCCATGGCCATGGTCAGGGGAGGTGATTCTCCCCCTCTTCTCTGGTGAGACCCCACCTGGAGTACTGTGTCCAGTTCTGGAGTCCACAACATAAGAGGTTACACGGAGGTGTTGGATCAGCTCCTGAGGAGAACCTCAAAGATAATCAGAGGGCTGGAGCACCTCTTCTGTGAGGGCAGGCTGAGAGAGTTGGGGTTGGGTTTGTTCTGTGTGGAGAATATGACCTGGATGAGGGGATAGAGCGTATCATCAGCAAGGTCACTGATGATACAAAGCTGGGAAGGGGTGCCTGACATGCCAGAGGGCTGTGCTGCTGTCCAGTGTGACCCAGACAGGTTGGAGAACTGGGCATGGAGAAACCAGATGAAATTCGATAAGGGCAAGTGTAGGGTACTCCATCTGGGGAGGAACAACCCCATGCACCAATACAGGCTAGGGGTCAACCTGCTGGAAAGCAGCTCAGGGGAAAAAGAGCTGGGTGTCATGGTGGACAACAGGCTCACCATGAGCCAACAACGTGCCCTGGCAGCCAAGAGAGCCAATGCCATCCTGGGGTGCATTAAGAAGAGCATGGCCAACAGGTAGAAGGAGGTTATCCTCCCTCTCTACTCTGCTTTGGTGAGGCCACACCTGGAGTATTGTGTGCAGTTCTGGGCTCCCCAGAAGGACAAAGAACTACTGGACAGATTCTAGCACAGGGCCACTAAGATGATTAAGGGACTGGAGCATCTGCCTTATGAGGAAAAGCTAAAAGAGCTTGGGTTGTTTAGCATAGAGAAAAGAAGGCTGAGAGGGATCTTACCAATGTTTATAAATATCTAAAGGGCAGATATCAGGAGGATGGGTCTGGACTCTTCTGCATGGTGTCCAGTGACAGAACAAGGGGTAATGGATACAAACTGGCACACGAGATTTAAATTAAATATGAGAAAATACTTCTTCACTCTGAATGTAACACAACACTGGAATAGATTGCCCAGGGAGATTGTGGAGTCTCCATCTGTGGAGACATTCAAGACCTGCCTGGATGTGTTCCTCTCAAACCAGCTCTAGGAGATACTGCTCTAGCAGGGGGTTGGACTAGATGATCCTCAGAGGTCTCCTCCAACCTCTTATCATTCTGTGATTCTGTGAGAAGAGAAGGCTCCAGAGCAACATTAAAGTAGCCTTCCAGTATCTGAAGGGGGCTTGCGAAAAAGCTGGGGAGGGACTTTTTACAAGGACAGGTAGTGATAGGACAAGGGGAAATGGTTTCAAACTGAAAGATGCTAGATTTAGATTAGATATTAGGAAAAAAACCTGTAGTGTGAGGGTTGGGAGACACTGGAAGAAGTTTCCCAGGGAAGTTGTGGATGTCCCCTCCCTTAAAGTGTTCAAGGCCAGGTTGGATGGGGCTTTGAGCAACCTGGTTTAGTGGGAGGTGTCCCTGCCCATGCTGTGGGATTGGAATTAGGTGATCTTTAACATCCCTTGCAACCAAAACCATTCTATGATGACTCTTTAGTAAGGCCTGTTGCTATCGCACAAAGGCTCATGATTTTAAACTAGAAGAGGCTTGATTCAGACTAGATATAGGGAAGAGATTTTTTTATAGTGAGGGTGGTTGTCACATTTTAACACTGGCCCGGCAATTAAACTGAGTAACAGATGCTCTCTTTAAGCCCCCCCCCCTCCTCCCTGATAAAGAAAGGAGAGAGAATAAGGGAGAGAGACTTCTGGGTTGGAAACTAAACTACACAACTTTAATGAAACAGTAATGATAAAAAAGTAAAAATTATTAAATATATACAAATATACAGGAAAATTGATACCACATTCCTCCCCCTTTGCCCCCCAGTAACTCTCACATCACCACCGAGGCTGCAGGGCAGCCCTGGGAAAGTCCAGGCTGGACTCCTGGAGTCAGCAGCAATGGGGAGCTGGAGGCAGGAACACACAGATTCAGGCTGGCAGATCAGGACCACAGGCAGAGGGACAGATGGAATCCTCCCAGGATGCCGAATCAAAAACAGGGACCAGGCGAGGAGGGGAAGCAGGAAGGGCAGGAAGAGCAGGAAGGCGTTTGACCCTTGTGATCCCTCAAATTTATAATGAGTATGATGTGTATGGGATGGAACAGATGACTCTGTTTGGTCAATTCTGGCATCAATCTTGTCTGGTCCTCCCCAAAGGAGAGGTTCAGGTGGGACCTCTTTACTCCTTCTGGAAGGTAAAATGTTCCTCAGAGCTGAGCAGTGTCCTTGGCTCTGCACACCAGTCTCTAGCAGTAACTATAAACATCGAGTGTTATCAGTCCCAGAAGCAGACACTGTCTGAGAAACTTGCTGTTAATTTCAGCAAGTGCAACTATTTACAAGAGACTTAGCTGAAAGCGAAAGTACAAACCAGAAAATCACCTTTATCCTGGCCCAAACCAGGACAGTGGTGAAACACTAGAACAGGCTGCCCAGAGAGGTTGTATGTGCCCATCCCTGGAAGCATTCAGTGTCAGGTTGGATGGGGCTCTGAGCAACCTGATCTAGCTGAAGATGTCCCTGCTCACTACAGAGGACATGGACTAGATGGCCTTTACAGCTCCTTTCCAACCCAAACAAGAACTGTATGATTTTATGATTTTGTATATTAGTTTCCACATCCATGTCTATCTCTCTCATTGCAATTATTTTTGCCCTTTAATTTTTATCTCAAAAGTTAATAGAACATGTGTACGCAGCCTCTGCTCTGTAGCAGCTATTTCTTTTAGAACCATTCAGATCTCTGCCCTAGTGAAGGGTAATGCCCAGTGTATTGCTTACACTGCTAACACCTGCTGACTGAGATGAACAGATGGCATCATATGTAGTATAATGTGTTCTGTTCTGTATTGAAGATTGAGAAGCTCAAGGTTTTATGAATGAAAAGATTCAGTTTATGTATGAACATTAGAATTATTTTTTGTATAAGTATACAGCAAATTTTCTTTGTACTGGAATGTGAGATTAACAAGCTTCACTACAAAACCAGTTTTAGGAGGACAGGAAATTCAGTATCTCTATATCTGGAGTCCTTACAATTGAGTACAGGAGTGAGTCATGAGTATGTCTGCAAGAGTGATGAGGTAGGTCAGAATAATACAAAAATGTGAGCTTCTTTTAAATCCCTTCTGCTTCTGAGTCTTTGGGGTAGATAGTTCAGCAAATTCTTTAAAATTATGGAGGCAAAATGGATTTTTGGGGTTGTTGTGCTGTAGAGTACAAGAAAGGTGACATTTTAATATAATCTCTTGAACATCTCTTGAATCTCAGAAGAACAACTAGCAATGTGCAGTGCTTCTGACACTGTAGAGAGCACATGACTTGTGAGGTGCTTGAAGACTTGACCTTTAGGTGTCTGAAACAGACCATTAGTAGTGTAAGTTAGAGAGTCTTTCTCAGTTCCTCAAATCACGAGATTCTTGAGGAAAGCAATTTTAGAAGTAGGTAAGTGGAGGACATTTTTAGCTAAATCTTGATGCCTAGCAAGTTTCATTGCCTATAACTTTTTTGCCTTTCAGCTTTTGATTCATTGTGTTTTCTTACCTGTAATTGCAGTGATTGCACAGCTGAGACAAAAGCTTGAAAAACTACAGAGCAGCAAACTTCCAGAAAGTTTTAGAGTTCCATATGATCCTGGGCTACGAGCAGGAGCCCTCGTGGTAAGTATATACTTCTAAGTTTCTACAAATCCTTTTTGGAAAAAAAAATAATCCTGTTTGCAAGTGCATGTCTTTTAGTAAAAAATTATGCTAATATATCTAAAGGTCTTATTTCACTGTGAATAGGATGACATTCCATGGATTCAGTAAGTAACTTTCCAAAGTTTTTCTTTCCAAAGCTATTAGCATTTTTCTAAATGCAATGACATGCCACCATGCTCTAAAAAATGCAAGAACCTGTAAAATCCTAATCAATAAATGGCAATTATTATTTTTTTGCATTAGTGTAATTCAGGATATAACAAGGTAACTGGCTTTTTTTTTACATATCTGCATTAAACTGTTTCATCAGACTTCAGGGGCTTTGAGATATTAAGTTTCTGTTGCTCCAGTTACTTTCTCTTACCCTGATTCATATCTGTCATTAAGGTTTAGGTGCAAACCTTCATCTTACCAACAAAAAGGTCTACCTCAGTAATTTCTTTTTTTTCAGTATCTCTGTGTTGTGTTTGTTACTTTTAGTAGAAAATACATTGATGCATTTTTTGAACTATATTAAAAAGCACTGGGCATTGCTGCATCAGTTTTGTGGTGAGATTGCAGTGGTTTCTGTCAACTCAGAGGTGAAAACAAGATTAATAAATTAGCAGATCTGTAGTGAAAGGGAGTTGGCTCATGCATCTATGATGCAATGTCAGGTTGAGGTAAAGAAGTATAGTGAAGATCCTTAGATTCACTTGATGCACAGCAAGCAGCCTGCAAGAAAAGAATCACTTGATTTTTGTCTTAGCTACAGATAGATAAACTATCCAAGCTAAAGGATTGCCAAATAGTAGGATACTCATTTGGGTAACTGGTAATCATTGCCTAGATCTGGTCATGTTTCTGTTAAATCAACCAGTACCTTGTTAGACAGGATATAAGCTAGTTTGTCTTCAAGCTGAGGGAGTAGGGTATGGCTGAGGTACTGACAGTACGGAAGTCAATTCAAACATTGTTTACTCAGAAATACACAATTTGTGGCTTCTTAAACATTTATTTCATTATTTTCTTGGTTGTATTTCTCTCTCTCTAGTCTTTTGTGCAGAAAAATCACCACCTGCATGAAAAGATTGATTTCAGGATTGTAGCTGTTTTAAGTTTTTAAGACTTTGGCCTAGATGTAGTAGTGCTTTATCCTTGAGGCAAAAGCAGTCAGCAAGTAAGGGGAATGTAGGTAACAGACATAACAAGACCTTGACAAAAGAGTGGAGTAGCACATATTTTGCTTTTTAGGAAGACTGTATTAACTAGTTAGAGGATGCTCTGCTTTGAGTAAACAAAGTAGTTGTAGCCTATTGGCTTGCAACAAATATGCATGATCAGCTCCAAATAACCAATTGTAAAGTAATACAAACTATGCCTGTACTCCTGGACAAGATAATGACAAGTATAAAAGTAGGGATGTTTTACAAATAAAGCACTGATGCACAGAAGAACCCCGGGGTGTCAGTCATTAATTGCTGCGGCATAGGATGAAATGAAAGATCTTTCTGGATTTTTCAGTTTTTCTTTGGTAGGGAAGTATGCAGCCTTACCAGAACCATCCTAGATGAAGGAAGTAGTAGATTTACAAGGGAAGGTAGCTATGTCCAAAAACCCCAGAACACTTCCCCTCCCCACAAACTATATCAATAAAGGACTGTATTGGTAAGGTTTCATTTCATCTGAATTCCAGCAAATGCTACTTGACCATAATCTTCGAACTCTGAAATTTGACTAGTCTAAACCAAACACTAGAAGCAAAATCAGTGTTTCTAGTAAGCAAAGATTTAACAACTTCTTTTGTTTTTAAAAATAAGGATGGTAAAAATTGTTTTATTTTAAACTACAGACCTAACCTGTGAAACATGAATATTCCAAAATACTCTTCTCTGATATCTTTGATTCTATCAGCTCTCAAACACTGATGTTCAATTGCTTTTATTTTAGATGTCTTTAGTGTACATAGCAATGTTAAGCAATGAAACAGAAAGTCCAGAAAAGGAAGTATTATATACTGCAGTTGTGTTAGACATAATTAGTTGAGAAAACATTTGAAATAATACAGTTTCAGTATATTCGTACAATGCAGCATTTTCGGTGCTGAGTTTATCAAGACTGAAAATGTAACAGAAGTATTTTATTAATGGTTATGGCAAGTTAGTTTAACAAATGCCATTTTCCCCAAAAATATGAAAAATTTTCTGAGGGAATTGAACCAAGCAATCTGGAACAACTGAAGCTGCTAGAAGTTGTGAGAGTGGTTGATGTAGTAAATTATATAGGATGATGATTGTGCTCCAGTTTTGTGAAGCTCTTATCAGAGTGCTGTTGTGAGGTTCCATTATTTACAGTTTTGTCAGAATCTCTTATTTTTTGTATTAAAGGTTTTCTTTGTTTCTGAAGCACAAGCTAAATCCAGTTTCAGAGAGTCAAGGCATGTTTTCTCCTTTACCACGGATAGTAGTATTAAAAGTGGTACAGGTTCAATGAGACTTAATGGGACAATAGAACACCAGTCCTTATATGTGCTTTCAGTGTGTTTCTTGTGGTATAAATTGTTGGAAGCTGGTAAATACTTTGTAGCTGGTGTGTAAAAAGATAAATTGTGTTGATGTTGGACTACAATGGCTAACAATAAACTTGTCTTTCACAGATAGAAAAATGTAAAGTTATGGCATCTAAGAAGAAGCCCCTCTGGCTTGAGTTTAAATGCGCAGATCCGACAGCTCTGTCAAATGAAACCATAGGCATAATCTTCAAACATGGAGATGACCTCCGTCAGGACATGCTTATTTTACAGGTATGATAGGTAAAATATATAAAATTAATACTGTGACTATTTAAAACATCTTAAAATTGCTTTACTTTTCAGAAGCATATCATTATCTTTCTTGTCCGAATGAATATGTGGTTGTCTTTTTTTTAAAAAACTGTGTATGGGAAGGCTGACATCATTACTGGATCTTTCTTTTAATTAAGTTTTATCTGTTACTGTGTTGTGAGTTGACCTTGATGAGATGGGGAAAGAGGAAAGGAAGAGTGAAGGCCGGAAAACTTGTGTACTGAGATAAAAAAATTTTAGTAAGCAAAGGAGAAGTGTAAGAAGAGAGAGAAAGAAAACAAAACAAGTGATGGAAAGGCAGTCACTCACCACATCACAGTTCCAGTGCAAAAGATGCTTAGCCTACTTGACCCCCTTCATCTGTTTTATTGCTGAGCATGACATTATTCAGCATGGAATATTTCTTTGGTTGGTTTGGGTCATCTGTCTGTCTGTATCCCCTCCCAACCTATGTGCTCCCTTGATCCTCTCACAGGAGTTTGGAGTGAGAAACAGG
The DNA here is from genome assembly GCA_023637945.1 of Phaethornis superciliosus. NCBI lineage: Eukaryota > Metazoa > Chordata > Aves > Apodiformes > Trochilidae > Phaethornis > Phaethornis superciliosus. The sequence goes on from JAJQWJ010000001.1 coordinate 14,437,786, forward strand.
CAGCTTTGACACTCTGTAAACACTGTTCAGCCTTAGCTGGAGCATCAGTGTGTTACCAGCATTGCTTTGGTCACCAACCTAAACCACAGAACCACACAAGCTGCTCTGAAGAAAATTTGCTTCATCCCAGACACATCCAGTACATACTGTTCCCCTGTTTTGTCCTGCCATGTGCCATAAATACTTCACTTTTTTGTGTCTTAGAGAAGGAATCCTATTTAGTGCAAGATGGCCTGTTTTTCTGGTGGTGAAGCATTTTTATCATTTATTTATAGAATGAGCCATTACAAATGAAAAATAATTCAGAAGTAGGATTTCTCTAGTAATATTTCAGTGATTGGTTGGACAAACAGGTTTGTTAGACTTTCAGGGATTTTTATGAGGAATAATGGATATATTTTCTAAGGTATAAAATCTCAGCTCATGTAGAATTAACGGTATATATTTATTAATACTTCAGAGAACAGTAATATTTACTTGGCCAAAAGAGAGATGAGGAAATACAAACCCTGATTCTGTAACTGATAATCTTGAATGGCTGCACGCTTTCTGTATTTATGTCTTAATCTGCAAGATAGACAAGTAAGTTTAGCTCCATCTCAGAAGCCTCGGTAGTGCTATTTTTATAAGTAACAAAGAACATCCAACTGATTTCAAATAACTTAGCATATACATTTGTTTTTACTAGATTCTTCGAATTATGGAATCCATTTGGGAAGCAGAATCCTTGGACCTCTGTTTGTTACCCTATGGTTGTATTTCCACAGGGAACAAAATAGGTATGCTATCACATTTACTGGGATTAGAAATTCAAAATGACATCCTTAATTAAAGAAGTTGCCTATGAGAGGACTATTCTAGTATGCACTGTGGTCCTGAGATAGTAAGTTGTTACTTTCTGCAAGCAACATTCTTTTGCATCTTAGCAATGGCTTCTACCCTTCTGATAGGTATCCCTCAGCTGCTTCACTACCTTAGCTGACTGTGATTCCTGTGCAAGTATTGCTGTGAGTTTCTCTGTAATAACAATATTTAGTATGAAAAAGCTGTGAAAATGAGGGATTTATTCAGGAGGTGTTTTAATTTGTTGATAAGAATAAAATAGAGGAAAGAATTAAAATAGCAAAACATTTGTGTTTTTTTCCTGACCTAAACCTTCTTACTGTATACTACATAGAAGCAACAGCATTACTTAACAGGATGCTCAGGCAACATTTCTCAGTGGAAATAAATTCCTTCAGCACAGATGATCTATTTTCCAGAATTTGTGGTGGGAAAAATCAAATAGTTTCTTGTAAAGCTTCTGGAGCTGTGTAATGGTGTCCACAGCAGCCTAATTAGGTCTGGAAGAGTCCAATTACATCCAAAAATGCCAAATTGATGTATAATTTAAACAGCCTGATTTAAATTGACTCTTTGTGGTTGTATTTACATTTATTATGTACCCTCGCACATCCTCCTTGTGCAGTTTCCTACTATCCAGATAATACAGAAATTACTGTAGAGCGAATTTTGCTGAGCACTTCTTGAATGATTGGCTAGAGGATTTTCCTCAGTGCAGAAAAAATGGCCATGGCCTAGTGAAGCTTTTGTGCTGAAAAATAATTCATCAGTTAGACAGATAAGCAAGTACAGCTCTGCCATTTACTTAATGCTTTCATATGTGTAAAAACCAGCAAGTTTGTTAATTCCTGTCATCAGCATAGCTGGAACTATGATAGAGTTCTCTTAGTTTTCAGTAATATATTTTGCTTTATGTATTGAAGAATAATGTACTGAGTCCCACTAAAATTAAGAACTCTTTAATATATCTGTAATGTACTTCATCTCTAAAATCCATCATCACATACAATTTTAATCATCATTTCTTTTGACTTCAGGATATCTCAGTAACGCAGAAAACCCAAACTCACTGATATAATACTTAATAGTGCAACACAAGAGTTTTTCTCCTAATAGTGTTTTAAAAGTAATAAATTGTATTGATAGAATTCTAATAATAAAGGAAATGGAACTTTATTTTAAAATATAGCTAACTGTAAATATAAAGAATATTGATATATTTTTTCCCTATTCCTTATTCCTTGCAAACCTATTTTTAGAGAGATTTTTAGGATTTAATTTATTTTTGTTTAAAATCAGCTTAAGACAGTGTACTGTTTATGGAGGAAGGTGGAGGAATACTGCCAGTGATCCTAGCATTCTCCTATTCAAATTACAGACTTTATTATTCTTTCATGAATTCTTATGTGACTGCCCACTCTTTTATCTCAAGGAAATTGTTTATTTCTCTTTACACTCCACTGTAGGAGCATGGTTAATCACATAAAGACTTCTGTTGTGTTTGCTGAGAATACCTGCAGCCTAAATTAGTAAAGCCCAGTGTGGGACACTTTGGAGAGCTTATGCTTGTTTGGAACAAAACCAAAAGTAGCATCATGCAAATATTCTTTCACAATACTCAAGTGTGGTCTTCTTCCAACCTTTTTCCTCCCTCCTCCTTAATATTTCCATGGAATTTGGGGCAGTGTCTATGTATTGACAGGGGAACGGCCAGGTAGGTGTCATACCCCTGGAACTGGCATCCATCCCATGCTGGGTAGAGCTTTCTCTGTCTCTTGAAGACATCTGCAGTCGATGCAGTTTGCAGTTGTGGAAACATCCTTCCTCTTCACTGCTGCTGCCAGACAGACCTCTCTAGGAGAAACTCTCTTATGTGTGTCAGTGGTAAAAGATCATACCCTGATGATGGCCATATGTTCCTGGCTTGGCGAGGCAATTATCACTACTTACTGTGCTGCATCACTGCCAAATTTAAGAAGTTCAAGCTGGCACCTAATATCCTGCTTTAGTTCTGCAGATTCCCAGAAACACATAGCATGATGTATTTACTGCTGGTCTTCACAGTGGAATACAGCCTGGCTGAGATCCTCTATCCCAGTTAGGGATCCTTCTTTAGGACTAACCATACTTACCAAGAGGCATGTTTATTTTCAGAAGGATTTGGCAGCAGAGCTATACCATTCCATCAGACAATTCTTTAATTTAATTTTTTTTTTTTTAACCACGATACCTTTAAAGTATTTACTTGGGCAGAATAAGCTACATAGGGTTTATTCCATTCTTTTGGCAGTGCAGTGTAGAAGGATCGGGGTTTTCATTAGAGGCTGTTTTAAAATTTGGGGACTTTTCACACTGCTAATAACCAGAGTTATTGGGCAGGGAAGTTTTAAATACAAGGGAAAGCAGAAGAGGCCTCCTGCAGCAGCTCTGCTCCCCTGGAATGAAGGAGCTGTTGTCCAGTAGAGGGAGATTGGAGAGCCCAGGCAGGAAAAGCTGTTTCAACATCTGGAATGTGGTCTGGAGCCCACTCCCAGGAGGAAAACCAGCTTGACAAGCACAGACCAAAATGCAGAGGTTTTAATTTGGTGATGTTGCCAGTGGGTTTTGGAGGTCATATTTCTGCAATAGTTTTATTACAAACAAATAAAGCCCACTGTCAAGAGAGAAGAAATGCCTTCAGGGGCTATTCAGCTGTGAGTTCAGCCATGGTGGAAGGCTGGGGCAGGAAGAGGTTACTGTGTTGTTACTCTGTTACTAAAAAATTTGCACATATTGCAGTATTTCTCACAATCTATGAAATTCTGCAGTTGATTTTAAAAACACAGTTTTAAATCTAATTTTGCATATTTTTAATATCATTTGGTCTAAATTTAATAACTTCTAACTTTTTCCCTGTTCTCTCTAGGAATGATAGAAATTGTGAAAGATGCTACAACAATTGCTAAAATTCAACAGAGTACAGTTGGTAACACTGGTGCATTTAAGGATGAAATACTAAACCAGTGGCTCAAGGAAAGATGCATGATTGAAGAAAAGGTGAGTTCTTTGAATTTTTAAGTATGATTTTCAAATGCACCCTACTAATTCAGGAGCACAGAGCCCATACTGTTGTGTTTGTGTTACTTACATGAGTTTGAAAAATCCTTTCATTTTCCCTGTACTCAGCTTCAGGTGTCTATGAAAGAGCCTTTAGCATCCAGTTGGCCTCTGGGCTTCTGTGAAACAAGGTGCTTTTGAAATGACACTTTTTTCAGTAATATTTAGAAGTGACATATAACAAGCAGGTTCAAAGGCCACCTAAGAACATTGAAAGGCAATGTGTTATTAGAGGATTTAAAGATTTAAATACAGGTTTGAGTACTCATAACTCCTTTGCTTATACAGGTCCACTGATTTACTAGAGCTTTCTGCCATCTTTTTTTCTCAGAAAGTATGGACAACTCTATGCTTATTTTATTTGTGCTAAGGGATAGAGCACAGTACAGGAAGTGCAGTGCAGGGCAACTGTATTTTGTAAGACACTTTGTCTAACTGTTGATAGATATGTGTTGACAAAAAGGCATATGATTTTGAGAATGACTGAATTTAGTTTCTAGCATTGAAGCATTTAACATCTCTAAGTTTTTATATATAGTTTCAGGCAGCTGTGGAAAGATTTGTTTATTCTTGTGCTGGATATTGTGTGGCAACCTTCGTACTTGGAATAGGAGACAGGCACAATGACAACATTATGATTACAGAAACAGGTAAGTTATTTTTTGAGAATTTAGTAAATGTGGGGACTGTACTTCATTAGGTTTATCTTTCATTTTAATAAATAATGCATCTAACAATGGATGTAGAGACACAATCCTGTTGCTTGTTCATATCCTCCTGTGACATGGAAATTGTCACCCCTTTTGGCCTTCATATTGGTTCTATATATTTGTTATTAATAATGCTATTCTTTCCCAAGGATGGGAAAGTAAAACTTTTTTTTTAGTATCTATATCTAGAACTTTAAAAAGCGGTCAGCTGTTTATCTGTCTAAAGTGTGGATGTGCTTCTGACAGTGTTCAGTGGAACTGTAGCCATGTTAGAATTCAGATATTACTGGGCTGTTTTCACTTTCTAGGAGTTTAATTGCCTTATTATGCCCTTATAGAAAAACCTACAAAATAAACGTACATGGCATGTATTGGGTTTGCAACTGAAGTCTGTTGGATCATTGCAAATCTCCTGAAATAACTACAATTCTTTTGTGTTACAAACCTGAGGACTTATTTCTGTAGCTGCACGTTGTTTTACTTACCTGTGGAAGCCCCACATGGGACTGCAGAATAAGTGGTAGATATGGGGGGGGTTATTTGGCCTAAGAAATTCACTTTCATGATCCTCTTGCTTCTTAATTAGTCTTTATTTAATTCTAAGAGACAGAAAATACTTTTGAGCTTACTTAAAAGGCTGTGTATTTAATATTTATCATATTATAGTTAAAATTTTACAAGTTGAAGGCTGAAGAGAAGTACTTCCCTGAAGGCAGAAATGAGCTAATTATAGACTACAGCAAAAAAGTTCACCAGAATTCCTTAAAGAAGACAAAGAAATGCTTTAATTTCAACATTACATATAATATGAGGCAATGTTAGTGATCACTGGCAAAAAGTGAGGGACAGGTCAATAGAAAGGGAGCCAGAGAAAGAAAGTTTTTTTGTTGTGGTCAGGAGCAGCTTTAGAGTGTTCCATGGGAGCTGACTTGAGCATCAGAAGCCAGAAGAATATCAGTCTGAGTCAGTGGTCAGTCTGCAGAATGTCAGATTTGGTGGGTTGGAAGGACTCAGAACTGTCTGAAATGCTGGAACATGTAAGAATGTTCCACCTGTGGATCATTGTGAAATATCATATTACATCATTTGGTGTTTTATCTTTTTTTATACATGTTTATACAGCACAATTACAAATCTATGTTTCTTAAGTAACCATACTGCTTTATCCTTACATCTTGTCTGTCAGTGAAAGTAACAAAGTAACCTGAAGAGCAGGAGCCAATCCAGTCCTTTATGTGTACCAATCCTTAAAAGGCAAATTTTGTATCACTTTCCTGGGAACTGATACCCTACTACAATCTCAAAATTATCCAAAGTACAGGCAGTTTAGAAATTGGTAATGCATGTCTGAGGAACAAGTGTGTTCTGGTGAATGACATGAGTCAGTAAAGTAACTTCACCAGGAGGACAGAGTTGTATGTTTTTGAAAAAGAAAAAAAAAAAAAAAAAAAGATAAAATAGTATTTTCTGCTGAATTGATGATCATATATACCCCCAAAAAGATGGTTTGGAATTATTGTAAATAAAATTATCGTATTTAACCTAACTATGACTTTTTTTTATCTTTATGAAGGGAACCTTTTCCATATTGATTTTGGCCACATTCTTGGGAATTATAAAAGCTTCCTTGGAATTAATAAGGAAAGAGTTCCTTTTGTGCTGACACCAGATTTTCTGTTTGTCATGGGCACTTCTGGAAAGAAGACAAGTCTCCATTTCCATAAATTTCAGGTAAGAAATGAACAGATAGCTGCAAATCAGTTAAGCATTTTTTTTATCCTCCAAAATGAATGTAAGTGCCTTAGTTTTTGGTCTGTGCTCCTGGGAATTATGTTAATAAAATGTACTGAATCGTAATATGATTCCTGGATATTTTAGGCCCAATTAAGAGCAAAAAATATCTGTAGGGCTATGGGAACTAGAATTCAAACATCCACAAAGCTTCATCAGAAAGCTTCAATTAGCAGCAGATCAGATGGGCAGTCCTCTCTTTGTTTCTTGTCTTGACGGGAAACACTTTGTAGAGGGCTTCAGCTTATGTGCCATTGGTGGAGACTCAAAGCACTAAGCTGAGCCTTCTGTGTAAGCATTCACAAGACATTCCTCAGCTGGCTTTGTCAGCACTATTCCCTCTTGATTCTGCCCTCCTATTCTGGAGCTTAGACTACTGCATCTGAATAGAAACCTCCAATGACCCTAAGCTATGTCAGATTTTGGTTTTGTGACGTGGATAGACTTAAATGTTCTGCAAGAAAAGAATAGTGTAAAAAAATATATGTTCTATCACAGCTTCTGTTTGAAACTGAGCCCCTTTGAAACAATTGTTATTTGTCAAGCTTATGTAGGATGTGAGAATGGATGTAACAAAGCAAAATGCTTTGGATTTTGTCTAAAAAGATCACTAAGAGCATATCTGAGCAGAAGTAAATGGATGTGTAGGGTGTTATTCCTGTGCTTATCTTAAGGGTCTTTAAATAAGTGCCTGATTTAGGAAGCAGATTCTCCATAATACCAGCAGAAAAAATTTCCCCCAATGTGAGTCAAAGCAAAAACCTAACCTGGATGTTCTGCATTATCTGTGGATAAATCAGTCTCTCTGTCCTGGTAAGGAGTCTGGTTTTCTAACATGAGTACCTAATTAAGGTTCTTAGTGTTGGCTACTGAATATATATCCCTTTGAACATATATACATGATTGTACAGCAAATAACAAGGTAGTTGTCATCTTTTGAGCCTTCTAAAAATAACTAAAGAACCAGGTGCAGTTTTTGAGTCTTTGTTTTGCACAAAGAGTAGCTTTATCACAGTGCAGGTGTTTTGAAGGGGACTTGTAGCTCAGAAGATTTAAGAGCAGGGTGGGTTTTCTATGGGAGAGGAGTGCTCTCAAAGAAGCCTGTGAGCTGTGCTGTGTACAGTAAAGATGCTGCTGCCACAGCTGAAAGCCCTGTGCAAGTGGGAGGCTAAAGCACCACTCTGAGGCATCTCCTTTCACAGAAGAAAGCAGAAAATAGTTGCAAGTATGAAAGTGGCGAATGGAGAAAGTAGAGTGAAAATGGAGAATTGGAAGACTGGCAGCCCATTAGTGTTAGCAGTGAGGCAATATTGTATGGATCATCCAGCTTTATAGAGGATATCTGACCTTTACTTCAGCAGCCCACATGCCAAAAGCAATTGGAGGTGATTTTGGCCTTAGGGTCTTGTCAGTAAGCCCTCTCTTTGCTATTCAGTCCTGGGTTTGTCTAAATCCACATTTGATACTCTGGTACAAATTTCTAAATACTGCTGCCATCCCACTAATGCAGATGGTTTAGGAATGATATGATTATGCCAGTATCATTTCTGCTAGTGTCATTAACCAGAAGAAAAATTAATAATGTGCTTCACTTCTGTGAACTTTGACTGTGATATGTGACCTGGTTATTCTAAGTAGGATAATAACAACAATAATACTAACCAAAAAAGGGTAAGTTCATGTACAGTTCTGCTGCATTAGATACTGTTTATAAACTGCTATTCCGGGAGTACATTAAAAGGCTTTCTGCCACAAATAAAAAAGTTAAAACACTCTCTTACATGTAAAATAGTGACACAGAGCAAGATCTGTATCTCATATTTTGCTGTAAAGGTTTATGTTTGAATTATATGGCCACAGTACAAAAAACCCCAAAATTATAGCTTAATTTTAATTTTTCAACTGGTTGTTGTCATCATGTTTCCTAATATTGCAGGGTTCATTCAGTGTTCCTGCTTACTCATTCATGTATTAAGGGAAAAGTCTCAGCATTTATTCTTCGTTAATTTTTAAGAGCATCTGTCATTAATTTGTACTTCAACTATATCAAAGTAAATTTTACTTTGGAGTGATCTTTCAGTTTTTAGATGCTCTTTTTTTTAACATTTTAAAATTTGCACTGAAAAAAAAATATTTCTCTGTCACCTATTGGATGCATTCAGGTGTCAGAGGAGGTTAATTACAAATAATTTTTTACTGAAGTTTACTGCAACAGAGTGTAGTTCTTTAGTAGTGAACTTCTAAGCTGTCAGTGGCCTGGCAGCCACTGAAATTAGCAATAAAGCTCACTTCTATTAGCTCTTAATCTAAATTTTGCTTCCCTTTTTGTTTGTGATCCTTATTGTGTTTTAATGAAAATTAGAGGCCAGAGGTTATTAATGACATCACAGAAATGCATAGTAGGAAACAATATTTGGTGATCTTTTGTCCTAATTGCAAAAATTTGTTTAAGCATGACTTAATCCGAGAAAACAAGTATTTTTCTTCTCGGTCCATGGGTATTACAGGTGCTTTAGTCCTGGCTAGATTTCTCTTGTTCTAAGTGTCATATGTGGTGGCATTTGCTTTTCAGTCTTTGGCTAAAACCCATGCAACTGTCTTAGCCCTATGTACATGCAACTTTTTCACTTCTTGTAGAAACCCTTGAGAACACCTAAGCTAAAACCTTCACAATCTTGTGAGCTTTGTCCATCTACATATTAGTTTGCCTAAATTTGTCTTTGCTAGATTTTGCATTACATTTCGAATGCATTTTAAATCATATTTATTTATGATATATATGATAAATCATATAATTTATTATCTTTTTGTCTTTTTGTCTTTTGCTGACTTGTTACTTTGCTGACTTGATAACACAGAGATCTCTATTTTCAGTACAAATCAAATTCTTTTATTAAAGGTGATGGGAAGCAGACGTGTACATTAATCATTGAAAAAAATTATTTGTCGTATACTGCACAGGGAAGGGAATGCCTGTGTAATGGAACCTGAACTCTTGTAATATAAAAATGCTTGACCTTTAGTATGCTAAGGACCATTTCAAGCTCTCACAATAATTATTCTTTATTGTTTGTTGGACACCAGAATTTTGGTTTCTTCTCAGATCCTCTCATTTTGCCTCTGCTTCCAGATTAGTTAACAGCTTCCTGAAGCACATGATAAACATCTTCATATCCTTAACAATTAGCTGTGTGTTGTTTTGGGTTCTCTCTTCCTCTCTCAGAAGTTTAGAAATTAGTTTTCTTGGAAGTTATAAATTCAAAACTCCATTCAGTTTCTGTCTGAATAAATAACTAACAGGTAGATACAGATATTTTTTTCACATCTTTTCATGGAAGGACTGCCTTTGAAATGCCAGGTTCTTGACTGCAGAATTGCTTTTCTGTCTCAGATACCCTGAGTAGTGAGATCCATCAACTATACAGAAATGTAAGACATTTTTTGATATAAGTATAAAGAGCTTTCATCTCTTTCAAGGGGAACAAAACACATGCTAACTCTTGTGACAAGATTTCCCTATTTGAAGTTAATACTACATAAGTAGGATTTCTTTTTTTTTTTCCTTTTTCTTTTTTTTTTTTTTTCTTTTCCCTGGTGTCATGGAGAGAAACTAATCCCTGTGATAAGATGATGGTGTGATGGTGTTTTTTGTCTGGTAAATTGTGCTTTGACCATTGCAATGTATCTTCTGCTTCCCCAGAGCTAAAGTAGCATTAGACTTCATAAGTATGGTCTTAATTCAGAGCAGAATTTATTTGGAAAGAGTGAAAGATCTAAGGCAATAGGAAAAAAGAAACCCTTCAGACAGATCTTCAACATACCATCTTCCTTCTGTAGTATCTTCCTGATCTGTCTCATTGGTTGTCCTGATGTAGCCAATGTGAACAGTGATAGATGTTAAGATGATTTGTTTTTTGCTTATTTTCCTAGGGAAGGAAAAAAAAACCCCATACATCTTGTCAAAAATAAAGAGTGTTCTAGAGGGCTGATGTGTTGGTTGAACTTTACATGAAAATACTTAGATTTCTTTAAAAAAATTCTTTAATAAATCCATATACATTTTTGGAAAGGTTAAAGTGAATATTTAATTGGGTAAAGTTTTTATTGCTTCAGCTTTGATTTTAATAGCAACAACCTTCTTGGAAATATTTTTCATCTTTCTATGTTACTGCATTGCAGGCCCAATTTAACTTTTGATAACATGACTGATTTCTTCATTGCTTGTCTTTTAAGATGCTATTTCTAAAAGCAAATCTGTAATAAATTTAATATAAGAAATAATCATTTCAATTTAAATGATAGTCACCTAGCATGAAGTACTCTTTTAAAAATCAATGTGTTTATCCAAGCTGCAGAAATTCCATTCTTCTAAAGGTTACTTTTTTGTTAAGCACAAATTAGTTATATATGGAAGTGAAAAAGCTATCAAAAAACCCCTATGGAATTCAGTATGACAGTACACAAACATAGGAGTCTTACAGCAGGGCAGTGTGCCTGGAAACTAAAGCTGTCAGCTGGAAAAATTTCTCAGAACACCAAGGCTGAAAAATCTTCTCTATTAAATAAGCTGTCATGTCTGCTAAGTTAATAGACATATATATAAAATGAAGAAGAGTCCCTTGAGGTGCTGCTTTATTCAGTATCTCTTGCCAGTCATGGTCTTTAAATGGGAACATACCAATTGGAAAGGGAGATACTGAATTATTACTGTCTTTTAACAGCCACAGGAAGAGATTATATGACAGGGAAATTGTTTTGAAATTTTGGTGAAGCTAAGGTTTTAAACTTTAGTAATTAATATATTATTAAAATACCTTTAGTTTGTACATCAAAACAGTACTTTTTGCCCCAAGATATATTGGTGAATGAAGTGAAACCAAGCTATGGGTGCAGAAGTTCACGTCGTGCTTCTGCTCAGGTGAGCAGCTCTGCTGGGTCTCCTTTCTCTGATGCACTTGAGTGTTTGAACAGAGTTATTTAATGAGAGTCTTGTGAAATTCCTATGCTATCTCTCTCATTTCACCTCATCCATTAACAAATGGTTCTTCTGTCTTGTAGGATGTATGTGTGAAGGCTTATTTAGCTCTTCGACATCACACAAATCTGCTGATCATCCTGTTCTCCATGATGCTAATGACTGGAATGCCCCAGTTAACCAGCAAAGAGGATATTGAATATATCCGGGATGCACTGACAGTAGGGAAAAGTGAAGAAGATGCCAAAAAGCATTTTCTAGATCAGATTGAGGTTTGCAGAGATAAGGGCTGGACTGTGCAATTTAACTGGTTTTTACATCTTGTGCTCGGGATCAAACAAGGAGTAGAAAAGCACTCTGCTTAATATTTTGTGTAAATGAACTGTGGGTGTGAATAGGAGGTTAGTGAATCTACATGTTATTTATGAATTCTGAATAAAATGAGCAGTCTAAATTACCTTTATTTTGCTGGCAGCTTAAATGGGTCTTCTAAAAAGGCAAAGACTTCTGCTCTGCCCCTCCAGAAGATCTTCATGCAGTTAACATTTTTATTCTTGTATATTTTAAATGGCTAATGACACTTCAAGCTGCTGGATTCTTTTCACTAGTTGCTTTGCTGATGTGACCTGCATTTTTCTTAATTTCTTCAGTATCTTTAGATAAATATGAAGGAGCTTGAATAGATGGTAACCTGCATATTCAAATAAAAATCCACTGTGACGTTATCTTAATTCTTCAGGAAGGTTAAGCCCTTCAAAAGCAGAAAGATCTACTTAAAATCTATTGTTGTGTTGAAATCCATGTAGGCAATTCACTTCTCAGGGTGCCTTACACTCAAGTGTTCTTTACCCGCAACCTTCACTTTTTTCCTTCCTTACCACTTTGTCCTTTTTGAATTTTTAATATGTTGTCAGCAGAAAACAGCTTTGACTCTAGCACTAGAGGAAATTACATTGTTGTTGTTATTATTATTATTATTGCCTCCTGACACAGGCAACCAAGCTTGACTGTTCTGCCAGAACTTCATAGTTTCATGGAAGTTCCTTAGGTCTGAAACAGTAGTTCTGAAGGTTTAATTTTGAAAGGTTTTTTACTATACCTTTTAATGGTGAATGTTATATTACAGATTATATTCTTACTAAAATGTCCATTGTATAGTAAAAGCTTTGTAGAAAAAGCAATGGTACTTCCTTATTCCTCAGAGAAAACTCCTTATGTAAGAGTAATTGACATTTTACCAAATATTTGAGAAACCCAAAGTTATTTATTCTTTGGTAATATATTTTCAGGATATGCCTAGAAGGAATTAGGTGTGATCTTTGAAATTCTGTATATTTTGCTATTTATTTTTTAATTCCTTAAGAGACTATACGACTTAAATGCTATTTATGAAAGAAAAAAATTCCTTATCTTTAATTTCAATATTTAAACTTAAAAGAGGAAAAAAATGGGCAGTGTTAGGTAGAATTTTAACTTCTCTACTGTAGGATGCTGGCAAATCATCAAGTCTTATGGCAGGAAAACATATATAGAATGAATTACTAGTCTTTGACTTGAATTATTATGGTATACTTCCTGCTAATTGGTTTTTACCAAAGAGAGAAGAGGGCTTACAATATTGCTTTTTTTGCACTTGTGCCTGTGTAATTTCTTCTTTCATTGTAGTGTTACATGGGTTTTATATGACATATAAATGATTAACTGAATTTTTTAATTCTGTTATCGTTTGCTTTGATAATTTCACAGAACTGTTAAGACTTTTAACTACTGCTATTACTGTTACTACTGAGTGTATTCTTGAAGGATTTTAAATAAAAGTACTGTAATTGGTGTCTCAGTTATGAGATATAGCCAATCTATTCTTGAAGTGTAGATGTTTCATTGGTTACTGTGCACATCAATTTTTGATGTATATGATAGGCTTTAGTTAAGAAAATCTAAAACGTTAAAATGTAGAATATATATTGTTCTGTTACATTATTATGCTGTGCAAGATAAGCTTAAGACAGTACTAAAATATAAACTAAATGGTAAATATTGTCTGTAAAATGATATTTTTAGATTTGTGTTTTATAAATTTGAAATAAATTGACATGTTCTATTAATTTGATTCTCATCCATGAATAAATAGCTTATACCAAAATATACATAAATATTTTTATCCGGTTACTTGAAGACTAGGTAGTCTCTGTAGGAAATTATATTCAAAGTCCCACTCAGAGTAATTGTTTTAGTTCCATATTAATAACTCCGTGTGACGTCAGGTATCTTAAATTTGAATAGTGTGTAGTATTACAATTGCAGTTGTTATAATTTTAAAATGTGAATAGAATATTACTGTTTTCTAAGACCATTTTATTAATTCCTGGCTTGTTCTATAAAGAAAAATCTAAAGGTTTTAGTAGGTTCCTCGTTTTCGGAGTAAGTAAATCTACTTCTAAATTTCCAGCATGGAGAAATAAATGCTAATTACAACTTAAAGCAAATAGCAATCTAGAAGCAGCCTCCATTTGCAGAAAAAGGTCTATGAGACCTTTGCACCCAGGGAAAAGCAGTTTAATCTTGCACTAAAATTAAATTATTTTCACCAGCAGTTTACAATGTGTTGTATTGATTTGTATACATTGCTTGTTACAGGCATCTGAAACCCCTCTGCTCTGAGCTAATCAGCAACTTTTCCATTGCTTTCCTTGCCCATGAACCCTGCAGTTGTGCTGCCCGGGCAGTGCCAAGCTACCTCCTGTCTTCTTTTGAACACCCCCTCCACATCAGGCAGTGGGTGTTTGCCAGCCTGACTTCTGGGAGATCAAAAGTTGCTTCCAAATCTCCTTTTTACCCGCAGAACAAGCTATTGAACAGCTCATTGGCACATTATTTTTAAACAGCTAAATATGAATAAACAGCCAGCTTAATCTGTTGTCTTTTGTGTGCCTTTGGAAACCTCCACCCACAGCTGACTGTTTTCTGGCCAGCCCTGACACCAGGAGAGGCAACGCAGAGATGTGGGTTTGAGGCAGCCCAGCTTCAGGTGGAGAGGTGGGCACAAGCACATGTCTGCCCATCCCTGTGCTGTGATAGCTGCCTACCCAAGCCTTGAAACCTGGAGCTTTAGCACAGCTGACAGTTCCAGAGCAGGAACTCCAGACTTCAGGCCTGATGTCTTCCAGTGCATAAACACAGCAAGCCTTTCAGAACAGCTGCTTTAGAGTGGGCTATGAAACACGAATTGTAAATTGGTCGCTAACCATTTTTTTCACAGGCTCTAGCACAAGAGACAGAAAATGACAAAAGTTTCTGAGCAGGTCTCAATTATCATCCTTGTCTCCTGCTATCCCTTAAGGTTATTTATTGAAAATTATTTTTTAAGGGCTGCTTTTTCTTTAATATGTGTCACGGTTTAACACTGGCCTGGCAATTAAACTGAATGACAGATGCTCTCTGCCCAAACCAGGACAATGTGTATTACATTTTATTGACAGCCTAAATTCACATTACTGTTGCATGTAACAGTGGAAATTTTAATCTGTTCTTGGAGTCAGTGCCTCAGACTCTGTTCTGACTTGACATACATACACTTCAGCTCCATCAAGATCACAGAGATGCTGGTTAGCAATGAGTGTGAGCCCAAGGCTCCAGACTAATTACATTCCAGGACAGGAAGAGAAGCTGAAAGGGAGCTAAGGTTTAAAGCCTGATTATATTTAGATCTTCACTGAATACTCTGTTTGCACTTGTTAGTATTTATTCCACCATTAGCAGAATATTTAGCCTTATTTAACTCATATTTAGCAGAATTTCTTCTAAAATGTGATGGATGATCTAGAAATACAGACAAACTACTGACTTAAGAAAAAATATTAATGGTTATTGTAACTCTTTTAAGGTATTTTTCACTATAAACCTTTTTTACTGTCTACCTGCAACTCTGCATGCGTTAGAGATCCCAAGGATTATGTAGAATCTGAACTGTGCTGATGACTTTCTAACACAGTTCATGTAAAGCAATCTTGAAAATAAGAGATCATTAAAATTAAAATCTGGGATACCAAACCAGCTGCAGGGTCTAGTGGGTCCTTTGAGTATATCCCAGTAACACTGAAGTATCTGAAAAAAATTGATGTGCTTTCATGAATCTTCTCATCTGCAATTTACTCAATATTTATTGGAAGGAGCACTCCTGGACAGAAATCTGCAGGAAGAAGTTCCTGCCATGCTCACCACACTCCCTGTTTTGGAGGCAGAGTTCGCCAGAGAAAATACTAATCAGTTTTTAAACTTCACGGCACATTTACAGAAAATAACCCTGTGAGATTTGTACATCTTTATCTTATCATAGGAAAGAGGGATTGTTGACTAATAGTATGATAGAGGCAGAAGATCAGGAGGATATGGCTTTGTATGGCTTTTTGTGCATCAGTGTGTCTGTCACACCCAGCAAGAAAGAGGCTGGTGTCCTGCCTGTTGATCATGAGCAAGTGGGCACCGACAGGAAAAAAATCCTTCCTTTCTACCCCTGGGAGTTAGGGATTTGTTGTGTCAGAGGGTGCAGAGCAGCACTTGACAAGAGCCTTCCACAGGCTGGGGAAGGCAAGCAGGCAGTGTTGAGAAAAAGATACACCACTTCTCAGGTGATCTCCTGGGGATGCAAAAGAAGAGGCTGTCACTTTGGAAACAGCAGCAGCAGCAGCACAGTTCCAGAGAGGCATGCCATTTAATTTTAGCTAACAAAAGAGTCCTGTGTATGGCAGAAGTGCTAAATCTAGTAAGGACGAGCACATCCCACACTTTGGTGCAAGATCTCTGGTGTTCAGCATTAGGAATCATGGTTTACAAAAGCTGGTTGTACTTTAAAAGCTGTGCTGCCTATGGGCAGAGTTTGTCACTGATCTATTTATTAAATGCATGAAGAAACAAATGGAAAATAATAATCTGTAGGTAGCATAATTTCTTGAAAAGGTAAACATTGAGGAGATACACAAAGAAAGATCAAATCTAACTAAGGCAGAATAACAGGCAAGATCCCTGAAAGGAGAAAGATGGACATGTTGATGGCCCATAGTACAAAACTGTTTTAAAACTACTGCTCAGGCTTTATTCTGGTTGGCCCTTTGCCTTTGAATAAATCTTCCTTTATCAAGACTAATTATACTGCAAAAGGATACAAGGGCTCTGACTGTTTAATAACCCAAGAACTCTGCTACCACAATGCAGTTCTGTGATGAGTTTGGTTCACTAACAACTCAAGACATGACCAGAGCTGAATTTTGCTCAGAATATTTACCATAAAATTACCTCAGATTTTAAAATAATACTAAAAAAAAAAAAAAAACCAAACAACCACAAAACAAGGAAAGAAGTCTTGTGCTGCTTCTCCAAATCAACCAGAAAGTGTCTGTGATTGTTATTAAACTCATCACATGAAGAACTTATTTCCCATCATGATGGAAATGCATTTTTCTGTGAAACATTTGGAGCTGGCCCCTGTCAGGGACAGGATACTGGCCTGGATGAGCTCTGGCTGTGATGCAGGATGGCAGCTCTTCTGCTCAGCTGTCAAATGTCTCTGCACAAAAGAGTCTCTGCAAGATAAAGAGGTGTCCTCAGGAAGTGCTCTCCCTCCAGCCATAGTTATCGTTCATTTTGATGTGGTTGATGACAGCACATCGGTTTTACAAACCTGCTTCTTTCCCACAAAATATGATGCATTTTCCAAAACTTATAAAAGAGTACTTCAGCCTGCCTGGAGTGATAAATACCCAGAGATCTTAGTAATTTTAAAGCTGTCTAAAACCAAAACACTCTAGGCAGCGACCTTTCAATTCAAGGTTATATCTCAATGCAAAAGCCATGAATTGTTTTTCATTCCACTTCAAACCTTGCATTCTAGGGAGATGCTAATTAGCTAAACATGTTCATTTTCCAGAGGTCCACCTTTGGCAACCTGTCTTTGGCACACCAAAACAAGGGTGAAGAGTCGCTTCTAACAGAACCAGAGACTTGAAGGTCCTATGGAAACTGACACCAATTTTGTGGGAAGTGGATGGCCACTGGGTGCAGCTACATCTTTCCCAGAGCAATGGGGACTTCAGGGTTTAAGTGCCAGGATGAGCTGGGTGCTCTGGGGCTTCATGGCAAGGCTAAACATGTTGTACTGAGGGGCAGAAGCCATTTGGCTCATCACTCAACTTTTCTGAAAAAGAAAAGGCAGACTTCTGACCCCCTGAGGAGGGACTGGCACTGCTCACCCCCTCAAGGGCTCTGAGTTCACAGCCAACACCAGCAGCAGAGTTCAGAGCTCAGCAGATGAGGCAGTACTGAAAGGACCCTTTTGTGGGATTCATGCAACTGCTGTGCACACTGTAGATTGCTTACTCAGTGTTAGCTAAGTGTCCTCTCAAGGATCTGAGGAGTGCATCTCTCAGAAGACATTTTCCTAGTCTCATTTATTCCCACTATTCTTTTCTTATTCTCCCTCTGCTTTCTTCTGTAAATGCTAACACGAGCTCTTCAGAGACTAATGTGTGTTTAAAAATCCTTGCTTATCTTTATATGAAAGCTTCTTTAGTTCACTCTGTCCTGTGGAGGTCCCTACTCCCGCAAGCTATATAAACATAGACAACAATGTATAGCATTAGGATTTTAAAAAGAGCAAGATGACTGTATTCACAATGTTGTTAGCACCAGAAGAACGGAACCAACTATTTTGAAGGGGGCTGAAGCACAAGACCCTCAGCCCAAACTGAAGATTTAAAACACCTCTAGCTCACCAAGTATATTTTCAGAGAGTTGACTTTTTTGGCTTCTTCCTCTTCCTTTGTCCTTGTGTGTACACACCATTGTCTTACTATGAAAAGACAGCTATGGATGACCAAATAAATATATGCACTATGGCTGCTCCCATGGTGTATCCTCTAACCCCCATCACCCCTCCAAGAAGCCAAGAACCATTCATTCCTTGTTCTCTTAGATGACTAACACAGGGACCCATATGCTTTTTCTATAGCAGGCCTCCAGAATTTATCTGGAAAAAGAACAATTAACACCCAAGAAAAATAGTGGGGGGTTTAGTGTTTTTTTCCTTCTACCTCATGTTTCCAAATAAAGGTTTACATGAGCTCCAGAGATGTGTACACAGAGGAATATTTTTATGACATCAGCCACCCCTCTGCATGCTGGGAAAATCCCAGCTGTAGCATCCCCCCAAAAATATTTGTCTCAAAACAGCCACCCTGACAAAATGGACATTGTGCTTGGGTGGAGGCCTCATTTGATAACCCACCTGGACTCTGTTCTCTCAAGACCTTCATTTGGGTAACCACCCTGATAAATGGGGCTCTGGTCTCACAAGAGCAGTCCCTCCTTTAGTGGCTGTCCCGATAAGCTGAACACTGTCCTTGCAAGGGGAGCTCTGTTTGATGGCCACCCTGACAGACAGGACACTGTCCTTACTCAATAAGGGACAGGAGCAGGTGAGCTGTGCCCCGCGGAGGCAGAGTGACATCTTGTGTGTGCCCTGGCTAAAGCCACTGGAGAGGGTGCATGTGCAGGAATAAGAGTTATTACTCAGTCATCCCATCTGGAGGGGCCAAGGAGAACACCTGGCTGTGCAAGATATGCCAAAGCCCCCCCAGAAAGCTGGGTCAGGAGCTGTAGAAGAGGCACACTCGAAATGTTGGATGTGTGCCCACCATCCAAGGACCTGAACTTCCTACCAAGATCATTATTGGATCTAAGGGTGGTGATAACTTTCCTGTCTCCCCTGTTTCTTTAGTTTCTCTCTCTTTCTCTCTCTCTCTCCCCCCTTATTTTGTCACATGAGGGTAACATAATTTCCAACTTCATTAAGTTTTACAGCTCATAACTTTGTTAAATTTTGTTAGTTGTAACCTGTTGTTTTCACAATTTCCTTAAATTTTCTAAATTATAATCCATTGCCTTGAAAGTCTAGTTTTGCTAAGTTCTGCCATTTGTGATCCATTGCTTTGAAGTACCATGATTTCTAATTCTGCTTGTTGTAACGTGACATGCTTTATAATCTTACTTACTTTTAAGTAAAGTTGTGTTTTGTACAAACCTCTGGGGTAATAATCTTACTTCTAGAGTACTGTGCCGAGAATTCCCAAATGGATTGTTAAAAGATATTAATTAAAGGAGGAGAATTTGGCCCAGCTGCACCTATACTCCTCTCTGAAGGAATTTAGAGAGCAAGGGGGTTCAGTCCAAATCTCCCTGGGTTGACCCCCACTCCAGGAAACTCTACCTGTACCCATTCTGTGGGATGTGATATTGGTTTGGCCCCCACCTCTGGGGAGCTGTGCTGACTTTGTGAGATGTGACAGTGCCACATCCACCTTGTGGGTCGTGACACCAGCCTATCCAGAGTGGTCTTCAGTTAATGCAAAACAACCCCACAGCCATTAAGTTTTAATTGGTAGGTAAAACCATTCTGTCTTTTCGTGATCTTGGAGGTCTTTTCCAGCTGTGACAATTTTGTGATTCTGTGTCATTATCCCCCACTGTTGCTCAGGATCTTCACACCAGTTCCTCAGTTCTATTCTCTTGTTGCTGTTATTAGGATCTCAAAATCTAAAAGCAGAATAGACTTCCAACTTCTTATAGCCAGGAAATGTATAGCTGAATGTTAGGAAAAAAAGGAAAAAAAAAAAAAAAAAGTGTCAAAAATATAGGTACCCTGAGATTTTACCAACACCTCCACTAGAAGAAACTTGCTAAAATTCTCCTGAGTGTGAATCCCTTTAGAAAAGGAATCTAACAGCAAAAGAAGACAGGAAAAGCTGTGCATGTATGCTTCAAGGTGCAAAGCACTGTAAGAGCAAGCTTTGCAAAGTTTAAAGCTCTCTATTCACCCTCCTGACTACTATCATCAATGGGCTCAAAGAACTTTATAGTGAATGCACATTTGGCTGGCAAAGCAGAGAAATCTTAATGCCAGCCATTACTGCAGTAGTAGCAGAAATGCAGCCTTTCTCAAGGATGGCAATGTCAAAAAAGCAATGGTGTGACAGCACCACAGTCTACAGTTATCCCAGCTAACATAATGGATGTATCCGATCCAAAACTGTGACCAATCTATCTTCAGCAATTGGACCTGCTGAGAAGCAAGTTAGGAATTTTCAGTACTCCTTGTACAGCAACACTTCAGAGAGTTCCCTTTAGTGTATCACCTTCATGAAAGATAGGCCAATAAAAAATATACATGGAAGAGTCTTTGGTGTGATTGTAATATCCTAATTTACAACAGAATCAAAGATAAAGCACAAGAAATATCACTGTTATTTACGAGATCAGGAGAATATAATCTGAAAGTGAATCACAGAAAAGCATTAAAAAGTCCCACTTTGTCAAAAAGATGGGGAAACCACAGTCTAGGTGGCAACACTCTGCCAGGATTTATTTAAATGCAGCATATATCACATTACAGCAAGACCTCCCAAAACCTGAAATAATACCTTAACACTTGACATACAACTTTAACACCACCAGAAATAGATGACTTGCTGGCACCAGAGAGAACAGCACTGTTACAGGGAGAAGCTCCATGAATGCAGACGAGGGCACACACATCCATGTGGCAACATTTCTGTTTAAGCAGGGGAAGGCAATATTTGTGGGTGTCAGAAATTTTGCAAATTCACAAAGGGAATGATTGAAAAGACAGAAATATGGCATGGAAAAATAGCATGATAGAAGACTGAAAAAAACCCCAACATGTGTAGAAACATGAACAGACAATTGCCCCCAGCTGTTCAGTGATGACTGGAAAAGAAGATAAAACAAATCAAATGAGACTCTATTAGGACAGCCAGTCCTTGAGAAGAACTTAGGAAATCTGGTTAACTTGCAGAATGACAAAGTATTCTTGGCTACTAAAGTCTTTTGGAAGGAAGAAACAAAGTTAACTCCAGAGTATGGACTGCAGATACAGACCACCAATCATTACAACTAAAACACATCAGTGTCTCTGGAACAGATACTCAGGAGACCTCTGGGAATGGCACAGAGAGCAAGAACGATCAGAAAAGAGTTAGAGACTGTTTCCTTTGTTCAAAACATCAGAAAGCAAGGATGGGTAAAGCCTGATGCACCTAACAGAGCACAGTGGGTGTTGGTGGACAATCTTTCTTAACTCAGGGGAAACCATTACCTGCTGATAGTTGATTGCTTTGGTAATTTTTCAAACTCAATCAAATGACATAGGAGCCAACAATACAGCAAATAAGGCTGTAAAGGTGCCAGGCAGTAAGGGGAGATATGTACAACAAAGAAACTTCAACCTTCCGTATGGTTTCACATCTATGCATCCCATTTAGCCTCTCTAATTTGTTGAGAGCAAGGTGTTTCTTATTAATTTGCTGTATACTTTCTCCTAAAATCTATGGTTTACAAAGCTGGAGCCACCATCTGGCATAGAATGGGTAAGTGTAGGAAGCCTAATGTTAGTACCAAGTTCAGTGGGATGATCCAGCCCCTGCACATAAACTGTATTGGCATCTCTTGGGCCTTGGCTGCCTGATTGAAAAATGACCTGCAAAATGCTTTTCTGGCACTTTTACCAACACCTAACATTAAAACACAGTGGCTTGTTGAACTGAGTATAAGTGCAAGAAATAAAAAGAAAGTGCTATTGCTGCTTGGCTGGAAGTTTTGCAGCAGGATCTAATCCAGGAATCCATCTGTGCTCAGTGATTTTCTTGAACAAAAAGGCTGGTAAAGGAGGGACAGCTGGCAGTGGAGATGCAATAGGACAAGTTCTTGCTAGATTCTGCTTTCAGCAAGACCCTGAATGCTGAGAGCCAGTCTGAAAGTCCCTTGCTGTAGTTTAGTTTCTTAATTGTTTTGCCCAAATTAAAGCATCTTTTCCTTAATTCTGACCAAGAAGTCTGTAAGGACAACATCAGAACTATTCCTGTAAAAGCAGGAGTGTGACTTAGCTTACTCAGTAAATACCTTCTTGTGCAGATAAGTGGATTAGAGATGGTTTATGAATGGGGTGGATGTTCATACCCATGAGTTACCAAGTGTCAGTGTTTAACAGATCAGGGATTGGCAGAATTTAGTCAAGTAGCAATCAACAACAAACATCTGTGGGATTTAATGGATCTGCACAGAATGAATGTTTCAGACATGCACAATCCACTCTCCATATTATCCTTGACCCAATGGTCAGAAATCTGAGAAAGATACAAAAATAGTCAATCAGCTACTAATCAAAGCAAACTAAGGTTGTCAAGGCCTTCCCTCAGTTTACTAAACTACTGAACATAAGCAAAACCTGTGAGTTGTTTTGAATGCCAAGAGTTTGGCATCATCAAAGCAACATTTGATCACTGGAAGATGGGCTAGAAATTGTACTTTGATAAAAAGTGTCAAATCACTTAAAACTTTCACAAGAAATGTCAGTACTGTGACAAGCAGCCTAATATGATCTGTCCTCACCATAATTAAATCAGCAGAACATTCTAATTTTTATGTACACAGAAGGGAAAATGCAGGGAAAAAGGAAACTCCTTGCCCTCACATGTGCAATATGCAGCCAGCAACACTGAAAGAGCAAATGAAGAGAAAATGCATGCAATATTAGCAGGCCCTGGGAACCTCCTGCTTAACATGTAGAAAACTCCAATATAGATAACCCAAGGACAGATGATTTTTTTTTTTTTTGCTATAGCTACAAGAATAAAAAGCATCACTTTCTTCAGATGGAAAAGAAGATTTAAATGCCCAAGCAAAGGATTATGGTATATTTGGACAATGTTTCTAAGAATACCTGAAGAATTCCTTTGCTTATGAGAATGCATGGCAAGACAAAAGCAAACAGTCATATGGATTTTTCAAGCAAAGAAGAGGAAATTAGATTCTCCTTAATCTTTTTTCAAGTTCCTTGAGCTGAGCTGTGAGCAGACCATTTGTTTGAAAAGTTTGTTAATAAAAAGTCTGTTTAGTTTAGCTCACCCTGTATGGGTCTCCATTCCTTCACACAGCCTAAATAGAAGTAATAAATTAATGTTTATATTCGGGTATTTGCCCTTTCTTTCCTCAAAACATAATTTCTTTTACACTCTTGCTAACACTGCTATATATGCAAAGCTTAAATATAGAGTAAATTTCCAGTTGAAAATATAAGTTAAATACAAACAGTGGATAGACAAGGCTATCCTTTCCATAGGCATGGCTTCTGGGAGAAGGAATCTCGGATTCTCTTGTTGAACAGTGGCAAATTTGGGATGAAAATAAGATACTGGAAATAAGCAAAAAGATAACCCCATGGTTATATCTGGGAGATTCCTGGTGTTTCTCCTTCACAAGGGGAAAGAAGAGAGGAGATGAAATTTCAATGGTGAGCAAAAGGGCTCACATTGCCTTTGATCTCAGGAGCTTTTGAATTCTATGTAGGCCACATGCCCATTGCAGATGAAGGGCAGAGAGGCCTTGGTGAGAACAATTACTGCTGCTTTCTGGATCTCTGCTCTCAGCACATCCAGGAGCATGTGCTTTAGGTGGCCAGGAGAGCATGTGTCACCAGGTTAGCAGGAAAGGAAGCAGCTACAGCTAAGGTTCAACAGAACAAGGAAAGAAAAGGTTTGGGTACCAAGCTACGAATACCCAGTTTTGTAGGAATCTCACCAATGCCAAATCACAGTGAATGAGTTCTCATTCAAGCTGGGCTTGGGAGCAGGTGTACTGTACCCAGAGGAAACAGGAACAAGCCAAAGCTGGAAATTCAAAGCCCACTTCAACCATGTCTTCTTCAGTTCTTGGAAAACAGCCTCGGTAAATCTCTAGTCTCATCATCATGACAGTTCTCCCATCTTGTTGGCTAAACAGTACCAGCACTAAATATAGGCCTCTTTGGCATGCCAGCAAGAGCTTGCCAAGCATGAAGGAGAGCAATTTGTCCTTCCTGAGAAGACACGTGCCACCATCAGGCATATGGTACAAAGCCAGACACAATTCACCCCAGAATGGAAAAGAGCCTGATATGTTCCCACACTGCCATGTTCCCTTACTTGTAAGATGGAGGATAATTAGGACGTTCTACAGCACAATTTTTTTTCCAGGTAAAAGCCACTCTTTGTAAGAGAACTCATTGAAATGAAATGTTAAGAAGTAACATAATTAAAAAAACCAAAAAACAAAAAACAGGGAGTAATCTGGTGAACCTTCACACCATGTTTTAAGATCCTAAGCCCACAGATGAGACTGCTCCAGCTCTGATTACTTGTAATATATAAATTGGTATGTATTAAGCTCTGTGACAAACAAATTGTCACAGCTGTCAGACTGGGTCACAGAGAAATGAGCTGCAGTTGAGAGTGAATTGGCTTATCCTTTAAAAAACAGGCATGCAAATAAACAATTTACTGTGGAAGATCCATTTAATGTAATACATCAGTTAATTTTGCTCAGAAAATGAGCTAATCCTGGGGAGAGACCCCCAACTTCTTTGTGAATCTCTTCTGATGAATCATATTCTTGTAAATTCAGACAGACTGGTCCAGTTTGAAGTAGCTTAGTCATCTACAGGGTCCCAGAAGAGACTTTAACAGAAAAATATGAAATTTACATTTCTTCAGGAGCCCCAATCTTTCCTCCAAGAAAATAATCAGTTTTAGTTTTACACTAGGAAATGATTCCTTGCAAAAATACTTCCAAAGAATAAAATGTTAGACTTTGAACAGTGAAAGCTGGTCAGGCACAAAGGTCCATAAGCATGCATATACTTTCAAGATAATTAGCTAGGACAACAGAAGAAATCACCCAGATCTGGAAAAGGTAATTGCTCTGTTATTGTCAATGCAGCAAATATATTCAGAGATGACCAAAAGAAAAGAAGGAAATCAGCAGTGACTGTAAGTAGGTCTATACACACATATATATGTATTCTATACAGGTTCCCATGTAATGAGCTATTCTAGATATGTTCAAAGAACTATTTTTTCTAGTTGAAAAGTCTGAGGAGAAGGAGGGTAAAGTGCACTGGAACAATAGAGAGGATTTTTGTGCTAAGCAAAGAGCTTTGCACTGGAAATTTTTTTTAAATTTGAACCTACAGCTATGTAGTATTTGCCACAAACAACAGATGAGGAGTTAGAAAGTTAGTTAATTAAGGGATCATCATCTTTCAGCGGGAAAATCAGAAATGTCACAACAGGAGCAAAAGGCAATAGGACCAGCAATTCAAAAGGTTAGGTGCCCTCTTGCAGGCTGAGAACTACTAGTGCAATTACAGTGGCTGTGATGTTTTGACAGATTCAGCATTGTGGACCTTCCTCTGTTGTAAATACTATTTGCCACAAATGGCTTTGAAACTGTCCAGATGTGGAAGAGTTCTCATGCAGAGCCTGGTCACATCTACTGGACTGTCCTTGGATCCTGGAAGTGGGTGCTGACTCTTCTAGCAAACTGAAGCTGAAGGTTGGCATTGAGATGCTCAGAACCAGACAAGGTGGTACTCCAGGTAGAAAAGGGTCAGAGAAAAAAAAGATTTATGGGTTTGAAGGACTTTTCCTCCCCTTCCCTTGGAGTAGTGAAAGAAAGTGAGTGCTCTTTGTCTGGAAAACAGCTATTAGGCACTCACCTTTATCCCAAGAGTCAGACAATCAGTATTGCAGTGTGCTCATTCTCTTTAGATTTTGCTTCTTGGGTTGCTTGGAATAAAAGTGGCTTTTCTGTCCTACTGTGTAAAGATATTTCTGCCATATAATACTTTTTTTCCAAGGATAAGGTCATCTTACTGTGCCAAGAAAACTCTTTTTAAGGCTACAGAATGAAGTAATTCCAAAAATGCACTGGGTTTTATTTATGTTAATACATAGTTTTCTAGCATTCTGTCTAGCCCAAGGCATTGTTGATATTGACATGAATACACACTTGGCTTCCAAACAGGCCTGCAATTGTAGCTTACCCATATTAAATATAAAAACTCTAAAAAGAACCAAACACCAAACAACCAATTGTTAAGACATCACTGCATTCTAATCACTGATCAGAAGGTTCTAACCTGTTTTCAAAACAGATTTTGAGAGGGTTTCAGCTGTGGCCACTTCTTAAAAATCACAGATCTGCACACCCCTGCTTGTCCTGTTTCACCAGAGAGTGAATAATCTTTTCCATGTTTGAGTTATAACCATTTTAGCAGAGCAGCTCAGCCTCATTTTGTAATTTCTTCTGGGTGAGTAATTCCTCCTCACCCAAGTAGTCCCATTGAGTTTCCATTTGAGCAAGAAGTTGCAGGATCAGGACCTTTCACCCCCAGCACTGCCTCTTTTTAGGGTGTAACTAGTTTTATTCTATTTTTATTCTCCAGCTTCCAGGCAAAAAAATGTTGACATCTAAACTGAGGAATGCCAATAATTAAGACACAAAAAGAAAATAAAAGTAATCTATTAAATTATGTTGAATTTTTTCAAGCCATAGTACTTTTAAGCAAGGATATGTTTATACAATGGAGTAATTTTTAAATATCCAAATGTTTTAAAAGTTAAAATACTAAATGCTGCACATAATTAAAATGAAGTAATGTTAAATGCATTACTAAGTCACAGATATATTTATTTTAATAGACACTTTGGTAGTAAATATCTTAAAATACATTCTAGCACTGATTATTCTGTCTCCAATAAAATATGCTCTTCCATGAGCATTTAGAACTTTTCCTACGTTTTCATAAATTTACAAGCAGAAATAAAACCCTTCCAGGGACACAATCCTTATCTACTCCTTAAAACAACTTGGGTATATGTCAGGCTGTACTTATCTATTAAAAAATTACGGACACCAGTCACTAGTGACAGGGGTCATCCTGTGCTTGGGAGCAGCTGTGTTCATGTCCCTGCTGGTGGGACAGAGTGCACCTCCAGCAAGCTGGCAGAGGGTACAGAACTGGGAGAAGCTGTTGGTACACCTGATGGATGTGCTGCCATCCGGTGGGACCTTGACAGGATGAAAGCTCTCCAGTACTTGTACTGGGACTCCCCGGGACAGGAGATCCATGGAGAAACCCAGTGAGCCCAGCCCAGGGCCATTGATCAAGGGCATTCAGCAGCTGGCACAGAGAGAGAGGCTGAGGGAGCTGGGACTGCTCAGCCTGGAGATGGAGCCAGACTGTTCAGCAGTGCCCAGCAACAGCACAAGAGGTGACAGGCAGGACCTGAAGCACACAATCTACACATTCTCCAGAGCTGCCTGCCAGCCTCAGCTGCTCTGTGATCCTGCTTTTTTCTCTGTACTTTAAAGACTAAGAAACATTGTTCTCATGTCTTTTTCACCCATAATTAAGTTACCATTTCACAGGAGAAAATAATACGAAGCTGATAGGACTTGACCTCAACATCTGCATCAGGAGACAGTTTTTAAGCAGCTTCAGTAAGCTCTGTATCAGTTCTGCACACGATGCACTGAAACACTGACAGGATACAAAAGGTTTTCACTTCTTGTAAAATCTAGCCATAATCAAAGCCTGCTGTTTTCTGTGAAGGCAAACC
The DNA here is from genome assembly GCA_023637945.1 of Phaethornis superciliosus. Lineage (NCBI taxonomy): Eukaryota > Metazoa > Chordata > Aves > Apodiformes > Trochilidae > Phaethornis > Phaethornis superciliosus. The sequence goes on from JAJQWJ010000001.1 coordinate 14,465,706, forward strand.
AGTTTTACTGCAATACAATCAATCCTAGGTCTGTGTTGCCCTTTGTAATTTAAGAGATTTGTGCCATTTCCATGGCAGAAAGAAGTGTGTCCAGATGTATGCCAAATCTTCCCTTACAAAGGGGCTGCCTGAGGAGGCAGAAGCCTGCAATGCTGCACTCCTCTTGCTTGATGTCTTTCACTCAAAGGATCTCCACTGCCCAAAGGTCACTGCTCTTATTTTGGCAATCAAAATCACAGTTGCTATGAAACCTAAATTTATTTGGCAACTGGGCACATTAGATCCCAAGACATGATTAGCTGCAGTTCTCTAGGATGGCCCCTGCCAGAATACAATGCCTAACAGTCCCAGGAGAGCCAATGCGCTGATGTCTGTCTGCCCTGGTCTGCTCTCCCTCCCCATGCCTTTCCTCCTTTCTTGCCATCCATCTAGGCCCATCTAGCAAAGGGAACAGTGCTGCCAGCATCAGATACACAGTAACACACAGAGGTGCAGCTGGAGAAAAGGTCTGCAAGGAGTCAGTCCTTCCTCCTGGTCTGTTGTGTTACTCCCTTCTCTCTGCATCTCTGTTGAAAGAGTAAGGAAGAAGGGCAAGAACTGGTAGAGTCACAGAGAGCTGTCTGACTCCTGGAAGCAGACCAGATTTGCAGATGTGCCTGACATGGACCTTCCCAGGGCAGATGAGATCTCTGCAGTTCCAGCTCATGTTTCTTTCCTTCCACTTCAGCTGCATTCATGACTGGGCTTCTCCATCTCTATTAATCCATGAAAAATTAATGCCATGAGGAGGACTATGAAGCTAGGTTATCACTTTCTGTATTAAGAAAAAGATCTCATCCTGATGAGTATCACATTGGAAGCTGGCAAAGGCAATAGTGTGGCACTGATCAAACACTGAAAATTTCCCCGTGCACTCCATAATCATCATCCTATTCTTCAATAAGGATAAAACCAGCTGGACCTTGCTGCCAGCTCGCACAGGATAATCTGGCTGCCTAATGCTAGAAAAACAGGATATTCACTGCCTCCATCTTTTCTTGTCTACTCCTGTTCAAGGAATCTGTAACACATCCCTACTGCAGTTTTGCCAGCCATACCTTGACATTACTGAGAAGGATTAAAAGCTGAGAACTTCCTCTGAAAAATGACTCATCCTGCCAAGGCCTTGGTTGGTCAAGGGGAATTTTCTCACTCAGATATACCCATATTTCTGTGCCTGCACTCTTGCTGCATTCCTTTTTCAGTATCTTCAGAAAAACAATATCAAACTAAGCATGTAGTTATTGCAGAATACCACAGATAGAAAGATGCTTCATGAGTGATTCTTACCTTTCAAAGTGACTGTTCTGGGACATTTTTTCCCCCTTGTCTTCCTTATTGAAAAGGCAGACAGGCTATGTTTTGAAGTCTCTGATAGTGTTTCCACACCAATGGCCTGTCCTAGGACCCTTTAGGGTGGGATTACCAGGAAAGATTTGGATCTTTCTAAGATATGTGCTCAGGAGAAGAAGGGGATATGAGTTTGAGAAACATGCAGATTCATATGGACTTAGAAAGCTGTGCTCTCTTTACAGATCCATTTGAGCTCAGAAGTCCTAGGATGCACTAGCTGATTGCTCTTGACAATCTATACAAACTGTATGAAAAAAGACTTTCCTTATTCTCAGAGCCAGATCTCTTAATAGCCACCAATCTTTCAGGTGTTCAGAGACCAAAATTTAGAAATACCTGACAGGTCGGAGATGTCATCAGGGGCAAGCCTACAGCTCTTGCATCTCTTGATTATAGTAACTTTTCCCTTTTGTTTCTGTTCCTTTTGGTTTTGTTTTGGAAGAAAAGAAGCATTCTGCAGTGCATGCCTAATATAGATGTCACTTGGTCAAATGACTTAGTAAGCCACCTTTGAAAACAGTTCCATGTAAAGGCCTGTGCTGGAACAGCAACTGTGTCTGAACACAAGAGACCTTGACAAGACCTTAGAGAAATGATATAATGGGATGGTTTGCATGGATGAAAGGACATTTTCAGATTGATTTTAACACACAAATAAAACCTTAAGTAACTGAGAGAAGAAGTTCATCAAGTGAAAGTGATCTTAGGGCAGAAACTTATGCTGATCTGAAAAACATTATGTAAATTTAATAGATATGTTGATCAAAGACCATGTATTTATTCAGGCAAGTTGTCCTTCATGGGCAGGTTCCACAGCTGAATCTGTTATCTTGCACAACAGATGCCTTATCAGCTTGAACCTCTCCATAGTTCCTTATGAAACTGTTGTGTTGCAAATCAGTCTGAAGCCTGATGTACTCTGGCTAGCCCCAGCTCATGAATGGCTCCTAAAAATTAATCTGCTATGATTTTTGGCAGCCTGAAAAATTGTCCTGCAATGTAGGCCCAGAGAGAGGGAATTCAGCAGATTGCCATCTCCCCTCTCTGTTACACTCAGCAGAATCTAAACAGAGCAAAGTTTCTGCCCTCTTGGCTCAGGATGCAGCTGCAGACACGCAGTCTTTAGAGGGAATGAGCATGAATATCAGCAGACTCTGAAAAAGGAAAAACCAACTGTTACCACCAGTTACACAGCTACCCTTTCAGCTCCACGTATGTAACCCTTGTTCTCAGCAAGTGGGCTCAGTTTGAGCAAGGATCAGTTACATGATAAAATATGAAAAAGTGCTGTTGCAAAAGTACTTGAATCTGAAAAAAGTACACTTGGAAATAAATAGGGGGCATTGGGAAATCACATTCTGGCAACTGCACAAAGTGTGTGCATTTCCCATAGAATTGAATAAAAATAGATTGTGCCGAAAACAACGATAAAAAACTCATGGGAATGCATGTCTGGTACTGTTTATATTCCACTCCTGGAGCTAAAGTTGGAATATCCAATGTGTGGTGCAATTCTGAATTTTACTTTAAAAAAATTAAATATTTGTTCCTTATAAAAGTACATGTGTATATAAAAATCATGTACTCTGTTTGATGATCCATAAGTCTGTATCAAATAGCCAGTCTTAACTCACTGCAAGCCAACTAAGTTACTTAACACATTGCAAGCCAACTAAGTTGCTTACACTGTATCCCCAGAGTGATTGACATGATGGGGTCTTTAGTTTCTGCAGAAATAGAAACAGTAATGTCATATACAGACATATACATATATGTGTGTATTTATTTATACATGCACACACATACTTCCCTGAGAGAGAGATTAAGAGACAGTCTTTCTGGTCCAGAATCTGTAAAGGTCATTACATTTAGATTATTTTTAAATAAAATGCACATTTACAAGTTCTTATAAACAAACTGTCCTGAGACAAACTGGAGACTTTGCACTTCAGAGAAGAGCTATGAAGTATCCACCTTTGTCCTTTAAGGTCTGCTGGATTGAATTAAGTTTCTTCTCTGAAGCGTAGCTCTCACAACTACAGACACACATCTCACACAGACGAGGCAACATCTGAACCCCTCTTGACTGATGCCTTTAGCATGCAGAAGTGTCTGTTACACACCCTGGCATGTCTACCTACCCAACCTAAGGTGTGTGCAGAGACACCCAAATTGAGAAAGAAACATATCTCCCATCAAGAATAAATACTAATTTCTTCTAGAAAATAATGAATAACAAATAAAACTCTCAGGTAAAAAACCCCACAAAAACAAACAAGAAAAACTCCAAGCAAAAACAATCAAGCAAAACAAACAAAAACAACCAAAAAGCCCAACAGTTAATGTCCACTGAAAAAGTTGTCTCTTCGTTAGTAGAAGACATCACTTAGAACCACATTCTCCACAGCTCTAAGCCCCCTCTTTTGGAAATTAACTCCTTAGAAACCTAAGATACTTCTCATAAAATATTTGTTTGAAGGAACTCTGGTAGTTAATGAGCACTTCAAGGAATGGACTTGTTGGGTTGTTCTCCATTCAGCAGCTGTTTCTACTTCTTTGGTCCCTGTTTCTGCCACACAGCAGATGATCTGAAGATTTCAGCTCTAAGCTCAGGACTAGTAAGAAGAGAAGGTTTGCAGGGAGAAGGCTGATTTTTCAAAACCAGATTCCTCATCTCCCTCAAGGAAATGAAAAGCAAAACTATCAGTTCACTATAGCTCCTTTTCATTTAAACAATACCCAAGCATCCACAGTGGTGACTGTAGGTTTTTAAAAGGATATTTGTACTATGATTTTCTCACTACTATTTAATAGTTCTTAAGATCTAAGAACAACTACATCTTCTGGAATATTTTTGTGTTCCTTTACAAACATAAAATAGTTTGACTTCCAAATAGAAGGTGTTGAGCCATCTCTGATCAACAAGACCAATACTCTCTGCCTTGAAGGGGCTAAAAGGAAGTTCTAGACAATCTAGACTGATACCCTCCATCACTTAGATCATTTAGTATAAACTTCTTATACAGAGCATAATAAGAAGAATTGCTTAGAGACTGTGAACTCTCTCTGTCTTTTCATCTCAAAGCATTTCCTTCAGCTTATGAATAACTTCCATGTTTCTTTTCTGCACATCTCTTACTTTTCCATATTCTTTTGAATATATGAACACCAAAACTGCAGGCCAGACACTTTTACTGGTCTCAAGGGTGCTTTACAAAGGGAAGATCGCCCACTTCTATTTTTGGTCTCCGTCTTGAAACCACCAAGAATCTCTTTAGCCCCTTTCTCTACTGAATTATACTGGGAATTCTAGTCAGGATGTTTCACAGTTCTGATCTCTAAACTCTTTCAGAAGCTCTGCTTTCCAAAATAAATTCCTTCAAATTCGGTAGAAATATCATGCACTCTTTCTTCTGAAGTCAATGAATTAGTATGTATCTGTGTAAATAAGGATTTTACTTAAATGGAGAAGCTATACAGACTGCTCTATGCTTTCCTGATCTTACGGATACAACCGTTCTGTCCGGGTTTTGTGTCATCTGGAAATTATATCAGCAACATTTATACTTGCTCCCAAGAGACTGCAGAAGGTGTTGAATAGAAGCAGCCTGCTGTCATTTCCTGGGGATCTTCTCCATCTGATGATGATTTCTGTTGTCACCTACTTGAAGAGGTATCTCTGCTAGCCACTTAACAGGTTGTATTGACAGCCTACAATGCTGTTTTTATAAACAGAGTAGGACATTGTATGAAATAATATCCTAAAAATAGCCAAAGTCTACTACATCTTCACTGTATCTTTATACTTTTAAAATGAGATTTTTTTTTTCATGGCAAATTGAACACTCACTATACTGATTAAAAATTCTAGATATTTTTTACTGAAATCACAGCTGATTGTGGGTGCCAAATTTGAGGCACATAATGAGGATTTTCTAAGAGAGGTTATCCCATTAGTTTCTGAATATTAAGGACCGCAAACAATAGATTTCAATGGAAATGAACAGCTGTTTGTTCACTGAATAACAACAGTCATACGCAAAGCTTGCAGTAAGGCACAAAGCTCATCACTTATATGGAAAGTCCAGTTTGGGGTTTGAGAAGGACTAGGGTGAGTGGAAAAATAAAGGTACTTGAGGTGAAAAGGTGTGATACTCTGTAATACTTCTGACTATAGTATCTCAGCACATGAGGTTGCTTAAAGACTTGTCTTCAAGACCATTGTAAGCCAAGTACTGAGAGGGTCATACAAGGAGGAGGAAAGAAGCACTTTTTCAAAGGTTATTGGGGTGCCACTTTGATGGGAGAAAACTCCTCAAACCATGTCTCAGCTTAAATTGATTGTGAGTTTGTACCAAAAATGTCAGAGGCTATGTCTTTTACAATGTTTCACCACTATTTTGTATCCTAAGATGGATTCCTTCCACCCCAAGTTTTGAGCTTGGCCTTTCTGGTGGGCAACGAAGCTGGTGAAGGGTCTGGAGAAGAAACCCTATAAGGAGAGGCTGAGGGAATTGGCAATGTTTAGTTTGGAGAAAAGGAAGCTGAGAGGAGATCTTATGGCTCTCTAGAACTACCTAAAAGGAGGTTGTAGGGAGGTGAGTGCTGCCCTCTTCTCTCAAGCAAATAATGATAGGATTAAAGGAAATTAAAGTTGCACCAGTTTATATTAGAAATTAGTAAGAATTTCTTTACTGAGAAAGTAGTTAGGTATTGGAACAGATTTGCCAAAGAGGTGCTGGAGTCACTATCCCTGAAAGTATTCAAAAAACATGAAGATGAGGCACTTCAGGACATTCTCTAGTGGGCATGGTGCTACAGATTTTGGTAAATATATTTTATATATTTTATGGGAGTGTGTGTGTGTGTGTGTGTGTGTGTATGTTGACAGTTGGATGTGATGATCTTAGAGGCTTTTTCCAACTGTGACAGTTGTGTTAGTCTGTGATTTTGCTTTCTCAGGGAAAACTCTAATTGGCATAAATAAGATTCATACCTGAGTACTGTAAATTGCCATTCTAGATTTGCATTAGGCAGGGGAAGAGCTAAGGGTTTTGAGTCCCCAGAGCAATATATATTTGTAGAGCAAAGGGCATGAGATAGGCTCAAGTAAAGAAAGGGTCATGAGGAACCTGCTCAAATTTCATTCAAAAATTACAGACACCAGTTTCTGATATTGCTGATAAAAGTGAACATTTTTCTGATAACAAATTTGGTGTTGGTAATGAATTTGTAAACATAACAACAGTGTCATCATTCTAATGAGGAGAACAGAAAAGTAGGAAACTAGTGGGAACTGCAAGTTTTTTCATTGCAGAAAAAAATACATGGATGAATGACTGCAATTACAAACTGTTATTAAGATAATTCCGTGAGCAAGATTTACCTAGTAAAACAGCATGAGCTGAGAAAAAAAGTCAATATACATGATGTTTTAAAGGTATTTTAGAAGTCAGAAATTGGTATGTGATTATGCCTATGAACTGTGGCTGTTCAAGCCTTACAAAACAGCTATTGCTTGATCAAGAGCCAGCAAGGAAAAACATTGCCATATAGCTAGGGAGATGTTGAAATACAAAACATGAAGAGATTTGGAGGTTCCTTGTCAGCAGCAGCTTTTAATTGTGCAGTATGCAAAGTCTGTCTGCATTTAAAATTTCAAAAGCCAAGAGAAAAGAGAGACAAAAGATAACACAGGCCAGAAATCTTTAGAACACAGGAAACACAGAGTATTATCTCCCACAGCCAAATGTCAGTCTCACACCTTTCCAACAGCACTGCACTAGGTATAGGGCCAGATTTAGTCCTGTGCTTTTCCCAGTGCAATGGTAAATCTCTTTCCATTGAGAGACACCACTGGGAGATGCTAGGATGCAAACTTAGGGGAGACTACTACAGATGAAGAGTAAAGGGTTAGTACAGCTAAGTCCAAGCACAAAGTAATAATAGTTCCACTTGTCTCAAAGAACTTGGGTTTTATGAGCCTGTACTCCACTAGTGTGTTTGCTACAATTACTTTTCACTTGAGAGAAAAGGTTTTATCCAGTCGTACACTCCCATCAGTTGCAGACATGGCCCCGCTGTACAGCAAGTACTGCAGTGCAGAGCTAAGCCAGAGTTAATCAGGAGATTGTTGAGGAAATGTCCTTGGAAGGACTGAAGAAGGATGTTCCTATCAGGCAAAAAGTTAAAAGCTAAAAAAACACTTGTAGTTGGCTGTTGGCTGGACTTTGTCAGCTCAAGTTTACCAAATTTACTAAATGTGCATTTAGTCTGGTGAAGACAAGGCTTGAAAGTCTGTTACTCATACCTTCTGTTCATTGTCCTCTGCATGATTAGAAAAGATCCTATTCTCCAACCTCTGACAGAAGCTGTCCCAGCCACTGCCTGGGGTATGCTGTCTGGAACTGTCCCATAGGAGACACAGTGCTTGCTATTGCTTGCAAGGTGCTTGCAGTGCTTGCAAGGATAATAGAAAGGGCTTTTTCAAATACATAGCTAGGAAAACTAACACTAGAGGCAATATTGGCCCATTAAGGAATGAGCTAGGAGCCCTGGTGACAGAGGATATAAAGAAGGCAGAGGTGCTGAACGCCTTCTTTGCCTCTGTCTTTACTCCTGCAGGGTTTCCGCACGAGCCCCAGATTCATTTAGCCCCAAAAGTAGTCAAGATAGATGAGGAGCTTGACATAGTAGATGAGGATTGGGTTAGGGATCAGCTGAGTAATCTGGACATCCATAAGTCGATGGGTCCAGATGGAATGCATCCAAGGGTGCTGAGGGAACTGGCGGAGGTCATTGCTAGGCCACTCTCCATCATCTTCAGTAAGTCATGGGTAACAGGAGAGGTGCCTGAGGACTGGAGGATAGCAAATGTCACTCCAGTCTACAAGAAGGGCAAGAAGGAGGACCCGGGTAACTATAGACCGGTCAGCCTCACCTCCATCCCTGGAAAGGTGATGGAACAACTTGTTCTTGTCACTATCTCCAGGCATATCATGGACACGGGGGTCATCAAGAGCAGTCAGCATGGTTTTATCAAGGGTAAATCATGTTTAACTAACCTCATAGCCTTCTATGAGGAAATTACTAGGTGGATAGATGATGGAAGAGCGGTAGATGTGGTTTATCTTGATTTCAGTAAAGCATTTGACACCGTCTCTCACAGCATCCTTGTAGATAAGTTGATCAAGTATGGGTTTGGTGATCAGGTAGTGAGGTGGATCAGGAACTGGTTGAAAGGAAGGAGTCAGAGAGTTGTAGTCAATGGGGCAGAATCTGGTTGGAGGTGTGTGACTAGTGGAGTCCCTCAAGGGTCGGTACTGGGACCGGTGTTGTTCAATATCTTCATCAACGACTTGGATGAGGGTATAGAATGTACCCTCAGCAAGTTTGCTGATGACACTAAGCTGGGAGGAGTGGCTGACACACCAGAAGGCTGTGCTGCCATCCAGAGAGACTTAGACAGGCTGGAGAGTTGGGCAGGGAGAAACAAGATGAAATTTAACAAGGGAAAGTGTAGAGTTTTGCATTTGGGGAAGAACAACACTATGTCCCAGTATAGGTTGGGGGCTGACCTGCTGGAGAGCAGTGTAGGTGAAAGAGACCTGGGGGTCCTGGTAGACAAGAAGATGACCATGAGCCAGCAATGTGCCCTTGTGGCCAAGAAGGCCAATGGCATCCTGGGGTGCATTAGAAAGGGTGTGGTTAGTAGGTCAAGAGAGGTTCTCCTCCCCCTCTATTCTGCATTGGTGAGGCCGCACCTGGAGTATTGTGTCCAGTTCTGGGCCCCTCAGTTCAAGAAGGACAGGGAAGTGCTTGAAAGAGTCCAGCGCAGGGCTACTAAGATGATTAAGGGAGTGGAACATCTCCCTTATGAGGATAGGCTGAGGGAGCTGGGTCTCTTTAGCTTGGAGAAAAGGAGACTGAGGGGTGACCTCATCAATGTTTTCAAATATGTAAGGGGTGAGTGCCAGGGAGATGGAGTTAGGCTTTTCTCAGTGGTGACCAGCGATTGGACAAGGGATAATGGGTGTAAATTGAAGCATAGGAGGTTCAAGTTGAATATCAGAAAAAATTTCTTTACTGTGAGGGTGACAGAGCCCTGGAACAGGCTGCCCAGGGGGGTTGTGGAGTCTCCTTCACTGGAGACATTCAAAACCCGCCTGGACACGTTCCTGGGAGATGTACTCTAGGTGGCCCTGCTCTGGCAGGGGGGGTTGGACTAGATGATCTTTCGAGGTCCCTTCCAACCCCTAGGATTCTATGATTCTATGATTCTATTTCTCAGCTGCTCTCTGTAGTCTCCTGTTTTTTCACAGCCTCAAACCAGGTGAACAGGTTGACACGTAAAGCTGATAAGCTGTGTCTTATGAAGGCATCTGTCGACCAGGAGGAAAGGAGACAGTACAAGTCTTGTTTTCTTGGTAAGTGTTAGGGGAATGTTCTGCCCAATCCCTTTTCAGCAGAGAAGGAGTTTTGAAGGGTTGATATTATGTCATTAGAGATGAGACAGAATAACACACAATCAGTAGCAATAAAGCTCATCAGAGATGTGTGAACCAATACTTTTATCTCACTGTTCACTCTGCTAGACATAACATATTTTTGGGACACCTGTCCTCCTTACAAGGATTTAAAAACAATTTAAATGTCAATGCAAGCTTCTTGGAACAGAAAGTATCTAAAGAAAAAAAGGTGACACCAACTGGAACTACCAAGTTCACTGCCATCATTTGAGATACACCAAAACAAGGTAAGTCTCATTAGATGCACACATTTTGGGATGTTTTGAAAATTTTAAGAAAGAAACATTCTTTAGAGTGCCACCACTTAGGAATCTCTTGTTCAGGTTATCCCAGTTTTGCACACAAACATCAAAGACTGACTCTTGAGGATGTCCTCAGAAAAGCAATCTCCTTTCATGTCTGGGAGGATAGGAGGCTCTGGCAAGCTAGAGAAGTTCTTTATTAGATTGCAAAAGATGCTATGCTTCTGGTAAATTCCTAGAATTCTATTCCTAGAATAATAAAGAGCCTTGTCTGGCTGAGAAAAAACCTCAGGGATGACAGTCATTTTAGTCCTGGAAGGCTCAAGTAAATGGAATACTGTATGTTCACAGAACACCTAGTGCCTGGAAGGCACCAATTACCAACAGTTCCCTCCCTGAAGGTTTTCTCAGAGCTCAGGTGTCTCAATCTGGTCACAAACAGACCAGGCCTCTCAGTGGTTTTAGAGGGCTTTTAAGATCCTAAGTTTGTAAATAAGCCAGTCCTGAGTTTCTAGATAAACCACCCACTAGACTGTCTCAGGTATGGACCTGTTTGTGTGTGGGTACAGGCTTTACCAGCACTGCTTTGTAAAGGCCTCTGTGGTCAGGCCATGCCAGCACTGGGGGATGCTATGAAGTGTGGATGTGTTGGCCAGGCTGTCAGTGCCCCCAGCAATTCTTAGAGCCTGCTGGTGGGGCAATCTTCTGCAGCCCACAGAGCACTTCTGGTCTGCTGTTAGAGGACTTAGCTTGACCTTGAAGATCTTCCTCAGGCTGGACAGTGCCTTCAGACAAGTACTTCATAATGGCTAGCTGTAGGCTTTTCCTGTGGAGAGAAGTGAAGCCACAAGATGTTGGCCAAAGACCTCGTTCAGCCCATTGGGAGACGTGCCTCTTGCCTGCTGCAGGGCAGGAGTATCAACCACACATGCATGGATCACTCCACTCATTTGTCTGGTCTGTAACACTGAAGACCCAACTTGTGAACGAAGCTCCATTTGAAAATGCGTTCACAGGGAGCATTAGGTTACACTTGGAAAATAATTTAGTTAAAAATGGCTTTAAGATCCAGATCTGCATGAAAAGCACCATAGGGATTGCAGTATTTTGTTGTCACATTACTGTCCTGAGTCTCTTAGTATCTTGCAACTACAAACACAAATTTTGCCTGCCTATCTTACCCTAAGGCTGCACAAAGTATATTTCAAGGCAACTTGACTAATCCTGAATATATAGTGAAATATTGAACAGCCAAGTAACCCCCTAGACTTTTTAGTGGTTAATTTGCTGAATGCATAAAAATAATACTCAAACAGATACTTCTGGAAACTCAAAACGTTGGCCAAATGTTCAGAGATGATTGTGAATCAGGGGATGATGCAGTTTTCATGCATTTGAAGGATCTCACTTTCAAGAAGCATTTGGGAAAGCCTTACGGAAAACATGGCACCCATAATTACTACTTAAAACATTTAAGCTTCCTGGTGATGACAAGCGGCACCTACTTACCACTGTGCTAGGCAGCCTCTGCAGCATGACTTGGAAGAGTGTCTATACTAAGCATTGGCACTCAGCAATGTTTAAATAGGACTTTTCTCTTATTTTTTTAAAAAATCGTTTCTTTCCAAAGCTAAGTTTTTCATGGATCTTTGACAAGAAGCTGACAAATAGGATGCATTTTCTAGCACCACATCACCCCTCATCCTAAATAATCTGGATTAATATAAATCGATAGCATATCCATCTGTATGAATGATGTGGGGCATGTCTTTAATTCGGTATTCGACCACGAAAAAGCACAGCAGTGATTAGCCGCACTACATTCACTGTGGTCCTTCACTGAGCAGGGACATGTCCGCTCATGATCCCCGCCGATCACCAGTGCGGGTGCCTGCATCTACCATAGGGGAAAGGCACCCAAAGCCGAGGTGATCCCAGGGGGATCCGGGAGGCCACGGTGTGCGGAGGCTGCGGCCGGGAAAGGGGGCAGGGGAAGGGGGCATGAGGAGAGCTCAGCGCCTCAGGGGGGTTAAGGGCACCCCGGCTAGCTGCGAGGGCTACTTGGCCACCCCCGGGGAGCCGTCCGTGCCGCCGAGGTGGCAGGCCGGCCACGAGAGGAGAGCCCCCGGCAGGCCGCCCCTCCCTGCCGGCCTTCCCCTCCGGCGGCTGGGGCGGGGGCGCGCTGCGGGCCGCAGTCCCCGGCGGGAGGTTGTCATGGTTTCCCGGGTCACATGTGTGCGAGGTTCCCCCGGCGCGGGGGGAGGAGGCGGCGGGGGCGGGGGCGGGGAGGCTTCAGTCACGGACGGGGCTGCTGCCGCCGCGCCAAGTGTGGGGCGAAGCGGAGCGAGACGCAGCGGCCGCCGCCGGGGCTGCCAAGAGAGCCGCTGCCCCCTGCGGATCCGCCCCCCGCCCGCTGCCACCTGCGCCGCTGCCGCCCGCCCCTTTCCCGTTGCCCACGGGCGATCCGCCGGGCGCGCCTTAGTCGCCGGGCTGCGGACCCCCGCCTTTGGCCGCCGCCCTCGGGCTCTTTCCCCTCCTTCTCTCCCCTTCCCCTCTCCCTCCCCCTTCCCAGCCAGGCTATTCCCCCCCCGGCCGGCCCCGGCATGAGCATCTCCATCCCGGCGGGGCTGACGGAGCTGCTGCAGGGCTTCACGGTGGAGGTGCTGCGGAGGCAGCCCGGGGACCTGCTGGAGTTCGCCCTCCAGTACTTCGGGAACCTCAAAGAGGAGGCGGCGGCGGCCAAGGCGGCGGGATCGGCGGAGAAAGAGGCGAGCGACCGCAAGGCAGGCAGCACCCCCGCACCCGGCCATGACAGGGGCAGCCAGCCGGCCCGCCGGGCACCCCACGACGCCCGGGGGGTCAACTTCGCCGAGGAGCCCATGCAGACCGACTCCGAGAGCGGCGAGGACGAGGAGCAGTTCCCGGGAAAGGGCCCCCCGCCTCGCGGGAGCGGCGCCCTCAGCGACCCGGGCTCAGGTGGGCTGCAGGCGTGGGGAAGGGAGGAGAAGGGAAGGGACGGGAAAGGGGCTCCCGCTTTAGCCGCCTCACGGCTGGGTGAGGGGCGGCCCCCGGGCAGCGGGAGGGGGGCGTGGGTCGTGGGTCGTGGGTCGTGCACAGGCCCCAGCCCCGGTGGTCGTGCGGGGCCGGGCAGCGGCGGGGTGCACCTTGGCCTCGGTGCCTGGAGCGTGAATGGGAAGAGGCGGCCTCTGGCTGCGCCCTGGGAAGCTCCGTCTCCCCCGCTTGCCTTGCTGCCAAACAGAGGAGCCTACGGGAGGTTTCCCGTTGTCCCGCTGCAAACTTGAACCTCCCGGGCTTTTCCCCTTTGTTCACCAGTGGTGGATGCTGGGCACACAGGTATCACCAGGGGCTGCAGCTGTGTGCCTTATAGCATATGGGCCTGTGATACTCCTAACAGGGGATCTATAGATTTGCTTTTTATAAGAGCACGAGAAAACAAATCTACGTTTTGAAATTAGTCCAGTGCTACATCTGCTATAGATACCACCTCTCGTGGGCCTGTTTCTGTATTTAGACACTTCGTTAAACATTTTAAATAGATGTGTTTGCATGTGTTCCAAAAGGTAGAGCACAATTTAAAGCATAATTTGTTCTTGAAAGCCAGGGTGGAATTTTCTGCAGGGTAGCAGGGCCTATGGAGCGAGCGTAACTGTGTAGAACAGATGCGGTATCTTTGTGTTTGATTGAAGGTAACACCTATCTGCACGCAGCTAATGATACCTTATCTTTGTGTGGCTGGCAGGCCTTATTCAGAGACAGTGTCAATCCATCATGGTCTGATTTATGGGACGAGCAGGAGCTCTCTCTGAAGGGTGTGCAGCACTTACTCTTTGTGTTGAGGGCAGGCTAACCAAAGGGTCAGTCAGTATGGTTCGATGCTGAGAGGTCAGTCAATAAGGTTAGATGGAGGAAAGTCCAATCACCTTTATAATTAGCTTATTTTTTTGATAACAGCTTGAAACTGATCATCAGATCTCTGAAGCATTCATCCCTCCAGGTCATGCTGGAGGTATATTTAGCTGTTTGCTACATGACTATCAGTGCCGTTTTTAAAATAATGTGCACTTTACCAGGAAGAAATGTAGATGTTTAAGAACTGGGTGAGTTTTCTAAATGCCTTCTGTTACACTGTAACAGTTTCCATTCTATTCATCTGGTCTTTGCAGCCATACCATGTGTATTTACTGGGAACTTTAATCTGTCAATGAGACTTCTGTGGTCATTTTGAACTCCAATGCTGATTAGGTGGGATTAGTACAAATATGGAAATTTGTTGTCTTTATCACCATTTCAGTTTTCAGTGTAGAAGAACAAAATTATTATATTAAAATCACTGACAATAGATACAGATTTTGCACGTGAATTACTATAATGCTAAGCAGCCTGATTGATGAATGGAGAGCTGGAATGTATGGACAGAAGTGCAGAAATGTAGCTTGGTTTATTACCATGTCTGTGTTACATATGTAAAACTTTAGAGGATGTTTTGAAAAGCTTTCTAAGATTTTCTCATGAATATCTGTACTCAAGATTCTCTTTATATTCTTGTTGTGATCATGAAAAAGGAAAGCCATTATTGTCAGTATTCTCAGTAAGGGATGTGCTGTAATGACTTGGTTTAACTGATATATGTATTTGGCAAAAGCCCTTTAAAATATCACATTTTTAAGCCCTAAATTTCAGAACTGTAATTGTATTATGGCTTTTAATTTCTGTCATTTGGAATATTTAATATTTAGAAGTAAAAAAAAATGGAAGTATGTGTGAAACCTTGTGGAAGAAGGTGAAAAATAAGCAAGTTATAGTAAGTGATTACTAATGGTATGCTTGTGTATGTATGCATTGTGCAGGAGCGTGTATTTTATATTAAAATTTAATGTCTGCCCTGAATATGTATTCTTTCTTTTAAGGTAATGTAACAATGCATCCACTCAGCCTTTTGTTAATAACTGGAGGTATAAAGGCTTGTATTCAAATAATTGCTTAATGGGTTTGAATACCAATTTAAAAGCATATTCCTTTTGTGCTTTGGTTTCTGTTGCTGTGAGTAGCAATTCTTGAAATTAGATTGGGAGGGATTTTTTTTTTTCCCCTTTATGAATAATCAAACTGCTTCTGTGTAGTCAATTTGTCCTGTTTGAATGCAGCTGTCACACAGGAGAGGCAAACAAATTGGAAAAGTTCTTAACAAATACAAGATAAAGACTTCTGGGAAGGAGCTCAGACCTGGTAGTGGTATCTTTTCTTTGTTAAACCAGTGCACTTGAAATGTTAGCCTGACAGTCTTTCTCAATTAACAGGATGTTGTTGAGAGTTCCTTGTAAATGCTTTCATATCCAACACTTTCCCCTCCACCCCAACCCCCAGTACATTTGTCTAAATACCTACAAGCACTGCAGTTGAACTCTTTGTCACTATTAGTTTTGTCCTTGAAATGTATTTTGGAAAGTACATGAGCATTATCCTATTTCAGAAATGATGAGCTGAGGCATAAGCTGTGTTTACAAGAAAAAAAAAAACAAACAAAACAACCTATACTTAGGATTAAGAAGCATGTGTGAACCATGAATTAAATTCTCTGTTGTATCCATTATACCCTTTGTATAAATCAAATAAAGCTAAAGGCACTTACCTTGTCTACAGGGAGAACTTTGTCACATAGGTGTTGAAGTTGTGCACTGGCACCTCGAGTTAAGGATATTCTGTAGGTTTAGAGCATTTAGATTGTGCCCTCTTGAACACACTGCTTAATTTGTGAATGAATTTTAGGTTTCTAGTTGTGTTTTGTTTTGTTTTGTTTCATGTATTAAGTTGTCCTACAAGAGTGTATTAGTGTTAATCAGTGTCCACAACTAATTTCTAATAATACTAATAGCAATTAGTAGATTGAATAGGACATATACATGAAAACAAGCCCCCTTTAGGCAAATTATTCTACCTTTTTGCAGATCTGAAGTGCATATGAAAATCTATTATACTGTGTCTGCAAAATTTGAAAATTCTCAGTAAGTTATTTGCTCTTTCACAAATTGACTGTATTTCTCTCTCTACATTAGCACTTACATGACATTTATTACAGCTGTTTTTAAATGTTTGCCATAGCTGAAAATTCATACTTCATTTAACCTTAGTATGAAGAGTTGTTTTTAGAGGTAACATTGGTGTTCTTTAACATCAAAATTTGTAGTGCTGTATGTATCACTTGGCTTCATGTAGCCACTGTTTACTTTGTTTTTCTTTTGTTTTACTTTGGTTTGTTTTGGTGTTTTTTCTCAGATAGTGATATATTTTAACAGGAAAATACCCCAGCTGTCGCTTTCCTCCCCCATGTGCTTCTGTTGGGATGTTGATTGCTCTGATTTCTTTACTTGAAAACTTGAACTAGAAAATGCAAGTACAGTCTTAGCTTTACCCACTGACTATGCTCAAATGAGATCACTGTTCAGTTACAATATATGTATTCTAGCTTATGATAGCAGTGTTAAAGGCATGTCTTCATTTTAGTTCCTTTATTCAGTCTGAATTGCTTAACATATATACTGTGTATACAAATTTTCACTGAATAATAGAATTTTCAGGGTTGGAAGGGACCTTTAAGATCATCTAGTTCCAACCCCCTGCCATGGGCAGAACACCTCCCACTAGATCAGGTTGCTCAGAGCCCTGTCCAGCCTGGCCTTAAAATCTTCCAGGGATGGGGCTTCCACCACCTCTCTGGGCAACCTGTTCCAGTGTCTCACCATCCTTATGGTGAAGAATTTCTTCCTAACATCTAATTTAAATCTACCCTTCTCTAGTTTGCATCCATTTCCCCAAGTCCTGTGACTACCTGGTATCATATTTTGAAACAACAGGTAAATTTTAGAAACCAGAGCATTGGAGAAACCTCTACACACAACCATATTCATGCCAGCTTCGTGATGATAAATGGTACTTCATCAGTTCCGTTTGCCTTACTTGTGTTTTCTCTTCCTCAAAGTCAGTGTAACCAGGAAGCACTGAACAGTTCATCACTGTCTTGCAGGTCTGTTGTGCAATGATAAGAGGTATAGTAGAGCAGTGGAACGAGTTGATGAGAACAGGAGGATAATATAAAAATGTGTATAGGTTGTAGTAGCATATCATTAAGTTGGGGTCCACACAGAAAACCAAGTTTATTTCTCAAAATATGTATATTCAAATTTAAACCGGGGTTACAGTGAGTGTTAACTGAAAGCATTACTGTCTGATGTGTGCTTAGCCAGTTTTAGGAATGAAGTTTTAATAATTTCTATAATCACTTATCTGAAAGATAAAAAGATATAATGCATTATTTATACAATTATAAGGACAAACCTAATCAGACTCAGATTGGAGCAGCCTTACTGTGGATGTAATTTAGAAAAGAGAAGTTTCCAGTTACAGGCAAGTCCCCTGGGACTGTGTGAGCCTGGCATTGTTGGTGAACTCCTTGGCAAAGCTTTGGGCTGCATCTCCTTCCACTTTTCCAAACTGTCTCTGCTGTGGTCCAGAGCATAATGTGTGTAAGAGACCATTCAGGATGGGCATTTGGGAAGAAGACAGCTTCTGGGAGGAAGAAAGACTTCTGTGGATGGGTGCCTTGCTGATTGAGTGGCCCTTGGTGGTCAGGAGTTGGCTATTGGCTGCTCTGGTCTAGTAGTATATGCAGTCACAAACCCACAGAACTTTCACTCCTTGCTGTAAATCTTTAGAATAATAGACATTTTTGAAATAATGATTTCCAGTATTTTTGACAGGAGCAAAGTAAAATATTTTCTGTCTGCTAACAGTTATTTTAGAAAGCAAAACTGAGCAAGTTGACAGTTTAATCTTTTGGATTTTTCCCTGTATTTTTTTTCTTGTTAATCCCTTAATCTGACCCAGGTGTTTTATTCAGGTTGGGAGAACTGCAGTCCAAAAACTTAGTTTGACATTATAAGCATGTAGAAATGTGAACTTGTAATGGGTGGCATTTAGTAGTCTTTGTAGTAAGAGGAATGGCTCCCTCTCAGAAGTGCATATATTTGTGATTGTAGATGAAAAGCATACTTTTTCTATAACCATTTTTTTAAAGTATGCTTGTATTAAGAAGTTACTTAAAATGATTGCAGCCTCCATTCTAGTATATGTATATATGTATCCACACTCAAAGGCATAAGTGAGTGAAGGCATCTCTGCTGGCTATTATTTTGTTGAAGTAGTTAAGTTAGTGAAGTAGTAGAGAATTGCAAAGACCTAAGGACAGAAAAGTAGGAGAACTATACCAAAACCATTTGAATTTATCTCCAGCTTCTTTTTCTCTAAAGAAACAACTGGAAAATGATGTTGGCTGACTTCTCAGGTCAGAGAAAGAGATCATTAATTCAGTAAGTATAGGATGACAAAATTTGTTGGCATGAGTTTGTAATGATTGCATTGTGAATGATAAGGTATAAACAGTGTCAGTACCAGCAGTTGCACACCACCACTCCTGTTTCTTGCACGTATCATGTCTGTTTTAAAGGAAAACTGGCTTCCTCAAGAATGCTCTAGGAGTTAGGTGTCACTGTCTGACTTTGGTTCAGTTTCCTGTGAAACTGGAAACTGTGCATTTTTTTCCACTGTGTTTACTTTTGTTTATGTATGTACATGAATGGTTTTTTGTTTTTTTTAATGAATGGAATAAAGATGTATCTGTAGAGACCAAGATAAAGTTCCTATTTTCACAATGTACTCCTATTGAAGTTATAAAAATAACATAATGGCCTAGCATTAGTAACTTGCACAGAGGTGCTTCATGCATCTGTCAGGAAGTTAAGCTTGGTTTATTACATATATATGTCAGGGTTTATCCCCAATCTGTAGTGGCAAAGTATTGCATTCTGTTCTCTAGTTCTGACCAGTGAGAATCCCCAGTCTGAGGGAAATCTACCTTAAATAGTCAAATCTCTGCAGACTTATTGGCCTTAGCTGTTCCTGTAAATCTGGAACATATGGTTTGGAAATCACACATTGAGGTCACAAGGTACAGATTAATCAAGGTACAGGTTGAAGCCCTGCTTCTGGTTTCCAAATATCAAAGATGACCTCTAGAGTGGGAAATTTCACTTGTTGGGGCAGTGATGAGAGAAAAAAGAAGGCAAGGTGGAAAGGAGGGCATGGAGGCAGAAAAGGAGTCACTGTGTGGTAAGGGAAATGCAAAGGTAAAAAGCAAGAGGACAGAACTTGAAGTAATAGAGAAAATAGAGAGCACATTAAATTCACTGTTCTTATTTCCTCTACCCAGATACAGCCCCGCTCTTCTCATGTATACTTTACAAATTTATGTCCTAAATTTTTTGTAAAAATTCTCTTTGGCTTATAAATGTATTTCAGAAGAGCATAAATGCAAACTTAAACTAAAAATAGTGATCCATGTGTTATATGAACATGAATTTGGTGATCTGATACTGACAGACCTTTTAAATATTTTGACATAATCATCTGTCATATTAGTATGTCTGGAAACTCATAAAACTTATGTTCTCATGACCCTATATTATAGTAAAAGTTTCAACTCCAGTTTCTAATGGAGAATCCAAATTGTTCTCAACCATTTTCTTTTAAAAATAATAACAGTAGTTGTCATTGTCAATTGGTATGTGGGTACAGCTGCTGTCTTCATGGAGAGTTAAGATGGTTTTGGTGATGGTGGAAAAATGAAATACTGATTTGTACTTAATAAACACTTTGTGAAATATCTCTTTCTTTAATGCTTAATAAAAATCAGAATGGTTATTTCACCAACTATTATTTTAATGGGAATGCCTTAAAGTCATGCTATGGAAAAGCTATTATAACACCAAATTTGAGCTTCTTTTGAGCTTCAAGTGAGTGTAATTATAGAGAAGCTCTGTGCTTTAAAAAAGTGATTTTTAAAAGGTGAATGAAGACGGGAGAATGCTTTGAGAGAGAGCCATTTAAAATTGCTTAGTATTCTCTGCTGCTGTAATAGGTCTTGACATACATGAATTAGGAAAAAAAGAGGTGATGTTACTAAGGGTGATACACTTATCACATAGTCTTTTATATTTTAGGATTTTTTGTGGACATGGGTGCATAAAGGATGAAGTGCTTGTGTGCATGAGTTACTACATGCTAGGTAAATCTGTGAAAAGAAATACACATCTATAAGTAGGTATTACCATAAACATCCCTCAATTATGGTATTGTTTGAAAGCAGTCTTTTAATAATTCTAAAGGAATATTGGTTTGGTTTTTCTTTTCTTTGGGGCATTGGATGATGGCACAGATAACTCAGATAGCTTTAGGCAAAGGTTTTATACTGGAAACACTCATCCTTTCAGACAACCTTTTCACCCTAATCCTTTCATTTGCCAGATAGGAATGATAGCCTCTTTACTTCAAGAAATTGAAAAGGATATTCTGTCTGTGAATTTTGATCAAGACAAGTAATTACAAACTTAGGTTTTATTATTTAATCTTTTTCTTTATAAAATACATTTTTGTTCTGTCGATCCATTTTCAGTCAACAAGATGGTGAAGAGGATGCAGTTTGGCTCTGAGTGTCCTTTGTTTTCTCTTCATTTTCTACTTTTCTAATTGATTGGTGTTACTACATTTTTCCATGAAGAAAGGCTGCATGTTTGTCAATCCTATTTTTAATCCAAAAATATGAAGAGCTCTAGTTCAAGTTTTTGTGCATTCAGTGATAAAAATAGCAGAAGTACTCACACAGAATTTCTATTCGCAGTCTCTAGGCAGTGTAATACATGAATCCAAATTTAAGTCAATACAGCAAGTAACCTAGAAGATATACAGTTTTGGGGCTACATCAAAATAATGATATTAATCAAGTCTCTAGTGCCCTGTTAAGCATTTCAAATAGTACCATGTCACACAAAAAAGTGTGTGGTCTATAATGAAGGGGGGATGTAGACAGGCAAGTGTGTCTAAAGTGCATGGGAATAAAATGCAGGTTGGAGGCACAAGGTATCCACAGAGTGAACTGAACAACAGCCATATGGCAGTTTGCCATCCTTTCCATAAAAAGCACCCTTTTAGCATTGCTGCTCAGAAAACTAATTTATAGAGCATAGATAAAATAAGTAAAGGATAAGAAATGAAACAATACAAAATCCAAATCTGAATTTAGTGAGCTTGGCCTTATTGTACTATAAGACTCTGAATAATGGAAGGTAGAGTGGTAAAAAACATGCTGTAACAAGTGAAGGTGTTCTTCACTTTTATGTTTGCCTCGTAAATTGCTCTGCTTAATGATAGTAATATTAAGAAAAAATCATCAGAGCAAGAATTTGAAGCTGAGAGCTTGAGCAGGTAAATGCTGATAATGAGGATAGCTTTCTTATACATACTGTTCCAGTTACTTGACTAAAAAGGTTTTTGTAAAGCTGGGCTAAAAGGGCCAATTAGTAAATATTAAGAAGACTTCCTTAATGGAGAGACTAGAAAATTGCTGTACAAAGTACATTTTGAAAGGAGAAGTAACATGATCTTTCCTGGTCAGAGTTGTTCCAGATGCCACCTGATTGTATAAAGATCTTTGTAACAGCACCAACCCCTTCTGAAGCCCTGGGATGCAGATGTAATACGTGTTTTTATAAATAGTGATAGTCTCTTAATAGTATAACTTTTTAGCAGACATGTCTATTGTAAAATACACCAGACAGGAAGAAAAGAACTCCTTGCCCAACACTGGAAAGAAAACATTCCTTGCAAAGCCTTAGTAAAGACTATAAATAAAAGATGTACAGAATCCTCAGTGCTGGGATGAATATAAGCTGGAGCCATGTGTAAGCATTAAGATTGCTAGCCTGAGAGCACAGGCTGGAAGGTTTGATGTGTTTTCCCATCCTGAACCAATTGACAAATTTTTAATACTAGTGCAAACAAATCCATTGCCATGAGTTAAAAGGCTGTTGTAGCTGTTGCAGTGTAGGGGTTAACTTGAACACAAGCTGCCCATGACAGCATTGTTGTGGCCTTTGAGTGACTCAACAAATAAGTATATATTGTCACTGCACTGATCTTGTCCTAATTTGTTTCCCTCCACTTTTACCACTGAACTCCTGTTCCTTTTTAGATCCTCTCTGTGAAGCTGTAACATTTCTTTTCATCAGTATTTAAGGAATTCCCCTCTTAGGCCACTAAAGGCCTTTGGTAAAAAGTACAGACTCATGTCACAAGTCTCTGAAATAGGTGTTGTTGATCAAGACAACTCAGTTTTGCTTTTTAATGTTTTGCAACTGAATGTCTAGAAGATAGTAAGTATATGTAAACACTTCCTGGATTAACAACTGTTAAGAGCTTTCATGACAAAAACTTTGTCTAATGGAGAGCTGGAATTGCCCTGGGATGTCTTGGTCTCTTCCAAAGCAGTATTTATGATACCTATCACACTGAACAGTCAGAAACAAGGTGTGTACTGTAAGGATGTGTTAAAATTTTCTTCAAGCTTTGAACACAATGTTTTCTACCATTTTAATAAAACCATTTTTTGATCATCAATGAGTTTTGAAACATGTAGGCTCACAGTAATACACTATTAAAATTAGAGGGATATATTTTATTATTTTTTTAACCATCCCCCTCATTATGCCTAATTTCTATTGAAACTGAGGAATTAGGATCCCTTATCTTTATTGATCTGCTTTTTATTTCTTCAGTGCTTGACCCACTCATCATTTTATCTTGAGCTGGCTTTTTTTTCCCCCTGCTTTTAATGCGTAGTGTTTTCTCTTTCAGTCATTTCGTTCAATACCTTTGAGTAAAATTCAGGCATCTTTCCCTAAAAGCCATCTTCAGCTCATCATTTATCTGTCTCTATTGGTTTTTAATAGGTACTCAGAATATGAGAAGCTCTGATCTAGCCTCCACAACTACATTATTTAAGCATTTTTGAGGTAATTTGAAAGTAAAGTTAACAGCCTTCCTTCCTTCTTGTTGCCTCAGCCTACAGGAAATATTTAACGGCTAATGCACATACAAAAATTTGGTCTGAAGAAAGATAGATGATTATTTATTCTTAAACGATAGAATCATAGGATCATCCGAGTTGGAAAGGACCTCAGAGATCATCAAGTCCAACCCATGATCCACTACTGCCATGGTTACCAGACCATAGCATTGAGTGCCACATCCAGTCTCTTCTTAAAAACCTCCAGGGACAGAGAATCCACCACCTCCCTGGGCAGCCTATTCCAGTGCCTGATCACCCTCTTTGTAAAGAATTTTTTCCTAATATCTAACCTAAACCTCCCCTGGCAGAGCTTAAGTCCATGTCCTCTTGTCTTGCTGATAGCTGCCTGGGGGAAGAGACCAATCCCCACCCCAGGCTCCAGCCTCCTTTCAGGGAGTTGTAGAGAGCGATGAGGTCTCCCCTGAGCCTCCTCTTCTCCAGGCTGAACACCCCCAGCTCCCTCAGCCTCTCCTCACAGGACTTGTGCTGGATCCCTTCACCAGCCTGGTTGCCCTCCTTTGGACCTGCTCCAGGACCTCAATCTCCTTCCTGAACTGAGGGGCCCAGAACTGGACACAGGACTCGAGCTGTGGCCTCACCAGGGCTGAGTACAGGGGCAGAATCACTTCCTTGGACCTGCTGGCCACGCTGTTCCTGATCCAGGCCAGGATGCCATTGGCCTTCTTGGCCACCTGGGCACACTGCTGGCTCCTGTTCAGCTTCCTGTCAATCCAGACTCCCAGGTCCCTCTCTGCCTGGCTGCTCTCAGCCACTCTGTGCCCAGCCTGGAGCTCCCCATGGGGTTGTTGTGGCCAAAGTGCAGGACCCGGCACTTGGCTGTGTTGAACCTCATCCCATTGGAATCAGCCCAACTCTCCAGCCTGTCCAGGTCCCTCTGCAGAGCCCTCCTGCCTTCCAGCTGATCCACACTCCCTCCTAACTTGGTGTTGTCTGTGAATTTGCTAATGGTGGATTCAATCCCCTCATCTAAATCATCACTGAAGATATTTAGCAGAACTGGGCCCAACACTGATCCCTGGGGGCACAGATACTGCTAACTTCAATTACTGGTAAAATACTATCTGCAATATTTAGCTGCATGTTTTCCTTGTTAGTCTGTCAGCTTTGTCCTATTGGAATGTAGCTCCCCTTAGCAGTCGAGGTAGGAGTAAACGTAGATTAGATTCATTTCCATTATCTACCTTGCAATGAGAAGTAATTTGTTCTTCTGGTTTTACTTCCTTAGTAACACTAATAAAATGGAGTCATTGTCTTAAAATGGGCCCTAGTTTGCTGTCTATCCAGAACTTATTGTCATATAAACATGGCCTGTCTGTAATTATTTCAGGTTATTGCCTCAAATATGAAAAAGAAAAGAATCAAAGTAAAGTAATGCCTTCTCTGATGCATTCTCATGCTTCAAATCATTACATTCAGCACAGATGAAGACTTTAGAATCTATAAGGAATTTGGTAAGTCTTGGGATCTTTGGAAGTCTCAGTTGAAGAACAGTTTGAGCTTGTGAGTGGAAGGCACACAGAGGTGCTTGTCCTCTTCTCTGACTTTGTTTCTGGGGAATTCTCTGAGTGCAGTACAGCCTCTAGAGTAAACTTTCTTAACTTGAAATTCTGTAAGTACTGCTAGAAAAGACCAGTGCATGCTACTGCCTAAATTGGATGGCATTGATCCATTTTCACCAAAGGGTGGTTATTCCTGGTGAGGTTATTTGGGGTGATGGAGAGTAAGAATAAAGCAATGAGTTGCAACCTACTTAACCTACTTATTGCATGTCACATATTTTTTGTTGTTGTTGTTTTTGGTTTTTTTTTTTGTTAAAGTCTTTCTTATGCACTGGAATAAAAAAAAATGGAAAAGAAACAAACACTGGTAAAAGACAACAACATTTCTGCTTTTCACTTTTTGCTGCTTTAAGAGTATATACCATGTTTTATTTTCCTTCTTTTGATTTTTGCAGTATGCAAAATCAAAAAGTTTGCTTGACCTGCTATTTATGCAGAAGCTCAGTCAGTGGCTAACATCCATTTGCCTTGTTTTGAGATAAAGGTTTATTTGCAGTTCTGCTTGACAGTCATAGAAGATGAAGCAGAGAAATGTGTGCAATCACATTTTGTATTCAAAAGAAGGCAGGTTTATACTTACAATTCTAGTATGACACTCATTGTCTTTATAGATCTTAAAACCAGATAATGGAAGACAATCTGGAAATGTGTTGAAATAAGGTGCATATAGGCCTTTCAGAAAAAAGAGGCAAGTTCTCTTGGGTCCATATTGTTGCAGTGGTCTTGGTATCAGCCTGTACCTCATCGGGTGCTTATTGGAACATAGTTTCTTATTTTAGAAAAATGTTTTAATGTCTGACTCTGGAAGAATTCTGCCACTATAGCATTTAAATCCTTGACAGAAACAAAACAAAGCATGCAAATGAGCTTCAGAAAGAAATGTCTGTAAATCCTACAGGCTAAGGAGCCTTTTAGTGCTTTTCTTAATACAGCGGGCTGTTTTTCCCTCCTCTGGCTTGGAGGTGTCAAACCTAGGAGTCCCTTTTTGGTGAGCTGGTCTGTGGTCCCTCCTTGGTCAGAAGCTGTCCTGGTGGGTGGCATTTGATGCCCCCACCAGCAGGCTAGGCACAGCAGATGGTGATGCCACTGGAATGAGTAAATTCAACCAATGCAAAATTGTTTTAGTCCTTCTCACATGCCTAGAGTTTTCTGTCCTTTCTAAGATGTGTTCTGCTTCTGAGGAATGAGTTATCATTCATGGCTGTGGTAGAAGCCAGCCCATTGCAATCTGCTGTCTCACCTTCAACACTTATTAATAGTTTATTTTCAGTGGAATTTATTTTTTAAGTTTTGATATTGTATTTGCTAAAGCTGTTACACAGTTGCTTGTGAAGATTTATAAAACTGACAACACAGCACTGAACATAAAAACAGGCACATGCTTCTACTGTTTCTTTAAATCACCATGTAAATATCATAGTGTGAAGTTATTCCAGCACTCTGGTTCATTGGTATGTGTTCAGTTCAATTGGGGTAAAACCAAAATAAAAGATGTTTTATGGCCCGAAAGAGCAAGTTGGTGACACAGAGTGAGTGTCATAACCTTGTGGCATTCAACTTTATTCAGGAAGCACATTATTGAAAGTACCTTACAGTGCTCATAAAGGGGCAGCACTTGAGTGCTTGGTTCAGAGGTGGTCAGCTGGCTGGCAGCCCAAACGAGGCAGCCCAGTACTGAATTGATGTGACCTTTCCTTCATGGTAGATACTATTCTGGTATCGCAAACTAGTAGGAACTTCTTTCCTTTGAGACTTTCTTCATTGTTAAATTTAATCAAAAATTTTCAGCTAGTTCAGAAGCTAGTAAGAACCAGCTGATGGATAATGTAGTGGTATAAACTCTTCCATGAACTAAGACAAAAGAAATCAAGCAGGAAACAGTTTTCTTGAAATGAGGTAGTTCTTACTGGCTGCAGTTAATAGCATGCGATAGCCCTTAGTGATTGCTTTTTTTAAGGAATTGGTACATCGCTTGCAAAACAAAATTACTCTTGCTTATTTCCAGTCTTTGAACATTTTTCAGTGAAACTAATATAAACTGACAGGTCAGGTTCTGTGGAAGCACACTCTTCCCCAGTGTCAAAAGTAGAAACATAATTGCTATTACACTTAAGGCAGTTCCATGGTACTGTAACCAGCACTGGGAAAGTAATGGGAGTCTGAGTATTTCCCAAAAGTATTTCTTTGTGTGTTTTCTTGTTTTTTTTTCATTTGGAAAATGCACAAAAGTCAGAATATAAACACATGCACTGTTTTAAAAATGTAAGGGCAGAGCCAAGAAGATTTACGCATTAATTCCGGAAACTCTACTTTATATTTACTTCTGGCTAGGAACTGACATTGTTTAACAGTTTATAGAGTTTGCTTTTTCTTTTTTTTTTTTTTTTTTTTAAGATGAAGGGTTGAATTTAGCTCTCATCTCAATGTGAAAGTTTTTTATGAAGTATATTTTAGGTAGTAAAGTTTGTTTTTTTCTACAAAACTAGCCTCATGCTTTCTCTTGCACAAATTGTGTATTACAGATTCAACAGTTGCAATGTTTCCTACAGATAACTTAGTGTAGTCTGACATTTGTTTCTGTTTTAATAAAGTGAGGAACTGAAGGCATATAACTGCGCTTTACGGAGTTAAATTTTATAGCCTGTAAATGGAAAGTCACACAAATTTCACTTAGACTGTGAGATAAAACCACTGGATGTAAAGTTGTCACTTTTTTTACTTTTTTCTGTTTGTATCAAAAGGCTGTTTAATCATAGTTCTCAGTTTTAAAAAATGTTTTGGTGATCAGTAGATTTGTTTTCTAATATAATACATATTACTGTTAGCTGTTTTCTTTTTGTCAAATCCTACATATTTTATGCAAGTGCTTTGATTTCTAAGTAACTTACTGTTTTATTAGCCAAAAGGAGAATTTGACTCTGGAGATGTGGAACAAAGTAAAAAGCACGTTAATTAGAATTATTGGCATGTCTGTAAAACTAGATAGCATTTGTTTATGATACTTTTAGAAATTTTAAGGCTATGGTACAGGAACCTGCAGGACCTATGAAGCTGTACGGTTTAGAAGTTACATACATGTCTATTTTTACAGGCTGGACTGATGAAGCCCTTGCAGCCTGTCAAGTTAGTCATAAATAGATTTTTAAATGAGTGTATATGGTGTAGTACAGTAACTGAGGGCAACTTTGCTCACATACCACCAGTCATAAGAGATGCTTTAAAATTGTGCAAAAAAATATTTAAATGGTCTGTGGGTCTGGATGAAATCCATAAGACAAATGAATTTGAACCGAATGCTAAGTTTTGGTCTTTTTTAATCTCATGCCTTAATAACCATCCTCTAAGGAAAAGGAGTGATCCAGAAATTAAAAGTAGGGCTCTGAGAATTAAGACAAATTGGGTTAAATCTCCATGTGTGTCATAGAACTGCTGTGTGCCTTTGTGTAGTTTGTGTTGTATGCCTGAGCACATGCTGTAACTTGGTCAAATTTTGGAATTTCCCATTTCCTGCTTGTAGAAATGTGTGTGTGTAGGACTGTGATGGGCTCATGTAGCTTTTATTGCTTGAAATACGCTAAAATTACTCAAGTCTGGAGTCCAAGACCCAGGTGATTATAGAATGTAAGATTTCTGTCTGATAGATAATTTGTGCTGGTCAAATATATAAGATAGTGAATTCTCTGAAATGTGCAGGGATAGCTGAATAATCAGCAAAGTTTTTGTGAACAGAGGAAACCTATATAGCCTTTTGAGGTTACAAAGGTCACACATAAAAGGAATGCCAAAACTGAGAAAGTGTCAGTGAATTTTGCCATTGTCCTACATAGATTATATTTGGGCCAGCTTGCCTTCTTCCAGATTTTATCATAGGAGCACCTGCAATGTTGTAGATGACCATAGTACTGTACTTCATGGAGGAGAAGAGTGTATTCCCAAATTGATATAGACTCAGGGAGGTGTGGGGGAACTGGGGATGAAAAATCTATGAGCTTGAGTGAGTCAAAGGGAGTAGGAAAAGGCAAAAGTATAAAGGTGTTTTCTGGGCCAGCAGCTGCCTGAAAAGAGATTGGCCATTTTGGGGACTGGGACTTACTGGAGATGGCCTTGGGTAGCTGCATCCCTGCATCCCCAGCAGCCAGTCCTCAACTGGACCTGACCACCACAAGCACAGCCTCACATGCAGAGAATGCAGAACTGCCCTGTCTGCATACTGAAGAGATTGCGTTGCTTGATATTCCTTACTCATACTGTCATTTACCAAATTGTTTATACAAAACACAGTTTGTGGTTATTAATATGGACTCCTGCCATAGAACCACCACAGAATCCTACATTAAACCATGTGCTCTTCTGGTCATACTTAGTGTGAAGGTCACGTATAATCCCAGCCTATAAAGGGTAAATACATTTTTGTCTTATGCCATTGTTTTTGAAAACAAAATGTTGTCCTTGTTTGCAAGTGATTTTTTTTTAATCAATTCGTAAGACAAAAAGCAGATTTTAATTATTTTTTCTTGTCCAATATAACTTTTAAGAAAAATCAGCAGTACTTCTAATTTTCAATTCTAGTAACCTAATGTGAATGCTGGAAATGTAAGTTAGAAGTAATGTTTATCATAAATTTATGAAGATGAGTATCTTTTAATTTAGGAGACTTTCTGAAGCATTCTTTTTTTTTTTTTTTAATTTTTGAGAATACAAGGAAGAAATTTTAGAATTATGCAAGTAACTTACAGAAATATTTTTTGTTTTGTTTTCTGCTGAGGTTATAATGTAAAGCATGTGCATTCTAGAAAGCTGAAAAAGAGACTTTAGCCTATCTTTGTGGACACTTGAGTGTCCAAGTGAGACCACCAAGTCAGAATCAGGCATGTTACCTGTTTTTTAACATCCTTGCTTGCAGATTGACTTGACTTCAAGAGGAGAGCTTCCAGTGCTTGTTCTTGGAATATGTCATGGCCTGAGGAACTGGACGTTTTTTTGGAGGTGCTGGTTGCTTGTCTGAGACTAACCAGCCAAGCAGACTCATCCCTTATTTTTTGTTGGTTTTAGCTCTTCCTTTTTGATGCAATGTTGACCTTTTATGCTTACCTGCTCAAAAAGAAGTAAAATTTCTTGAAAGACAGTGAAGGTTGGGGGAGGACACTAGACAGGACAAGTAGCACTTCATTAGGCACAGAGTAAAGAGTTTCTGCCATGTCCCCAAAGCAGAAAGGTGGAGCAAGACTCCCAGTCTCCAGATACATCTGTTGGTCTGCCTTTATTCTCTCTCTGTATTCTTCCCAGTTTGGTACCCAAAACTAAAATTATCTGCTCAGCTAGGTAACTGTAAATGGACAACGTGAAAAAATGTGTCGGACATCTTGGATGGTTCCAGAGAGAAGAGATCATTGGGATATGACCACATACATTTGTTAGGACTGATTTTAACTGTATTTCAGGTAACTGTATAATTATCAAATGTACTTTTGCTAGGGAATCAAAACTGGGAGCACAGTAGTTGTTGTTTTTTGAAATTGTGTTGGAAGACCATTACTTTATGCCAAGACTCAACTCACTGACTGGTGACTAATCAGCCTGTTGGAGAGTTTTGTTATCAAGAGTCATGGAAAGTTGGCCCCTGGTAGGAATTTCACAGATAGTTACTGAAAGAGGTCAGGACAATGTTCTCAAGCTTTGCTAGCCAGGAGCAGAATGAAATGGGAATGGACATGACTGTGATGCTGAAGTTTACTTAGAACAGATGCAGCTTATCAAATGCTGCCCAAACCATTGAGCAAAATGGAGCACCACTGAAAAATCCAGTACTCACCAGTAGTAAGCATTTCTGAGTGGGAGCCATGAGTGATGGAAGCTAAGACATAATGGAATTTAGTTTTACATCATCTCATGGAATGCTTTTTATGCTACTGCACTGTAAGAACAAAACAAATGTTAGCAGATAGATCTTTGTATTTGTACTTTGATCACCCCTTTTCTTAGCGGGCATTATCCAGGTGCTACCAGTAATCTGTTTCACACCAACACAGCACAAGGTACTGAAGTAAATTAGTATTTGCAGCTTCCTTCGCCACTCCTCACCTTTCTTGCACAAGTTGATTGGTTCAGGACAGAAAAAACATAACCTCTTAACCTGTCCATAAAGTCTGTCCACGCTGTGGAATCTCTTTGACCTCTTCATTTGCTTGAAAAATGAATTAGTTCATCTCAGAGGCACTATAATCAAGGCACAGGTACTGACTCAGTAAGAGGTAGCTTAAGAGTAAAGACTACATTTATAAAGGGGCTCAAATGGCAACATTTATTTTCATTAAGTACAAATTTTACCTTTGGGGCATGAGAATCTCCACACCAAGTTAGGCAACCAAGCTTTCTATTCATTCTCTAAACATATCCTGTGCAATTTGGGCTGTAATCCTGGCATGTTCTGGGGAAGGTCTGAGTTGTTACTATGTTACTATTTGAGAAAAACAATTTAGATATGAGTGCAGGCCTGGAAAAAGAACCTAAACAAAGGTATTATACCATAGATATGCTACAGGACTTACTGTGGTTTGCCTCTTGACGCTGGGACATGAGCATGCAGCAGCATGGGTCACTATTTGCTCATGGTTATATGAATGCAGTAGAGTTGTATCAAGAATGAATATAAGACAGAAACTGTGCTGTGTTACAGCTCATACTTTGAGGTGCAACACGTTCTACAAGCCTACATTTGTGAGCAGAGGTGTAGCTGATGATGGGATGTCATGTTCCAAAACTGAGAGCCATTCAAGGGAGAAGCTCAGGACCAGGATGGTGGTGATCATGGAAATGAGATCCATGTTCTGTTTGCCCTTTGTTCAATGGCGAGCCATCCTGAGACCATGGGTACAAGGAAATGTGCTGATACAAGGAAAGTACAAGAGTGCCAAATGACCCGAAAGTGATCAGACCTCATCACCACCATTCTTTAGCTTTCCAGTTCAGGGGAAAGTGACAGCCAGCTGTGCAGTTTGGGAGGTGCCATATATAAATTCCTCAGTAGGTCACAGTAGGTCATTGATTTTTGCTATTACCTCCAGTCCTTCAGTTGGTCCGGCAGATTTCATGATGCCTTCAGCAGCACCTGCATTACTGGTGCTGAGTAGTTTGCAGCTAACTCAAGATTTGTGGAGTCAATGTCACCAGGGATTCTTTGGTGGCCTTCTCTACTCCCTTCCTTGACTTCCTGCACAACATCCTTGTCTTTAAATTGGAGAGACATGGACTTTACAGACGGAGCACAAGGAATTGGCTGGATGGTCACACTGAAGACTAGTGGTAAACAGCTCGACTTCCAAGTGGAGATCAGTGATGAGTGGTGTTCTTCAGGGGTTGGTATTGGGACTGGCACACTGTGGCTTACTCATTTTGTTATTTCAGTAGCTGGTTTTGATGGCTGCCAGAAAAGGGACAGTTTGTCTAATTGTGGCAAGTATGTTATTTGTAGGCTGTTAAACCAGTGATACATCTGACCAGGAAATGGGTGATATTCTGTGCCTGTGGACTATTAGATGTTTCCTCAGTCAGTGTGCTGGAGTCAGGAAGCACCATCCTGCCATTGGTATCATCAGCAAGCTTTTTTTATGTGGTAAGAATGAGGACAGAATAATGATTAAGTCTTTCTCTTTTTGGTCATTATTTTTCTATTTATAGGCTTTTATCTTTTTTTTCTAAAGCAATCTCAGTGTCATTCTTCTTGTTATATATATATATGTACAAAATAACACCTAGGGTTTGGGCTTTATTGTCTTGCCTTTTTTTTTTTTTTTTCTTTCATAGGGTCACTGTTCTCTGATGAGGTACATCTCTCAGCCTTTCTCTAAAACCAAGTGGGAAAATGTGCTTTGTCTCATGATCTGACAGCTAAAAAAATTCTCTATTTTAGTTCTGACTAGCTGAGAATAAATTATCATGAATTCAAGAGAAACTCCCTTTAGGTACTTAAGGTTCTTAAAATATATGAACTTTAAAATACACATTAGGTCCAAAATCTTAAATTTCAAAAGGAAGCGAATATGCAGCAGTACAGATTGCAGATTGTATGTTCATATACTTCCTCATGCAGGTGCTTTGGACCACATGTTTCTGGCAAGGTAGTCCTAGGAAGCAGAGACTTTGCATAAAATCTTAACTTCAGCAAGTTTTAATGGTGTTTACTACCCACATAGGATTTGTTGTAATAACCTAATGGCCAAGTGACAAAAAGCATTAGTAATAAATAGCAGGGAAGCCTGAGTGTTAAAAAGTTTGAGGCTTTGATTTAAACACAGCTATTGTGAATATGCATGAGGGAGAAAGCAGTTATGTTCACAGATGTTAAATCATATAAAATAGATAACTATAAACTCTATGCAAAGGTGTACTCCCTCAGAGAAGAATACTTACAGCCATGACATCTTCAGCCCACTACCTCAGAGATATTGAAACATCATCCTTTGTAAGAAATATACCTTCAAGGTACTGCCAAAAACAAGAAGACGTAGGCAAAATTTTTGTAAGAGCCTAAAGCACTGCTGTTGGCTTTTAGGAACTCAGGAATACAGTTCACTCTACTAATATTATGGGTGTTCAAGGACAGGTACAGATTGCTATTCTTCTTAGGAGGTGCTGATCCTGAAGCCTGATCTATAAAATGTAAATTTCTTAGTTTTACAGATGAGCAGCACCACCAGCTGATTTGGGCATTGCTGGTAGAACTTTGGCAGAATGACCAGTTTTCTGCCATTCTGATAGGGAACATGCATACATTAGTAAACACACTTTAGGCAGCAAAATTAGAAAGCAGAAAAGAACATGAAATTGGATCTAAACGCCTACACTGCAGTGTTAGAAAGCAAATAACCATAATATTCTTAAAATAGCTTATGAAATTTCAAGTGGAAAGAAGCCATTTACAGATGGCAAGAAAATAAAAGCATTACTGACATTTTGTATCAGATGTGGTTTAGTAGCAATTGTAAACTATGCTATGGCCATGGTAGAGTATTCCTTGGAGATGGTAATAAATTACTTAGCCAAGAGTGATGTTACCTCAGGTGGTGTTGGGGTGCAGTGATAATGTTAAAACAAACAAAAAAAGAGGTCTAAAAACCCCCGTCCCATTCTGCTAGGCAGAAACGGGCAGTTTGCTGAATTGTGCGAAACACAGGGTGCATGAAAAAACAGGATCTATAGGTGGTGGCCAATCTAAAGCAGCACTCCAGGTCTTGGGTTTTGGCTCTGTGAGAAGGCTTGGGTCTTCACAGCCCAGGGTATGTCCCAGGAAGGCTGACCTCCTCATACATTTATTCCATTTGTATTTTTAGGCTTAATTTCATATTCCCAAAATATATTGTCTCTGGTGGGTAGAAATCTTCTCTTATACACACTATTATTTTCTTCATATGTACTGAATACCCTGGGATTGAAGGCAGCAAGTGCTCCAAGGCAGGACTTCCACACAGGTACTGGTTTCCAGCTGGTGCCTGGACAAATCACCTTGTTGCAGCCTGTGGTGTAACTGAGGATTAGAAATATTGCTGTGAATGACTTTTTTTGCTTCCCCTCTCATTTAGATGACTGCTTACTTTTAAAGAGATAACGACTAAGTATACTGGTGACAAGCAATATTAAGGATAAATTTTTAAGGGGAAATGTGCTGTGTGTGGTATGCAGCACTGTAATGGAATGAACATTTAAGGCATAAAAACTCAGTACAGCAATGTCTTCACTTAAAAAGCCCAAATCCCAAGCAAGCTGCTTAGGTGGGAAAAGTATACACTCTTAAAGAGAAACATTTTATTCCCATTTAGTGGGCTGTGACAGCCCCCTCCACTGACTTGGGTCACTGGTCTAACATATTAAGCAGACATTTCTTCTTTTTATTTTCACTGTTGGTAATTACATACAGAATTATTCATAAGAGTTGAAAATGGATAATGTGGGAAAGATTTCTTTGCCTCTCTTTTGAGGTTTGTGTTATGACAGGTTAAATAACCAGCATAATGACTGGCTGTATGTACATGTCAAAACATGACCATGAATGCATGCCACTCCATAGTAGCATTTTAAAACCCAATATTAACATCAACACTGTTTAGAACCTGAAAATAATGTAAAAATCCCAAAATAATATATTAGATACTCTGTTTATTAATTTTTTTCAGGGACTCCATTTTATAACATTACTGTTTTCCTGATACTGTAGAGATGCATTTAAACAGATACAGTTTTTATCTTCAGCAAAGCAAGACCCAAGGTATTTATCCACATATTTAAGTCATGTTCTTGTGTAGTGACATCTTAATCATCAAAGAATTAATCTGCCAAAAAGTTTACTGAGCTTTTTTGATAAGAATTATCAAGTCAAGCTTTTGGAATTCTGAAGAAATAATTTGTGGCTTGCTACTCAGAGAAAGGATTTGCTATTTGGTTTTGGTTTGAAGTAGTAACTTGTGTGTATCACCTGGGAGATACAAGTTAGTATGGGGGAATGAAACAAAAAAAACTTTCTTCTGTGCTGTTATTGGCAGCCGTTTTTTTTTTTTTTTTTTTTTTTTTATATATATATATATATATATAGTTTATGTATTTGTAAGAATAAGTTACTTGGATTCTTCATTTCAGCTTCCTTTCAAGGTTATCTTAGAAGACCACAAAATCCTGTGTAGCCCTTGGAATTGTGTGGCATTGGGTTGGGAAGGGGCAGTCCTGGAGTACTAACACATTGTTCTGGAAATAGGCACTCTAGAAGTAAATCACAAAGAGCACAAGGCAATTACATTACATTATTGTAACTATAAGACTTATGCAGCTTTCACAACTTAGCATCCATGAGTCCATAGGCACACCCTTCCTAGGTGCAGGTACTTGTAATGCCTTCCAGCAATGCACCCTTCTTTGGACAGAGCCAGATCTCCCTCCATGCACATCCTACTCTTTCAGAAGCTGTGGGTTTTCCTCCCCAAGGAAAATCAGATTTTTGGAATGGAGTGCAGGTACATTTGAGATGTTAAAAGTTTGTTTATTGCAATATTTGGCAGTGGTGTTGCTGTCTAACCTGGGTGAGTGTTACAATGTTCATCTCTGTAGCCATGATTTACCCTTTCTCTTCATGTAAAGGCCCAGCCAACCTAAAAGCTGTTCCTGAGTTTTGCTTTTAATAAAAAAATTGATAGTCATCTTTTGAGATTGCCTTATTTGGTTTGGGAAAGAATAAAAGACATCTTACATATTTCACTATAAAAATATCACTGTTGCTTTTAAATTTCTAGAAATCAAAATACACTTATTTGGAAAGCTAGTCTCTGTCTATTACTGTGCTGCAAATGCTGTTTGTTTTCTGAATAGTAGTTGCATATTCCCTAAACTCATCCCCTCTCCTCATTCCTCTCAGTTGTCATGGCCTTTCACAGAGAAGAGACAAGAACCATTCTCCATAGACCTGACAACTCCCTCCTCTGTCAGAGTCATTTCTTCAAACTGTCAGGGAGTTTACCAGAGCCTGATAACTAGCAGGAAGAATTGCTCTTCAGAGTAAAGCAAATAATTTTTATAGTTATTCCAACTGTAACAGATTTCTTAAGAAATACAGAGATCTATGTTTTCCAGTTTTATTATGTAATGTATGTAATTTCATTTAACAGCTGGGTTTTATCATCTTTATAGATCTATATTCTAGTATTATCTAATACTGAGAGATTCGAAGAGAGAAAAGACCATGTACTTTGACCTCTGGTACACTACCAACAGTAAATACAAACAGCTTTTTATTCTTCACTGGTTTATTATCTTTTGTGGATAGTCTCTGCCATCATGGTTGTGTGCCATGGCTGCCCATGTGGTAG
Organism: Phaethornis superciliosus; assembly: GCA_023637945.1. NCBI lineage: Eukaryota > Metazoa > Chordata > Aves > Apodiformes > Trochilidae > Phaethornis > Phaethornis superciliosus. Next base: position 14,502,273 of record JAJQWJ010000001.1, read on the forward strand.
TGCTGCACGAGCACAGCTGGGCTGCTTTGAGACCCAGCTCCAGTGCTGCTCTTGTGTGTGGACAACTCAGGTACCCCCGTGATGCCCCTGCAGAACTCAGGCAGAGGCATCTGGTTAGAGATAGTGTAGCAGAGTATTTTGTTGGCCAAGGCTGGAAGAGGCAGGCATGACCCTGCTGGAACTGGCTGTGAGTGACTCCACGGGCCAGAGCTTGTGTGGTGGTGGCAGTGGTGCTTGTCCTGCTTTCCTTGAGATTTTGTGAGATCTTGTAAACGTGAAGGTACGTTAACATAGCTGTATTATCTTACATCTGTTTCACCCTGGGAGTGCTCTGAAGTCATAACTCTGCCTGGAACAACCCTGAAGGATTTCTCTGTTGGAGGGAAATAGAGTGGCTCCATATTATTTCTGTTATCATTACCCAGCCTATCGTTGTCCTTGGTAGTGGGGCGTTAGCTGTATTTCATCCATTTGGGACATAAAAACATAAGATTAACTAAAGCATGTATTTTAGAAAGACATTGATTTAGATTTAATTTTTCTCTTGTTCTGATTAATTCTTATTAATAGTCTTTTTATGAAAGAAGACAAGCTAAAGTTAATTTCCATAATATAGGAGACAGATTACAATAGACATAATTCAAAGTATTTTTGAAACTTGCTGGACCTCTGAGAAACAGGTGAACTTGGAAGTGAAAAAGTGGAGCCTGTAGTGTCCATGATGCTTGTTGGTTTAAACTTATTTTAGGATTTTGAGATATGTCACCACTCATAAACCAGGACTAACTTTTCTGAAATCATCACTACAGTTGGACTATTATAAAATCATGTGGTGTGTTAAGAACAGGTTCTCAGTTTCTTGTTGAATTTGGATTATGTTTACCTGCTGAACTCAGTGAGATCCTTGAGAGTTTAAACACTGTTTTGCCCTCAGTAGGATAGATAAATATGCATGATTTGGCTATTGACATTTATTTCATAATATCATCTAGGGCATCTGAGTCTTCCACCCAAGATACACTGTGGTGCAGATATTTCTGTTTGTATGTACCATTTTAAGATATATTAGCAATATTCCTGTTTCATAAATACAGATGTGTCTGTTTGGGCTATGGCCTGCCAAATTTGAGGGCCTTATACATGTAACATCTGAATTTAATTTTTTGTTTAGCTGTCTAATAAAGAGGATTTAGCCCTTTGTCCTGTGAAGAAATTACAGTGGCTAATTGAAAGTGGGGCTTGTGGAAAGTGTTCTTATTTTTACTAATACTGAAAATTAATCACTAATCTCCTGACAGCCCTTGTCACACAGGCCTTTTGGCTTTGTGTGTTTTGCTCTAAAAGAGCATTTCCCTGAGTTGCTATAAATGTCTCCTGTTGGCCTCCATCCCCCTGCAGGGTGCCAGGTGGGTTCACCCTGACTTGGGCACACACAGGGCCCACATGTGCTGTGCATCACAGCCCAGGGTTCTGTACTTGCCTGCTCTGCAGACCTGCAGAAGGCACCAGTTTACAGGTCTGGATGTCAGAGCACATCCTTAGCAGCCCTGATAAGCAGAACCTCATGTTAAATCCTGAGCTGACAGTCCCTGACTTCTTAGGAAGGCTGCATGTTCAATGTCTGCCATATATTTAGCTTCTTATTCCAAGTGACATTAATGGCACAAGAATCTCTGACAGGTTTTGAAGCAAACTTGACTTTGAGCACTTAAATGGGGACTGTGCAAAAAGGGACAGCTCAAGCTATCATAAAAAGTTAACCATCTAGGGGATGTCCAGTTAGGGATCCTTTCTTAGCATTAACTTCTTACTCCCAGTGCCCTGCAAACAACCCCATAGGCCCCCATTTTCTCCTCTATTTCCAACATTCTGCAGCTTTAATGGTCTGTTTCACAGAACTGTTGTGATGACCTCTTAATGCTCATAAAGATCAGTATGAGAGGTAAAGTAAAGTAGGGAAAGGAGCAATGGTTAGACAGTTGTCAAGGGAGGGAAAATTTTTAGTACATTCTTCATATAGTTTAATGTTTTATTACAGCCTATTATTGGTGAATAGATATTTGAAAACACTTCAGTCTCTTTTGATAATTTATCAATAATTTGTGTTTATTTGATGTTTACTGCCAAGATATTTTAAAAACTGGGCTTTTCTACAGTCCCTCTGAGCAAAGACTTTCAAACACAAATTTCAAGTTCCAGAAGGTAACATCTCAGGTGGTAGAGTTCTCTTATGTAGCTGTAAAAGCAAAGCAACTGTAGTAAGTCACATAAGGATTGTTAGCATGCACAGTTTCAGATGATAATTTAATACAAAATTTAACAGGATACAGACCCCTGTCATTTCTCTTACACACACACACACACATATCTTTTATTAATTTTCCCCTATATAAGTTTGTAACAGATTTTGGTTGAAGCAAACTAAAACATGGAGAGTTATGTTTAATGTTGAAGTGATCTGTACATTACTCAGTGCTCTTTCTCTTACTGTGAAAAAAAAGATCAAGTGTCACTGGACATGTTCTGGGTTTATCTGTCTGCCAACTTACCCTTTACTGGGAAAAATCCCTAGGTTGTGCAATGACAAGGTTTTGAAATCCATGGTTTTTGTTACTTCTACATTTTCCACAAGTCCTTGAGGGAGGGGTATATCTGTAAGTTACTTTAGGCAGGTTTTTCCTAGCAAGTTGTTGTATTGAATAATTCTGAGCAGCCAACCCACAGCACAATGTCACTATAACCTTTGATATATTTTTGTTGTAGAATTAACTTCAACAGCCACCTAGGTTCTGCCTCAAGTGCATTCCTTTCCTGAATTTACCCTCACTGGAATATTGTGGGACTTTAAACTGGCGTGTCAACAGTATTGCAAGCAGGGTGTTGCCAGAGATGGAGTAGCCCTCTGACAGGGCTGCTTGGGTTTCTCATGGCAGGGAGCATCCTCGGGCAGCCTATGGAGCCCAACAGGCAGCTCCTTTCTGCTGTGTCTGCAGGCAGACACTGAAATTCCAAGAAGATGTGGCTGGGAGAAGCATGGTGAGCAGGGGTACTGGGGAGAAGCAACAGCAGCAGTGTGGAAGGCACCACACCCGACTACCACTTCTTGAACCCTTAAATGTAAATGTAATGTCCCCATAGCCAGTGAGCAGGACTGCAAAGCTGTCTTTGTAGTTAAGCCTGGATACCAAGATTGTCCCTTGGCATGGTACTCGCTGGGTGACACTTTCACTTGAGCCTTGTCAATCAGGACAGTCATCTCAGTCCAAATCTAAGAGTCAGCCTAGCCCAGAACTCAGAAAGGACAGTGAATAAAAAAAGATAACTAAGGAAGATGATAAGCACAGGCAGACCAAGTAGTGCCTGTTCTCTGGAAATCTCTCTGCTGTTTCTGATCCTCTGTGGCTTCAGAAGGCATGTTTAATATCCCTCATTGAATATTTCTGCTATCAATTTGTCCATTTGTTTTTGAGCCGAGACTTTCACCTCCTCATTTTGAAAGATAATTTTATTATTTTATTTTATAGCTCCAGCCAAGTTCTCCTTAGACTTTCTTTTCCCCACTTTACTATGCTTATCCTGTCAGCCACCATAGTGACGTGGTTGACTATGCATCTACTTTGTAGTGAAGATACTAGCTGAATTTCTGAAGGGCTGATGGTTCTCCGAGACCTTCTTGTAAGCTAACATGTCCATCTTTTTGAGCAACAAAAGTATATTGCAATTTGCTACCAGAGAAACAGAGAGAGTTCAGCTTGCTCCATAAGAAAGAGCTGTGGGTGCTGCTTCCAAATCTCCCAGTGACATGTTTGGATGACTCTCATGAAGTCCCAGTCTGGGGAAAAAGCTTTTCCTGGTTGCTGCTACAACACTCATTGTTTACATGAGCTCAAAAATAGTTGCTTATCAGGGCTGGTTTGTTTTGGTTTGATTTTTTTTCCCTAACAATTACTAATTTGTAAAATTTGTTGTAAAATAAATTTAACTCTCTGCAGCCAAATCAAAGAGTAAACTTAAAAATACTTAGCTGGAAGTAAAGTATTTAGCTGATCCCGTAAAAGGACCCATCTCTGGACAGTCTCAGTAACTTGTTTTAAATAAAAGTAGTTTCTAAGTTATGTTAGTTTTGTGTTAGATGGGGTTTTTTAATGTTATATTGTTTATGTGTTGATAAAATGTGCTGAGTTAAATCTTCATATGTACAGATGATGTACAGAACTGACAGCCAAAGCCAAACTCCCTCCCTGAGTTAGTGAAACCTTTTTGAAGGGGAACAGAGCACTACTATATGCTTTCCTGTTACAATTTTTCTAATGTATGAGCACATCTCTGCTGAGAACTGATTCTAATTTACATGCTGGTGGTAACAGCCCAGCCATCTGATGGTAGCAGTCATGACTAGTGTCCTGAAATTAATTTGGTTCATAACCCTCACAACAAAATTAATAGTTTTGAGAAGTGAAACACCCCCTTGGGTTACAAAATAGTAATTGCATAAAATATGGTGTCTGCTCTAATAAGAAAAAAGTGTCTAAATTTCTTGATGTTTTATTAAAAAAAAATAAATTGAGGGGTGGGGTTGGAATTAGAATTCACATTTTAAAATAAGTTTTTGGTTATGTTACTGTCTTGTATGTTTATATGTTTGGGGATTGTGATACATTGTTCACCACCTTGTTTATGACCAGCACTCTGAACCCTTGTAGTCGGGTTTCCCAATGTATTTCTTGCCACTTGGACCTGTCACTACTCTATATGCTTGCATTCGTGTCTCAGAATTTGTAGCTTTGCTCTGGTTTTTTGTCCCCAAAGGAATAAAAAGTCAGTTTGTCTCAAGCTGCTATTGTCTCTTCTCTTTTCAGAGAATTTTTTTCTCTTTTTCTTGGCTTAGTCGTGCAAGAAATTATGCATAACTCACATGTAAAATTAAGTGGGATGAAGTAAAAAATTTCAATATTTCTCAATTCCATGTAAACATTAAGAGCAATTTTTAAGGTTGAATATTAATAAGAACTGTAAGGGCATACATTTTTAATACAGCTGCTGCCCACTTTTGAAATTAGGTCATTCAGATTTTCTTCATACTGTTTACTCCAGCAATTGAAAGTAGAGTTCAAGACCAGTGTTTTATACGTAGTAGGAGACTCAAGGTTGTATTTGGAAGGCATAAAACTTGATTTCTTTACCTATTTTATGTCTAGTAGATATTGAAGAAACTGGTAAACCTGGAAATGAAATGGAGGCAAAACTGTATTTTAAGAGGTATTTTGCGATCTCTCCCAGTTGGAAACATGACAGGGCGCTGATTCCAAATGGTTGCAGCACACAGTTGGAGATGTGCCCGGATGGCACTATAAAACAGTCATTTTCACTGCAGAGCTGGGGTTTGAGCAGAGGTTGGTATTGTTATTGACTTAGCCAAGGAGTTTTAAAGGTTAGTCAAAGCAAAAGTTGATCTTTCAGATGGAATTGCATATTAGTCTTTTTCTGTATAAGAATGTGTTTGGTTCCAGATCTCTGATAGGTATATTTTGTAAAAGTAAAAAAAAATTTTTTCCCCTCTTTTTTTTAATCCATGCTTGCATCACTGTTTGCAAGATACCAATTTCTGTTCTCTCAATAAATAACTCCTAAGAAACTGATAAAGGTCTTGAAAGCTTTCTGGTTACTATGTCTTGCAAAGCTGCTTAAAAGTTTAAGTGTGTATGAAGTTCACGTGGGTTCCTATAAATACATAAAAATAACGGTTAATAGGGTTTTATAGCTGTCACACTTGAATGAAGTGCAACACTGTTATGTTTAAAGCCTATTAGACTGTTACAAAAAGAATCTAATTGCAGTGTTGTGTTTTTTTTTTTTTTTCAGCTCCAGCAGTAAACCGATTCACCAGACGGGCATCAGGTAAGTTGGTTTAAGCTGTATGTCTTATTGGTCTTCATTACTTGTTGAAACATAATGCTGATGGGGATTTTCATGTAAAATAATATGACATAAGTCAGATTTCTTTAAAGGTGACTGACTTGGGTTAACCTCAAATTTGTTACCACGGGTTTGAGTGATGGAACTGGTATGAAGCCTTCTTCTTGCTGTTGAACTTCTGAAGAACCTAAGCCTTTCTTTTTCCCTTTGAAGAAAGTAATTTTAGTCAGAACAGAGCTATGAAAGCAAGAGCTGAATGCAACTCGATGCAGGGTTGCCTTGCTTACTTCACAGCTGGCCTCAAACAGCACTTAGGTAATCATCTATGCATGAGAAAATGTTCAACTGTGCTAGAAATCTCCCTGTGTGTTTCAGAAATGAGCTGGTTTGTGTACCTGCTGCATTGTTCTGCTGTTCAGAGCCAGCAGATCAGGACCTAGAAGGGAGGTTGCCATGGTGGTGCTGTGCTAGGAGCACGCCTGCCTCTCTTGGTCCCAACTGGTGTATTCTGCATGTTACCTTGGTTTGTGCCAGCTCAGAGGACTGTTTGTCTTATTCCATTATGTGTAGCAGATCTCTCCAAATTATATATCATTAAAAATTAATATTCTTGCCCTCTCCTTATTGTTCTGGAGTATCATAGCATTTAGGCTTTGTTTTTGAGAGCTTTTTCTCCTGACTCATGAGGCCCAGAACCTAAGTCTTCTTTGTCTGAAACACTATGAAAGTGGGGAGTGAAAGCCACCACTAAATGTAATGAGATTCTTGACTGACTCATAAGAGTCAGCAGAGTGTGAGATGAGAGCTGATCCCAGTCACCTCAGAATACTAAGTTTAAAACCTGACTATAAAACACTTTCAGTTTTCAACTGCAGAGCGCCTCCAGTCAATGTAATAAAGTCTGTATTCCATAATGCAGTAAGTCTAACCACACTTTTGATTTTGACAGTTACAACCTAAGTCAGATAACCCCTTATCAATATAGAAATATTAGTGGATAGCCTCAGAATTACTAAGAAAGTGCATAGCAAAATGAAGGTTTGCATTTGCAGCAGTGGTGCCTAGCATATCTAGTGCAAAGGAAGAAAATGTAATGAACTTCAAATATTCTCATGTTTTAGGTAATGATAATGCTTCATGAGGTACTGTAGCATGAAATGAAAGGAACGATTTTTTAACCAGCACTCAGTAACAGTGAGCAGGGCTTTCTGCAAGTTACATTTTGTGTTTGAAGGGAGGTTTCACTGTGACTGATTGATAGCTAACTTTAATGAATGCAGATCTTCTAGCAGATGTGTGATAAGATTTTGCATTTCAGTAGGAGACTGTGATTGTCTGAAAAGCTAATACTTGCTTGGGAAAAACAAAAGTTATTTTCATGGTTCTTTACAAGGAAATTAAAAACATGCTAGAAGTCTTAAAATTTTTGCAAAATTATTAGAGAATTAATTTCTATGGGCAGTTAAAATTTCTTGTATTTTTGTCTTGTTGTGGATAGATAAAATAGAGTTGTTGTATTCAGAATATTGAGTGAAGTTGTATGGTATGATCCAGATGTACATCGTGTGAATATGCTTCAAGATGGGACAAGTTAATACTGCAATCCACTATAAGTGCTATTTTGTTGAGTTTCTGGCAGATTTAATAGTTAATTATTTTTGAAACAATTATTTTCAACCATATTTTTAGACACTTTTATTTCTTTTAATTGAACGTATCCAATTGTTTGGATACATTAAGGTGTCCAAGATACCTTGCAAATGGAAAACCAGATAATAGCTGAGTTTTTTGTGCTTTGTAGCTTCTGTAGATTCTGTAATCACAGTTATTCTTATTTAGGAAATGAGAGGCTGACCAAATGAAATTTAGGGTTTTTCTCATATATGGATCCATCTTAATTTTAGGCTATTTAGCTAAGAGCCATTTTAATATTTGAAATGCAGAATGTTGATTCTTGCATGGTTTTGAAGATTTGCTTCTGATGAACATCACTTCAATTTCATGGCAAGTATTTGGTGAGGTAGTTGTAGCATGTGGTTTCATGTTGCGTCTGATCTAGTGATATGGCAGAATGATCCTGAGAGAGTCATTTTAGGGTCCCTGCCTTTGTCACACCTCTGCCCACAGGTTGTCTCTACTTTCTTTGCATAGTCCTAGGAGTTCTGCTATGTAAGGATACATTGATTTAAAGAAAACAGAAATAAAGGAGACTTTGGTGTGTTGATTTTCATTGGGTCTCCACCTCACCCCTGCTGTGGCTCCCAAATGGCTCCTAGACTATTCCACTAAAAGTTGCTTTTTGAGCTCTTGCAATGATAAGCAGTGAGAAGCCAGGAGATGACACGTATTTCTTCATAAAGAACAATAATTTTCTACAGTGGATGCCTTGATTTCAGTGTTTTTGTTATTCTTTGGATAATGCTTACTATTATACTTGGTGGCACATGATATAGTTATTTTTCCCAAATGAGCTAGAAATTAAGCAGCCAGAGTTTAATTTCTGAGGCACCTGCTGAAAACAATATACTTAGGCATTTATTATTTTAACAGCTGTTCCTGTTAACATGCTGTGAGAATATTAATGTGCTGTCATTATGCAGAAGGTAAGGTATATAGGCAGAAGTAAACTAGAAACACTTAATTGTTCTTGAATTTCAATTCTTTATATTTGTTGAGCTACCTAATTAGTATCTCTTCTATATGTTTATGTATGTGTATATTTGCAATATAAGGTCTATACATAAGATACACATACACTACAGTGACAATAACATAGCTACTTGTGGGCTAGTTAATGCACTGTTGCTCAAGAATATGCACAAAGAATAATAGATACAGTCTAAAATGAGGAGTTTAGCAAGAAGAAGAGATAAAAAATAATTTAGAGATAGAAGGAAGAATGAGACAGCTGCAGGTAGCTAATCCTTATATTTTCTTTTAAAATCTGGTGAGACTGACATGAAGAGAAAAAGGAGAAAAACTGTTCAGGTGGTCAGTTGGAATGGGAAGAAAAGGGGGGCATGAAAGTAGAAGCAGCATGAAGTGGAAGAGAAAGCTGTGAATATATTTATGAGGTGAAAAATGAGGAGAAATTCTTAAACAAGCTGAGGTAGCCAAGAGGTTCAGTTAATGAATATGGACAGATATTTTCTTGCTATAGGTGAGATTGGTTTTTGTCTAAGTATGAGATAACTAGGAATGGAAAAGTAATGTAGTTATATATGTTAACAGAAGCTTTTGGTACCTGCTGTGAGTGAGCCTTCTTAAACTAAGACCTGGTAGATAGCTTGAGGGCATCTCTTACTAAAACCAGAGATAACTACTTCATTCATTTCCCCCAGACAATATGTAACTTCAAATTACCATTTTCATCCTGTGGAAAGGAACTAAATTTTAAGCAAGTTTTAAATATTGTTCTCTCAAACAACTGAGAAAAATAATTAATTTTATTTATTTGCCACCTTCTTCAGAAAGTTCTAAACAAAAATAATTTAAACAGTCGACCGGCAGAATACATCAGTGATGAACCTCTAGGGAGAAACTGGTGCAGATATATCTGGAATAAACTTGCAATCAAGGAAATACCACCACTGTGGAAATAACAGGAGGAAATGGAGAAGGTGAAAAGTTTCAGTCTTTTCACTATGCATGCTGGTAAGGACCTCTCCAAAGAAAAGAGAGAAACACTTTATAAGTAAATTGATGCTTATGTTATACACCTACTGCATCAGCCATCAACCTAAGTGAGAGAGAAAATCTCAGATGACATTGGAGGAAAATCTCTCTGCAATAAATATTAATTTTATTTTTTTTTAAGTTTAAAACTGTTTGCAACTTGCAGTTGTTGAAATTTAAAGTATTTTTTTCCCTTACACATGCTACTAAGAACTGTCACTTTTTAGGTACATGCCTGATTAGCTGAACAGGAAAAGCTGACAGAGAAGGAAGCCATTTTTATGCCCTGTGGAAAAAATGTGTTTAATTCATTCAGCTGGCACTCAAATTCAAAACATTTTTATATGCATGCTTACATAATGTGTTAATTTCTGATAAAGAGGGTGCTGCCTTTAGTGGCCTTTCTCACTTCTTTTTTCCTTTGCCTCCTTTTACAGAAGTTTCTCATTTTACTTAGCTCTACAAATTTTAGATGTACAGAGCATCAACAGTTTGAAGAGAAAGTAGGAAATGTAACATTCTCTTTATTCTTAATTGCTTATGATGCCCAAAAGCTGTGACAATGGAATGGTTTAACACAGATGGCAGTTAATTTGAATTGGTAAAGAAGTTGGTTTAGTTCACTTCTACTCAGGACTTGCAGGTATTCAAATATTTGGCAGCAAGAATTTCTGTAGGTTAGAAATATTTTCTGTTACACTCAGCAGAAAACATTTTATGGGAAACCTATGACATTTTCAGTAGTTTTTGAATTTTCAGAAATGAGTGAATCTTTTAATCAGAGAATCACTCTGATTAATTTCTAAGCCACTCAAGCAAGTTGTGTTATTTAAGATACTGCTTACACACAGTGAAACACTTCACCATAAAGTTAGTGAGTGCCATACAGCATCATTATATACAAGGATGACATCAGTGGTGGGTAGCTGTCTGCCCTCCAAGCTGTGGCTGCAGGAGGCTGCAGGACAGTGTCACCGTGTCAGAGACTGCACACACCCATGCACACACCATCACCCACAGGTCATGTTCTAGGGCTGTCCCTATACAAGCCCAAGGCCCTTCCTACCCAGGTGTCTGCACCCTCCATCACGTGGAGATGGGTGTTCTCAGCTCCCCTCTCTGACACACAGGGCTCACGCCTCTGCCTGGCAGATGATAGATGCCTGTGTTTTGGCAAGCATTCAGATAGGAGGAGGGAGGTTCTGCACAGCCCTCAGAAAAGGGAAAATCTGAGAGCAGGTTTGCCAGAACAATTTATCTATTCTTTATCTCATTCTTCATCTTTGAGAAAGGTGCCATTAGGAAGAAAGTGACAAGATAAAGGCTTCAGGCTTCATTATTCTGAACAGATGTGTGGACTGTGGATTAGTCATGCCCACAGTAGCATTTACATATATCACTGCTAGTTTTCAGTTTAATTATTTCTGCAGAAAATGTGACAACCTGCTTAAGAAACACTGAGGAATTTTACTGAATTTAGACCATGTGAGTCCTTTTAGTGAAGGAATGGCTAATTACTTTCTGAAATTGTAAGTATGGAAGAACAGAAGTGATATTAAATTTAATTGTTAAATATAAACTTGTATTTAGGAAGAGCAAAATGATACTATTAGCCAGAATAGTATATGGCCCCATTCATCATTTTGGTCTTCTTGAAATATATTGAGATTTACTTAAAGAGATTGGCAGCCACCTTCCTATGGCATGTTAAAAATTGTCAGAGAAAGGAAGCTAACTGAAATGAAGTGCTATTCCCTTTTTTTACAGTAAGGCAGAAGCTGGAATTGTACCAAAATAGTGGTGAGGAATAATGAAGTAACTGTAAACTCCCCTTTGAAATGCTCAGGTAGGAGGCAGTGATGCTGTGGAAGCACATCAAGTGACAGTGTCATAGAGAAAAAGAATAAAGAACTTTATTGATGAAGCAGTAATTCCAGTGTAGTTTTTCAAGCAGAGTTACTGGTTTTACTTGTTCTGAGTGATGAACAACCCCCAAACTCAATTCAAGTGATGTTCATCTTCGGTCTTTATTACACACATTTAGTTAATCCATAATTTAAAATACCCAGTTCTTCAGGTTCTTTTAAAAACTAACAGGGACATAGTCAGCTGGCACAAAGTAGTATCTAATACTAAAACCCAGTTAAGCAATAAGGCTACCATTGTAGTGGTGAGGAAAAGCAGAAGAAAAAGTTCTGTCAGAAGCTTAGGTTATCTACACTGCACGACAGAGCACATGAAAGCAGGCACCTAAGCTTAGGGTAACACATTGGCATGGCATGTTGTGCCTTACTGGAGGTCACTGGAGCAGAGCATCTTACCTAGGTTCAGCTTTTGAAGGGATTGCTAGACTGTGCTGACTTCCATGGACATAGGTCCTGGGCAGTGTTGTGTGAATGAACATCTCTCTTACCTACTTCCTGCCCCTCTTGCTGGGCAGTCACCACTTCTATTTCATGCAGGTTTTTTTGTCTTAGCAGCCCCAATTTTGTGATTTTGCACAAATGCATTCTATATTCTGTACTCTCTGGTCCTTACAGAGAATATTTGTCTTTCCATGTCATGGTCTGCTTTAGAGTTATCATTGTTGTAACACAAAAATCCTTCACAAACCTTGAGAAACTTCCCAACATCCATTTCCATTAATGAATGAGCAGATTCTCAAGCTTATAGGAAGTAGAGCATAGAAATTCAAGTCAGAATGGGTATGACTAATTTTGCCTGCATCAGAAATTTAATGCCCTACATGACATTCCTGTTTTCTATCCATGAAACACTTAGCACTGTAACTCCTACAGAGTATGGCAGTAATTGTATGTGCACAGCAATTTTAAAGATCAGGTAATCTTTTCTTTTTGCCCTGTGGTATGTCTACACTGTATTTTTTAATGCAGTAAATAACTCATATATATGCATAACTCATATATACTGTCTGGTCTTGCAAGGTTATCCCATGGCCAATGTCTCAGGAAGAAATGAGCTCAGAATAGTCTGTGGCATGAGGTGGTGCAATGGCTGGTGGGACTTGCCCCTGGACTGAGCCCAGGCTGCTGTGTGGGCATTGTGCTCTCAGCTTTAAGCATTTTGAAGCCAAAGTGTCCTGTGCTTCAGTCTGGTCCTGCTGAAAACATGTTTAACTCCTGAGAATGAAAAACAGAATTCAGTGGCCTGCCCCACAACGCTTTTGGGTCTGAGAGAAGTTAGCAATAGAAGCTTTTCCCACCCAGCCGATCCATATCCAGATGATACAGAGGTTTCTTTAATTTTTTATTGAATAGCTTTTTTGCTGTGCAGTTCACAAGTTGTGCCGCAAATGAGAGATGCAAAACCAAGAATTTAATTTGCTTTGTCTCCTCTTATATTCTCTGGGAAATGGAGAAAAGTTCCTGTAGAAAAAATGTTGCAGTAACATAGGGTTAGGGATGCTTAGGGAGCTTGCACATTTGCTTCCTGATGCAAACCACTGGTTTTGTCCAGAACATCTAAAAAAAATAACTTGATAATGTTAGACTTGGAGTGCTTGTTCCTGATCTGTTGTTACCTTGAGATTTGCTGCTTTTGATGCAGATCTGAAGGAGAGCTTGTGTGCTCAGAAACTTCTCTGTTTCTCCATGGTTCAGTTGTTCTGGCTGTTTTAGTGAAAGTCTTTGCCCATGAAACTTCCTTCTTGAGACTGCATTGCAGCTGTACAACTATTCCATGCTACAGTGTATAGTTGGACAGTAGTATTCTTATTCATAAGAAAACAAAATTTAGGCTATCTGTACATTACTTCTGGAACCTTTGAACTGGTTAACTTTCAACATTAATTTATTCCTTTATTATATCTCCAAAATCTGAAACATGGGTTGTAGCAGGTTGTATCAAAGTGTTTTCTTGGATAGATCAATGAAGGGTGAATATGAATTTTTCAGAGTCCATTTATGGAACTGAGATACTGTTGCAAATTAATTTCATGCCAGTTGTTAGATACAGCTATGCTTAAGCTGTTCTGTCATAACACTTAAACACTAACCTTAGTAAAAGAAGAAGAGATTCAGTAGGTGCATACTTATAAGGCAAAGTTTGAGGTGGGGGAGGAATGGAGGAGAGAAGGCAAGAGAAGAGAGGGAGAGGGGAGGGAATAAATACATAACTCTAGTGCTGTATAGGTTGATATAAAGAGAGCTCTCAATATTTGTTCCAGGGAGGTGGCAGGGAAGGCAGGAAATAAGCACATAGTGATTGGCCTAATTTTTACATACACAAATATTTAGGCTACAGTTTGAGAAAACTTTCTAACTAAACAGTTAATGAAGCAATAGGCTAAACTTCTCAGAAATATTGTATTATCTCTGATGTTTTAAGTAAAGGTACTTTTGCTGTGGGAGTGGAGGTGTTATTCATACTGCAGCTGTGCACAGAGACAATTTAAATGAGTTTTTCAAGTTTCATCTGTATTTTGTCATATGCACATATTTCTAGACTGTATTTTATAGACTAAAATGTATAGAGTAACTTCACTGCATTGTGTAATTTAGTAAAGCTAAATATCAGCCTCTTTAGAAATTAGGAGTTATAAATGTGTTTTGAGTTCACGAATTACTGCATACACCCCCTTATGGGAAATTATGATTTTTGCTGCTGTTGTAGTATTAGCGTTGGAAAGTATGCTGCATATAATTTTGTATCAATAAAATTAATCACTGTAGTTTTTTCAGTTAGTTGGGCTGATTTTGTTTCAGATATATGAAATGGAGACCATAGGTTTGTGTTGAAATGTGAATCAAATTTTTCTTAATGGGCTTTTGCTCAGTCAGTTTGAATTGTTTGGGCAGTCTCGCAATGTATGGAGCTGTTAGTCTGACTGGCCAATTGCTTTAAACTAATTTCATGTGTGTAACTGGTAAATAAGATGGGTACAGGAAAGCACCACAACAGAGCTTGTGACTACATGCTAAGCCCTTCCCACAGCCAGCAGTGTGGCCTTATCCATACTGCCATTTGGGGACTGTCCCAAGGACCACACCAGAGCCTCTGCTCCCCCTGCTTTCTCAGGTACTCAGGTCAGTGTAGTTTCCTGTTCTGTTTAAGACTAGATTGAAGTCTATCTAAGGAGCTAATTTTTTTCCTTTTTATTTTAGAACAGTGTTTTGCATTCTTGTCCTTGGAATGCTTTAATGCAGTACCTTTCATGACCAAAAAAATGCATTGTATACAAAGAAGAGATCTTCTTGCTGTGTAACTAACAGTAGTGAATAAATTCCATGGAAAACAGGCTTTGCAGGCAAAACAGACTCACTATCAAAATAAATACAGAAATGAGACCAAATGTTCATATCAATAACAAGAAATATGCCTGTTATTTATGGCTGTTATTTATCTACAAGCAGTAGTTTGCACATGTCAATGATTATTGAATAAATGTACTAAAGTGTCTTAATGATCTCAGATTGCATTAAGTGCTGTGAACTAGCTGATATAGAATACAGATTATTCACTGTTTTATTTTAATTTGTCTTCATTTTATACCTAGATTTTTCAGATTAATTGGTCTTTTCTCTCTAGTTAGCAGTTGACATATACAAATTCTTCCTGTGACTGACCTGTAGGACATGCTGTATTTTCTGTTTTAACCTCATTCCAAGTTGTGTTCACAACTGATAATCTCAGAGATCCAAATAACACCTCAAAATCTAAATATGGGCTAAACTTAATGCATAACAACCTTCCAATACTTTTATCAGGATGCTCATAATTCACGATTTTGAAAGAAATGCAATAATTGCCATTTTTTTTGGTAAACTATGCACATTACTGGAAACAGTAGATTTGAAAATTATTTTTGAAGCAGATGTGTGTTGATAGTCATAATTTAAGAATTCTGATTTTTCTTCTCTAAAATATTTCAGTAGTGTGTCTGTTATAAACTCAACTTTGGTTGCTGTGCTATTTTGTTCTTCAACATTTGTATTTAAATTAGGAAAGTAGCTGCCTCCACTGTAGGAGACAGAGCATGAATCTGTGGGCTGGACTCTACTACTTTTCCAAAATAATTCTATTCTATCTGTGATTTCATGTGGTTTGACTTCCATGCTATAGAAGGTTTGTTTTGGAGGAAAAGAGATGAATAAGACAAGGGTTGTTTTACATAGTGAGTTGTTCAAAATGGAGTTAAAGTTTTTGTGGAACATTTTGCTCAAGAAGTTTTCTTGTAGAACACCATAATTGAAATGGCTTGGTCTCAGACCTCCAGGTTTGGCTTAATATTTGGCAAGTTCTGCTTCTTTTAAATACTGTGAAGTTAAAGAAAAGGGAAAATTATGTATTTAAATGTCTTTGCTAAATACTGTGGTGTTTAAAACACCAGATGTCATTTATGCACATTGTATAAAATAAACAGCAGCCTGATGTTTTGCTTCCTAAATGCTCTGTGTCAGTTCCGTATGTTTCGTAGGAAGCAGGATGCCTTGAGCTGCAGGGTGTACTTCTCAGTTGTTTAAACAAAATGTCCTTTGTCAAAGCACAAGCCCCAGGCTTTCTCTCCATTAAATGCTCTCTATTTCCTGCAACCACCCCCTTGCTGCCACGTAATCCTGTTCCACAGTGTCTTTGCTTCATGTATCTTTATCATATATCTCTCAAATCCACTACTCCAACATCTAGTTTGGAAGATTTAGACAGGTTTAAAGCATGGGAGGAAATCTAGGAATTTAGCATCTCTGGAATTAGTATTTGTTTTCTCCTCTGGGGATACTGCAGGTTCCCCCAAAGCCATTCTTCTGTCTTGGACATGCATAGAAATTTACCAGCCAGGCAGATTGGCATATTCCAGTAATAGTTTTGTTGCTAACTTGGAATCATATTTGTCTTTTTTCATACCAGATGATGCCTACTTTCTCATTTCAGATCTTGCTTTCTCTTTTAGATAATGATGTAAAAAGTCTTATCTCTTGAAAACCCACTGGAAATCTGATTTTTAGATCCAATGTGTATCTAGGCTGTTTGAAGTGAGATTATTTAGAACCATGCCAGGCAAGTCTCTTTTGCCATCATATTATTATTAATGTATGCAGATCCTAGTTCATGGCTTCTGGTGTATTATATCTGTTTGGTTTACTACTATGTACAAAAACTAATAGAAATAGCTGTGTGACCATTGCATACAAATAGTCAGGGCAGAGCAAAAGGTGAATAACAAGCTTTTGTATTGGGCATAGTTGTGTTTTAGCAGCATGAAATGGCAATGTAGCATTACGAAGCATATGGCAGTAGGCAAATAAACACATCCTTCTACATCTTCTATTTCTACTCCCACTTGTCCCAATTGATATTTAACTTCCTATCAGGGAATCTCTTAACAGATTCTGAACTCTGAATTTCTCCCTGTCGTTCAATCTTACATTGACTGTGTAAGACAGGAAGAGTCCCACTCCCTCCTATGGTTCTTCATCACATGGCAAATGGAGAAGAATCTGGCCATTGTATGGCAGTGGTGTCCATGTGTGTGTATAAAGCAGGGTATAAATAGCTTGTTAGTATAAAATATGTAAGAAAACTGCATAGACTGAACATGAATTTAAAAATCTCTCCTGAGCTTTAGTTTCAGAAATTTATTTCTTATATCTCTCTCACCCCCAAAAAATCACTTTTATTTATTAGGGGAAAATTACATTTTTAATGTAATGTATTTTAAATAATAACATTTTTTTGTGTTAATGCAATGAGTCTTTCAGGGGGTTGGTTTTAACCTAGTGGTGTAGATCAATAACAAAAAGGTGAATGATTCTCATTCTTTTTCTTATCACTATTTTTTGTGGGAAAGTGAGAAAGATTTCTCACAATTATTGAGATCAATAATTATGAGCATGCCAGAAGGAAAAACTGCATTTGCCAGAATCCATTAATGAAGAAAATTGTGTGTATATATTTCTAACATAGTTAAAATAGGTAGCAGAACTTGATCAGAAAATAAAGATAAATTAACTTGTCAGAGGAATAGTTTTTAAGTAGAAATATTAAAGCCTTGCTTACTTTTCTAATTAAATTCCAGGCTACATGGGAAATCCAACCCCTTACCCTATCCTCACACAAGGATATAATGAAAATATGGTGATAGTTTCCAATAAAGAGGCACACAAGAAGGACCACATCAGCCAAATCTCAAAGTGCCAGTCAGCCTCTGAAACTACCTTTCACTCTGAACATCAGTTAAGCAAAGCAACAAAACCATGAATTTTACCCTTAAAATTCCTGTGCATGTGGTTTAGTAAGCAAGGAGGACATCTTTCATCTTTTAAGGCACAAATTTAATGCCTGCTGTCTCAGTCTCTGTTTTGGAAATACAACTTCAGAGTGGAGCAGGAGTGTAACAGAAGTGTGTTCTGTGAGCTGGGGTCTTACAGCACTGAAAGCAGGGAGTGCTAAGCAACAATTAGTTTCTGGTCCCTCATATTCTTGCCAGTGAGCATCAGGAAGAGGAAACTTCCTTCCTTTTTTTTCCATTGGTTTGGAAACTATTTTTGCACTCATTCTGGGTGTATCTAGAGCACAGTACAACCTATGCTTTTAGTAATTTTTAATTTATTTTTTTTTTCTGGTCTGTTCCATCCCAGTAGTATACTGTGGTATTGTGCAAAAGTGGTCATGCAGGACACGATTTAAATGTTTCAGTAATTTTCTGTACTGAGAAGAGAGCCACTATGTTATTCTTTATTTTAAAAGAACCACTCAGTTTATGCAAGCCATTTGGCAATGAATTCCTGGCCAATGCCATTCATCACCAGTTTGGGTTTTGGACACATATAGATTAAGTCAAAAAATCAGCCATCAGCAGACAAAATGTATATGTGTGTGTATGTATTTAAACTGTGTCAAAATTGTGAATGATGCTACATGAGTGGTTTCTAAGGGACAAGAAAATGCAAAAAAAAAAAAAAGGAAAAAAGACTTTTTTCTTTCTTTTTGCCCCAGATTTGCAAAATAGTGGGCTTGTGTCCTTTTAGAATAAGAACATACATAGAACAGTGAAATCTTGGTCCAGATCTGTGAGCAGAAGGGAGCAAGAAGCCTGTGACAGTCTTAAATACTCTGAAGTGTGTCTGTGGACAAGAGGAGCATGTGAAGGAAAGCAAGCACTAGCAATACATGTGTGTACACCATCATGCATATGCTCACATATGCAGCTTTTGACATATGTGTATTTCTCTTCTAAGTTCAGAATGTGTTTATTCTATTGAACAACTCTTTAGGTAATTGGACTTGCATAATTATCATTACTAAATCATACAAATGATACCTACAATTCTGACATACTCATAAATTCATGGCAAATAATTTTTTGGTTTGTCTCTAACCATAATGTAATTACAGTTTGGAGTTTGAGCTAAGTTTTTTCATTATCTGTGACATTTTTGAGACTGAAGCAAAATCATTTTCTGTGTTGTGTGATATTCATTTAATGACCAGATAGGTGACAAAAGAGCTTTTAAAATTTATGGTTAAAAGCTCCACATTAATATTGAATTGTTAAGTAGAAAAAAATTGTTTACCAAAAGTAAAAGTATTTTATATCATGAATTCATAAAGCCCCTGTGTTAAGGACCAGATTCTATTTTTTCCAAGAGCTAAGTATCTCCCACCAATTTCAGTGAGAATGAAGGTGCTCGTTGGATGGAGACTGAGGTAGCAAACAGTTGTATTGTGCTAGAGAGAAAGCAAATTTAAGGGGCATTTCTGTTCAGTTCACACTTTTCATGCAGGGCTCCTTAATCAGAACACAACATGGCTGATGTATCATTTTAAAAAACATTATTTTTACGAGCAATTGGAATTGTGTCTATTTATAGGCTGGTTGCAATCACATCTGACTATTGGGTTTCTCAGTGTGTTTATCATACAAGTGGTACTGGCTACCAGCAGGAACTCTGCACTTACATCCCCACGTTGTCATTTTTAATGAATACTCATTTTAATGAAACTTCCTTGCATTGGTTTAATGACTGCAAAGTTAAAACTACTGTGTTTCTTCCTTCTGAATATAAAATTAACACAGTTTAATGATTGGATTCTGAAATTGCACATTGACATAAATGGGTAGAACATACGTAAGTGGTTTAACAGAAGGGACTATAGTGTAACCCTGGGCTGGCTGGATTAATGAAAGCTTTTTGTTCCTGGTCATATGGGATATGCATTCCACTTCTTGCTCTATTGAAAAAAATGTTTAGTATCCGAACTACTGTTTTTTTTTACCTAGTGTTTTATTTTATGGTCTATGCAAAATGTAGTGGGAGTGGCATGACTGTTTGCTTTTTCATGTTGTCCTCTTTTGTGGAGGATCACTTTCTGCTTAGGCATATTTTATTCTGCATGGTAGACTATTCTGTATTCTGTTCTTTTTGTTTAAAGCAATAATGTATTCATAGTTCATGCCCACTGGTCTGAGACTTCAGAGGTTTGAAATCCATCTTTTATCCATATGTGAAATATTTTTATTGTTTATTGTTTTTTTTATTGATGCATTCCTGAAAAGTGCTCTCTTTGCTGTTCTTTTAAATTTATTAAGTGAAGAGATTAGGTGCCTCTGGTACACAGGAATGAAGCTGAGAAAGCCACAAAGGCCTCATCTGGCTCAGGTGTCTGAGATGTCACTGCAGATGTCACCTAGCCTCTTGGTCACTTCCAGGGACCAGCACTGCTCTGTGCACCTCTGGGACAAAACTGTCTGGGATTCCGTTCCTAAGATGGCTCTTAAAGGAGATTCCTGTTATTTTCTCCAGACTTGTCATGATAAGGATGACAATGGGGTCCATGGAATTACTACAGAGTCTTGTGACATGGACAAGCTTGTGTGTTGTCCCTGTCTCTGTAGCACTGGCTTACCAAATATACATGAAGACTTTAAGCTTTCTTCAGTTCAGCAACCGTGTGATTTACTGTTCTGTCACATCCCCTGCCACCACCTGGACATACCCCTGTAGAAGCAACACTTTGTTCCCCAAAGTAACACATAGCACTTTCTTCAAGATAGTGAGTTTAACTGTCTGTAGTACTAGGTTCTCTCAGCCTCATTCTTTATCCTTCAACATCAGAAATAATCTTAGGCCGTCAGTGCTGTGATACAGTCCCTGGGATGTGAATGTGGATATTAAGAACCTCTTGGACCCTTTGTCTGGTGGGGGGTAATGATTTGGAGATGCATCTTATTCCAACAGGGGGGAAAGGAGCTGTGTCCATTATAAGAGTAATGGTCATTCATTGAACCTGATGGGTGGTTTGATTCTCAGTGTAAGAACTGAGGACCCAGTCTTCTCTGTTTATAGGTCAACCAGAACTAGTATAGGATGCTTCAGTTCAACTGCTTAATTGCAAAGTTGGTAGACCTATGTATCTTGCTTCATGATGTGGGTTCAGTCTTTTTTTCCCCCCTATGTTCTCTTGAGACAGTGGCTTTGACTGGGTGTTTCCCATCTCATGCAAGAGAGGACAGTATTTAATGTGCTACAGTGGCCAATGTTCTTGTCAGGTTATGTTCAGGTGAGTGGAAAGTTAGCTCAAGTTTTCTATAATTATAACATATGGAGATCCCATGGGTATTTTGCACCAGTTTTATCTACTTCTGGTGTTGTTCCCAAATAATAAGGTCATTCTGAAATCAGTTGACTTCATTAGGAGAAATGCTATCTTTTGCCATTTTACTGCTTCCAGAATTGCTGCAGGAACATCGTATTTTTATGAATGTGAACTTTCTATCCTCTGTTGTGTTTGTTAAATCCTGATGTGAAATACCTGATCATCTGGGGTGAGGGAGAGAAGTGTATGTTTATTTTCAACATTGTGATTACTCTGACTTACAATTTATCAGATTCTGTTTCCTTTGAAAGATGGCAGTTTATGGATATCTTGGAGTGCCTTTATCCATCTTTCTCTGACTAACAGGACTCCCTGCTGAAGCCCAAATTGCTTCTAGGTTATCTCTTTGAGGTACTCTAGGTGTGTAGATGTGAGGTCAAATTTTCAGTAGGACATTGTGGTTTCTGAGTTCTGGCCTGTATAGAATCATGCTGATGTTTGTTAAGAATCTCTCATATGATGGCTCCTCTTCTTTTTAAGTCACCAGGACAATGTCCTGGTTTCCTTCAAAAATTTGCAGGCCATTGTTGGATATTTAGAACATTTTCTCCTTTTGCTTCACTCTGTGTTTTTATCAGGGTGAGGAGCCTCAGTTGAGGCCTCGCAAGGTTGGATTAAAGTCAATATGTGCAAAGTAACAGTTTCAGCTAAACTACGTAGAAACAGAAGTTTCTTTATGATAAAACAGTCATAAACTTTAGTCCCTCTTATCTGTTAGGGGCATTGGGACATAAACACCAACAGTGTGCTCAGGGCTACAATTGACAGCATTTTTGTCTTTTTAAGTATTTGTCAATCTGCAGTTCCTGCATTGTTCACCAGCATGATGAAGGTACATGTTGCTCATTTTAAGCATTTGGAAATAATTTTTTACATATTTTTGAGATCATTCTTCTGTATATCCCATTATTAATCAGACTTTTCAGTTTCTTTATGTTATCCATTTGTTTTTGTGCTTCTAGTACTGAAGATAAGCATTTAAAAGTCCTATTCCATATTATCAGAGATTATGAAGTCCACTTGACCAGGTATTGACTTCAGAACAATAGATGAGAGTTCATATTAACTGTGAATCAGTGACTTACTGTGCCATCAACTGTCTAGCATCAGTGTCTCCTGTGACATGTGGTGGGATGAATTTTTGTGATTATTTAACACTAAATTTTACTTGCGGTTCCAGTTAGTCGTCTGTGATCAACTTACAAACAGCAAACAGGTCACAGTTCTTTGAGTTCTACAGTACTTCCCTTATGATGGGACCAGGCCAAAATCTTCAAGGGAATGTCTCCAGTCTTTTCACCTGTCTTTGAGGACAGTGACATCAGGCATATCCTTTCTGTAGTGATGACAGAGAAGCATTGAGCTTGCCTCTGGCACTTTCTACGGTGCTTCTGCAGTTGCTTTTTTTAATAACCATTTAGATACCTTTGTCAGGTAATTAATGGCATCAGGGGAAAAACTTTGGAACTACAGTTAGTGTGAATATACTTGTGGACTCAAAAAAGATAATTTCCTAGTGTCTGAATTCCTCTGGATCTTAGGAAAATTCAGGTTGGAAAGGACCTGCAGAGGTCTCCAGTCCAATCTCCAGCTCACAGCAGGCCTCTTCTTATATCAGACCAGGCTGCTGAAGGTTAGCTCTTGAAAACCTCCAAGACTGAGAGAGACTGCACCACTCTAGGCAGCCATCTCCCACACCTGACTGGCTTCATGATAAAAAGTTTTCCTTATATCCAGTCTGACATACTTGTTTCAACTCCTGCCTTCTCCTGTCATCTCCACACACTGCACCAGTGTACAGAGCCTCAGTGACCTCCCCATATGTACAGTGCTGAAAACTGATGCTTCTCCAGCCTGAACAAACTCAGCTCCCGCAGCCTCTGCTTGCTGGGCAAGTGCTCAAACATCCTGGTGACCCTTCACTGAGCTCATTCTGGTATATCAATGTCTTTCCTTTACTGGAGGACCCTGAAGAAGACTTTGTAATCTAGATGTGGCCTAATGAGCATGGAGTAGAGAGAGGCAATCACTTCTTCTGTTCATACAGCCCAGGAGGCTCTCAGTCCTCCTTGCTGCGGGGACACTGCTGACTTGTGGCCAGCAGCTGCCAACCAAGACCCTCAGAGCTGTTCAAGGGAAGCAGCTCCCTGAGCATGGGGTGTCCAGCCTGTGCTGTGGAAGGGCTGAGGATGAGGACACAGAGTTTGGATGCACATGCCTCTTCTGAGGGCAGTATAGGATAAAAAGCATTCACTGGACTTGAATGATCGGTACACTGGCTTCTGTGTACTGCACCTCTTTGAGAACTTCAACTAGTTTTAATTAACTTTACTTTTGGTTTACAGGTTGGCACACTGAGAGGCCCCATAGAATATAAAAAAACCTTTGTTGATTTATAAGTGGTTACACTAAGTGTAGCACCTTCAAGTTCACTTGTCACCATATTTCAAGCCTGGCACTCCTTATTTTTAACACTTGTAGCTTTTAATTTTTATCGCTTCTCATTGTTTTCTTTCTCTTTTAAATTACACTGGCATTATTGAACATATCAGCAGTGGGTACCTCTGCCAGGAAATGGTGTGATTCATTAACTAGAATATTTTTGTTACCTCCCAGCTTTGCTGCTATCTTGGTAACTTTTACACTCAATGATTATTTCATCATTTAACCTGAAATTTCTAGAAATGTGAAGGGAACTCTATACAAATCAAATCAAGAAAGTCTTTGGCAGTGCTGCTTGAACACAGGACATTTATAAAAGAATATGATTTCCTTGGGGTTCCTTCAGCTTTCTCTGTAGCCTTGATCATTCCCTCTAAGTTTTATCTCTACA
The DNA here is from genome assembly GCA_023637945.1 of Phaethornis superciliosus. Lineage (NCBI taxonomy): Eukaryota > Metazoa > Chordata > Aves > Apodiformes > Trochilidae > Phaethornis > Phaethornis superciliosus. Next base: position 14,526,310 of record JAJQWJ010000001.1, read on the forward strand.
AGAACATTCTGTTAATAAGTGTCTGTTTTGGTTGAAGAATCTAGATGCCACTCTTTCTTACCTAAGGGTTCATTTGTTCTCCTTTGATATATAACAGAGATGTTACTGAAGAGCATCTGTAGGTACTTCTTTTCCCTGGAGAAAAATACTGAACTGTAAGCATGAATTTTAGCACCCTGCAAAATAAGATGTTGACTCTTTGTTTCACTTGTGATCTAATTCTAGTAGCTTTTCTTAAAAGTGTCCACCTGGGGTACACAATTTCTTAGAGTAATAGTTTCAGTAAGTGTAAGGTATCTAGCTCAGGTTAGGATCTTTGCTTTTTCCCTTCCAGTTTACAGAGGAGGTGTGTTTTTACCTCTCCTCTCATAAAATAACAATAAAAATCTTTCCTCCCTTCTATTCAGTAAGAATAATTTCATGTGTATATTATTTAGCTGAAAATATACATGATTTGAATGTATAGTTGACCAAGATGAAAGAGAATTAGAATGAATTTAATATCTAGTTTTAAAATGAGAAGTTCTCTTTTATTCTGAAGTTTTCTGGTGTGGATTCAGTGCTGAGAAAGTTGCTGCATTCACACTCATGGGCTTTCTCCTTTTGTCTGACAGTTTCATTTTCTGCTGAAACAGTGTAAAGTCCTGGTTGTGCAGGGGAATGCAAGAGACGGTCCCAGTGAAGATTCTGTGTGTTAAGACAAGAGACTTTGAGTTGAGGCTTGTGTAAAACAAGGAACTCTGCAGAAAATGGCAAATACTGGAACAGGGATTGGAATACAGTAGCAAAGTATTTGTGGAGTTGTGATCAGCTTTTTTGCATGATAATGTGATAGAATTATTAAAGATTTGTTACAGAAGCCTGGAGGCCATTCATGCATGGATCACTTCAGTTACTTTCTTCATTAAGTGGAAAGAGCACAATCTTTCTTGGTCAGCTGCAGGTGGACAAGTGGGCTTTTGTCATCATAGCCATTTTGTTATGGAGTAGACTTGGAGGTCCAAAACAACTGTCTCAACAGTCTGAGGCTGTTTGAGGTGACATTGCCAGGTGTTCATCACTGATCTTCTTCATATATCAGTTTTCCTGCATTCATCTTTAGCCAGATTCTCTACAAGTGCAATCTGGTTTGAAATAGGTATAACAAAAATGGAGTTAAGTGATGGTCACCAGCATAAAAGAGTAATACAATTTTGAGTGTCCTGTGCTGATGACAAGGGAGTGAAGCAGCACATCTGCAAGAAGATGCATGGATAGAGGAAGAAATAAAAGTGGTTCTACAGTACGCAGGGAAAGCTAGATTCACATCAGTTTGTTTGTTTACCATTTAGTCTCTGAATACAGTAGTATTTAGTTCATAATGGTACCAAATGTGTATGTGTGTGAGGGTTTTTAGAAAGCTGGGATAAAGATGCAGGTTTTTTCAGTCAGAATACCCCGTCTTCTTTGGCTAAGGACTTCCTGAAAAATAATAGTTCCAAGTAGTGACAGCTCATTAGCTGAATAAGTGCAGGTTTGTTGTTTGTTTTTTTTTTTCCTTCAGAAAAAATTAACTAGTTCTATGAGACCTTGACACTTTCTTTCTTGTTCTGCATTCTCAGGGTGATTACAGCTCCAGTTCTTGAAAAGATAATATTTGTAGTCTATCTTTTGGTTTGCTGTAGTTGTCTGTACCTTTACAGATGTAGGTGAGCATGTAGTGATAGATATTTTGGGTGTTTGCATTCTTACCTTACTATATACTACCAGTATTATTTCATAACTATAGTTTATATTTTTACTATGAAAAAGTAAAACAGCATATATTATTTCATTGTTATGATTTGTCTTCTAAACTTCCTTTGCCTATCTAAAAAGAATCCTGCCATCAAAAAGTCTTAAATGGATTTTCTGGAATTGTTGAGAAACCAGATGTTCAAAATCAAACTTTTAAAACCTTGGCAAAAATATTTTCCATAATGTTTCTTGTCTACATGTCTTCCTGCCTTATCTGGAACCTGTTTCATAAATTTTGTTTATCATATTTCTTATATGGAGGATTATGTGAGCATGACTTCTCTATTTGACCAAAGTCAACACACCTAAAATCATCATGCTGAAAATTCAGGAGACAGGCTCCTTTAGCTTATTGCTGCATTTCATTTTGCTTAACAGCCTGGGTCTGGGATTGATGAAGAGCATCTCATTACAGAGTATTTTGTGATGTAGATTGTAGGGCATTTCTACAAAACAAGGAGAGGTGGGTTCAAGCTTCCTACCCTTGGTCCCATAGCTATGAAAAGCAAATGTAAATTTGCTATAGCAGTCATTCTTTTAAAAGGATGACTCTGCCCTTTTCATAGGCTCCTATCCTCAGCTCGCTAGTCTGAATTCCATACATACGCAGGGTTTTCTGTGAAGATGACTCAGTAAATACTGTCATGGGCAAATCAGACTCAACTTGGGAAAATTAATTCAATTTATTACCAATCAAATGGGCATAGGGTAATACGAAATTAAAATGAATCTTGGAACAACTTCCCCTTACTGCTCTCTCCATGGGCTGCAGAGGGACCGCCTGCCTCACCATGGGCTGCAGGGGAACCTCAGCACCAGAGCCTGGAGCACCTCCTTCCCTACTTCTTCACTGACTTTGGTGTCTGCAGAGTTGTTTCTCTCACATATTCTCACTCCTTCCACTGCTATTGCACAGCAGTTTTTTCCCTTTCTGAAATATCCACCGTCCCTGATGGGCTCGGCATTGGCGCTGCTGGACACAGGGGAAGCTTCTAGCAGCTTCTCATAGAAGCCACCTCTGTGTCCTTCCTGCTACCCACACTTTTCATGCAAAATAAAACTTATTAACTTTCCAAACAAAATAAACTTATTAACTTCTGTGATTTTAGCTAAAACATATTCTTTAATAATTAAGTCCCAAATACACATATTTCATTTAACAACCAACATTAATTCCTCATTTTCAGATTCTTTACAAGACTGAGGGTAAGGCATAATGGACAAAGAGAAGGAGAGATTAAGACATTAATCAGTAATAAATTAATTTCAATATCTAGTTCTCTTTCTCCTTTAAGGTATTCAATATATATAATTTTGCCATCAAGTCTGAAAAAAATTTGCTGCAGGAGTTTTAAAGAAGTATCTAAATATGTTATGGGTTACTTTAATGCATCTTCAAATGTATTAAGTCTCATCCATATAGTTTCTTGTTGAAGTTTACATAGTTGAGTAAAAATCAACAGCAACTATTTTATAATTTTTGGCTCAGTTATATGAAACGTGACATAATGTGCAGTATAAACACTGTCACGCTGGACAGATAATTCATTCTGAGTAAAAACAAGCTGCTGATGTGGTTTACTGCATTATATATGGTTTCCTTAAACTATATGTTAGTAATTTAAAAATGCAAATGTGAACATCTCAGGATATAGGCTCTTGAGATGAACAATTGTAGCTTCAATTTTTAAAATGTTTGTAGTGAATTTGGTTTCACATTTGAAATGTATTTAGAATTCTGAAAAATATTTTTATGTAAAATAATATTAATTGTGATTGTATAAAGAAGATGCAAAATAGGCAAAAATGTTAGGTTGCATTGTTCACCACATGTTCACTTAATAGATGCAATTTATATTTGCTCACTTTCTATGTTTGGGATGAGTGGGAAAATAACTTACACTCTCTGAGATCTCTCTGATGCTGACTTTTTACAAGAAAAAAATGTGTAGTTGATGGTTACAAAGTACTAAATATGGCAGGAAAATTTGGGTGCGATTCTGTTTTTATCCTATATTATTAATAAAGTTGAAATTTATGGAACAAGCTCTGTGTCTGATCAGACTTGTCAAATATTTGTGAATATTTCAGATATGTCCCAAATAACACACTGTAGCATTGCGAACTGCTTGGACTTGTATGAGAACGAGAACAGAAGGTTATACAAGTCAACATCAGAGTACAGTATGTTGCTTTATGTTATGCTAGTCCAAATGCTATGCTGGGAAAGCTTACAGAAGAAGTAGTATAGTACTCAAATGCATCTATTGGAAGTGCATCTTTTGTTATGACTTTATTGTTTAATGAGTGCCCGCAGTGTTCTGGACACTGCAATGTGTGTTTGTGCTGGTTTTCACTAGCCAGACAGATGAAATCAGGCACTTCCTAGGAAGCCAAGTAAAACTGTCTCCAACCATCAGCCAGAAGCCTGGTTGGTATTTTAGCTCCATCTTGACAAATTACACAGTTACAGAAAGAACTGAAATAGGACCAGAAAGAAGACTAAGTACTGTTTGAGTCCTTGGGGAAATTCTGTTAAAGGCCCTTTCTGCTTCCCTATTTAAAAATAGGGAAGTCTTTTCAGCTACTTGTGGTGAAGTTCACACATTCTGTCTCTGTAGGAGCCCATTTAGTGATCCAACCCCCATGATTTGAGGGAAGAGCATGTAGCTTTGGCCCAGCAATGAGTGTGCTAGCTGTGATGCAGAGTGCTTTGGCCCCTGGAGTACAGGAAGGTATTGCTATCTAACACGTCGTGATTTTCACTATTATATACCAAATAGTATGGAGCAACTTGTGCAAATGTGGCCACAGATTAATAACTCAGCTGGGATAAAGTTATCAAAAAGTTTCTGTGTGGGCCATCGTGGTTCTTCAAATGGGCTTTCATAGTGTTCAGTACAATTTTGATTGAATCCTGGCTTCAGTATGAGCACTGGTGAATAAACCCCATGTGGACTTTTGAACAGATGTTCCACTCCCTCAGTCATCTTTGTGGCTCTGCAGTGGACTCTTTCAAGAAGTTCCCTGACCTTCTTGAACTGAGGGGCCCAGAACTGGACACACTATTCCAGATGTGGCCTCACCAGGGCAGAGTAGAGAGGGAGGACAACCTCTCTCAACCTACTAACCACCTCCCTTATAACACACCCAGGATGCCATTGGCCTCCTTTGCCACAAGGTCACATTGCTGGTTCATGGTCATCCTTCCATCCAACAGCACCCCCAGGTCCCTTTCCTCCACATTGCTCTCTACCAGCTTGGTCCCCAACCTGTACTGGTTTTTGGGGTTGTTCTCTCCCAGATGCAAGACTCTACACTTGCCCTTGTTGTAATACATTACATTTCTCCCTGCCCAACTCTCCAGTCTGTCCAGGTCCCTCTGAATGACAGTATAGACTTCTGGGGTGTCAACCACTCCTCCCAGTTTTGTGTCATCAGCAGACTTGCTGTAGTACACTGTTCCCTCATCCAGGTCACCAATGAACATACTGAATAGTACTGTTCCCAGTACTGACCCTTAAGGGACTCCACTAGAAACAGGCTTCCAACTAGACTCCATCCCATGGATTACAACTCTCTGGCTTCTATTCTTCAATCACCTCTCAATCCACCTCACTACTCAATCGTCCAGGCCACACTTCTTCAGTTTAGCTCCAAGGATGCTGTGGGAGACGGTGTCAAATGCCTTCCTGAAATCAAGGTAAACTACATCTACTGCTCCACCATCATCCATCCACCTGCTTATGTCCTCATAGATGGCTATCGGGTCGGTCAAACATGACTTCCCCTTAGTAAAACCATGCTGACTGGTCCTGATAAGCTTCCTATCCTTAATTTGCCTGGAGACAGCACCAAGAATTAGTTGTTCCATCACCTTTCCAGGGATGGAGATGAAGCTGACTGGTATGTAGTTACCTGAGTCTTCCTTCTTGTCTATTTTGAAGACTGGAGTGATATTTGCCTTCCTCTAGCCCTCGGGCACCTCTCCCATTCCCCATGACTTAGCAAAGATGATGGAGAGCAGCCTTGGCAATGTCATCCGACAGCCCCCTCAGCACCCGAGGGTGCATCCCATCAGGACCCATGGATTTATAGATGTCCAGATTGCTTAACTATTCCTTAACCCAGCCCTCATCAACCAAGGCAAACTCATCCTTTATCCTGACTTCCTAACCACCCTTAGTGGTCTGGGGCTCCTGCAGATAATCTCCAGCAGAATACAGAGAGGCCAATAATGGGTTCAGTAACTCCATCTTCAGTGTATCCTCTGCCACCAGGCATGCCCCTCCTTCAGCACTGGGCCTGCATTGCCTCCAGTCTAAGTTTTATCTGCTATGCATTTTCAGAAGCCCTTCCTGTTGTCCTTAATCTCTCTTGAAAGTTTTAATTCACTTGAGGGTTCTGTGGAAAGGCTACACATGTATTGATTGTTTTCCCTGCTATGTTTTGAGTATAGTACATCATGTTATGATTAAATATGAATTTTTGTTAATTTAATTATTGATAGCTTCTTATTTCATGACACATCAAAGAAATATATAGAGCATAACTGACATTTTTTGTGATGTTACAATTAATAACTATATGTCAATTTTCAATTTGTAATTAATCCATATCTCAGGTGACTATGTTTCTGGTTTTGAATATAAAACGTATTTACTATCTAAAAAAACCCAGAAAATTGATGTAGAGCGATGTGTTGAAAACTGTAAAAACTTGCTGAAAAAGCAATCTATCTAGAGTAGTGTGCAGTTTTTGGTTCATGTGTATTTTAGTAATGCATTTTGGTGATTCAGATTTTTCCTACAAATACTTTGTGTTGATGTATTTGGGCTTGTTTGTATTTGTGTCCATCTTGGGGAATTATCTGCACAATGCAACCCGCAGTTGGAAGAACTGAATACTTTCATTTAGTTGAGTTTAGCAACAGTGGAGAAATATATGCAGTGTTACACTGTATATTTATCACTAGTTTTTAATGCCATAACTATCCATAGGATGACATAGGTCCCTAAGAACAATATTAGGACTGCTTTTTGAGCAATGACATGAGTATTGCATTCAGCATTTGGGCAAGCCACAATGTGCTGTGTGCTGTCTGGAGTGTGGAATGAGCTGGAGAGGTAAACAAATAAAATATTGAACATGGTGAACATTGCAGCCATCAGCAGTGGAATGGTTCAGAATAATTAATGTCTATGGTGCCAGTCAAGCCTTAGACAAAAGAGATGAGGACCACAGACTATCTCCCTGTGATACACAAACAAATGAAGAGGGTGTGCTATTGCATGAGTAACGTATCACTGTGAGATGATGATGACTTTCTTAGTTTTTCAAGCAATATGAACTGAGAAACCAGTTTTGCAGCTTGGTGTAACTGGTAGGATTTATCTCTGCCAATTAGTCACATTTTTCATTAATCTCATCTTAATCTGGACGTGTAATACAGATCAGATAAATCACTTCATAAATGTGCCAGTTTCTCTTCAATGACTGCAACTGGAATGAAGATGACTTCTGCAGATGTGGATGTCTACTTAAGTGGCATCTCCTTTAGTTGGGTTTTTTTGAGTTTAGTTTTTTTTTTCATGTCGTTGGGATTCTCACATGCCAAACCCCACTGTTCATGGCATGAAATTCAGTGGACCATAGTAATTCCAAGACCCGTATTTCAAGAACAGAAGTACAATATGTCAAGTTGTCCATGAGACATCTAGTGGTATGCATGGAGAAATCAGTAGGTTACCTAAGTCTGTAAGACAGGCTACTGAAATAAGCAATGAAGGAAAAGAAGCTCCATTTTTGAAACTTCAGAGCCACAATATTAGTATAATCTTCATGTTACACCCCAAATGAAAGATGCATCCTTCATTATGCCAAAAAAATAAGTACAGAATTGTAACCGTGAGATCAAGTTTCTCATCATAGATGATAAGAATAAGTAATTTTAAAATTTTGAGAGATGGACACTAGTCAGGAAAGTCTGAAGTTCTTAAGTATATTGTCTGTAGTGGGTGATAAAGAAGAAATTTTAAGGAAGATACCTGCTGTTAATGAGACTGACAGAAATGAGCTTCTAGCAGAAGAGAGTCAAGTCGGAGCAGAGCCACTAGGTAACACAGAATTCCTCAGGAGCATACTTTCTCTGGACTGATCCTGCTTCAGGCTCTGCGAGAGGGACTGATATGATGATTCAGGATGGGTGTGGATGAGGTTAAATTCAGGCTATTAAATGTTCATCCAGGCTCTCTGAAACAGCAGGCTCTCTGGGATAGCAACATCAGAGCTATTAAGATAAATTCCAATTTTTAATTTTTTTTTTCATGTAGAGGTTTTATCAGAGGCAAGGATGGGATGTAACTGTACCACAGGTTGAGACAGACTGTTCATACACCCAGCAGCACACTGTACTGTAACACAGGTTTATTAACTTCCATGTACACATACATGAACTAGGGCACAGAGGCTGAAACAAAGAATTGATTTACATTATGATGGGTTATGGTGCTTACTTGGCATGTTATTATTGTTACTATTTAAATAAAAAATGCTAAAATTTAATTCATACAATACTGAAGTAACTATAGTACCACAAAACAGTCATTAGGAGCGTTTTGTTTGTGTAGAGGTAAAATATAGTTTTTCAACAGACCGCTGACTTCCTTTTGTAGGTGTTCATAATTATTTGGGAACAAATCCAGTTCATAGTAAACTTGGTAGGAACATTCCAGTCAGTCCCAGAGGGACTTATGTCAAATTTCTTTTAAGTTTTTGAAGAGGCCAAGTTTTGTAAAGTTTACTTTTTAGTTTTTGTCAGGTGCCTGATATGGTGAGACTCCAGGCATCCTTTGGGACTCTGCATAATATGCATAATGATGACCTTTGCAATGAAATTGTCCTAATTGGATGGGGTGATGAGGAAGTTGATGGTTCTATCTGGTCACTGCTTTAGAAGCTGTTCATATAACAATATAAGAAATATGGGAAATAGACCAGAGGACCCAAAATCTTAATCCATGAGTGACAGTAGGACTGAACTAGCATAGCAAAGATGCAGTGGGAGGACAGGGAGGAGGAAGAGGCTGTTGCTTTTGTGTATCAGGCTCAGACACTTGTGCTGTGATCCAGCTGTAGATGGAGTCAGACAAACTGAGGGTCCCTGAATCGTACTAAAAGGGGAAAAGTTCATGTGCTCCATCATAATGGAAGTATTGCACAGACCATCAAACAGATCAGGTAGGTGAGGGTTTCTATTAGCAGAGCAGAGAGGATGATGATGGTGGAAGAATTTAAGTAAACAGTCATCTGTTGAAAACCAGTAAAGAAGAATACCAACAACCCAGCATGTTTTGCAGTCCACTTACGACCAAACTTTGAGATGGTGGGAAAAGTAACAAAAGGGAAAGCTATTCAATTTTATACCAGTTCTGGGGGAGAAACTGCTCAAGAATAGGGAAAGAATTAGTGTTACCCTAGGATGAAAGAGCTTGCAGATATCAGGAGGGGAAAGAGTTCGAGTAAAATAATCAGAACAGGTTTCACGGGAATATGAGAGGACTGTAGGCGTAATCTCATTGGAAAGGAGTCTGAAAGGAAGAAATTAAAGAGCTTGGTTGTTCCTCAAGGGAAAAATACAAAGAGAAAAATTCAAACTAAAAAAGCATACGGGAAGGACAAAAAAGCATAGTAAAATAAATCTGCTTAAAATATAAGTACCTTATTTACATCAAACACAAGAAGGAACCATATAGAAAATAAAAAATAATTTGGATGATTCAGACCAAGAGCAAAAGATGTAGAGAAAAAAAATACTCAAAAGAAGCCAAGGCCAGAAAATATGAACAAGAGAAGAACACAAGGAGTAACATAAATTGTTATGGAAGCACATGCCAGGGAAGTGTTGCTCTACAGCTTAACAGAAGCACTTTGGTCTTTGCTAGTGGTATTAAGAGCACATGGAAAGCTCAGCCTAGAACAGAGGAAGAGCAAATTGGAAAGTACTTGATGTGTTAGGTGTTCCCAGGTCAGCTGTGCCTGAGGCATGCTATTCTTGGAAACTGAGAGAACTGGCTAAGTCAGTCCCAGTTCTGTTAGCAATTATCTTTGAGACCCTGAAGAAATGAGAGTATGTGAAGAAAGAGAGAAACAGAAAAACTGATCCTTGAAAGGGTAGGGGAGCTACAGGGGGAACGAGTGTGTCACAGATTTACAAATACTTTTTGCTTCTAGAGAAATTACAGGCAAATATCCAGACATTTTGTGTCTGCACCTGGAGGAAAGCAACAGCAATCAGCATTGCTTTGTTGGAACTCTCTAATACCTTATAACAACAGATTAAAACTTGTGGGTAACAGAAAAGAAACAGATGTCCTACATTTCCACTTTTTAAGAAACATCAATACTGTCTCACAAGAATTTCCTATAAACAAGCTAGGGAACATCAAGCAATGTCTTAGTGTAAGTTGCATGGGATATAGGTGCAAAACTGGCTGGTTTAGGTAACCTCCAAGCTGCTACTGCTGTTTCACTGCCATGCAAGAATTCCACAATAGTTTCTTTTAGACACTATTCTGGTTTGGTCTTTTTTCAGTAATAACCTGGATTGTGTATTGGAGAGTATGCTTAATAAATTCGAAGTTGTCACAAAGTTGAAAATGAGTTGGAGAATTCAAGATTTGAACTGAAAGTGATCTTGACACACTGGAGAAATGGCTTGGGGAACAAGATAATATATAACAGGTGTCAAGATAGTATATAACAGGTGTAAGTGCATGGTACTACACTTGGGTGGAATAGCCATGTAGAGGACACAGGACAGCTGGTTAAGCAGTGGGTTTTGAAAATGAAACCTAGGTCATGAATGAGTAAATGGAATCAAGCTGTTAAAAGATGTGGATGGATGAAAAAGACAGATAGCATGCAAAATGTATGGAGGAATTAATCTGTTGTACTCGGTACTCTGCCCAGTTCAAATACTAGGTCCAATTTTGAATTTCAGTAAAGATAGGGCTAATTGGAGGGAGTACAGAGAATAAGAGTGCGTATAGTTAGAGAGCTAAAAATGTCTTGCAAGCAAAAAATTAACCAGAATTATTTACCCTAAAAGATATAAGATAGAACCCCCCGCCCCAAAAAAAAAAGAAAAAGAAAAAAATAGAGATACCTCCCCCTCCTTAAAATCCCCATACCACCTTGAACTTACAAATATGAAGGCTATGATCTGATCTCTGCATCAAGTATAGATAGCTTAAATTATAATAAGAATTAGTTTAGACATGAGAAAAAAATCTGATACTAAGGTAAGATCACTTAGAACAGGTTAGGTGAGAAATCTAAGAGTATGTTAGCGGTCTTCTAAAAGACAGAAAGCATGCCCAGAAAAGATAAAAATGTAGCTTTTTTTCACTGACAGTGTGGAGATGACCTAGTCTGAACCCTGGAAGCAGTACCTTTTGTGATTCTCTATTGAGCATGTTACATTACTGCGTATTATTACTGTGCCACACAATGGATTTCTATTCTGTACACCTTGTGAAACTTCATTGCATTTTGAATTAAAATTATACTTTTTTTTTTTTTTTATTTCAGTATGTGCAGAAACTTACAATCCTGATGAGGAAGAGGATGACGCAGAATCTAGGGTATTTAATGTTTTGACTCAAACACTTTTTCAGTCATCAGGCATTACATTTAGGAAGAAAATAGGACTTATTATGTAAGTTATATAACCAGCATTACCATTGTTTTCCAAATGCATCCTTATTATAATACAATATAGTAATCTGTGGGGCTTTCATGTTAAAGGAACATTGTAAAGTTCTCTGTCATAGTCAGCAATATAGGAGCTGATGTCTTACTTTAAATTACCACACCTTTGATGCATAGTCTGTTAAGGGAGACATTTTTGTATAATTACATTTTTCCAGAATGTCTGCTCCTAAAAGTACTTATTTGGATGCATCATAATCTTGTAGTAGTTCCCTCAGTATTCTAGTATTTTTCATAAGATAAATTGTAAAATTGCTGAGATCTTCAGATGTACAAGGCTATAGATAATGAACTGTATTTATTTCTTTTACTTGTATCAACATTTTAAAGGCATCTACTTAGGTTTCAGCGTGACTTTTAAGACAAGCAGAAGTGTTTGCATTCTGCCTAATTTCAGGATTGTAAAACTGTCAAAAAATTATCCTATAGTGTCCTATATCATTGAAACCTAGCTTACTCTTTTAAGCATATGAGATGAACAAAAGACTTGATTGTTACTCACATTAGCCAGATAGCAGTGATTTAGTAAATCTCTGGCTCACTCAGATAGTTTCAGGTCTTTTGTTTACTCTGTGAAACTTCTGATATAAATTGAACACTGATACTATTTCATAAAGTATTCTCTGGGAAGTAGCCATGGCAAGTGCCTAAATGTATCAGTGATGCTCTTTATAAAGCATGCATGCTCCAAATATGAGTAGTAATGTTTATGCAGCAATATTTGAGATAAAGATATCCAGAAGGGCTTGCAGAACTGAAGAAGATTCTACAAATGTAAAGATCTTGTTAGCTTAAATACTGCAGTGCTTCATTTGCTAATGCTATGGTAATATAATGTTGTCATTCAGTGTTTATTCAAATCCTAATGGTTTTAAATGAAAGTGTTATGAAGTATAGCCAAAATATTGTGTAAAATGCTTAGCTCAATTAGCTCAGTCCTTCAGCTATGTGATAACACCTTCAAAGGTTTTTCTGTTATATCCCTCAGATTATTCACCCTAAAACAGATGATCAAAGAAACAGACTGCAGGAGGCATGCAAGGACATCCTTCTTTTTAAGAACCTAGATCCGGTAAGACATTCTTTGTAAACAACAACATTTAGTGGTGTTGCTAAAATTAATTCTCTTTAATTTTTGAGCAGAAGTTTACAGATTTGACTTCTGTAAGCTCTTATGTATGCTTACTTGACCATTTTATGAACTCCAGAAATGCCATTTTTATGTGATAATTCATAAATATATATGTACTTTTGTTCACCATCATGAATGATAGTCTTGAAGTACATTAAGATGAATTTATACATTAATAGATTGTATTGTATTTTCTTATTTTTGAATCTTCATGCTTTACATTGATACATATAAACTTCATCGCTTAATTAGACATTTAAGTTTTACTAGTTAATTTTTAACATCCAAAATTCTGCTGAGTGCTCCATCAAAACCTAAAATTACCCCTAAAGCCTGTGGTTTAGCTCTAGACATAATGGAACAATAAAGTTATGAAACAGAGGGAAAGAGGCAATAGTGAGGTGTTTACAGTATTATTTAATACAAATACCATAAAAACACTACAGATAATATTCTTCTGTGAACTAATATATTTCTATTGCCTATCAAAACAATTGTGGGCTTTTAAGAAAGTTTAAATGGAGCAAATGAGTGATTGGAATCAGACAAGGGTGATAATGATACAAAAAGCATAGGGTTGTTTAAGGTAACAGGTAAGTGTATCAATGAAAACATGCATACTGAGGTTGGGCTGACTCACAGCACACCAAATGCTTTCTCAAGAGAATTGATTCAGTGCTGTCAGGGGAGTGAGCATGAGGGAAAGGGAGATAATTCTATATAGTTTCAAGTGTAAGGACTAAAAGTTTTGTATTTGATTCAAGAGGGAGATAATGGAAAACACAGCCTGCAGCTCTGTTTGGAAGTCAGGTGGTGTTCCACAGAATGCAGGTTAATTCATACTTTTCCAACACCTACTTATGTCTACACAAAAGCTGATCCCTGACCCTGGGTGCCTATTCCCAGAGAGGCCCTGAGGAGCAGTGAGCCACAGACCCCCAGCTTTGGAGAACCCTGGAGCTGGAGGTATAGGAGGGTATCAAGAGTGTCAATGTAGGGGCTCCTATTTGTGCCTTCTGGGGACATTAGGGATCCTGATGCAGTTTCCCAACTCCCCCCCTCATACTGTCTCTTTAATGGGTAGTGGATTAGCTCTGCCACTATACTGGTTCAAGCTGAAGTTACAGAAACATTGGCCTCTTCCTTTCATTATTTTTCTGTATAACTTCAGGGTCACAGAGTAGTCTGTGGGTGTCTGGTCTGGATGCCAGCTTGCTGCTGTGCCCTGGCTTCTACTTGGCTAGATCATCATTGCATTAGCCTGCCAGTGGCATTATGGCAGACCCATCTTGGTTCATCTCTGAGCATTTTGCTCTCATGAGCACCATGACCCAGTGGATTACTGTGTGCTCCTAGAATCTTCCAGGATGTTAATTTGGAGACACTGCTTTCCTGATTCTGGCTTTATGCTGTTTCTTTGTAGTTTCTCTTTATAATATCAATCCTCTGGGTGAGATCCACATTCCCTTCCAGTGAGAACTAGATTTTCTAACTTAATGGTCATCAGCCACTTGGTATGCAGGACAGGGATCTATTGACCTCATATCAGCTATATTGTAATGTTGTGCACATAGAGCACTGAACTGTTCCAGTGTGGAACTTCATAGAATCATAAAATCATTGAATGGTTTGGGTTGGGAGGGACTTTAAAGATCATCTTGTTCCAATTCCCCGGCCATGGGTGGAGACACCTTCCACTAGAGCAGGCTGCTCAAAGCCCCATCCAGCCTGGCCTTGAACACTTACAAGGAAAGGGGTGGGATATCCACAACTTCCCTGGGCAACATGTGCCAGTGTCTTACCACGCTCACACTAAGGAATTTCTTCCCAACATCTAATCTAAATTTACCTTTTTCAGTTTGAAATTGTTAACCCTTGTCCTATCACTAATTGCCCTTGTAAAAGGTCCCTCCCCAGCTTCCCTGGGGCCCCCTTTAGGTACTGGAAGGCCACTCTAAGGTCTCCTTGGATCCTTCTCTACTCCAGGCTGAACGACCCCAACTCTCTCTGCCTTTCTTCACAGAAAAGGTGCTACAGCCATCTGAGCATCTTTGTGCCCCTTCTGTGGACTTATTCCAACAACTCTGTGTCCTTCATGTGTTAGGGACCCAAGAATTGGACATAGTACTCTCCCAAGGAATATGGAGGAATTACTTTCCCTCTTTGAAGATTTTCTCGGGGCTGTGCTGCTGTCTCAATACCATATCCCACTGATAATTTTGAACTCCTTTCTTCCCTTTTTCTTCTGCATTATAGTTACTTATAATTGCTAATAGTTCCCACAGTCTGTTCCAGGTGTATAGCAGAAGTCTTCTTAGCTGAGTCCTCCCCTTGCAGAGCTCTGTGATACAAAGCCTTGAAATCTGCTCGTTGTATCTTCCAAGTCTTATTTACACACCTTTGCTCAAATATTCCAGTGGATTAAGAACACTTCCTTCTGCTTTAAAACCTTCACAAGCAGCACTCTGGAAAGCTAAGTAAGATAATTTTTGTGAAGGACTTTTTTGTTATAACTTCACCCATAAAGGGCACTGAAAAGCTACTGAGCTTAGAAGATTGCAAAGGCATTAAAATGTATCCTCCTTCAGTCTGGCTCCGTCCTTTTGTAAAGCCAAGATCTATAGTCCCTGGAGGACTTTATCCACTCCTCCTTCTTGTTCTGCTGCTAAGCAGTGACTTGAGCTCTGCCACTGTAGTTGCAATAATTTACATGTTCCTATCCCAGCTCTTCCTCACCTCTGCCTCTCTACCATGCAGCACAAGTATATGTGGTGCCAGCTGCTGCAGTTTGTTCTCTGGTGTATTAGCAAAACCACTCCTTCATCGTGGAGAGAGGCTGTGCCTTCAGCTTCTAAAGTTAAAGTCTCTGGAACAAAACTCAACCAATGTATTGCTAGCAACTCTCACTCCACTTCCTTTTCGCGCATTGAACTTCAGCCTTTTTCTGCTAACACTGTGTATGGAAAACATTGTTTCACGGGTCACTGAGTTAGAGGAGAAGAGACAATTTAAAGTACTTAATGGCTTTGCCCTGATGGACTTCGTTTAGCAAAGTGTCAAACACTATTCCTAGAAAGGACATCACTCTGAAATACAGTATAACATGTTCTAAGGCATGATCAGAATTACATTCTGCATTTTCTTGAAAATTTATCCTGTTCTAACACGCTATGTTTTAATTTGAATGGAAGGATAAGGGTGTCATTAAATCAGAAAAAGTTGTAGTAGTTAGGAGATGACTTATAGTACTGCTCAGCATTTTAATTAAAGAGTCCATCTGAACAGCAAAGAGCTTCACATAAAAGTAAAAAGCAGCAGAACCATTTGAATGTGAGACTAAATGAGGGAGGAGAAAAATATCACCTTCAGACTTTGAGATAATTTAGGATTTTCTAAACACACAGAGAACCCTTGAGCCTGCATTTACTTGATAACAATGCCTATATATCAGATAGGTAAAATTATGGAGAAGCATTTATAAATATCAATATTTCACATATTGATTCTGATTGAAAATATAGCATAGGATAAAAGAACACCATCTCTGATACGATACCCTGAGCAGCACGCTATGTTTTAAAGGCCACCTATTATAAATTCCTTGAAGTCTGTGAAGGTACTTGAATTTTCTTGAAACTTTCTTTAATTTTGTGGATTGATGGGGATGTGACTGCTCAGCTAATGCCAATTCAGCAAGGCACTCCTGAGTTTCTAAAATAAAAAGTATTTAAAAATATATAGATGCCAGCATTTTTTTTACCTTTCTGGGGGCTTACTCACTTCCCATCTGGTTGCTGTCACTCAATACCAGTTTTAGCTAGTGCTTAACAGTATTGAAAAAATAACTTGAAGAGTGTCCATTCAAACATGTTTGAATATACAAGATGAAGGAAAGAGGTTTTTGCAGTGCTTTTTGGCTACTTTTTAGAAGACTGGATGAGGAAATAATAAAGAGAAATTCCAGGAACAGAACTGTGTGCACAAAGTGTGTTACCATACCTTCTCCTTCATGCTCCAGATGCTGGAGGTTACTGGCAGTGGAATGAGAAGCTGCATGCCCTCTTTCCACTCCACTTCCACTTTGTATGAGCCAGCAAGAAAATGGGATGATGTTCACATGACTTGGACCATTACCAAAGAGCAGCCCCAAGTTGCTAAGACAGGAATTTGTCTCTGTTCAGCCTAACCAACTGTTATATCCCTGGAATATCTCTGCTGCAACAGCAGCTCATCCAGTGGCCAATGCAGCCTTCTGCACTTCCTTTTTACAGTGAGATTCAGGGAAGTTATTCTTTCAGTTTTGTCTTTTAAGAGGAAACTTTGCTGGAGCCAATTAACAATAGATTATTTGGTTTGGCTTTTATGGCCCACAGGCCAGCAGTTAAAAATGTGATGAACCTATTATCAGAGTAACAGGGTGGCTCAAGGGACTGGGATCATTAAAGCTGTGCCACACCCTTGCACTTAAAATTTGAATCTTTTATTTTGCAATAATTCACAAGTAGTGTTAGATTATCTATTCTCTTCCAGCAAAATTTTATTTTGCAGACCTTTGCTTGTTAATGCTTGTAAGAATATTTTAAATAGGTTTTGACCCTTTTCTAAAAGGTAATAAATTATACATATTCTTTACAAATATATAAGAGAAATTCCTGGGCATATTGCCACTCACGCACCTGGGGAATGATTGTAAGAGCACCAATATTGATTAATCAATTAGAACTGATTAACTTGAAGGAATATGAAAGACAGCACAATGCAACTGTGTTTTATGAACAATGAACTCACACTGAAGGCCAAAGTATTCCTTGAAAAGGAAGTCTTATAATGCTTTTGCATTCTTAAACGTCTGGTGAATTTATGGGAATACGTATATGTAAGAGAGAGCCCAGAATGCCTGTATGCCTCATTATTAATACTCTGCCCTACTAGATGGCACAAAACTCTTTGCAACCTAATGGATCCCCAAACAGATACTACTGAAATTAATCCAATTTTTTTTTCCTATGGCAAAATCAATGCTTATGTCAGATCTAGCAAACAGAGAATCTCTCTTCCTTGCCTATAATCAGTTATTTAAGGTTTTGTTCAAAACAAGCACCCAATGTGAGATGCCTTCAGCTTAAAAATTTTGTAAATGACTTGCAACTCCAAATTATTTTGCTTTTTTTTTAGCAAACTGCTAAAATGTCATCCACCTTTCTCAGAGGGACTAGTTACAAAATATGAAAAGTATTACTGAGTTTGACTGATGGGCATGTGCATAATATATGAGAGGCAGAATATTAGATGGAGGAAGGTTAAGGTATATTCTCAAGGAGAATATTAGTAATCAGAAAGATTGATTATACATCAAAATAGGAAATACATTCTTTAATGCTGAAGAAGTAAATGCCTTTTGATTAGTTTACAAGTGGATATTACACAAGGGAGCTAAACATATTGAACTGGATCAATCGTGCTGATAACATTTATATCAGAGTTCCAGGGGAGTATATGTCTGTGGTTTTGTTCTGAAAAACAAATGCGGAGAGCTCGATACCTGAATTCTGCGATTTACTCTTCCTCTCCAAGGTCCTAACTTGTTGATTGAGAAATTCTTCCCATGGTTTCCCTGCCTATATTTTTATGGCTTTTTCTATCTCTGTCTATTTTTTTGTTGTTTTCTTCTTTTTTTTTCTTTTTTCTTCTTCTTATTCTGGTATTCTGGCTGCTTTGATACCTTCTTAATATCATGCTGAGCATTAATTTGTTGGTAACTCGTACTGATTTATGTGAGCATAAGTTGGCCCAAAGACCATTGTTTTAACATGGGCTTCTTTTAGTAAAATAGTTTTAGGAGTGAAGAATAAAGTGGTTCATGAACTTGTTTTTAGGGAACTGAAGAACCATGGATTCACTTTGTTCATATGATAGTCTCATGACTGTATCTCAGAACACTGTAATTTTTACAAGTCATTCAAGGTGGCAGGTCTTGTACTACTATAGTACTGAAGTGCAAGACAATCTGATACCTGCTTAAGTTGTGCAGGATGCCTTGTATCTGAAAGGAAAATTTACTCTGATTGCCTGTCTGCCAGGGGGCACTCCAGCACCACACACATCCTTCACTGGGGGAAATTCTCAAAGCATTTATAATCCTTACATATCATCCAGTACTTTTGAGACTTACTGAATCCATCTTAATAGATGTTCACCAGCTTCTGTCAGATGACAGATTAAGATTGTCTTTGTTTGTTGTCAGAAACCACGTAATTTTAATTGTATAAATGTAGCTGTGGTATCGTGAACACCTTCATTTGCCCCATATTGGGGAAGGATATTTTTCCGAAGTTACCTTTTACAGTTATTGTTGTCATGACTTTCAGTGATGATTGTGTCCTACTTTCCATTTTATCTATAGTGTCTTCATTAATTCAGAATCCGTAGCACTTTATCAGACAACAAATGTTTGTATCAGCAATTCAGCCACTGGTGTGTCTCAGTATTTAGGAATGGCTGAGTTTAGTATGGAGAGCTTTGTTCTTTATGCTTTACAAAATGGCTCACTTAATTTATAGTAAATCTATAAAGTGGTATTAGGAAGACATGGACCTGGCACAGAGGTAGCAAATCACTTGGTAGTCTGGCAGTTAAAAGAGACATTGACATTTGGGAAGGACATGTCATGGCCTGCCAGCTGTCCTGAATGAATCAAAAGCTCTCTGGTAAAGACAAGTAAGTGACTGGATTTTTAATCTGTGTGAAATGTATGCTAACTAAGATGCAGTTTTATTTATAAACAATGTCTATTGTCTGTTTTTTTTTTTTCCCCCAGTACATTGTCTTGACTTGCAATTGCCATGTGTGTTCTTTTTACTTGAATGAAATTTATGCTAACATACTCTTTCTAAGTAATGCTGGGGAACAGTCATAAAAGTATACACTGGGAGAGCTGTGAGTGATTACATGACATTTTTTTAGTTGCCCTGGCAAGGATAGGATCAGGCTCTCTTCCAGGTGCATGTCCTTGGCAAACTAGTGATCATTACTGTCAGGGCCTTTGTTCTGAATCTCATGTTATGTCATTTGTTTATAACTGATTGTAAACATGCACACAATTTTGTATGTTTCCTATATATGAAATGCAAAACCTAAGACTTGTACACACAGGTTATGCGTGAGTATCACCACAGGCCTGGATTCATAACAATACCTGATAGGAGTTTCACTTTAGGCATAGTAGGATATTTCTTAACTCTAATAGGAATGATTCATAAAACCTTAGGTATTACACTATCCATAGGGTCCATGATAACTACTAGAGGTATTTTTTCACACTTAAGTTCTGCTTCTATGCTAGACATTCATGTGGCCTCCATGGAGTAAAGGGGGAGACAGACTACTTTTTGCCACAAGCATGTAGTGTTTAGAAAAATTTGCACATGAAGGCTCAGAGAGCATCATGCTTCTAGTGAAGTGTTGATGAAGAGCATCTGTGCAACTGCCTTTGAGGATACTGAGCTCACAAAGCACAGCAAATAGGACAAACTAGCAGAGGCATTTCACTTAAAATAGTTTGTGCAAATGGAAATGTGAAGAAAAGTGCAAATAGTGCATAAGTGGGGAACTCCTAGAGTTGGTGCAATGACAGTGATGATGGGCCACAGGGAGTCTTCCTGATCAACAGCTGGGCCAGTCAACCATTACACATCTAGAGATTTCAACCCAAATCCGAGGTAGGCTGTGGCTGCCTTGGTCCCCATCAGCTGGGAGTGGCAGATGTCTCTCCTAGGTGTTGGGGGACAGTAGTGGCTTCACCTGAGGGAGATATGCTGTGCTCAGAGCATTGAGCTGCCAGCTGAAAGAACTGCAAAAGGACATGAGAAGGACTGTGTAGTATCAGGCAGGGTAAACAGGAGCTTGACAGCATCTTTCAAGGGTCCACCAAAGAGACAAGAGGGCCTTGCTACAGCAGATGGAGGCACCAAGTCTGTTGATCAGACTTGCTCTCAAAAGGTGCTGTGACAAGATAAGACACAATGTGCACAAACTGAAATACAAAAAAACTATGTTTAAGAAAAGCCTTTTTTACTGTGAGAGTGGTCAAATGCTGGAACGGGTTATCCAGAGAGGTTGGAGAGTTAATTTACACATTTTGAGTGTAAAGAATTACATTAAGAATTGTTACTTTAAGAATACATGCTAACTGCTTTATCTAGTTATCAGTCATAGTCACATGCTCTTCATGTAAAATGTTTCCTTAGTTCAGTCTTTTGAAAGCTTTAATTACAGGGAAAATGTCATTTGATTGACTAGAAATACAGATTTTGTTTGTCAGGAAATTAGGAAGGATGCCCAAAGGCAGAGTTTGACTGACTGCAGGAGATTATTTTTAATTTTTCCATTCGTATCACCTCTAGTCAGTTCAGTAACTGATAACAACAAACTAGATCACAGGACACTCTATCCCTGAGGCCATGCAGTGCAGTATTACATACACAAACATAGCTAAACTCTCTTGCACCTTCCTCCCCTCCTAACCCCACCACAATCAAGCCAATAACTGGGATGGATTTAGCTTTACTGGGGGGAAGCCCTGGCTCACTCAGTCCTGAAAGCCATGACCATAGGTTGTCAGAATCAGAAGTGCTCCAGCTGTACTTAAAATGGCACCAAGAGAAAATCAGCCCAGACTGTACCATGCCAGTGCTTGAGTTTGTACTTCAGAGTTGCAGTTGATTCTGACTCTGATCTATGTAGGCAAAAGAATTCTACTAGTACAGTTTGTTTAAACTGGTAAAAAAACAAGGTAGGTGCTGTCCTGGTCTAAGTAAGAGAGGCAAGAAACCCATGTGACCTGCATTTTGGTGGAATGAGGGGGTTTATCATGCTAGCTGATACTGATAAAGGAGCAAAGGCTTCTTTGCACTCCTGATTCCCAGCAGTTAAATCCACACTTGGAAGCAAAGGTGATTGAGACACTAATGATGGCTGTAACTAAGGTGTGTTTATTGACTTGTCTATTAAATTATTCTGTGAAATGATGGTCTGTTATTGAAGTCCAATTATCGGAAAGACTTATGAGAGAAATGCAGTAACTGCATTTCAGAAAAAGATAATATTCTTATTAAGGATATCTTGTATATCAATTTGATTTGTGTTGCAAATGTGTCTTTCGAAAAAGTGTCATTTCCCATTCGACTCAGTTTTAAGGAAGTTAAAATATTTCTGGATCACAAAGGATGGTGATCAAAATGTGCTTTCATGGCAACAACCCAAAGTTCCCATAATTTTCTCAAAAATGTTCCTTTCTTGTAGCATTTACATGCTTCAGAGTTTAGAACAACAACAACAAAAAATCCACTGTGTGTATTAATGAGAGTATGTAAATAAACATTATATAAACAATCAAATAATGTGAATTTTCATTTTGGTACTTTTTGGAATGTATTATCCTCAAGAAAAATAAATGCTTTCTTATATTTGAAGAAGGTGTGTTATGATAATGAAATTTTAGCAGAAGTCACAAAGATTGCAGAAGATACATGTTTAATACTTCAAATTCTAAACTAATTTGTAATGTTTATAAAGTATCATTCTTTACCATATGGATTACCAGACTGTCACAGAATTGCATGTATCAGATTTACTAATAGTGATATAAAAACCTCTTTCTGTTTCCACTTCATATGTATTTTTTTAAACTAGAACTGGTTTAGGAAAGAAAAGCTTTCAGACTGCACCACTTTACAAAATGCCAGAATTAATTTTGTGCACAATAGCAGATCTACTTTTTAATTCCAGAAGCACCCATCTTTATCCTGTCAAAGTAACTATGGAAGGTGCAATAAATCGAGATTCATTGTGGTAGGGGAATGAAAAGGATTCACATAGCAGCAAGCTGTAAAAGCAGCTCTGTTAATTCTCACAGTAAAAGCAAGAATCACATGCTGATTTAGTTATTGCTGTCTGCTCTATCTTTATTTTGCATAGAATGTTCTGGCAAAGGGATCAGTTTCCTTTAAGTTAGTTGCAATATATCTCTAAGTTAAAATATACAAGTAATACTTCGGCAGATAATAGGCAGTTGGTTAGCTCTCTACTGTATTAAATAACTTCAAGTGTTTAAAACATTATTTTTAATTTAAAAAAAATTAGCAAGGGAACTGTATTTGTGAATTCCACTTGGTTGTCTAAAAAGTTGTAGAAAAATTGTTTTTGGTGAGTTTGATTTGTAATTATGATACTGAAAATGTTCTAACCTGAAATCTGAAGTGAAGCACACTGAAAAGAAGATTAAAACTATAGGTATTATTTCTTACAGTACTGCAAATAGCTGTCTCTTTAGTTTAATCTTATTTTCAAGACGTCTTTGGAGTATTTAAATTTCGAAGGATCAGGGCCCATATAATAAATTTTTCATGCATTTCTTGCATTTAGTGGATAACATATACCTTCTATCCTCCCATAAAGTATGGAATATTCTTCCTGTTCTTGTTTTCAAATAAGTCAAGGGCTCTTTGTTGGGAAGCCTCTTTGCCAGTTCAGATGTAAAGCAAGGGGAAGGGAATGGGCATCTTCAAATGCTTTAGACATCCAGATGACATTAGGTTAGTTCTGCAGATTCTGTGGGAGGTCCTTTTAGTTTACATAGGGAAAACTGAAAAGACTGAACTAATATTATGTATTAATTTAAGTGTGAAAGATTTTTAAAAGGCAACTCCTATGCCTAATTTTGAGCCTCTTCCAGAGGCACACACATCCTTTTCTCTTTCTCTAAAATTAAATGTATAACCTATCCACTAGTAGTAAAATGATCCTTCTTTTTGCAAATACATACCTATACTAAACAAGGTACTAAACAGAGACATAGTTAAATGGGTCTTTGCTGGCCTAGGTAGGCTGCATGATGTCTTACTGTATTCTACCATGATTGGCTGTACTGAGAATGGATGCTGCTCCCACACACAACCCTGTGAAATAAAATTGTATTTAGCTTCCAGTTATTTAAAAGGCTTGGATAACACAGTGCTGCTGATGTTTTCAAGAGATTTGAGCAAGTGAACAAATTCAACAGGATGGAATTCATTCCACCTAATTTTATCTGTCTAAAAAGTGTCCAACTGTGAGATACAGTAGATCTCTCTATCATCAGAGGAAAGACAGGGGTACCTCTAGAGAATGATTCTGAGCTACCTAGTGTGGTTTTCTCTGTCCGTGGGCTGCCAAAGGACTCTAGAGGACTGACTTAGCCAGATCTTGTTTGGAAACATAAATGCTATTTTTCAGTGGCTGGAAATGCTATGAATAGGACCACTGTAAAATGCGTGGGGATCTAAATCCACAGGCTTTTCTTTACTGAGTTTTTCACTAAAATTTTCTTGTTCCAGTATGATGCATAATTAATACGTTGCAAAAAGTATAGGATAATTTTGTGCTATGTCAGAATTTTAATCATATTGATGGATAAATTGAAAACAAATGTTGGTTTATAAGTTATCTCCTTAGAATGCATGCTATTAATCCAGAATGAGCTTTTTTTTTTTTTAAATGTGAATAGTAAAGTTTTAGCAAATTTACACCAAACAAGACAAAATATGTAATTAGTGATTTGTTTTTATCTGACAATCATAATTCAGATGTTGGCATTTTGTTAGTCTGCTAACATTTCTCTCTAAACATTTGTATTCAAATTAACAAAGCAGTTTAGTAGCTATGTGTATATTTCTACTTCCCAAGGAGTTCAGTATTTCCTTACTCAACCAAAGCATTGCAGACCTTCGTGGTTACATCTCTCCTGACATTGTACAGGCATTGTATAATTAGATCTTCAAAATACATTACAATAATTTTTAAACTTTAATTCTGTAAAATCTTTCTAAAGCCTAAACAAAGTAAGTGTATATTTTGCAATCAGAATGTAGTTGGTTTTTTTTCAACTGTATGATATTGTGCAATTGTGAAGGGGGACACGGTACCTTTGGATGCTCATGAGCCACTTATATCACAGACAAGACACATGTGATCATTGGCAAGAACAAGAAAGGAAGCTGGGCTCTGAAGATGGGAGGATTAAAAAACTAATACTGAATACTAAATAAAACTGTCTTTCTGATTGATTCACATGTTTCTGCAGCACAAACATTTGCATGTTTCTAAGCTTTATCTGCATATTTGAGAGTCTAAACAGTGAACTTGAAGTAAAATTTTTAAATACATTGTGATTTCTTGTCTTTGTGTTCTTTTAAATAGGAACAGATGTCTCAGGTGTTGGATGCAATGTTTGAAAAGCTGGTTGAAGGAGGAGAACATGTCATTGATCAAGGGGATGATGGCGACAACTTCTATGTCATTGATAGGTGAATTACTAGGTTATTCCAGCACAAAGTACTGTGTCAAAGTCCATTGAAATAAATATATTTCTCTACATACCTGCATTTAGCTCTCACATATGTTCACATGAAAAAAAAAAAAAAGGAACACATGTGAACCAGTACATCTCTGTCTGAGCCATGGAGAGTGGATTTAATACAAAACACAATGGGAAAAATTTTACAGCTCAAAATTTGAAATCTTACTGCCTTTCAATACTATCTGCAAACTTCCTCATTCATGTGAGTATTATTAAACCCAAAGTTCTAGTCTTCATTTGCAGATTTATACCAGAAAAAGCAGGTAACTAAGTAAAATCCAAGATCCTCATTCGTTTTGAATCCAGTGAGTTTGGAAGTGTTTACTTTGGCATCTTTCACTGTATTGGCTATCTTCAGCCAGGCTGTCCCAAAACACCTTTTCTAATTCGTACCTTTAGATTCATGCTAATACTGTGATTTCTGAGAGTGTTTGAAAGGTATATTATGCTAGAACTCTGAAAGAAATGCAGATTTTTTTTTAAGTCAGTATAGATTCGTATAACCAACTGGTCAAAAGAGGTGATGAGGGAGGTACCTGAGGGGGAGAAGTAGAGAGGGAGGTGCTGCTCTCTTTTCCCTGGGATCCAGAATCTGTGGGAATGATTCAAAGCTGCACCAGGGAAGGCTCAGACTGGACATTAGGAGACATCTCTTTATTACTGAGATGGTTGTCAAACACTAAAACAGGCTTCCTAGAGAGGTGGTCAGTGCCCCAAGCCTGTCTGTTTATGAGCTGTTCGGACCTAAATACCCTAAATAACATGCTTTGACTTTTGATCAGCTCTCAATGGGTCAAGCTGTTGGACCAGATGGCTGTTGTAGGTCCTTTCCAAGTGCAATATTGGCTCAGAAGTTCATGGAAGTGTCTCTTTGCTGAAGAGTCAATATTTTTTAGCTTTGTTGAGGTTGCAGTTTGTTATCTCTTATCCAAAAAGCTTCAGGGACTTCAAAGTATTCTGCCAGCCTTACATCTTTTAGGTGCAGGGAATTATCTGTGAGTTCCTTATCAGTGAAATAATTGTACAAATTTTTGCATTAAATTCACAAGGTTTGTCATCTTGTACCATACAAATATTCAGCGCTGAACAAATTGATGGTTCAGCATCAGTGTGGATGTCTGTGCCATGTTTTACAAGATACCAGATTCTACTGCATTCTCAAAGCAAAGAAAAAAGTTACTAATTTAATGATGAGGAAAAGAAATCCACAATATATTAGATCAATACATACCTTTATATCATAATCTCATGTTGCTTTTCATGTACATTCCTTTGGTTTCCTGCATCTCCTCTGTTTATTACATTCAAATTACAACTTTAAAAATATTTTAAATATTAAATAATAGTGATCATATAGTGATTTTTGCAGACTTGTTATATTTGTATTTAGTGTGTTTAAAATGAAATAAAGCAGCAGATACTAAGTCAGATCTTAATTTTTAATAAGTTCTAATGATCAATACATCACTGTACATCCAGTCCATTTTTAAACTGACTTAATATAAAAACTAATAATACTCCCCTTCTCTTTAGGAAGGAACTTGTTTTATTATTTATGTAAGTGACTGAGATTTCTCTACAAGGTGTTCAATATAATTTAAATAAGTGGATGTATATTTCAAATGTTTTATCTTTGGAATTCATTATATTTAAAAAATTAAGTGAAAGGCTTCTTAGCAAAGACCACGACTGGATTCTACTCACTGTATTTATGTATTTTATTAACAGAGGCACATACGATATTTATGTAAAATGTGATGGTGTTGGGAGGTGTGTTGGCACCTATGATAACCGAGGAAGCTTTGGTGAGTTGGCCTTAATGTACAATACACCCAGAGCAGCTACAATAATAGCTACCTCTCCTGGTGCCATCTGGGGTTTGGTAAGTGAAATACTTTTTCAAAGATATTGTTTGTTTTTATTATTTTATATAAATTGCACCGGTATGCTGTATCAGCATAAAAATTAATTATAATCTTAGAAAGTTTAATTTTAATAATTCTGACAACTGTCAACATACTACTGTCTTTTTCCAAATTCTGCAGAAGTAAACTTGATGCTTAAGAAAACACTGAGTTTTCAAAAATAATTTTTTTTCATTCTGCTTTAATGATAATTTCCCAAATTGCAAACTGCTTGACAATTACTTAAATCTTTAAAATATTTTCCCACATCTTAATAGGAAATACGTTTTGGATCCAGGCCAAAATTCAAATATGAGTTTATTTCTCAGTGTTATACTGTCTGGATCTTTGACAACAGTAATTGTATTTATCAAAAGAGTAAAACTGGGATATACATCTTCTTCAGGATTCACTTACCAGTTTTATGACTGATCCCAAGGTAACATTTTCCTGTTGAAGTGAAAATAGCTTTTCAACATATTAATCCGTATGACTTTTGGGATCACCACAGAGGTTAGGACACTGTAAGAATGGCTTTAGTTATATTGTTTTGTATTGGCCAACAAGTCCCACCTCTGTCAGTGAAGGCTTGCAAAGCATTTCACCTCCAGTCTGTTATCAGGACACAGTCATGGGAAGTTGAGAAAAGAAAACAGCACTCATAGGTTTTCAGTCCATTTACTTCACTTGCTTTGCCAAATACTAAAAAATGTCCACTTGGCTATTTAACGTAACCATGAGTCTTATTCTGCTGAAATAGCAGAAAGTAGACTGTGACCTAAACTCCAGGACATTGTATTTTTATTTTCTTTGCATAATAATATTAAAACCTCAAAACCTCTTTGTGTTATATATCAATATATATGGGGCCTCAGAATAAAGAATAAACTTTGCAAGATAAATATTTAAATATTGAGAATTTCTTAAATATGTTAAATTACCCACACAGTGTTCACTGTGTAGCCAACCTGTTTAAGGTAAACTCTCTATCCTCTATATGTAACCTCTATACATATTCTCTGACAAAGAGCAGAGAAGCTTTTCAGAGTGTGAATCAGGTAAATTTAACTTCAGGAGCTCTTGATTGACCTCTAGAGGAATCTTTCTCAACTGACTTATGGGGAGAATAGTCAGGTACTCTGAGAGCTGCAGTGAATGACTGAAATTGGGTAATTTGAACATATTCATCCATTTCTAAACTATATTCAAATAGACACTTATATTCTGTTAAAAAACTGTCTTCCTTTTGTATTTACAGGACAGGGTAACATTCCGAAGAATCATTGTAAAAAATAATGCCAAAAAGAGAAGAATGTATGAAAATTTTATTGAGTCATTGCCATTCCTTAAATCTTTAGAAGTAAGATTTCTATTGTTTTATTATAATGATTGTGTCAGAGATACCTGATAAGATTCTGCTTTTGTAGAGTTCAAATTTTGAATAAATGTTTTCTCGATGATAAAATTTTGCATTCTTTTGTTTTGGGGAAAGACCAGGTTTTTTATATTTCTAAGTTTTCAAGATAAAGAACTGGTGTTAATATTGTATTTTTTTTAATTTATTTTTTTACCTTTTTTTGTTTTATTACCTTTACCTTTATTTTCTTAAGCTTAGTTTTACTAGATATTAGTCAATAAAATGAAACAATTATTTTTATTTAACAGCTATATTTTTTACATACATGCATTTCTAAAAATATTTTTTTAAGATTTGGGATAAATATACTTATTTACAAAAATGGAAGCTGTGTCAAATCATCTAGCTGTTAACACTATAATATACCCTATGGAACAATATTCAGCAGTTCTTTGTTTTTTAACCAAAGGAGGAAAATAAAGATACACTATTCTGTGCAAAGATTCATGAAAAGAAATATGAGAGGGCTTCCTAAATGTAGTACTGCAATGTTAACCAAATATTTCTTACATTTTCTTTTTTTAAATTAAGGTATCTGAGCGCTTAAAAGTGGTTGATGTGATTGGCACCAAAGTGTACAAAGATGGAGAACAAATCATTGCTCAGGTACAGCTTATTTCTAGTTTTTAGTTTTTCTCCTCTAATACCTAACAATGATCATGTAATTCTTTATGAACAACACATACTTTCAAATTATGTTTTTCTTTTTCAAGTGAAACAAAAGCAATGAATCTTGCATCTAACAGAGGTGATTATTTTGTTTCAGAAGCTAATTTTTTTGCTTACTTTGAAAAACATCCTTCTTTGTTGGTATGAATCAAGACGTCAGCATTTTTAGTATACTTAGAAATTCAAACTATGTAAGAGAATGTTTGTCTGCAACAAGGAGCACTGAAGACTTACCTTGGAGGCTTTTTCTACAGGAAACTTTGTAAAGGAAATAATTTAGAAGAATAGAGAATTTGTTTCTCCACAAAGGTGGAGAAATAGGAGTAAAGATCACAAAAGCTTCCATAACATTATTTTTCTCTGCCTTTTGTAGAAGGCACAGTCATCTGCATCTTTTAATAAGAAGGCTTTGCTGTCAGTTCTGTGTAAATGATTTTATCATCATGTGCCTTGAGTATGGTTTCCACATTAAAAGTGATATGTTTTGCAGCAGGTATCAAAAATATGAGCTTCAATGTATTTCCTGCAAATATCTTAATGTTACTATGAAACTAAAAAGAAATGTTTACATTTCTTTAACTCACCTTTTCTTAACAGGGTGACTTGGCTGATTCTTTCTTCATTGTGGAATCT
Source organism: Phaethornis superciliosus (assembly GCA_023637945.1). Classification (NCBI taxonomy): domain Eukaryota; kingdom Metazoa; phylum Chordata; class Aves; order Apodiformes; family Trochilidae; genus Phaethornis; species Phaethornis superciliosus. Next base: position 14,556,006 of record JAJQWJ010000001.1, read on the forward strand.
GGAGAAGTAAGGATTATAATGACAAGGAAGGTAAACATTCCTAAAATATGATTCTTTTTCTTTTAATTTATTAAAATAAATTATATTATTTTAATTTAGAATTCATTTTACATTCTGATTGTAAAACAGTAATGCTACCACTGTTACTAATTTTGCTTATACAATCATGAGTTCAGCAAACTCTCTCTCATTCTCTCCCTTTTTGATTTTTTTACCTGGTATTTCAGGGTAAACAAGATGTAGAAGAGAATGGAGCAGTTGAAATAGCTCGATGCTCAAGAGGACAATATTTTGGAGAACTTGCCCTTGTAACTAACAAACCACGAGCTGCTTCTGCATTTGCTCTTGGCACTGTCAAATGCTTAGGTATTGTTCAATAATATTTCATACCAAATATAAAACGATACATAATCTATCTTGTTGTTTTTATTGTGAACTTTATCTTTCTCCAGAATATACGATTTATTTCCATGTACCTAAATAAGATGTTTATGTGTATCATCTCTTACTGTGCATTCCTATTTACATTACTTATCTGCAGAAATTTGCAATTGATAACTGGTATTAAACACAAATTCTCCAACATTTCTCCAATTAACTGGAAGTAAAAATTGTTTCAGGACAGTACAAAGAATATTGCTGCAGTATAGCTACTAGATAAATGTCTAAGTCCTTGCAGAAAGGTAAAATATTTCTTTTTTGGTAGTCTCACTGTCATCCAAGAAATAAATGTAGCAAAAATCCTGTTTTATCACCATGACTTAAGCTTTAATAATATTTTCGTCTTCATCAGCTGTTAATTTAATCATGCCTGTCCCTCAGGCACAGTAAAAGCAAAGGCCATAAGTGTTGTGATCATAAACAGCCCTTTGCATCCATCACTTTTTAGCTTCTAAATATTTGTGTCCAGTTAGGGGGAAACTGAACTCCAAAGACAGATTTGGCATTCTCAAATGACAGTTTGACTACCAAGCCAGTAACCAAAAAGTTTCTCATTTACTTATAAATGCATTATTTAAAAAAAATCCTTATCTCTAAACACACAGAGATGATTAAACAATAAAGATCAAAGACGAAAAAGAGGAAAGAATAAGAGGCAGTAGTAAGGAAGTGTCATTACTAAGTATAGGTGAGTCACTAAGATCTCTGGCACTTCCCAAACAGCAGAGACTTTGAATTTTTCTAGGGAGCCACGTGACTACAAGCCACCAGGTTGGAAGCTGATTGAAGTATGAAGTGTTTTTCCCTGATCAGAAACTACCCAGAAAACCAACCATATTCGGGGCTGCATCAAGAGAAGTATGGCCAGTAGGTCAAGGGGGACAATTCTCCCCCTCTGCTCCCCACTTGTGAGACCACACTGCCAGCACTGTGTCCAGTTCTGGAGTCCCCAACATAAGAAGGACAAACAAGAAGTTGGAGCAAGTCCAGAGGAGGGCCACATAAGATGATCAGAGGGCTGGAGCACATCTATCAGGACAGGCTGAGAGAGTTGAGGTTGCTCAGCCTGAAGATGAGACAGCTCTGGTGAGACCTTACAGAGGCTTTCCAGTACCTGAGGGGAGCCTACAAGAAAGCTGAAGGGGTACTAGTGATAGGATGGTTGTAAACTGGAAGAGGGTAGATATAGGTTAGACATTAGGAAGAAATTGTTTACTGTGAGAGTGGTGAGACAATGGAACAGGTTGGCCAGTGAAAAGCTGTGCATGCCTTATGCCTGGAAGTGTTCAAGGCCAGACTAGATGGGGCTTTGAGCAACCTGGTTTACTGGAAGGTGCCCCTGCATTTGGCAAGGAGATTGGAGCTAGATGATCTTTAAGGTCCCTTCCAACCCAGTGCATCCTATGAGTCTATGAACCATAGATGAGAATATTATGTAATTGGGTAAAAAAAATATTCTGGTCAGCTATGTATTGACATTACATGTGAATTAATATCTCCAACTTTTTTGTATGTTTTCTGGGGAATAAATATCTATTACAATTACCACTGTGGGTAGAAACAAGTGAAAATAGTAAGTAAATATGTTAAATTAGACCCCAATACAGGCAACATCAGCAGAAGATGTGGGTTTTTTTGAAATCTCAAGGGTCTTAAAACTGTATTCTGTGGAGGAATCGAGGCCCCTCCTGACACCTTCAGCAAATCTTGGATCACATAAATCTTAATATGAAAATATTTTCAAAATAAGAAGCACAGCAAATTCTGAGTTTACTTATGAAGTTTCAAGGCAGCAATGTGTTGGTTGATCTTGGTTTTGCTGTGGTTAAGTGGTTCTCTTCTGTGAAACAAATTATATGCCTCAGTAATATCTGCCCTGTTTTCATTTATAGTTTTACAGTGGAATGTCATAAACACCAAGATTAGTGTCTGCAACTGATGAGTGTGTCTTATTCTCTCTATTTCTCTCCCTTTTTATCTTAGTTATGGATGTGAAGGCATTTGAAAGGCTTTTGGGACCTTGTAAGGAAATTCTGAAAAGAAACATTGCAAACTATGAAGAACAGTTGGTTGCTCTGTTTGGAACAAACATGGACATTGCCGATCCCAGTGCATGAATTAACCATTGGAGCAACAAGATTGGTTATGAGAATATAGCACAGTAGTGGTTAGTCCACTGAGAAATTGTCTCTCTTCCTATAGATGCCAAGCATTTTCTGTAATTTTAAGAGTGGGCTTTGGGGGTTTTTTTTGGACTTAAAACAGTGGAAATAACTTTCAACAAAACAGGAATTTAATAAATTGTGGGCTTGATTTTTCAAAGGTGCTTGGCAATAATGGTTTCATCGGGCATTAAGATGACCCATAGTAGCACAGCACCTTTGAAAATCAAGTCCTTTAAAGCAGCATTTCCTTGAAGAGTAGATTTCAAAAAACCCACATGCGATGAACTTGTTAAACCCGCTTCTGTTCTTCAAAACGGTTACAAGTTTTCTGGAAAGACTGTTAGTTTGAATGTGATATGTTGAAAGTATTAGTGCACACTGTTTATATGTATTAATACAGAAGATATACAGTAGATATTACTTTCTGACTATTACAGTTGTTCATGATTTTATGTTGCATTTATCACAGATGTAGTAAATCACAAGACTAATCGTAAGATAAAGCATGACAATGCATTTTGTGTAACGCTCATGACCCAAATCTGATTTTAAGCATTTTGTAATTTGTTTAAAGTCCTCTTTGTTTAATATGTCCTGTTTCAGCACAACATTGTAATATCTTATGCAATTTAGAGGACTTGTATATTTTTGCAATAAACTGCCTTTTTTTTATTAGTTACACGTATTCTGTACAGTCTAGAGTGAGGAGAGCTGACACAGTAACCTTAGTGCTTTAAAAGCAAAGGCATAAGTGGTTGTCATGTTCTTCCCAAACATACATAACCTATATTATTTTCCTTTTCCCTTGTTTTATATTTATGCATTTTGTCTTCTCTCTCTTTGCTTGTTCTCCAGTTAAATTTTTATTTAGATTTCATCTTTTTTGATCTGTCAAATCTTTTACTTATTTCAATGAAATTATCTCTGTGTATCTCTCTTCTTGCAGTCTAATCTTAGCTATCAAACCCAGATTCAATTATTGAAGTGATTGATACTGAAAGCCATGCTAAACTAAGCTCATACTTGAAAAATTCTTATCAAGAAGTACAAAAATATTTTTAATTTGAAAGACCAGTATCTCAAAATCTTGGCACATGTCTGGAAAGTATGTTATCATTAAAACTAACATGTCTTGCTTTCAAAATCCTGTAGGTCATCATAAAATAATATCTTTTTAGCCATAATAGCATGGGATACCTTCAGAGACTGGTGAGAGAGAATATAATCTTAATTAGGAACACAGGGCTCAATGCTTACAAGAGTCTGTGACTGGAAATTTCAGGCACAGTCCAGTTTTAATGCTGCCCACTGATGTGCATGAAAGGTAGTGCACATAATGGTGATTGGCAGTAGTTTTGCCAAAATGACAGTAGAAGAATTGCAGGAAAGCTGCTTGTGCCCTGGTTCCAACACCTGAGTTATAACATCTTTCCTTCTTAATGACTTTTCTAATGCCATATATTTGTGTACATTGATGTAATTGTTACCTAAACTTAGTGATATGTTCTGACAATTTATATAATCATACCTGAATATGAAATTATGGTTATATAAGATGATAACAATATAAAATTTATATCATACAATATGGTATGAATTATAAGTCAGATTCATAAAAAAATACAATCTGGACAAAAGTTACAAATGTCTTTTTTTAACCTAAAAACCTGGTATAAACAATTTCACATGTAACTTGCCTTTGTAATTTTGATTTATGGAAAAAGAGAGGCCTGGCATACTAGAAGGAAATATCAGGTAACCAAAATTTACACTCTTGTCATTCTGTATGCTTAATCTCTAAAATACCTATATTTGCACTAGCTTGATGTGATTAAGAAAAATGCTAGAAATTACTTCTATGGCAGTAAACTACAATCAAGGCCATAAATGCCAGTCATGATATTTTCAATATTGTTGGTTATATTTAAAATTTCCTTACAATAAAGAACACTTTTATATATAAAAAGTATGTTTATTAATATTGTTGTGTTTTAATTTCATTTGCATATTTATACTGAATTATTAAAACAGAATTCTTAACACTTTCATGTTGATTTTCATAAATGATGTTATGCAGATGCTCTGTCTATTCAAAACAGATGACATGTTGGTGTGGTAACTCTTATAGTTACTCTGATGATTTGCTTGCAGTTTTTAGCTGGGGAAAAGCTGTGGAGTGACAGATTTAAGATAATCGGATATTTCAAATTTTCTGGGTCCCAAAGTCCAGCTTCATGTTGCAGCAGTTTTATTGTGTTGCTCTTGGGACCTGCACCATTTTGGGAACTTTCTTTGTTGGTGAATTCAGGAGGGTTTAACCAACAATAATAAATGGTTGTTTTGTACATTTCTTCCAACTTGGAAGAACTTCCAACTACCCTTCATCAATCAGCACTTGGGATTTTTCCTGAATCTCCTTTATGCACACTTCAAACGTGCCAGTCTTCATGTCATAAATGTGGCAAGTGTTCATCCTGAGAAGGAAATCACAGCAAGTCACTGATTTCTAGTGAACTTTCAAATAAAGGTAGATAGTTCTAATAATTTCAAACTGTACTATGTTATGTTGTGTTATGTTATGAGACTACTTGTGTCCCTACTAAAATTACCTGATGCTTCTTTTATTGAAGATTTTTATCCTTGCTAGCCAGGTCACTAAAGGAATAGGACTTTGGCATTACTTGACAGGTATCTGTTAGTCTGTTTCTCACCTCTTCCCCCAACATCAGCAGTGATTTACAATTCTGCAGATGATTTAGGTGAATTTGACAGATGGCTAAATTCTAAAGAACAAAGAAAAAGAAAAATAAATGCTCCAGTGAGTTTGTTAAAAATATGCCTGCTAGGTGAGGAGAGAAATGCCTGAGAGAAATCCTGTATGAGAAAGACATTCTTGGGCTTACACATTACTAAGAAAAGAAAATCTACATGACAGCTAATATTTCCAAATGCCTTAACCATGGGAAAAAAATTTGACCACAACCCTAAGGAAAGCAAGCTTCCTTGATGCTAGTGGTGGTGCTCTCACTTTTTAAATGTCATTTGTTTGTGCTTCATGAGATTTCCTTCAAGTTCATCCAGAGTAAACATTCTGAAATCATTCACTTCTGGGTCTTCTGTTTGAGGTCCAGACGTGATCATTGAAGTCTTGGGGCAAAGATGTGAAGAGCATTAGACAACCATCCACAACCTAAACCACTCCATCTTCTTACCTTGTGTTGCCTTTTCTATTCTGTAAAGATGATTCTTTTCCTTGCTGAAATGGTGAGTTTGGTTTTGGTGGTTTTCTTTTGTTTTAAATGTTTGAAACTTTAAGCTTTCTATAAGGTGACTCAGGGATCAGTTACCTTATGATTTGTGTCATTTTGTAGTTTGACATACTTTCCATGGCAAGGTTTATTGTTTTTCAATATCAAGAGTTCAAAGATGTGAAAGCTCAGTATTCACTGGTCATTCTTCACAGACCTGGCCCCTTAAATTCCTAGTCTTTTTTTCAGATGCTTTCTCTGTTTTAACTTTTATTGAACAAAGTGCTTTGCTGAAGGTCAGTTTGCCATAGCATGGACATTATTATATGGTCTTGCTAAAGTTTTTATGTTAGTTCAAAGTTCTTTGCTGTGATGCTTATAGGTGTGGTTGGGGTTTTTTTGAAGTTTGAGGTATTTTCCTGTGTCTGTAGTCCTCAAATAAGTATCACTGTATTGGAGGAATTTCCTCTTTGTATGATGAGTATGTAGAGATCCGTTCTCTTGACTGTCTTACAAAATTTAGGGTAATTTGAAAATCTTGCTGAGAGTTGAATTTCCTTCAGATATGTACCAAGGCTGTTTCCAAGTTCTTAATGTACTTTTGACTTGGAAAGATGCTTAACAGGCTAGATACTTTCACTTCATGTACCAAAGAGAAGTTGAATAATCTTGGTATGAAAAGCATGAAGAAAAATGCATTTTTAACATTGTCTTTTCCTTTTCCATTTCTCTTTTCCTCTAAATTATTGGTACTCTGACAGCCAGGTGAAGAGCCAGTGGCAATAAGGAGATGTAAGCCAAGTGGAGTGACTGTCTGGGTCCATGCTGGGATGCAGTGATCTGGCTGACTGGTCAGTCACTGCCTTCCTCATCTCATTTGTCCTGTCCTTGTCACTGATACAATGGCAAATCAAGCTGAGCTAGAGTGTAGTAACGCTGTTGCACGGCTGTGTGAATACCATGGATAGGGTTGTGTTGTTCCTTTAGAACTAACTGGTGGAGACATATGTATGTATGGGAGAATGGTGAAGAGAGAAAGGCAAAACTATTTCATGAAAGAAACTTTGCCCAGTCAAAACCATGTGAAAAACTCTGATGCTGTCATACTAGGCCATTGTAACAGTATCTACTGACTCAGACTTTTTTATTGAGGTAAATGAAATTAGGACAGCCTAAAAATAGCATCAAAGCATGGTATGAATACTCTGTCCTTTCTTCATTGTTGAAATATTTCAGCTAAGCAGCTGCAAAATTTTGGGAAAGGAAGATGCTCTGTGCAGGTTTCTCTTTGGAGGACTGCCATGTTGTAGGGCCAGCTGGTATCAACCCCTACCCTACTAATTCCCTGGCAGTCAAGCAAGCCTCTGGGACCTGCACATCCTCAGCATTGAAGATGCTGGAAACTCAGTTCTGATAAATATCTAATTTGGAAAAAGCTGTCCAACTTATCACCAAGATTGACCTGGTTTGGGCCAGGATAAAGATAATTTTCTGTCTTGTGATTTTGCTTTCAGCTAAGTCTCTCGTGAGTAGCTGCACTTTCTGAAATTAACAGCAAATTTCTCAGTCAGTGTCAGTCAATGGGATAATTTTTCTCTATATTTGAAAATATTTAATAATTTTTCCTTTTATTATTCCTCTTTCATTAAAGCTGTGTAGTTTAGTTTCCAACCCCTAAGTGTCTCTTCCTTATTCTCTCTCCTTTCTTTATCAGGGAGGGGAGGGGGATTAATAGAGAGCATCTATCATTTGGTTAATTGCCAGCCCAGAGTTAAACCCTGACATAGATCTTCTTTCTCTCTCTCCCTGTTGCTTTGTCCTTGTGGAGTCAGGTGGTGTGACTATCTTAAGTAACCCTAGCTTCACTGTACCTTTAGGTTTTGGCTGCATCTGCATGGTTACATCCATAGCAGGAAATTTTTTGTGCCAGGGACAATTTGCTAGTACTAAGGCACTGAATGGCCAACATTAATATTATTTTCCAGTATTTGCGTGGGCTCATTTATACCTGTTTTATAAGCTTTTTGTCAGGCTTTCCATGTGGGGTGGCCATATGTAAGTGTCTGACTGAGAATAGTCCTTGGCCTATGGTAGTGCCCAAAACATATCCAAATATTATTCGCTATTGGCCCAAGCAAAAAGTATGCCAAGGCTATTTAAAAAAAAAAAAATTAAAATCCAGATTATTATATTCCGGTGCCCAGGAATGCTCCCTGGCATTTTAATTCATCAGCCAGCACAGAGCAAACCTACAGATCATCTGTAGTCTCTTCTTTGTCTTCTTTTTCTGCAAGCTTTGAGCTGGGATAGAGTTGTGGGGGTTTTATTTATCGATCTACTGGATTGTTTTTTGACAATGTCAGGTCTTTCCTTTTTCCTGATACCACCATCATTTATTCTCTTGCTCTACCTTGGTAGATGATAAAAGTTCAGCTAAAACTGGAATCTGTGCCATAACAACAAGAAATAAATTTCTCATTAATTCCTGACTCATCTTGGAAAAAAATCTTTCTGGACAGTTATTTGTTCTGTTTCTCCACAGCCCGAACCACTGCAGGAGGTAAGTAAAAAATTCCCTTTTGTCATGGACAAAAGTGGAAGGTCTTAAGGTCGCTTAAAAAATCACCAACAAAGGTAATAGGTAAAGGTGATTTTAATATAGATTTATTAAAGTGCGCCTTAACAGAATTCTATTGCAAGGTTCCCTCTATTACTTTCTATGTGGAAGAAATATGTAGGGGTTGAATTTGGTTGGAATTACTTAGGATCAGAGGAAATGATTTATCCAGAGATAGGGGAGATTGAGTCAAGATCAGGTTAGAGTGATTTATGCAGGAATTAGGGAAAAGAGTGAGGAAAGCCAACCCATGGAGGCATGAAGTTCAGAGTGGATCCCCTTTCTAAACTCCTCAGAGAAGAGTCTTCTAGGTGTGACTGTATCCAGACTTAGTTCCAGACTTGTTCATGGGTCTAAAGGGTTTAGGTGTAGGATTTTCAATTTAGTGCTTTAACATGTAATTATGGGTCTGGTGTGATCTGGAATAGCAGCAATTTGAGGTTGATTGACACTATTATAACAGATAATGAAATATAATGTCATATAATTTCCTGGCAATACTTAATTAATAGCATCTCTTAATAATTCTTGCAATAAAACACAGGTTCAATTAAAGATTTAGCAAAGTTTCTAAACTCAATTGCATACACACACATACAGAGATATAGAGGCTATAACCTATGTTAAGATGTTGATAAATGACCTAATGAGCTTCGAGCTGCACAAAAAAGAAGTTGCAATGAAATATCCTACCAATTGATCTCTGTGAGATTCAATTATAATAAATTATTATAATTTGATCTTATTTTTTTTGCAAAATTAAAAGTAGTATACTTACTGATTTCCTTCAGATAGATAAAAGCCCTTTGTGAGATATGGGGCTGCAGTTTCCTGTGAGCCCAGAGAGTTTTTGTATGGAACTCTGAACCTTCATGGCAAATAGGTTTATCATTTAGTTTAGGAAAAAATTAGTTTCTTTTGGGGTAGAAAAAGTAAATAGTGGGGTAGAAACATGCTCCATTTTAGGATTTATATTTATAGGGTCACAAGATTATTTACTTGGGTCAGTATGGCCACAACTCATGTCAGATGATCTTTGGTAACTTTCAGAGTGGGCTTGTGATCCAAGCAGGAAGGGTCTCGGGTACGTTTCCCAGGCAACCGGAGTTCCAGATACAGCTGGGGAGTGCCTTATCACCCCAAACGGCTGCCTTTGCACTAGGACAAGAAGGTACCCAATTGTTTCAACTCATTGCCCAAGTAGGCAAGGTTGGAAAGTGCCAGATTTTCTCAGCCTATTGCACTTGCAATTGCAGCAAGAACAAGTGGGGGTCCGCAGCCTTAGCAACTAAAGCAAGAACAACACTGGCTGGTGTTGACATCAAAATGCAGTCAGTGAGGAGGGGTCTGCACCACCACAGCTTTTAGCAATTGCGAAAAAATATCTTTCCTAGGAGCAGCAATTCTTCTGTTTGTCTGCTTTGTGTTCCCAATGGCATCTTCTCTGAGCAGATTAAAGAGGTGAAATGTGGGGGTAGCAGGCCTAGAGCTGTTGTTTGGAAGGGGGAGAGCGCCAGCCACCAGTGCAGCTAGTCAGAAAAGACTGTGAGATGAGGGAAAGAGTAGGAATAGCTTTGGGAGATAGAGAAGTCACTGTGAAAGGAGAAAACTGATGTGAGAGCGTCTCACAGAATGGCCACTGCTTTGTGTAGAAGTGGAAGCTCTGGAGAGCAGAGTTGCTCGGATGTCTGGGGAGTATTTAGCTAATCACCAAGCGTGGATGTCTACATGTGGATGTGAAAGCTCCTGTAAAAGAATTACAATAATTATATGCTTTATTTCAGAGAGTCAGCAGCAGCATCTGTGTCATAAGATCAGGACAAGACATTTGCTTTAGACTGGAAAGATTAAAAGGCAGAGATAGGTACAAACCAAATATATGTTTTACAAAAACGACTTTGAAGGTACTATTTGCATTTTTTAAATCTGCCTCATGGTTTCTACTTTGTGGATGGCAATTTTGAGAGATAAATAGCTAGGATGCAAATTCATCTTTATTTTCTGTTAGTGTAGGCTCTGCTGATTATTTTGTGCTTCTTGGTAGCCATCTGTGATCCAACAAGGACTCACAACACTTCCCAAGCCCCCACCTTATATTCCACCTCTCTTGCAACAGCAGAGGCAACTGAACCAGCAAAGCTACCGACAGTACCCTTGCTACACAGTATTGATTCATTCTCTGAGCACCCATTCATTAAGGGTATGGAGTAAGGTGAAGTAGGGTGTTTGCAGGAGGGGGTTAATGACTTAATTAGAGACTAGGCATACAGAGCAAGGACTTTGGGAGATAAAAGAAAGAGAAGGAGAGGAAGGAACACAGCTTTAAAGTTAATTTTCTTGTGGAGTAGTGTAAAAAAAGATGATTCCTGGCTTACCACTTTTCAATGTATTAAAAAATCTATTTTAGAGAGAGGATGCCATGAAAGCTTTATTATATAAAGCTGCATCAGTTATTTAGGAAAAGCCTCAATTGTAAATATAAGAAAAATCTGAGCTTGTGGAATGTATGGTTAAACAGTTGATGTTCTAATAAGCTGTCTAGTTGCTTAGCAATTGAAACTAAACATCAATTTTCAGTGTTTTCCTGGCGGTGTTTGGTCAAATAACTCTTTGTCTTTTCAGACTTGGAAAGTGATCTCTAAACTGTTCATTTATTATGTGATTAAGTTCAGAAACTAAATTTGCACATACACATATATTTAAAGTAGTAATTTCCAATCCACACTGCAAAAGATACTGCATGTTTTTTAAAGTAATGCCTCTCTTCCAATGGTGCCTAGAGATGGCAATGACTTTACTATCTGACCATTACTTCTAGGAAAAGCCAAATCTTAAATCAATATGCCAATGACATCTGCATACCGAGTGTGTTTTGATGGCCAGTGTAATTGTGCTCTGCGATTTCCTTTCTTTTCAATTGCATTACACTTCCAGACCTCTAGAAACAACAAAACCAGCATTCCCTCTAGTGGCCACTAACAGAATATTGTGCAGAACTCTGAATATGGAACCATTTCTAAATTCTAACAGGTTTGGGGGTTGGGTGTTGGTTTGATTTTGTTTTTTGCAAATGTTAGCGTGCCTCTCAGTGAGAACAGTTGTAAACACCAAATTGCAACAAAAGCTCTGATTTCGGGCACGTTTGCACGATTGAGATGATACTGAAAATAGGTTAAGAGGAAATGCTTTTCTTGGAAAAATGCCAACAGTTGCGAAATTTTGAAACTCTGCATCAGTTTCTAAAACCTATTATATCTTTATTCTACATACGTTTGCTTTGTATTGGATCATGCACAGTAATATATTTGGTGACGAAGATGTTGCTACAGGAGATGGGGAATCTCCCTTCTGCAGTCCCCCAGTGTTCCTGGGCAAACTTGGTCATAGCCATGGCCTTGGCTTTCTGTCAGTAAACCAGGAACAACGTCAAACCAAGCCAGGTTGTGGCAATCAATGTATGGGAATGTCTGGGAGTCACCAATGGACTGATAAACCTGCGTGGGGGTTTTTTTGTGGTGGTTTTTTTGGTTGTTTTTTTTTTTTTTTGTATTTCTTGCTATCTCGTAGTTCGGGCATAAGCTACCACCAATGTCTTTTTCATGAAACGAAAATGAGGGAAGAGGCCGGAGCGAGGCCAAGCAGAGCTGCTGACTCACTCCCTGACCTTTAGCAACTTCCCTTCACCTCCGCACGCCGCGGCCTTTATTTGGCGAAACGAGGCCGGGGCCGGTTTCGTAACAGCGCTTCGAAGCGCTAATTAATGGTGGTAAACCACGGAAAGAGCCGGGCACACGGGGATCCTCACAGGCCGGCACCAACCCGGGGCCCAGCCGCTCTTTCCAGGCCGTGCCCATCAGCCGCCGCCATCTCGGGCCGGCGGAGCTGCGGGGAACAGACGGGACACGGCCGCCGCAGGAGGAGGCGGGGGAGGCCGCTTCTCCGCGACTCCTCCCTCCCCGCGGCAGCACCAGGTCAGGCAGCGCCCTCGGGTGTGCCGCGAGTCGGGGCCAGGGCCGGCGAGGGGCGAGGGGGCGTCCCGGCTGGCGGACGAGCCCCCAGTCCCCGTCAGGAGCCCCCGGTCCCTGAGGGCCAGCGGCGCGGGTACACGTGTCCCTGTGACTGTTGTTTACTATCAGCCGAACGCCGCGCGGGGCATCCTGGGGGCTGTCGTCTTATCGCGTCCAAGTTGGCAGGCGGCGCCGGCGGCAAAGACTACATCTCCCAGAATGCCGCCGGGGAGCCGGCAGAGGCAGCGGCCAATCGGGGCGCTGTCTGGGGGTGATTGATAGGCGGCGCCGTGCAATCCGCTGCGCAGGAGAGTCAAAACATGTCCGCCCCCCGGGAGCATTCCTGATGGGCAGGTCAGACAGCCAATAGAAAGCGGCTGTTCCTTGAGCAACGTCCCCTGCGACCACTCGGCGACCGAGCCCCGCCAGGCCTGGGCGGGACTCTGCGGCGGGGACGAGGCGGGAGGGGGGAGCCGAGGGGAATTTGGTAATGGCGACGGGTTTGGTAAGTGCTACAAAGTTTGGAGCTGCAGCTTTTGGGGGTCTGCGAGGCCCCGGCGGGAGACGGGTGGGGTCTGCCGGGCCGGAGGGGAGCGGCAGCGGCCCCAAGCCCAGCCGAGGAGGCTTTAGGGTCCCGGCTTTCGGCGGCGGTGGGAGTCCGGACATTGTTTACCGGGCTTATTTTCTCACCCGCCCGGCGGAGCCGCCACCCTCCCGCACGGCCGGGCTGGAACGCGCAGGGTCGCCGGCCCCCCCTGGGGCCCTTTCAGCTGCGGTGCCGGGCTGCCCAAGCGGCCGAAGCTGAGCGGGTGTCCCCCTTCTTTTTTTTCCCCGGGGTGCGCCCGCCTGACCCGGTCTGTCAGGGCGAGGGCGCTCTGCTCGCCGCGGGGACAGCGGCTGTTTGTGGAGGCGAGGGGGGGGGGTGTGTCAGGGGGCAGCTGGAGCGGGGTGAGTCCCGCGCTGGCAGGGCGGGCGGCTCCGCCCGGGGGGTAACGCCGGGGCCTGTGGCGGGAGGGGCGCCCCCGCCGCCTCTCCCCCCATTCACCCCCCCGGGCCGGGCTGTTACGCAGTTGTGAATGAATGGGGCCTTGCGCGCCTGCGCGCTGCCGGCAGCCGTGTATAAACAAGGGCCGCGGCCAGGCGGTGATCACATGACGGGGGTGGGGGATGGGGGGGGGGTGGTGGTGTCGGGCTCGCGCCGCGCGGGGGCGTGCGCGCGCCGGGGGGCGGCTTCGTCTCAGCGGGGGGGGGGGGGGGGAAGGGGAGAGGCGGTGAGGGGGTGCGGGGTCTGTGCCCCGGGGAGCCCTGCATTCTGCGTGATGCGGCTTGAATTCTGCCGTAAATACCATCCGTGGGAGCCGTCTGTGCGAGGGGGGGGGGAGGGGGGACAGGCAGTGCTTCCCCGGCCCCCTCGGGACAGCCGGGAGGGCCGGTCTGTGTAACGCTGAAAGCCAAAACACGGTGAATCACGTCCGTGATCAGAGCAGCCGTGCCAGCCAAGGTCCCGAGTGTAGATCCCGTCCTGCCAGTGTGGTGTGTTTTGTTTTGCTTGGAGGAGCTGCTCCTCGGGTTAGGCTCCCTCCCTCCCTCCCTCCCTCCCTCCCTCCCTCCCTCCCTCCATCCCTCCCTCCATCCCTCCCTCCATCCCTCCCTCCCTCCATCCCTCCCTCCCTCCATCCCTCCCTCCATCCCTCCCTCCATCCCTCCCTCCATCCCTCCCTCCATCCCTCCCTCCCTCCATCCCTCCCTCCATCCCTCCCTCCATCCCTCCCTCCCTCCATCCCTCCCTCCATCCCTCCCTCCATCCCTCCCTCCATCCCTCCCTCCATCCCTCCCTCCATCCCTCCCTCCATCCCTCCATCCCATCCATCCAGGCGTAGGGGGGGGGCAGGCAGGAACCAGGAGACCCGCAGGCAGCACTCCCACCCAGGATGGGGTGCATGGTGCCCAGTTCCTGCTGAACCCCTTCTCAGCCACAGTCTTTATTTAGTTTTGTCCCAAATTTATTTTTTCGTCCCTCAAAAACAGGCACAATTTAATTAGGAAGCTCTTTGTTGTAATTTGTTTTAGCGTGACAAATTTGCTTACTTTAAAGTGCAAATTCTTAAATCTATTTACTTCTAAAGAAAGTGGCAGTAACTATAGTCCTGTGACACATACTTCTAGAAAACATCTGTTGCAACAAGATTTGAAGATTCAGTTGGTTTAAATAAAAATTTACAAGCTAATTAATGACCTTTCCCCCCTAATGTTCCAAAATGTCAAATGGCTGAGGACAAGAGAAGTACATGATGTCCAAACCAGACTTTAATCAAATAGAATCAATAATGAAAAGTAAAGTTGAGCACTTCTCTGTTTTTCTTTTTAATTCGCTCTTTGAGGATTTTTTGGCTTTTGTACATGGGTGACTATGGTCTAGAGAAATTCTTGTGATTTGGAAGAACACTTCTCAGACAACTATCTTTCTTGTTAGACTAGTGTGTTGTATCTGTACCTTATCTTTGACCTTCAAGAGTGTTGGTATACCAGGACAAGTACTTTCAAAGGGAGGAAGGAGAAGGTGACATTTACAAAATAAGTTGGCAAGAAAATGGGAAAGGAAGAGAGAATAACAAGGCAGAAGGAGGGAAAGGAAGGACTTGGACAAGCCAGAAAAACAAGGAGTGGCTTTTCAGAGTTGATTACGTGGAGATAAACATCAAGGTCCTGACCTCTGCTAGTGAGGGGTGTTTATTCTGTTCAGAAAGGACTGAGCTTTCTGCTCTTCAGGTGTTCTGTAATTTTGCTGTCCCTCATGGGTGATAAAGGAATGATTTGTATTTCAGGTAACTCTTAGAGCTGAAGCACACATGGCAATTGATAGTTTCTTTGATTGTACATTCTTTCTCTTACCCTCCCTCTCTCTCTCTTTAAAACCAGAATTTGACTGTTGTGGCTTTTGTAGTAGTGTCATATGAGTAGAATCCAATATCTTTGTATGTTTGGAATTCATGTTCTTGTAAGTTTTGCATGTATTTGAAAAGTTATGAGAAGAGGAAGTTAGAAATTTTCCAGTAAAAAAAAATTAACTACTTAGGTCAGGCCTCTTCTCCTAGGACCAGTATGTAAATCAAAGATTTATGTCTGAACTGCATTATGTACAAGATAAGCTGCAAAATGAATGACACAAATTCATAGAATGTGTAAAAACATAGAATATTGTTAATGTCAGCTAGATATAGGCAATAACTTTTAACTGTTTATTAAAAGAAAGCTGGATTATTTTTGTAATTGTTATGCTGTGCCTTTTTGTGTTACACTAAGGGAACTCGTAGGATGATAGGCTTACTGTTTTGTATGGAAAAATGAGGCTGTTTTTAGCCACAGTTTGTGTTTCTCTATTGTGGTGCACCATAGCTTACTTAGTGGGTATGCACATGGTAGACTCTTCAGATTTTCTTTCTTACTAAGCTGTATTTTCTGCTCTTCTGTGAGAGACTCATGATTACTTTTCTGATGACACTTCATTGAAGTACAAGGTAATCATGCTATGGTAGCTTTAATTCATCATCATCTGAAAAAAAAACAGTTAGTAACCAAATTACTGAAGGCTGGATAACCTTGTTTTCCAGCTTTTTGAGGCAGTGGTTGTATAGAATAATTGCAGTTCTCTGACTGCTGAAGATGATTGAAAGTATTTCTTTTGGTGTAAGCTTTATAGTACTGGGATTTAGGGAAAGGAAGTTGCAGTGAAATCCACTAAGTACAGTTTTCTTTTTTTTTCCATTTATAACACAGTTAAGGATGTTATGTCAGATGTGTTTGAGAGTGTCGCTAGGGACAGGAACAGATGTGAAGGGCAGTGAGAGAGGCTTCTGTGGATGTGCCAGGGGTGATGGGAGAAAATATGAGCCTAATGCAAAATGATGTAGGAGACCTAATGCCAACACGCTGAGGATGATGACATCATCTTTGCTTTGGTTGTTATTTGCAAGGGCTGTATCCAGGTTCCTCCAGTCCCTAGGCCCAGCAACACACGTCTGATGGATTGAGGTGGTACTTGGTCTGTGATGGAGGAGGAGCAAGGCAGGGGGAGGCCGGTTCAGTGGACTGGCCATGCACAAGTAGGTGAGATTGGATGGGATGCATCAGTGGGAGCTGGCCAGTGTCCTTGTGAGGATGGTCTCCAAAAGAATGTGCATTTGGTAGCAGAGAACATATCGTATCTGCTTTTAAGGAGGATGATGTGGAGGAACTGCAGTCTGGTCAGCCTAACCTAAGCTTTGAGGAAGATTGTGGAGCCAGAGTGGTCACTGGAGCAGTTTCCTGAGGAGCGTCTGGAAATCTCCCTCCTTCAAGATACTAGAAGCTCAAGTGGCCCAAGTCCCAAGCAGCCTCCTCTGACTTTAGTGTTGACTCCTTTCTGTGTGGATTATACCTTGTCATCTTTAGAGGTCCCTTTCAAGCTAAATTATGCTGTGATTCTCAACAGATTATGGGGAATTTAGGATACTGGTAATATGAAGTAGCTTGTCAGATGCAATTTAAAATAGTTTGTATGTGCAGTTTTTTGACCTCTGTCTCTTTAAAGTCAGATACTTTGGAGCATCCTAACATGGTGTGGGAAGTGAAGACAAATCAAATGCCTAATGCAGTTCAGAAGCTTCTTCTGGTAATGGACAAAAGAACTTCAGGGATGAATGAGTCACTGGAGTTGCTGAAGTGTAATGAAAACCTTCCCTCTTCTCCTGGATACGCATCCTGTGATGAACACATGGAACTTGGTAAATAACATGACGTAGTTTTTCAGAAGAAGCCAGATTCTGAAGTTTGTTGCAGTCTTCCTGTAGTGGAATTACTGGAAGCTGACTGAATGTGATTACAGATTTTTAACTTAAGTAGGGGAGGGAATGTGGCACTAAACTGTGATATCTGAAAGTCTTATTTTGCATTCACATTTCCCTGTAACCTATTTCTAGTTATGACACGCCTGTTGACTTAAATGTGTTTCTGAACTCAGAGATACAAGTTCCTGTGCCTAATCTCTAGCAGAGATTTTTTTTGGCATAAGAATAACACAGAAAGCTCAAGAGCTCCTCCTAAAGCGAAGCTATGCTGCTTTAGATCAGCTGCAAATACAAATTCTGGACTAGAGAAATATTTAACGTAAATTGTTAAATATTGGAGAAAAATAGCATGTACATTAGAGAATATTGGCAAATATTGACATATTTAATTGAAGTAAGGGAGTGATAAAGATTAGCAATACTCTAGTTACATGAGAGCATGTAACAGGCTTTTGTTAACAAGCTGTGCTCTCTTCTGCTATTCTGTGTAACACATGCAACATGTAAATTATTGATAAGAATTCACTCTACCGGGCTGTATACCCAGCTTTCATTACTTCAGAGTTATTTACAATTCCAGTTCCCTGCTTTTACCTTCTACAGTCCCAGTGCTGGTAATTTTTAGTGTCACACCTGCTAGGACAGATTATTTTAATTACCTTTTGTTTAATGTTTTAGTATTTTAGTGATGTATGTTGCTAATTTTGCATAATTCAGCATTACAGTTCTGTGTAAACTAGTCAGTCTAGTAAAAACTTTGAACCAGAAATATGTTTACCTAGTTACTTAGTGTTTTTCTTAAGTTGCTTGTATGACTGTGTAACAGACAGGAGATGTGATTATTTCTGTGGCCACGTTGTCAGCATTATGAATAGGGTTTGTGAATTGTTGGTAATTGTGATATGAGAAAATAAAATCAGTTACTTTTTTTTTTTTTAAGATTTAGTGTCAACTAGAATTTATGTGTGGGTATAATTATGGAAATTTGTGTGTGTGTTTGTAGATGATCTTCCTGAACTACAGGCTGTGCAGACAGATTCTACCCCACCTGCACTTTTTCAGCTTGGTGCCGATGTTTCACATCAGGAATGTTCAAGGCCTTCATGGAACCAACATACCTCAATCAGCAATTCAGAAAGTGCTTATTCTTGTGAGAATGGGGTGAACTGGTTGACAGAATTAGCAAATATAGCCACAAGTCCTCAGAGTCCTTTGATGCAGTGCTCTTTCTATAACAGGTACTGACATTCATTTTAATTTCAAACTCTTCTAGAGTGTAATATTATGTCTTCAGAAACATTTCCTTTACTCTTCACGCCCTCTGTCTTTCAACTGGAGCCCTGTTTTTGATCTTTCTATTTAGTGACTTTATTCTCCTGTGGATGATTACACAGGACTCGTTTCAGAGCCTGTTGCTATCCACAAATGAAGTAGGGTGGTATAAGGATATTGCCTAACTACAGAAGGCTTAGCAATTACAGGCACTTACCTCATGAAGCAGCAGGTGAGAAATTAAGATGAATTTGATACTCTGAACTCTTAATACTTAACTAGTGCAGCAAGAGCTTATTGGAAATCTAATGCAATGTTGGTTTTTTACTACTGTTTCAAATCTATCACCTGTGAATCTAAGACTTGTGAGAAGCAGTGTGAAGTTTTAGAAATTTCTAGGCTTCACCTTTTATGGTATGGCTTTGATCCTAGGTTATAGTAAGAAAGTTAAATGAGTATAGTTAACAGTAATGCTGTTGGGATTTAATCCTTACTATAGAGCCATGTCTGTATGTACTCTTAAGAATGGTATATTCACTTCAATATACTTGTAAAAACTTCATCATTGTGAGAAAGAGATGCTGATGTGGAGGTAGTTGTGTCATTTGGGTGGTTCATGGAAGCTATGCAGGAGTTATGCTAAATACTCCCTTTTCCTGAGCTTGCACCCTTTAATCATCCTGGTGCGTGGGAAGTTAATTTGGTATTCAGTTCATGCAAACAGAAATATTTATTAAATAAAAACACTGTAGAGTAATGGCAACTAG
The DNA here is from genome assembly GCA_023637945.1 of Phaethornis superciliosus. NCBI lineage: Eukaryota > Metazoa > Chordata > Aves > Apodiformes > Trochilidae > Phaethornis > Phaethornis superciliosus. Next base: position 14,575,349 of record JAJQWJ010000001.1, read on the forward strand.
GTCTTGTGTTGTTTTAATCTGAGATATTTTAAAACAAATTTTTCTATTGTAGATCATCTCCTGTTCACATAATAGCTACAAGCAAAAGTTTACATTCCTATGCACGTCCTCCACCAGGATCCTCAAAGAATGATCCTAGCTTCTCCAAGAATGATTTGGATGAAACACCAGTCAGACATGAAAGGGTGCGTTGTTTTGAAACGTTTTTAAATAAATACAGCTGCATGAGTAATGGGTTAAGCTTTTTGAAAAGAGTAATTAGTTTTAAAAATAATCTGTGTAGTTTTAATACCATTTCTATTTTTGGCAGATTTTCTGTTACTTTACTTTTTACCAAACACAGTAGGCTTGTAGGGCTGCATTATAGAGCCCACATTTTTCTGAAGCAATCATATTCTGTGAAAGCTCTGCTTCTCTTGTAGTTCCTTCCATAGCAAACTTTAAAAATTTTATTACCTTGTTTGCTTTCTTGAAAAGGCATTGTGGAACTATCTCCTTTTAGAGGCACAAAAACTGTCAGTCCTGCTTTTCCCTTTCCTGTGTATTACTTTGTATCTGAAGCTTGTCTGTTAGACATTGAGTTTTTCCTAGTGATTTAGCTCTACAGCTTTCCAGTAATTCGACAGCAGAGTAAAATACACTTTGCATGGTTCTGTGGAAGATCAAGAATTGGTAGCTCATACTTAACCATGAGATACTCCATGGGAGCACAAATGAATCTTGGAGAATGAAACGCAAAAATTTCAGGATGGCACAAGCAAAGAATGTGAAAGTTTTGTATTCACATTTACTGCATTGCTTGAATCTTTGCCTTCACATTACATTCCTATTGGTATTATAGGCAAAACGATGACACTGTTCAAAACGGAGATTGTATCTAAAGACAACATGACCAGCCCTAAGATCTTCTGCAGTAAAATATCAACACTATTCTGTTTTTTTTAATAGGCAAATAGTGAATCAGAATCTGGCATTTTCTGCATGTCATCACTTTCAGATGATGATGATTCAGGATGGTGCCATTCCTGGCCCTCAACTGTTTGGCATTGTTTTCTAAAAGGTAAAATAACATTTATCATGAAGTAAGTATTTGTTTTGTCTTTTTTTTTTTTTTTTTTTTTTTTTTTAAAAAAGAATTTTTTAATGTAACTAATATCTTTTTGGTTTTCATTGGGAAATTTTATTAGGCTCTCGCTTGTGCTTTCATAAAGGACGCAATAAAGAATGGCAGGATGTTGAAGATTTTGCAAGATCTGAAAGCTGTGGAAAAGAGGAGAATCTCCAAGTGGGTCCTTACAAGGTAGCTGTTAGTTCTAATAAAGTAATTTCAATACTTGTAGCAGTTAATTTCTTATATTATCCCCATGCCTTTAATTACTATCTGAGGAAGACAGATTTATACTAAACTTGCCCAGAGCTGATCACTGTACTATTTTATATATCTTGCTATGAAGCAGTTAAAAAGAAATAATTCAGGTTTGGTTTGGTTGTTATATCTTCTTTATTATTCTAACAAGAGCACGTAGAATGTGTTAGCACTAGCATAAGATGATGAATATACACACCTACAGTATACAGAGCTATCAGTGTTTCTTGGGGGGAAAAGTCTTGAACTGTATGTATATTCACAGGGCTATGGTTCTGATGGTTTGAAGTTGATTTCTCATGAAGAAAGCATTTCCTTTGGTGAGTCAGTTCTGAAGCTGACTTTTGATCCTGGCACAGTGGAAGATGGCTTGCTTACAGTAGAATGCAGACTTGATCATCCTTTTTATGTTAAAAATAAAGGTATGAAATACTGCAAGTATGCTTTATTGTATATTAAATATTGTTAGAAAGTGTTTGCAGATTTTATTGGTGGGCCATGTTGCTGAAGAAATAGATAAAAGCAGTGCTGTAGAATCAATTTATTATATTTGTAAAGAAATCCAGACAAAATTGTGAAGCTGCAGAAAAGCTGTGTATTTCATAAGGAAAGATTTAGTCAAGTATATATATGGAGCTAAAGGAAAACAAATCTGGGGGGAGAAAGAAGAGCTGCAGGTAAGGGAGGCTTTTCTCACTTGCTAATCATAGAACTTGTGTTTATAAAAGTTTACAGGTTTTTATTACTTTTTTGCTGGAATGAGATTTTACTTGAGATAGAAATAAACTATTTGCAATAAGAATTCCCTGAGTTTCTGATTTTCCTTTGGGTGACAGAAACAACATCAGAACATTTTTTATAAAATTTTATAAAATGATGTAATTTAGAGATACAGGACTGGTCCAGGTAAGAACTAGAGAGATTGTCTGGCCTTTTGTCTAATTTAACTCTTTACCACTTCAGGTTGGTCATCTTTTTATCCAAGCTTGACTGTGGTACAGCATGGCATTCCATGCTGTGAAATGCATCTTGGAGATCTGTGTCTACCTCCTGGACACCCTGATGCCATTAACTTTGATGATTCAGGTGTTTTTGATACATTTAAAAGGTAAATTTTGGATAAAGTGGCCTCAGTGGTTTTTGTATTTAATGAGTAGGCACCTAAGTCTACAGGAATTCAAAGTACTACATAGAACAAAGAATACTTTTGGTAATACAAGATGAGAGGTGAAAATTAAGACTGAATACTAGGAAAGCTCTGTAATGATGTGCTCTGCTAAGCTGCAAAATAGTATCTCAGAATAATAGAACTTTTCAGCCCTAGATTAAGTAAAGCAGTAAAAAAAAAAAAAAGTATTATCTGTATAAATTCTTCTGGTAAAGTAGGTTATGTTTGAAAAATGTAGTGCAGTTTTCCCATAATAGTATGTCTGCCAGCTGTTAACTTGTGCTTCATGTGCAACTATGTGTCTGAATTACCTGCGTAGTTTTTTCATAATTAATGCATGTGCTATGGCTTTAGAATGCAGTCATTCCATAATTAGCTTTCTTTTTTTGCACATCCTGCTTTTTGTGATTCTTTTCTAATATATCAAACTTTCCTAACTTTAAAGTTTGAGTAACTTGGAGGTTTGCCTTGCTTTGAGGAAGAGGTTCAACCAGATGACCTTTAGAGGTCCACTCCAACATAAATTATTCTGATTTTCTAAGGAAATAGTGTTACTCATAAGTTTTCCCATACTCTTTTGATATTTCTATGTTTAGTGGAATCCATCTTCTATTATGTTAGCTCCTTTTTAGCACTGGATTGTAGTCCAGTTGCTTCTTGTTCTCTTACAATAGAAAAAAAATTTAAATGCTCTCTGCAGTTCAAGCCCAAGGAGTTCTATTAATTCAGTCTGGGATGAAGAGTGAGTTCAAACTGGTTGTCTTCACTCATGTGCTGTCTGGGTTTTTTTCTTCTTACTAACTCATGTTCTGAGTTATGTAGAGAGCTATTAGAATCATTATATTTACATTTCACTGAAGAAATAGAATTTGTGGCTCCTTATTCATCCTGCAACCCAGCTGAGTATTGCCTGGACACTTCAAATTTCTTGTCTCTCTCGGCATACGGGAGTAATTCACTGAGAAAGGAGCACGCAGCATGTACTTAACAGGACAGAAGAATTAAAAAACAAATTCCTATTGCTATATTATGGGAAAGAGATAAAAAATAGGGAGGGTGCTGGATTGTTGGTAGAACAGAGAGGTCCTTTCTCCTTATCTTGTGAGCTGGCCTGCAAGCTTGTCAGCATTACCCCTTCATTGCTGCTCACTTTTCTAAGAGATTTTTCAGGCTCTGTCCTTGCTTTTGGTTCCACAGAAGGGGGCTGCCTTTGCAGAGGGGAGCTGGAGTACCAATGGCAGTGTTTCCTTTCTAGTAGTTCTACAGCACTGTCAGAATAGAAGTTGTTCTTTCAAAACCCTTACTTTTGCAATAAATCATGCAACTGTAGCCATGTTGAGCAGTGCAAGAACAGAGCCCTAGTATTACTTTTTATGTTTATTTTGTGGTGATAACTTAGTGGTTTAGGTACAAGCTCAAGAAGCACCTTTACAAGTGCTTTACAAGTAGCACCCTTACAAGTGTTTTGCCCATGTAGCATACTAAAGACTGTATAGTCTGTGGTTCTCAGACTGATCTGCACACACCTGAACACAACAGTCTGCTAAATTAAACTGCTTCTGTAGTTTTTAGAAGTTAATTCTAGTTGTTGGTCAACAAAAAATTACAGAACAAGGTTCTTACAGAAGAACCTAGAAAAATTCCTAGGTTTTGGGGGTCTAAACTGTACAGAAACATCATACTGTTGAAATACCTTGAAATACGGAGGAATCCCACATTTTTGTCACTAGAGGGCAGACGTTTGTCAGTTTTGAATCTTTATAGTATGGGATTTCAAACAATATTTTAGTCTCAGTTCTAGGCTTTTCTGTAAAATAATACAGTAATTAACTGCCTGAAGAAATTATTTATACAGTAATGTATAAAATACAATTAATTAAAAAATCAAATTTATAGGTACAATTAGTACATATTAACAAGTGAACTCAATCCTCATTCTTCCCACATCAGTTGTCCCTTTCATACTTATCATTCACTCACCAGACTTTATTTGTGCTAAGGACAGAAGCAGAAAGAAAGAAACTTATTTCAAAGGAGGATGAAATTTGAAGACAGTGTCTAATTTATTAATACACAGCTGGGGAATTGATAGTACACAGTGGACCTTGCAAAGTTGCAGTCCACCTTGACATTGAAAAAACAATTTACTCATCTGCTGGGCTTTTGTTGTGTTTTTTTCCCACTGACATCTGCATCAAGCACAATTGATTATGTCAAGCAAAAGAGACCAGAATTCTAGAAATGTAGTAGAGATGAAGAGTGAACAGCTGTTTATGGATTTTACATGAAAACTACTTGCTTACTTTATGATACATCTTTTTCTTGCAGTTATGATTTTACACCAATGGATTCCTCTGCAGTGTATGTGCTAAGCAGCATGGCTCGCCAGCGCCGCGCCTCTCTCTCTAGTGGAGGATCAAACAATCAAGATGCTGAGAGATCAGAATGCAGCAGTAAAAACTGTGTGTCTACTGCATCGTCACATCTTTCCTCCAATTCTTTGTACAGCAAAGCTGGCAAAAGCCACAGCTCAGGGACTGCAAGTACTGTGAGTGCCACTTCTCCAAACAAGTGCAAAAGACCAATGAATGCCTTCATGCTTTTTGCCAAAAAATACAGAGTTGAATATACTCAGATGTATCCAGGGAAAGACAACAGGTAATGGTAGAACATTGTAGCTTTGTAATTAATGGTAAGCTAGCAGAATATCTGTGTCTCACCTTTAAATTTAAGTGGACTAAATCTTGCATTTGAAATTATTGCTTTAAGAATAAGCTGTGAAAGACACTGGTACAAAGCTTAATTTATGGGCAGACTTTAAATATTAACAGTAGTCAATAAATTTGACACAAGCTATTTTTTTGCAAACCTATCCTCTGCAAAAGTATTTGGGTAAAGCAGCTGGCATGTACATACGTGCAGGGCAGAGTCACAAACACACAACTGCCTTTTTTTTCCACTGATGAGAGTGTTCATGAGAAGAAAAATTACCACACTTTCTGCTCATGCTTTGTAATAGGAAAAAGGAATTTCTGGCTCTTCTACCTAATAATTGACATAATACTGCAAATTATTCAGTGAATTTACTAGCAGTCTGTGTATTGTATTAAATAATAAGAGTTCTGATTGTTAGGATTTCTGAAAGATCTTAATCCAAACAGTAGATTGCTAAAGTTTGCCTGTCCTTGACATAGAACAGTCTGCTGAAACTTGCAGGAAATGTCACATGACTGTGTGTTTGGGGAAAGGTTTGTTTTTTGTTAGTTTGTTCTTTTGCTTTTACCTTCTATGTATGTTCTTGTCTAAACACTTTTTATATAGATGCCCATAAATATATGTTTTAAATAATTCCATATTTTGTTCTAATTGTGCACATGTAAATATAAACTAAAACATATGAATGTTGCACTGGTTTTTAACCACATTTTACACATTGTATGAGTGTAACATTATGAAAATTGCTACTGTACATAGTGCTACTCTCACATAAAAATCCTAGTAATAAATCTGATAAAAACTAAAAGTAACAGATGTTAGAGAGGATTTTTGGTATTTCATAATGTTCTAGTGACGAGGCTGTAACTGGTGTTGGGAAATAAAATCTTAACATACACATAACTATCCTTAAATCCCAGCCAGTCTTGTGTGTCCTGGCCGTGATGTTCTGTAGTGTTTATAGTAATTTCAGTGAAGCAGATCTGCTGCCTGCAAATTCATTGCATCAGTGAGAAATCAAACAGAATGTCAGCTAGCAAAGTTTATGATGGTTATATATTTAATTTAAGATGCTGATTTCAAATTGATGCAGCGAAATGGAGCTCAGCTGGATGGGTGTGAAAATAAGTAGAATATTTTTTTAAAGAACTGTATCTTGAAGAAATGTGATGACAAAGTTACCAAAAAGATTCAGAGTGCACTGCTTACTTTCCCATTTGGAAGGCAGTGCATTTGGATGCTCTTTCTTGGCATCCATAAAATACAGTATAGAAGAAATCATAAGAGGTAATAATAATTGATTTTATAGGCATTCAGCTACTGTTGCTTAAGTGTTGCTGGGGTTTTTATTAATTTAACTGTTCAGAGGCAACTCATGTTTTTTTTAATGTAGGTATGTGTCATTTTCAGATCTTATGTTGGTGACATGTAGTACCCATTTCTGTACACTGAAGTTAAGTTTGCTACAGTTACTTTATTTTTTAAAGCATATTAGGACATAACTTGAGTCATTGTAAGTTAACAGCTCTGTTCTGAGACAAAGTAGCTCAGGTGAGCTCTAAACATTCAGAAGACAAGTCAACATTCACATAATACTTGCAAATACTGTGGACTGTAGGACTGTACTTGAAAACTGGTTTTAGGGTAGCACTTGTTTTTTTCTATGTGTTTTCGCTGTGACTATAATTGAACTTGATTGTGAGTTCGGAAATACTTGAATAATTTGAGTAGTGTATGTTCTAAAGATGAAGGAACATAATTTCTGAGTAAACTTGAGGCATTCTTAACTACTGTTTGACATTTTATTTTGAACCAACTGCAGCTTAAGATATTGCATCTTGCACATTAGCTTATTGCTAAAATGTTGTCAGGAATCTTACCAGCATTTTAAGAGGACAGAGGCAGTGTACAGAGGGAGCACTGCCACGTTCTGATGAGGTGAAGGGCACCTAAAGCAGTGATGCAGACAAGTCATTTTTTTTCATACTCATTTCTGGTCAGGAGAATTAGGTCTCTGTTATGTCAGGAAATTTCTCTGTACACATCTCTTGTCTGTCTCAGTGATTTGTTCGTAGAGGTATTTCCATGGTGAAATGGAGTATTTTTTTCTCTGCATTAGATTTTTCAGGCATTTTTAAACGTACTGATCTGTACTCACTTCCAGTGCCTCAGTGCAGTTTTGTTTCTGGAGGTATAAAGTATATATAAATATATGTGTGTGTGTGTGTGTGTGTATTTGTATTTGAATATTTCATAGTACATTTTTATTTGAAAATGCAATGGCATTTTCTGCAAACTCGTTCTCTCTGGGTCACGGTTTTCCTTCCTGGGGGTATGAGTGACCCAGTACAAACTGGTGACCAAACCCAGACACATTTCTGGTTCCATTGATTTGCCTCTGGATACTGCCAAAACAAGAAAAATCTGGAGTGTATTTAATTCTGATAACAGATCAGATACTTGTTCTCAGCTTGGATAGAAAATTAGAAATTCCATTGCCAAAGAGACAGGCTATGAAAATGGCTTTGATGTCAATGGGATCTTGTTGCAGCTTCAGGAGGTTGGTGTAAGGAGTGAACAGAGCATGTGACAGCCCAGGCTTAACAGCAGCCCCAGTGGTGTTTTTGCTGTGCTCTCTGGGTGCTCATGAGCTCATGAGAGCCTCAGTGGTACTGAAGTCTTGCAGGATTAAAATCCAATTTCTTGATGTGGTGCAGAGAAGCCTTCAGAACTGCTCTATGTGAAATGTTTGAGGAAACAGTTAATGACACTCTCCTCTTCTTCATTCTGTTAGAAAGTCTATTAATAGCTTTGTTGCCAGCAAGGAACTTCTTATATGATAAAGGAAAGTACAAAGTTCTATATGTGTTTTTCTGAAAGCAGGTCCTTGAGCTTTCATCACTGTAATATGAAGGTAACGCATACCTACTCGGTGCTTCAGTAATTGTTGCTGTTGTTTAGAGGTTCTCATTCAGCTAAAGGGTGGGGTTAAAGCTTTAATGGAATATTGATGCCACATTTGGGAGTGCAGTTAAGCAATATGGCATGCTAATATGGGGAAATATTGTCCAAAAGACATAAAAGGATCAGGAAAAGCAATTCAGCTTCTGGAGATGATGATGGGTGTATTAGGACAAATGGTTTCTTTTGCATAGAACAGGAACTTCCCAGTGTGTTCTGCCCACTCATGTTCTCCCCAGTATGGATTAAAGGTGGAGGAAGCTACACACATCTCTGAAATAGACATGATTGCAGTTAATCAAGTATTTGTTTGCCTGAAGTCGTATTCCGATCATTGCCCTAATTATTAGAGAACATATTTTCAGCAAATCTGTTATAGGATCTTCTAGTACAAAAGCAGAACAAAACAAACGACATTTGGTGGCAGGTTTGTTTTGTTGTGTTTTTTTTTTTTAAACATCCCTGTTTTTCTGGTTTATGATGTTGCTGTGTATTCAAATGTATACACCCTTTAAAAGGTTAGAATATGCATTGACCCATGGCTCAGCATACACAGAAGTCTCAGATGTTTAATTGGTAAAGAAAGTACTGGAAGATAATCAGAAACATGAATGTTTAAAATTACTTTTAAAGATACAGTTTATTTCTTGTGTGTGTGTGTTATTTTCCACATTTAACTTTTGTCTTTTTTACGTGCCAAGACAGCAGAAAATCAGGGTATTTCTTAACACCTTGTCCTGACCATACTGTAAACGTTTATCTTGCAGAGCCATAAGTGTGATACTCGGTGACAGGTGGAAGAAAATGAAAAATGAAGAAAGAAGGATGTATACACTAGAAGCCAAGGCCTTGGCAGAAGAACAGAAACGCCTGAATCCTGACTGTTGGAAACGAAAACGAACAAATTCTGTATGTTTGTGAAGCCATCTTTTACAATTATGCAGTTAAATGAGTTGACATGGTAGCTACAGTGGGGTTTTTTTTAGGATTAATTCCACTGTCTACTTCTTTCTTGGTATTTCACACCTTTGTTTTACTCCTCTGTGCTGTGTAACCTGCTTTTGGACAGCTGGCAGGAGACTGATCCAAAGAGGGTTTGCCTCTGAATTTTTGAGAGTTCCATGAATTCTGAAAGAGGCTGTGCTGGTGAAATGCAGAGGAGGAGCACAGGATCTTTTGTTTGATGTTACTGAGTTTATGTGGTTGTACCTCATTACATCTGTCCATTCCCCTCAGAAACACTTCAGACTTTCACAAAATCCTTCTCCATTGTGATTGTCAGTCTCCTTTTAATTCAGTAAAAGCTTTTAACCATTTTTTCTTTTTTGCTAATAATTTATATCTGCATATTGGAAGTTACTGAGGGAGCAAATTTTTTTTCATTAATCCCTTTCATTTATTACTTTTGGTTTAGTTGCAAAATAAATACAACAGAATACTTCTTCTGTAGGGAAATAAATTATTCTCCAGTTCGTAGAATCCAATCCATTTAAGAGTTTACAGCAGTGTATTAGTAGGTGGTAAATGTATTAGGTAAGATAGGAGCTCTCAAGTGAAAACTTCATATAAAGAGAACATCAGAAAAAGGAGATTCTGACAATCTTTATGTTCAGCTAAGAAGAGTAGGTTGGGAGCAAAGATCCACTGAGGTGCACAGAATGACAGATCATTTCATCAGCCATTTTATGCCAGGGTAGAAGTACCAAGCATGTTGTGGACTCTGCAGGTTTAAGATTTCATCCTCAAATGACTCTCCTTTCATGTGTAAATGGAGCCAACTCCAAGAGTATATACAAGCATTGCTGAATTCTGTCCTTTGTTGCAGATTTCACCAAATCCCACCTGCTGGGAACATGCTCTTTTCTTGTTCACTGTATTCTGTTTTAACCAGTGATGTCTTCTGTTAAATTTCCTTGTGGGTTTGTTCAAAATAATACTATTTATTTGTTCTGGTGTTACACTACTGCAGTCTTGAGCATGGGATGGTGAGATCAAGTTCACTTCACATGTGTGCCAGTGAACTTCAAGGAACTCGGTGCAGGTGTTTGTGTAAAACTCAGAGGAATTGTGTTGGGTTGGCTTTGCTAAGAAGGATGGTGTTTCACCCAACCTTGTAGTAGGATTTTCAGTGTCCATAGGGTCTTCAGGCCAAGATAACACTATCTGGAGGATCTGTTACCTCAGTGTTACATCAAGAAATACCTATTTTTAATTGTTGCATTTCAGTCAACCAAGAAATCTGTTTGTAGCTTGATGACCTTACCATTTAGTAGATGGTGGACTCTAGGCTGTGTCAGTTAAGTCTTGATGGTCTCTGGATGACCAGAGGATAACATCAGCTGTTTGGGCTCTCTTATGAATAACTGCCCAATGATTTCAAGTACTCATGGCTTTCAAAACAAGTGTTTGCTAGATTTAAGATAATGTCTATTTCCCCTTTGCTTGGTAACCACTAACCTCGTTTTCTCTTTTCTTAGGGCTCACAACAGCATTAAACCAGAAGTTTCCTGTTAACTCTGTATCTACAAAATGGCTGTTGCTTGATGGCAAGAAGATGGAAGATCAAGGTCTTACTATTTGTTGTGACTTTGTGTGACCATAAAATAGTGGCACCATCAAGTCAGAAATGATCTAATATGAGTGGAGATTTGCTTTTTACAATAGAACATTAAGTAAGCTAAAACTATCAACATTTTAAACCAAATTGCCTTACTTTTCTTCCAAACTTCATATATATGTCAGGTAATATAGGCTTGAAAATGGATAACCTGTGGTGCTAAAGTACTTTAGAAAGAGGCGAAGGAGATGTGTATAAATGTTTATTTTTAAAAGAAAATGTACAAAAAGGGGAATTTTGAAATATGTAACAGCTGTTTATATACATTGATTCTTATTGCTGATTAATACGTATTGCACAACCATATTATTAATTACGATTCTGGGGCCTGGGATTTTCTGAAATGTCAAAATGTATTATCAGCCTCTAGCTTCCCAGCCTGCTCAGATGCCAATAAGTTACTGGGACATGTGGTAAATGGAGAGCATAGTATAACGTAGCATGGGAGCTGCTGCTTGGGTTGCCACGTATAAAATTTCTATCCACAAGTGAGATATTTTTGCACCAGCTGGCACTAGCGAGAGCTGTTATTTCCAGTGGAAACAATGGCCCAGGACAGGATGAAACAAGTAAGTAGCATTATCTCAAGAAAAATGGTGCTGTTGATATCATCACCATCCTAGTTTTTAAGTCTGTGTTTTGTCTTTGCCACATATTCTACAATATCTTATTTTGCCGTAAGACCTCTTTATGGTGGGGGCAAACTTTGCACTTAACTATACGTGCAACACTTGCACTTTACTTTTTTTTTCCCTCCCTGTCTGAAACTAGAGCGGCTGCATTAGAATTACAATTGCTTCTGCTGTGAACTTTTACAATCATGGCTTTTTACGTACTAAACAGCTGTTTTTTGGTTTGTTTTTTTTTTTAAGAATCACAACTGTAAATTTCAGTTTGTGACACATGTCTACATGATGTTGCCCCTAAGATTTTTGCACACTATATTCTTGTATATTATTTCAAATAAATTCATTAAAATTTGGCATTGTGTGTTTTATAAAATGAAGATGACTAATAAGTTAGCCCTGCAGCAATGAGCATGTTCTGCATGGAAGTCTTTATGTGAACCCATCCGAAGTATATTTTGATGTTTTGCAGTTTTGAAGCTGCTAAAGAAGTTCAAATACTGAAGTCAGGATTGGATAATCAATGTTCTTTATTACAGTTTAAGCAAAAAGAGAGTTGAAATCAATATAAATTATTTCCAAGTGAACAGCAGCGCAGGAGAGAATAATTTTTTTATTTGTAAATATTTTTCCATGTGTTAAAATTAATGATTTTTAGATAGAAGCTGATGAGTCGAGCAATTAAAAGGTACATTTTTTTCAGAATAAGGCTAAAAAGTATTCAGCTGTTTAAACTTGTAGGAAAAGAGCTATTGCCTTATTGGGGATACTCAGCAATTACACTAATTTTAAACCTTTCTAAATTCAAAAGGTGTGCTAAAGAATTAACTTGGTTTTATTAGATGTAGAATTACAGCACTTGAAAATCTACAATTTCCTTTGTAATACTTGTTTATAAATGAGTTCTTATAATGAGAACATAAAGCAAGAAGATGTTTCACAAATTAAGTAGGTAAATGCATTTCACTCTAAAGCTTATGCATTTGGGAATAATTTACATGGAACATAAGCATATATGTGGCACCAAAGACCCATGGCTGTGTTACTGTTACCCATTTTGAGCCAGTTGTCCAGATATGTTCATAGAAGGGTTGACATTGCTTTCTGCAGTAGCTGAACCATTATGGGATAAACTGGTGCAAACTCCTTCCCCTCTCTTGTTCTTACTGATTGAACATACGCCTCCAGTGCACCGCTTAAAGAAAAAAAAGAAAAGTAGCTAAAGCAATTAGCATACAGGTACTGTACATTCAGGATCTTCAGCTTAAATTCATTGACTTCTTCTCTACTACAGAATTTTCCTCAGATAATCTTACGTGTCTCTGGAAGGAAGTGGGAAAGAAACACCTAACAAAGCTCTACATATTTGTTTCATGATCTTTCTCTCCCTTCTTGCATGTTTTGAGGAGTGAACAAGTTAACATTTAACCAACCATCAGCAGCACATTGCAGATGGCTTGAAATGACAGCACTGACGCACAGACTCAGGCACATTGCTGTGCTGTAACCTTTAGAAACAGAAAGAAGAGACTCCAGCTGCTGCAGACACCAGGAGCACAACTTACAGAGTGAAAACTGGGGCAGGGGTGGAAGGTGATTTCCTGGTTAAGTCTCATGAACTGCCACTGCCCTTGGGGGAATGCAGAGCTAACCCACAAAGTCCACGTGCTTGTTTGTGCCTCTACCATGGGCTCTCTTACACACTGTAGGATGTTTCACATAGCTGGAGTCTTTCTTGTGTGAGTAACACAGATACAGGCAACTCAAAGCCTAAAAGGGGCAACTGGCATAATGTTACTTGTCTGTATGTAACTTAGCTTCCTTTACAATGCAGGGCCACCTTTATCCAACAATTGTAGTAAATACTATTGTTGAATGACAGCACAGCCATACCATATCTGTATTCACATATTTACAACATATCTATAAAACAAAGACTTCATAAGTTCTGCTTTGTTCATTTTTTTACTTCATTAATTAGGCCGAGTTAGTTTTGCCATAAATATGGCTTCTAGTTGAATTGATTTTCTGGGAACATACATAAGAGCCTAGCAAACCTGAATTAGGACATGGTAGGAGGACACAGGGTCATAATGCACTGTTGCCTGTCACTAAAGCAAGGGCTCTGAACAGCCAAACAAAACCTAAAACCCACCCCTGTCAGAGTGCTGCTGGAAATCTCCTCCAAAGTTCATTTATTAACAAGGGGGAAATGTTCCTGAGGCCAGAAACTTGTACTGGGTTTGCTGGAGAGGCAAGTCTGAGCTTTGGCTTCCAAAAAGCCAATGACAGCCCAGGCCCAGGTCCTGGGGCTGCATCCACTCCTGCCAGCACTGCTCATCCCCCTCAGAGCCAGGCACTGATCCTTACAGATGTTGCTGCTGGCGTCTGGTGAGTGGGATGTGCAACTGCTGAGCAGAGGATGGCAATGACCCAGCCCAGGCATGAGGTGGCACCACTGTCCAGCACGGTTCTGATGCCCCCCAGCAGGGCAGGTGGACTTCAGGCTCCCCTTTTGCTGACACCCAGAGCACATCATCTGGGACCGAGGTGATGCAAAAGGAGGATGGATTGGATTACTGGAGTGAGCTGAGATATTCCATAAGAATAAAGTAACTGAGGGAAAAAAAAAAATTAAATGTCTCATATTCGCAGGGATGCATGTTGAGAGCTCTTCAATTTTGATAACTTCCCAGTGAGTTACAGCTGAGTGGTCTACACCAGGTACAAACACACTCTGAAGAGTCACTTGGCATTTTCTGCACATCCACAAACAGCAGGATAAAAATTATTCCTGATACAGTCAAGAAGGCAGGGAAATGATGCTTATTTTTTTCTAGCCAAAATAAAGCTGACTTTTTGCACCTGGCCAGCCCCCTGAAAACCTTCAGCCTGCTCTTCCTGATGGTCTCTGGGGAGCAGCACAGCATCTACAGGGAAAGTGGCAAAAACCAAAAACTACATCCTGCAGCAACCAAGTGCTTTGGGTGCACCTTACCTCTCAGCAAAGGCCATCAGCATGCTGGACTGCAGAGAGGTCAGACACATCTGCAGGTAAGTTTTGAATCCCAGGATTTAAAACAGTCTGGGGGAAAGGGGCAGCAAGTGAGTATGCTTTTTAGATAAACATTGCTGCTGGCAATGAGAGGCAGAGCATGTGATGAGCAGACTGAGATGAGGCAGAGGAGGCTCAATGATCCCATCAGGATGAAGAAAATGCTTCACAATGGTCAGATGAGTCTCACATTCCACTCAGGTCATGTGAGTACCCTGGTCAGCAGTAATAGTTAAACATTCTAAATGTTACCTTTTGAAAGGATAGTCCCTGGTATTAAAAAAGGTAGCAGAGAAATTTCTGTGATAGTTTTCTTACTGTAGCTGAATCTCCCACTCAATAGTGTCCCTGCTTTTTCCACCATACACTCCCTAAAGTTTGCTGGGCCCAAATAGTTCTTAGAAGTCACTAAAAGTTGAAAATAGAAAAAAAACCACCATATATTGACCTGCTTAACTAAGAAAGCTCTTGACGTCTCTTGGTGAAGTTGTGGGTTGGAGCCATAAAACAGATGGTAACACTCTATCCCCTTGTGACTTTATCTGCTTGCTTTGAAAGAGCCCTTGAAAAAGATGACAGAGATAACCAGATCGCTTCAGATGAAAGGGAGAAGCTTTACCCTAAAAGCAGCACCCAAACCCATTCAGTCTGAGCCCTTGATAATCCTTAGCCAGACTGTTACTCCAATCAGATCAAAGAGGGAATGTGATTTAGGCTACACTAAGTGCCAAACACCAATATTGGAGTCCTGCTGTCACACCTTCCAGGAGCTTTTATCTTTTTTTTTTTTTTTCTCTCCTAACTCCAAAGAATCTGTTTCATCTGGCAAAACCAACTCCATCAGTGGCAGCTGCTGTAGTATTACAACACAAAAAGTAGCTTTGCCAATTGTTCTGTGGCCTCAGAACTGCCCAGACCCCTTTCCTTTCCAGCAGAGACCACCCAAGAAGCTGATCTTTGTCAGCTTTCTCCTGCTGTGCTTGCTGTTTTACTATGGCTTTGTCCACACAGTTTTTTAAAGAGACTACTTCATCAGTACTGTAAGGTGAATTCTTAGGCATTTTTTCTAAAATGGACCTTGTGTATAGCATTCCATAAAACAATGGAAATACAGCTTTTTCTGTAAAAATGTTTCTATATAAATTATTTAAAAATATTTCTATATAAAACATTTCTATATAAATGCAGTCCCTACTTTCCAAGGTCCCAAGTTTGCATCTCCAATAGAAGTATTTAAACACACTGAAGCTGAATATTAAAATGCAATTCATAAACAATAAACTTGACCCGAAACACTTAAAACAAAAGCTTGGTTCTTCTCAGACAGCAAGAGTTTTTCTAATGGCCAAATACGTGACAAAGGTGTGGTAAGCACCAACTTTCAGTCTCCCTCAACTTGTCAGCCTTCAACTTGAGATTATTACACAAATACCACATCTTCCCTTGGTGGGAGATATAACCCTGTAACACTGTAACTGGGACAACAACTGACAGGAACTGCATGAACAAGAGAATGAACAAGATATAGGGAAGCATCTACCACCAGAGGACATGGGCACCTCCAGAAAAGAACCATCCTAGAGAACTACCTGCTTCACCTGCTCATCATGCCTGAGCAGCTGTCAGCATCCCACATGGGCTGGTGAAAGCAAGCAGCTGGAGGGGTCTCACACAGAGTGAGAGGATGAAAAGCTGCTGCAGCTGCTGAAGGCTGGGAGCCAAGAGGCAGCCCCAGTCACCTGGAGCTCCATATCCTCCCTGGGGAGCATGAAACAGCTCACAGTGATGGTCAAGCTCTGAGCAGCTCAGGAAACTCTCCTCTATGTTGCTGCCCATGGTAACGACATGATGGTGACAGGCTGGGAAACCTGTCCATCCCACTAGGAACAGCATTCCCAGTAACAAAGGGCACAGGTAGTAAAATGGCAGAAACCATGGATCCAGGGAAAAAGAACCTTTGGAGCCCAGCGAATAGCAGTGAGGGTGTTTCAGAATGCAAGGGAGGAATGGGCTGGCAGAGGTCACTAAAAAGCACCAATGGCCCTAAAGCAGATGTGATTCCAGAAGTACACTTGGGATGGGAATGTTGTTTCTCTGAGGACAATTACCAAGTCTTAAGGGTGGGATTTTGGGACTGCGAAGTACAGAGACACAGACAGTGCAGGAATCTGCTTCCAGCAAAGAGAGATGGTTGCTGCTGCTGCTGCTGCATGCAGCCAAAGCTCAGCCCAGACTGGCTCTCCTGCCTTTGGCTGGGGCCAAACCACCAGACCTGCTCAGCTGGGCAGCTTGTAACAACACCTGACACTGAAGTTGCCAAAATGCCTACATGACTGTACCTTGTTTTGGGAGATACAGGAGTTTAGTAGCAATGTCAACAATGAAATACAGATTTTTCTGATGACTTTTGCATAAACTTCACTGATCCTAGCTCAAACGAGATTCTGGAAACTGTGCTGGCAGTACTGAACTCAGCTCAGATGCACCATTTTACCATTAAAATTTTGTCTTAAAGAAAAGGTGGGCTTGCTCCTGCAGAGGACACTGTAAAAACACCAGTGCACAAGTAGTAATGGAAAAATAAATGGCAGCCTGGGTGAAAGCAGTATTGTCAAGTCTCCAGCACAGAAGAGATCACAGCTGTTGTCACATAAAAAGATGTAATTTATAGTTGCATTGCCGATGTTTAAGAAGATGTAAGAAACCTTGTTTATGTAATACACAAAACATACTCTTGAAAGGATTAGACTAAATAATGCCCTAAATTCAGTATCTTTCAGTCTAATAAAGGACATAAAACCTGTTCAGCAATCTGTTTCTATTTAAAAAGACAAGCTATGGTATACATTACAAATACTGTTTGTAAAAGAGAGCTATGGAAGGAGGGACATTCTGCATATATTAATATTTTATTAAAAATGCCATAAGAAATACAAAAAAAAATCTAAGTTTAAGATGCCCTCCTACATAAGGAAAAGGATTCTAAAGCATTTATTAAATGACTTCACTTGCTTGAGCAAAAACATGTGTTCTTGAAAATCAGGACAAGCTGATTATATAAGATCCAGATCATTCTTTTTTAAAATTATATTTCAACACATGAAGATTTATATCTACAGTTAAAAGAAAAAAAAAAAAGTGTATGATTTTGACTGTGGCTCTTCAAGGGATCTGAATCATTATCAGTTAGAATTACTGTAATTAATTCGTTAATTTTATGTGAATACTAGTGCCTCCCTCCTGAGTTCTGACTGGGTCAAATGGAGCCTGTTTTAAATTTTAAGCTTTGGAAGAGGTGGGGATCATCTTTCTGTTCAGTAGCAGAGCAGTGCCCAGTGCACTCAGGTCACAACCAATTAGCCAGGCAGCTGGAGGACAGAAGGGTCAGACTTCTCTTTAGTGCTGTGTTAAAGGTCTGTTTGCTCTGTAAACTTCAGGTCAAAGAGGAAAATTGAAAATTTGCTGTGTAAGATCACATCTGTCTGACACCACATCTATTTAACGGAGTGCTATAAAAGTTACTGTAAAACTGAACAGTAAAATGTTCAACAGCATCATCTGTAGGACAGGAGATCAGCAAGAGACATCCCTGGTTTATTCCAGATTGCATAATAAAGAGATTAGAGGAACTGTGCAGTGACAGACAGGTGTGAGGGACACAGAGGGTTCATAGGAATGGTCTGGGCTGGGGAGCACTGGGAGGTGCAGGCAGCCTCCAGCCATGCTCTGTGGCTGCTGCTTGCTTGGTTTGAGCAGAGCAAGTAGAGGCCCAGCTGGTTCTGCTGCTTGCAGCAAAGCTGTCACACTGCTGCACTGAGATGGAAACTAATGTACAGATGGGGTTTTGGTGGTGGTCCCCAAGCTGGCATTTGTCCCTGCCCCTGGCAGGTTAGTGGGCAGAGCTGCTCTGCAGCTCAGGACATCAGCTTGTTACGAAACCAAAGTCTTCAGTGGGCCTGGCTTTCAACTCTGCTCCATACTGGAATGGGAGAGGTGAGAATTGGGCAAGATCTTGAGCAGATGAACTGTCCTTGAGGCTGGCTCAGATTCTGCCATGCCTAACAAGTTTTGTTTGTGGAAGAAAGACTGAGTTTTCAAACTTAATTGAAAAAGAAAATGAAAAAAAGTGCCCTGGCCATGTAAAGGAAGGCTCCTTTCACCACAACCCCTGCTCTGGGAGGATGACTGCAGCAGGGTCCTCTCACCTGAACACTGAGTCCTGCAGGGCAGCTGCTGGCCTGACAGAGCCACCCTGTCCCAGCCCACGCTCCCCTCACCTAGCAGACATGGGGCTTTCAGGACATAGCACGACTGACCCAGTTTAGGTTCCTGCTTCAGGATGAGATGAAGCATCCTCAGCAGCGCCTGTGTCTTGCTACTGACTACAGAGGGAGTCAAGCCCAGGTAAACCTGCCCTCACTTCCTTTATGCTGAATACAAGCAGAAAGAAATGCACAAAAATGCTCAGAATGCTACTACTAATTTGTAATGTTAGCACCCTGTTGTATATGAAGCCTCCAAGATCTGCAGAGTGGAATAAGCACTGCAATTAGCTCTAATACGAAGCAGTAAGGATTTTGATAACACAAGTAAATCAATATGTAAGCAGCAGGTCCCTAGAGTAATTGCACAGTCATTACAAAGGGAGGTTGCAGAAAATTACCATTTGCAAGGTTGAAGCACGTGTAAAGATAATTTCCTGATGTGAGCCAGTGCAGAGATGTGAAGGCTCAAAACATCCAAGGTTCAATTAGCACAGCTGAACATCTACTGGTGGAAAAACTTTGAAGAGGGTGACAGAGAAAAGACTCCAAACAAATGGGCAAGACACCTGTAGTTCAACTTCATTGAACCTAACTATGTTATGTTTGTATAAGACACGTGAAGAGCAGGCTCAGAAATTTTCCAATGGAGTATTAAAGAAAATACAAGTGAAACATGGTCATGGTAGTGACTGATGTTTCCTTGCCTGCCTTATGCACAGGTAACCAAGTAAGAAATTACTAACTAGAACTAACTAGAAATGAGAGGAGAAGGTAAAAAGGTGAGTGCATACGGCAGTGCTGCAGAGGTTACCCGTGCCCCCCTCACCAGGCAGGCAGTGCTGCACCAGCTGCCAACCCAACCTCTGGGGGAAGAGTCTGCCTGACAAGGCCACTGTACTTAAACCATGTGTCTCAGCAGAGCTGCATGAGTAGTGCCTGCAAGCAGTGTGCCTGGGGATGAATGGAGAAGCAGTCAAGCACGGGCAGTGACAAACAGCCTTGCTCTGGCATGCCACGGGTAAGGAAGAGCCCCTGGAGCACCAAGAGAGGCCTTTAGGAAGGGCAGCTCTTCAAATCTGCCTTCTCCATGCTCTGGAAGAACAGATGCCTGAATCAACGTCCAAGCACTCCACAGTGCAAAGCAAAAGGATGGCAGTCTCACTGTGAAATGCTCAAGCAATAACCTTGCCAAGTGATAGACCTAGCAGCTGCATAGTCTTGATCTTACAAAGTTAAAATATTTTAATCCTGGTAACTCATGAAAAATGAATAAAGGATTCAATGAAAGGACTGAAAGTAAAAGCTCAAGTATTCCAGCTATGCTACTTGGTTTAATGGATGACACTGCCTAAAAGACACATCCCAAGGTTTGTCCTTTAATACCTCCATGGTCAGAGCAATTTCTCAGTGTCTGAACATGACCACCAGCAAGACCATTAACTGAATCAGTCTGGATTAAATTTCATTGCTAATGAAGAAAAAATGTGTTGTAGTTTAAGGATGGCGTTTTCAAATTTGTGTAAAAGGATTGAAGAGAACACAGTCCCATCAGTTCTCCAATGATTTGCACTCTTGGCTTTCTCTAACATATCTGAAATTCAGTATTCTCAGTTTTGCCAGTACTATCAGAACAGAAATTACAATCAAAATATTCAAAACTAAGTTACATATACAGCTGTATTAGCTCTCTACCTATTATCCATTCCACATAGTTTGCATTTAATATTTTGGAAATAAATCCTACTAACATCTACTGGTGATCAACTTTTTTTGTTTGTTTTTGTTGCTAATTGGCCTGAGCACTACACCAGAGTGCATGGTGCCATCAGCTTCAAGAACTGTAAATATTTACAGCAGACTCCTCTTGGCTGCTTTAAAAGTGCAGCCAGATAATGGTTGATTTTCTCAAGCACAACCACTGCTGGCTGGAACGTAAAAGTCAGCTTTTATGATTTCAGCAAAAGCTGGCAGCATCCACATGCAGAAGTTTAAGGACAGAGTCATCTCCCAAGCCAGATGGATCCCAGTGCAGTCATGTGTGATGACCCTTCCCATGCCACTGGAGTGGGGTGACACCAAGGTCAGGATGGGACACCAAGAAGATGGTTGGAAGAGTTAGGGCACTGGAAGCCAAATGTTCATCTGAGCCTTAAATCCCAAGGATCCTCCTGCTGGCTCTGTCGTGCTCATACAACACAACTGTTCTCTCTAACATACTTTTATCTGCTTGTTTTGAAAAACAAGACTCTTCATAACTTCTAACATTTTAAGATGCAAAATAGTATTTAGCTATAAAGCCATCTACTCAATGAAGATTTTAAAAATCTGATGCAATTATCACTTCTAAAGATCTCATGCTGATTTCCTGAAGAATAATATTGAAAGGGTGTAACAAAGGCCTTCCATTTTTAAATTTCTACCTACATTTTAAATTCCTGCCTAGTTTTAAGCTGGAAGAGGGTACATTTAGGTTATACATGATTTCCTGTGAGGATGGTAAGACACTGGAACAGGCTGCCCAGGGAAATTATGGATGCCCCCTCCCTGGAAGTGTGTAAGGCCAGGTTGGATGGGGCTCTAAGCAACCTGGTCTAGTGGTAGGTGTCCTTGCCCATGCAGGGGAGTTGGAACTGGATGATCTTTAAGGTCTCTTCCAACCTAAAACATTCTATGATTCTATGATTTTTATTGCTTAAGCTTCCAAAACTTTTCTTTCTTGTTACAGAACACAGGACAGCTGCAGCCTTTACTTTCCAACAGCTGAGAGAGGCGGTTTTGTTAAAAGATAGTATTTGTTTAAACCATCACTGTGCATGGTTTCCTTCTTTTGCAAGTGATCATGTGCTCCCTCCAAAGGCACTGGAAGGTTTGGGTACAGGCCAGCAGGAAGGAATTTTGCAGTTTATTCTGCAAATTCTCCCACTTTGCAACTCATCCCATGAGTTAAGAGAGGGTAATGGTATTTATGACATACCACATTCTATAGCACATTTTTAAACTTTTAATGACTAGTCCAGGTGTGCAAATAAGGTACTGCTCCATTATCATAAATGTAGATAAGAAAGAAGCTCAATTTTTACCGTATGAGAGCAAGCCTGTCTTTTTCAGATGGATGATCATCAAGCCACTGGGAGTAGCGGGCAATGGACCACTCAGCCCTCTGATACAGAGAAACACAAAAACCACCATTACACATAAATGTGAAAAAGGAATCACACTCACCAACTTGTAAGAATCAAAGATTACATAAATGAAAGCCACATGAGGCTCTCTAATACTGCAGTGATGCAGAATGAGTTAAGGAAACAGAGGCAATTAACAAAAACAGCCCCATAGGTTATTTGGGAGCTCAGAGGTCATACCCTACATCAGACATTTGCCCAGTTCTGAGAGGGGTTTGAGATCTATATTTCCTGCATTTTACATGAGCAGGATTCAGGTAATGTGCAGTCTGGGATAAGACCTGAAATTTTATCTGTGAGAGGACAGAATATTAAAGAATTCAGACCCTATTTAAAATCAGGTTGTCATCTTCCTACTGTTAATTGTTAAAAAAATTAAGTCAATGACCATAATACCTTTGCTACAATAAAACCAAACCCCAACAAATTATATAAAATATGAGCTTGAATTCTTTTTAACTAAAATTATGAGGGTGAACTACAATGTTTATTTCTCCTTAGGATATCTCAAAATAAAAGACAGGTTGATCTTATTACCTGGAAAGGTGATTTTAACTCTGGTGGTGCTCTTGTAAATAAGAATTGAAGAATAATGCTGAATGGAATAACCTCCCCCAGAGCTGGGCTACTGGCAATGTGCTCACTGGTCTGGAACAGCAGCGGTCTGGAAAAAAAGTAGATACTTGTGAAAGGAAGAAAAATCTTATGCATTAGAAAAATGCCAGTTTGATGGTAATACTATGTTAGGTTTGAATAATCTAATTTTTTTCCACTAATCTGCATCTTTGGTTTTGAACACAGGTCCAGCTGGGAAAATTTACATAAGTTGCCTGTTGTAATTAAGTAACACAGGACTGTAAATTCTATATTTCAGTGAAAACACTTAAGGTAGCTATAGAACTCACTGTCATACAGAAGTTGCACTGAAAGCAACTCAAAAAAGGTACAATTTGGCCAAGATTTGCATAACAAAGATTGTTAAATCATAGTTATATTCTGCATAAAATTTAAAAGAACTTTAATCTATTTCTAATTTGCAGGTGGGTGCTGCCAAAAAACCTGTCAGTTTCAGCAGAACTAACATGAGGTAATACATCAGTTTTGAACTACAGCTTGGTCATACTGACAACTGCCAGTTCCTGTGACTGCAACTCACCTGAATGACCTCAGCTGTCTGTAAGATTTTCCTAGGTCAGAGACTCGTCGACACAGTGGTGCTACAGCTAGCTCCATCTATTAAAAAACAAAATCATTTTAATCGGAATTAAGACTGTCCCAAAATACAAAACTTTGTATTGAAGTAGCCCACCTTTAAGTAATAATCCAAACTTACGGAGAAGAAGCTATTTTTTCCTTTCATACTGCATTGCCTGAGACAAGACTTTTGCCTTGTTCTTGGCAACACAGTAAGCATCCTGTGAAAAATGATAGTGGTAGTCTATGGTTAAGAACAGAAGGGATCTTGTGAGCTTTCTGAGGTTTATTCTGTCAGTGTAGAATTTCCTGATGAAGCACTTAGGTTAATATCTTAAAAATCTGACTGCAGCCTGGGAAGGAAGCAAATCTAGGCAAGTCTCTGCAATTCACTCCTAAAGCAGTAAAAATGCATGCCCGCTTACACTGGGCTCCCTTTCCTTTGGCAAGGGCCATGTTGAAGTGATTTCATCTCAAACACTCAGACCCACACTCCAGGGCACAAAACCTATGCAGATTAGACAGAAGGCAGCTGGGACCTGTTGCCATAGGGTCATATGGAACCACAGGCAAAAGAGCATCACTAAGAGCATTATTTTTATACTTATTTTCATACTGAGTTACAGCAGCATAGCATTTGTTTAAAAACAAATAATCTGTAAACACTTGCTGTTTTCTAAGCACTGGAGTTGCCCTGCCTTTTTGAACAAGAGCCAGGCTCTACTTGGGTTTTACATCACTCACGTGAGAATAAACTCTATCACAGGCTCTTTATTAACAGTGAAGAAGCAGAAGTGAAAAAGAACAATTTTGCTTCCAGATCCCAGAATGAACACTGAACATCACATGGCAAAACATCAGTTAATACACACACTAGTAGAAGTGCCATGATCCAGAAAACCCCACAGGTAAAGTAATTTTGGCCCGATACAGAGTAAGTCCCTTCTGGTATCAAGTTAATGGAGGGACACAAACTGTATTTATAACAAGACCCAAACCATAGTACAATGAGCTTCCCATTTTAGTAACATTATTGAATGAGTTTTAAAGTGTTTGTGATAAGATACTATTTACAGTGAAGTCTTCTATCACTGTTTTATATTTCTGTTCTTTCCAAAAGTAGCATTTCCTCAGCCAGAGCTGGCTGCTGGGCCACCAGCTTCACCAAGAGCATGCAACTATGTTGGGGTTCCAGCAAAACCAGGAAAGATGGTGTGGCAAACTATGATGCCATTGTTCACGTAAGCCCAGAAGAAATTAAATTAGCAATTAATACAAATCAAGGCCATACACTTCAAGAACCCATCTTAAAAGGCAGGTGTCAGGATGGGAGTCATCTCTCCCTTCTCAACATCTACAGGTTCTCTTCATACTGAATGGAGTGAAACAGACAGTCCTGGTGTGTGATACACCTTTCCTAAAGGTGAACATCTCAAATAGGTCAGGTAGGTCATGTTGTAGGCGTACCTACTTACACGACCCTCAGAAAGAAAAAGCTAGGAATTTCAGAGGGCCTAGCCCAGGCATCTTCGCTTTCTCTTCAGACAAGGGGAGCAGGGCATCTCTGGAAGGTGATGGGAGAAAGCCCCCCCAGAACTAGCCTACAGGCAGTTCTGTTTTCTGCAAAGCTGTTTCCTGAGCCTAGGAACCTTGGAACATAGGCCCCACATCAAGCACTTTGAGGCTGCTTGAAATATTAAGCAGAAACTCACAGAAGCAGAAAGTGAATAAAAATCCAGGAAGCGGAACTAAGGATCTTTGTCTTCAGCTTTCAGATGAATGCTCCAGCCCTGGGTAACAAGCCAGCTTCCTCCCGATTGCTGCCCCTCTGGCCCCCAAATCTTCTAACTCTGGACTATGACCTGGCCCCTTTTCTCAGTCGTGTGGGATCTCTGCCCCGTCCCCCCGTAACCCTCCAGCCTGAGATGCTCACCTCTCCTGCACACAGGAGCAAGGGTCCCTATTCCTTGGGCTGAAGAGCATGGACAACCCAGCTCTGCAGTTCCTCAGCAAGCACCCTACCCACCAGACAGTGCAGAAGGCAGACAGCTGGGAAGCCAATGTCCCCACACCGAGGTGGAGCCCTCAGCTGCTGTGCCATGTGCCGAATGTGCCGGCACAAAGGGGTGAGGCTGAGTGCACGGCCCCAGCCTGCCAGGTTCTCCCTAGGGATTTCTGCAGGGATATACTCCAACTCCAAACTGCAATGAAGCTTGGAGCAAGTTCAGTGTGTTGTACCCCCAGATTCCCCAGGTCATTTCTAAGCCAGCGTGCTGCACAGGATCAGGAGCAAGCAGCCAAAAAGAGAAGCTAATTAAGTAGGTTTTGCTGCATCATGGTACCAGAACCCTACAGACCCCGAAAACCAAAAGGAAGCGAAAAAAAAGGGGTGGCTCCAGGGCTGCTTTTCAGGCATCAGTATTGAGCAGGGGCAGCTGGAAGTAACTAATACCCTGCAGGAGCTGGTGTCCCAGCTCTGGTGGAGCCACAGGCTTATTGCTGTGAAGACCCAGGGAGAAGATAATTCTTGTAGGTGCTTCAGAGAATTTGATAACAGGCAACAGACTGCCAATCTGACTTAGAGAAACAGAGATTCATGGATCAAACTGTACTCATGAGGGGAAAGAAATCCCAGCATAGTGAAATACAATTTTGCTTAATAGGTTTTAAATTATTGTTTCACTCTTGAAATGTAATATGATGTAATGAGATGTAAGTGAAACTTTCTACAGCTTAACCAATTCCTTATTAAAACAAATTTAAATTATTTCTCTTGAACATACTTGGCAGTTTCCATAAATCAACATTTTTAGTCTTAAGTACTAAAGAATAAAATTTACTTTGGAAAACTTTAGCACTTCATCTTCAACCTTTATTCACTGTAGGAAATTATTAGCATTGCTAGAACTAGATAGATTTAATGGCAGCAGATGGTTGATTCGTGAAGTACTAGTTGCCAAAGAAAAAAATTGTTTTTAAGCTTTGCAGTATACTATACCATTTCAAACTGACTCATGAAGAGTGGGAATGAGTGAAAACTAATATGGTAAAAATGTACATAACCACAAAAACTTTTTAAATTTACATTAGTCTGCAATGTGTTATAATCAAATTTCTCCAATAAAAACTTTACTTCACATAAGAACTAAGATTGGTTTTGTCACTTGAATTTTAGCTACTTGCCTGAGCCCTGTGATATAGTGAGTATCTTTCTGCTCTTACATTAATTTCTGCAGGGCCCTGAGTAGGGTTTTGTGTCTCTGCTGAGCATGGGGGCTGCTGGCACCACTGGCCTGGGAGCAAGTGCCAGGAAGGAACCATTCATCTGGAACAGCTGCTGGGTTTTAGGTGCTGGAATTGGGCAGAGGATTGAACATATGCCACTTCTTGGTTTCCATAGCTGTCGTCACCTGAAGCTGCATCAACTGTTGCTTCATGCAGCACGGTTATATACACTATTGTAGCAGCTTTTGCTATGATATACAGCTATAGTTTTCCAAGAATTCTGGCGAGCTTTTACAGGTGGGGTGATGTATTTTGGCTGTCTGCAAGCCAGCATCTGTATTGTGTGCAAGAGGCTGCTCATACAGCCATGCCCTATGGATGTTAAATACGAAACAGTAGGTAGGTTTTTTAAAATTCTTTTTCCAAATCTGTCTCTCAGAACTGCAAAATGAGTGAAAATTCCGATATGCAGATTAAATCCAGTGATAAATTAGGTGTCCAAGCAGTACTTTGCAACCACAGAGGCTTGACTGACTAACGTGAAACAATCATTGACCCACAATCCAAGAGAAGAAGCAGGAAGTGCAGGTGCCTGCTGAGGAGGAATCCTGCCAGATGCTAGAACAGGAGGCCTACTGACTTGCCTTGTTTCTTCTAAACTTGTTCAAACCCCATGCTTTTCCATGGTTTATTCATGTTATTTTGCTATGCTTCACAGAACACTGTGGCAGACTCCTGCCCAACATATGCATCTTCTCAATGATTACTGCTCTATAAGCCCCAAAATGCTCTATTGTCTTTCCCTCCCATATGACCCTGCCATAGCCCACGGTGAGGTGGTCAATTACCTGTTGAACTATTCACTGGCTAGCTAAGTAATGTAAAAAATACAGCACATGGCTGGCTTCTCTAATTGGATTATGTTCAGCAACCCAAGGGTGAAGTTAACATGTGGCTAGAGATAATGCATATATATTGAAGAGCACTTTGAAAAACCCCATAGTGAAGTTATTGTTTAGTGCCTATTGTCATATTTTCAAGATCTCTCATTATTAAACAGCTGCTTTTTCAGCCGTAAAATCTTAACATTAAATTTTTAGTTATTACATTTCCTCCTGGCCAAGATGAATCCCCAGATTTTAAAAGTTAATTCAAAATGCTTTTTGCCAGCCATTCACAAGGGGAAAATGCTTTAACAAGCCAGGGAGCAGAGCTCTGAACATGAAAGAACCTGGCCTTGCAGGGATGTGGAATTTGATTTCTCACCCATGCAGCAGTTCCAAAGCAGTTGATGTTTAAGGAAATCCTTCAGCTCTAGTACCTCCAAAATAACACACATCAGAAAATAATTTCCTCCTTCTGGTAAGATAGAATTAAACATTAAGTGCTTGTTAGCTTTAGTAGTCTCTGTCCTTATGCCTACAAATGTGATTACAGCATCCTACTTCTCTCACTTCTGCATGAGAAACCACAAAGAACACTTTTCAGGAAAAATTATAAAAAGCATTTTTACACTTATATCATCACATTTGCTCAAATGAACAAATCTGTTTAATTATTTTTTTTTAAACAAATACCTAAAATACTTGCTTTTTTAATGCCACATATTGAATCAGGGAACCAGATTCTTACCATAGGCTTATCAGAAGATAGAAATATTTCTTCTGCATTAGAATTTAGCATTGTTAGCTTCTACTGCAAAATTTTTTTTTTTTTCCTAGGGAAGTTCAATCAAACCAAAACATTTTTCAGTAATTTATGGATAAGGACTTGAAGAGTTGGTGGCAGTTAACTATGCCCCATCAAAACTGTTTGAACACAGTACAAAATAATGACAAAAAAGCCAACTGTAAACCACATCTAAATAAGAAACATATGAAAAAATGTATAGACTAGTATTAACTCAAACAGGATCAGTAAAGATTGTTTACTTGACAAGGCTGAAAACAATCAGTCATGATATGAACTGGGAATCTTGGCACAGACAGTTGCTCCTGCCTTATAGGTCACTCCAAACATATACCTCTAGTCTGAAAAACATGGGAAATCATGTCATACCTTCATGCCATGAAGCACAGAGATGAATTAGTCTTTGCAATTTCTAGATTAGTTTATTTCAATGCTTTTGTGATTTGTATTTGCTATTAATAAACATCTATTTTCCTGTATTAGCTTATAAACTTCATGTAGCAGACTACTAATTCCCATGCCAAATATTACTGTAGATTACTCATTTCTTCTAAATAAATTCTTCAACTGACTGTGCTTATGTTTCATTCTTTGCTGTATTGTCCAGCATTTCTGTTGTGTTTTAGGAGGCCTGAAGTACAAGCCAGCAAGCCCAATGTGTCTCAGTGTAAGTGCTGTGTCAACTCTGACTACCAAGCAAGGTAAAAGGCCCTCTGTAGAAAACATTTTTTTTCAGGCTGCCTAGTATTGAATTAAAAAGTGAAATCTGGTATTAGACACATGAATAATGAATTATGCTCCCCTTAAAAAATATAAAAAAACAAATTAAAACAAACTGATACAGGGACTGAAAAGTAAACCTGTGCTACTGCCTGCACAAAAACTGAGAGCATGAAAAGAGGTGAATTCAGCCTGTAGACTGGAAATATTCCAAATAATGAGAGTCACAAGGAACAGCAGTGTGTGATAATAATCTTGTAGCACTGCAGACATTTTCTAGGGATTAAAATATTTCTGTAAGCACTGATCTTCATTAAATCATATTAATGATATTGAGGCATATTTGAAGCCTATCATACCTCTGTTTACAGCTGCCACACTAGCACACACTAAGTCTTACTGCTGAAATATTTGTAATGCATAAGATAGAAAAATGCAATACTGACATTGGAAACAGTATAAGACACAGAATTATAGCAATAATTCCTAACTGTATACATAGCTGTGCCTTATTGAGGAAAATTGGCTATGGTGCACCTCAACAAACCCAGTTCTGAATGAAGAGACCTCGAAGCCTCAGTTTTCCCCCTTCTGTGTGGACACCTGAAGCAACTGATCAGTAAAATGTTTCCAAACCAAAAAAATTACAGTTCTGACTCTCAGCCAAAGCTACTCTGCTGAGTATAAGGCAGCTGTTACTGTAACTCTGAATGCCCTTGGAGAAGGTCTTCGACCATGAGCAAATGTTCCCTTTGGGACTGGTGGGATCAAACACAGCATTCATTATGTGTGGTTGGACTCGGTGATCTCAGAGGTCCTTTCCAACCACAACAACTCTATGATTCTGTAAATGTGCACAAACATGAGACAGCCAAAATCTGATCCAAACCAAGATTATCTGAGTGACTTACAAGTGTGAGTGTTTTTAACAGGAACTCAAATTAACCAAAGCTTCTAGACAGATTTCTTCCTAGAGCTTTTGCTTATATGTAACCCCAAAACACAAAAAGGGGTTCTAACTCTCAAAATCCAGTTTAAAGCAGGAACACGTAACCCTTTTTTGAGTACAGATAATTCAAAATGACTCTACAAGACAGAGCACAAGTGAAAAGAGTTTATGAACAAAATTCCTCCTACACACACAGTGTTTTTTCAGGCAGGTCTTTTCTTTCAGGTTTGGCTTCAGTCCAACAATGCAGTGCCCTTCTGGGAATGAAAAAAAATCCTGCATGTAGCATTTATGGTAATTTGGAAAAGTTCATCCTTCCCATGAAGCCAGCAGGCCAGCTAAATACCTGCTCTCCCTTCTACTCCCTGCTCTGCTCAGCCTAAAGCAGCAGCAATCTCTCCTTCTCTTTGGAAGAATCAAATCTTTTCCTCGACAAATCTTTGCTCGACATGCAACAGGAACAGGAATATGGAAGTGAAACAATTCCTGTTCAGGATTACAGCTACATTTTGGCAAATATGCCCAGGAATCCTGGCTGGGGCAGCGTAACAGCCATGTCCCCAGTGGGACTACCAGGAGCTAGTGTCATAGGCAGGTGCCCAAAACCCACCAGGCTTTTGGGATAGGAAGACAAATCCCAGGAAATGTGGATATTAGGCAGTCTCCACATACAAAATATTTTGATCCCTTTCCTGTTATCCTCAGTAACAGGATATGATGTCCAGGCCATTTTG
Organism: Phaethornis superciliosus; assembly: GCA_023637945.1. NCBI lineage: Eukaryota > Metazoa > Chordata > Aves > Apodiformes > Trochilidae > Phaethornis > Phaethornis superciliosus. The sequence continues at coordinate 14,605,815 of JAJQWJ010000001.1, forward strand.
GACACTACAGTACCTGAGGCAGCCAGAGACACTCTGAGGAACTCTGTGCAGAGGTGCTCAAAGGCACAAAGTGAACACTGGGTGGCTATATAGGGCTGTCTGGAACTGGACAGTTCCTGTTTTAAGCTAATTTCTAAACAAGTCATAAAAATGCTGGAATGTTAAGATAAGAAAAGCACAAGGCAGCCCCCAGATGCAGCAACAGTTGAAGGCAGAAGACAAGACTTAAATCAGAACCTATTTTTCTTTTTCTTCCACAGTACAAAAAAAGAGGAATCAGAATATTTATCTTCACACAGTTGTGCATTTAGGAGTTATACTCAGCACAGTGGAGAAGAACATGCAAACGTCCCTATACTAAGATACAAACATGCCTTCTATTTTAATTTAAAAGGCAGTCTGCATCAGAATGAGAAAAATAAGTATTTAAAAATGATAAATTAATTAGACTTTTGATATTACTATAACATGTGCTTAGATCATATGCTCTTTACTGTAGAATTAGGTGAAGATATTTCCCAAAGTTATACAACTTACTTCAGTACTGCAGCAGAAATTACAAAAAAATACCTATATTCCTTCCAGAGGAGAAGTCAAGTTTCTTTTTTTTCCTCCAAATTTATGCCATGTTTTCAAATCAGAAAAGGAAATGAAACTTTCTTATTGAAAGCAATTGAAAACTTCTCCTTAGCTTCTGTAGTTAAAGACTGATTTGCTAGTTTAGAGTAATGAATAAAAAAAATTTACACAGGAGTATGTAATTCACAGGCAAATAATATAGAGCAGCCACAAGCAGAAGCAGAGATGGAGTGATTCCTCTTCCTCCTCCCTACCTTCCTCTCCTACCTCAGTTACCTCAGTATGCAGACAGCTGGTGCTAATTCCCTTTTCTGTTTGGGTAGTAATAACCAGGACCCTCAGACCAATCTAGTGGATGCATGTATTCTTTGACAAATTAATCACACTGTGTTCCTATTAATGAATTAAATTTGAATAATAGTAGATTCTAGCAGCCAGGTAGCAGATAATAATCTGGGAATTTGTTTTGTGTTTTAGTCCAGTATAAGAGCAAGGTAAAGCCGAGAGGCAGGTGAGTCAATTGGGTTGTGAAGATTCTCCCACAAGAAAACTGTTTTAGTATTAACAAAAGGGCAATTCTTCCACACGATATTGGTATTTCTTTAGAGTGTTTCTACACTGCAAGGCAGCCGAGGTAGTGATTAACCACTGTGGGCACTGTGATATATAAAGTGATTAAGAAAGTGACACAGTATTCTATTAGAAGAGAAAGAAAGAATGAAGTGAATGAATGGTGGCAAATGATGGACATATCAGAGGTCAGATAAGCAGGACAAAATGTCAAGACACAGCTGAATTTAAATGCAACAGTCACTTGATAGAAAGCTGTCTGACATCCCTGAATGTGTCCTACAGTGATGAAAGGATCTTCAGCTGCTCAGTGGGTGCATTTCTCAGGACACGGTACCTCATCGGAAAGGATGCTTAGAAATTGGAATGCATCAACCTAAACAACTGCCTATTTATACTTTGATGGGGACAGAAGTATTGATACTCTTCAATGAACACAGTGAAGTAACAGCAAAAAGCAGAAACCAGTATTAAGGGTACCTGTGCAAAATCTGCTGCAAGCCTCATCTTCCCGCCTTCTCCCAGGGGCCTTATTAGACTGGCATTGCGAATGAAAAGTTCAATTGCTCTTTGAGCCATGGCTTCAGTGTTATCAAAGACAAAGTCAAAACATTCAAAATGTCTGAAGTAGTCGTTCATGACTCTCGCTATAAAACCCTGTAGTTCTTTCATGTACAGAGAACAAGGGACATCTGGTTTTCCTGAGCCGGATAATGATCTGGAAAAAAAAAAATGTGGACAGCAGTGAAATTCATTCTTAAATACAACCAAATTTTTTTCCTATGACACGAATTCATGGTATGAATTGTCTCAGTTCTACTCAGCTCACCTAGAAACTGTAGCTAAAAAAATCTCTTTATTAGCCATCTCCATCCTAACAAGAAAGGAAATAACCCTACTTCTACAGAGCTTGCAAAGCCTCCACCAGTTTGGAGCTTAAACCTCAAATCCAGCCCCTAAATTTAAATGTCCCAGTTGTTGATTTGTAACTCTATGGATGGTTCAGAAAATACAAGCACATGTCACAGGGTTACTGTGCCTATCCCGAATCTGTTCTCTGTATAGAATTAGATTCCTCCAAACCCAGAATTATAGTTAATCTAATTATCACTGAAGTAGAACAGAAGCTACAGAACACAAAAATCAGTGACCTTTGTGTTCTCTTTGATCAGTCAGGCAAAAGAGTCTTCCAAACTCAGGCACCTAAGCATACAGGCTACCCACCAAAACTAAGTCTTTGGCTGAACTCAGTTTGCTCACCTACAGATGTATTTTCTAGAGATAGCAAAAGAAAGATGGAGAAGGTAAAATATTGGTTGAAAAAAAAAGAAAAAAAAAGTTGAAAGGAAAATTTTAAATGCCTCTGACAATAGACTACTTTCAGTGAATTTCCAAGATAGAAAACAGGACTTCTGATATTGATACAAGCAATGATAATGATCAGAATAATGTACATAAAGGAAGTCTCAATTATAGGTAGGACTCAAGATCTTTGCAATTTAAGAACACTGGAAATTTTAATTAAAATGCTCTGGGAAAATAGAATCATACAGTAAACCTGAGGTTCCAATAAAAAAAGATCTTTTGAACAATTTCATATTCAGTAATACTTTAGAAAAAAAAAATCTGTTTAATTTTGAATCAGAGGTTATATGCTATCTTGTGAGAAACAAGAATAATGACAGTTCTGAAGACTGTCCACAAAAATATGCTATAAAAACAAAAGGTTTTTTTAAGCACAAAAATTACCTATGGTGGTCTTTATTTTTCTATTTAAAATCAATTTTACTCAACATAGAAGAAAAAAAAAAAAAGAAAGAAGGGAGGAAGAAGACAGATGTCACTTAATTAATCTGTTTCAGTAGATAGGTGTAATTCTGCTTTCTGTGTTCACAGACCATAAAGCATCACCTCAACAAACAAGTGCTCTTGCTCCAAGGACATTGTGGCAATAGCTATCTGTTTTGCATATGCAGTACACCTTACTAAAGCAATGTCAAATTTAAAAAATGTTTCTAGTTACCCAGAAAAATCTTCCTGATGCATAGTGATGATAATAGCTTCTACTGAATCTCCTACAGAGTTCAGTAATGGTTGAACAGCACTACCCATTAGATCATGGACTGCCTAAAATAGAGTAAGAAAAAGGCAGAAGTTAGGAAACAGAAACTAGCAGCATTTACATTTTGACACCTCGACAAATAGTTCGTTTCAACAGTGCTTTTCATTATTCTGCATTAGAAGCCGATAAATATAAAAGAACAATACCCCAAAATAACATTTTCTCTTTAATGTATCTTACCAGTAAAGTAAGGCTTTTTACTACTTCTGTATAAAGCCCTCCTTCAAAAAGGTGCCCAGTAACCATGTTTTGGTGTGCACACTTCATTCAGCTGTTGATTCCCCAGACACATGAGCTGCCCTTCATCCCTGTACTCACAACCCCTCCCAGATGGACAGATGTGGATAGGTGCCATCTATGAAGGGCTGCACCACCATCCACACTGCTCCCCCAGTCATAATTTTGTGTGTTTGTCAGGGGGAAGTGGGGGGGGTGATGAATGATCCAGTTATTGCTGTGTGAATGACAGCAGACAAATACATTTATTTTCAGTCAGATGAAAACTGGGTTCCAACCACTGCAAGAATATTCTTGAATATAAATGCTTCTCAAGCAGTGATTTGGCATATGCAACACAGATGTAGCTGAAGATACAACAAAATACAATCTTCAGAATATTTGTATGCCTTTGACTAACATATACTGACACAAAGTAATACTTGGGGAAAGCATAACAAGCAATGCTCAGCCCTATCTCTGGGGTATGTGGACATTCAATTACCTTTAAGGCAGTTGTGACTGTTTGCTCAGCCGCTGCTGGAAATGAGCTCTGATTGGTAATGACCTAAAAATGTAAAGTAACTGTTAATAGTCAACATTCAACAAGTTATTGGAATTCATAATATTTAATTTTCATTTTAAAACATTTTCATTTACTCTTAGTAATGAGTGGTTTACATAGATATAGATGTGTTTTATTACACTGATCAAATGTGTTTTATACAGACAGAATTTTCAGTGCATCAGTATCAGTCCTTTGCTCTGAAGTTTCCTATGGACTCTGCTTCTGCCTTGGCAAAGAAACGAGTCAATTGAGTTCAACTGAAATTTAGCTGAAGAGTTAACAGAATCAGGATTAAAAATAAGTGGTGTCTTCTCCCACTGCTAAGTATAGCATTTATGGAGAACTATACAAGCAGCTCTTTGGCAAATACTTGAAAGAAATGTTGCCTTTTCTCAGTATTATGACTATCATAATACTACATGTTAAATAGTTGTTTATGGTAGCTACAACAATATTAGAACTGAAAGTCAAGGATCTGAATTAGTATTCTACCACCTTCCTTAGAGTTATGAGCATGCAATATGATAGTATTTTTAAGCCAGATAAGTACTGAACTCAAAGACTGAATCATATCAGCTCTCTCTCCAACACTAAGGCACATGAGGTTCATTACATCAATACATCAGAGAAAGCAGACTCAAAAGTTGATCTACCATCTGTTTGCAAAATCCAAGCAAATTTTAGAGGTTTTTTAGCATTTTTTAACATTCTTTAAACATATACAGAGTCAGGGGTACTCATAATCTTTTTTCCTAATCAGGCTAGGATTGAGACATGATTAAATGCAACTACCACTGTATTTGTTTGTTTTAATTTAGAGAGACTGTGTAACAATTGGCATCACTAAGCCAATAAAGTGGAATTATTCATAACTATGCTTAGTCTTGAAAACATTTTCAGCCCAGACTTTGTACACAGCAACAAAGCACAGAGATATTTGTGAGGTGCTAGTTTTCTTGATTTTACCCTTTTCTTCCACTTTTCAGTTTTCCCACTGTCATGGGAAAGCAGTGAGTGTCTTCTGCAAAAGGTAAGCTTGGACTGGGAATAGTAGGAAGACAGTTTACTTGTTAAAAAAAAAACAAGCTCCCCCCCCAAAACCAGACTTGTTTAGGCTCATAAAACAACAGATGTGAGACATGAATATTCTCTCACATCTTTCACTCCTTATATTGACTATTGATTACAAGGGCCAAACAAATCTCAAAGTTGCACAAAGGCACAGCAAGGTGCAGCTCCTAAGCTAAAACTGGGCTACATTTGTCAGAGTTCTCATTAGGTAATGGGAGAATATGCAGATGATACAGCAAAGAAGTTACTGTTATGGAAAGAAGAAAAATACCAAAAGAAGTTTACCTTCAGAACTGATTGGTGCAGTTTGTATAGAGAATTAACCACAGCTATGTTCCTCCTCTGTCCCTCTGTAAGTGGTCCAATCACCTGGCTGGCATCTCCTTGAGTAGACAGCTGTGTGATTACAGAAATTGTTAAAACAGCACCACTTCCTTAAAGGATGCACCTCCACAAAATGACAGGTAACTAAACTTAGACCATGAATGAAAGCCATAGGTCTTCAGTACCAATGTTCTTCCATTTAACTCTTGTCCTGATTCATGTGATTTCCATCTCTGGATAATACAAACTGAACCACAGAAACAGGCACTGTCAGAGCCTGCTGTCTCAGCTCCTAAACCACAGCACCCAGACCAAACACCCAACACACTCTTGGAGATATCCAATCCCAGCAGAACTTCAACTTTCTAATCTAAGAGTCAAGTGAAGTCAGCTTCCCAAGGATGCAGTATAAACTACCAGCAGCAGAAGTGAAAAGGGAATGCTTTCTTGTATACCCTCAGCTCTTACTTCTGAGACCCATTCCAGCCTCTCTTTAATACCTGTTTATAGATGACTTACAGCTTTGTATGTATTAGTGTCTTGCGAATGAACAGGCAAATAGAACTGCTAGTAAACTTTCAGAAAAAAAAAAATCATACTTACATTCCAAAAAGCACGCAATTTTGTCATTATCATACAAATCAAAGTTCCAGGGTTATACATGACAAGCTATTAACCATAGAACAGTTCTGTAGGGACACCACAGCATACATTTGTAATTTAAAAAAAAAATATAATTGGGCAACAAATTGAAATTTTCTTGTGCACTGAAAGCTGTAGAAATACAGAGAACTGACAAAAAGTTATGGACTTCCAGAAGTACTAAATATTTCAGCAAGAATACCTATTAATAGAATGCTTTACTCAGATATAATCATCTGACTAGTTATATATATTTCAGGATATAAAATTATCCTCCAGGAAACTCCTGAAGATGACTAGCTCCAAAAGACTAGTGAGGAAGGGGAGGGAGGCTGAGAATTCTCCCACCATCAACTATTTGTATCATGCTTCCAAGCACTAGGAGAAGGGTTTTGTCTATTGGTACTCTCATGTGGCAGGGAGCTCCTCCCACACTCAACCTTAGGCAATAACCATCAGTGGGGGTCATGGTGGCTGCACAGCCAGCATCTGGACTCTGGGGCATGGATGTCTGGATCAGAAAAGCTTTGCTGGTATGTAATACGACTATAAGTCAATCATCTTCCTCTATAAATAGTGGACAGTCCCAGGGCCCACTGGGTTCTCCCAAAATGACAGCAGGTGCGTTCCAGGATCTCCTCTTGAGTAGGGATGCCTCTCAAGGATATTCTTTGAGGTTAAAAGAACCCTTATCATGTCAGATAGGAAGTGACCTGGGCATAAATGATGAAACTTTAAAATGTTAGCTAAGTGATACAAAGGATTGATTGTGCACAAATATAATCCATTAGACATAAAACTGTTGACCAAGTCTGGGACTAGGATTGGATCCAGATGCATCTAGACTCCTCTGAACCTAGTGACACAAGAGGAATGTCTCCCTGACAGTTTCATCTGACAATAAGGACTTTTTTAAAGCAGGAGGTTGAAATTTGCAGAATTAATCCAGTAGCTGGAGGACACTGCCCAGGAGAATTATTATTTTTGTAAAATCTAACTCAACAGAATCTGAGGACGAAGTATTGGATCGGGTGGTTTATTTAGCCAAAATGGACACCTGCAGAGGCTGATGCATCAAAAATGTGTCACAAAGAGGAACAAGCAGACTGAAGGACACCTGACTTGCTTTAGCTTGACATGATCGAGAAGCTGTAAGCCATGACTAGCAGAATTCACCAAATTCAGAAGTCCTCTGGAAAACAGTTTCTTTTAGTTTGTATCCTTCAGTACACTAATGTGGTTGCACTGCTTCACCTGCAGAGCCTGCAGTTGTCTAATATCAGGTCATTGAGTTGCCCAATGCAGAAAAGTTCAGGAATGATTCACCTGTCCAGATGCAGGAAATCATGAAGAAGAGAAATAAGCACTTCTTTTGAGTAACTCATCCAGTCTATTTAAAAGACTTTGCTTTAGGGAGAGAGTAAATGCACACTCTATGTCCTTATTTTCCTCCACTAACTATAGAGGGAATCTGAAGTAGTACTGCAGATACACACAGGTAGCTATACTGTCTGAAGTAAAGTCAGATGAATCCTCACCCTTTAAATATATTTGCACTCATTTGCACATACCCACTTTGGAAACATGTCTTGGAAATAACTAGATCAAGTGTACTGGATTTTACATTTTCCTGTGTTTAATACCTAAGAACAGATGTGTGAGACATTCTATGTTAAGATTACTTTGGGTTTAAATTCTTGATTTCACTGTGAAGCAATGAATGTAGGATTTAGATCCTACATACTTTCTCCCTTGGGTTATAAAAATGCTAAGTTTTTCTTTTTCTTGTAGAAAAGCTCAGACTATTGATATATCTTTTCCTATAATTTAAGTGTTCCAAGGTGACTGACTTGCCTTCTTTAAACAGGGAGCAGCTCAAAAGAGACCATTGTGAGCTGGTTTGTAGGTCCATTCCCTTCACAGACTCACTAAGTAACTATGATCTTGTGTTACTGACAGTTTTGGAAAACTCCATTTACTTGATTTCTTCACTGTAAAACAGCCTCAGCAAAACCACTCTAAAGAGCAGGAAACAGCATCACTATTGAGGAGGAGTAAAGAGAAGACCTTAAAATAAGATGTAAGTAGTGCCTCTCAACAAAGGTTTGATCTAACTAGATTCATGAGAATAATGTGTTTTGATAGCACAAACTGAACTCCAGTTGTCAAGCTGACATTTTCAAGAATAAATGCATTCCTAATAGAGGCAGCTGATGCGGCCATACCTCTGGCAGAAAGCAGTCAATCCATCTGGTACTTGGCCTCCTGCCTGATCATAACAACTTATTATAAAGCACAGAAGCCATTTACAGAGTTTCTGAGTCAATAGGGCCTAGCCCTTGGATTTCTCCCATAAGTAACATATAATTGGGATGATTTACTACTAGGTTTAGTGTTTTTCATATCGCAGAAGGAGCCTTTTACAATCTCTTTCTACCTAAAAAACACAAAAGTTTGATACTTTCTGTAAAAATATTACACTGTTTAGCAGAAAATTACATAATGAAATCACAGAACAGTTCTGATTGGAAAAGACTTTTAGGAGCATCAGTCCAACCATTAACCTAGCTTTTCCGAGTGCAGTGCTAAACCATGCTCCTCAGTGCCTCAGACTTTACATGTCTTCTAAACACCTCCAGGGACAGTGATTCAACCACCACCCTGGACAGCTTGTTTCAGTGTTTAATTACCCTTTCAGTGAACCAGTTTTTTCTAACAGCCAATCTAAATTTCCCCTGGCACAACTTGAGGCCATTTCCTCTTGTCCTATTGCTTGTTCCCTGGGAGAAAAGACTGACCCTCCCTCGCTCCATCCTCCACTCAGGAGACTAAAGATACAAATGGTCTCCCCTATGGACTCCCCTCAGACTCCTTTTCTCCAGACTGAGCATCACCACTTTCCTCACACACTTCTCATTGGAATTCTGCTCCAGAGCCATCACCAGCTCCATTGCCCTTCTCTGGACAGCACCTCAACGTCCTTCTCATAGGGAGCGGCCCAAAACTGAACATCAGAATTGAGGCACTCAACAGAGCTGAGTACAGAGGGGCAACCATTTCCCTAGTCTTGCTGGCCACACTATTGCTGATAAAAGCCAGGCTGCTCTTGGCTGCCTTGGCACACTACAGGCTCATATATAGCCAGGTGAAAATCAACACCCCCAGATCTTTTTCCACCAGATAGCTTTCCAACCACTTTTCGCCAAGCCTGTAGAATTACATGTGGTTGTTGTGACCCAAGTGAAGGATGCAGCACTTGGCCTTGTTGAACCTTGCACCACTGGACCTTGAAACCATCCTGTCCAGGTCCTTCTGCAGAGCCTTTCTACCTTCAAGCAGTTCAACACTCTTACCCAGCTTAGTATCATCTGCAAACTTACTGAAGATACACTCAATCCCCTCATCCAGATCTTTGATAAAGTTATTAAAGAGAACTGGCCCCAACACTGAGCCCTGTGGACCAAAACTGGTGATGGGCCACCAACTGGATTTAAACTCCATTCACCACAACTCTTCGGGCCTGTCCATCCAGCCAGTTTTTCACTCAATGAAGAATACACCAGTAGAACCATAGCCAGTTTCTCAAGGAGAATAATGTGGGAAACAGTGTCAAAGGCTTTACTGAAGTGTAGGCAGACGACAACCACAGCCTTTCCCTCATCCACTTCGCTACAGAGGAAGATCAGGTTTGTCAAGCAGGATCTGCCTTTCATGAACCCATGCTGACTGTGCCTGATCACCTCCTTGTCCTGCACATACTGCATAATGGCACTCAAGATGATCTGCTCCATAACCCTCCGTGGAACTGAGGTCAGACTGACAGGCCTATAATTCCCTAGATCCTCCTTCTAGCCCTTCTTGTAGATGGGGGTCAGTCCAGTCAACTGGGACCTCCCTGGTTACCCAAGATTGTAGGTAAATGATGGAAAGTGTCCTGGTGAGCACTTCTGACAGCTCCCTCAACACCCTTTGGATTTATCCCATCTAGCTCCACTTATGTATGTCTAAGTAGTGCAGCAGGTTGCTAAGCATCTCATCATGGATTATGGGGGCTGCACCCTGTTTTCCAGCTCAAGGGACCGGGTCCCCAGTGAACAACTTGTCCTACTACTAAAGACTGAGGCAAAGAAGCTATGAAGTACTTCAGCCCTTTCCTCATCCTTCATTACTGTGTTTCTCCCTGTATCCAATAAAGGATGGAGATTCCCCTTATACCTTCTTTTGTTGCTAACAGTCTGAACTCCACTAGGTATGCCACCTGATGCATTAGCTACTTAGAGGACAATTTGCAAAAAGAAGACACATAATTTATAGGTTCAAAGTCTAGGATTTGAATGAATATGTCAAGGTAAATAAGGTCCTTGACTGATGAGGATAAATTAAATTGAATGCTTTCCTTTAAAAAAAAACAACTAAAATTTAAGGATAACTCATAAATAAGAATTTATGTTCTTGGAATGGCTTCTAATTTTTCAAAGAAGTAGTATTTCAAGATGTGAAGAAAGGAATAAGCTGTGAGTTCAGGCAATAACTTAAAATGTACATAAAAACATTTATATTGCACCCTCAGGGCATTCTTATAGCTTCCATATTATTTTTATTATTTTTAGCTTCCTCAGAAAAATTATAATTTTATATTCAAGGAATATAGAAAAGGAGCTCTATGGTAAAGGCATTCAAAAATCTTATAGAAAACACGATCCCCATTTTGGGAAGAAAAATTTGAAGGGACTGTTAAGTCCTTTTGACCAAGGAAAAAGACCAAACATTGTGTTCGTACTATTCATGCTAGAACAATCATCACATCATTCCCTTGGTAGTATTCCTGGATTAGATATTTTTTTTATTCCTTAATATTTTCAAAAGTGGAAGAAGTGGAAAGAAAACCATAAATGGTCTTTCTGCAAAAGAAAAGAATGGGTTTATCTCCAAGCCTTGAAATCATATGAGAAATACAGCACTGCACAAATAACCAAAAGTGAGTAATGGTTCATGGTCCTTATATGAGATTCTTTAAAACAACTTCACTACCAGAAAGCACCTAAAACCAGTTCCTTTAAGGAACCTCAGAACATCCTAAACCTGAAGTACTCAGAATCATTTCTCAACTTCCAAAAATTATGACTCTTTTATCTGAATTTTTTTCAGACTTCATTTTATCCAGCTATCCCAAGTCTGAGGAGGATTTCAAGGATGTGTGTTGATCCTGATACCTCTGACTGTATCAGTTTACCTGATTTTTCATTCTTGACAAATCGATGACTGAATGATTAACCATATTTTGTATGTCATCCCAATAGCTGTTGGTCCCAACCAACTACTGGGAATGCACCTGCAGAGGTGACAAGCAGGCATCCATCCCCAAGACATGTGAGATGCGTACAACATGATAGGGTGATGTTCATCTTCATATTAAAAATACAGTCACCTTGTTTAATTCCCGCCTGCCTGTTTTGGTATCAAGTCCAGGTGTTAATAATTGAGATAAGAATACTTCTAACACTGTAGGTTGCAAATTAGCTTCTTATTGGCCGACTCTCATTAGAGTTGTTTGAAAATTGCAAAATTCAAAAGACTATCATATCAACATACATTTACCTAAATCCACATCTGAATCACAGAATTTATTTTGGTATGAAATAACCTCAAGAACACTATAGGAAAATACTCTTCGGTACTGTGTGATCTTGCTCTTTATCTACCTGTTAGCAAACTTACATTCCAGATCTAAAGAGTCTTTTAACCACTTTCCCAGAAAGATAAAACAAAGTACAGAGTAATTTCAAAACCAGCCTTTTAGGCTTGGATGATTTTTTTCTGGCATTCAGCCAGTATCTCTTAAGAAAAAAAAATAATCACACATTTGTTATGTGAGTCACGATCTAACCAGCAAAAGGCAACATGAGAATGAAGAAGATATTAAATGAAGTTATTTTAAAAGCAACTTTCTCCTCTAGATTTTTTTATTCAATTTTTAAACGTTTAAATGCTTTTTAAAGTGACTGATCAAATTAGACATTTCCAAGTATTCTCTGACCAAGATAAGTAGCTTCCTAATGAGTGTTTTATCAAAACTCTTGTGATCTTTCCATCAAAAGAATTAATTAGAAAACCTTAGCTGACTTCTGATTATTTTAAAATCAGACCTCGTACCATGTTTAGCTTTTATTACTGTACAGTGAAATGGTAATTATTCTGAAATTATTTTAGTATAAAATAGATTCCCCACATATTCTAGTTAAATACCTATTAATTCTTTTAATGTGCCAAATATTGAATTCATATTTTTGGTTCTCTTATTTAAATAGCATAGATGTAAGATTTTCATTGTAGCACCATGTCTTTAAGGTACTGGTATAATAGAATTAATTCATATAATTCTCAAAAAGAAGGGGGAAAAGACAGTCTTTCACATGACTTACACCACTGTAACTGACCTACTATTTAGAGAAAACCTTTCCTGAAGTGTCATTTCACAACTGTTCTTGTCAATTTGTGAGCCTATAAGATTTCATATTTCCATCCAAAGTTCACAGTATTTGGCAGTTAGACAGGAGGACAAGATATGTTTCCCTGGAACTGTCAGATAAATCTCATTGTTGGAATAGGTCCTGACTAGTGATTCAATCACAAATTAAAGCTCATAATTCAATATAGCTCAACTAATACAAGACATGGATTAATTCTTACAAGATCACATAATAAAAAAGGCAATCATAAATTCACTTTGTGTCATTACAAAGATAATTCATCATGCCTTTAAACTCAAAACCACTGCAAGCCTCATATATTTGCTGAAGTTTAAATCTGGAGCCAAAATGCCAGTGAGTGAACAGTATTTCCCTTTGCTGCAGGAATTTCATTCCAGGAAATATTTTCTCTCTATTTCTTCACCCTGAATCTTCCCTGCTTCACTGAATTATTCAGATAGTTAAATTTAGCCATGTCAGGTAAGGGGATGGATGGATGGATGGATGGATGGATAGAAAATAACAACACAGATAATCCTAATCTTTTAGATCCCCTAAACTGCATCGCTGTGTTAGTAAACATCCCAACAGAGATGTAGCTCGCATTCGTATTCTTGCTACTATAGCATATTTAATTTTGGGAATTTGCATGAATTAAATGAGGAAACCAATGTTTTTGGCTGGTGTAAGATACATTTCTCCTTAGGAAATACATATGAATAAAGCCAACCCAACAACTGCTTTCCTCCATGATTTAGCTCTTAATTTTTTTCATTTCCCTAAGAAGAATCTAGAATTACAGCTCTCCTCAATCAATATTTTTCTTCCAACACATAACAGATATTTTTTTCTTGCCACTAGAAAGACATGGACACAATCAATGGAGAACCTGTGCAGTCTCAGCCCCTCTCTGCCTTTTCCTAGTCAACCACCAAATATGGCTCAGAAAAAATTCCTGTCTCCATGAACACTCATAGAAAACAAAGAACCAAACATGCTTTATCATTGTAATATTTTAACTTTTTAATCCCATCTTCCTTTGCATTTCTCCTTTTCTTAACAAATTCACTGATTGAGCCAAGACATTTCAATATATTCTCTGGACCAATTATAATACAATTAGCCTTTTAGATTCTGGACAAAAATATGCCATTCATACTGCTTCTTGCCCAAATAACCTACCAAAAACATCTTATTTAAATCTTCATTCACCTGATCAAGCATGACAGACACTTTTTCTTCTACAAATGAAATTCCGAAAATTCTTTGTAAAGATGCTGTCTTTCTCAGCTTGGAGTTCAACCTGAATTAATTGTTGTTTTTCCATTCTACCAGGCATTCTAGCATTCTCTTTCCTCATTCACTTTAATGCAACAAGGTTGAAAAAGCAAGGAGAATAATTAATAAGACAGGGATTGTTTTATTAATCCAAGGTCAGAGCACATCTAATTGCAATCTCAGGAAGAGAGATCCTGGAAGACCTATGAAGCCATGGCATGACAGAACTAAGCTTTCAAAACTACACCACCAAAACTAAACAGCAGACTATTTTCTGTTGCCTATCATAAATCAGACGTAGCATGAACCCTCAAAGAAAGCAAGCACAAAAAAAATCAAGACTCATCTGCCATAGTATCACAAACAGTTATGATTATGGGATGGATTTGCAGAAAGTTGAGGTCTATTTTAAACCTCAGTAATTACAAACTAGTTTTAAACGTCCTCAAAGAACAGGATCAGCTTTTTTTTTCTTTTTTTTTTTTCCAGAAAATTTGAAAGACAAAAATAAATCTTCTAGAGTGGTGTAAGCAGAATATGGTCTGTTTTCTTACAGTCTGCTTCTATAAACTCAAAAAATCTTAACAAATAATCTATTCCAATGCATTCTATGGACCAGAGATATTTAATAGGGAGATATTAATTCTGAATATTCATTTAAAGTGAAAAGTTGAAAAGTTCATTATGGTTAAATGGGAAAGATTAAACCACCTGAGCAGCATTAAAGAACACAACAGTAGCTGAGGATGCAAGTAGAACAAAACCTGGGATCTTGCACCTGCAAATCACAAGTTCAGATATAAACTGGACTGAAGGATGATGAGAAATGAATCGTTTGTCTTTATTTTCAGTCCTAGTGGAAAGTGGGCATTTATCAAAATCTTCATAATGTGCATCACTGACTGACAATCTTATTTGAAGGTTCAGGATGGAGACCTGTGACTGACAAGGTGTGAGAGGATAAATTAATCTTTAAAAATTATTCCTATAGAGCATAGACAGAGCACAATAGTAGGATAATGCACTGAGCCATATAAGTTTTGTGGGCAACACTAAAAATAATTTAAGAACAATTGCAGCAGAGCTGACTTTCCATTATATATATTTTGATGCTAAGCTTATGTAATGCATTTAGTGCTGATCAGCATTACAAAGATCACTGCTCTAAAAATATCTTAACATGACAGATAGATAGATGCTTCTCAGCCTATATCTCCATCCATTACATTCACTAAAATAGAATATTAAATTACAGAAAGGGTTGGTTGCACTGGCATCCCAAAAGGTGTCATCTGAGTTGGCTCAGAGAAATATTTGTCTACTTGAAGAAAGTGTTGAACTCCTGAAGAGTTACTATCCAAGAGTTTTCTTGCACCCATCCAGCAAGTTGTCATGGAGTTGTCAATTAGCCTCACTCTCACAGGCAACTCTGCATTTTTCAAGAACTAAAACTCCACTAGAAAAATCAAATGCTCTTTGAAAGTTAGTCAAGTATGGCTGTCAAGCACTACAGAGAGAAAAACATGTTTGGGAAAGCATATCTTTTGAAGCTCTGGCAAGCTAAGAAAATATTAAGGCCAAAACAACCTTACTGTAGAAGAAATCAGCATCTCTGAACTTGTGTCTAAGAGATTTACTTACATCAGAAGGAAGAAAGTATGAATTCCAGATGCAAGGAAAAAAACTACCCCAATCTGTCAGCATTTTAAATTTCTTCTTTAACAGATTTTGCATGTCGCTCTCATTCAGTCTCATTAACATATGGGCTACACTCAGCCATACACATATTGCTACTGTGCCAGCAAAGGTCCCAGATCTGGGAAGTGATCACCCCAACTGTTAAACTGTTAGGACAGTCATTAGCAAGTTTATGGCCTGGGATAACAACTGTTCTCCCAACTAATCCCCAGCCACAGCTAAGGAGAAGCAATATTGCAGAGACTATCCCCAAAAGGGTGCTGGCAGGCAGCCATGTGCTATGGGGATGGGAAGCCCTTACTGCCAGCCCCATGAGGCTGGCAGTCCTGAGCCAGTGGTCCTAGAGTGCTGCCAAGAACCTTCCTCTGGTTAGGACAGGCGTCACCACTACATCCCAGAGAGATGAGAGAGCCCACAGCTTGGATGGTCAATTAAGTCCTAAGTGTCAGTCATAAATCTTGACCCACTTAGTACTCTCAGCTGAGAGAGGAAGACATTAACATAAACATCAGGATGACAGTGTGAAGCAAGTCAATACACAGCCTGTCTGCAGCAATAACAGACACATTTTGCTCATCCTTGAAGTGAAGCCAATACTGATCAGAACAAGCTTCAATGATACAAATTTGCTTTCAAACACATAAGACCAAACTCACATTTACTGCTCTGCTGTGTCCTGGGCAGCCATGTCCTAGACTGCATCAACAGAAGCACAGACAGCCAGTCCAGGGGAGCGATTCTCCCCCCCTGCTTTGCTCCTGTGAGACCCCACCTGGAGTACTGTGTCCAGTTCTGGAGTCCCCAACATAAGAAGGACATAAAACTTCTTGAACATTGTCCAGAGAAGAGCCACAAAAAAAGAACACAGGGTTGAAGCACCTCCCCTGTGAAGACAGCCTGAAGAAGTTGTTCAGCCTGGAGAGGAGAAGGCTCCAAGGTGACCTTATAGTGGCTTTCAAATATCCAAAAGGGGCTTATAAGGAAGCTGTGGTACAGATTTTTGCATGGGTGTGTAGAAAGAGGACAAGGGGAAATTACTTAAAACTTGGAGAGAGGAGATTCAGGTCAGACATTAGGAAGAAATTCTTTCCTATGGGGGTGGTGAGACACAAGAACAGGCTGCCCAAGGAAACTGTGGCTGCTGCCTCCCTGGAAGTGTTCAAGGCCAGGTTGGATGAGGCCTTGAACAACCTGGTCTAGTGGGAGATGTCCCTGCCCATGCAGGGGGGTTACAACTAGATGATTTTAAAGGTCCTTTCCAACCCAAACCATTCTATGTTTTCCTATCTGTATCCATACTCTGTTTCAAAAGCAAACCTATAACCATTAGGGGACAAGCAGTGAGTGATCAGGATTTATCAGCCTTTGACATTGAAAGAGGGGGTGAAAGAGCAACTAATTATTATACTTTTCTATTTCTTATGCTCTTTTTTGGTATCTACTTTCTTAGACAATAATGTTCTAAAAACAACTGTAATCAACTACATCATTATGACATTTACAATAACACGGTCCCAGTCACACTATTCAGTACCAGTTAATTAAAAACTACAACTCAGTAAACTCTCAGAACTCACAAAGTTTAGAAACAATGTACATTAGTTTTATTTGTAGATTTTTAATGTCAGTCACTTTACATTTAACCATTAATTCAATTAAACATTCAGAAGTGTTTTGCAACACCTGAAATCCAGTTTCACCACTGCACTGAAAAACAGTGTCAGGCTAATGCAAAGCTACCCAGTTACGTCCCACGACTTTTTAATATTTGGCTCAGTACCTGCTGCCTATTGCTGCTCATATTACTGCTTTAGTACTCTGCAACTGGTGAAGGCTTGAAAACCATGAACAACATTACATATCTCAGATGTTTACATAAATGCAAGTAAATCTCAAAATGCTGCTGAGGTCCAGGATTTTGATAAAGAGGTTGCCTACTCTCCACCCCAGATATTAGCTGATGCTTAATTTCCCTAAAACCAACCCAGAATCTAAAAAATTCATTCACCAAAGAACCTGTACAGATTAATTTGTGTACCAAGTGTTCACTGCTTTTGGGATCAGAATAGCAGGTTCTCTCATTTTGTTTTTTGGCACATCTAGTAACTGGGGTCTTCAGTATGTGAATCAATGTTCTTCCCTTTGAGGATATGTGACAACTATTTGAACCTTGATACGGGAACTCTATTTTTTGAGGTACTTCATTTTTTCTTTATTCTTTCCTCTCAAAATTCACTACTATCACTGGGTCTCCAGCATTTTCACTGTGAAATATATAAAATGCACGAAGTGTCACCTTATGTTTTCTTAAGAAGACCAGGGAAGAATTCTCCAAAGCACCTAAAAGGACTGCACTCTCTGTACAGAACTTTAAAATTTCCAAGTGGATTATACTAGGCAAACCTGATAATCAGAAAATCTTACAGCCATTGCCCAGGGCAAAAATCCTGATGAGATGCCAAGCCTCTGCCATGAGCTACAGGCAAAGGACAGGTCAGTAGCTCTTCAGAGCACTGCCCACAGCCTGTATTTTGAGCCTTTGCCTCATTCACCAACATTTGTCAGATGTATGACACACAAGTCCAACCACGTTTTGCTAAAAGAATAGAAGAACAACTTAAATTCTCTACTTCCTTCCTCTCTCATTACACCCACTCTCCTTCATCTTCTAAGTGCTTCCTCTTTATGATTGCTTACAAGTCTGACAGTGAAAAAGATCTCCATTAAAACATCTGCCTGCAGCCTCTTGTCTATTGGAAAGATCCCTTTTTTTAGACAAACTTTTCTGAAACACATTACTCCATAAAATACAATATTCCATATTTAGGAATCACTTCAATTAAAGGCAATCACAGTTCCCACTGATTTTACCCTTGCACACCCTAACCTTACGCTGAATCTGCCTGGTGTAATATGGCCATGCAGATTCCTGCTTTGCGTGATTCAAGCAGACAGGAACTCGCACTGCTTGTGCTCCAGGCTGAATGAGTGTCATGCCCAGCAAGGTGCCAAGGCTGACCTGGTCACCCTGGCTTGGAGTGGAGCTAAACATTGCCCTGCTATCTGGAAGCACAGCATTTGTGTCTCGAAGTGTGCATTTGCCTAGAATACATAAGCATACCATTACATATCCACATATAAAAAATGTTTTTAAGATATCTTGATCCACCAGAAGTTGTCAGCATCATCACCCCCACCTGCTCTGAAAAGCAAGTCGGCAACCTGATTTTTACAATCCTGCCTCTGCAAATTACTCTTTGCTTGGTTATTGGCCAAAAGATACCAGGCCAGTTTGTCTCTGACAGCAATGCCTTCTGGTGGGAGGAAGCAGCAAGACACAGCCTCCACAGGACAAAACAGGAAGGATTGCTGTGGGACTCTGATTGCAATTAATAAAGATAGTCTCTCAGGATTACTGTAACACTAGGGAGGAAAGTAGTAGAGGTCTCCAGGTTCAGAAAGCAGAATTGCATCTTCTCTAAACAACTGCGTTTTCATGTTCACAGCACAACACATTTCATCTATGTGCACTTGGTGGGTGTGTTAGTGTATTTCAATCCACCCACATGCCATGCTGAACAGAAATAGCACAAAAGTAAGAGAACATAGAGTACTTACATTTTTACTCACAATATATGAGGTAACTAAAACTACCACACTAAAAGCAGGAAGAATTTTAAAAACCCCTCAAGAATAAATATTATTTGAAATAGTCCTGTGCTGGCAAGGTAACAGGCTAGATGACCAAACAGGTCACTTCCACCTTCAATCACTATGAGGACAATGGATCTTGCTATTTATTTTTCAACTTGGTTGAAAACGTACTCATCTTTTAAGCTCTCAGAGCTTTTAACCCTCAGTGTTTCATGACTTCTCTCCACAAGACAATCAGTTCCAAGTATCAGTATGAGAAATTGCTCTATCAACAATCAACCCAAAGCCCAGTGATTGCAAAGTTGCAAGAAAGAGATTTTTAATTATGAGAGAAATCATAACATTTTAAGTACACTCAAAATTCAGCTCACTAAATGACAAAATTACAGGTCATCAACTGGGGAAATAAGAGTTTTATCTCATTTCCAATCAACAGGTGACTATAATTTACATTTTTATATAGATAAATGAGAAACCTGATTTAAAATAGCACATGAACATAACCAAACGTGAATTTTAAAGCCTACTGCAAACAACAAGGCATCTTTTTAAAAAAAGGACTGCCAAAATCTGTTAACTTTTTATTATGGAAGATTACTGTAGAGTATTACCCTAGAGCAGTGGTTTTCTAAGTGGAGTGAGTGCACCACAGGGGTTATGCAGGATAACACATTGAGGTGCAGGAAGAAAAACTCAGAACTTCAATAGTACCTCTATATAATTTATACATAAATATATATATTTATAGTGGGAATGCATACTCAAAATATTTTTATTTATAGGGATGCATGATCAAAAAAGTCTAGACACCATCACCCTAGAGGATCCTGCTAATCCTGCTATGCAGTTACTGTTGCCACGTGAAAGGCGTCTAGTGATGATGATGGTTAGATATAAGGTCTCTTTTACCTCTCTTCTCACCTATCACTTATACAAATGGAAAATAGAAAATTCTCTAGGAGGTAGATTTGTGAGCTCCTATCTTTTGCCAAGCTGCATGGATTCTGAAAAGAAAATAATAATAAAAATATCCTCAACATTTCCTTTTTTTCCCAGTAAATGCAACTTACTCGTTTCTCATTAATCTCTTCTCTCTACTGTACTTATTGTCATCATATGATAAAAAAGATAATTTACCTTATGTGGCAAGTTAAACAAAATTGTTACATGCATCAATTGAGATGCGTATTTGCAAATGGAAATGGAGGATCCCTCTGGAAAATTCTTAAATGAAGGAGAAAAGTTAGAATTCTTTTTTATCTGGGCTAGCTTGCAAGTATGAAGAAGTGAGTAGTGGCTCAGTACGCAGCTATTTTACTAAAAAGTAAGCAATGGGCAACGTGCAAATGCAGAAGAGGAAAATCTTCACTCATCCAAAACACAATGATCAGATTTGTTAACCTGTCTTCCAGTCTGGAATAAGAAGGATGCAGAAATAGTAACCAAATGGAAATCCTGTTGTGCCTGTAGTCATTATTAAGATGTTTTGGCTGCCTGATTTAGGGAAAGGGTGAGTATGAAGAGACAAAATAATAATGGCACATAGAAAATACACTAAGCACCCTTCTTTAGCATCACCTAATAAAACACACAATAGGAGGCAAAGTTGAAAGGTAATTCTCTTAAATTAACAGAAATATTTTGTTTTAATTTAGTGCAATGTATAATTATCCCTTCAAACTCTGCCTAGCGAGAAGATCTGCAACTACACGGAGTGAAATTAGGACAGTAATTCTGAATGCTTTGTGGCATATACCAACTACTTCAAGCATCAGCAAGGGGTTAGCTAAAGATTCAGCCAACAACAGAATATATCTACCTACTGCTCACAGAGAGTTATGTATTTATTCTCTGAAATAATTTGTATTGGTCAATACAATAGCAGATCTCAGGCACAGCAAGTTCTTGGTGTGGGGAAAGCTGAAAACCAAATGCTAGCAATGTTCAAAGTCACAAGTAACACAAACATGTTTTGGATTCACAGGAAGATATTTTTTCTTATTTGTTTTTTCTTTAGTACTGTATGTACAAATTGCTAGATGCTGCTTTTGCTCAAAGGTAACATTTTTGAGGCTTTAATAACTTTCATCTTGCTACTTGTCCCATCTAAAGCAAACTGGAGGATCAGCAATGAGATCTTAGTGAAACTGAATGAATAAAACCCTTGACTTCAGAATGTCTCAACATTTTTAGGACGGCACACTTCAGTTTTTCGCCATTCAAATACGTCTCCAATATTACAGCAACATGAAATATTTTTTTTTCTAATTACTCTTAGCCCCCTCCACCTCCCCAACAATCTTCCTTCACTGAGAATTCTGAGATTCTTCTATTTACTTTTATTTTGGAAGAGAATTTAATTGTGAGCTCCTCCAGGAAATGAAATTTCCATCTTTAGCAGTTTCGCTACTGTAGCTATTAGAAATGAAGTATCCAAATGGAAATGTTACATGGTCACCCTTCCCAGCTTTAGAAAGCTATAATTGGAGGCTGGATTGCAAGACTGAATGAAAACTGCATTCTTGGCTGCACCACTAAAACATAATGAAACAGTGCTGTCTGACATAGCTCCTGTTCTGCACTTGGTACATATTTCAGGCTCAATCTGTCTGCCTGAAAATAGGTACCAAAAGAAGTTCAGATATTCTAGATTCTATCCACAGGAGTGTCAAGAAAAGTGGGAGAGCCGTGCCTTTCTGGAGAAGCAGCTGGAAGCCAGGCATGTTATTTTAGCAATTTACAAGATGCCTTGGCAACTGTGTTGAGGCCTTACATGTTTCAGTA
Source organism: Phaethornis superciliosus (assembly GCA_023637945.1). Lineage (NCBI taxonomy): Eukaryota > Metazoa > Chordata > Aves > Apodiformes > Trochilidae > Phaethornis > Phaethornis superciliosus. Next base: position 14,627,791 of record JAJQWJ010000001.1, read on the forward strand.
TTGTAATGAGTATCATTAAGGAAAGAAAAAAGAAAAAAGGGAAAAAAAACCCAAAAACCCAACATCTGTGCAATATATAGTTGACATGGTTTTACAATTTCCAGGTGTATTCTTGAAGTTGGCTAATCCTGTCACTTAGATTTTCAAAGTTTCAGGTTTTAGATCCAGGGCTCAGACTCACTCGTTACTTGTACATTCTTTTAGTTTAAGATCAGTTAATACAAAACCACAAAACCACCTGTCAGCTTATTTCTGCATATCCTGTTTTTCAGGGTTTCTTAAGAATTTGCCAGTTGGCTGATCACAAGATGAGGTATGCTTTTGAACAAGATACTGGCCAGATTCAAATTCTAACAGATGATGAGCACAGCAGATCCTGATGCTTTCACCTTTACAGCTGGTACGTCTTTATTTTTTCAGTTGAATTTCACTATTTGACATTACACACTGTGATAAATAGAGACATAAGTGTAATATTTTTTATTCATGATGACTCTCACAACATATTAAGAATCCTGATTACTTACGCTCTGAAATAATGAAGCCATGATTTGATATCTTTAAATGAAGACCCAGCTTAGGCACGATGCTCTAAATATATAGCAAAATAATATAAACACATTCACTGTACTATCTGTTGGCTTTTGCAGGATCATTACCCAAAGGATAAGGCTTTGGGGATCCTTCCCCTACACAGTTAAACACTAGGTAATAGAGCATAGAAAATGACTGGAAGTGTTTGACAAATGCAAACAAATCAAGGGTCAGTTAAATATATGGTAAATAATTAAAATATGGGGAAAATGCCCAATTTTTGTTGCAAATAGTGAAAAAATGTACTTGAATATTCCTGATTTTAATCCCATTAAGCTGATGTATCACATAACAGATGGAATATCAATGTTTGTAAATATTAAACTGAACTGAATTGTATTAATTCTACTTACCGACACTTCAATTTGATTTTTTTAAATTAACATGACAAATTCAATTTGTAGTCATACAGACAAATTTTACTGTTATCTGAATTAACAGTAAAATCAAATTTCATCTGTTATCTGTTACTGCATATATCTGAAGGCAGAATTTAATTTAAAATGTTTCCAAATACGATGGAAACCCACTTTGAAGGTTTTGTCTTTCTAGATTTCTTTACTCTTATGTTGTAAACTTACAAGTACCAGAACAGTGTACATAGAAAAATATAAGTTTTTAGAAATTTAATATTACTTACAAGCTGCTCAGACTTTACACCATAGAGCTGAATGGTCTTTGCCACATTTTTTGCCACAGCTAAACTCAGGTCTGGATCAACAGCAGCCACATTTAGCTCACTGGAAGCAAAGATAACAAATATTAATTAGGAAGAAAATGGCACTGCATTTAATTGATGAAGATTTAACTATGAATAAATAGTTACATGGCATGCCAATTTAGACAGAACACATACAACCACGTGTTTCTAAGCAGAGTAATTCAGTTTACAATGTAAGAAGTCACTTGGGAATTTCATGTGCAGTGTTCCTTTTCTGCTAAAAATGAGCGAAGTTCAGGAATGACACTTCAGTATGAAATGACTATTAGTAAGCCAGTCAAAAATATTGACTGCAATTAACGACATTCAAGCTTTGGCAGCAGCCTTCAAACATTACAGGTGAATACACAATCATTCAACTCTGGAATTACATGAGCTCTGCAGAAACACCCAGGGGACGCCTTAGCTTGACACAACTAATAAGCCGTGTTTTAGGCAAACCTTTATAGTAACAGAGGCCCCAAAGGAATGGTAAGGAATGAACAGAGAAGGAAAACATTTCTAAATCACTTCCAGCACTTCTTATTCATAGAACTCCTGAGATCTCCATTGACTGGGGCTGCACTGATAAATGCTCTACTGAAACCAGCCAAGCACAAGGACCACCGTGCTGCTGTAACCTCTCCCAAGAGCTGCAGAGGCTGTAGGCACTCTGACAAAGGAACCTTCCCTAGGAATTCTGCAGGGCCTTGAACATCAGTAGCTAAAGCTCACTCCAGAAAACTCAGTTGCAAATTCATCATTTTAATGTAGTTTTCCCTTCTCCTCAGCAAGGACCAAAATAACATCAACAAAGAAACCAATAGCAACATTCTGAGCTTCTGCAGCTCCTGGCCACAACTGCAGTGTCAGAATTTAATATTACACAAACATACTGTGAATACTGCCCATCATTTTCAGGCTGTGTTAAACAGAGTAGTCCTTACACCACTGTAATTTAAGCATGTCATTTTACAAATTCTACCTGGAATAGTTGTATTTATCTATTATCTTGCTTAACAGAACATTTACATGAGGAATTATCACTTGCAGGAAGCAACTATCATCTTCCCTTTGACACAATCAGCATAATTAAGGTATCAGACATTTACAATATATTTGAAGTTTCTCTTTCTGATGTCTTATAAGCTTAAAGACTAAAATTTAAAATTTTAAAATAATAAATTTTAATAAAAATATAATAAATTTAAATAAATAAATTTAAAATTCAGTTCTTTCAGAAAAAATAATTACAGAAAATAATACAATTTCTAATAAATTGTACCTAATAAGAAAGAGGTGATTATCACAATGTATTTGGTGTTGGTACAGCTCTGCCTTGAGCCCTGTGTGCAGTTCTGAGCCCCACAATTTAAAAAGGATGTAAAGGTCTCCAAATACCTCCAAAGGAGGGCAACAAAGCTGGTGAAAGGGAAGGCAGGCATGTCCTGTCAGGAGCAACTGAATACTTTGGGCTTGCCTGGTTTGGAGAGAAGGAAGCTGAGGGGTGACCTCATTGCTCTCTATGGCTTCTTGAGGAGGGGACATGGAGAGGGGACTGGGTTCCAGTGACAGGATGTGTGGGAAGGGTTCAAAATTGTGCCAGGGGCAGTTCAGACTGGACATCAGGAAGTATTTATTTACTGAGAGGGTGGTCAAACACTGGAACAGAGTTCCCAGAGTGGTGTTAGATGCCTCAGGCCTGTCAGCATTTAAGAGCCATTTGGACAATGCCCTTAACAATATGCTTTAACTTTTGGTCAGCACTGAAGTGGTCAGGCAGTTTGTACCAGGTGATTGTTGTAGGTCCCTTCCAACTGAAATATTCTGTTCTATTCCATTCCATCCTAGTCTGTTCTGTTTTAAATCTCAGCTTAATTTTTACAGTAATCAATTCTATAACTAAAGAGAAATCAACTTTTTACTGATAAGGAAGTCTCATTTCTAAAACGTACCTTAAAAGAAAAAAAATATGTTGAAGATTAAATTTTGCAATATATAATATATACACACCTGGCTATAGTCTTAATGATGCTATCAAGCTCATCAGAAGAAGGAGGATTCCGACCTCCAGGAGGGAAGACAAGATTGATGGGGTCAAAGAGTCGAGATAAGGATTTTGACAAATAAGCAGCTTCATATTGTTGCAGTGAATCTTTCAAGGCCTTTTCTGGACTGGGGTGAAAGAAAAAATAACTATATTTTACATTCAAATACACAATAGCATTGAATCTTTTCAGATCAAAATTTGCAGTATTGAACCTGAGTTTTCTTTCTGCTCTTAAAACACATGCACTTGAAAAGACTTTTAATATTCTGTAACATCTTGCTTTTCAATTGAAGCATCTAACTACTCAGTGAGCCCTTCTATGTAGTTCGGTGCAGTTCTTAGCACTCTCTTTAAGACCTATGTGGAGTCACTAAGTCAAGGTGTTCTTGAGACAAACAGTGCTAAAAATATCTGCAAATATCAGCAAGATATGCAGAACTGCAATGAAATTGCTGAACCTTCTTATATTTACATATTTTATTAGCAGACATCTTGTACCCAATGATATATTTAAAAAATGAAGATATTTCCTAGAATTCATATCCATATAAAAAGATTCAAAAGATAGATTCAAAAAAGAATGATTCCTCTTAAAAAATTTACTTTTAATAAGCTTTAATATTACTAGTTGTGAAAATCAGTAAGCAGTAGCACTCTCAAACCTTTTACCTCATTGACAGAAGTCTGGTGAGCTTTCTACTTTGCTTCCACTGAAGTTAATGGTATGACTCCCACTGATTGGTCAGGAATTTATTAAAGGCCAGTATAAATCTCACATAAAATATTCATCTTATCTGACCTAAGTCTAGAAGTCCAAATAGATTCAATAAGCCTGTTTCAGTTTGGTATTTCTGCTATCTACTACTGAGATCATGTTTATTAAACAATGAATAAACATAAAAACTGTGGATCATAACAAACTGAACATTTGTCATACTCCAGTGACCGCGGTAGTATTAAGAGAAAGCTACTGGATGAAATAGCAACCCATATAAAACTGGATTTTCATCCTTCTGCCTTCCATTTTCAACCAAAGAGACAAAAAGATATAACTATTTCTAAAGTCATGGAATTTGTGAAAGACAAGGTAATACAACATTGTTAATTATTTAACCTCATGAAAATCCTGCAGCTTATATAAAATAATATTAAAGCAATAACTGCAAGAAGAAAAATAAGCCTTTAAATTTTTTTCCCACTTTTACAATTTTAATAACACTAAGTTCCTAAAAATATTCTGGTTTCTTGCAGGGTGCAAAGCTTTATTGCCTCAGAGTTCACAACACATACTCATAATCTTGGTGTTTTTGCATGAATATGTCCTGTGTATCTTCTTCCATTTGTTGTAGTTCTCCTAAGAGATCAGTAGTTCCACCTGTGTTAAAATTCCTCTGAATATTTTGATTATATTGTTGCAGGCGCTTCCACAAGTCATTATAAAGCCTCAGTAATTTGGGGTATTCTCCTTCAAAAGCTTGTTTCAAAAACATAGAGGCTGCAAAACAGAGAAGTTCAAAACACAGATTGCTAAATTCAAATTAATTTTTAGTTTCACATAAACAGCCTGTATCCTTGCATTTAAATCAATGAATGATATACAATGGTATCCTGTCGTAAATAGTAATAGTGGCATACTTCAGAGTGGCATGAGCTAGCACATTAAACGCAGCTGACAGAGGCACCTATTTAAGCACAGCATAAAACCCATAACTGGAAGACTGGGGGTTGAAAACTTATTTTGTACAATAAAGATAGTAATCACAATTGTGAAACATTTGGCATCAAACTTATTTATTACTATTATCATTCATTTCAGTCCAAAGTGTGTTTAGAATTCTCTAAACCTAGAGATTTTCTACCAATAGCTTGATGGGGGTAAAGTGTGGGGCTGTGCAACTTTGAAGATGCTTAGAACAGACAAAAACAACAACTGTGATACAAAGTCTTAAAATGCACGTAAAATGTACGTAAAATACAGATCCTAAACTTGTCAAATAAAGGATGACAAAGCCATCAGAAAAATCAGCATTATTTCCAGCCTCAAAAGGCTTGCCACAAGTAACAGGAAATGAATCAAATTTACAACTGATGTTAATCTTGATCTAACATCACTCATACTTCATGGACTTCCCATTACCTTAGAAGATTCACACTGTTACATTTATTCATAGATTTTTCAACTTCCAGACATTTGCCTCATTTCACCCAGCCTATCCTTTCAACTCAAATATATTCTGTTTTCTAATACTGGATTTATTAACAAATAATTCATTCTGTGTGCAAGAGATTAACTTTATGCACTGTATACAAACAGGGAAGATATATTTTTGAAAGCACCAAACTCACCTGGATTTATCATCCAGTTGTATCCTGCATTGGCATGTACTGGTAATAGTACTGATGTTTATATATGATGTTTTATATGATTTTTCCTTGATTGCACCTGTCATTTATACATACACAGAATACTGTGTATAGTCATAAGAAGTCTGGGGAAGGACTTTCTACAAGGGCATGTAGGGACAGGGCAAGGGATAATGGCTTTAAATTGGAAGAAGGTAAATTTAGGTTTTACAACACTGGAACAGGTTGTCCTGAGAAGCCCCCCCTGAAAACATTCAAGGCCAGGCTGGATGGGGCTTTGAGCAACCTGGTCTAGTGGGAGGTGCCCCTGCCCATGCATGGGGGTTGATACTTTAAGGTCTCTTCCAACCCAACACATTCTTTGATTCTGTGATTCAGGGAAGACACAATTTTGAGGAAATTCAACTCATGTAGGTATAAAGAAATGGTTAAAATCAGATTTTTACAACTAATTGGTGTTCAGCAAGAAAATACTCTAAGAATTGAGCTCTAAAATCAAATTTCTAGTTTTGAATTGGCAAATGCATTCAGTTTGGAAAGAACAATACTTCATTTCAAACATTTTTACTCCAAATACAATTGCAAAAATACGTTTTTGTTATTAGATGACTACTTAATGAAGTAGAAAATATCTCCTTCTGAAAATTCAACCATAGTTAAGGAGGATCAGACTGCTTGGTTATAAACCCAGGGAGATTTAAATTCACAGACCCTGCACTGAGTGAAGCATTGCTATAGATATAGACGAGCAGATAAAAAGCAAAGGGCTTATTGAAATAAGAGAATCAAAAACACTACAGAACACATTACAAATCAGTTATACTGGATACTCACCATCTGTTGCTGACTGAAACTGAGAGGACAGTGTCTGAGTTACTGCAGTCCAAAACTTGTACAGAATATCAGACTGGCCATCCTGACAGCAGGGACAAAAGAAATAAAGGTTTCAAAACATACTCTTTTCAAAGAATCTTAAACATTGCAATGGTCCCAGACAAAGGTGTTCTACCATCACTGAGAATAAAACTAAATAAATTATGTCTGAGAAGTTTTCCTCAAGTTTAAAGCTAGAAAAAGTATTGGAGAAAACAAACAAATAAAACATAAAAAAACCCCAAAAAACCCAAACGAAACAAAAAAACCCCCACACCACCCATGAAGTTCAGTCTTCTCTCAAACGGAGTATTTTCCTCCAACTCTGAGATAAAAGCCCCAAGGTCTGAAGGGCCATGAGTGCAGACTGAAGCAGTACCCCCCAGGTGCCATGTTAGAAAATCTTTTTGCTGGCTGCATCTCAGCAATTCCTGTGCCATTGCAACATGCTTGCTAACACCAACAAGGGATCAAAACCAATTCATGCTGCTCCACCTCTCACAGAAAAGTTTCCTGCTTCTAAAAGCATGAAACACATGAAAATGTAGTGAACCTCACAATTGACTCTTCACCACCTAGTGTCAACAAGGCTTGCTATTGGAAGGCAGCATATACTTGCAAAAGGGACATACAAGAAATAGCAAGATGTTTCCTTACCCCCTTCAATGTCTTGCACTTAGGCACAAGCATTAAAACATGATTTTGGCTTCTCTCTTTTGCTTTCCTCCTGTCTGTGTGTTTGAAGTGTAAAAAATTACAAGAGATGGCTATGGGTATTCTACCCTGCCTGCTAGTTAGATTCCTGGGAGGCTACGTTTTCATGGGAAAGGGAAGCTTGCTTTGGATGGGACAGTTTTCTTCACTGCAAGGTACACAAGAAATGTATTGACCCTACTGAAAAAATTAACTAATTTGACCAAATCACTGGGCTAGTGATTATGAGCAAAAAGTGCCCAGAATGAAAAAGTGACAAAGCCAGCAGTGATGACAAAGGGCAACAATTCCACGGGTCTTACGCTGGCACTTAGATGTTTCTATCCTGACTCACAAACATCCAAGGTTTCAAATAGAAGCACAACAATCAAAGCTAGAGATTAATTTGAGCAAAGGGCTCAACAATGAAATTGATGTCAAAGAGAGATGCATTTTCCTTTTGGTGCTGCCTGCAATTTCACTGTGAGGAAAAAACAAACAAACAAACAAGCAAAACAAAGAAAAACAAACAAAACCAAAAACAAAGCAAAAAACCAAACAACCAAATAAAACCAAACCAAACCAAAACCAACCCAAACCAAAACCATAACTCCAAACAACCCTGGTCCTTGTTAATAACAGAAGCCCCTTTAAAGTGTCAGTTCAACTTCTGCCCAGCACCACAAAAGGAAGAGATTGGTTATAAAATATAAAAAGTCCAGCTACTACAAATCACATTGCTACTTGAGATGACAAAAGAAGAAAGAATGCAATCTATTAATTTGCATTAGCAATAGCATGCAAAGCAATGAAGGTGTTCAGGATGTCATCCATTAGCAGGGTATCACTGCATCCTGCTTGAAGCTCTGATAATATAAAGACTGGCAGTAAAAGCTCAAGTTTCAGTTCCAAAACCATCATATTAAAGAATTGACGTAAAAGATGAGCATGGGTTAAAAGTGCACTCAGACATCTAACAATTTAACAAACAAATAAAAAATTTAAATAAAAATTATCAGATAGAATACTTTCACAAATTTTCAGATCAGCTGAAGAGTTTTTCCAGTCCAACCCCTTAATTCTAAAGACATTCAGAGAAAGATCAAATTGGTGGCCCAAATGTTAAGAGTTGAGAGAAAACATATTTTGTGCTGTTGGGCTCATACTTGTAAAATGTATGAAAGAAAACAAATAAAAGGCAATGATGAAATCTCATTTTTTGATTTTCTGTAAAACTGTACTTGATTTTCATAAATGGCAAAGTAAAACTACAATATTAGACAATGATTTGGAAGGTGCACTGCATAAAACATTTAGGAATTTGCAAATTTATTACTATGGCATAAATGTGAAATTACTCAGTTCCTCATTCATGGTTTCACATTTAAACTAAGAAAATTACTATAAAACAAACAGCCTTTCACATCAACCATAGAGTAAAATAATTAGCTTTCATATTCTCTATTGTAACCTGGAACATTTGCCTATTCAGCATGGTAATTCAATTCAATTACTAAATAATCTAATGGAGGTGGAAAAATACTTACAGAGCACTTTCAAACAACTTTTTTTTTCATTACTGTAATCACCAGCTACACCTGTCACAGTCTCAGCAGAAAATGCAGTGATTTAATGGTCTTGAAAACTAAACTGCATGTAGTTTCTACACATAACATTTCTATCAGAAGTGACAAATGTGACTATATGTAATGTTTTGTGGAAATATGTAACATTTGTATGTACCTATATATACACATATTATCCAAAGCCAGAGGTATGCATATGTACTCATTTAAGAATTTGCATAGGAGCTACAGCTGTATCGATTAAACATCTGCCTACTAACTTGTGTTGTCCAATGTGGGTAAATGGTGTTCACTAATCATTTATCAAAATTTTGTATTGATGAAGGCCCTCATGCCTTGGTTAACCAACTGTATTACGTATGAGGAGAAACAGAGGGGAAAAGCTACATGGAAAATTCAAACATTTCACACTGACTACTCAGTCAAAAAATGTTTAGGGGAAAACATGATTTATGTTTGAAACATCTTAAAAAAGGGTACAGTTTTGGACCAACTAAAACCATTATTGACAGAAACATTACATTTGTTGCTATAATTGAATATGTGATATTACACTTTGTCCAGTGTTGAGATACAGCCAGTCTGGAGGTGAAATAGAGCTGCTGATTAATAGCATACAAAAGACCATGTAAGAGCTTGTGGCAGGAACTAGAGAATACTGTTGCCTACGCATACACCAGGAGGTATTTAAGTGGGTGGATGGACTGTAGCTACCAAAATTGGAATAAAGCAAGGCATAAGCATTCAATACTCCTGCAGGAGTGAAAAGTAGCATATGCAACCATGAGCATCCAGAAACCATTTATTTATTTTGTTTAAACACGTAATTTCTTTTACTTACATATCAACTCAATATATTATTTTCTTACATACTTTTAAGTATCTCACTGCTTATTTTTCAGATAGCCTATTCTAATAGAGATTACTTGTGTGCCTGCAGACCACAATGGAAATTATAAATTACCTGTTTAATATATAATGTGCAGTTCTATTTGACTGTAATCAATACTCGAAAATCACACAAGGGTACCAAAAGAGTGATTTTCTCCATCTTTAAAAGAAGTTAAAGGAATGTCATTCACCTCGTGCTGGACAATTTCTTCAAGGACATGAGAGGCAAATAAAGGTGGAAGAGGAAACAGTAACAAAGCAAATACACACAGTAAATCTACTGGCTCATTTTATGCAAAGTTTAGAAGACTTCCCCTATGCTTCATATAGCACTGTGAGCAACATCCCACAGTATCAGAAAGTAACTGCTCTTTTGGACCCTTCACTTTCAGAAAATGTCATCTAGTTAAACTTCCATTCTTGTAATTTTCCCATCTGTAGAACATAAGTAAATAATTTGGTCCTCCTCTACACTTTTATCAAATACCTTCACTGATAGACAATTTGTAGGAGTACTGGGTAAAATTAAAGAACTGGTTGGAAGGGACCCCGAAGATCTAGTTCCAACCCCCCTGCATAGGCAGGGATAGCTCCCACTAGACCAGGTTGCTCACAGACCCATCCAACCTGGCCTTGAGCACTTCCAGGAATGGGGCATCCACATTAGTGATTGAATGTGGGAAAGGGATTCTTTTTGGTGCAAAGCTGTCTTGTGTCTGCACTTGTCACTCAGTGCACACTGAGGTGTCCTAGCAGACTGACTTCCACTATTCAAGGAATATACAAGTTCATCATTAGCTGAAAAAGAACTTAAGCAGTTAAACAGCTTTCTGCAGCATATAATCATATTTTTGTAACAGAACCCACAAAGATGTACTAATATTTTTATCAATATCCTGAGACTTCAAATTGGGAATTTTCCACTTCTCTTGCTTTTGAAAATGAAATAAAATTGAAAAATGTTAAATTACTTACACCCCCTCCAATATAAAAGTGCTTGCTTTGAAATCTAGTCACAAGCAGATTAACATCTTGTGATACAATCCCCCTTGTAGCAGGAGCAGCTGACAAGATGAGTAATGAACTGCATCCGATTATCTTTTCAGCTCTGTGGCATTCATTTTCCAAGAGCTTCCTATTCCATAACCAACAACACTGGAAGAAGGTCATCATTCTGTCATATTTACCCCCAGCAATGTGTGTGTTTAATAACACAAAGAACATATATGCCTTTGGAATTAAAAGAGTCTGGTATCATTATTGAGAACAAAACTGTTACAGGTGCATGTTGCACATGTAGAAATCTCACATAAGACATCCATACATAATATAAATTCTTAGAAGGAAATAATTAAATTTTAGCATATTAACAGAATGCTATTTCCTATTTTTCATGGAATACATTCTTTCTGCAACAAAAGAACCTTATTTGTAATTGATGGTATCTAAGGTTCCGGACAGACAAGATTCAGGTTCACATATACATATATTCCCCATCATAGAATACAACTGAATTAAATCTATGATCATTGATTGCAAGCAGCTGTAGGACTATGATGGCATAACAAAATTTTCCTCCAAAAGCAGATGCATGTAATTCAGCATTTTCAAAGTAATAGTACTATCTGTTTGAACATTTATTTTGATCTCACATAAATTATCTGCACATACACCATACTTTGCATCACTGTAGGATGGTTGGGAGGTTAAGATCAGCCACAGAACTGGCTATTTTTTCATAAATATCTGCTGCAAAAATGGTCCTATACCTAAATTATACTTGCATAATCACAGAATGACAGAACTGTCACAGTTAGAAAGACCCCTAAGATCACCAAGTCCAACTGCCAGCCAACCAGGACTGGAATTTAAAATACTGTCACTCCTGCTCCTGCACCCAGTGACCACTTATTCCCTAGAACTGACACAGCAGAGCAGGCACTCAGCCCATTTAGTAGACACTATAGAACTCCTGTGGCAGTGCAAGACAGCTTGGGTTTGTCTTCCTCTTGTCCATTCTTTGCTGTCAGAAATAAACTGTACAACAGCCTAGCAACATGAGCTAGGGCATCCCTCTGCTGCTCTGACCAGAACAGCTGCCCAGAACCACAGGAATATAAAGATGCTTTTGAAACACATATGAAATGTATGAACTTAGCTACATTTGAAAATCTTACTCCTAGGAAATCCATTTATATCTGTGTAGAGTAAAACGGAAAAATACAACAATCAGATGAATAAAATTATGGCTCCTCCACTATTATTTTACCCTTTTCCCCACTATTTGAAAACTCAGTACTCAGTCTCAGTGTACTATTCACATAGGAGTTACCTGCTTATGGAAATTACACGCATAAATCAGACAAAATATGTGCAGCAGGCTAGACCACAAATGGCAAGAATTTTCTCCACAGAAGAAATCCCTATACTGTCTACATGAACTGGCCAGTGACCGTTAGTGTAAACCATAATTCAACAAGATTTACCCTTATGGAATGGCAGATGCAGGCAGTGTGTTTGACTTCCATGATATACCTCAGTTATGTAAAATTAAGAATGTGCTTAAGTGCTTTCCTGAATTAGGGCCATAATCAACAAACAGCAAAAAATAGGTATAATCAACAAACAGCAAAAAAACCTTGTATAACTGTTTAGTTTCAACAATGACTATAAAGTTACTATTGTCAATAGTCTGCACAGACAGTAATGTTGGGCACCACAACAGAGGTGGTTTTAGATAAAATGATTAAGAATGCATGGTAATATTGCATAATGACAGTGCCAGGAAACATTTGGACATCATTCTCTGTTCCATCTCAAAAAAGCAAAGTCGAACATAGGCTTGAGTAATCTACAGGAACACAGACTAGGCAAACTGTATTTTTAGATAAGGTTCTCTTAAGAAACCCTTTCTATAGTTAATAATAAAACTGAGTCTTTCCTCATTAATACAAGCACAATAAATGTGAAAAAACAATATTCTAATGACAAAAGTTTTAACAACATTGCTAGTCTACGCTGACCACCACCCTCTGGGCCACTGATGAGCAATTTTATGTTCATAACAAGTTGAATTTCAGAACTTCAGGAGGACTGTTATACCATGCAGTGCAAGTGAGACAGACTATCTTCTATGCAGTGTTTGGTGGTGAGGAATGTATCAGATCAGTATTATTTTATTAGTATGGCATGAACAGGGGAAAAAATATTTATAATTGTTTATTAACAATTCTTTGTTTCAATAGGCTTTATATCTTTAGTATGTTGTATTATAGTATGTATGCAGACTTGTTAATCTTGTGAAGGGACACTATTACTCATCTGTATAGATTTGAAATTTAGATTAATGTTGCCTGTTTGCAGGATTACAAGATTACCTTTGATGGAAAAAACCACAGCCTGACAGAATCCATGTGCTAATTTGCTAAACCCTTTCCCACTTACTCACATGAAAGTGACTTGATTTCACAGTTCAAAAAGTATACCCCATTTTAACTAACTTGATAAACCACTGAACAATAGTGGGCTGACTACCAGTACCATAAGAGTAAAGATATTTGAAGCTCTTTATTCATTGTTGCTCTACAATAATATTAATGCTGCAGCCTGGAAAAATTATTTAAATTCTCCTCAAACATAAAAATAGAACAGCTTACCTCAGTTTTTAAAAACATACCAAATTCCTAATTAACTTTATTACTACTGAAATCAAATGTCTGAGCTCTGTTCTTTATATAAGTATTTAGAATCTGACAAATTTTAATTCAAAGAATGAAAGTAACCCCCTTTATTCAGCATTAGACAAGAATGAAAGATGATGCTGAAAAGACATCTATTTGTTTTTACAAATGTCTCCACTTCCTCCATACGGTAAGTTTACAGCTTACTGGACATTATTTCCAATCTATAAGTTATCATATTTATGTGTGTCTAAAATAACTAAAATATTATTCCATAATAATTTTGACCCACTGGTTAAAAGATGGTTACCACTTCGTGACAATCACTTCCAACTTATTCTTCACAGTAGAAATTTTGATAGTTTGAGTAGAATGTGAAAAGCATGTTTATTATGAAGGCTCTTTGAAATGTAAAACAATATAGTGAATATTATCATGCAGCTAGTTGCTGCAGGCTCTTGAAATCAAGCTTTGCATACTAATACATACAGGGTTTTCTATTTGTAATCAAAGGCTCTGCCATAAAGAAATCAGGGACTTGCGAACACTGCTGTAAAAACAGAAGACATTTAAAGGATAGCCTAAGTATTTTTTCCACCAATAAAGCAACAATGCAAATGATTTCACAATTTTGTACGGCACAGTCCTATGGGACTGAAATAAGAAAATCTATTTGCACTATTTCTATAGCAACATGATTGTCAAACGTTAGACTGTGAACAAAAAGCCATCATCCTCAGTAGTGCAATTAATCAGTAAAGAAACAGACAAATTCTGAGTGTTTTCAATAAACCTCTTCTGTCTTCTCAGAGTAGATGAGATTAAATTTCTTAAAAGAACAATGCATTTAAATTTCTAATGTTGTCTACATTATACATTGTAGGTGAACAAATGTCAATAAATGACATAATGATTTTAAAAATTACCTTGATTTTTTTGGTTTACTGCAGGGCACAGAATTTCATTACACTGAGCTGATCAGTTTATACCCAAGGTGCAACAGTTTCTAGACTTCCAGCAGTAGTGTGACATTTAAAAAAAGTCTCTTTATGCAGCTGACAAAAGGTTTGTTTTTTTCAAATATAATCTTCCTAACTATAAAATAAAGACTGCACATTCTCCCTACTAAAGTATTAGAATTCTTAAAACAAATACTCAGAAAAAATACTCTGTAAGGAACAAAAATACCTACCATCTTAAACAACGTCGTCTATCTTCAAAACTACTTGAAACATTCATTAATTCTCCCATATTTCTCCCAGATAAGCATCAACTGGAAGTAAATGAATTTAGAGTTTCCAAAAGCCAGTATCCACCCAAGGGACCTGACAGTTTTCTTCTATGTGGAGAACTCGGTCATTATGTACAGCAGCAATTCAAACTACACTTTCACCTTGACTACTATGTAGCCCATCCATGGATGAAAGGGTGGTTTGTTACTACATCCACTCAGCCTGTAGTTGTTCAAGTAAGATTGACAAGGACAGTGATAGAAGGTAGCACTTCTGGTAAATGCATTTCTTTTCAAATAGCGAGCTGACTGAAAACCAACTGACCTAATAAATTCAATCACCACCAAAAACCCCACCAAACCAGAAGCAAAAAAGAACCAAGGTCACTATAACCTACTAACCCTCATGACCTCCACAGCACCTCTTTTATTTATGGATGCACATTTCTGTCAGTGAAACAGAATTTAAAAAACCTACGCATTCACCTATGCTTTTCCTATAGCTTAAATAATAAACAGAAATCACAGTAGAAATTATCTGCAAGTAATTAATTCCTGCTTCTACAAAAATACTGGAAAATAAATCACATGCTTGTAATAATACATGAAAACCAGATTATTTTCTGAACACACAAAAGGCAGTAATTAGATTATTTTTCAATTTTTCCACTTGGGATTATTTTTTAACTGGGTCAACTGACTGTAAATATGTGAAGCTGGATGTGAATTATTTCAAAGGAGCAATGTTTTTGAACAAGTTTGGGCAAGGGAGAAACACGAAGTAAACTTTGGGCAATAAACATTTATATTTTCCATTTATTTTCTTTGTCTTATGTAATGATGAGGACATTTCCTTCTGAATCGTTAACACCTCATATTGCCAGTGTTGACAACTCAAGAAGATGCCTGCTTACTCACCAAACATTCATCAGGAGAGGCAGTGATAAGAGCCCTCCATGAGGTACACAATAACACTCCCTTCAACTCTCAGCTGACTTTTTTACCCAGAGGCTTACGTAAATGACAGAGTTTGCAGTGTGCCTTAGCTGCTAACAAGCAGGACATCAGCAGATCAAAGGGGAGCAAGGACTGATCTGCTCTCTCACAGAAAATATCCTTCTGCCCAGCAGAGAGACCCCAGCTCACCCTTTCCATTGACCACCCCAATTCCCCCCTGCAGAATAAGTTCCTGCCTTTAAGGCTGCTTCTCACTTTGCAGAACTGTTCCCTGATGCCTCTGTAGGAGTGAAGGACCCAAAAATAGATGAGGATCAGAGATCATTTTCAACTCTTTTACAAGGGGCTTAGAGGAATTCTTATCTCTAATTAGGAAGCTGGCTGTCACAGAAAGATATGTTCTGCTGTGACTTACACTGAAGTCAATTGTGGTTTAGGTATTACAACAGCTGAGGCAGGATTAGTCACTACGCATTGAGAGAGAAGCAATAAAGCAGAGTAAACTGGAATAACCTATTAGCTCTCTGAAAGGGAATTAAGCAATTGAAAGAAGTGATATAAATAACCAGTCATTGGGTGAACAAAAATAACATTTTTTTCATTACTTAAACCTTATTTGTAATTTGAATTTTTACCCCCAACATTATTAAAACAATAACCCTACCTTCTTAAGAAATTTATAGAATTAAATCCCTATTCCTTTTCCCCAAAACTAGACATTACAATGTAATGAATTCCGAATTCTTTTCAAAGTGGATGGCAAATGCTTTGCCCTCATTTCATATTGTAGCAAAGGAAAAATAACAAAGTTGAGATCTGCAAAGGAAGGGAATAAAAAAAAGCGCATTACAAATTTAATCTCCAGATTCTTCCATTATACTCATGCAAGCCTGGGTTTGTCACTTAACTCTTGGTCACATCAATGGTAGGAAAAATTGGAAGTTATTTCTGTAAGAGAAAACACACTGTAGAAAAGATGTGTTGTTGTTGCCCTGCTGTTGAACTCCAGAATTTATGAATTTTACAAGTTCTATGCCTCAGATTCTTTATATGTCAGATTTTTTGTTTTAATAGAGAATCGTTGTTTTTAAAACTCCTTTAATTAATTAGTTAGTGTTTTTAAAACTACATTGTTGATACAACATGGTATATTAATACTAAATATTATTATGGTAGCAGGTAATTAGAAGGCTAAAAAGCACATGTTTGAGATCATAATACAAAACTGGGAAAAAATGCTACCTGTGAAGAGAAAGATACAATAAAACCCCAATGTAAAACCAGAAAATTATTTTTAAAAAGTAAAAATAAAAAAAGTACATAGCTTCCTTGCTATTAAAGGACTTGTATTTTAGAAAGGCTGGGTCTCCTCTCTTCTGCTTCCTAGGATGCTACTTGCACTGCAGTAATCAAAACAAAGAAACAGATGGAAAGGCAAAGCCATACTGCAGCTGCTGCAGAAGATGACTATAATAATAATAATGTTGAAATCAGTAACAGTAATTAGTGCACAGACTGTAGAGTGGATGATTCGTTTTCCTATCTTCTGGCATGGGCACGCTGCCCTAGCAAATGGGTATAATGCTAGTACCTTTGGCTTGTTTTGTTCATTTGCTCAGTTTGTTAATAAAATCAAATACAATAAAGAAAATACAACTTTTATCTCTTTCCAGATCACTTGCTGAGGAAAGCATGTTGTTTCAGTTTCAATTAATACAAGATGGAATCTTCATTAGTGAATGGCAAGACACCAGTTTCTTGTATCTATTTTCATTGTTCACAATTCATACTCTCCCATGCAGCCATCTGTACATACACTCCTGAATTTCAGCAGCATCTAGTACTTGTCTGGTTTAGTCCAAACAACAGATCTACTGCTTGGTGTAAGTTCACCCACCTGCAGGCTGGTGCCATACCTTTTCAAGGGATGCTATAACAAATGGCATAACTGTGAGAAGGGACAAGAAAAACATTGTGCTACACTGAACCATCTCAGGTAAGAAGAAAATAAGGCATTAGTGCTGGCAATGGTACCACATCAGGCTGAGAGAGTTCTGGCAGCATCAGACAAGGATGCTCTGTACACTACTCTGTAACTGCCTCACTGAGAATGACAACTGTCCAGCTTGGTCTTCCATTATTCCAAAACACCTGTTGAAGAGCACACTAACTGGATGAGTAGTAACTGTGGAGAAACAAATAGGTGATTTTATTTGTGAAATACAGGTTGTTATTTAGATGCAATCCTGCAGTATGAAGTCAAAAGGAACAAAGGGAGATCAGAGATATCATGGAACGTGCTTAGCATGACAACTCCTTTATTTTATTTTCTAATGAGTTTTTCCTTGCTTTGCATTCAGTTTCTGTTGAGATTCATTTTCCCTGTTCATTTATTCTCCAGGATGATAAAAGACATCCTTTGGTTTCCCTCTATTATAATGATCGACAACTGCACAAACTCCAATTCCCTTGCAAAGTGCTGCAACAAAAGGGAAGTTGAAAGTGAAAAGCACATGCTCAGGGTGGAAGCCACTCATGAACATTGAAAGCTCATTCATCTAAGCTCACTTTCCATCTAAAGTCTTCCCCAGTCTTCCAGAGTTCCTCCCTCTGTCTTTAGATTTACATGTTTCTTCTTGAACATGCTGACCTACTTACTGAGAGGCTCCACCCAGGCAGCAACAGATTTTTTTTGGCAAATCAAACTTTTTAATGAAAATACAGTACGTTTTAAAAAAAAAAAAAAAATCTGTTTTTTTTTTACAACACAGGAAGAGAAGCTGGAAGTGCCCCACAGGAAAGCGATGTTCTCTGCAACATTTTTTGGAGATGGGTTTAACAGACAGATAAATTTAAATGCTGTATTTAACCTTCATTATTCGCTTTCAGTATTGAGAAGACCACATTTGCATATGAAGAGTTCCCCCAACATATTTCAAAAATTAAATTCATGTAAATTAAAAATCCAGCCATATACTTGGAAAAAGAGATGTCTGCATAAACACATCTTTTGTTTTTGTTTCTTGTCATCTACTAAGCTAGATGAGATAGCTTCAGTAATTCTGTTCATAAGACTAAAGAAGACCATTAATCAAATTATTCCAAATATGAATAGAAAACAATGCAACTCCATAGAAAAGAATAGGTATTCAAAAGAACAGCCATGATTATTTTTCAAAGAAGAAACTGCCAAGAAGTAGAGAAACAGATGGCTGAAACTGTTAGATGAAGACATATTCCTATGCACACTAAAAGACTTAATTAATTACTGAAATCACATACTATTTTATGGAATGACATTAATGATAAGTAATAAAAACTGAGAGTGGTACCTTATCAGATCCCTTTAAAGAAAACAAGAGGAATTATGTTAAAAAAGAACACATTTATACCCTACAGGTGTAACACACAGATCATAAATACAGCTTTCAATGTTGGTTTGACTTTCAACACCTTCCCATTAATTTAATTGCAAAATTTTTATGGGACTGTAAAATTGTAAGCAAAAGCATTCCCTCATCACATTTTCAACACACTCAGCTAAATTGAAACTTTACCTTAACTATTTCCTCGATGAAGCAGACATGTGACACAGGATCTCTTTTCTTTGTTAATACTTTCTGCAAATGCTGCACCTGGAATAAAGAATTTATTGAGAGGAAAAGTGACATCTAATATCATCATTGCAAAATTGCATGACTAGGCAAACAGGAATTAGCTGCTGAGTACCTGTCCACAAGCTGCACAGATCTGATCCATGAGTTTCTCCATGTTTGTCCAGAGGGCTGCTCGAAAAGCTGCTGTATTACCAGGTGTTGGCATTGCAGCTCTACCAGGACCACCTAAATAGTTTTTGAAAACACAAAGCAGAACATTTCAGTTTTCATGTGTGAAAATTAAAAACACAGACAATGTTGCAAATTTTAAACTAATGAGGACATTTTTCTAGAGAAGTAAGGAGAAAGAGGCTGGGTAGGAAATAAAGGAAAAGTTCTGAGAATCAGAATCTGTCTGTCAGTAATAACAGACAAACACAATTGTGGGTATTAGATTACTTCTGAGACATGCCTGTTCCCATCCTCTACTGGTTAAAGCAAGCAGGGAAACATTCCTATAACAGGCCTGGATATGAGAGTTTCTTCCACCTGATACCATACTGTACTTCTGTCAAAAAATCAGTTATCATTCTCTGTTAAACAAGTATCATACCTCTGGCAAGAGTTTGAGATGGTTGGGTCAATACTTTGATATCCAAAGCATTTTTTATGTTCTCTTCCAGGACTGTGCAGTATCCATCCACCACATTAGCAATGGTATCCTTTAAAGTCCCAAGGTTATGGAAAACCTGAAGAGCAGTTCCCACTTGAGTAGGATTCTAGAGAAAGAAGATTTAAAAAAAATAATTATCCTTAACTGTACTCTAGGGAGATTTTTATCCATGTTGAGGCATCATTTTGCTGAGCAAGTTAATTTTTAAGTTCAGTCTGCTAATTAATTTCATTTAACATAAAATAACTGTCATCCTTACTGCAACACAGAGAAGAGAGGGTAAAGGAGAGGACTGTTTTCCTTTGATTGCTTGGCAATGCCTTGCTTAGCTTCCTTTGGTGTTATCCTCTGAATAAGAAGAATGAAAAAAAAGGACCTAGAAGCACTGCTGGCAATATCTAACCTGGGCTGGGTTACCAATGATCCAATCATTCTAAGATTAGTTACAGTACAGCTATATTCAGCTATGCTGTAGCAAGTAATACTGTTTTAACACATGGTATCTGCTACAATACAGACTTTTAAGTGACAAACATTTAATTAAATGTGATAGAGGCTTAAAAAAAGAAAACTAACCAAGGACAAGCAGGTCAAGCCCATACTTCTGCCTATAATTTAATCCTATACTTCTACATTTCCATTTCTAACACTGACAATAACTTTGTCTTTCTCACAGCAGAATTAAGAATTCAAAGAAGTGTACTGATCATTTCCAAAATAAAAAGGAAAAAAATGCTCAAGTGTCTGTATTGTTCAGAGCTTTTCCAAAATACAGGAGTGAAAACTATCAAAAAACTATTCAGGTTTGCTGTTTAACAGATCTTTGATTAAGATTAAATCTGATAATTCCACTGAGCAACACTAAACACTGGCATGGGTGCTATTTAGAAGGAGAAAAGCCTCAAATTACTGCCTTTGGAAACTAAGCACTGTCATCCATACACTGAATACTGCTTTTTTATTTAGTGTGCTCAGACAATTAGTGGAGGGGGCGATCAGTTGATCATACACACATTAGAGAAGCAGTCCTTTGTAATTTTTCTTTGTGACTTCTGCCAGCAGTAAAGAACATGGTCTGGCAGAAATCTCCAGGCTGGAGAGAAGCATCTGAGAGATATCTGAGACCATGGGCATGTCCCACTAGAAACTTCACTTAGACTCTTTGGCAGTGAGACCTTGTACCATTGCACTCTTCCTGCTGGTGGATAGTAGCCACTAGCATTGAAGGGGTCTACTGCAAAACCAGTACAACTCTGTTCCATCTTCATAGAATCATAGAATGGTTTGGGTTAGAAGGGACCTTCAAGATCATCCAGATCCAACTCCTGTACATGGGCAGGGACACCTCCCACTAGACCAGGTTGCACAAAGCTTCATTGAAACTGGACTTAAACAATTCCACGGAGGGAACATCAACAATCTCCCTAGGCAACCTAAACCAGTATTTTACTACCCTCATGGTGAAGAATTTTCCCTAATATCTAACAAAAATCTACGCTCTTTCAGTTTAAAACCATTACCCCTTGTCTTGTCACTGCACTCTGGTGAAAATCCTCACCCCAGATTTCTTGTAGGCCCTTCATGTTCTGGAAGGTTGCTATCTTCCTCAAGTCAGTAGTCAAGTCAGGCAGCAAGTCAGTAAAATAAAATCAATACCTTACTACTACAGTAAGAGCATTCAGACAGTTTTCAGTCAACTTCTAGTAATTGTTCACATATGAACTAACAAAAAAATTGAACAGCATCAAAATGTGAGCAAGGCACTACCTAGCCTTGAATAACCCAATGGTCAGATACTGACTTTCCTGACAAACAGGCAATATGGGCACAAAAATGTTCTCCAACAAACTGAGCTATGTTTCGAAAAAAATGTTATTTCAGTTCAAAAGTAGTTAAGCAATTCATTCTGATGTTAGGAACAGTTAGATAATATCCAAAACATCATTATGGAAAACTACACTTCACTCAAAATACTTTCCAAATCCAGTACCAAAGTTAAAATCAGAATAGAGCAAAGATAACTCAGGTGGCCTACTTCTTATTGGATTTAAACTGTGAACATGGCCACTGGCAGAGAGCTTCTAGCTCATGTATTCATCTTGTATAACAATTAGAGATATATTAAAACCCTCCCAATGTCCAATGGGAGGATATATAATTTTTGTTTGTTTCATATGTAGTTTTTTTCTCTTGTGAAAAACACTTTGTTTTATATGCCTCAGTCAGGCTATATAAAGTCCATTGCTGGTTTATCACTAATCCTAAGAGAGTTACATCTTTCATGCACAGCTAGTTTCTAGGTTTAGACACTATGTTTTTTTAAAAAAGGAAGCATCTCTAAGGACAAAAAATTATCACATGGAAAAAAATGTTGGATAGCAGGAAGAAAAACAATTGTACTTTCAAGCTTGCATACACATCTCAAAATTGGAGAATCAGTACTGCAAAGTTTGCCACTATCAACAGACTTTATTTATAAGAATTCACCCCTAATATTTTCTTCTTTTTGAGAAAGCTGAAGATAAACACTTTTGAGATTCAAAAGATTGTCACAGTTTTTAACAAATCAAAAGCATGCATTCAAAGTAAAACTGACTACAGAAGGGATTTACAGTGGAAAAGGGAAACACTTCAGAAAATAATATTCAGAAGAGTTATCCAACAGGACCAATAAAGAAAATAATGTAACTATTTTTGAGATGGAATTTAATGAGTTTATTAGCAATATTTTATAATCAAATTGACTGCCACTGCAGGAAACTAGACTTAGCAATTTGCAAGTGTACTCTCTAGAACCTCTCTGTCTCTATGACCCTATGTTCCTTTTTAAGTGTTGTCTTCTGAAAAAAAAAAGGCTCAGAGGAAGTAGTTTTTACCAAACCCAAAGCAGGCTACTTTTACTATGTAAAAATGTATGGGCAGTGAGAGCAACATCAGGACACAATTCTGCTTCTCACCTGGTAGTGTCTTACATGAAAATACTCTTCTACACAATAAATTAGCATCCTAAAAATATTGGTACATATGTCATTAAGTCACGGCAATCACAAGTGTAGGGGGCAAAGAAAAACAGTACAGAAAAAAAAATTCAACTTGCTCATAACCAAGTTGTATCATGAAAGCAACTTTCACAAATTTTTAAGGTTTCTCAGCAGCCATTAGCAATGCATTAAATAGCCTGTTCAGAAGGGTGGTATTAGCCACCAGTTGAAAAAAGGCATGGGTGTTTCAGTTTGTTTTAGCAAAACATAGATACTCATCCACCAGCAACTATGAAAAGATGTTCATACCAAACACATTTGCATTTGTTCATCCTCTCTGTCATTGAGAACAGTTCATTTTACTAACATAATTTTCAGTTCATTTGAACCCATCCAATTTGGTTCTGCAGACCATCACACGTGAGAACTAAAATAAGTGACATGGAGTAATTAAGTATGTACGTTCACAACTACATAATGTGGTTGTTTTCAAGAGTAGATGACTAGACTCATTAATCCAGAAGATGCTGTCTAGTCCAGTATGACCTTTACAGTCATTCTGCAGATCAGAACCCCATTTGATCACTTCTTTTCCTCTGGAGATAACCCTGAAAAGACTAGATAGAAATGTCATTAGAGACTTAAATACCTATCACATTCCTAATTTGAAAATATGTACTAGGATGGAACTGATTATTTTTTTTCTGTCAACTGCCAACATTGCAATTATTTTCTGATGTCCAACATCGTAGTCTTTTATTTATGACTGCCACTAGTGTTATAGTGTTTCCTGTCTGAGCAACCTGATCTCCTTTTATGATCGGGTGACCCACCTGATGGATGAGGGGAAGGCTGTGGATGTGGTCTACCTGGACTTCAGCAAAGCCTTTGACACCATCTCCCACAGCATTCTCCTGAAAAAGCTGTCAGCCCACAGCTGGGACAGGGGCACCCTGTGCTGGGTTAGGAACTGGCAGGAGGGCTGGGCCCAGAGAGTGGTGCTGAATGGTGCTGATCCAGTTGGCAGCCAGTCACCAGTGATGTCCCCCAGGGATCAGTGTTGGGCCCAGTTCTGTTTAATATCTTCATTGATGATTTGGATGAGGGGATTGAGTCCATCATCAGCAAATTTGCAGATGACACTAAGCTGGGGGGGAGTGTGGATCATCTGGAAGGCAGGAGGGCTCTGCAGAGGGACCTGGACAGGTTGGAGAGTTGGGCTGATTCCAATGGGATGAGGTTCAACACGGCCAAGTGCCGGGTCCTGCACTTTGGCCACAACAACCCCATGGGGAGCTCCAGGCTGGGCACAGAGTGGCTGAGAGCAGCCAGGCAGAGAGGGACCTGGGAGTCTGGATTGACAGGAAGCTGAACAGGAGCCAGCAGTGTGCCCAGGTGGCCAAGAATGCCAATGGCATCCTGGCCTGGATCAGGAACAGTGTGGCCAGCAGGTCCAGGGAAGTGATTCTGCCCCTGTACTCAGCCCTGGTGAGGCCACAGCTCGAGTCCTGTGTCCAGTTCTGGGCCCCTCAGTTCAGGAAGGAGATTGAGGTCCTGGAGCAGGTCCAAAGGAGGGCAACCAGGCTGGTGAAGGGATCCAGCACAAGTCCTGTAAGGAGAGGCTGAGGGAGCTGGGGGTGTTCAGCCTGGAGAAGAGGAGGCTCAGGGGAGACCTCATCGCTCTCTACAACTCCCTGAAAGGAGGCTGGAGCCAGGGGGGGGTTGGTCTTTTTTCCCAGGCAACTACCAGCAAGACAAGAGGGCATGGTCTCAAGTTGTGCCAGGGGAGGTTTTGGTTAGATATTAGAAAGAAATTCTTCACAGAGAGGGTGATCAGACATTGGAATGGGCTGCCCAGGGAAGTAGTGGATTCTCCGTCCCTGGAGATATTTAAAAAGAGACTGGATGTGGCACTCAGTGCCATGGTCTGGTAATCGCAGCGGTAGTGGTCAAGGGTTGGACTTGATGATCTCAGAGGTCCCTTCCAACCTAGCCAATTCTATGATTCTATGATCAAAATTATCTTCTGAAAGCATGGCTAAATAAAAAGCAATATTCCTTTTCATTGTTAGAAACACAGCTTGAATGAGCAAGCCTTCTCCTTAGAAGGGAGTATGGTGATGACACTGAGCTAATCTGGGGACAGGAAGATTCCTACCATAAGGCTGAACCAAAAATAAGAAACCTGCATGACAAGCAAAACTAAGTGGCTCAAGTCCTACTCACACTCTAACTTCTCAGGACAGGGGATCTACCATGTGAACCTTTTTTCTTCAGCCAATGCTTTCTTAGGCAGCGACATTATTTCTTTATCCAGTACAAATCTGTCCATATGATCCTATACTGCATGATTTTCACCTAGGTGGACTTCAACTTTCTTCTAAAATTGAGATTTGTTAATTACAAAAAATACTTATGGTCAACACCACCTGTGAAAATTAAAAGAAGTTTTTAAAGAAGTAGTGTTAGAAATATAATTAATTACTAACTGTCATGTAGTTAAATTTAATAAGAGCCTGCACCACATAATCTGAACAGCTCTCATAGGAAATGTTCTTTCACATGACAGTTTGGAAGCACCACATACAGAGAAGTCAAACTTCTCTAATCCATCACTTACAAATGATGTTGCATAGCTACTAATGTACACAAGAATGTTTCTGTTTTGATTACTAAAATCAGAACAGTGATTCTGTCAGTGATTCTGACTGAAAACCCTTTTTAATCTACAGAGATCAGATGACCCTGTTCAGGATAGGCTGTGGTACAAACACAGCAGAAAAGTTTTACTGTACATATATATGTGTCTGTGTGTACATATACACATTACTGAACAGCTGTGATTTCAGTGTGCTGCCATATCTTTACCTCCCATGTGGTAAAATGTTTGCCATGCCCCAGACACGAAAACTAAAAGAATAACATGGTAAAAAAAGAATAACATGAGTTGCTTAGCTGAAGAAAGATCCATAATTATGGATTTGTCCAGGTATCACTAAACAGAGTGGTGTGGCAACATGGTAAGCAAGAAATACCATATTTTAATTGCAGGAAAAATTAACAAAAACCTAAAAGCAGAACCTAAATACCAGTGAAACTCAGATGCAGTCTAAAAATGGTATTTTATTTCATTTCCAAAGTGCATGCTTTAAAAAAAATTAATTGGTATATCACAGCTCCTAAAAATGAACCTACTTGGGCTAGCACATCTCTGTGTTCATTATCACACCATCTATCTGTTCAACTTTAAAATCTGAGCAATGAATAAAAAGGTCAAATTGACAATGTAAAGCCAGAGCATACAGAGTTCTTTCTAATGATCTTCAAGTTCTTCCTGTTTTGACCTTTGCAGTGGTGGGAGAAGTGAAAGGTTAAGATATTATAATTTTTGATAGAAGGTAATAAGGACATAACACATTGGCCAGACTCTAGAGAAACAGATTTTAAGCCTTAAGAGGCTAGAATCCCAAAGTGAAACATTTACATATGGTTAGGTCATAATATCTACCTTCTGTCAGCCTATGTCTGGAATACACAGCTTATTTTAGTAGAAGGACTTTCACAGGAAAAGACAACAGCCATAAAGCATAGCCATAAACAGCCATAAATATCATCATGTCCTCAGACTAGGTCAGACTTCTGCTTCTTAGAATAACAAGTAAATAACAAGAGGCATTATACTACAAAAGGCTGAGAGGAAAAGAAAAAAAAAAAAAGAAAAAAAAAAAGAAAAAAGAAAAAATAAAAAGAAAAAGCAGCAATAAAATACTAGAAAGCAAAGAAACAAGATTTTTCAACACAGCTAAATAGCTTGCCAAAACACTTATTCCCTGTAATAGTGTAATCAAAGCAACAGATGGATAAGAGCTAATGGAACAGAAAGGCATCAGGAACTGTTGTAAAGAATTATCTCATAAAACACAAAGCAATATTCTAAAGTTTACCAAGCCTTAGGCTATCAACGTGACAGCTATTTCAAAGAAAGTATCTGGCACATCTGAGGACAGATCATCTAGATCAACTAGCCTGTAACAATTGCAAGTTTTATCTTACAATGGTGTACTTGAATATAGAAAGAATATAAATTCAGAGAGAAACATACAAAATTATGAAAACTACAGGGAACAAGGAAAATGAGGCACCTGAGCCAAATTAAGCTTCTTTAAATGATTCTCTCATGTCTTACACAACCTGACCAATCTCAAAAGCCCTCATCAGTAATGAGCCAGTTGGCCAGTTAATCTGAAGATGTATCTTCTCTATTAAAAATACAGCAATCATCTTCTGGTGAAGATGAGAGAGAGGAGGGCCAGGTTGTTGTACATTGCTTTTCCTTGTGCAATCTGGATTTGCATCTGCTAACTCATGTCCCACTACTGAAGCACAGAAGTATAAAGACACAAAATCTCATTACTAATTCTGATCTTTGGACAGAAGCTTGTGATCAGATGTTTCCCCCACCTCACTATATCCTCATGTATGTGCTTACTCTGCTAAATGTTTGAACAAAGCCATTAGAAAACAGAAATGTCAGATTTTATGTTTAAGTCAGTCTTAATTAAGAATAGGAATTAGCTACCAGAGGATTATAACTTTTTTTTCCCTGTTGGCAAAAAACAATCCAATTTCAAGCAAAATATGCTTTAAGTGGTATGCTCCAAATTATTTAAATATCTACTAAAAGCCATCTGGGTTTTCTTGTTCTCTTGCTTTGCAACAAGAGAAGAATTACCTATGCAAGTGACAATCTCATTTCTGAAATCTGTGCACATACTGCCAAGAGCTCTGAAGTGCCTTCAAGTATTTAAAAGGAATGAACTTTAAAAAGTTACTTTATTTTAAAATCTTTTCAGTTATTATTTTCATATTCAACTACAGACCTCCATGAATGCCAAATTCATTGCTGGATCACATTTCAAAACATTTTTTTTCTTCTTAGATCAATACTGATATTCCTTGTATCAGACACCTACAGGTCTGCAGACTTCAAATCTGCAGATAATTTGGTGAAAAACCACAGACCAGCTGAGGTTTGCAGGGACCACTAGAGATCACCTAATCCACCTCCCTGCTCAAAGGAGGGTCCACACTTTGGGCACCACTTTGAGCAGAGTAGGCTGCTCAGGGCCTGGCAAGGCAGGGAGAAGATAGTTCAAATGAGCCAGAAGTCATCTTTCTCCTGCTCCAGTTTTCCTGCCTAGTTCTACTTACAGTTCCAGGAAAACATAGCAATGGAATCTTGCAGTCATTTTCACTGAGTTTCACTGAGGCCAGCTGGAAAGAGAGCAAGTGTCTGTGCACACACCTAACAACACCTCTTCAGTGTTGGCAGTGTTACCCACACCCTGACAGTATTCTCAGTCTTCTAACTCCTCTTGTAAATTTGTCCGCTGGGAGAAGCATGACGAGACTGACCTCTTTCTGCTACAGAGCCTGCATTAAATAAATAAATTTGCAATTTCTATATTCTTTTTTAAAAAATAAATTAGTAGTCTTTTAAAAATGAAAATTTTGAAGTTATATATTATATATACAAAATCTTTATTTACTATAAGAAAAAGTCATTTTTGATCTTTGAAGTCATCTGAAATCATCTAAAGAAAAAGAAACGCTGTGCCTAGTTTTGCCTGCAGCTAGCACAAGCATTTGGGATCCAGTTCTGCCACTGAAGAAGCCCATCCCCACCCCTCACTTCAGTTATCAGTTGGTAAATGTTTTGAAACCTTCACTCAAGTAGAAACTTCCTGTGGGCAGTAGGAAAGAAGGGAGATAAAAGAGGAGAAGAATAAATATTCAAGTGCATAACTTGTTCCACACAGAGGATATTAAGGGGATATTAACCATGAAATGCAGCATTTTGATGCCAGTTTTCTCTTTTCTGTGCAACATACTATTGAGTTCTGCTTGACATTTCAAGATAACCCAAAACTTTAAGTCTTCTGTTACCATAAGAACACATTCAAAAACACAATAATGCAGAATTTCATGTGGCATCAAGTAGCAGATCAAGAACATGATGAAACACCCATTTTTCAGAGAAGATTAAGAGAAAGAGCAGATTTTTAACCTGAGAAAAGGGCAAAATGAATTATCTTATTTAGATGAGTATCATGCCTAGTCAACCACATTTTTCACTCTGCTCTATGCAGATGTGGCTTATTAATGCTTTACATGTTTTTCTTGTATCCCCTAATTGCATTATTTCAGAACCTGTTAACAATCAACAGTCAACAGTACAAACCACAAATAGAATTACAGTCTGGGAGAGGCATTTAACAATAACATACGATCTTATCTGGAGAGAAAGGACCTCAGTGTAGCCTTAGTTCTGAAGAGAGACAGATACACAGAAGTACCAATTAAAAAGACTGGGATGGATTATACAGGGACCTAGCCAAAGCCAGGGTCATCCTCTGCTCAGTTGCATCCCTGGAATCCTAGCAGAATTTCATGCATGCTGTTTACCTTTGAGAATTTGAAGCAAATCACAAGTAATTTTAATGAATTTGGTACAAAACATACAAACAGACATGGACTCTGGAAGAAGACTATGTTATTTCAGTTTTGGTTAAACTCATTCTATAAAAATAGACCCATGTCTTTAAAGCACTGCAATGTTTGATAAAGGAAAACCCCTTTGGTTCTCATTCCAATCTCGTATCAACTATTTTCATTGGTATCTAATCCTAGCTGACCTTTCTTGAGCTGTAGCAAGGCAAACACCACTTCCTTATTTCAAAGCTCCACTTTATCCATCTCCCATCCACCCTCCAGCCATAGCATGGTCTTGTTCTCCTACCAGCTCCTTCCATTCATTTCTTTCTCTATGGAGTTACTTTCAGTTCCTAAACTGAGTTTCCAGTTTCCTCATTCTCTGTCTTCGGTTCTCCCCCTACAGCATATTTTACTTACAAAGTATTACAAAAGCCTTTCACAGTTGAGCTCTTCAGAGCAGTGGTCCATGCCTCTTTGCATATGAACGGATGAATCAATTATCATAGTTGCATTAATTATCTTAAAAGCACTAGAATAAGATACCTTATGGGTATTGTCTTAATGCAGTTTCAGTTTTGCAATGTGGTCAGAGCTGTCCAAGACATAATGCTTGACATGTTTGCATTCCAGAGAAACCACCTAAACAGATGGGACAGCCAGAACACAGAAACAGACGATGCAGCAGCCTCTAATTTTAAATCATTTCTGCCTGCAAAGGAAGCTGAACTCAATGTTACTAAACATTGTGTTTCCATGACGAGTAATCGATGAGGAATAATTTTGGGGGGATCACAAATGACACTCACTAATTGATCTGAAACCAAACTAAATGTTTCATATTTCGGAATAACTAATCTCTATGGGAAGACCTAACACATGAGTTGGTTTCTGATAGCTTTGTAAGGTGTACTTTCTTCCCCCCTAACACATAACAATGCATAGCTGCTACTTCCTTAGAATTTATTTAATATCTATAAATTTTTGACCAGTAAAGCTACCCCTATTCTTGGAAAAGCATTATCAAGCTCTAAATTAACATGTATTTAAAACATCATCTACAATGGAAGATGAATTTTTAATGTTTTGTTGGCAACTGGCCAAATTCATCAAGAATAATCTTCAAAGAAAAGGACCAGGAGTGAATTTAAATTTATCTAGCTGATTCTCATGTAAAATTGTCACTAAACAGAATATAAAGATTTTGGCAAACAGCTAAGTGATGATTCATAGCAGAGTGAAGGGATATAAAACATTAATGACTTCTCAATTTTCACCTATTACTTTACCATAAAAGACAGCTATGTAGAAACATTGTTCAGATCAGATGTATTTTCAGGAATACTCATTTATAGAAATTATTTATAAACCACTTTCTTGCAGTGTCATAAAAACAGGAACAAAAATGATGGGATTAGCAGGGCCACAGAATAATAAAGCCTTACAAATAAACACCGGAAAGTGCAGGCTATTTGTTGTGCTATACTGACAAGTGCAGTAAAGTACTTCCAAATACTCCATTATCCAGTCACAGATTTTTGGTGTAATTCTGCAGTTATGAGTCACAAACACCTACAGGGAAAAAAAAAGAAAAAAAAAGAAAAAACCCAGACACATAATCTGTCAGTCCACTCTGATTAACCATTTACATGGTCTAGAAGCAGTGAATAATTTTACTTTGACAAAAATAGTGTCACAGTTGGAAATCAACTGCATCAAGCTTCCTAAATTACCTTTATATCGGACAAGTGAACAATGGCCAAGATATACAAAGCTTTCTGTATCACATCTGAAAGCAGACAAAATCTGCACAATCCCATAATCTGTTTCTAATTCAGTATACATATTTCACTACATGCACACAGGATCTCACAGGACAAAAGAGACTATCATCATACTTATTATTTTTAAGGCTTCATAGCTCAGCAGTAAAAAATTTCACTCAAAATGGGAAAATAAAACTTCTGTTAATTTTAAAAGAGTCTACTTTCCTACATTTAAACAATATAAAAGGTTAATCTACTGGTTCAGAACTTCTCTACCAAGTCTTTATTGCTTTTTCTTACCAATCCTTTAAGAAAAGCAGTATTTTTAAAATTAAAAAAAAAAAATCTTTTACATACTCTCTATTTACTGCTTTCCAATACTTCTAGGAGCAATGAACACGACCAACAAACACTCTGAAATATGCCCAGGAATTTTAGTGACTGCAGAGCAATAAAATACTTTTTCTATTTTAATTCACTGAACATTTTTAAAATATCCACAGGTAATGCTATTGGACACTGTATTTTAGTGATTAATCACTGGCATTTCAAACATTTATTTTAAGTCAAAAGCATTCACATTTATGTATATGTAGATATGTCTACAGCCTTGTGCATCAGCACAGAGCTGTAACAGGTAGCAATTTCTAAAACACACTGTAAAAGCAACAGGAAACCAAAGTGAACCTATCAATCTCAACACTATCAGCAGTACCACATTCTTGTAATTATTTATCTTCTGTCTGCTTTACTACACTTTACAAAGTGTATTCAACAGTGTTGCTTTTAGCAAGGGCACTTAGAACTACCGTGACTTGAGATCTAATATAAATTCACATCATGCTTTGCATTTTCTATCTGGAAAATATGAAAAAATAACTCACAATCAAAATGCATGCTAAAGGTATATTTCTTTAATGCTGTATGCACCACCAGTGACTTCTTTTCAGCTTTGTGAGTAACTCTTTCCAAGAAGAGAAGTGTCTGCCCATGTTTTCTTTAAAAATGATGAGCTGAAATCACTTACAAGCTTTATAGCAGATGTGTCTAACCAAGGACACAGGACAATACTGGCAGCACAGTATTATAACACATTAAATAGCTAGGCAATTTTAGGTCCCAGATAATAAGAAAATTGCAGAATATGTAATTATAAGGCTGAGCCCAGAAGTGCATTTTTTCCCAGTGAAAAGCAAAACTAAGTATTTTCTTCTCACTACCTGACTATACATTTCCTCTTTCTCCAACTCTGCCTCTAGAGGCGGAATCTGACACTAGAATCTGACAAATACTTTGACTTTCTAAACAGCTGAAGACTCACTTTCATTTGAAACTGTTGTCGTGACAGGTTTCCATAGTACTTCCCTGCAGCAATCATTGCTTCTGCCTTCTCTATTTCTATTTTAAAAAATAATTTCGAGTAGCAAAAAAAGGGATGATGAAAAAAGGGGGGGAAAAAGAAAGCCTAACTAAATTGCCTCTGGATTACAGCCAGAGCAGCAGTGGAAAGGAAGCAATACTGAAAGATGCTGTTTACTGTCCTTTCCCCCTTTGCAGGTTTAAGTCACCAGAGTATGGGCAAGCTAATTTTTTAAACCAGTTACATACATGTGAAAGCCTCAGTAAGAAATAATAGCAGAACAATTAATGAAGAGTCTGAAACAGCAAATCTTTCATTGGCTTAAGTCTGCTTTGAAGTTATAAAGAGAAAAAACCCAATGCACTGGCTAGAGTTTAGACCCAGCAGTTTAAGATGTGAATTTTAGCAAGTCATTGAGGCCTAAATTAGAAAAGGAGCTGAACTCACAACTTCCCAAATACACTGTCCACACCACACTACAGTTATTCTTCCCTTTGCCCCATGACTATCACATGCCTTGGGCCAATACCATCTCCAACCTCTAACACAAAGGAGTTGACTTGTCTGCATGGGTAAATAACAAGTTTGTAAAAGATATCTGGTGACATGCCTTAGTGCCAAGCCCTTTTAGCACTGATACTAGTATGCAACCACCCCAGCCCTGCCTGGTGCTGGAAAGCAGATCACTCCCTCTCTAATGAGACCTCCCTTCAGGATTAGTATAAGCAGGGCCTTCCCGTTCAGTTCCTGAAGAAGTGCTTTAACACATCTTCATCAACACTTCCATGTTTTTCATCACAAGCAGTCACCCATGCCTAGAAGGAAGCCAGGCTCAGCAAAGGCAGTGGCTGGTGAAGCCCAGCACAAACACCCCAGCAGAACTGCACAGGCATGCTGAGGTTCAGGTTTTATATACTGACATGCTGCTGCAAATCCCATTCTTAGATGCTTCCTGCACTGCATGCAGAACCTAGAACCCCACTCTTCTTGACCCACACCACGTCACCCACAGCTGCCACCCATCCATGGCAGGACCAAGTGGCACTATAGATCTGGGCTATGAGCTCTCTCTCTGGGCCTCTGTTCTTCACCTGCAAACAACAGATGTTTGTACTTTACCTCTGTCATAAGGGTGCTGTAGGGATAAAAGCAACAGGAACTGTAAGTAATTTTGGTAATGCAGATTATAGTTATCTAATGTACAGGAAAAGATCAAACTCTGGTAAATTTATACTGAAAACACCAGTCCTTCACCTCAAACCAGAAAATGTGGAATACAAGACAAAAGCAACAACATTTTTGAAATGCACACCAGGAAACAATATACAGTAAATATGAAACAGCACAGGGAATTTCTGGAGGATGCATAAAGGTTTCTCAGTCTCGGTACCTGCTTTCCTTCTGCTTGAAACTTAGGTAACATGCATGATCAAAAGATATATTTATTAATTTATCACAAATACAAAGAACTAATCTGATTTAAAGTTGTAACTTAGTAGTATCTCTGAATTAACTGATTCATTAAAACCCATGCAACATTTGTAATAGCTTGCCCAAGGACTAAACACTACATGATAATTGAGCATGCCAGTTAAAACCTGTATTTTTCTAGTTATATTGTAGTAAATAGAGCCACATGGACTGGAAAAAAGTAAAGATATTCCAAGAGACATACTACTATGCACAAGGTCATTTTTAGACAGTAAGTTACTAAGACTTCATTTTATATTAGATACTTTTGAAAAAATTAAATCAATATTTTATCTTTTACATGATACACAGATAATTTAGTACCTCTAACTACCAAGATAAATGTAAAAAAACCCCTAGTCTTATTTTCCTCATCAGCCAGACATGCTGAATAGTGATCAAAATGTCATTTGAATAATGGACTGTTGCCAAAACATCTGATGATCGAAATTCAATGATTTTTTTATTTAATAGAAGTCTAGAGGAATTCCCAGAAAATCATCTTCAGCATGTAATACTGCCCTTTATCTGTGTTCACCTGGATCATGAGAATGTCACATACACTTATAATACTGCTGTCACAAACTAAACAAACTAAGATAAATTTATAAATTAATTTACAAATATATAAATATTAGATTTATAAATTTATACATTTACACTGTGCCTTACTGCTAAAGCTCTGCAGTTCCACCCAGCCTACAGAAGTACTGTGTCTGTCTTCACTATTTCCAGTATTTCTCATTTTCAAGAAACAATCTCTGATGCAGAAACTGGCAACCTCTTAGGTTAAATGTGTTAACTACTTAACACAAAAATGGTCTATCCACAGCATGGATTTAAATTGCTAAGAAGTGAGCTATAGTCTACCCTTTCTGTACATGACTCTCTCCATATGCACACAATATTTGCAACAGAATCATATATTAGGTGAGTGGGTGTGGTGAGTAAAGCACAAATATTTTCAGACAAATTCCTGACTGCATCCCTTCAAATTATTTGTAGTATCTTAGAACATCACCCCTCAAAAGCCTAGCAGAGTTTCTCTTTGACTATTCCTAACAATGTGTGCAGAACATTCTTTAAACGTGCATGGAGTCCCAGCAAACCACAGACATATGCACTGTATTTCAAAACGTCATGCTCTAATTTAAAAGTTTTATTAAATAACTGCACAGTGTAAACACAGAGATTTGCATATGTTTCTGAAGGACTAGCATTACTGAAATATATATGTTTACCTAGGAAAATAAATTATTCAAGTTTTGATCTCTACAGCACTCATCAACAGTGTCCATTTCTCCCATACCATTCTCTGTTTCCAAGAGAGAAATTCTTCTCTGCTCTAGTTAACAAATGCCCTACATAATATCCATTTGATCAGTTAGAACAGCAATTACTTTGTACATTTTGTTTACTTAATTTAAAACCTGTTTTTTCTTCGCCAGTTTTAATTTATTAGTTCATTATAAAATTTTCTTCATCTTCTACACAAATAATGTCTTGATTTCTCTTGTGGTTTGCTTATCACTAGCCACTGGTGAACTTGCAGGTGAGAGAGCTCCAGGTAACAGTTACCTAAAAAAGTCCTCATTCACATTTTCAGCATTCTGACCAACCCTGAGATTCCCTCTGTTTTTCTTTTTTTTTTTTTTTTTCTTGCCACCTTCAAAGTATGCTGCTGGCCTACACACATGAGAGAGCAAACTGCTGGTATTAAATGTCCTTGCACCCCCATCAAGCAGTGTGCCAGACTCACAAACTTATCAATGTGTGAAATGCAGTATTGAATTGTCAGCAAGGTGATTTATTTTGTTTACAGTAGCAAGTATTTCCATAAGTGGAACTTCAAGTCCATGAAAAATCTGAGTGTCATGTCAAGTGTAAATCACAAAGCAGCTCCAGGGATGCCCAGTCTTTCTAGCTGGGTGGGCCACTTGCCTTTGTGCAGGTGCAGAAGAGGGCTAAAGGCTTTGTTCCCTGCTTTACAAGAAGAGTACAGCACACATGCTAGTGGCATTGTGTGTGCCAGAGACGTGACACTTGCTGGAGATTTGGTCCTCTTGTACATTCATGTGAGCTATCTCATACATGCACAGCCACGGAAATCAGGAGGCTGGGGGATCTGTTCAGGTGTCAGTTCCAGGACACCATGTCACCTGATTTTTCCAAGAAGCTACTAAATTTAACACACATATTGGAAAGATCCTAAGAAGCAGTTCAAGCTTACTCTCTGTGTCTAAAACAACTGTATATTCAGCTAAAAATATAATATCTAGCAGAAGTTTGTCTAGCAGTTTTATATAAGTCTAGTTTACATTGTTCCACACTTAACTATCTCTCAGGATAGACACAGTGAATTCACTACGAGAATGCACAGGTCTGAGTAGTGCATAGGGATTACTCCACCTTTAACAGCTTATACTTTTGTTTACATCCCCCAGAACAATATTTTTCTCCTCTATATCTGTTTGACATGGCTGACATTCAGCCTGTAATCAATTATAACCTCAAAATTCCTTTCTGCAGTTCTGCTATCCACACAGTTGCTGACAGTATATATACATGCTTTTCTTCCCTTCTTCCTCATGCAGTTCCTTGCACTTACTCCTTTTCAGCAGCATCCTGTTTTTTGAAGTCATTCTGAATTCTAACTCTGCCTTTAGAAAACCTCTTAATCCTTCTTAGACAGGTGCAGCCTGTATATTTAATAAATATATTCTGTTCTCCATCATTGAGATCATTAATGCAAGCACTCAGCAGTGCTAGAGTTGGTGCAAATCCCTGCAGAAACTCACTTGATACATTCTTTCATTTCAGAAGGGAATCAACACTGTGTATGGCTTCCCTAACTGTACTGCATTAATCTTACAGAACTTTCATGTAGATTATCCTGCCTCACTTGGAATTTGAAAAATGCCACAAGTCGAAGTATTTCAGAAAAAATATCAGACCCCACCTTTTACACCTCCATCCACTAAGCTGATCCCTCTTCAACAGAAGGAAACTAAGCTGGTTTGGCAGCTTGAGAAATTTTAGCTGACCACAAAGTAGACTCAGGTCTGGGACACAGAAACACACAACCCATAGGAAACACAGAAACACACAACCCATAGGAAGCAGCTACCATCACCACAGGGCCTGGAAGGCAGTGATTTGGTTGATGGTGCTGAGAGGCTACAAATGGCTCACAAACTAAAGGTTGATTGACAATGCAGTACATCATCCTTAGCACGTAGATCAGCTGCTTAAAATCTGTAATGTAAAGAACAATGTTAAGGTGGAATATCCCATGGAAGAACATTCGCTTCTGATCACTTCATGAAAGTCCTAGATGAGTATTTCCCTTTTCCAGGAAAGAATAAGTTACATATACTCTTTGAGTACCCAGTCCCTTTTTTGAAACCCAAACTAGATAGCCCCTAAAATTGTGGTAGCTGAGAAGTACTAGAAACAAAGGTTAAATCTTTGAACTGTCTGTTAGTAACCTAGTCTTTTCCTTGTATTGCATATTCTTGTGACATTTTAGTATTTTTATATGGTATCCAATGCGTTTTAGCAAAGCTGTTGGAAGAAAAAATAAAATTCAGCCAATACATTTAGAGGGCAAAAAGATGTATTTGTTACCTCATAAAGGCATTTAATTTCAGAAACACAAAATATTAATATAGCAACATGACTGGGAGTGCTACGAGAAGTTAGATGTTACCTTCCAAGATGTCTCCCAAAATTAAGAGTGCTGCACTAATTCCTGATTATTCTAAAATCTAATAGCTGACACTCCTCACTAATATGACTGTTTAGTGGTAAAGGAACATTCCACTGTCTGGTTAATCAATAGGTTTAGTTTTGGATTTCTGTCACCCATCTAACACCCCATATCACTGCTAATCAGAGTAATTTTTTTAAAAAAAAAAAAATTCAGTTTTTCATTGCTGACTTGATTGACCTTGATTACTCTGAGGAAGATGACTTGCACAGTGAAAATGTAGAAAAAAGGAAGAATGCCTACAGTAATAAATGAAGTTTAGCAATTAATCTCATATAGGAAACAGCTGAGCTCCTTCTTTCAGAGTGAAACCTGGTCAGAAAAATCAGCTGCTGCTAAGCCAGCACCTCCTCCAGCTGACAATCATAAAAACCCTGCTATTGGTTTTGTCCCTGTGTATCTGAAGTCCCCACACACATCTGCACCCTGTTACACTGACTCTAGCAGGAAAAACTGCTTTGCTATCTGTCAAAATACTAGAATTTCAGTTTTTCAGGAGAGCATCCTCAGTGGATAGTGGGTTTGCCTATATTACAATAAGCTTCCATTACTGATGGCAAAGAAAAAAATTAGTGTTTTCTGCCTTAAAAAAATAACAACCTAACATGAATTAATGGATATGTTAGTTAGTACTTATTTGTTTCCAGATTTTTAAAACAAATTTGATCTATTCTACAAAAACGTCCCTTAGCTCTTGGAGATTTTAAGTAGATTTGCAGGAATTCTTGAGTCACGTATATCATACTCCTCTTTGACCTTAAAAGCTATAGTAACTGCCAATTCACAGTCTTTCTTAAACAAAAATGTTTAAATTAACAGAGGTGGAGACAAGCTTAATCTGAAGGAAGAAGAGTGGAAGTCATATGATTACACTGCAAAGTTGGAGCAGGAAGAAACACACTTTTCACTAACCAACACTAATTTGGTGTGAAGACCACAGGTTCTTTCACATCAGCAATATGGTGTGCCAGATTTTACTACTTCCATATAATTTATTTTAGTAATTTTTCACAACATCCAGCCTGGACCTGGGTTTAGGTATAGGAATTTGAGCAGATTTTTGCTCTCCACTTGTCTTTTAATAAATTGCCATCCAAATATTTTCTCATAAACCTATGCAGTTTTTAAAAATACAATTAAAACAAAACATTCTGTCCAACAAAGGAAGGCTGGAGATGGACTGTTTGCAAAGGCCTGTAGTGATAGAACAAGGTTTTAAATTAGAGATGAGTTGATTTAGGTTCTTTACCGTGAGGGTAGTGGAAAAACGGAACAGGTTGCCCAGGGAGGTAGTTAAGGCATCATCCTTGGAGATCACTAAATCACAGCCATGGTTTAAAAGGACCTCTGAGACCATCAACTGTACACACACAAAAAAACCCCAACACAGCCAACCAACCAACCAAAAAACCCCAAAACAAAACCCCCTACAATGTCAGCCACTGGAACATGCCCTGCAGTGCCACTTCTACACTAAATACCTCCAGGGATGGTGACTCAACCATCTCCCTGGCCAGGTTGTTCCAGTGTCTGACCACTCTTTCAGTAAAGAAATTCTTCCTAATATCTGATTTAAACCTCTCCTGCCACAACTTCAAACCATTTCCTCTGATCCTGTCATTATCCACTTGGGAAAACACTCCTCCTTCCATGGAGCTGTAGAGGGCAATGAGGTCTCCCCTCAGCCGCCTCTTCTTCCAACTAAACATGCCCAGTAGCTCCTTTTATGACTTGTTCTCTAGGTCCCTCACCAGCTTGGTGACTCTCTGGACACGTTCCAGCATCTGAAAGTCCTTCTTGTAGTAAGGGGGCCAGAACAGAACACAGTATTTGAGGTAAGGCCTCACCAGTGCAGAGTACAGAGGCATGATCAATTCTCTACTCCTGGTGGCCATGCTATTCCTGATTCAAGATATTCAAGGTGAAGCTTGACAAAGCTCTGAGAAACTTGATCTGGCTGAGTATGTCCCTGCTTACTGCAGGGGGTTGGACTAGATGGCCTCTAGAGGTCCTTTCCAACTCAAAGTATTCTATTCTAAAGTATTCAATTCAAAGTATTTCTATTCTAAAGTACTTAATAGCCTTAACATTCAATAGAATTTGTCCTCCACAGATATCAACTACTTCCTATCAAACTCAATTACAGCTGATGTGAAGAAACTTCTTCCTCCAGTTAAATACAAAAAGAAAAATCATATGTTCCCCAGAAGTCTGGGGTGTTTTTCCCCCTCCTCTCTACACAGCAAGTGTCGCAAACACTTTGGCCTCCCAAGTTTAGAGAAAAGAAACCCAGGCCATATACATGACCATTTATTTCTGTGCCTCTGTTAGCTTATTTCGGATTCAAATGAATCAGAAATAAGCTAAAAATATTGGTTATAATGGGGAGGAAAAAACACAACACAGTCTTTCATGTTTTAGCATTTCAGAGTAAGAGCCTGAAATAGTATTACACCCACACTCAAAAAATTGAAGATATGCAAAAATTCCCACGTGCAACTTTATTATCTATTATTGAAGTGGGAAAATGACAACATTGGCAAAATTTTGCCATTTTTGGTAATAAAGTAGGAAAGCAAATGAATTGGTTTCATCCCTGAATCTTCTAGTTGTCCTGGTTTAGGCCAGGATAAAGGTGATTTTCTGGTTTGTGCTTTTGCTTTTAGCTAAGTCTCTTGTAAGTAGTTGCACTTGCTGGGGTTAACAGCAAGTTTCTCAGACACTGTCTGCTTCTAGGACTGATAACACTCCATGTTTATAGTTACAGCTAGAAATTGTTATGCAGAGCCAAGGACACTGCTCAGCTCTCAGGAACATTTTGCTTTCCAGAAGGAGCAACGAGGTCCCACCTGAACCCCTCCTCTGGGGAGGACCGGACAAGATAGATGTCAGAATTGGCCAAACAGAGTATTCCATCCCATACACGTCATACTCGGTATAAATTTGAGGGATCAAAGGTCAACGCTCTCTTCCTTCCTGCCCTCCCTGCTTCCTTCGGTATCCTGAGAGGATTCCATCCGTCCCGGTGCCTGTGGTCCTGATCCGTGCCAGCCTGAATCTGTGTGTTCCTGCCCCCAGCTCCTGACTGCTGCCGACTCCAGGAGTCCAGCCTGGACTTTCCCAGGGCTGCCCTGCAGCCTCGGTGGTGACGTGAGAGTATTGGGGAAAGGGGGGAGGAACGTGGGATTATTTTTCCTGTATATTTGTATATTTGTATATATTTAGTAATTTTTCCTATTTTATCATTATTGTTTCATTAAAGTTCTGTAGTTTAGTTTCCAACCCATAAGTCTCTCTTCCTTATTCTCTCTCTCTTTCCTTTATCAGAGGAGAGAGAGAGATTAATATATAAATCTGTTTCTCGGTTTAAATCTGTTGTTTTGCCGGGCCAGGGTTAAACCGTGACACTAGTGAACAGCTGTGAAGGAGGAGGCAAACAGCAGCATCCTGAAGCCAAGCTCAAAAGATGAGCCATGGATTGAGAAAAGGTAAAAAGAGTGCCCAGCTCTCTTTGGGGTGATACAAAAAAGGCAAAACAAAGAAAAAAATGTGTCATTAATTCCGATGACACATCCTCATTGATGAGGATAGATTAAGACAAATAACATGAAGGCTTACCATAAAATTCAACAAAAGCTTCATGCTTTAATCTTTGGGAATCAAAATTGTCCTTTTTTTCCACTGATAAGCCTACTATAACCAGTGATTATCTTCAACTATACCTCCAGCTACTTCCTTGCTTCCTGTCTCCTCTAGTCCATTTTGACTAATACTCAACTAACCAGACAAAACAACTTCTAATTATTGCAGAGAAAATTAAGGGTAAATGAAAACAGAAGATTATTTTTTAACTCTCTAGTTTTTCTTTACTTACCAAGGGACATTTGGTCAGAAGGTAATAGATTCTAAAAAGAGTGCACTATGAAATACTTC
The DNA here is from genome assembly GCA_023637945.1 of Phaethornis superciliosus. NCBI lineage: Eukaryota > Metazoa > Chordata > Aves > Apodiformes > Trochilidae > Phaethornis > Phaethornis superciliosus. The sequence goes on from JAJQWJ010000001.1 coordinate 14,669,450, forward strand.
TGAAGGGCATGTAAAAAACATGTTTCCTGAGAAAGTGTACAGCAGTAGTGAACAATAGGTGAGAAGTAATATGTGGAGTAATGCAGTTTTAGTGGGTCTTTTTATACTTCGTGTCTCTATATTTGGGAAATAATGCATTCCAGAAATCTTCTCTTTTGAGAAAATAAGCACCTCTGCTTTGCTTTCTACATGCTCATTTCACCTGCAGGTCTGTGGTACAGCAATTAAATTAGTTCTCAAACTTAGGACCCCCTGCCTACAGCAGCTAAGAAACAGTATTTTTCTCCTACGTACAATGGGCTTCAAAGATTCTTACCAAACATCAGATAAATGCTAAGGGAAAAGGATTTGCCATCTTTTCCTCTTCAAGCCATAGAGAATGACTGGCAGATTAGTCCCTTGACAGGAATACTTCTCAATGATCAATAGCATTAATTTTCATAGGATTTCACCTTACTCTTGCTCCAGATTGCTTGAAAGGGCATATTTCACTCTGCCAGTTCTCTGACGTTTATGTATCTGGATTGTGGTACTGACCGTGGCACATCTCTTGAGGATAAAATACTCTAGATGAAATAATGTCAAGTTGCAGAGGTCAGATACAGTGATCTAATGGTCTCTCCTGACTTGGATCTATTTCACTGTCATATAATAAACTGATCCATTTCAATTGCTCTATTAGTATTGATGGTCAGAATTTAAGTGCAAAAAAACCCCAAAAGGAACACGAAACAGTTTTTGTTAAGGAAGAAATTATCTCAGAGATTACCTAAGACTATTTCTCTAAAGTTGGATCTAGCATTTAGTAGACAGAGTATTTTCAGACTGTCTCAATTATTTCTGGCATATTCCTAGAAAGGAAGCCATACAAAAAAGTCAGCAGTGGTTGAACTGACTTAAACTAACCCACTTAACAGTATGGCTAACCACAGCCCATTAAAAGGTTAGCCACTGAAAAGCTCTTTTGTACAGTCAGAGCTTCTGGGGTTTTTTTTGGTTTGGTTTTTGGGGGTTTTTTGGGTGGAAGTATGTGGGATATTTACAATCCTCTAACAAATAACAAGAAATAATAAACATTTGGTTAGGAGTTCTGACTCCAGCATCAGTTGGTCTAGTATCAGACCAACTGAGACAAGTTCTGAATGTATTTAAAACACAAAGTTTACTGAAAAGCAGCTATCAACAATTATTTAACACCAAAAATGCAGTCTCAAGCATGGAATACATTCAGTCAGCAGCCTGTGAGAGAGTCCAGACAGGATAAAAAGGTACAACATAAATACAATATAGAAACAAATCTATCAGCTTTTTACCACCCCACAGCAAGCTATCTTGTAACATTCTATACAGAAGCACTTAAGTAGCTTTAAACCAAAGAAACAACTACATACAGTTTAACTTGTCAAGCTAAAGGCTTCTCAGTTACACAAACACTACACCCCTCTAAACTCTGGCAGTCGATAACACTGCGATTACCTTTAATCACTCACTGCTTCCTGGCCATCTCAGGTACACTTCTGACCCTCCTGATAGATTCTGGATGCAGATTTTGATTTACAAATGGTTATCTCTCCTACAAGCCTTCTATTTATTGATTAAGACCAAAGACAAAAAATGTATGTAACCCTTCAGTTACTCAGAACAGCCAGAGAAGCAGTGGCTCCATTGTTCACAATAAAATGATGTTTGCTTCTTAAATGAACAGTTGTCAGTTACAGAGGTTTTAAATATTTTGCTCCTCTGATTCTTAGTATCCTTCCAGACACTGGAACTAACGTTAAGGTTCTAGAATATCAGCTCATTTATCATCAATCTGAACAAAAAATTGCTGATTATATTTATTTAGGCTTACTTTCTTTTCTGAATTAAATCCTGTATCAAAAGCCTCTTCCCTGGAGAGGGATCTGTTAGCAAAATATATTAAGTAGTCTTTGTGTAAGTAGTCTTAAGTCTTTGTGTTCGCCCCCACAATTTAAAAAGGAGTGTCACAGAAAAAGAAAAACAGAAAAAGGTTTTAACTTTAAGAGCTGACATGCACATTCTGCATTGTATTCCAAAAATGTAACATTCTAAAATGACAGACTAAAGTTCCTTTTTTTTAATTTTTGCAGCAGGGGAGGGGGGGTGGGAAGGGAGGGGAAACTTAAGATAAACTATGGCAAGAATTGCTATGAACTGCTGTAGCTAAAGAAAAAAAAATCCTCCACTTTCCTTCCTTACTTGTCCTGTTTCTCTAGGGAGGTTATGAATCCTTGTTCAGTCTCCTTGTTTGCTGACAGAGCACATAAGGCAGAACTGCAGAAATTACTGTTTCTTATTGATCATTTGAACTTTGCTTGTTGAATCATTACATCAGGGAAAATGCTTGTGTCTGTCTACATACACAAATCTCAAGGATAATACAATATTCTTTAACCTTTTAAGGGATCAAAGGATGATTTGATAATGTAAGAATAAATCCTAAAATACACTGGCTTCTCCTCCAGGTGCCAGGTTTGCAAGGTCCTATGAAGCAGTAGCTCTAATACTGATGTAGCATGATAAACTATACTAAATAAGCTATCATCTTTTATGCTGCAGTGGTAATAGTGACTGAACAATTGTACTGAAGAATCTTGGTTTGGCTCAAGCATCAGTACAGTTCTGAATTTCATCTGTGGACATTAAGATGACTCTCCGAGGAGATGTAATTTAAATATGGATTTCTATCCCAGAACATAAAATCTTTTTCATAAGGAAAAACTGAAAACATTATTTTTAATGCTCAACCCTGTTTCTGCTGTATGTTTTAATTCTAATTATTGCATTTAAAAGACCTCAAGAGGGTATAAAAAACAACCGGACCTCAAACCAAAAAATCTATGATTTGCATTAGTTCAGAGTCAGATCTGTCCTCTTACATGTCTACATACAAAAGGAATACTTTTTTTCCTACATTTCATTTAGTGTCAGATAGACTATCCTAACAAAAACAATCACCAAACTGTACATTTAGCATATAGATTCTTAAATATTGCAGAAATTTCTGACTTCACATCTCCAAATTGTTGGTTTCAAGCCTAGGTTGGCCCTACACAAATGTTCTCATAATTTCTCACAACACCTTTGAACTTTGTGGAATTGTTCTGAGACCTAATATAATATTCCTTTTACAAAAACTCTAGATCAGAAAGCTTACATAATTTGGGGGGCATAAATATTTACTTGGGTCATCTGCAACAGATTATGTGCAGGTGTTTTTCACTACCTTTTCAAGCAAAAACAAGAGAGGCAAAAGATTTTGTAATAAAAGGGTATGTCCTTTTCAGGGACTTGTATCAATATCAACTCAAATAGATAGGATCAAGTTCCAGTTAATTCCTAAAAGGGAAATGTTTGGGCTAATAATAGCTATTTCCTGTGACAATGTCATTTGGGTAAGCAGTTTGACATCTCTTATGTCATATACAAGAACACAGCTGAGGTTAAATGGCAGCACTCAGCAGCTGAAGATCAATTTTATATATATGTATAAGTTAGAGTAACTTTTAATGCCTGTTATTAATGAGAAGATATTTGGTCAGAAGACATCTATTTGAAACTCAGGATTTCTCTGTTTATCTGGGCCCATTGCAATGGTTATTTATAAATGGGAAGGTAGGGCAGATAGCTACAATTAAATTCCTAATATTGAAGACTATAAAACAACTACTGCACTACTCATAAACTGTAATCTGCCCACTTAAGCAGTAGCCTAAAGTCACCATGCACTGACCTATTGATGACATGTATCCTAGCCAAGTCTCAACATCATGGGCATATTAAAGCATGACAAAGAGTTTTATTTTTTAAATAATGCCATTGTTAAAATATTGTTCTTGTATTTAATCAATTGTAGAGGCTAGTAAAGAAAAGTAATTCCTCTACATTAAAAATCCATAATTTTATTATAAAAGTCCAATTTCACATAAAAATCTGTTACTTTCCTCCAAAACATCAAGCTGTCATAAAAACGTGCTTTCATATTTTTGCAAAGGCCACCAATGCCTGTGAAACAGGTAATGAACATTGAAGTGCTGTTGAAGATATCCTTGTAAAAAGAAATAAATTGCAAAATATACAGCAATACATCCGTGTGAACAGCTCACCACAATAACACGGTTTTAATTTTTCAGTACTTTGCTATTTTCAGGAGAAAAAACACAATGGCATGTCCTGTTCCTAAATACAGGCATATGCAGTCAAATATTCTCATGAGGAAAGAAGCCACTAGCAGTTAACAATTTTTCTTCTAAAGTTTAATACCAAAATAGAGGTAATGCAATTTTTGTTATTGTCTTTTTGGAGTTTTCAAGCCTTACTTAGAAAGCAGAGGTATAGCAAGTAAGTATTAAACCAAGAGGACTTTATTTTGAAAGCTGACTGTAGAAATCATTAACTGAAGCTCCTCATGATGCAGAAGTGTTGTCAAGTCTCCACAACATATCAATGTTTTTACATTACCTTGAGCGGGATGGGGAGTAGATGACAGAGGAGATGCTTCTTAACAACATCTTTAATAGTTTTAACAGTTCCCTCAACTGGTAGGACTATTAATCTTTGGTTTCATCTTGGATTTGTGCTTATGACAAACTCCATGAATGTGCTGCTGCTTTATCATACCTTTAGATAACTGCTGGAAGAAAAACTTTAACCTCAATTATTTCTAGCACATTTCCCCGTGTAACACGCACAAATTATGTAGGGACATACACAGTCTCTAAAAATACGGAGTTTCAATTAGCAGGAAAGCAGTTTTCTAAAATAGCTTAAGAGTCACAGCTGTAAGCAGAGATAAATTTTGCAGTCATAAGCTCAAGAACAGGACAATTTTGGTGCAACGGTTTCAAAATCAAAGACTCAAACTTCTCTGAAAAACAAACATATAAAAAAAATTAAACTGAAAGCCCAAAGAAAACACCCCTTTTTGTAAGGACTATGGAGAAGGATCCATTAACAAATTTTGACCTGCTTGAGTAGACAGACAGAAAAAAGTAGAAAAATAAGTAAATACTACTTCAACAATTCTGGGTACAAAGCTTCTGATAAGAAGATGAGAATTGTCACATAGCAACTGCTCACTCAATCTACTACCCAGCCTTCAAAGTGATGCCTCCCAGAAAACAAAAACAGAAAAGCTATAATGAGTCACAGCTTCATCCCACATGGTAAAGTGAAGCTCTCTTAGAATGCGCACATTTCCAAATCCAGTTTAACAGCTGGTCAGAAACTGTCTCCAGATACGTGAATTTTTTAAAAAAAAGTTTCAGCATAGACAATGTTAATTACATTTTATCATCAGAAAACCAGCTACAGAAGATCACAAAAATGTCTCTTTCCACTTCTCAAACACATGTGCCCAGCTACCTGCAGAAGTAAAATTTAAGAATGCATAGAACAATATGCCTACTGACTAGCATGCTAGCTAGGTGATGCTGACTAGCTAGCTGATCCAGGCTTTTCATAAACATTTTAATTTATTACAGAAGAAATCCACTAAACATGTGTAACCCACCCTAGAAAATGTAACTTAGTTTCAGCATTGTCAACAATTTATTTTCTTAAATCCATCTGATTTATAGGAGATCTATGTAAATAAGTTTTAATTCTGATATTAAAATAACAGTCAGCAGCGGGGGCTGAAGAAGGGAGCTCACTGATTCATTGTTCTCCATGAATGATACAGGTTGTAAATGTTTTCATTACCCAAGTTGTAGTACTTTAAGAACACAGTTTACATTTAGTGATTGCAAGCTTATTAATTACAGTACGCTCCACTAACTGCGTCCAGAAAGTAACTTAATTACTTACCTACTTGAGCAAATTCCCAGAAACCTTATGTGAAATCCAAACAAGGCATTAAGGAATTTAAAATCTCTCATATAACAAAGTCTCATATAACACTAGAGTTATTCTGAAATTAGCATCCCATACATTACATTTCTGTTCTTCAAAAGTGGACTATCAAACAGCACTGTAACATTAAATATCCTTTTTACTACTAAGTAATAACTTATTTACATTTGACTGCACAGTTAAATTACCTTTCAATATGCACAAGGAAATTTTAATATGGTGCTAAATAATAGCCAAATGACTTTGTCAGAAACAACTCATGCCAAACCAAAGTAATTTATTTCTGTGACAGAGTAACATACCTCTGAATGGGAGATATAGTATGTTTTCATTTGAAACAAAACTGACACTCTTTTTTAAGTGACTTTCTTTTAAAGGAACATGAAGAGACCAAGAAAACATGGCCTAGATTGAACTGCGATAAGACTGGCATAAAAAATAGGGTGAGGTAACTCTACTTGTGATTCACTTCAAAACTGCTAGGGTGTGACACTCAAACACTTAAGTCTCCCACAGTCTGCCCTAACTATGGAAGGAAAATGGAAAATGGATTCTGAACTCGAAATTGAAACAAAAATCAGCTTTGTCAGACCTTCTCTAAGTACTCAGAGCCAAGGTAAAAACCTTCCATGCATATGAAAGATTCAGAGCGATTGCTGAAAGAGATCCTTAAATAAAACAGCTTTAGGAAAAATACTGGAATTTCAATTTGTCATCCATTATTAAAATTCAGGTGTTATTCCCCTAGTATTTTCCCTTGTTTGATTGACACAAAAACTGTCAACTTAACTGCCATGAAATATAAATAAGGCCACAATGAATTACAGAAAACACAGATGCAAGCATCCCTTATAGAAGTCAGAATTTGAAAAACATGATAGTATTTTAGAATGCTTAGTACTTTTACCTGGACCACACTGTACACTTACTAGTATAATTTTTGAGAAAAAAAAAAAAAAGGATTAATCACATGTTCATAAAAATGTACACAGATGCAATGAAAACAGTTTTTACTATTTTAGTCTGCAAGAGAAATTATACCTACCTAGATTTATTTGTCAAGATGTAAGATTAATTTCCACTGCATATTCAACTATCAAGTCATAATGTGTGAGGTACTACCATTGTAGGGAAAAAGACTTCATTCATAGAATAAAAAACTAATCTAAGATCCAAGTTTTAGTTAAAGCCAACAACCTAACATCTTCTAAGATTTCTTATAACTTGTTTTAGAAGTCAGGAAAAAAAATTCTGAACAGGAGTAAAAGCTGTGCTAAAACTTTTCTTCTCAGAAGAGAAAATCCCAAAGTTGTTCTATAAAATTTTAAGATTTCTAAACTGAATAGAGGACATAAACTAAAAATACAGACCTGATTATTAAAAAAAATTGAATTTTAAAATAATATGCATGAGATCAATTTTCAGATGTTCACTGGCCAGAGCATTATATCAATGACCCACTATGGCTTTTGCAGTAATTTTTTCAGTTCAGCCACCTAAGAGCAATGACTACTTTATTTACATGGCTATACAATTTCTTGCAAAATTCAATACTGGTTAGTCCAATAAAAGTTAACTAGTTATTAAAATACCCTGCTTTAAAAACATAGTTTGCAGCTCACAGTAATTATTTTTCTTCACACCTTGCAGTTCACTATCAAGTCTGTGTCCAGCACTACACAAGACAGACTACATGAGCAGGAGGGTTCCTAGCTCACTGTAGAAGTCTATGAATTCATTAATTTTATGATTCCTTTAAAATCTGCACAGAAGCAACCTAAACTCAACACAGTGATTCTTTCTCACTGTGTCATACATCAGAATCCTGTCAAAGGGTCTCCATGAAGAATGCTAATTGCTATTAATGAGAAAAATATCCTTGACCAGGAAGCAGGTTAAGTTTAATTCTAAGGTGTGGTGAAAGTGCTGATGCTAAATTAAGGAGAGTGAATTTTCCAGATGTGGAGGAAAATGGCTTGTAGCAACACAGAATCTGAAAAAGTTTTCAGTTTGTGGAAAACTTGCTTGAGTTTAAGAGGATTTTGAAACTCACGTTTCTAGTTCACAGTTTAAAAGGGGATAAAACAAGACAGAAAAAAGATCTGCACCAAAAAGCAACTGCGTAACATTAATGTTGTATCAAAATTTTGTACTGAGTGACATATATGTGTTCAGGAACTAGACAGGTATTCAATATGCACTACCCATAAAAGCAGTAAAAATAATAATAACAAAATACAGCCCTAGATCTGAATTCAGGAAAATCCTTAATCTAAAATTCATAACAAAGAACTAGGTGATTCATGTTTTCCTCAGATAAGTTGATGCTTTCATCCCAATACCTGCAAGGACAGCAACATTAAGCAGTAACAGCCTAATGTTCTACAATACTGATGTACTAAAAGACAATTAAATTATTTTAGACAACAAAACCAACAGGATTTTAGAACATGTCTCCATGGAAGAGTAAAACCTGCCGTGCAGGAGAACATATGGCACCTTCCCATCCTCCATGCTGGATACTCCTACTCTGCCACACATTCCTCCCCAAATGCATATACAAATAATCTTTGCTCACATACAGTGCTGGAGGAGGGAGGGAAAGACTTAGTGCAGTTCATCTCCCAGGTTCCTTTTTTCCTCACTCCTGGAAGGAGAGCTGCACAAAAACCAAGCACTATGTGACCGCTGGAGAGGGAATACGAATCAGCACCCAACAACCATTCTTACCTCCATGCTTTATGACTGAAGAGAGCAGACTTAAAATACCAACCCACTGCCCATCTAGCTTGCAGCACAGGCACACACGTCCATGCTTACATTCCTTAAGACTAACAGAGGCAGTAACATACATGCTTAGCATGGTTCAGCAACCAGAGCACAAAGGATGAATTTCAGCTTGAATTAATTTTGGCTAGATTAAAGAAAACACTATCATGGCCAGCTTTGCTATTATTTTATCTCTGTTACACAGTAGAAATGCTCCCTTAACTGTGGAATTCTATAAGGTATGCTCAGGGACCTCCCAAGTAGTTCTATTTTCCCAAAAATATTCACCAAGGAATTCATCACTCCCTGTTGAGTTATAAAGGTTTTCACTCTCTAAAGTACACTACATACAGGACAAGATTACACCTCTGAAAATTAATCAGGTGAATCTGCAAAAAACTGCAAATTTGAATCTCCAGCAGGAGATCTCTAAAGAAGTTACTTGGCTTGCCTTTCCTCTCTACCTCCCTACCTGCCAGAAATGCTGGACCTGCCTCAGAATTTAAGTTAGTGATTATTCATAATGCGAAAAGATACACCACACCTTGTTAAAGAGCTTGTAAAAGAGTTGCTATCAAAATTCTACAATGTCCATTTGAGTCTAGTTGAGGAATTTGATCATATTATTTAAATGGGTCAAATGTAGAAAGTGGGTCAACTTCATCAGTTTAATAAAATACAGATAAGCAGTTATGAAAACTAGAAAACTGAGGAGCAAAAACAATGCCTCTCTTTTTGTGCTGCTTCTATAACACAAACGGGCATTTTATGCTGTTTGTTGCAGCTGTCTTGTTCAATTTAGACTAGCAAACATAAAGCAGCACCTTGTTGAAAGAAAAACAGCAAAGGAAAAAAATGACTGTTCAGACAGTGATGGATTCTCTAGAAAAGGCAATAAAAGAGGCCATGGCACAAAATGTTTGTGGAAAATCAGACACTGTTTTAAGTTAATAAAAGCCTAATCACTTAAGGAATAAAGGACAGTTGTAATAATATTGTTTACTTAAGTGAATTATAACTCTTGCCGAATAATTTTAAGATATTACAGAAAAAGGCAATGATTCCCACCCAGGTATTAGAAATTCAGCCAAAAACATTACTAAACACTTTCATTGCCATGTGCATCGCATTAATATTACATTAATTATTGAAGACTGATTAAATATGCATGTGTCTATCCAAGCAGGTTTTTCCTCAAAAAGGATTCTCCTCCTTTCTGCTGTTTTCAATATTTTCTTAAAGTTAGTGCTTTCTAGACTATGCTTTGTATTAACTAATTATGAATTCCTTACACCACACTGTACTATCTGCCACTGAGGGAAGTGAAAAGGGAAAGCTGCTTCATGCTTCATTTGCCACTGACAACATCTGACTGGGGCTGTCTGCTTTGCAGTTTGGGGAAAATGAGTCTGTGGAACATGTGTCCAGCAGATGTACAATTAAAGATCAAGAGCACTAGCAGATGATTGTATGAGGAGCAGCTAAAGGCACTGGGTCTGTTCAGCCTGGAGGAGACTGAGGGGGGACCTCACTGCAGCTTACTGCTTCTTCACTAGGGAAGGAGGAGGCGCAGGCACTCACCTCTTCTCTCTGGTGACCAACGATAGGAAGATGTGCTTGGGAAGTTCAGGTTAGATACTAGGAAAAAGTTTTTCACCCCGAGGGCAGTTAGCAGTGGAACAGGCTTCCCAGGGAAGCAGTTATGGCACCAAGCCTGCCTGAGTTCAAGAAGTGTTTGGATGATGCTCTCAGGCACATAGTATGATTCTTGGGGTGCCCCACACAGGGACAGGAGTTGGACTTGATCATCCTGATGGGTCCCTTCCACACTCATCAGATTCTATGATTTTATGATCAACAAGGCACACCTCTCTCTTGTCCAAGACACCTGAAGTCCAAGAGCAACAGCTCCTTTGGTGGGGTACAGAGGACACACAGAAAAGGGGGCAGCAGCTCTTGGTTATGCTGTGCTTGCCTGAGCCATGGGGTGACCTGCAGGAGCATTTCAGACCCAGATCCAGGGCTCTGACATGGCAGGTGGCAGGTTCAGCTAAGGTGACAGTTTGGAAATCAGTAGAGGTAAGACAGCAAAACAGCCAGTGTGAGGGGACTTCTTAATTTGGATTCAACGTAACCTGTTAAGACAGAGATTTCAAACACCTAATAAACAAGTACTACTACAGCTAGTGTGTTTCCTTGCCTGTTCTTGGGTTATCACCTTTACAACAGCTGCCTATATAAGGTCAAAGAAGGGCACACATGATATATTCCACTAAAGTTTTGCTGATCTGTTCTGTCTGGCTAAATGGAGTTGTGTTGTACAAATGGTTCTGATGAGAAAATACACTTACACAGCATAATGCAATGAAATAAAGCAATGGCTGAAGGTGAAATTAATTTAAAGAGGCATTAACATATGGGAATAATTAATGGTTTCTCTTGTCCTATGGTTTTCAAAATATCTTTTGCACCTGTATAACAAAACACAGAGCTACACCTGAAGAATTATATAGAGATACACCTTAAATTATTTTATTGTTATTGTTGTTGATACTCCTGCTACTAACAAATTTTTCATATGTGTTATGCCAATATTCTACCCTTCTTTTTTAATGCACATTTTTAGCCCTTACATGCAGAGGTTGCAAGCTTCAAAATAAAAGTGAACCATATTGAAGCCAGACATTCATTTTAGCTATTCCAAGATTCAAAACATTCTATCATCTGTTCCTATGGAAACTGAAAGGATATTCTAGGTTATATCAGTATCAGCCGATTATGTTGCAGCGAAATCTGTGGTTTATTTTAATCCATAGTTCAGAGGTATACATTCATGCTTAGTGTTTAGCTTGGTGATTTTGAATTACTAAAGCACAGTTAACACTTCAGTTCCATTAGATCAGACTTCCAAATAAAATGAACTCTTTTTAGAACAAAATAGTAAAGAGAAAATTTAGTGAGGTTGGGTTAATCCTCATAAAGTTTACCATTCAGATATATGATATAACTAATGCATACTTGAAACACTTGTTTTTATTGTTAGATGGGCCATAAGTTGCTATAGCACATCTTCACAGAATAGATTAAGGAAGGAACAATTTTGATTCATTGAAAGCTCTTTCCATAGTGCCATGCACCAGATGGCCAGATGAAGGAATCTGATTTAGCAAGTTAACAAGATCACAAAAACAATAACCATAAAACTGATAACCATAAAATCAAATAATGAAACATAAGGATGCTCCTGTGACAAAGAAACTTAAAGTTTAGGATAGAATAAAACTTGCAAAGATAAATAAACACATAAAGTGAAAATTCTCTATATGAATACAGAACTATTGTAAAAGAAAAAAACAGTAACAGTAGAAGCTAGTAGGATTTTAATTAAACAGACTCAAATGCCACTTCGATCTTTTAAACAAAGCAAATATGACAGCTATAACATGTTCAAATAAGTCTTCTCTGTCTACATTAGATTTACAAAAAGCCATAAAACAGGTGGCTAACATGAATTTAAATATAAAGACTTGGATTTCACCCTCTGTCTTCACTAAGCAAAATTATATGATTTAATGTTAAATATAGCTACCACCCTCACCCCTAGCCAAAAGTAGCAAGCAGGTCCAAGTTTTCCCTTTTACAGGCAGTACTGTAGTCCTTTTACTCCACATTCAAGTAATTGACTTCAAACTGAATAATCAAAAATGCCTTCCATTTTTATTTCATATTGTAGTCAATCATTTTATTATGAAATAGCTGTCTCTGTCTAGTTTCCATCAGGATCTCCTCCTGGGAATCAAGATTACAGAATAATATGGAAGCATAACAACTCCTGCCTAAACTTTACTATATTTGTTAAATTTTTTGAAAGTGATGAGGTTAAATTCCAACTTCTAGCTCTCAAAATATAAATTAATGTCAGGAAAGAAAAAAGAAAAATTCAATGACTATAAACATATACTTAAGGTAGCATTCTAACTCCAGGTTTTCCAGAGGTATTATGTGGGTTCACTATGTACATGTACATTCAGTATATGGATAAAAAGATAACTGGTTGTGTGAGAAATATGAGGGGCTCTTTTCTTATGTTTCTACTTTATTATTATAATGATAATCTTGTAATTATGTCTACCTATGCAGTTATGCACATCTAAATAACAGCAACCAATTCCACTGACATTCTGAAGTACATATTTTTCAATGGTATGATAAACTATGATAGCTAATAGGTAAAAGTAGAAAGAGGCAGGCAAAAACATCTGGAAGTTAAAATTTTTCTATTGACTATTGCAGTCGGTTGCCCACCAGCAGGAGCAGTGTAACATATCCTAAGACAAATGAAGGAAAGATAAACATTATGAAGCACAACCCTGGGGCACATGAAGTGTCATTCTCCTAAGCCATTAGCCTTTGTTCTACAGTCAAGCACTTCTCCACGGAGCTGACAATTTTAGGCAGTGTATCCATGCACTTGCACAGACCATTTTACTACAAAGCGTTCAAATCTGAAGTTGTCACTAAACTAGCAAAAACTAGTGTATTTTGGTTTAAACTGAAGTGTGAAAATGTCATAAACTAATCTAGAAAAAGGGGATGTTTCAGTGAAACATATACTCTTGCTAAGGTATGCAAGACTGAAAAATAGAAACTCAAGATCACAGGACCTTGCCCAGACAGTGGTGCCTCAAGGCCCCTGCACATCTTTGGCAGTAACACTCAGAAGTAACTCCAGAACACATTATCATATTTTTGCAAGATTCACCAGAAAAGTGAAAAAGGGAGCCCAATGCCAAACATTCTTACTATCTAGACATCTCCACGTGCATTTCTGTCATTGGAAAATGCTGCCAAAGGATAATAAAGAGCATGTATCAAGATCTGTGAGAGTACATTAAACACTGCCCTCTGAAGGATTAAAGATTAACTTTGCCAGTCTTGCTGTAACACTGCAAGACATAAACCCTCATCTCACAGGACTCTGAAATGAAATAAATTATAAAACTTCTTAATCACCATAACTGGACAAATGTTCTTTATGTGCATACCTTCCCCCTTCCAATCCCTTGGGAATAACAAGGAATATCTTTTCTGTGAGATTTTTGACACGAGATTAAATGCCAGTCTATTAAAGATTTCAGATTAATTTCAACAGTCTTGCCATAGCACTGCACAATGTCTCCAACTGTGTTCTGAGCTGCATCAAAAGAAATGTGACAAGCAGGTGGAGGGAGGGAGAAGATTCTTCTCCTCTGCTCTGGTGAGTCCCCACCTGGAGCACTGTGTCCATCTCTGTATCTCCCAGCGCAGGAAGGACATAATGCTGTCAGAGTCAGTCTGGAGGAGGGCCACAAAGATGCTCACAGGGCTGAAACACCTCTCCTGTGAAGACAGGCTAAAAGAGTTGAGGCTGTTCAGCCTGGAGAAGAGAAGGGTCCAGGGAAACCTTATAGCAGCCTTCCAGTAGCTGAAGGGGGCCTCCAGAAAAGCTGGGGAGGGACTGTTTGCAAGGGCATAGACTGATAGAACAATGGGTACTGCACATACACTGGAAAAGAGTAGATTTGGGTAACACATTAGGAAGAAATTATTTAATGTAAAGGTGCTAAGACAATACACTGGAAGAGGCTGCCCAGAGAATCTGTGGATGCTCCCTCCCTGGAGGTGTTCAAGGCCAGGCTAGATGGGACTTTGAGCAACCCGGTCTACTGGGACCATGTTGGAAGGGACCTTTACAGATCAGCAACTCCAACTCCCCTGCTGTGGGCAGGGACACCTCTCAACTAGACAAGGTTGCTCAAAGCCTCATCCAACCTGGCCTTGAACACCTCCAGGGAGGGAGCATCCACAGATTCTCTGGGCAATTTGTTCCAGAGTCACATCACACTCGTAGATGCCCTAGTCCTCACTATCTACATCCCCAGCTAATTACTAAAATTTGTATGAGTGAAATCAAAACTAAGAAACACTGTTTCCTTAACCCATTTTACACATATAAGTACAGACATGCAAAAGTCCATCCTTCTTGCACAGAGACCCAGAACTGTTGCTAAAGCAGTCAACTTTGCTCAAAACTGGGGTTACCTCCTCAGAGGAGTGAAGTTGGAGGAGACGGAAATACCCCTCTTTTCTGCACACACATGGCATGGCTTCTAATGCTACCCTTCTTATGGGTATGACAATATAAAGTAAATATAAAGTAAATAGGTAAGTAAATAGTAAAATAAAAGTAAAAAGGGTCTGAAGCATGAGCTAAGCTGCAGAGAAAGTACAAGCAGCAACAACACTGTGCCTGGTGAAACTGCTGTGCCTAGAATTGCGCTATGCTAATCTAATAAAGTTTCTCATTTCAAGCAATTTCTTATTAATCAGACCTGCTTTGCTGCTGTTGAGTCAAGGGGTGAAGTGGTGTCAAGAGCAAAACTTGATTCCTCTGCTTATAGTTAATCCTGTGAGCAAAAGAAATGCTGGGGATACTTCAGACAGATATATACCTCTTTTTTTCCTTTTAAAGAAGAAAACGTTGCTGTCTCTTCTCTTAGGATGGTGACTTTAACAAAGTTCTTAATATATCTCTGTTAAAGGAGTCTCTCCTGATTTCTTTACTATATGCCATTAACATGCTTACAGTGTGAAGGAAAGTTCCAAGGAATTCAGGACTAAACAGTAGGGATAGAATCCATTTTCTGTTCTGCAGGACACTAAAGAGCATCACTCTACACTACCTACACAGAGTTTAACAAAGCATGACAATGAATGACAATTCACACAAAAAGCATGACAATAGAAATCCTGCTCATAGGGACCGTTAGCCCTGCTTGATCAGCTTTGATATTATTTGTATTATTTTTGTCAACAAGAGTCAAGAATGTTTACTGTTTCTATAAGGATCAGGAAGACAGGCATGGTTGGCAGGTCTAGGAAAGCCTGTTAAGTCTAGACATGCTGACACACTTCTAGTTTATATTCAGATGGTGTCTTTTAAAGATACCACCATGAACACGAACAAGCCTCTACTTCTGCAGTAGTTCACAGCTAATGCCAAACTTCTAAGGAATAGGGAAAGAGAATTCATTTCTTCCCGGAGACAAATGCTACAGTGATGGACACGCAATAAAAATGTGAATTACATTCCATAGAAAAAGGTACTGTATCATTTAGAGGCAAGTATCTGTTTTCATGTGCTACAACTGAAGGTTACTTGGAAAAAACTGGGCACCACTCATTAACAAGTGACATATTTTATTAAATAAATAATCAAAAAACAAAAATGGCTTCCTACCCAAAAAAAGCGAATATTTAAAAATGTTCAAAGGGGCAGTTTATACTTTTTAGCTCTGTTCTTTTTATCAGAGTTAGTTCTAAGACTTCTGCTCAAAAAGAGATACTTATAGTTGTGCTTAGGGGTTTTTTTACTTGTTTTTTATGTATTTTCACTTCCTGCTTCTTTTTCATGTATACACTGAGATACTCCAAAATGGTGATGTAAGCTTTCTGCTTAAGGCATTGTTGAAAAGTACTAAATGAAACACCAAAATTCAGCTCACTACAAAGTGCAACACAGTGCAAATGCAGCAGCCTACATAGTGATCTCATCTATTATTTACACAGCGGATCAAAACAAAGGTGAAAACTAAAATGTCAATTGTAAATATCAAATAACTGAAGAACCACCTGGACAAATACAGATGTACTATTCTCAAAGGTAGACTTGGATACCAGAATAGATACTAGCAGGAAAACAGCCCATCTGAGGAGTTCTATGGTACAAAACAGAAGAAAAGATTAAGATCCCATGTCCTTTACTGGAAATCTCAGAGGTTGAAAAGTATAAATGTAAACCAGCTTGTCAATAAAACACACAGCTACAAAATAAGAATCAAAGACATACTATCTGCTGTTTAAGAAGTCTAGATTTCTTGGGCAATGTCTGCACGTAAGTTTTCTAAAGCACACTATTTTTCCAACATTAAATCCACAAATCATGTCCATCAACAAACCTGTGAAGCATACCCTAACACCTCTTCATGAAAACATCCCCACTTCTGATATGACTAAGGACTAATAATATTCTTCAAAACAATCTTCTATTTGCTGGAAACTGGCCCCTGGCTAAAGCACGACAGGCATATACTTTAATAATCCCTTGATTACCTGAATACAGCCTGGAACACCTAATAAATCTGTCTATTTTTCAAGTGGAGTGGGATTGATTTCCCCAGGGTTTCTTTGTCTGTTCCATTTTAGTACTTAATATGAAGAGAGAATTATCAGAGAAGGTCAAATCTGACATGAAAAACTAGAAGGAGCACACACTGATGAAGACTTTTGCTATGTTTAAAATAAATGTCCACTTGCTTTTTCTTAGGCCCTCTCTTTGTTCAGTCTTTATTTAACATCTCATATACTTCACAGCTTGTAACAAGCCCAAACACAGCTTGGCAAAATGCTCTAACAGGCAGGATTTTCAGCATTTGAATAGTGATCATGTAAAAAATGCAGTGTTTTTTCTGCTGTTTTGCTATCAATAAATAGTTAAAGGTAAAAAGGTAAATAAAAGGTAAATAGTAAAGGCAAAAAATTTACCACAATCACAACTTCTTACTGGAGAAAATGATTGTCATTAGGAGTTCTAAGTAAAAGCTTAAGACACACCAATGATTTAAACACTCAGTTATCTAACCAAGCCAATTTAATGAAGAGATTTTTCTTTCTATATATGTTCTTTTCATGTCAACCTTTACCAACTTTTACCAATGCTATGCTGGACTTACTGGTAAATTTAACTATTGGTAACAAACAGCATAAAAATGTCTTGATCCAGTGCTCTTTGTTCTCTAATTTAAACCCCAAATTTAATAGGAACTTGCACTAGATTTTTCCTCTTATTGTAACAAGGGGGATTTAAAATACTTTTTTTTTAAAGAATACTAAAAAGTATAGACAAAGGAACATAAATTTTTAAAAAGTCAAGAAGACAGCACTAAGGATACTAGAGATAGTTAAATAGACATAACCAGGTTATTAAAAATGTAGATAATTATATTTAGTATGGGTGAATGTAATTATGTATATTCATTTTGATATTCTGTACAGTGAATATTTACATCAATGTTTAAAATGCCTCCTGTTTTTTTAACAGGAAAACTTTCATAGCATTTCCATACACTACTGCACATATAAAATGTACGAATCTTGTTTTAAAAAATACATTTCCCAAATTTATGTATAAAGTTTGGCAATACTAGCCACATAGTATACTATGCTTAATGTGAAGTCCTATCAATTATCAAGCTTTTATCACAGTGTTTAGAGTTAAACTCTTCATATCAGCACTTGCTTTCTCCCAGCTTTCAGGGTCAGATCCTGCAAAATTTCAATAATGCAAATATCGTATAATGCCAGTTTTGTCAACTTCTTTGGAAATTTCATGTATGAGAATTTCTCATCTAATACCTTTTCATATTTAATCTCCATTAGGCAATGCTACACAAAACAAAGGAAATCAAGCTCAGAGTATTTTTACAATTCGTTTTTCAAAGGAAGAAGAAAGTCTTTTACCTGAGTCTCCACACCTTGCTCAAGCAACCTTTTAGCCTGATTTTCCACCTCAAGACGAGCTCTTGCAATAAAAAGCAGGTCATTTTCAATTACTTCTATTCCAGAGAGATCTATCCCTTGAGAAAGGTAATCTATAAAAGCAACAGAACATTGATAAGAATGACATAGGATAATAGAGTGAATTAAACATGCTAGAACATTGAGATGTTACTGTTAGTTCCAAGGGTCATTTTTGCATATGACACTTGAGAACAGAGTACATCAGTGTAATGTGATACACCAGAAGAACTGAAAATAGAAAGATCACTACTTAAGAAAACATGGATATTGAATACACTGAATTTAGGTCGATGCACTTCTCAAAAACCCAGACACTGCCAAAGAGATACAGAGCTGAAGAACTCCAGAATCTCGGTCTCAGGGCAGGAAGGGGCAAAAAGTCATATTGTCCCATATGATTAACCAGATAACTAAGCTTTTCAAACAGATGTTTGACTACACATAATTTGTCTAAGATCTGAAATCCCAGATATACTATAAGTTAATGGATTTAATTTATACTTTATAGATGTGACTTGCACTTCTAAATATTTGGGATCAAATGCATAAGAATGGCAAGAAAAGAAAGCAATGATTTTTTTTTCTTTTCTTTTTTCTTTTTTTTTTTTTTTTTCATTTTCAGAAACATCACCAAAAAATCATTATAATGGATACCACCATCAGTAGGGCATCTACAGATTACTGGGCTGTACTGGCAACTTCTGCAAGACAATCTATTCAAACTTCTGTCATTGGCTCTGTAGACCTGACCACATCACTTCATCATTCACTAACAGCCACCTCGCAGTGAGAGCACTCAGCACTCCAGCTGGTGGAAAACCCAATACCTCATCCCCCTTTGTCAAACAAGGTTTCAATCTGTGACAACCTTTCTCCCAGACACATTCTCTTTCCTTTAAGGACAGTGACACTGTAATATCTCCTTTTTGGACTACTTAGGCTTTTCACATTTGAGATATAAAACATAAGCCAGGGAGTAAAACTGAAGTTTTTACACTCCCTGAGGTCCCTGACCTCTACATTCCCTCCTGTTGGCTCTTTTCCTTGCACTCCTGACCTAACTAGTGACCTGCCTTTGCAAGAAGGGCTGGAGGATGCCTTTTCCCAGATGTCTTTGATTTGTTAGTGACAATGGAATGGCAGGAACTGTGTATTCAACTTCCTTCAGGTTATTTGAGATCTACAACTTACAGTGGGCTAGAACTCAATTCAAATATTATGCAATAAACTCTTAACTACTGTATATTTTGCAAATCAAACTGATTATGACCCTTGCTCTGAAATCCATGTTCCAGAAATACGGAAATCATGACCTGAGAACACCTGCTTTAGGCTCCTGCAAGAACAGCCATATCTCTCCACTTAAAAATATAATAAAGTACATGGGAACTGGATGATTAAATTTATAAAATAAACATTTCTGATCATGTGTGGGTTCCTTACATTAGATTCACTGAGAAAAGTAAAAGTAGTATAAAAAATTATAAACAGTATATTAAAAAAGTATAGCAGGTACCCAGTGAACCTGAGGAACCTTCAAAGGTAAACAACAATTTCCACCAACCCCAGCCCCCCTCTCCTTTTTTATCTGCCTAGATTTAAATAATCCCAGTTCCCCATGTTCTGGTAGCCAACAGCTTTACACTACTGACTATCTCCAAGATAACACAGGATTACTCTCATTTACACATTTTTCAGCTTTTTGCTCAATTAAGAAGGTCTTCCATTGCTTCTTGTGAAAGAACCAATAACACTAACAAAATAATGGCCAAGGCATTTTACTCAGTGTCAGACACTTCCTTCATAAGACAACATTCCACTATTTCCACTTGTAACAAGCCCACTATTACTTCCTAATAAAGTTATATTCCTTTTACATCTTCCCAGTAAGTTTATTAAGGCCCAGATTTAAGTTCCAACTAAGCTAATCAAACTTTTAAATTTTATCCCTTTGTTGCCTATTATTTTTGTTTATTCACAATAAATTAATCTAAGCCTCAGATTAATTTTATCAACCACATGTACACAACTGAACACAAGACTCCAAGTGAGACACTTCACAGCTATGCAGAGAAGACCCTTGTACCTGCAAATGAAAAACTCTGCATAAGAAACCAAAACAAAAGGTTTAGAGAAGTACTGCATAAGGCTTAGCAAGGTATAAAGGAAACCAATTCTCTCAACAGTACAGTATGTCAAATTGGTTTTAATCTACTAAGAATAGATCTGCAAATGCTTTTGTCTGTATGCATTTGTGTAAAAATGGATCAGAGAAGTCAAAGGAGAGCCCAGCAGCAGGACAGCCCACCTCATGCACCGGCTATTAATGAAGCCCTGCAGCAGCTTACAAAGGTGCTTTACCAAGCCCCTTACTGCCCTGCTAATTTTTGCTGTGACTAAGCTGCATAACTACAGTTGGACTGCTATATGAACCTACTAAAACTAATATTGAACTTACACTACTTCACTTACTAACTTCAATGAGCAAGTGCAGACTGGTCTTCTGAGCCCTTTCTCTCAGCTACACAGAAAAAAAGTGCAAAGAACTACCCACAGATTAAGTCTACTGCCACAGTAAACACTGAAGTATTTTCTTGACAACATGAGATTAAAAAAGGTGCAAGTATCATGAAAAGCTTACGTAGCCCACAAATTCAAGATCTGTTGTGGAGTTCACTTACATTATAAAATCATATTCCTCAACTCCAGGCTGCTTAAACAAAATAAAATTTGAATATGGTTCTGATCTCCTAAATCTGAAGAAAACTCTGGAAGAGAACTAGAAAACAGTGCTTCTTCCTTATGTATTCTGTCTCAAAATCTAAATTAAGCTACTTGAAGTGCTAAAAATCTAATCCTTCTGATGGTGTTAAGAAAGGAACAGAAAGACCATGCTGCTTTGGTTTCTCCAAATACCTCCATCTGTGCTTCAGACTGGCAGCTACCTCCTGTTAAACTGCCAAAATCTGCAGCTTCGTTCCAAATTTCCTGCAATCCTAGCACAATGATTTGGGACAATGTATTTCAGCAGGACTTGAAAACAGAGGGCCTTTTTGTGGGTTCACTAGCTAGACATCCCACTATGGATGTGCTTAGTTGTTATTCTAACCAGCAGGGAAGGCCTAGAAATCATATTATACTGTTTTCGGCAAGAAAAGTCATTTTCATACGGACAGCAGGTCCATGTCAGAAACACCTGAAAATGATTTCCTGTCATTTCTGTCTCAGAGCAGAGGCTGCAACAAAGACAGGATATGTGCCTTTTGATAGTTTTTATTGTATAAACAGACAATATAATATTAGAAATCTCTACACTTGATTATTCTTAAGAATGATGCTGCCATTGCAGACAGCACGATGAAACAGAGCAAAAGGGTGGCTGAGACAAGGGCAGCCAGATCACAGCCTGAACCACAGTGCATATAGGATCCAGTTTATTTAAAGTATTGCGGAGGAACTCACAGCCAATTTTAGATAATAAAGAAACTGTGTCCCATGAAATACAACAAAACTACTACCAGTTATTAACCCAGGGACCAGCAAACGTAGGATTTTGCTGCGGGCACTTATGAAATCATTATTCTGTTCCTTGCCATGAGCAGTCAGTCGATACCACTGTGGTCACAATCGGAGGTGAGGGTGACATGGGCTGTAAGGTACTTTTATCTCCTCAGGAATTAAGCAGACAAAATGCTTAATCTCACAGATAGCATAGACTCTGGGGACTGGGGCACAGTTTAAAACTTGTCAGCCTTCCTCCTTCAACCATAAAGCACTACAGTAAAACTATTTTTTTAAATAACAGATTTAGTGACTATAGCATTTATAACTGTTAGCTCTACCTTAACAGGTTTAAAAAGCACATAGATAACATGTTAATTTTGAGAAGACTTGTGCTTTAAACTAATTATGACTGACCTAAGCATCTTGTAACACCACATGCCAGGGCTGGATGCAGCCATGGCAGTCACTGCCCTCACACCAGCATGGCATGCAGCCCACTGCACCAGTCACTTCTGCTCAGTGGAGCTGGGGAGAAAATGAGAGAAGGGAACTGTAGTGCTAAAGCCATTCCTCTACCTCCATCCCTCTGATAATTCTACCTCTTTATATGGGTTCATAAAAACAAAGGCAAAGCTTTAACTCTGCCTTAGAATGTTCCCTTCTAACCATCACACCTGATTAAGCATGGAAAGCACAGCTGGAAATTGCTTTTTAAGGATTTAAAATACAGACTGCCTGCTGAATCCTCTTGAACAAAAATACTCTATGTGAAGGCAGAATACACTGAGCCCTAGGAACCTGTGACATTTATAATCTACCTAAGCCTAATAAAGTGTTAGAACTTCTTGTTTCTTAAAGAAAAAATATTTTTGTCTTTACAGCTCCATATTTTCTTGCTTTACTAAATCTGAACAGCTTTTCTAATCTACTGGCCGAGACACTGCTTAGAAATATGGATTTTAGACCAACATTTCCCAGATAGTTATGTAAGAGAAGTTTAATAGACAGAGATAAATACGATATGCACATAGTACATTAAGTAGAAAATACATACTTAAAGTAACATGGCTAGCTTTTCTTAAGCTAAGTGATTCAACACAGAATCACTATTGTATGAATTCATTTTTTGTGACAATATGTAATGAAGATAAGAGAAATTCTAAATTACACTCTCTGTAAGTATTAAAAGTTGTTTTGGAAAAAAGATAACTATGAAGCTAGCATCCCTATGAGCTCCACACAATCTGCATTATGCTCTCTATTTAGACTGAGTCGATTTTGTACTTCTGCTAGAAATGTAAGAATCAACAGAAGTCTACCAAGGACAGTCAGGTGCATTAACAAAGAGGAAATCAGGATATCCAATAACAAACCAATGTGATCAGACTGTATCACTCAAGGGGGTACTTGAGCCAAACAAGAAAACCTTCTGCACTCTGAGACGTCACCTAAATGACACTAGTAAAGAGGAGGAAAGAAGAAAAACAGAAGAGCTAAAATGGATTCCTCTGGAGCAAAAACCTAAGATGAACACAAGCACCACCCACAATGCATAGGTAGCAAGAACCCAATGACAAAATAAAGAGGTGTTTCATGAGAGAGGAGAGGGGTGGGAGGCATTTGAATTTTGAATATTTGAATCACAGATTTTATTTTTGCCTGTTTGAGGAAGGTTTGGGGCTTTTTCTTTTGCATGCGCTGTTTGTTTTATTTTGCTTCTGCAGCTTTAGTTGCAGAAAATGGTGCTATCTGTACCCTAAGGCTTTTATTTTTTCCATAATGAAGAAAAATTACAGTGTTGGAAGATCCCTCTTATTTAAATTCCAAAAAGTCAACAGGGACAAACAATACCCAAGAATTCTGCTGGGATTTAAGTATGCAGAAGATGAGATACTACTGGAACATGATTTACCAATAAATACTGTGCAAGACTGCCACACCGCAAACACTAGAGTGCATACAGCACATCATTTGTACTGAAAATTTCTCTAGTGGCAACTTAAGCATCATAAAAAATTGTCTGAAACTGTCCATTAGAAATAGCATATTAAAAATAAAGAATGTCAAGATGTACTAAAACTGCAATGATATTATTACTTTAGGCTGATGAGTGCAGCCTGCCCTGAACGGAACACTGTCTCATTTCCACCTCCATGATTTGAACCTGCTGTTATCTCCAGCCCAGTCTCCACATTTTAGCATTCATGAGAGCTTTTCCTTTTTTCAAGTTAGTTCTCATCTAAAGGCATTCTCTCATCTGACTCGAGGTGCAGATCAAAAGGAGAACACAGGAAGGGCTAAGAACCTACAGACAGGATACAACCTCCCCTCTCATGTTCGTGGAAGCTCACATGTGCATTGGTAGAAGATGTTCATGAAACTGAATCTAAACTGCTATTTGCAATATTTATGTCTGTTACACAAAATTACAAGGGACTGGACAGATACTGTAAACGCATGTAAAATCTTTCCTACAAGGGAGAAGTATTCAGTAACTACATTCAATTTCAGCTTTGAATGGGATTATTAAACTTTCAGTTTTTGGTTCTACAGCAGCACCTAAATACAATCACAAACCAAACAAAATTAGTGGATTTACATGTCAGAACTGCTGAGTGACCCATTTGAATTTTTTTCTATCTGCTCCTGAAGTCCTGAAAGTAATTTACTAATTCAAATGGGCCACAGATCTAAACCAGGATGAAAACATCCATGGTCCTAAAGGGAAATGTAAGTTACAGCACTAGCTACTGAAAAGGAAGGTTGAGATCCTGCTTACCTTGGTTGTATCTTAACCAACAACCTAGGATGCTGCTGGGCCTGAATATGTCAATTTGTTTGTTTTTATCAATGCAGGTAATAAAAAAGCTACAACCAGAGAACAGAGCCTGAAACCCCAATACCTCAGCAGAAACAAAATGCTCACTCTTTGGTGAAAGCAACCTAACATTTTATATATTAGACCTTTATTCTCCAAGTGGAATAGGCAAACACCCTAACTTAAAGAACAACAGTCTGCTTCTTGGAAGCACTTAGATTTTCCATGAGACTGATGCATAAAGCAGGTGGAGAATACAAACATCAGGCATGTTTGTAGGTCTTCAAAGTGGAAGTTGGTGCCTCCAAAGTGAACCTTTCTCCATGTTCTGTTTTAATAAGACTAATTCCTCACCTAAGCTGAAAAGACTGGTCCACACCCTGCACCAGGCACTGAACTACAAGCTGAAGCGAGGCTTATATTAAGACTTTAAATCAAGTGAAAGGGATCGCACTACAGTTACTATGAAACAGTATCTTACAGCTATCTTATACAACATGAGCTCTTCAGAAAGAAATGGTTATTCCTATAAAAACTGCTGAGATTATGGCGTCTTGTAAAGTGCTCAAAATAAGAACATCATAGCCCTATACTATGAGTCACATTATGTCATATATGTTAGATATAGTTTATAAAAATATTAATTTTAGTCTTAAATTATTAATTCTTATTTTTTTCTGCAGATATTATGAATTAATTATTAAAGAGGAAGAAAATTTTATTTTACTAAAATGCCAGTTACTGACAAAAGTCTTGCTATCTTTCCTTCCTTTTCCTACAGGACAAGGTTCCTGCAGCCATTTCCTTCCCTTTGTGAAACAACTCTCTCTGACACCAAAATGGCATTAAATTCCTGTGAAAACTGATCTGCATATAACGAATCCTTCCATCTTGAAAGTGAAGTACCCATATGCATAATACATAAGGTTTCAGGTTTTAGCTGTTTGAGCAACATTAAGAGAGGCAAAACTGTCCTCCTGGAGCCAGCAAATGAGTGTGGCTCATGGTGCTGTATTTCTATTTGCTTTCACAGACAGCATGTTAATACACTCTTGTTGCTTAAGTCCAGAAAAGGAAATGGAATATATTAGAGAGCTGTGTATAGTTTCTGATAGATGTTAAGTGGGGCATTAAAAATAAAAACAAAGCAAAACACATTTCGGTTTTTCGTATCAATCATATGCTGAGACTGGTTTAGTTTTAGAGAAACAGTATCAAAACCAAAGTGGTGGAAAGTATATGATTCAAAGAAAGCAAATTCAAAAGACTTATTTAAACACAGACAATTATTTTGTACTGTAAAACAGACCTGACATCTAAATTGTATAATCACAGAATGGTTTGGGTCAGAAGGGGCCTTTAAAGATCATCAAGTCCAAGTGCCTGCTATGGGCATGGACATCTTTCATTTTATTATGTTGCTCAAAAGGCCTGGCCAACCTGACCTCGAACAATTCCAATGATAGGGCATTATCTTACCTGATTAAAGATGTACTTCAGAATAAAACTGAGAATTTAATGCTCTAAAATTAGAGGTCAAACAAGTATGAAACAATTGAACTTTTCCTAGCATGTTAAAACAAAGGGAAAATTTTCAGGTTTGAATATGAAGGAATGGATTGTCATCCTATACTTGGGATCAGATTTGTTCCTTTCAAATGATTGTAGCTGATTTTGCCAAAGAATATAGTTTGTGTTAAGACAGATGATTATTAAATCACTACTAAATATGACCAATCATATCTACAGAGGAAACTTGTGGTTCCTCTCCAGACTGCATGCATAGAACTCAAAAAACACACTCAAAGCTGATAACAATACTGGAGGAGTAGTGAGGAATACTGCCTAGCTATTTTTAACATTATATTAAAGCTGCATTTAAATTGTCTTGAATGAAGAGTTAATTCCTACTGCTCTCTGAGCTGGAAATCAGATGCCAGGCGGGATCTGGAATTGATGAAAATTAGTTTGATATCTATTTTTATCATCATCGCTGACTTAACAATGAGCACCATATTTTGGAGACATGCCTGTGAAAATGCCATGATTCAGAAAATAGCTTAACATACCAAGACAAGCGTTACTTAGGTCTAATCACAAGTTATACCACACTACTCCCACATTCACTTAGGCCTAAAGCAAAAGTTGTTGAACTCCTTTAAGGTTCCCCCACCCACACACCATTAGCTCTCCTCCAGTTCTCCCCTTCCCCCTGGAATACTCACAACCCTGCATAACCAGGACCTACTAAGCCTGCTGTTTTCTCTTTTTCCCACTGCCTCCTGGACAGCCAGGTTCAAAGGGGAGTGGGCAGTAACTCCCCATCCAGCTGGTGGCTGGTCAGCCCTGGGGCCAATGCTGTTTAATAACACTGTTACAAACCTGAGTGATGGGTAAAATTAACCCTGTGAGTCTATGGGTGATGAGGATTTGGGGAAAGTGCTCAATACTCTGCACAACAGGGCTGCCATTCTGAAGAACTTCAACAACCTTGAGGAATGAACAGACAGAAACATCGTAGAGTTCAACAAAAGCAAATTAAGCCCTGTTCACCTGGGATGGCATGACCCTGTACCCCCAAACAGGTCAGATGTTCACTGGATGGAAAGAAGCTTTTCAGAATAGGACCTAGTGGACAATAAGTGGAACATAAACCAGCAGTATGCCCCTGCAGCAAAGGTGGCCCACTGTGTATAGGACTGGGAGCAGCTGGTAGGTTGAGGGGAGTGACTTTTCTTTTGTAAGGTCACTGTTCTCCATGCCTCCCAATACAAGAAAGACATTGACAAATTGTAGTGAAACCAAAAGGGAACCACACCAAGAGCAAGGCAGATGAGGAGAGGCTGAGAGAACTGAGTTTGTCAATCCAGGAAAGAGATGATTAAGAGGCAATCTAACTGCTGCCTTCTGATGCCTGACAGGTGGTCAGAAGCAGACAGCCAGACCTCTCTCAGAGAAGCACATGGATAGGATGGGGTGAGAGACACAGTGTAGGAAATTCTGATTAGACATCTGTGGAGAATACCATATTTGTGGTTCTGTACACTTAACTCATGGAGAATACTAACCTGCAGGAATACATTACATTATATACAAAATACATTATATTTTAACATAATTAAAACTGGCAAAGTGTGAAACATTGAACCCTAGAACTCTAAAAATCAAGCTTGTTCTCTCAAAAGAAGCTGATTTGAGAAATTTCCTCTAGAGCTCCCCAAACATTTTTAGTAACTAAAACTGCATTTTTCTAAATTTTTTGAGATAAGGTACTTCCAAAGAACAGTAACATTCATGCCATTCATCATCAGCATTGGGGCGGAACTGAAATCAGCTCCATCCTAAATATTCTAGCTGAGCTACAGCCTAGAAATCAGAAAACATTAAAAATTCTTACATCAATACCTATAAATTAAAACAGATCCATCACGTGAAACGAAAGTTATAATCATGAAAACAAAAGCAATACCTATGTCATTTACAAACTCCACATTTATTCTAATTAAGATTGTTCTACATTAAAAATTTAAAAAAGGGGGGGGGAACACTGCATAAGAAATTAATTGAAGCTTAATTTAGACACTGTACAGAGCAGGAACTGCTCTTCAGATGTACTTGCATTTTCAAAATCAAATTTATTGTGGCAACACAGCAATAATACCTCTACAAGTCAATATTGCTTTGGGGCTTTTTTTTGAGCTATGTAAAAATAAAAGAATGCTGCCAGTAAAAACCTAGTTGTTCTATTTCCGTTGTGAACAGACTTTATAGCATCACATATAGCATATGTGAGAAAGAAACAGAAAGGGGGGAAGAAAGGTATACAATGGAACAAGAGGGAGATAAAGCCTAAGTGGGGGACTACTGAAGAAACAAATTTATGTGTTGAAAGAGATGAGAATGTTAGTATGCTCAAAATTAAGATACAGAAAAATATTACAAAATTTTTCTTGTGAAAGGATAAAAATACAAATCATTCCATACAGTTAGGTTTATTGATCTGTAAGAGCCATTTTAGTGCCATCATCTGCTTTCACAAAAGTACCTAAAACTGGAAAATAAAGGAGTAAATAAAGCTTGTTCTTAATAAATTTCAAGCAGACAATAATCAGGATTTTTACTGTCAGGAAAATATTTTTTTAAATCACAATAGGTGAACAACAAGCTGTCCTTGAAATGTAGCATCACATCAGAATATAAAATGAAGCAGGATGAAAAGAAATATACTCTCATATCTGCAAGAGATAATTGCATTGAAAATACATTGCAACTGCATCATAAACCCATGTAAAGGAACTATGTCCTTCCAACTGTATTACTGCAGTGGCTGAAGAAAACCATCTCTTTCCTGAATAAAGACAAGGACCAATCTAAATGAAGGTATATGGCTTTATCTCTCTTACTTATCTAAGTTAGCATCATAACTAAAGCTACGAAAGTAAGCAATATAGTTATAAGTAGAGAAATTTAAAAGAGAACCTAAATTTATACTTTGGCCTGAAAATACCAGTGGTTTTGGCAGCTTTTAAATATTATGTTCTCATTCAATAGCTAAGTACAATTTCTCAATATAGAGCATTATGTAAAGGTACAACGAGTCGATTTCCATCAGTACAATGCCAGACACAGGCAATGACAAAAGAAAATCAAGGAATATGGATGATGTGTTTCAAAAATCATAGTAAAAAATAACTTTTCTAACATCCCACCAGTTGCTGAGACAGCAAAGGTAACTGACTGAAACAGTGCCCTCAAAGGAGCATCTCAGAAGAGATGCTGGTTCATTTGTGTTTTAATTCATTATATTAATGGTTAATTACCTAATTCTTGAATACTTTTATGTCTGGACAAATGTATAAATGGCCAGTTATAGACTTAAGGTCTACAAGTCTACAACTACCTTACTGACTTAGTAGCTGTACTGCCTTTTTACATTTCAGGGAGCTATATCCTACTTCATAAGTTCTTATTATGTATTTTTGCACTAAAAAATTAATCCAAAAATGTCATTTTATACATGAGAGAACATGTATCCCTTCTAACATATATTCGTAAATGCCAGAAGATACAGTAGTGTTATAGTTCTGTAAAAACAGATTTTTAAACAAATCATGTTATTATCTTGGCCCATGTATAAAGGGGAACACTAATTTTTTCTTTACTATACATATAATCTGCAAATAATTCTTTAATTCCTATATCTTTATGGATCTCTTCTGCCTCTTTACAATACCCACCATTTACCTCTCCCATACTTGCACTATCAGGGGAAAAAGATGCATTTTCTTTACCACCAGCTATATTAACTCCCTCTGTTCTTTTGAATATATCTAACTTTTATCTTCCATAAATGCATATTTAATTCCTCCCACCTCTTCCCTGGCATACCATCAAAAACTTCCTGCAACTAGCTGCAGATTTACTTGATCTTATCATCTTCAGATTCAACAGATGTTGCATAGGCTTTAAATCACACAGGTTATATGAACCTCAGACACTTTGTGGGAGAACAAAGTGAACCTTATGTTATCTGTAGACAACTTGAACATAAATGTGCGATTTTAAAACATCATGCTTATCTCCTACAGGGATTTCCTTTTTAAAATTTAGAGGTTGGTCTATGGCAGAAATTTACCCAGTCTGCCAGAATTCTCATAAATTCTTGAAGAAATAATAAAACTTAGCAACAGTACTAAAAGGATAGGCAAGAAAATAATGGTGTTTGAAAGCCAAACTGAACCTAAAAGTGTTCATGTTCCAAATGTTTGCATTTGAAGTTAGCCTCCAGATACCTGTCTTGATCTTCCAGTAGGAACATAAAGTACTGAATCATGACACAAACACCTGCTGCTGATGATTTAATATCTTCTATCTTGTTGAATTTGGATAGTGAAATTGAATTAAGAAACAGCTAAGAACAGAATGCAAAGAAGCTGAAAGAAATTACACATCCCTCTCAACCTGCTCCATATGAGCTGCTCTGTAGTGCTCCCTGTAGCCTTTTCCAGCAGCACTCCTTAAGTTACAATCCTCCATCATACTGCCCCCTCAATCATTTTAAACTCATTTATAGGGGGTGGCCACTGACAGCTGACTGACTTTTGTATCCTCATTCTACTACAGGTGTATTTGCCCGGTATTTCTTCATTAGATAATCTTGGGGGTAGCAAGGATTTGTAAAATGCTACATAACTACTTCTCTGAAACGAGAATTTTGACAGTTTCTGAACTAACAGAGATATGTGAGGTCTCTCAGTTGTGTGGCCAGAGATAGACAGAAAGTAAAGAGCAATAAAAGTTGCTCCAGGATATCATCTCACCCAAACCCAACTTTGAACCAGGCAGCAGAGCCACCAGTAACTGGCCAGTGTCTGCCACACTCCCCAAGAGAAGCAGCTGTGCCGAGTAAGGACTCAACCTATACAATGCCCTTTACAAAATGAAAGATTTGCATTTTGGTTTTGAAGACACCGGTGTGCTCACCTAACACTGGATTCCTGGAATCAGGGGAAAAGTGGCAAACAGAAAACAGCAGGAAGGCCTTAAGGTCTAATCCAAAAGCACCAGCAAGACACAGTGACACACCGGAGCCCAGCATTGGTCACTCATTCTCAGTACAAAAAGCTTTTTGCAAGGCTTGAGAGACTACAATAATGACAAATTCCAGCTACTGAACATCTTAAGTGAAATTTGCTGTCTTGGTACTTGCACCACAGCAGACTCTGCACCACAGTGATCTGGACATTATGGCAGAACTAAGAGACAGGTGACAGTCATTGCCCATTCAGACAGTCTAGAAATGCAGTTCTGCAGCCACACCTTACACCAATAGCTCTGCTATTGTGCAAGCTCTATTACATTACATCTTTATATTTCTTGCTGTTTTCTGATTTAATTAAAGTAATTTTAAGTAAATAAAAAGGCAGGACTAGCTGACTGCATTACTGGACACATTACACTGATCATATTTGTAAATAAAATGGTTTATTAGGAACAACTGAAGAAGAGGAACCTGGCAGAGGCTCTGTTAGCCATGCCTTAAAGGCAGTCAGACATCCAAACAGCAGCCCTTGGTCCTGTTTGTAGCAGCCAGCACAGCCACCAGTGGGCTGCTGCAATGGCTCTGATGGACCTTAGCTCCTTCCTTCTCCAAAAGCAAGCACTAAAGAGCGTATAACATTCTAGGGAAAGGAATTACTTGAGTATAAAGTATAAAAAATCCAGATTTAATAGAGTTCCTATTTTTTTTTTACACAAAAGAACTAAGAATGAAAACTGGAGCCTCTGCTATGCACTGCTGTTCTTCTTTCTTTTTTTAAAGCCACATGTGCATATTGTTATAAATGAACATTCAAAATTATATACACTGTTTTGTAAGATATTCCAGTAACTGTTTGGAAGCAGCTATGGCTTCCTATTTAAATAAAAGAACTTTAATTATGTCATATTACATTATGAATTAATTTAGAGGGGAAAACTAAGTAAGGCCTATCCAACTCCAAACTGCGTATCTCTTTTGACACATTTTTTGATTTGTCATTAATTTGATAAAAAAGAGACTTCAAAATGTCAAATCTTCCCAGAAAGCAACAATTCCAAGTTTCATCTAACTCTTCTGAAGACTCATTTTCATCTACAAAGTTAATTATGTTTGGTCTGACTCTGGAAAGCAGCAGCAGGGATCAAGGCAAATTGCTGGAGTAAGGGAAAGCAGACAGGTCTTCAAAGGCATTCTAGGTAAGACAGAGCACTCCTTAGGAGCATCAGGCATCAATAATAACATTTTGCATTTGATAGCAGGAAATAGCAAAATAATTTCATTGGCTCATTTACAGAGTATCAGTTTTTCATCTTCTTACGTGCAACCACAAAAGGTAGTGGCTTGTAAAAAGGAAAAAAAAAACCAAACAGGAAAGGAGGAAAATATTTGATAGAAAAATGATGGAAAATGATAGAAAAGTTTTGTATGAAGGCTGTTGCAGGAGTAAAATATTCTGAATGCAATTAAAATTTAGAAATAAAATGAGATTAAATAAGTGAAACTGAGTATCAAAGGCCTCAGCAACTGAGAGGAGGGATGTGTGTCCGGGCTCTATCAAGGGAATCATGTTAATAAAATGCATAAACCACCAGAAGTACACTTCTGAGGAAAAAAAATGAACCAAAAATAGAAACCAAAAAAACCAAACCAACCAACCAGCCAAACAAACAAACAAAAACCACAAAAACCCCTCCAAAAAAACCCAGAAGATAAGGAACAAATATTCCTTGGCCTGATGAAGCAGAACTGTTCTAAATACTTCCATCCATGCTTCATGTCTTAAGGAACCATATTTTGTGAGTCTTAGTGTTTGTTCTTAGGTTCTTCACTCTACCTCTCTAAGTAACCACTCAAGCTACTGTGAGGCTCAGTCGCTTGTCCCCTGCCCCAAGTAAAGCCAGAAAATCTGGTGTACAGTCAGCAGAAGATGGAGAGAGGGACCTAAGCGCTGCTTCTTTCCCTGACAGAGAAGGCAAACAGCAGCAGCAACAGTGTCATGAATTCATACAATGAAATAGCCCTCAAGAACCCATGGTATGGTTCTAACTTGTTGAAAGAAACATTGGTATGTGTATTTTACTTTAATTTTTTTATTTATGAATTTCTAGAGAATCTTCTTTGCACTCCCAAGGTTTTCAGATGTCCTGAAAACTAAATGTGATCTTTACATTTCAGATTCTCAATCTGATAGCAGCACATAAAAATTTGGAAATACAGACACTATAATTAGCATGAGATTTTCATTCCTGCTTTGACACAATCTAGTAATGCAGTCATTGAGGCAGAATATTGCCCTTTCCCAGAGAACATGCAGCAGCTGGGCCAGACCTTCAAAGGAATTTTCTGGAAAAAAGGGGCACAATGTGAGCAGTCTGGGCCTGATAACAAAGGGAGCTGTAGTAACCCCACTTGCGAGTGATTCACTTTATGGAGAAAGGTTAAGAAGCTGTTTTTCAGCTACACTTCTCTTACTGCCTCCTAATCATTTTTCTCAGTCCCCTCCAGTGATGGCTTGAGAGAAATCAGAAAATACAGCAGTGAGAACTGCACTGAGAGCCCATAGGCAGAGGAGAGAGAGAGAAAGCATCCTAATGAGGAAAAACTCCCACAGACCAGAGATTTCTCTTCTCTTATATAAGGGAAAACATACTACAGACACCTCAAGGGCTCAAGAATTACAGGACACTTGAAGTTTAATACATCACAGGATTCTCCCACCCCTTTTTACAAAGTATAGACAACAAAAAAAGATCCCAAAATCTACATACATGTTTAACCTCCCTGATTCAATGAATTTTGTTTTACAAATGTACTTAGAAATTGACAACTACCTGACTCATCTCCACCACAGAAGAGCTATTTCATGGTGTACTATTAGTCACCTGTTACCATCAGCGTCCTTTAAACCTGTTTTGAGACTACAGAGTATAACATAAAACTGCAACAGCTTTTTGGCACTTGTTCATACTCAGCAAAAGTATGCCAACTATTAACCTTACATAAATTTTAAGCAGCTAGGTCTTCCCAGAGACCAATGCAGAGGGCAGAGCTTCACAGTTTTAATAGCAGTGAACAGGACCAAAATGTGTAAAGGAGAACCATTAAAATCTGAATTCAGGCACAGCATTGATGCACAATTGCTGTACAAGGAAATGAACTGAATTAAAGTCCATGAAAAACAAAGGGTGCTGTGACACTGTAATAATTCTACAAAACATTTCCTGGAAGGATAGCCATAAAATTTATGTCTCTCTGCCTCATTATATCTGAGCACTTTTAGCAAAGTGAAAGCACAGCTCATTTTGGTTTCGGAAGTATATTTAACAGATAATACCAAATATTTTCAGTATGAAATAGCATGCTAACCCTGCCAAACACAAGGTTTCTAGAAGATTCAAAAATAGTTAACATACGATTTATACTGAGTCAAATATTAATGTAAATATTTCTAGGAACTCTTAGCTTCTAGTTTCAATTCAATTATTTTATAGACTTCATTAATATGTTATTACTTAGTATGCCTAAAATGTTTTGACTAGTTCAGTCAATGTTGAACAAAGATAAAAAGAGTGCAAATGACTTAAGAAAACTGTTCTTCATCTGGAAACATTTCCAACACACACTGATAGGTTTTCTGCCCATCTGTTAATCCAGCCCCATCAAATTGTTTTGAGGACAAAGAAGGGGAATAGAAAAAAAAGATTCACAGTATTCTTTATGAGTCATCCAGTATTTTTCACCAGCTATGCTTACTAAGTGTAACATGGTGGATTCTATGTTCTGTTCTTTACTGAAAGTTATATTAAATCCAGCTCTGGATTACAAGCTTTTCCTAGTACAGCATCACGGTGAGGAAGTGAAACATCCACAGAATTTTTATACCAGCAAAAAATCCTAAGTGTATGAGAGGGCTTTTGCCAGTGTGACTTATTCCATTTTATTCAGGAGCTAATTCAAGTTGCATCGGCAAAGATGCATTTGCACCACTACATGTATGCTGAAACAGTTACATGAAAGAGCCATATGAGCAAAACTTTTCTAATGTAGATCAGACCCAGACACCTCAGAACTGCAAGAGCACAACACTGGAGCATTCACTGACAGGGCTGCGTGAGAGGCTTCTGTTTTGATTTCCAGATAGGCCCTCGAGCACGCACCACCAGGCAGATGGCAAGCTGAGAATTAAGAATGATGCTGTCACACAGCAGTGCATGGACTGCTGCTCAGCAAAGGTCTATTCCAAACAAACTGATCTTCAGCACTGTTTGCACGGTGATCAAATTGCTCTGCTGTGAACTGGTATTTCCCCAGTTTTCAGAGTGAAAACAAAATTAAAAAAAAAAAAAAAAATAACAGAAACAAACTAAGGGACAATGCCTGACATTTTGAAACAGATACTGAGTCTGTGTAACTTCCTCCAGTGGGTCAGACTATTTAACCTGCATCACTTGGTTAGACAGTTATCTGCTTTTATAGATGGGCTGTTTTTATCTGAACAGCAGCTAACAGTACAAATATACAGTAACTGAACTCAGTGTGTAAAAAACAATGTCACAGCAAGTGAAACAATTCAAACCCAATTGAAACTACTCCATCTAACGACTGTATAGGTCTCGTGAAATGAAAGTACATTAAGTAAGTAGAAAAGATCAACCTGACCAAGATGCACCTGTGTATTGATCAAGGAATAAAACTGAAGAGAATTATGTCTGATGCTTCCCCCTAATTTGCTGCTTCAGCTCACACAGTAGGGCTCATCGCCATTTATTCCCTTACACCTCAACCCAGGCACTACACCACTGCCACTCTCATTCTTCTTCCATCCTGTAAGGTTTTTTAAAAATGAGATGTAATACTTATGCTACACTTCTTTTTTGTGAAATTAAGACATATTTATAAATTCAAAAAGGAACAATAGATGCTTGGGTGAATGGATGAAGAATAGAATGATAAGTTGTCTTCTAACAGAGGGAGGATAGTTTGTGCTGAAAAAAAAGCCAACGAAAAATTACAAGAGAGCTGTAAAAATATGTGGCAAGGAAAGTTAGACTAAAAATTAGAGGTGTTCAGAAAAAAAAATATATATACCAAAACTTCTTCTATATACTATGTACACAAAAGACTTTCAGCTCAAAAACTAAAACTATTAGAACTCTTAAAAAGCCTGCAGATCTTAGGATTAAATAAACTCTACAAAGTAGGACAAGGAAGATGAAATAATCCTTTTAAAGGAAAAGTTGCTCTGCCATGGGGTTTATGAGGCTTTGATTTTTTTACTTAAAATGTCCCACAGAATTCAAGTGTTAATACATTTAAACTTTATCAGACTTGTATTTTAAAAAACTAAATAAGTTTACTAGCTTTTATTAAACTCTTTCCATTTGTAGTCGCAGAAATTAAGTGACAGAGTGACAATAGGATCCTGCAAGCTTTGTTAGCAAAACATCTGTCTTCTATGCTTGTCTCAGAGTCGGAAAAAATCATGACTGAGTTTTGCCATTCACTTTCATAAAAATGTACTTAAAATCATATATACACACTAGCAAATTCAATCCACATCATTCAGACCACCTCATACCTACATGCAATGTCAAAAGAATGCTATCACAATAAAGATAAAGCAAAAATTATTTGGCAAAAATAATTTTCAATAGTACTCACGAGAATCACGATTGTCTCTTTAACTTATTACATTCTATATCATTAGGCAAAAATTATTGTTTCAAAGACAAATGTTAAACTGACCCAGGCTATGAGTCAATCCATTTACCGTTTTTTGCCATAAAGTCAGCTTTCCTTGATTTCTCCTATTCCTCTGGAATGTACTGAGTGTTCAGAGACTTCCAGGGGAGAAAGGGAGTACTAATGATTCCAACACTTACTTGTATATAATCTGACCATAATAGAGATGTTAAGAAAGAGAAGATACTGACATCTGTTACCAGGACCATGTCTCTTGTGATTAAGTTGCACATCAGTTTATATTACCAATCTATATTCCATCCACCATGCCCCCTCCCTCCCTTCCACACCCCCAGCCATGCTGTCTCCTCCCCTCCTATGTACCCACACAAGCATCCTGCTGAAGATGACTCCATGACACTGATTCAGCCAGATCAGCCCATTACACCAACCAGTGCCTCACTCCTCTGGACACATGTGCACCAACACCTATGCCAGGAGAAAGTACAGTGCATGGCAGAGATGAAATTAGAAAAAAATCACAGGAGAACAATTTGTATCAGTTACTGAGACATGGGAGCCAATCTTTAATCCACCATGTTTATGAATCACAGAACTGTCACTTTTGGAAAAGACTTCCAAGACCACCGAGCCCAACTGCCACAAAAGCAGTAAAATACAGAACCTATAAAGCTTTCATTTTGTACTGGCATCAAGTTTCTTCCATCTTACTCAGCAACTACTATTTCTATTTACTCAAGAACTAATTAATACACGCATACAACATATAAATATGGTCACATGTAAATTAGTTGTGGCAAAACCACTCAAAAATTTCAAAACTGAAGCTCAAATTCTTCAGAGAACAGAGCTGAGCAAAGTAACAAACTTAGGAAGTGACAGATTACCTGGCATTGGAACAAACACCTTCTGTGTGGTAAAGTCTGTGTGGGAGAAGTAAAGGAACTTTTAAATGGCAATTAGACAAATCCATATTATTCAGATAATATTTATTATCAGCCTCTTCCAAGTGTTCAATCACTGTCCTTCACAAAAGTAGCTTAAGTGTAGCCTGTGTATGTTCACAGTAATTTATACATCCAATTCAGCTATTTGCTCATGTTTTGAAGGAAGAGGGATTTATTACATGGCAAATGAGAGAGTTTTTCTTACAAACCAGAGAAGAGCAGATGACACTGAGGCCTGGCACATTCCAATGAAGCAAAGATGCTGAGCTTCCTCTTTGGCAGGTGGGCAAAGTTCTCACCAGTCTGTGCCAATCCCACCCCCAGCAATGCAGCTTTACTTGCCCCGGGTACAGGTTATTAAATGATTCACACACACAGGTGTCATCAGGATTAGGCCTCCTGTGTAGGTCTAACTGCTCCTTAGAAACTACTTAATAGGTGTACATTGATTTCAAGTATATTCAGTTCAGTACATTTTAGCACAGTAAAACCAAAACCCAGCACCACCTCCTTTCACAGGAAGCCTTTTAAAAAAAAAAACAAACACAAAAACAAAACATGTATAGCTTAATTTCTAATCCAGGTTTCTTCAAGCTGATAAAAGCCTTTACTAATCATTAAGGGCTATATTTGGTAAATGTGAACATTACAGATAAGTATTTTGCTGAAATAATCTTCTTAAATTCTGTAAAAATACACTATTCAACCAAAGAGGATTCTCTTCCCCATTCCAACAGCACGTAACTAACACAGGTGACTCTTTTTACTCGAGTATTTTATTATGGGGATGAGGAAGAGAGATTTCCATGGAGAACAGATTAGGAGTAACACCTCTGGTCATGAATGTGAGTGGAACGGCAAGAGAGCAAACAACCATCAGGACACGGCAGAACGGATGACAGGAGCAGCAGGTAAATAGCCAGCACCACCACCAAGAAATGGAAGAGAAAGCTTAAAAATTATAGTACACGCCCATTATAGAATAATTTTAATGAACTTGCAAAGACAGGATTTCAGACTAATTTAACGAAAGAAAACTAAAAGAAATGTCTCTGAAATAAAATAGGGTATACAGATGGAAGTCTAGTACTGTGGGTTTTACCTCTGGGAGTTGCAGCCTGCAGAAGAATCTATTCTTTCATTACAAATCTGTTGTGTGGGGGGCGGAGGAGGAGTAACTGTATTACAGGGATAAAAAGAATAGCACAATTGTTGTAAGAACATCTAGTTTTCTCTATATATTTCTATCCATCACAATCCATCTTCAACTTCACCTCTATTTTTCCTCATTACCTTACCCTATACTGTGTCAGTAAAGAATATTTTAATTCTGAGAGAAAACACTCAGTAAAGAAAAGCCTCTAAACAGGACGTCACTAATTCATTAGAGATGTTCGTTAAACAGTCTTCATTTTGAAGAGAACACAGAAAAACAAAGCAAACTGATCAAGCTCCATCAGGAGAGAGAGGAGGACTGGCAGAAATAGCAGCTGTGCTCTAGCTCAGATTGGATCTGTGTTGGCAGAACTGTGAAATCAAGCCTGCAACATATTGTGCCTTTATCAATCCTGCTTCCCCAATAAAAGACATCCAAGGAACGTAATG
Source organism: Phaethornis superciliosus (assembly GCA_023637945.1). Taxonomy (NCBI): domain Eukaryota; kingdom Metazoa; phylum Chordata; class Aves; order Apodiformes; family Trochilidae; genus Phaethornis; species Phaethornis superciliosus. The sequence goes on from JAJQWJ010000001.1 coordinate 14,708,829, forward strand.
CTTATGTTTTGCCTTTCATAGGCTATTTTGCTTAGGAGGGTTTGTATACAACTAAATTTATAAAGTCCAAGATGCATGTTTTTAGATATGCTGCTCCTTCAAACGATGCCATCTAACACATACACTAATATAGCCTCATTCATCTGAGTATCTAAAAGTGCTTCATAAGCACCAATTGAACAGATGCCATGAATCTGAAAAATATTACTGCCTGAAAATTTCTGCCATCTGACTTCATAACAATAACGGGTTCTATTATGAAATGGAAAAGGTCAGTGCAAGGGGAAAAGTCTAATTTAAGCTATATAACAGGACTTTGTATGTATCAGTTATAATAACATGCTTTTCGTAGCCAACTATGCAAGAGTCCAGTTCCTCACCTGTCAAGAAAAAGAACCCTAAAAACTAAATAAAAACACCCAACAGTTTTAGAAGGAAATTTTAAAAAAAAAAAGTATGAAAGGTGTACCAAAATCTAAAATTCAGACAAATACAGAAGTATGTTACATACAAATGTAAAAAAAAAAAATTTTAAATCCTTTTTCTTTTCAAAGAAATGTGAAAATTAACATTTAGGTTTACATTATATAAAAATTTATACACATTTTGTTCATTGGTCAAATCAAAATATTCTTAAGGTGTTTTTATTTCATTCAGGTTTTCATTTCTGGACACAGAACACAAGAGCAAAAAAAAAAAACCCAGAACCAAAAACCACTAAGGAAATAAAGGACAACACATAGGAACATCTCAAACTACATAAATATAGTGTTGGTTCTTTCTGTTCCCATGTAGTAAGTACAAAAGTAGGTTACCTGTTATGTGCTAGAACACAGCAATATAAAATGACTTAAGTCTGTTTTGACTACCTGGAGGGGGGTGAAGAACAGCAGAAGATCACATAACACATGGTAAAACTACCTCAACCTGCTTTAAATAAGTAACAGTTCAGAACTGGTAAATCTGAGTTCTGATTTTCAAACCTGAAAAAGGGTCTGGAAACAGAAACTCAAGCTCAGAAACTTCAGTAGTTCAATGACTTTTTATTTTCTAAGCAAGAACTTGTACAATAACTTCCCTAGAAATGAGCAGCACTCATGCCTTTTCCAGTAGGACCATTTATCCAGGGAAACAGAGCAGCATAATTATTTTTTTTTCTTCAGATGTGTATACCAGTTCATTTTTTCACCTACCTTCTTTCTGCATCAGCCTCATAACCCTGATTTCCATGCTGCTATAGTACTGCAGACTATTACTTTATAAATAAAGCTTCGTATCAAAGCAAAAGAAGAAAAAAATGTCAGTCACTGCAGTTCACAGGCAGGTGAAAGGTCTGCAGTGTAATGTTCCAAGGCAGAATTGGCTTTTTCTTTGTGCTCTGCCTGTATCTACACAGGCTGCCAATTTATTTAATCCTTCCACAAATGAAGGGGAAAAGGGTTTGTCCAAGCAGAAATACAGATATAATAAACATAAAATAGAAACTGTAAGACATCTTTGCCTATTCAACTCCCTTTGACACTAAAAATAAACTCCATACTTAAAAATGCTCTAATTGGTTCAAAATCCAGCCTGATATTTTCAGCCTGAGAAGCAGATCACCCTGTGCATAACTCAATGCATAACAACCATAACTGGAATGAAGTGTGGCATAACAATATGATAGAAGCTTTAAATACATATATATATAAAGGAATTCCTACGATCCATAAATCTGATTTATTCACAGGTTTTTAACTCTAGCTCAAGAGAATTATTTATAATACTTCATATTTTACTAGAAAGACAACATTGTGCTTTATATCTTACCAGAGATAGTTGTGTTTGCTTTGGTGATACAGATGGAAGCAGTACTTATTCTATTCACAATGGCAGAATCTTAATTTTATTGTATTACCAAGCTCAATTACCAAGGCAATTTTTAAGCATTATCTTGAGAAAGACAGCAGTGAATTCATCCTAATAATTACCAGTACTAGTAAAACGATTCACATTTTTCTGATGTATCAAAGATCATAACTAGATTACAAACAGAAAGGAGTGCATTACTTCAACACTATTTCCTCACTCATCCTTATTTTAACATGAGTTCAAGTAATGAAAGCCTAAAAAGAACTAGAGAAAGTATGAATTTTTTCAGATAATTTAAAAACAATGCACAATTACACAGAATGGTTTACACGCAGAGGTTTCCTTCTTCAAGTAGGAACAAAGTACCCCTCTGCAGGTAAGGATGGACAGTACAATTCAAATGTGTTAATATTTAATAAATAACAAAGGAGAAATTTTATGTGACAGTCATGCACTGTTAATTTTTGCAATCCTTTGTAATGTTAAAACACCCTCAGAGTAGTGAAAATTTCTTCCTGGCTCTGATTTTCTCCACAAAGGTGATGTGGTACCTTGGGGACTTGTATATTTTATTGTTATAAAGGAGAATTACTTACAACTACTATTGGACTTTCCAAGAAAAAACGTGTCTTGAAACGGCAGTATTTGAGTCTACCCAAATTCTGGGATTCACAATCATTTTTCCTCAGGTCTTTAAAGATATTGATATTTGCATGGTGAATCATGCTCATCTTTTAAACAGTTGAGGAAAGGAAAGCACTACATTCAGATGCAATTGCTAGAGCACTTTATAATGATATTTTTAAAAGCATATTGATGGATGAAGCTTGAAAGTGAAATAATTTTCCTTGTTTTTCATTCATCATGCAAGGTTGCAGTTTGTAAAATTGCTCAAAAATTATAGAGACTGTGTTTTTTAATAGCTTTTAGTAGATAGCACTTGCCTACAGTTTCTATCTTTAGGTTTCACAGCATTTTTGGCTACTGTTTTAAGCCTTTTTATAAAGGGAAGAAGTTGAGCACCAAGTAACTTGTCGAGTAACAAACAAGCTTACATTTAAAACAAAGTAAATACCCAAGTTCCATGTAAAGTGTTACAAACAGAATCATCATTCTTTGCCTCTTAACTAATGTTGGCTGGGAATTTTGTCCAATGCTGATTAATGAATGAATGAAAATAAGTAAAGTATTGACAGCCCTGTGCTGTCCATCTCATGCACACTACCCTGAAGGACTGAGGGCTTTGGCTTTCTGCCTTGCCCTAGCAGCAGCTGGCACATCCTATTTTCACATATCTTTTGATGCACTGTTAGGTGCATAGCCCCTCCTCCCAATATAGACAGGGGATTTGTTCACCTTAGAGTTGCTTTACTATCTTCCTCCCACGTCATCCCTCTGTAGAGACTGAAGTTGGTTATAAGGTCCTTAAAGAAACCTTTTACATTACAGTTCATCAGTTGAAAAAGAACTCACCATCAAAAATACTGCAATACCTAAAACCAAGAAGAATCCAAAAGTATCAGAACCTATCCCAAAATACTGCAAGTAGGATTAATTGCAGACTTTTAACTTCCTTAAGTGGAATATTCTATTCTTTGTTAATATTTGTTTGACAGTAGGATACCTACCTTCTTTTCTGAGATTGCTTTTTCCTTCCCTAAATTTATCTGAGATTCTCTTAATGAAATTATGTGCATATGTCACCAGGAAAGAGCTTCATGAACAGAAAAAAAAGATTTATTCATTCATTCTGGGATGTTGAAAGAACCAAGATCAAGATTTCTGTGAAGCAATTAAAAGCATGAAACAGTTTACTGTTTGTAATTACTTGTAATGTCAACTCTGATAGGAAAATCGGAAAGACATATGCTAATTGCTGTGAAGTGGGCACTTAAGAGTTGTAACAAAGCAACTGAAAAGAGACAATTCACATTTGAAAACTTTGTAACTTCATTTCCACTCCTGTTTACAAAGACATTAGAAACTTTTAGTCACAATTAAAGACTATGACATGGGGAAAAAAGTGCTAAACATTACTTTCTCAAGCTACATTTGCCCAAAAGGCCATAGTATAAGACCAACTGATTAAATAACTGTTTCTACAGGAACAATTATAGTTTCTGTTGCCAGAAAGTGTAATTCATACCACTTCTAGAGAATTACGGCCATTTAAAAACCATTATAATCTTTTGTATATTTATGTATATACACATGTATAGATACACACATCCATACAATATAGAACCATGGAATATGTATCATAGTTAGAGAAATTGTAGAATAACTGCTTTGTACCCACTGTTCAGCTGAACAAGACAGACTCCCAGTGAGCACTGCTTGTCAGTGGCAGTGATGACAACAGAGTTTTAACCGAGCTGAGCAACCCCAGACTTCTTCAAGAGCAACCAGCCCGGTGTGCCTTGTCCCAGCTGAGCCAGCACTCCAAAGCCCCGGGTTTGCTAAAGGATCTCTCACAGTGCTGGGAAGGGCTAGGGAGCTGGACACAGCAGGCATTTTGAAGAACCTTGGATTTATCAGCAAAATTGAACAGCGAAGAGTTGGGTACTGTAATTAAAACTATTTTGTCCTGCCAGAAGAAGCGTGACAGAACTTCTGCATTAAAAGTTCAAACGTCATTAAAATATTTTAAATAGAGACAGACAAACAGATAGTAGGCAGGCAGGAAGTCAAAAGGCAGACAAATTAAAACCACATATTTTTCTGTCTGAAGGTTAAAACTGTAGCTGCCTGGCAGCTCTCTTGAGCCTGTGTCCTGTTCACAGCATCATACTGCTTTGATATCTAGCAAGCATGTCTTAGACAGCAATAATCAATGGAGATGAGAAGCTACATATTAAACTGTGAATGTATAATATTTGTCAAATGAGAAGCCAGCATCTTGCATCATTTTGCAGGTGCTAGGATTACTTCAAAATAATAAATAAAACCTCAAGCTAGAAAATTCAGCTAAATTCATATTTTTTTCTAACTGCTACTATTATTGCACTGTGTCAGTAACCAATGCTATCCCAGAGTAGAATATTGCTGCCAATTTTACAAACAAGCGATAAAAATAGTTTTTACCAGGATTAAAACTGCATTTCTTTCAATTTATTTATTCATTCAACAGATGCATTAGCTAAGACTCTGCACAAGAACAGAATATTAAATTATATCAGCTGGTTGTGTTTCTAAAAAGAATCTTAAAAATTAAAAAGAGTAGTGATTTGATTAATTCATTTCTTCAGCATCTATGACTAGCAGCTCTTAGCAATCTTAAAACATACTTTGAAAATACAGATGCTTTCAGGCAAGCACAGAAAGAGAAAATAAACTTTGCATCATAATCGCAGATTTTAAACAAAGATTTAAAATTATAGATTAGCAATTTTATGTGGACTTCCCACAGTCCATAGTTCTCTCTGCAGCTGCTGGTCTGCGGAATTTTTGGGATCAATCCCGTTTCCATTTTCCTTTCTTTGTGTTGTAGATGTGCAAATATACTGAAGCAATTTTGTTCCTAGCTGATCACAGGATGCTATCCATCAAGTTGCCATACACAGCAGTCATATCCAAAGAAATTATATTGTGGTATCAAAGTGAAGAAACATTCTTACTACTGAAGATATAAAAAAAAAAAACAAAAAACCAACAAACAAAAAACCAAAACAAAACCAAAAAACACAAACAAAAAACTTACAGCAAGTCCTATGAGTCAAGCTCTTAGTGATTTCCTACAATAGCTAACATGAACGTCAACATTAATATCCTCTGTGCACTTAGAGCAAAAGATCATTAAGAAAACATGGAAAGCCTATATAAATACTTCTGAAGAGCGGCTCAGTCACCCTTGTAGCAATTCTAACAACTTCCCTGTCTCGCATCTGTCTCTTTAGCTCTCATGAAAAATTCATCCCACCAACTCCATGCCTGGCTCATCCTAAACAGATGTATCCTCTTCCTTCTGCCACATCACACAGACACACGTAAGATTCAGGTTATATTGGGAAGGACAAGAGAAAGAGAAATGCACCAAAATACAAGATACCTAATATATAAATGTAAAGTTTTTTCAGTATAGCACAACCCAAAGTACTGTACATAAGAGCACTATATCCAGTTTGTTCTATTCATACTGTTGATTCATTTAACTGTTAGGTCCTATATGATTATAAATTTTGTTTAGCAAATACCTTTGTACTTCCAAGTTGATATTTTAGGAGCAATGGATCCTGGATATCAAAATCCATGTTACAGGAGCAACAGCTCCCAGATTTCAAAATTCCAGGTGAAATATTCTCCAAATGTGGTTCTATATTTTTTGCCCTGTGTTCAATAATTTTCCATGCATGCTGCAAGGCCTGTTTCCTTAGAGATGTGTGGGATTTTGTTTAACTCTGAAAAGCTGGATGATAAAGTACAGAGTTCTATAATGCTTCATCGATACATTTTTTTAAATCTCATTAATTATTTGCACATTCTGGAGGTTTTGCTCCCCCTCCTTCCAATGCAGTTGGAGGGCTTAGAGCAATTTAGACAGAAGTAAGGGTACTGTAAGGAATAATTTATATTCTGACTTTGCCAATACATTACTTTAATAAAAATGTCCTGAGAGAAATATTTAGATACAGGAATTATTTTTTCCACTGAAACCTAATTTGCTCATTATAACTCCAAAGCATTGCTTTGGCTTAGCTTTCTTTGTCAATTCTAGTTCGACATTAAAAATCTGTGCTTAAAAGATCTGGAAAGAGAGTAAATGTGGAAAAATTCTACAATATCTGCTTTTTTCAAAAATAGATTGGTCTTGTATTATTGAGAATTGACAGATTATTGAAATACAGACAGACTTTCCAGACCTGCCCTAAGTTTCTAACATGTAGCCAAACTATTTTTCTATAAAAACCAAATTATTTGCAGACAAGCTATGAAGAAGATACAGGATGCTTAGGTATTGTGGTCATGGATATTGCACAAGCTGCTAAAGTCCTTAGTAAAGTGTTAATGCATACTATATCTAACTATCCATATAACTTTGCTCTAGAATAAGAGTTCTGAATAAGAACTACATTTCTATGAGTGATATCAACCTTTATTACCTCAAACACTGTAATAGCTGCTTTGCCTACAGGCTTCAGGTTTACTGAGAGCAGCTTTTACACTTTCTCAAACTGTAGTAAGTGCTTGCTACCATCACAGACTGTAATATTCATCCAGGTATGCATTTAACAGACTGTCCAAAGAGCCTGATAGTACTTACATACAGATGTATTCAAACACCACTGGAAAACTCTTTTTGAAGTGTTCTACCTGAGACCAAATTACATACTGATCATTGTCATAATGCTGGCTTAAAGATTTGGGAGTGGGAGCATTGGAGTATTATCAAATATCCAATAAACACGTAGTTGCCTAGATTTTTTTGATGGTGGCAGACAAAAGAAGTTTCTGAAGACTATATGAAAAATGTGCAGGGGGGAAAACAGTTACCCTGGAAGGGCTGGCTGAGTTTTGCTTTCTCCTTTGAGAACAAGACAGAAGAAAACATATTCCAACACAAAGCAACTTTAAAGAAATGCATTTCCACTAGAAGGCTTAAAATAGTAACCACTTTCAAAAGGCAAGCTCTCCTTTCCTTCCATTCTTTCCTCATATTAAAACTAATTTTCTTGATTAATAAGAGAAATAATGTCTCTCAGGGGGAGTAATTTCTAACTGGGCACTTTATCTACTGTGGAAAGAATGAGAATTGGAAAAGACCTCTACTTGTACCAGAAGTGCAATTTCTCTTTTAGAAAGACAGCCCAGTAATGGGCAGAGTCAGTATGTAATAACTCACACTGTTTTCCTGTTGACAGGTTGTAGCAGTTGCTGTATTCTGCCTTCCACCTTTCCTACAGGACTTTCTAACCATAAGTATCAATTTGTGGAGTTGCTAGCCTACCTAGTTATATTGAAGTCTCAAGCCTTCAACCACTTTGTAAGGTACCAAAAATAATGCAAATAATATTTCTCCTCTTTCCCACTCCAACTACACTTTATAGCTCCTATCACTGCAACTCATTCTACTCATACATTTTAATTTATTAACTAGATATGGCTGCTGAAGAATTTGACAAGTTTTTTTTCTCCATAAATGTGTATTTGCTCATCATCCATCGGCATAACAAAAATGTCTCCACCGACCACTTTCAATTTCTCAAGATTTTACTAGTAAAATAAAACCTAGGCTTCAACCCTAATGACTGCAAAGCCATTTCCAAGCATCAACCATGTATAAAGCAGAACAGTATTGCCTTCCTCAGAAATGACACCATTGCTCTCAGCCTTCCCCCCAAAATATAGCAAATGAAAGCATTTTTCATATAAGATCTGGTTTGCTTCAGTACTACAATTGGTTATTTCAAACACAACGATTATGCAGTGATCTTAAAAATACTTAAGGAGATGGGGGGGGAAATGAGACTATGGTTTAGGCACAAAAATCCTTGATATTTGAAGGCTTCATAGCTAAAATTAATTCTCCATATGCATGCATATGCATGTATTTTAAACACTGTTTAGCCATTTATTTTAGACTCTAGAGCTACAATATATGTTTTAAAAAAACACAAAGGCTATAGTTTAGTTTAATTTCCTTACTGTTATGCATTTATCATTTTAGCCTATTAGTTTTTAAGTATTAGTATTTTATCCTATTATTTTTAAAACTTCTCTCATGTCTTTTTATGGCACTACATAAAGAGTTTTTCTATCAGTTTCCCTGAAAAACCTTGTAAAAATAAAAACTCAAGAACTAAGGCATCAAAGAGAGAAAGACAGTAAAAAAAAAAATCAGACAAGAAAACAAAGTACTGCATATTATCTTTTAGATTGTGAGAACCCAATGTGAGGAGTATCACCACTATCAGCCTGCTGTGAATGACTTCCTATTCTTGAGCAGAACACAGGGGCCTGCCAGATGGTTTTAAGCACTTACAGCAGTCATTCACAACTGGGGGAATCTAACTGCTATCCATAGGTTTTACTTTGTTTGACAAATTATGACAAATTATGCTCCTGTCACTGTAGTTTTATGGAAACATACAGAGTAACTGTGTGTGATCACTGAACTTCCCATTTTTAAAGGTAGCAAGCCTACCAAATCCTTTCCATGAACTTTTTTTGTAGCACTTCCAAACCAAATCAGCAAAGGGGCTGAGCAAAACTGCCATGTCTGAACCTACCCTGGTGACAGCCCTTACACTGTGGGTGATCTTAACCACATTAAAGGGACACAGTTTATGCTGTGATGCCTATTCATGTCGCCTTCGCTCTTTACTCACAGGGCAATTAAGATCAGAAGGCTTTTCTCTCTTAATTTCAGCTAGAAAAACACTTGCCAATAGGCACACCATGTGAACACTTTTTCTTAATTAACAGAAAATCACATCGCCTTCTTATTTTTAAAAATTACTAGGAACAAGTCAACTCAAGTTCTCTGTTGAATAAACAACTCTATAGAGAAAATCTTCCTGTTTTCTCATTGTTTTAAATTAGAAACCCCTTAATTAGGAATTCCTTGACTTAAAGGATATTACAGCAGGAAGGTTTGTAACACAACTCCTGCATGAGGGGACTGTAAGAGGGTAGAGATAGTGCTGCTCCTGCTTCTTCCCATCTTGCATACGTTGCCAGGCACAGCTTCCACAACATCAAGGATGGAGAATCCTGAACCACATCCTGAAGTTTAAATGCAGCATGTTAAGCTCAGCTACCTCTGAATCTAATTCATTGTAATAAGCCAGGCACAAAGCTTTCTGAACCTTCTATACTGATGCCATTCTGCTATGCACCAAACCCTTTACAAGTAGAACTTGTTTATGGGACAGGAGTCATATTTACACCTTTTCAATATAAAATCATTCTGCAGCATGATACAGGCAAGCAAGCCACTATTTCAGTATTGGGTAAAACAGAGCACCCTAACAAATCAAGCATAACAAGGACACCTCAGTACAAAGCCTGAACCCATACTGCTTATTTTGCCTTAATACTATGAAATGTACTGGATTTTCAACAACATGCTAACAAAGTTCTTTGCAACAGACTGTTGAGGAAAGTAAGATACAACAAGTTAAGAAACACATTTTAGGTATGAATCAGAAGCCATCAAAACAGATATAAACTATACAGATAAGCTATGCTAGAATTGGCATCACACTGCCTAGCACAGGTATAGCAGTTTCAAGCCAGCTGGTGTGGGTACACCATGTAAATAATGCTGAAGAACAACCCCAGGGGAAGGTGCCCAAAATCACCCCATATTCCTTTTCAAAAGTGACTTAAGCTCTAAAAAGATAATGTTTGACAAAAAAAATGTAGATGAGCTAGGAGCCCAAGTCTCTTGCAAATATGAGAACACATGACATTTTTAGACCCAGAAGCAGCAAAATTCTAAATAGCCACTAAATGAGCAGCAAAATGCTAACTAGGAAACGAGGCATACAGCCCAAAGAAAGAAACAGAAAGTGCTGCTGAAGCATTCAGGGGAGATAATCATAGAAACTGAAAAGAGAATAACACAGAGAACAAGGGAAGCAAGCGGACAGTTTCCCAACTGTGCCAGTACAGATATTTATGAATGTGTCTATTCCATGACACCTGGATGTCAAGACAGTCTGCGATAGGTTTATAGGAAGTTAAATCCTAAAGCACATTAAAAAAATGCTGAAGCTCCAAGATCAAGGACTGACAGAAAAGGTCAGGGTTGAGTATTTCACTTGGCCCTGATAGACCTTTTTAGCCTAAGTAGTCTTTTTAACATAGTAAGCTCCTTTATTAAAAATGCAGTGCAAGAAGCTGCATTTGGAGTGATCTTATCAACTCATCAATAGAGTTCAAACCTTCAAATTTACCAATGACCTACCACCATTTCAGAATGCAGTAACAGCTGATGCAGGGGGTTACTTCCTGTGTGTAGAATTTAAGTCGTTAGATAAAAGATGGAAGAAGATGAAGAAATACACTACAACTTCCAAACTTTTGAACTTCCTCGTCTCAATAAAACAGAAAAAAATATACTATAACAGACAGTTACAACTCCTAAATTCAATTAAGATGTACCAAAGGGGTGTAATCTATGGCAACTGCAGTTTCTCTCTACCCCTGGGCACCCAAAATCTCTTTACATACACCTGCCCCCGTTTCCTTCAGCTTTACTCTGCTTTAGACTCTTGCCTCACTGCATTTATTTTACCCCCACACCAGACCGAGCAGCTTTTACCCTTCACAATTCTATTCTGTCACATTCTGGGTCTCACTTTCCCCTTGTGTTGCCATTCTCAGTCTCAAAGCCCTTCATCACCAATCTCCTGGTTAAAGAACCTGCTGTTCCCTGATACTTCTACCCTCTCATGACCCTTCAGCCCCACTTTTCACTCCCACAAAGCCCAAAATACCAGTCAAATTCTTTGTTTTCCCTTCTGTACTGATACAGAAACAGGTATAAGAACAACCCATTTATCTGAGTGTTTGCACATGGCTCTTCTTGCCCACTCTTCTCTATCTACCCTTTGAGGATGATGTCATCTGTTCACACCATCTAAAGTAGCATCTGCACAGCAATGGCTTGTAAGCATGTCTATCCATCCACCTACTCCTGACTGCCTCCATATGGTACTGCTTCTTCTGCTTTTCTCTCCAGAGAACTTAATCTTGGTATGTTCACAACTCAGTTCGTTATCAATCCTCTCAAACACTTTTTGCAGATAAAACTTTTGCCATTAGTGTCTCCTATAATACAGGAAATCTTTCATGACCCCTTTGCCTGCATTTGAACCACATATCCATGCTATACTCAAACTCTTGCTACAATCTTTCTCTATGCATCTTTTTCCTCCTAACGGCACAGCTCACCAAGGTCTCCATCTTTGTTCAGACACTGAAGAATTAGAAAAGGAGATGGAGATTCACCTGTTTAAATTTAGAGAGGCTTCCCCGCTTATCCTAAGTTATACAAAAAGCGAAGAAGTAAATCTCTTTAAGATATTGGTATTTATGCTTTCGTTTCAGGAATCCTCTTCATCTCATCACCCTGAAGAATTATGCCGATACCACTGGTTTCAAGTTCTTGGGAGGCAGATGATACAGAGACATCTGACAGAGATCAGTCAGTTGTTACTCAGCATACCCAGGTGGTACATACTGATTTTTGCTCAAAGCTCCTGCAATCTTTACTTGGGTATTTTCTGAAAGTAAAATATTACGGAATAGGAAGCACAGTAGATATACATGTAGCCTTTAAAAAAAAATAAAATTAAATACACTGTTACTCAAAAATTGGATGGCTGGCTGAGAGAAAAAGAGAAGAAATGCAGACTTCTGAGTTGCAGAACTACATTTTTAAATTGCATTTACAACTTCAAAACAGAGTATTCCACCAAAATTTGACCAAAACTGCCATCTTAAGATAGATGCTTATATAAAGCATGCTTAACTATTTAGTACTTTACCAAGTTTTAAAAAAATTAAAAATCTTTACTATCAAGGAAAATACCCCACAATAAACACAAACAGAAAAAGTTCCAGATGCCCGCCCCGCCCCACCCCACCCCTCACCCCTTTGTTTGAGATGAAAAACTACAACCAGAACTTTTTATACTCAGGTATTCTTAAATAACTTGCTTCAGTATATCACTTTTTAGAAAACATTATTTTGGGTTGTACACTAAATTTATTTCCAGGTTTTATTTTAGCACTAGTATCAATTAAAACAGATATTGTGCTACACTTCTCTTACTCCTCATTATGTGGCTGTGAGTATTGTTCATACTGAGAGAACAGATTCGGAAATAAGTTACAAAACAACAAAGTGAAAATTAAGATATTCCCTCCCCTTAAAAAGTGAAGGTCAAGAATATCATGCAAGACATACTTACAAAAACCTGGAAAGTCTGTAGCAAAATTCATGTGGAACATACAAGTTTTTGAAAGTTAGAATTTCAACAAAATTAACAACCTACAGTACTGAACATACATTGTACACAGTGATGGATCTTAAAACCCTTTTTTTTCTGACTCATCAATTAATTTGAATTATCAATCCATTTTAAGGGTCTGAATAGTATCTATGAATCCTAATAGAAATCTTCCTTATACTCATGCAGGCACCAACCTGTTCTGAATAATAATTTATTCAAGACCAAACCAAATGTTCACTTGCAAATAACATACCAGGTGAAATTCAGCAGGTCTCAAAGAATCAGTTTTATTTCAGAGATGTTCTTAGGACCAAACAAAACAAATTACAAATGGAAAGCATGCAAAATCAAATATAGATCATTGGAAGCTTTTTAAGTAATAGACGTTTAATCCTTTCTTTTTTTTTTCCAGTGTCATGTGGTTTCCAGTGTATACAAAGTAAAGAGTGAAAAGGTAAAAATAAAACTGGCAAACCCTTAATGTATTCTAGAATTCATAAATCATTTGTAAATTTAGTCCTTTTATAAAAGATTCCTTATATAAATTGGAGGGGGGAGGAATCAATCCCTTGTATGAAGCACAATTTAAGCCCAACATCACTGACCAATCAAAATTAGTGAATGCACTGCATCTCTCTGCAGTGAGGAGAAGAGACAAGGTAGGCTGTCATTCTGCAATAGCTGCCCATCGCAAGCTTTCCTCTCAGCAGCTCTGCTTTTCTTTTCCAGAGAGCTTGAATCTCAGTGGTGTCTCCGGAGACAAGAAGCCTTCAGTATGTTAAATTACTTTCATTATCTATTTTCAGATGCTTATTGATTCTACAGTAGGAAGAGTGGGAGACTGCAGCAGCCTGTAAAGCAGAGCTAAAGCAGTTGTATACATTAGCAATATGCTGAAACAATGGCACAGTACAGGCACAAATTTTCATTAAGGTCATTTTTTGAAGATACGCTTATTACCCTCTTTCCCTTCTACTCTGCTAACAAGTGAACAAAATGAATCCCTCCAACCTGGAACTGCTTCACCTGCATCGAGAATTTATCATATCTTTAGTGGAGGTAAGATCTGTTCCTTATTATGGTATGCAGAATAAGCAACATTTAACAAGAAACAAAAAAAAAGGAAAAAGGGAAGAGTTCAGATTCAACTTAATTCAAGTGCTACTATCGTGTTATATTTGAGACAAGAAAACATTAAATGCTATTTCCCCCTCCCCTATTGAAAACACAATGGTAGAAAAATGTTATTCTGTATGAAAGTCTCATAGAATATTAAGAACCTGTTTTGTTTGTACAACATAAAGACAGTATATTTTAATCTAATACACTACTGGGGGAGAAAAAAACCCCACATAATGCAACTGGGAATATTTTTCCTCCTTCAGCAGTATTTCCAAGTATTGCCGGTAAAATATGTTACAGATTTATTCATTTACTCTTTGAAGGATCAGATAGTCTGTAATTAGTCTATACTTGCTGCTTTATGAAGGTTGGCTAATATGACTAATCTCTGACTGCTCAAAAAATCCTTTTTTTTTCTTTTTTAAAATAAAACTTCTTTCTTTCATCATCATGTAAATTCAAGCCATTTACTAAAGACAAAGATTTGCTAAACATTTACTTCAAAAAAGGAAATTGTAACAGTGTGCAAATTAAACAAAAATATTTTTTCTATGAAGCTTATGGACTCTGCTCAATTTCTTACTACGAGAGTTGCATGTATAAACTATCTGCTCACACAAGCTATAAAACTATATTTTTACTAAAAGCTCTAGTCACTGACACACTAGATCCAACAGTTATTTCTTCTAGCCAGGGTTTTCTGTAACCTGCACTATTTGGGGAACAGGAAACTTGATCAAAAAAACTAAATTCATGTAAGCTGACGAAAGAATGACATGATTTTATTTGTAAATATTAAACACACTAACTGGTTTTCTCTGAAATCTATAAGGTCTAATTTTAAAGATAATTTTTTCATTAAATAAGTGATATTAGAAAATATATTCTTGCATTAGTCTATTTTCAAGTTATAAGACCTACCTACTTTTAACCTTTTTTTTCCTCCCCTTCACAAGGACATGCAGCAACTAATTCAATTTTACTACTGACAATATGAAGAACGCAGTTGACCGGGTATCTTTCTAGCTGTATGACCTACAAGCAGCAGGATGCATCACTAAAGTGTATTCTTAAGACATAAAGGAATTAGAAACAAAACATGGAACACATTTGTAATACCATTTACGTGCACGACACTTCAACAATATACATGGAAGACTAACACATCTGCTCAGATTTTCATTAAAAGAAGAGTGCAATAATTGGTTCTTAAAATGGTGAGCATTTCTTAAAGAGGGATTTATAATTTATTAAAACCAGAATTGTGGAAACTACTGATGTACGAAGAAACAATGAAACATGAATTCCCAAAAGGAGAATATGCATACTTCGCCAGCAAGCTGAATAAAGGTTTAACCAAGCTTTTTCTATACTACTCATTAAATAACTTATTTGCCATAATGACTAATGGACATTTTCCCCTCAATTTTATGGTGTTATGTATCCTTCTTAAATGAAAATAAAGCAAATTAGGTAACTCATGGTTACTCAAAGCACATGAACTGGATTTTATAATGTATAGCAACTTCCTTGACTAAGCCATCATTCAAAAGTAATGAGCAGGAATATTACAGAAAGAAATACGCAACCATAAACTAAAGGATGCCTGCATAAATTCTGAGCACAGAGATCAGAAATTATTTTTTTCTAAACCTGGAGAATAAAAACAGGCTGCTACAAAACGCAACAGGGGAAAGAAATTAACATCACCTAAAAGAAGGTTTATCTGTTTTTGCTGGCTTGAAACTCAGAACAGACACACAGAATATGCACTGGTCTGTATCTCAGGCAATTAAGAAGCCCCCATGTTTAATCAGAATTTTTTGCTGCTGAAGTGCTGGAACAAAAAAAGAGGGAAAAAAAAAAAAAAACCCCAAACCTGCAAGAAACGAAATAAGAGCCCAGCTGCCTCTTGGTTTCCAGGTTACAGTGCATGTCAAATATCTGTCAGTGAGACCATGTATCAATTTATGACAAGCTGCTGCAATGATCTGAAGGGCCCTTGAGGCACAGAGACCAGGTAGGTCAGCAGTTGCATGCACCCCACCTCTGCTCAGAGTTTGCAAGGGAACAGGCACTGTCCAGAAAGGAAATGCACTGGGTAAATTAGCTCCCTGCCTTGACATTTCTGTTTTTATGTAGATGAAAACAAATCTTTGCAATAAGGTGTTTAATCTATTCCTATGACTTAAAAGACCCTAAGTTTTCTGATTTCACAAGCCTTCAGCTGGCATAACATTAGTTAAAATCATCATTTGTTTTAGCAGGTCTGCTTTTGTTTTCCCCTTGGTTTTGCTAATATGAAAGAACTCCATTTATCCAGTAATGTATTTGGAATAGTTTCTTGAAATCCATTCACACAGGACAGAGTACAAAGGAAATTGTATTCCTGGGGGTTAATATAAACCTAAGAGTGGTTGTCTAAATTAGAAATTAAACAAAGCTTTTGAACTATTTCTTGTTTCATTTCACACCTGAGACTAATACATTCTAATTTACATCTTTTGTATTCATGAGGCATATGTGAAATAACTGTTGAAGCATACGAAGAATTTTCGTCATACAATTTGTAATTAATAGTATTGTACAATTGAGGCTTTTCAGAACTGCACATGAAATTCATTTGCATATTGTATTCCAAAAGTGCCTAATTCATACTTTGATTTAAAAAGAGCTCATTTTTGTTCACCTTAGTGCCACCCACTTTCAATGTATTCAGAATGGCACGAAGGTCCACATTTAGATTTCTTTTTATGCCATGTATGTTCCCTCTTAAATTTAAAGCTGCCTAAAAGATCCAAAACCCCTCAAGTGTCATAACAAGAAATAGAATAACCTTTCTTTTATTCATTTGTTTTGTTACAAACACAAGGGCTGGCTGAAAATATAAACAATACAAACATCAGGTATTACATGCAGATGCTACATTTACAGCCGATCAGCATGTATAAAGCAAAGCAGATGAGCCATAAAATAAACAGCTCCTTTAAGTAATAAATGCTACTTTTTGAACCTCACTTAATCCTAAGACAAAAATACTACGTATATAAAATAAGCTGGGTTTAAACAGTTTGTATTAAAAACAAAAAAAAAAAACCAACAAAACCAAATACAAACCCCTAAAAGATACAATTTTCTTTTCAATTATTATTTTCTAAAATTATGCCTTTTAATGTGTTCTGGAAAAAAATTAAACACTCTTCCATCCCATTTGGACACCGATTTCTTGAAGAAATTTAATATTCAAATAAGAAAAAAGGAAAGGTAGTAGTTTTATAATAAACTCCATTCCTCAAGGCCACATTGGTTTTGCATTTGAAATTATATATACTTATATAAAATTGTTCTAGTGGTAAGTTTTGTACACATATATGCACACAAGATGCAAGTGAACAGAAGTCTTCTAGTTGATTTACAAAACTTCAAATTTCAGCCTGTGAAAGTATTGCAAAAACTTCAGAAGAAGGAGAATGCTAAATTGCTAAATACTGTAAAGGTTCTTTTTTACGATACAGAAGCAACAGTGCTCCAGATTCCTATCACTTTCTTTTTCCACAAGAGACTTTTTAAAACGATCTTGAGTACTAATTTGTTAATACTTGACAACATTTTTCTAAAATGACACTTAGCACAATACAAAGGCAATGCACAAGTATAGTTTATTCAACAAATGGGCCCTTTGTAAAAAACACGTCACTATAAATAAAGGCCTGTCTCCCTAAGTGGAAGCTTTTCTGTTCTTTTCTTTTCTTTTATTTTTTTTTTTTTTTTTTAAAAAACAAATCCTGCTTTCCTTTAAAAAGGAAAGGCCTCATTTTAGATCCTCAGGCTTTTGAGTCCCTGCCAACCAAAGCTCTAAGTGCAGGGTAAATGAAGAGTTTCATAAGGATACTATTCCTCTCCCCTCCTTTCCCAGCATTTATCTATAAATAGTGTTGGAAAAGAAATAAAATAGTTCCATACTTTATTTCATCTTTCAGGAGAAAAAACAACTGCAACAAAAGGATGTGTTTCTCCCCCATTCTGGAAGTCAACATGCAGTCTGAATCTAACATTACAGTTCGAGATGCCATTGATGACCTCGACACCAACATGTACCAACCACTGTCATATCCATTAAGCTTTCAAGTTTCTCTCACTGGATTTTTGATGCTAGAAATTGTTTTGGGACTTGGCAGCAACCTCACCGTGCTGGTACTTTACTGTATGAAATCCAACTTAATCAATTCTGTCAGTAACATAATTACAATGAACCTTCATGTACTTGATGTAATAATCTGTGTGGGATGTATTCCTCTAACTATAGTTATCCTTCTGCTTTCACTGGAGAGTAACACTGCTCTCATCTGCTGCTTCCACGAGGCTTGTGTCTCTTTTGCAAGCGTTTCAACTGCAATTAATGTCTTTGCTATCACTCTGGACCGATACGACATCTCCGTAAAACCCGCCAATCGAATTTTGACCATGGGAAGGGCTGTGATATTAATGACATCAATATGGATCATTTCACTGTTTTCCTTCCTGATCCCTTTCATTGAAGTCAACTTTTTCAGCCTTCGAAGCGCAAGTACTTGGGAAAATAAGACACTTCTGTGCGTGAGTACAAACGAGTACCACACTGAGCTAGGAATGTACTACCACCTTCTTGTTCAGATTCCAATCTTTTTCTTCACTGTTATAGTAATGCTAATCACATACACCAAAATACTCCAAGCTCTAAATATTCGGATTGGTACAAGATTTACAACGGGGCAAAAGAAAAAAGCTAGAAAGAAAAAAACTATTTCTTTGACCACTCATGAGACGACGGACATGACCCAGAGCAGCGGAGGAAGAAACGTCGTCTTTGGCGTTAGGACTTCTGTGTCTGTGATAATTGCCCTGCGCCGAGCTGTAAAAAGGCACCGGGAGCGACGAGAACGACAGAAGAGAGTCTTCAGAATGTCCCTCTTGATTATCTCAACATTCCTTCTCTGCTGGACACCCATCTCTGTTTTAAACACCACCATCCTATGTTTGGGCCCAAGTGACCTTCTGGTAAAGTTGCGATTATGTTTTCTAGTAATGGCATATGGAACAACTATATTTCACCCTCTACTTTATGCATTCACGAGGCAAAAGTTTCAGAAGGTTCTGAAAAGTAAGATGAAAAAAAGAGTGGTTTCAATAGTGGAAGCAGATCCCATGCCAAATAACGCTGTAATACACAATTCATGGATAGAGCCTAAAAGGAACAAAAAGATTACCTTTGAAGACAACGAAGTAAGACAGAAATGTTTAGTACCTCAGGTTGTCACTGACTAGATTTCAGTATTCACCAAAACACATCAAGTGGAACATATGAACAAATTGTAGAAAAATACTGCCAAATATGAAAAACTTTTTTTAGCTACTGGTGAGACTGTAAATTTTCAATATATATGTTAAATAGAGTAGGTCTTGTATATTCAATTTCTTCACTATGTAAGATCTATGTTGCATGGCTGTTTGTTAGCATAACACCATGTGTATATTTGTCAAAAGTATTCAAGTCCTCTTTTTTAGAAAATAAATAGCCTTAAAGAAGTGCAAACTTTTAAAAATATTTGTATGGCTCACTTTCTCTGTAAATACAGAAAAATTTTTACACAAAAAAAATCCACTTGGGAATACTTTTCTAGAACACAAATCCAACATTTTGCATGCTATCGTCTTTTTCAATTTTATTCATTAGCAGAATTGATCAGGGATATTCTGAATGCTACACAGCTACAATTCAGATTTTGGCTTCATATGTAGATAGCTACTTGTTTTTTAAATTCTTCTGCATAAAAACACCATTATCAAGGGTAAACAAAGTCATTTTATATGATGTCCTTTAATTAAAGGTTCATAAGTAGTTAATGTTGATGGAAGAAAAATTAATGTTGGTAAAAAAAAAAGGTCGGTACTTTTAAGAGATGTAAAAAGTCTTGCACAAACAAACTCAGATCCACAGTTTCTACAGAAAAAATGCCTAACTTTAAATAACTACACTGCAGGGGTGAGAGGATAAGGGAGAGAGGCAAGCTAAAGTAAGGCAAAACTCAAGAAAGTTCCTGTCCTTGACACTAGAAGACAACTAGCCAGCAAAGCCACTCCTGTGCAAAGGCTCACATTTTCACACCAAAGGGTTAGCCAGACCTCTAGTGTGACCATGAGACCTTTTACACAGAGATTTTTCATGCAAACCATCTATTTACATAGAGAGATATGGCTGTTAAGTGCCACACCTGAAACAGATCATTTTCTTGCCCTCAGTAACTCTTGTATTATTTTGACCTCACTTCTCCTTCCATAATGTTCAGTTCCCAGACATGCAATTGCTTTGTCACAAACCAATCACCAATACTGCTGGCTACTCTGGACAGCTGTGGTACACCATCATCCTATATCCTCTTTCCCTATTTGATCTTTTACCTGCAAAGAAGAATAAAGGGCCTTAAGAAGTAATTATTAACCATAAGGAAGAATTAAGATATTAATCCTCAAAAAAGTTTGATGAGTGGTTTGCTTAAAAAATTCATCATTTCAATGAACAGTGGCTATTTTCACTGACTTATTTACCAGTTATGGAGGGGAGGGGAAAACACAAAAATGCAAAATCAATTAGCATGATTTCACTTGTCTTGTTATATAAACTGCTCAGTGTGTCACCAGCTACTAGTATCATTAGAAAGCTAATTCCCAATAAGCATTGGCTTCTATTTAAAAAAAGAGTATCTCTGAATAGGAGAACTAGTTTGACTAAAGCATTACATTAAAAAATGAGGATTTCTAAAGCATTTTTATGAAGCTGCATCTAAAAAGGGGTGTTTCAAGAGAGGAAAACAACTGTTTTCCATTACATTATTTTGTGCTTACAAAACGGAACAAAACCAGAAGTACTTGTGATGTACCTTGGTGTACTTATGCTCGTATCTTTACTTAGCAGAACATAAGACTCAAAAAAATAATACTACAGGTCTGCATGCCAGAGACCAGCTGCTTTTAATCATCCAAATTCCACCTCTAAGTTTTATTATATAATTTATAATTTATTATCTAAAATCACTGTGTAACATATTCAAGCATAATTTCAATATTTTTTTTCTAAAAGCTAGCTCAATGACACCTGCATTCATCTGTACCCCCTTGTTAATTTTGCCCAAGCTATCCCTAGTTTCCTGCAAGAACTGAAATCCTTCATCTTATTTGAGGGGCTGCACTGGAGGGAAAGGAGTAAACTTACTGGTTTTATGCAAGCAGCTTTGGGGATTTTTTTAAAAACTCATATGCTCCAAATTTATCACTTAAAAAGCATTCTTTTAGGAATAGGCTCTTCTGAAAAGACATGTGCCAAAAAAACCCAAGCAGGAACTATTTTATTTTTTTTACTGTAACACTTATTCCTTCCTCTGCCTAGCTATCCTCTTTATTCTGAACACTAGAAAGAAGAGAAAGTGTCATTTCTAGGTTAATGGCACAATATGATTTATCAGATTACTTATATTCCAATAAAGCATTCTTCAATCAATTAAAAATACTATTAATCTATTACAAATGAGAAAAAAAAGAACAAAAAAAAAAGAAATAATAATTACCACAACACAGGCATAAGGCTTACATCATGCCCCTTTATCTGAAATACGCATTTAAGAAAAGCTTTCAGACTCCAAAGGTTTCCTGACAACATGACTTTACTTTTAAGAATCAAAGGAGTCCTCAAGAACTACATGTTTAGTGTTAAAATCTCTTTCATTAGAAAGTCGGATTCAATTAAGCAGTATCTCATAACAAAGAGAAAACACAGCCTAGGATTTAGTCAGAGATTAAGTCAGGTTTTAAAGGCTATGTTGATCACTGTCATTGTCTTTATGAATATAACCAAATTCATTTTTACATTTATTATTCCTTACCTTTCATTAAAGAAAGAAAAAAAAATACCTATACCATGTTGGGAGTACACCTTGAGCTTTGCAGAAGGAAATTCTACATAGAGCAAGGAGTAATAAAAATATGTACAATCCTATATATACGCAGGAGTCATTACAAAACAAAATCATACATGACCTGTACCACTAAATGTACACATTTAACACAAACAAGACAAACTACAGAGTAACGAGTAAAGGAACACTGTAGAGCTTACTGATACAGAAGAGGATTTTAGGAGGGATATGAAGATGTGCCGTGGAAGCTTGGCACACAGACTAAAACAGAATGCAAAAAAATGCAGTATCACCGGAGAGAAAAAAGGGCAAATTCATGCCATAGTATTGTACCATAAGAAGCCCACTACATTCTTAAAAATTATCTCACCACAGTGAGTCATTAGTTCAATTACATTTCACACCACTCAGCCTAAGGCAAGCAGAATTCTACAGGACTCTAAAAATACTAATTGCACCAAATACATTTCAGAAACACTAACAACCACCACCAGTTTCCACATGTTCTCTGTCCCTTACGTATTAGCTGGTACCTGACTACGTTTTTCTTCACTTCAAATGCATTTCTATACAGATTTACATTGTAAAATGATGCTAGACCACACTAAAACTACAAAAAAGCTGAGTACAGTGCCAGGATCTATTAGAATATACAAAAAGCACACCTTAATGTACTAGTATGTCACAAGCCAGTGAAAGAAAACCTTAAATACATCCCATATACCTAGTTTCAAGTTGGCAACAATTTTAATGGTTACAAGGCACTGCTACATGTTTACTTCACCAGTGCCAGGGGACTGGGAATCACTTCAGTGATTTCTAAATATATTAGATTAAAAATTTATGTATCAAGACACATATCATATCAATACACTCTTCTTCCTTCACTGTCACATGAATACACAAATGTACTTATTATATATTATTATGCATCAATACACACTAAAAGTGGAGTTCAACATTAGCATCTATCTTCTGTTTATATGGAGGGGGGTTGGGAAGAGGATCTCTGAACTGGACAGACAGGCACTATGTACCACCACACATCTACTCAAATGCCTTCTCTTCCTCACCATCACCTTTATATTCTTTTTTTTTTTTTTAATTATTATTTTTAAATAATACATTCAACAAGCTGTATATATGTATACATATAGGCGTATATACTGGATAACAAGAGGAATTTTTCTGCTGTTAACTGTTACATATATCACTGCAATGCACATAGTAGTTCAACAACAACGTACATTCAAAAGGATAGAATATTGCATTCATTAGGAAGTTTCAATGTAGTACTAAAAAAAAAACTGTTCCCCCACTGTTCAAAAACAAAATACCTCAAACATACAGCTCAAGACAACCAGTTTCTGTCTTAAAACCTTCCAGCTTTATAATAGCCAAATTCTATTCCCACTTCACATATTCTGCTGCAATATCACTGAATTTATTTGTCTTACACCAACAGCAGAGAAGAATATGACGCTGTAATTATCTTCAATTCAATGCAATTCAAGAAGAAAAATTAAACACTGCATTTGGATTTTGCTTTGTTGGGGTGGAGTATGAAAAAAAATAAACTGACATAATAACTGACTAACAGGAAAATCAAAATTGATTCATACCCAATGACTGCTAAAGAAGAAAGATGTAAAGTTGGTGGAGAGTATAGGTCAAGAAGAAAAGGGCAGGAGGGCATGGCCATCGTGACCACAGAAAGGTGGAGGGAAGCATGCATCTGCCATGGAAAAAAGCACTAGTCTTATTTTTTAAATTATAATAAAAAAAAAATACATGAAGAATTTATCTTTAAATCATCGACTGTGATACATGGTTTTGCCAAAATTGCTGTCAGGAAAGGAGAGAACGGTATGAACAGCAACTCCAGGAAAGGTTTTTAATTTAACAAATTATATACAGAATAACAGACAAACCAAGAGCGTGTGTCTTTCTACTTCCTCTTTGCCGAGAGGTAAGCTATACATTTTACCAAGTGCAAAGCACATATAGAGGACATATTCCACAAACAAACTGGAAATGAAAATGTTACTAGATACTTGTTCTCCATGACAAGTTTTTAAAAATGCTACTGAACCTCCCCTCAAATCAGCATTAATCTGGTAAGTTCAGTGTGTCCCGATGATTTACGTGTGTTTCATTATGCAGTATGTTTTCAATTACAGCTTCTTTGCCTCAATTTTATTATTTTTGTAGAATATTAAACTGAAGGAGAAATATCATTAGGCATTTTTATGATCTTTGCTAAAATTACACTTCAGTGATTATTATAAATTGAACCAGAAGAGAAGAAATACCTTCCTGTGTTTTTACTTCATAGATTTCTGTATCAGTTTTTTTCCTGTTTTACAACAAAATTCTCACACAATGAAAAGAAATTCAGTTGAAATGAAAAAACAGAAGAATTATAGTTAATGTCCTGTGGTACGTACAGAACCTGGAATTACTAGAACATAATTTATTTTTTATAGTTCTAGTTCATTATATCCTTTGAATATAAGCATTTCTATACCCTCATTCTGATTCCTGATTCTCCGCAGCACACCCAGCAGGCGGGCAGGCTGATGGCACAAAGCTGTTGGCACACAGCACACCCCTGTTTCCTTTCCAAGCTGTTTTTTTTAAATATACTTCTGGTCCCTGCTATGATCTCTAACTTCCTACCCTATCTCACCCCAGCCATACCTAATAAGCAAATCAGGGCCACTGCAGTAACAGCATTATTGTTGTAAAATCTGTTACTCTGGCTATGTCAGACTGTCATTAACAGCAATATTAGTACAGCTTTACTTGCAACTGTACAAGAATCTCTCACAATCTGTTGAGACTTTACTTCAAATTAAACTCAAACACAACTGGAGGGGGAGGGGGAGCATAGAGCACAGTAACTGATGACAACCTATTTCAAGATATTTTTTACAAATCCCCATCACAAATTAACACAGAAGGAAGAAGTGAGATGTACAAAAAGACAGCTTCTCACATTAGTAAATTATTACAATTATCAGTAATACTTTGTGCACTAGGTTGCATTTACCATTGTGCTGAAAACATGTATAAGGAAAAAGAAAATGTGAAAGAAACACTATTTGCAAAGCATGTACCATCACAAAACAAAACGTGAACAAGATAATATGCTGTTGTAAAACACCTTAACAGCAATGAGGAAGATTTATTACTCCTGCTAACAGCTCTAATACCTAGTAAGAGAGATATATCAATGAATTAGAAGAACAAAACAAAAAATGTAAAAAAGATTTGTGGGGAAAGGTAAGTTTTTAACAAAGTTATATAGTTCAATAACAACAGTGGCTTCCACAGACTAAATATCTAACCCAAAAAGATCTCTCATGGAAAAATCTTTTGGCATGTTTTACCAAAATACCACACACCTGCACATATATGTAGTACCATAGAGTACCATAGAGACATTTTTTGAGATACAACAGACTTTCTAGGAGTAGATTTGCATGTAATAAAAACAGGAGTGTTACTTGAATTATAAACTCATCATCTGAACAGTTACCAAGCAAACATCAAATCACAAGAAATTTCCAAACTGACTGAATCACTTCATTTTCTATGTTAAAACAGGAACAAACATTTCAGTTTAATAATTCTGACCATATGAGGTTGTGCCCATAAATATAACATGGAGCTACAGAACTCATCTGCAATCATATCAATAGATAAGGCACCAAAAAGTGCACATGAAGACAAGATTCAGACATCTTTTAAAAGACTAATGTATTCAGAAGCTTCTGACTAATCTTGCCTCGGTTGTACAGCTTACAGTGAGATTACAGAAACAGTTTAAATAAAATGCAATTAAAGTGGGAAACTTTTGATTCAGTCACTGAGACTTTGTTATGCCCCAATTCTGTTTCAGTCAAAACTCTCATGTTTCTACTATGTCTTCTGTTTGGGAGTTAGGTCAGCTAAAATCTGAGGGGTAGATCTTTGGAATTGTAGACAATCTGCCATAGAAACAGCATGTTCTCAAAATAATAGGATGTTCTTTTTTTTAATGAGGTTAGATCATATCTTTCCCTGAAATTGCATGGGAAAACATATGAAACCATGCTGTTCTCCAGCTGAAAAGGGCCTACCTTTAAGATAACAAAACCAGTAATAAGATTTGATGCCTGTGACCAAGTGAGGGTTGGACTTCAATGGTAAACAAATGGAAAGACTGGACTACTTTGCTTTTCAAATCATCACCAAGTCCATAAAGTTATTGGAGAAACTGGTAATGGAAAATTACATGCATGATTCTAGAGACAGAGAAGAAAAACTACTCCTGTGAAAAACAGTCTATTTTTAAAGCTGTTTTCAACGTGCAAGAATTAAATCTTACTCTACGCTACTCATTACTTCATACTATGTACAGCAACACCTTTGTTGATTTTTAAGGCAAGGAAGAAATGACATTTACAGGAATACTGTCTCCTATCCAGGACATGAACAAAGATTAGACTTTGGTCTTCTTTGTTTAACTATTTGGTTAGATTTTTTTTAACCTGAACCAGCTCACACTTCATTTAGAAATGAACAGGATAAAATTGGTTATTATGTTAAAGATTTCAACATCAGTATTTATTTGAGGAATTAGAACAACATTGTGTACACAATCTCATTTTTCAATTATTTTACACTTGTGAATTTGCCAAGCCTCATTTTCAAGTCCTTAGCTCTTGTCATTTCTTTCTCTGCTAATCAAAGAGCCCTTCTGTGACCCTTTATTTTCTCCCCACGAATGCACCTCTACAGTTTAATCTTCAAGAAAAAGAGCCCATTTAATCTCCTGCTGTGACATATATAGTTGCATTTATTCACAGAAACCGACAAAACCATGTTTTTTATCTGTACAGCAAAAATCCCTGTAGCAAATGAAGAAGTCTAGATATGCCTGACATAGATGCATGAATGTTAGGACAGAAAGAGCATTGGTAAAGAAATCCTACCATGGATGCAGCTCAATTCCAATTATTTATAAAGGTACCATATTTTTATACTTGTAAAAACAGAGATCATACCCTTTTATTTATTTATTTTTAAAGCATGTTATATGCACACTCAAAGTGCTCAGCCCATTCACAGTTGTTTGCCTTAATCTGAGGTGTATACTTGTAGAACACTACCACTACCTTACTTACATGTTCCTTTTATCCAGCTCCTTTAGTACCAAAATTTCTACCAAGAATGTAGAGCAAGTGTAAGGTGAAGAGGTGGCTTATTTAAATACTTAGGGGAACAATACCTTAAAGGAAACTTGAATAATCTAAACTGTAGATTATGCACATAAAATAAATCTAATTAATCTACAGTTTCTTTAATCAACTAAGTAATCAAAACACACAGATGTTTGACAACACATTTTCCATTAAAATGTAATTGATTATCATTAATCCAGCTCTACAGACTTCTTTTAAATGAAATTCAGCTTCTTTACTATTTTCCTTCAGCAGCTTTGCATCTAACTGGATGTGATTTCAACAGAAATACTTTGTTTCTCCTTCTAAATGTTGGAACAACCCAAGTTACACTTTCCCTTTCCCCATTCAGTAAGGAGTTACAAACCAATGGCCCTAGGAAGCTAGTACATTAGTACAACATCCTCCTTGGTCACTGTTGGATTACAGGGTACCCTCACTTTATGAAAGAATAGATTACTGTGCCTCCAAAAATAAAGCAAGAGTATTTACTTAAAAATCCTTCTGTTCTAAGTCTCCATGAACAATCTGGAAACCTGTATATTAATAAGATTATTCCATCATAGATGTCTTTCTGGTTCATGTCTATCACAAATTTTTCTGCAATATTTTTCACATCTATACTCCATATCTGCACTACATTCAGTTGTGTTCATACATTGTATTCCACTTACTGTCTTTGTTTTGCCATGACATTAGAACAGGACTTTAGCCAGGACTACCCTCTTTCTGATTGCCAAAAAGCCAATAGTTTAGAATCTAATACAGTCTTCTCAGTAACCTTTCAGCTTTCAAGTTTCTCTAAATAAGTTTGTCGAACTGCTAGGCAGATCCACTACACTGGAAAATTAAGTCTTCCAAAAATGAAACATTAAGCAGTGGTTCTATTCTCAGTTTGTCCTATTCATCACAACTTGCTGCTCTGGCAACAAATGACCTCCACATCTAATAACTTTATTTATTATAAGAGAATACAGAATAATGTTTATGCTGTGGAAAATTCCCATGTCAAAAATTGGTGAGTTTTTACCATTGACCACAGAGGACAAATAGTCTATGCTCCCAACATCATTCTTCCACACATCTCAGAAACATGTTTAGATGTCATTGCTTCCATTTTTTAATTTCAATTTTTTACATTTAGTGGGAAGTGAAAGGTAACAACTCCTGAATTTTTGCAAGCTGGCTCTCTGATCTGTGCATTTACACATACTTTTAATGTAACTTCTCACTCTGTTACCCTCAATAAAATTTTTCACATGATTTGATCTTCCAGTGGGAATTCTAATCAAATGCTCACTTCTTTTCTTGGTGATCACAATTTACCTGTCCATTTCATCCATTTCTATTCTCTCAATCTATTTCTTTATTTGATTGCTCAAAAAGAAAAAAATATACCTGTTTTCTCAAACATTTACGCAATACTGAAGTGTTATTTCTGAACTAAATGTGTCCTTATTCATTACAACTAGGTTAAGCACTAATGTATGCTTTGGTATCAGCAGAAAGAAAAATATCAATATTATGTATTGCTTCTCAATATCATTTCCTTGACCACTGAACAACTGATTTCACCACTGCCCATAGATATACAAAAGAAAATACACATTGTTCCAGCTACCCTCAGACAACACTCCTACAAAAAAAACACGTGACATTTATCCACACCTTCCCAAAGGGAAGTGATTATTTATTCAACTCAAACCACTGAGTCTGATCACCTTAGACACCATTACCCTGCTTCTGGGAGAACTAGCCTGCAGCTTACTATTGAATTTTCAAGTACATAAATGCTCAGGAAAGGAAGAGGAGAATAGAGAAAGCTATAAATACCAGTTCCTTCCAAAGCTTCAGCCAGTGTATACACAGACCTGACTGAAACATAAAATTGCCATTTCCTTGTAGAACCTCCACACAGAGTAGAGTAGAGAAGTAGATCTGCACTCTTTCAGACACATCATTCTAGCTTTAAATGGTGTCAAACTCTACAGAACTGAAATTTTCCCTAACACTTTTTATCATCGCTGAGTTGTTTGTTTATAATGGGTACCCTGAGTCCTAGGTCTTAAATGCTTGAACTTTTAAACCTTATGAAATATGGTGAGAGTACACCACCACTCAAATTAGAGGTGACATTTCTCTCGCTTGGCAATATTATAAGCATACTATAAATAAGCATATATTATAAGCATTGACTTATTATTTTAAATTATGTAATCCAACTTGCCTTCCTCCTCATGAACATACAGACACCTCAGTAGAGACTTTTTTCCTTTTTTATATTATATGTAGAAGACACTAGAAATTCTTTTCAGACTCTTGCCAACTATTCTTACTCTGGACAACATATTCCTAATTTTCAGGATACAAAATTATTTTTCAGAGATTCCCAGCTAATCTCTAGCTCCTCCATTCTCTCTCAGTCTAAAGTACATTCTTTTTAAATTACTTTCTCATCCTTGGTGTGCACATTTTTTTCAACTAATATGGAATTTGAAAGTCATTGAATAAATACACTAGGTTTGAAGGCAGCTATAACTTGCAGATATCTTTGGATCTTAGCAGTTTTTGTATGTCACCCAGAAATAGAAACACATATCTTCCATTTCTATTTTTAATTAAGTTATTCAATTAAGACGGTGACTACCCAGTATCAGAATACTTTGTCTCAAAAGTCAAAGATGCCGTAGTATCTGTTTTAATTACACAATCATAACTGTTTCAAAGTAATTTCAAAATAAAATATATATATTAAGGAAAAAATAATTGTCTGAATTGCCTTTGCCCTATATTTGGGTAAACACGGGCATTTACAACTGCAAGATTTTCTTTACTGTTTCTTCCAAATCCTTTCATATCTCTGCTCTCATGACACATACTACTTAATAAACACAAAAATATTTGCTATTCAAACACTTAAAATTGTCAAGGGGTAAACCAAAAGCACAGTCCAAACACCCTCACCACCGGGATACAATCTCTCTGGTGGGAACAAGTACTCGTTAACAGCAAAACAGGAACAGGTTTGGTATAATTCATCTCTGTTCCACAGGGATACTTTGAAAAGAGAACAAAAGGGGAAATTTGTAATTAGAGAAACAGAATACAAGTATAGTCTTCAATTTTTAAAGTCACATTTAAATTCACTAAATGCAAAACAAACAAAAAGTGGCCAAAACCCACCTTATGAGACCTAGCCTTTACATTTAAGCTCATTACTAAGAAAAGATAGGATAGTGTAATTTATCAAGACTTCATTTCAAAACTTCCCTCTTCCACAACTCCTTCTGTTCTTAATTTCCAATCAGTTGCTCTTTCAAAATTCTCAAGGCTCTCTGTTTCAGCCATATGCAGGTGGGGCTACAAACCCCATATATAGCCTCTAGCTCTCAAACCCAAATTACCAAAGTAGTTGGAAAATACTACAGACGAGGGCATTAAAAAGCAAGAAATATGGTGAATCTCAGACATAAAACTGAATATGCTACCAGAGGAAACACTATCCATCCCTCATGTGCATCACAGTAGCCAAGAGAGTTTAAATGCATATTAACTGATCAGCTCCATGACCAGTGCAGCTGCCCTGCTGTCCTGAGAATAATTCTTCTCCTAGCAGAAAGCACTTTTTGGCAGTTCATCACATACCCCTCCCCTTCCTTAGTTCTTGTCCACTATCATTTTTTTCCCCACTGAAGTCTTCTGACCTGTTAGAAGCAAATAAGCAAGGAGCTGTCAGGTCCCACATTTCACTCTGTACCTGCTGAAGCCTAGCTCAGTGTAATACTGGCCTGCAACCAAAATGTCTACACATTAGATTGTAACACTAATAATCATAACTTATATTAATACTGAAACAGTAATAATCTGATTTGGAGTAACAGATGACAAAGAAAAGAGGTTGAAATAGCAAAGCTTTCCAGAAATGTAAGGAGTGATATGTATGGACGTGTAATTCCAAGCATGAAATAGCAGAAGACAGAAGCAGTCTTTGATGGGGTTGGAATCAAGATAAAAATGATTACATATACTACATGTGCTAGAGCACAGCAACTTGGACATACTGTAATTAACTTCTGTCACAGCCTTGCTAATGGGACATCAACAGCATACCTCTCAGGAACTGGTTAACAGCTCAAGATAGAAAGCAGCTTACTAAATTAATTTCTAAATTAATTTTAAAATATTTGAAATACAGCCTTCTGACAATATCTACATACTTGAGAGTCAAATCGCCGAATGTGTAAGATTACAGCAAAATTGAATTTGTTGAGTAGTTACACCTAAAGAATAATACCACAATGAAAAATCAGCTAAATCATAACATGAAAAAATAATTTCATCATTCGCTCAATATGGCAAATCTGAAACACAGTTATGATCATTTAGGTTAAACTAGATATCAACAAAACCCATTGTTACAACTATACCTGGATTAATTTTCTAGAATTGTATGCATGAAGAAAATTAAATTTGAAGATATCAGAATAGTTATGACTTTGGAAAACTGTAAAACAGCAATGAAACTACAATGAAGTTATGTTACCAGAAACCAAGCTTTTAAAATCTTGAGGAAATGAAAACTCAAGACCTAATAATTGGGCTTGCTGTTGAAAAATAGAACTCCAACAGGATATTTTTTTCTTGTATCCATTCAAACAGTCTTTTCTCTCATCTGCCTGTAATACTTAGTTTTATACTATTTAGTGCAAAGGGTTAGAAAAGGTATGAATGTCAAAGATTAAGTCATACCAACTATTTACAGAAATGCTTTGTCTAACATAAGGTTTCCAAGCTGGTAATCATAATCACAGCAAAACATAGGTAAAATCTGTGTATGCTGTCTGCCTTGTTCAAAGAGGATAGAGGTCTTAGAGTATTAGCCTTTCACTAATGAAAAACTGCATTAAGTTTTCCAAGTAATTGTGTTACATGCACATTAATTCAGTATCTTAAAGTGAATAGGTCCAATCAATGAACTTGTTAGTTATTATTCAGATTTATCTTTATTTAAAAAGCCAACAAGAAAGAAATTAATATCCACAGAAGCTCCTTAACTCTGCTTAAAAGGAAAAGATGGAGTAAAATAAAATGTGATGGCCTAGAACAAGATGGTTTTATGCATAACTGAAACAGAGAAATAAATCAGTCAGTGGTATAGCAAGTACAGAATAGCACAATCATCAGCTTCTACACTCGTTATACAAAATATTTGGTTGTACAATGTAATTCATTAAATAATATAACTCAGCAGAGTCAAAGAATGGTTTGGGTTGGAAGGGACCTTAAAGATCACCAAGTTCCAACTCCCCTGCCATGGGCAGGGACACCTCCCATTAGACCAGGCTGCTCAAAGACCTATCCAGCCTGGCCTTGAACACTGCCAGGGATGGGGCATCCACAACCTCCCTGGCCACCTGTTGCTGTGTCTCTCCACCCACACAATGAAGAATTTCTTCCTAATGTCTAGCCTAAATGTACCCTCTTCCAGCTTAAAACCATTACCCCTTATCCTACCACTACACACCCTTCTGAAAAGACCCTCCCCAGCTTTCTTGTAGTAAAGATAGCTTGAATAGCTTCATTTTATGTTAATTTATAATAAATCAGTTAGTGACTTTGGCAAATATGAAGCCAGGAACAATACCAAGAAAATACCAAGATCATTTTGCTATCCAAAATATGGTTTTTTAGCACTATCCACAGCTTTCAAGGCACTCCTTTCTTTGAAAAGAGAGCAACAAACAAAACCAGAATCATTCTAAACGTGGTAAATCGAAGCATTACAAATTTGTTTTTTCTTTATTGATGTATAAAGTAACAACTTCAATCACCCCTATTGTCTGAATGAAAGCTGAATGATTCTATCAAAATAATCACATTAAAAATAAAAAATAATTATTGTGCAAGTACCTGACTGTCACAGAATGACCATTACTACTCATGAGAAACATGAATGTCTGGTATGTCTGTATATATATATATATATATACATATTCATGCATATGTATACACTCACACACACACATATATATACATTTATATTTTTATATATATATATATATATATGCTTTTTGGCCTGGAATACTACAAATAAAACTTTGCAGAACAAATTTCTCCAAAATCTTCCATCTTATGGGAACAGAGCCTCAGGGAAAACAAAATAAAACAAAAATCTACTCAACTAAAAGGAGCAAGATGAAACTGAAGAATATGGAGATTATATCCCAACTACAGGAAGACATAGTATATTTCAGCCCAAACAATTTCAGAAAAAATCTGGCAATATTACTGCTAACGCCACCAGGGACACAAGACAAATGTTTTAGCAATATATTTGCACATACTATGAATGCAGATGTATGTACCACCTGAAGCAGGGGCATTCAAAAACAATGTGAATGGCTCTGAGCCAGAAATACAATTCAGTCATTCTCAGCAGGACTAATTACTCCAGGCAAAGCATCATGCTAGCTTGGCCGTGTAATTTCTGTTAATCAAATCAGTTCAGTTACCCCTACAGAACAGTGCATTGTGTCCCACAGGCTTAGGGTGTGTTATTTTAGAGGACACTAGTTCTCACACAAGGCAGTAAATTGCACTGCATCTGAATCTCTAAGCAAAAGTGCCATAAATGCAACTTTTCCCTCCAGATTAGTGTGTGTTGATCCTTACAAGAAACTGCACACAGCAATATTAATTTCAACGCATCTGTCTGCTCTGTTAATCTCTGGGAAAGATCTCTCTGACATGAGAGTAACCAAGTCCTTCCTCAATTTAATTGCAGTTTGATTCAACATAAGATCTGGCTTGGCAACCATACACCCTAAATTTTTGCTTGGAATAGAAAAATAACAGTTTTGAGGGTCAATTTTTGCAGCACTTCAGTAACACAATGAATTGTGTGAAGTTAACTTAAATGTCAGTCATACTGTGAGTAACCAGAAGAAAAGTAATTGTGTCATAATGTTGAGCTGACGGTCTCTGAGGACATTTATCTACTATTTTATCTGAAGGATTGACAAAAAAAAGGCTGAACTGAAGTGATGGCATGCATTTTCTCGTCACACTGTCCTAATATTCCAGATGGTACCTGGCCGCAGTACCCAACAAACCAACTTGTGGGAAGCAAATTTTCCATCAAGCAGTCCAATGAAAAAAAAAAATTCTGGAAAAAATTTGCTCTATTTAATATAATAAGCAATTTCAAAGATGGGGAAAACACAGACCACATGACTTTACTATAACAAATAACTACAAGAACTAAGCATAAAAAGAAACTGAATTTTCACAAAGAAATTTATCTCCTCCTCTCTATCAAGCATTATTTTGTATTACTGTATGACACAAACTGAGTGACAGTGGTGTTTTCCTTTCAGCTCCAGGGTACTATATGCAGCAATACTAGAAAAGGACACTGAAACAGAGAAACATCAATACTGGATGAGACAAGGTCCCTTCCACCAATGCAACCCCCATCAAAGTAGGTAGACAAGACCTCCTTTTTCTCCTCCCATTTCCTCTAATTTCTATTCTTACAAACATACTGGGTATATTCAGGCTTTTTCTTGCTTTTCTCCATTTTAACTAGACTTCTGTAACTGAAAATATTTTGCCTTTTCTATTTAATTATTTAGCCTTAAAGTAGGGTCATGCTCCTATCTTCCCCCCTTCTATCTCCTCATAAGTTACCTGGAAGGTCATATTGTCCTGGAACAACTTCTATATTGAAGACCCCCAAAACTATTTTAATAGAATCCCTCCCCTTTGTTTTATGGCTGCACAGCTTAGTCACAGACTAACCCTGAGTTTACAAAAGGGCAAAACTACAGCTGCTGTGAGGTCCTGCCTACATGTATTAAATGCTCACAAGGTCATTCAAGCATATCAATTCACTCACTGTGAAATAAATTATAATACAACCATATAGAGAGACCAGGAGTTAATTATTCTTAAAAGTCGAGGCCTTTACATGAATGATGACATCAGTTATGGATATTTAACAAGCAAAAAATATAAGTCCTGTTGTCCAGAGCTAGCTCTGTAACTGACAGAAGGAATTAACAACCCATTCACAGTCAAGCAAGCCATTCACTGCACTACTACTGGACACTGTTACTGGACACTGTTATGCACAGTAATTTCCCATTAAAAAGACAGCATATTCCCCCCATAAAAGACAGCAGATTATATCTCTGCAGAATTTCTTCTCTGAAAGAGAACTGTATATAGCATACCATTTTCTTGTCACATCCTATTGCTTAAACTTGATTAGCAATGTTTCTTTTTCACTTTCTAAAATATTTGTATTAAAATACCACCAAGAAGCACAGCCAGATAATGAAATTCACTGCATTAGGCAGTGAACTAACATAGACTTGCTGAGAAAATATACATTGAATAGGTATAGCCAAATGGGCACAGAGGTTTGTGCATCACAAGCAGACACAGAGCAAAACAGTACATGAAAATAAATGGCCAGTTTTTCCACAATTCCACCCAGAATAACCTATAAGCAGTAAAAGGTATAGATACCACAGAAAATGCAAAACTTTCACAGTAATATCAATAAATTGCTGATTGCAATAAAGCAGAAATTATATTGCACCACATGTACAACAGAAAGGTAACACACACTGGAAAGAATTTTTCCCTGAATGAGAGCAGAAAGAGATATTCAGAAATACCTGGCTACACCCAAAAATTACTATTAATCTTGACCATGAACCTAATCCAAAAGCAAGCCTCTGTGACAGAGCTCCCTATCCATTACCAGGCTTTCACAACACTCATATCTACCACCTATTTACTATCATCAGACATTGTAATACTTCCCATGCATTCCCAAAGCTTTTGTATCTCCCCACCAAACAATCAGTGTCCAGGGTCTGTTCTCCATGCTTCACAGCCTCCCAGTGTCACTGAGCACCACAACACAGGTCCCATCCTTGTGAACCACAGCATTTCCACAACCTCACCCCAAACACCACAGCCTGACTGTTTGCCTGTTCCATGACACCTCCCAAAGGGGACACCTTTCCCTTCATCTTTAACAAGAATAATTACTCAGACTTCTCTTAGGCTTCAAAAGATGAGGTATTTGAAAACAAGAAACTTAAAAGACTGATACTTTAACAGAAAAATGTAGAAGCTCTTTTTTTAAATGGTGAAAGAAAAGAAGAAAAGAGAGCAATAAAAGGCAGTTTCTTTAAAATAAATAAATTCTAAAAATTGCACAAGATAAACACCTAAGATTTTAACATTAAGTTGTAATATTATTTGAATAGGATCTAGCATTCAGACTAATCCCACAAGACTTGCAATTCAGGTAGTTAAGTGACCACTTTACATATCTGGAAGATGTGAGAGGAGACCAAAACGCAAAGATAACAGAAAATTAGAAAAAATGGAAAATTAGAAAAAAACATTCTAGTTTAGAATGCTACAATTGCTTAAGTGCTTCAGTCAAACTGATACACCAAATAAACACAGACACTTGCTATTTCCAACACAGTATCTGATAATTATAAGACTAAGTCATTGTCTAATAATTATTTTGTTACACAGTATAAAAAAGCAATAGTGACAAATATGCACAATAAACCTCAGGATTTTTCTGAATGTTTGATAGTTCAGCTTTCCCACAAGGTATTTTTGGAAGCTAAATTTTGAATAATGTTAAATCAACAGAGAAACAGCTGGTAAGATACAACATCCCCAACACCAACAACTGATCTCCAAGACTAACAGGATGTTCCTCACTGCATTTCACAGCACAGCATGGAAGTACCCGAGATAATTCAACTACAGAAAGCAACCTAGCAATGTAACATAAGCTTCATGAGAACTATTTCAACATTCTTCCTAGAAGCAAATAAAATACAGGGTAAATTAGTCACCACTGCAGCAGAATGCTTCCAGTATCTCAATTAGGTTAGGTATCTCTATCAGTCATATCACACAAGGCTTCCATAAAGGCCAAAGAGCCAATAATCTTTTTTCAGGATGTGGACATAAACTATAGTTCAAACTATGCCTTTTTGCAGGGCTTCCAAAAATTAAACATGTATCTTCTGCGTCTGAAGGTGTTTTATACAAACACAAACCAATAATCAATTAACTGATTCACAAAAAAAATTTCCCAAAAGAACACATTATTATCTTATATTTTTCATGTTATTTAATAACTTTATCCACAGAAGTCACAGGAAAAAACTGACAGCACTAATGAGTTCTCCTCATATCATTTCTCAATTGAAATCAGGAAGCATACAGTGAGAGCCATAATTAAAAAACTGAGAATTTTTTTTTTAAGTCAAACACTACTGTGAGTCATATGAGTGCAAGCTAAAAATGCTTCTAAAAGTAACTAAGGAGGACTCACCAAGTTCATTGAGACTCTGGGCAGCTTTTGTTATCTCTCTGCTTCCTCCTTGCAGCTGTCCTTGGAGTCTCTTACTGAGATACAAGATGCGTATTATCCTCCTCAGCAAGTCACAGGCAGCCTGCAGAGATATCAGAGCATTAGGGGATATTATCAGTACATAATGATCACATATCAGGCCTCAAGAATGGAAATATTTTTAACCAAAAAAGGAAATGCAGATCTGAATAAAACCAAAAAACTTTAAAACTGAAATCCCTTTGTTCAAGATTTTTTAACAATGTTTTATGCAATACAGACCAACACTGGGAATTACATTACATGATTACATTACTGATAATTTCATGACCAAGCTGATAATTACATTCACAAGGCTACTGAGATTATGCTGTCCTTACTATTAAAAAAAAAAAAGGAAACCCAGAACCCTGCGACAGAGTAACTGAAAGTAAACTTTATTTTACATTGTGCACCTCTCCTCAATATTCCTCCCCTCTGTAAAGCTTTAGTAAAATTAAGAAGTTGTCCTTCCCAATTAAACATTCATCCAAAATAAGCAAACCAGGAGCATTTACTTCAGAGGACAATAAAACTTAAATGTTAAATTGTTATTATAGATACTGACTCTCATGATAGGAATATGTGTAACAGCTCATTTTCTTCATAAGGCCAGTCACCTTCATTCTGCCAACTGTTAGTTCACATTCTTTCAGAGGTTTATTAAAATACACAGCATTCTTGGCTAAAAATTAAGAAGATACATGCAAATATAAATTTTCATGCAAAATATTTGTGTGAATGCTTTTGATAGCACCAATTTAGAAAAAAAAAGGCATGGCTGACATGTGAATCAAACATAAAAGTTTCATAAACTTTCATTCAACTAAGATCTTGAAACATGTTTTGTCCTACTCAATAAATAATAGAGACAGAGAAACAGTAGGAGTTACATCAAAGGTGGAGTTCCCCCAGGGCCAGACTGGGTCAGTGGGGCTAAAGAATGGCTGCTCCACATTCTGGAGTCTAAACTAGAATTCAGAAATGCGGTTCAGGAGAAGGTTGGAGTGTGGATTTCAGTACAGTCACAGGTACAGTCCAACATCTGCATTCAAATTAACAAGAGGGGTAAATGTGAAATCTAGAATGAGTAAGAGACAGTTGTTCTGGAGTATTTCCCCTGCTACTGAATATAAAGCTTCCTGAAATATTTACTTTATGGATGTGAAAATTAATTTTAAATTACTTTAAAAAATATTTAGTGTCTGACAGACTTTTAACCTCTTTTTTAGACTCATATTAATGTCTTGAAAATGACTGCTAAAATGCATATATGAAAATACACAAGTGTGTTCTTTCAACCAATATTCATAGGACTGAACAACTTGAAGTCTTTCCTGTGCCAGAACAACCAAAACATAAATATCTATAATTTAGTTTTATTAAACATCTAGACAGAACAAAAAAGAACATAGAAAAGCCCCAGAAAGGGAAATGACTCAAATCACAATTACTCTCACTGCTTTTGGCTCTGTATCACAGTCTGAAGTAAAAATTCTCTAAGCGTTCTAAGACAGCCACATGACTTCCATTACCACTACTGAGAACTAAGTGGGGTTTATCCTACTTTGAGAGATTAATGTATTAGTTTTTATTAGTTTACTTCTTTAATTAGAAAAATCTTGATCCATATATCACAGTCCTATCTGTGAACTAAATTTCTGCTAGATCAATCAGAAGTAGCTTTTTATATAGTGCACTGTGTTTTGCCAAGTAAGAGGGCATATTATCACTACTTTGCTTTCAAATTTAATTACAATCTAATCCAATTGTGTACCTCTGGCTAATGCTTTTTCCTTGGAATCCAACTTCAGTTATCTTCTGACCATCTTTTACTTTACATGCCAAAAGATTATTTCTTTTTCATTTGACTGATGCTCATTATCTCCTATCCCAAGAAAAAAATCTTTCACGAGGACTTTTAAACTGAGTCAGAAATGGGAAAAGTTACAATTAGATAAAAGAGCCAAAATAATTTCCACTCTGGGGGCTGCACATTAAAAGGAGGAAAAACATCTAAAAACACTGAAGGTGCATTCTTAACTTCACAGTGGTTGCTACTGCAACTGTGCCCTTGACCAAGATTCTATTCCACCAAAGTATTTCCATTTACATGAGTTGTTCAACTTAATAAAACTCCCAGTCATTGTATTGAGTACACCCTCAGCAAGTTTGCTGATGACCCCAAAATTTTTGTTTGGTGAAGTCAACACACTGGAGGGAAGTGATGCCATCCAGAGAGACCTCGACAGGATCAAAAGTGGGTTCTTGCAAACTGCATGAAGTTCAAAAAGGCCAAGTGCAAGGTTCTACACTTGCGTCAAGGCAGTCCCGTGCACCAATACAGGCTGGGGGGAGAAAGGGTTGAGAGCAATCCTGAGGAGAAGGACTTGGGGGTGGTGGTAGACAAAAAGCTTAACTTGAGCTGTCAGTGTAAGCTTGCAGCCCAGAAATCCAACTGGGTCCTGGGCTGCATCAAAAGAAGTAGAGCCAGCTGGTTGAGGGAGGTGATTCTCCCCCTCTACTCTGCTCTTGTGAGACCCCACCTGGAGCACTGTGTCCAATTCTGGAGTCCACAACATAAGGACACAGTTCCTTTAGCATGTCCAGAGGAGAGCCACTAAAATGATCAGAGGACAGAAGCACCTCCCCTATGAAGACAGGCTGAAGAAGTTGGGGTTGTTCAGCCTAGAAAAGAGGAAGCTCCAAGGTGACCTTCTAGCAGCTTTCCAATACCTGAAGTGGGCCTAGAAGAAAGCTGAAGAAGGATTTTTTTTGCATGGATGTGTAGCGAGAGGAAAAAGGCAATGGTTTAAAACTTGAAGAGGGGAGATTCAGGTAAGACATTAGGAGGGAATCCTTTACCATGAGGGTAGTGAGACACAAGAACAGGTTGCCCAGGGAAGTTGAGGTTGCCCCCCCCTCGAGGTGTTCAAAGCCAGGCTGGATGGGGCTTTGAGCAACCTGATCAAGTGGGATGTGTCCCTGCCTATGGCAGGAGGGTTGGGACTGGATGATCTTTAAGGTCCCTTCCAACCTAAACTGTATTGTTATTCTGTAAGAGTGTAATATGTGAGGACAGTGTAACAGAAGATATATATATATTTTTTTTATATATATATATATATATCTAAATATAAAATAGTGAAGCTGTGTTAGATCCTCTAACCTGACCACTTGTATAACAGAAGTCTGAATAAATTCAGGAAACATTCCCTTCCTGAGCTGATACAGAATGCTTTTATAAAGGAGATGGTTTCATCCAAGAAGGAATTAATTATGAATTCGGCTGTTCAAGTAAGAATTAATTTGGAAAAGACCAGTTAGTCCCACTGGTTTTAGTAAAATTAAAAATGTAATCAAATTTTTCTGAAATTTACATATTAGTTAATTCCTGAAATTTAAAGCAACATATCAACAGTAACAGACATTAATGCTACAATTTGAGCAATAAAAAAGCCTCTTAATCTCAAATTAATTTTAAGAAATTATTGAACAACTTAAAGAGAGGACCACTTGAAAATATGCCAGTGCTTAGCTCATATATACAATTGTTTAAACTGCAAGATCATAAAGTAGTTAAATTTATATGTAAAAAAAAGCTTGAAGAAATTTGAGACAGTCCACTATCTTCAGACTACACTTACTTTTTTGTTACAGTAGCACCAGCATGAAATCTGCTACTTGTGAAGACTTTCAAAAGTGAGTAACTTTAAAATACAAAATTAGTATTTTTAAAAGGTTTTTTAAATTTTGCTATTATTAGGATTTTCATACAGTGAAATATCTGAAATTAAGAGAACACAGAAACACATGGTTAAACCAAGCGGCATAGAAAATAACTCCCTGGAGGACAAAATCTTTGTCTGCATATTTCAGCTTCTAACTATTCCCATTTAGCTTGTGATCTAGTATGGAAAGACTCAGAAGAAGATTGTGTGATTTAAAGTAGGAAGTCTGCTGCTCCCTTGGCATGCCATGAAGCTCTAAGAGTGATGCAAGACATAATATACCTAAGTACACAGAAGAGATTTAGAACTCAGGACTAGATTTGAAGTTTTACAATGAATTTGCAGAGAGAATGTCTATGTAAAAGCCAGACTATATTAAAAACAATTAAGAATGGCAAAATCCAGCTTTGTGCAAGCCAAATATTCCTTCAGCTTGTTGAGCAGTCCCATAGCAATCAATGGAGAAGCATGACAGTAATACCATCATGAGTACAAGAGGCTCTTAAACACCACACAGTGCAGCAAAACATACCTGCCAAGCCTACAGATTTTAACAGAATGAAACCTCTTTTATCGGTCACATGCCTTTTTCTCATTATTCTTCCATCTGTCAGCTGAGAAAATCAGCAAGTTTGAAAGTTCCCCATGTCATAAATCTTGCATTTCAGAGCAATTTCATGTCACAAGCCCTGTCACCACCAGAAAATGGTTTTCTGTGCTGACTCCCTTCCTTCCTCACCAAATAAGGCAGCAGCAAGATAAATAGACACCAGAAAAGTGCATCCTACGGAGGCAGAAGGATTAAGATTTCAATGGCCGATTGATTCAACTCTCACTAAATCCAGCTTCATTTCATAATTCAAGTGTCCTGACCCTCAACTCCTTCCAGCAGTGTAGTAAGACATAGAACACTTGCTATGTATCTGACAAGACAAGAAGAGACAGCAGCTCTCATGCCAAGAAGGAATTCTCACTGGCAAAGAAACTGGAATCATTGTTTCTCTTTCTATATTGTGACAAATAAATGGATTTGGATGCTAGGAAGGGTAGTCTAGCATGTTTCCCTTACCCTTCACCTCTTTCTGCTGACCTACCACCAAGAAAAGCCAGATATTATAAAAGCTGAGTAATACTGACTCTGGACGCATGCTGCGTTCACACTACGGGAAAATCCATGTAACCCTGCTGCAGCAAAAAGGAAGCAAACAGCACCCAAGACACGTTTGCTAACATCAGAGAGTCATTCTTCTCAAATGTCCTTCTGCACTTTGACTTTGTGTAAGCTCAGGGTAGAAATGATCTTCAGCTTTAGTACCAAATTCCTGCAGCCCTTTTCACAGCTGCAACATACCCCAGAGAAAACCCTGCACCTAACCTGCAACATGAAAATCACAGCAGATTTGCCCAAGGACACAAACAGTAACAGCTGAAGTTGAAAAGAACTGGAGATGCAGCTGGACAGACTGGCTGAACAGAGTGTTACCAGCATCCTGCTGAACGTCATTCACAGCTTCTGAAATTCATGTAGGAAAGAGAAGTTCAGCCAAGATACTACTGCAGCCCCCAAAGAAGAAATTGTATGACAATTTGCAACTTCTTCCACTCTACTGTACAGCAGCAGACACACACAGACGACAAACTACTTGAGTGTATATCCACAGCTCAAATTTCACCTATGCTAGTTCTGCAAAGCTAAGACAAACTTGCAAAGACAAATAGTTCAAACAATAACCCATTAAACACTTGTGGATTTGGAGCTGAATTGCTTTTCCAATCACAAACTGGATAGAATGCAATTATGCAACTACATATCTCCTGAAGATACATGGAATAGTTTTCAACTATTGTAAAATTAACGGTGAAAGTGTTTGACACTTATTTCACCATCACTGTGATAAGCTCTCTCCCACTGCTATCCTCTGATAGGTATCTAT
The DNA here is from genome assembly GCA_023637945.1 of Phaethornis superciliosus. NCBI lineage: Eukaryota > Metazoa > Chordata > Aves > Apodiformes > Trochilidae > Phaethornis > Phaethornis superciliosus. Next base: position 14,752,043 of record JAJQWJ010000001.1, read on the forward strand.
ATTCTCCTGTAGACTCTACTTAAAAGACATGTAGCTGGGCTTATTAAACTCCAGAACCACAACTGAATCTGTAATTTGCATCTTAACTATTTTGCAAGAATTAATTCCCAAGGTCTTTTCTAAACTTCAGTCAAGCACATGATAAAAGTATCTTCTACAGAATAGCACCATAACACTAAATACCAAAATTACACACACAGTAATGAGAATTTAATTACTCTGCATCAGATAACCTTTCCCTCTTCCCTATATCTCTCCAAAAACTCACTTAGCTATTGTAAACATGAGTTTCCTACTTTGCAAGATGAAGTACCCCCCAGTAGCTCATGAAGAGACACACAAATACTGATTTTTCATTGAGAAATATTGATAGTGAACTACAGGCTACAGGAGCATGAAAATCCCACCCATGTCTGATTATTGGCAAATAATATATTCAAAAAGGCTTTTAAAAATACATGTTTTAAATACAACTTACTTGAAGTTTTGCTAGCTGAGCTGTACGAGACACTATTTTGTTGTAGGGGTCAACAATTTTTACTCTAATTCTAAAAAATAAGAAGATAAATTTATTTATAATCATATTAATAAATAACATGATAAAACAATTAACAATTTATACTTTCTAATCACATAATGAAGAGCATACCTATCAACAGTACTTTGCAGAGCACTAATTCTAGTCTGCATCATTTGGAGGACACCTGAAAAATAAAGCAGATTTTTTACATGGACCACTTGTCATTTACAGAAAGAATTATTCTTCAAATCATAGTGACTACTGCATACTACTTTAAGCATTAAAAAAGTTGCCCCTTTACAACAACGCGCTTAAGCACTTTGAAATTAATAAAACACAGCATAGTTGGAAATAAACCAAACAGGTAAGAGGTCTCTTACTGAATGGCAGATAACACAAACCTAAAGAAGAAAAATCACTCTGACATCTATCTTGTGTTAAGTTTCAAATAATGAAGTGTGTTGCTTTCTAAGAGAATGATGATGAGGACTGCTGTTTGAAAGCACATAACCTGGTATAAACACTTGAAAAGGCATAAAGTGACTGGGCAGTTCAGAGAAAACAACAGACAAAGAGGACTGAGAAATTAACCAATTCTATTTCACAGTTCTTGGCCCATGCATAAAGCATCTTTAGCAAAAAAGGAACAATGTTACTGTGAGATCAAACAGAGCAAACTACCCTGATCATGTTTGCTCCAGGTTAGTTTAGCAAAGCAGCACAACGACAGCCCACAAGTGTGCTTGTTCTTTCCTTGTTAAAATGCAAACAAAATAGTCAGGTGTATCAATCACTTTTACAATATGGATCCAGCCTGCTGAGAATTTAATTAAGTTACACAAACCCAGGCCTGTGAAATTATTTTTGTTCCAGTTATTGCTAGCATTCTCAAACATACAACATTTTTGTAAAGCTCTGTGTACAAGCTTGTCATCATCAAATTGGATAAAATTGCAATATGATACAGTTAGATGGAAGATAAACATGAAACTACAGCTCATAGTTTTATTTAGCTTGTCCTGTACAGGGACTAGCAACAGACTCAGTTCCCAGACTGGAATGATAGGCACACAACTCTCACTCATCAGAGCATGAGGATATGAGATAGAGTAAAAAGTTGGCAAAACAGGCTGAATTTTCTACTCTACATTGCAATAATAGTGGAGGGCCAGAAGCATGACACCATTGCATCTATGACTGTGACATTGCTATAAAGCATACAGCAGTCCTCAACCAGAAGGTATAATTAGGATGGGCAACAAGGCAATTTACCCTTCTCCATCTGCTGCATAAGATAGAGAACAATAATATTTAGCCTATCTTGAACTATCAAGTATCTCAAGATATCTACTGAGCTACCTGTAGACAGAAAAGAGTATGTATACCAGATCAGTGTACCATTTAAAAAGTGCACAGACCTTAAAAGAAGACTCTGCAAGCTGAGTGTATCCATTTGAAACATCTAATGAGACTCACTTTTGTACATCTAAATGATTGTGCATGCTGTGAATGAGTTCCATAATTTCCACTTGCAAATTTTCTTGGATAAACAGACCCAGTGTTTCTAACTTCATAATTAAAATTTCTATTGACATCCATCTTTTCTGTTTCTTATGAATCTTGACTCAGTGTTTCTCTACATATATCACATGTGGCACAAGCAGGGCAGGCATAAGAGTTTTTCAAAACATAAACCAGCATCTTTGTGTGCTTTTGCTGTTCCTAGCAACTGGAAACTAAATGTCTCATTCTATCAAGTATCACTTTTCAGGATTAGAACATCTGCATGCTCCTCTTTCTCTCACACACACAGAAAAGGCCTCCTGAAGAGCATAAATCTAAGCAAATGGTGAAATTTGAACAAATTTGAGGTAAATTAGGTTTGGGGGGTTTTTTTGCATTGTTAGCAGTAAAACATCCCTTATAAACCAAACCTGCCTTATAGAAATATTGTATAACTACATAGCTGTGTTGAAGTACTCCATTCTTTCCTCAGAGCAATTTTAGGAAGGAATGTCTTCAGAAACAACCATGATTTCAGAAAATACAATTCCACTGAGAACAAAGTGCTTAAGATCATGACAGGAAGGTATTTAACAATCACCAGATAGACTACAGTTCTTATCTTCTTATTATTTGGAGGATGAACAGAGACTCCAGTCTTCCAAAGCTAATTTTTCCAACTGTTTAAAAACTTATTTGGGAGCTACCATTGGTAGATTAAAAAGGTATTTCTTTATTTGCATAACTATATGTAAATGCTAACAATCAAATGCTGTATCCAACGAGTTTCAAAGACTAAGAAGATACTGTAACTGTCAGTAACCAGAAACTCTGGTTATGCCAAAATCTGGAAGCAGAAGGAGGAGCAAAGATAAATTACTTAACCAGTTGTAAAATGGCAAGGGAAAAGGAGATAAGCTTGGATCTTCATATATGCAAACTGGCATGTTACAGAGGTAAATATATTTCTGCAGAAAAAAAAAACCAAACCAAAACCACAAACCATATGAAGTTCCCAGCAAGTGACACAGAGAAGAATGGCAAGTCTAATGGGCTCCTGGCACAAGAACAATATACTGGAATGATTTTTCTATACGGATTCAAAGGTTCCGAAGTAAAGCCTTTGAAAGTCAGCAGTCTATACTAAAATCCAGAACTCAAACAGTGGAATAACACAAAGGTATGTATGTAACTTCATAAATAGCTCCTTACTAGGAAAAAAATATCTCAATGCACTTAAGGTTATGTATTAAAGCCTTTATGGGTAAGATTTGTTAACTATGCAACGCATGCACAGGCAACATGCATGAACTTAAGTATTTACAACAACGGGTGTCAGCTAATGTTACAACAAAATTAGACTTATTTGAAAAAAATACATGAAAAGGTCAAAAAGATTTGATTGCTAAAGTTGCTCAGAACTGGTTACCAAAATATGTTTTCCTATGAAGAAGTTACGCCAGACAAGTCTTAGCCAAATCATCTCCCTGGAGCTCCATCTGCTGACATCAAACAAAACAAAGCTGCCACATGTTACTTGTCAGAGCTGTAGCCCTAGCATTAGAGGGCAAAGCTGTCAGTGAATGATATTCCCTGCCCAGATATTAAAAGTGCTTCCCCCATTATATGAAGTAGAAAGCATAATAAAATGGTATTTACTTTCCAGGGATTCAATTCCAGTTGCTTGGGCCAACAGGTCTTCATGTCTTGCAACAACCTTAGAAAAACATATATAATAGAGAAATCAACACAGAAAATGGGAATGCGTGTCTGAAAGGGATATTAATATATCATCATCATGTCTACATTAGGTATTAAAGTACCATCATCCCTATGTTAGGCAGACCCAGGAAAAAGCAGACACATCTCAAAGATGAAAAGGTTTTCAGAACATATTTTAATTCACAAAAGCAGCAAACCCAAACTGAGAAGAGGGGCAATAACTGCAGCATAACTGACATCTTAATTAGGGCCAGCAAAGTAATCACAATTCAATGCGTCTTCAAATATAACAATAATTGTAAATGTAAGCTTATTCAACGCACAGTAATAACGTACATTCACATTTTTTAAGATTTTCTTTTCTATCTATGGCTTTTACAAACTTGTTCCCAAAGAATTACCAATTGGGACAGGGGGAGGGAGGAAGCAAGTTTTGAAACTACACACAAACTTAGCAAGTGTTCTCATTTCAAGGCCCACTGTGGATTTGCTGTGTTTTTTTGTTACCAAAAAGCCTTCTACAATGCTAAATCAAAATCACATTTCTGAAGGTGCAGAGGTGTGTTAACACAGCCTGTATTTGCCCAGCTAAAGGTAAGCCTTAGAAGCAAGGCTACTTTCTAACACAGAATGAAAGGATGCAAGTTAAATCATTCCCTATCTTCTCGCAATTGTCATCCAACACCAGAGACCAGGATTTCTGAGAGCTGGCATGATCATTTGGGAAGAGTCAGGGAATATCCTTACAAGGAAGAGTAAAACCCCCATGTATACAGAGATTAGCTCCAGAAACTGAGAATAAAGCAGTTTATGGCCTCTTGATAGGAGTATCAGGGGTGGTCTTGACTGAGTTAAGTATCAGATTAACTACTACTTGCTGCAGGTTGCACCTTTAATTCTTGCTTGTAGAGTACACTGGGCAATTTCAGAAGCATCAAGATGATAAGATTACTAAACTTTTGACTTGTTTCCATTAACCACCCCAGAACAACAGGCATGCTTGAAACTTACTTGTAAATGAAGCTCTTTATCCAACTGACTAATGCCTTGGGCAAGTTTTGCCAGTTGCTCAGCTATCACAGCCCGATGTATAGACTGGGAAGTGTAAGCTTTCACATCAAAATCTTCTCTGAAGAAGTCAGCATAACATTCTGAAAAAGATAGATCTTTATAGTTCAAAACAGTCAAATAGTATTTACGGACCTAAAGCATAGTCTTTTGATATTCCATAGTTCAAAACAGTCAAATAGTATTTACGGACCTAAAGCATAGTCTTTTGATATTCCATTTGTCCAAATGCAATAGCATATGTTCTTCACGTACATAACACAAATGTGAAACAGAATTGAGCAGTGACAGCTACCAAGAGAAAGAAGTTTGGAACTGATGACTGGAGTGGAGGGTTGTGAACGGTGAAAAAGGCACAATATTCCTTTCTTCACAGCTTTTTCTCGAGTAGAATACACTAAGAAGTATCAATAGCTTCTTGAAACTTTACAGTCTAACTAGGGTGAGGCTGTTGAGGCTGTACATATTATCAAACACACACCAGTCACCTTCAAATTGCTTCCTTAGATCATACTGGATTCTTTCAATGGTATTGGTCTAAAAGCTACTAAATTAATGATACTGCAGATTTTGGATGAAGCCAGACCCGAGTTTCCAGACAGACAGCGCGTGTTAGTGCGCCCAGCCACCTTCCTCTCTCCTTTGCAGCACTTTTTTCCCTTTAGGAGCAAGCGACCACAGGTGAACATCCCGCCCCGCAGGACGCCCTGCCAGCAGCGGGAGGGCTCCTCCCGAGGAGCGGGACGGGATGGAACGGGATGGGATGGGATGGGATGGGACGGGACGGGACGGGATGGGATGGGATGGGACGGGACGGGACGGGACGGGATGGAACGGGACGGGACGGGAGGGGACGGGACGGGATGGAACGGGACGGGATGGGATGGGATAGGACGGGACGGGATGGAACGGGACGGGATGGGATGGGATGGGATGGGATGGGACGGGATGGAACGGGACAGGAGGGGATGGGATGGGACGGGACGGGATGGAACGGGACGGGATGGGATGGGATGGGATGGGACGGGATGGAACGGGACGGGATGGGATAGGACGGGACGGGATAGGACGGGACGGGATGGGATGGAACGGAACGGGACGGGAGGGGACAGGACGGGACGGGACGGGACGGGACACTCAGCAGCACCCCCCCACACCCCCCCTGCCTGCCGTCCCGCCGCCGCCGGAACTTTCCCTGACCGGGTTCACCACCCCCTTCGCCCCGTCCCGTCCCCGAACGCCGGCTCCTCTCCCGCGCTCCGCCCGCCAGCCCAACACCGCCCTCCCAAAAGACTCTCCGTCTTCTCAGGGCCGTCGGCGGTCGGGACCCCCAACGTGGTCCCGCCGGCGGGGCACAACCGGGCGCCGCCACGGTTCCTCTCCCCCCACTTCTGTCCTCAGCGGCCGGGTCCCGCCACCCCGCGCCTCACCGTCCGCCAGCAGCTCGGCGAGGGCCGGGGCCGGGGCTCCGTCGCCGCCCACCCCCCCCTCCTCCCCCTGCTCCATGCTGGCGGCTGCCGGCGGCCCCCGCGTCACTCCCGGGCGGCAGCGCGCGGCGATGATGGCGAAGGCGCGCGACGGGACGGACTCCGCCCCGCGAGGGAGAGGGCGGGAGGGGGGCGGTGAGCGCGGGGCTGGGCCGGACCGGACCGGACCACGAGGAAGGGAGGGGACGGAGGGGACGGGCCGGGGCGGTGGCAGCGGCAGCAACAACGGCAGCGATCAGGCACCGATGGGCGGCAGCGAGCTCAGGCCGGGCGGGCCGGGCAGCAGCTCTCGCCGTGCGGGGAGAGGCGGCGGGAGGTGGGTGTGCAGCGGGAGGACTGCGGGAGGCAGCGCTCTGGGCGGTGGCGGGGACGGTTCTGGCCGGACGAAAAACTTCCTCCGGGAGGCCTGTGGGGCAGAACCGGGTCTGCGCTGGGCTCCCGGTCCGGCCGATGAGCCGGCCCTGCGCCGAGTGGCTGGGTTGGAGCCGCCCTCCCTCCAGCCCCACCGATCCGTACCGAGAGGAATGAAAACACAGCGGGGTTACCGGGCCGGTGTTACGGAACGGCCGGGGCTCCTACCGGGGGGGTGACAAAAGGTTTGCGCCATACACTGCTAGTGAGGGGCTTCTTGGGGACATTGTACCAAAAGTCGAGTCCAGTTTAAGCTCTAATACTTTGCTGCATGACCTGTGAGAAATAGCAGAATTACTTACAGTGTTTGTTTTCCCAGGTGCCAAAAGGATTGTTAGTTCTACATGATCGGCAGGATCGTAGGAACTAAACAATGCCAAATAAAAGACCCCATGGATTTGTTTAATTCTGGGCAAGTTGTAAAAATATGTGCTCCTATGGTCCGCTATTCAAAGTAAGTACATTATCAGTGCAGTCTCTGTGATGAAGTTTATCCTATGAAAACAGGAATTATTACCTTTTTTCTCCTTTAATTATTTAAAATAGAAAATAGTTTATCATTTAAAGTAGGAGATAGACATGGGAGATGGTTTATGATTACACTTGGACATCCCCTGGTGCTGCATGTCAGAATAGTTAATCAGAGAAATGGTTTTACTATTTATCTCTTAATTTTCATGTGTCTGCAGGCTGTCTTTCAGAACCTTGGTTAGGAAATACAGTTGTGATTTGTGTTATACACCAATGATTGTGGCAGCTGATTTTGTGAGATCTGCAAAAGCTAGAGACAGCGAATTCACAACAAACAAAGGTATTTTATTTTAAGAAACCATTGCCTTTTCAGAATGTTTTGTGTGGTGATACACCAAATTGGCCAAGTGAATTAAGTCTGTCACACAACTTGACATCCCTTAAAAGTTCTGATATACCTCATCTGATTGCTTGTAAAACCATATTCTAGATAAGAGTAAGCACATTCCAGTGACAGCATGTCAAACTGAATAGTGGAAAAGCTCATCCCCACTTGAAATCAGGGTCTCTAAACTGATGTAAGTGTGTGGTGGGTTGACCACACGTAGCTGCCCAGCAGCTGTGTGCCCACACAGCTGTTCACTCATTCCTTCACCTCCACAGCAGCACAGGGAGAGAATAGGAAGAGCAAATGCAAGAAAAATTCATGAGTCAAGATAAAGACAGGTGAATAAGTGAAGAAAAGGATAAAAAAACAAGTGATGTAAAGGCAATCACTTTTCACCTCAGATGAGCAGACCAAGGTCCATCCAATCTAAGCAACAGCCACCATGAAACACAATTTCCCTATTCCAGCCCACTTTCTTTATCCTCTACCACTCCAGTTTTGTTACTTTGGATGTTATATTGTATGGAATATTCTGTGGACCTGTCTGAGTCAGTGGTCCCAGCTGTGCCCACTCCCAATTTCATGCCCACTACAACCTATATGCTGAGGAAAGTCAGAGGTGAGAAAAAAAGAATGTCTTGACACTGTGCAGCAGTAGCCAAAACACTGATGCATTATCAACACTGGATAGCAGCACTGCTAGGTACAGGCTGCTATAAATAAACTTTAAAATTAACTCCATCGCATCCAAAACCAGTGTGAGATGGTAGAAAGATTCTTCTCCCAGCAATTGTTCTTTCTTGTGTGTTTCAGAGAATGTACTCATTGTCAGCAAAATTTTCCTAGACTCTTAACAAATATACAAGGATTACTAAATAAAGAAAAAATAATAAACATTAGTGCAGTGGAATTGAGGATTGATTAAAAAATAGGGTTTCAAATTAACCAGAAAGTGAAAGGGGCTGTTGGTGAATCCCTCAAAGTAATCAGGTGATGAGGCCAGAAGTTGAAGCATGGCTAGGGTTGATGAGAAGAAGCAAGGTACAGAAATATACAGCACATACAGAAAGAAGGTGTTTATGGAGTTGTACAGAGTTCTGACTGTAAAGCAAAAGAGAAAAATGGTATGAAATATTTGGGAAGAGGTGACAATAGCAGTCCAAATCTGCTGGCTGCAGTAAGAGACTGTAACAGGGAATATGCAAGCACAGGCTGCAACTGGAGGGATGAAGAGAGCACTGCTAATTACAGAGTGAGATTGGCATGTGGAGTCTTAAAAATTATGATGATTTAATCTATTCAGACCACTGAATTGGTGGTTTCATAAGTATAATAGCAAGAGAAGTATATTTAATTTAAAACTGTTTTCTATGATGCATTATTAGAACTGAACAGTTACAGAGAGAAGTCACATCAGGAAGCATAGGTAGACTCCCTTATTAGTGGAATTCTACTTTTAAAAAGCATGAATAATTCTTTGTGTGTGAAAATCAATGAGTAAGAACTTAACTGACAAAATGTATAGCTCAAAGCTCCACAAAGGCAGTAGTTTGCCTCCTTTGAATTTACTTCTCATCTGCACAACTCCTGTGGCATTGAAGTTCTACAGGTCAGATATGTAGTGTATTCTGTGTCGAAGGAGAAAATTCTCCTTTATGCTGTAACTTTGCTGCCTGATAACAAGGGATACAAAATGAAATGTTCTAGTTTTGTAGACATGTTTTGCATATTTATCTCTTTCATGCAGGCTTTAATTTCATGGGCCTCTAAAACATTCTACCTTGCATAGCTTTACCAAAATTATAATATTGACTTTATTACTTTAGTATGCCTTCAATAAGTAGCTCCACAACAGGTTGTGAGATTTTAATGTGTTTAACTTCCTAGCTGTTGGGCAATATTGTCTTCTAAAAAGTAGAGTAGGTTTGGAGCCTGCAATTGCAATTTCTGTTTTCTGTTTTCTTCAGTATTGATACTGCTTTGTTGTATATTTCTCAAACAGAGGCAGATGTTTTCTGTGGCTATTGCTAAGAAATTAATATGGCTAGACTCAGTATTTTTGTTACTTAATGCTTAACCAAAAAAGTAGGAGCATAGGATTCTTGTTAGCTGTAGCAATGTAACTGTCTTCAGCTAGAGCAATGTATTAGATGCGATTTTGAAACTATGCAAGGGATTTTATTTGCTTAGTGGATTTTCAGGTAAGGTCTAGCAGTGCCTCAGCTTGACTGAGAGGGTACTACTGCCCTTCCTTCCCTAAGCTCCACTACTTAAAGAACTACATATTTTCCACTAAAGAAGCACTTGTGGTCTTTTCAGTACCAGAAGTGCATTTGCCTTGTGCGTTTGTTGGGTCATCTCTTTCCATCAGTGCTCAGATATCCCCCTTCCTCCTAACTGCAAGAATTGTTTATATGCAAAGTAAATGCTAAGATGGTATGAGATATTTTTAGTTGCCTTTAATGTAATGCAGTAGCTGCAAAAGAGGAGAGTGTGTTCCCCATGACCATCTGGCTCTCTGCAGGGGCTTAGTAGATGACAAGTAGTTCAGCTGGGGAGCACTGACACTTTGGTTTCCCACCTGAGACAAGACTGCTAAAGCTGCCTCTGCTTGTGTGTTCTTCCAACTCTGTGTATCACATTGTGGATAAAAAACAGCTGTGTTGGCACAAAGTACAAGAAAAGTGGACTGGAATAATGGGGGGCAAGTTTTGTGGGTTGTTTAGCTCCTTTCTGAAGGGTTAGTTCTGTAAGCAAATTTCCCACCTGACCAGACAGACCGCTGTGTTAGCAATGCAAATGGACAGCATGTTGACAAGAAGGGGCAGGCTAGAAAGGGAAACATGAAGGCTGCAGAAAAATAGAGAATAATTAGTTTCATGTATCACCTTTGTGACAGAAAAATTGTATGTTGAGCCAGCAACCATCTAGATGGGTGTCTGATATTCCACCTCTCTTGATAAACACCTTGATTTAGTAGCTACTGGTCAGCTGCCTTTATTTATTTATAATATGGGCCTCAAAAATACCAAAATAGTTGAGTTTGGAAGGACCTCTATAGGTCATGTCATCCAGGCCCCCTTCTCAAATGGGGGCACCTAGAGCCAGTTGCTTGGGCCCATGGCCAGACAGATTTCCAATATACAAAAAACATTCAGATTAGACTGTCTTTTTTATTTTGGGTTTGTTTTGGTTTTTTTTTTGTGTCTGTTTTTACGTCTCTAAATATCTTTTCACTGTAATAGGTGATCATCCATTGATTGTTCAGTTTGCTGCTAAAGAAGCACAGGTTTTATGTGATGCTGCACATATTGTCTGTCCTTTTGCAGATGGAATAGACCTTAACTGTGGCTGTCCTCAGAGGTAAATATGATTAAATAATTTGAGAGATAAAGAATGATGGTCTTCATTTTTTTATATAATGGCTGTCTTAACTTAAAAATAGGCTTTAAAACAGCTTTTTAACCTGTCAGAAACATCTGTGTGGCAAGACAGTGTTCTGAATATTCTGAGATACCTGTCACCATTTGTTGGGGAGTCTAGGAAAGCCAGGTGTATTTGCCAACTTGCCTTGATTCATTTCTGAGGTACTGAGTGTTGGCTCAGAGGTGTCCATCCCTTCTCAGCAGCTCTTAAACATGCATTACCAAAAAGAGCTTGCTCAAATACTTTGAGATATATGAGAGATATGGGCAATTCCCAAAATAATGAGGAAAGTCCCTAATGTCTCCAGTTTCTGCAAGTGAAGGGTAGTCTCTAAGATATAATTATACAGACTATATTATTTGGGAAATGCTGAAAAATATTTCTTCCATCATATCCATTAGGTTTATAAGAACAGTGAATTAGTGATCTGCTTCTCACTTGAATTGATAAAGATTTTGTCTTGACAGTGAAACAGTAGTAATGCACAAATAAAGATTATTGCTAGCTGCTTCAATTGAGGACCATTTATTATTATATTTATTATATATATCCAAGTGAAGTCCTCAAAAATAAACGTATGGAAGCAAAGATAATATTACAGTGCAAGTACTTAATTTGTCTATTCTAATTAGGCTGTCTTGACTTAAAATTATACTATTTCTGGAGAGATCTGAGACTTTTTTTTCCTAAGATAAATGAGGTTAGCCATAGCAATCTGAAAGTTCCCTTTAGGCCAAACATTAGGCTTACATTTGAGTCCTTTGTTGTGCATGTAGGCTTCAAAGTGACAAAAGTTTTTGCACTTTATCTATCTTTCTAAGGAAAGATTTTATAAAAAAAAACTGTTGCTGTTAAGTGGAAGCAAAGGTTATTTTCTGACAATTAATATAAACTGTTTTGCAGCTGAGGAAAACCAGACTTACTGAAATCATATCTTTACTTCAAAAATCTTCTTTTTCAATCCAAAGTAATTTTCTTTCAGAAAAAATCTGTGATCCAGAAACAGAAAACTATTTATTTTATCTATAACTTAAAGCATTATTGATTAAATGCTGGTTTATCTTCCTTGTGAGTTCATTTTGTGGACAGAAGATTAAACTGGAAGAGATTAATAAGTTGCACAAAGTTGTAACAGCACAATGGATACTGAACCAAGATCTGAAAGCTGGTGTCAGACTGCAGATGAGTCATTGATCTACAGCCAGTATTCTCTGTTTACTCAACCACACATTGTCAAGGTTGTAAGGAAAGAAGTTGATTTATTGATGGAAATGTATCTGCATTTTTTCAACTATAGAATACAAATGTTCTTTTTCTTTTAAAGATGGGCAATGGCAGAAGGCTATGGTGCTTGCTTGATAAATAAACCAGAGCTTGTACGAGATATGGTGAGACATGTGAGGAATCAGATTGACAACCCCAGATTTTCAGTATCTATTAAAATAAGGTAAGATCTAACTGAAGTGCTGCCTGTGATACACAGAAGAGTCCTTTTCATTATTTTAAAAGAAACATGTTACTGTAATAGTTAAGTTATACTTTAACATCTGTAACTCTGCTAATATAATAATACACATTATAATAATTTCCTTACATATGAAAACTGAGATATTTTGACCCCAGATGATGCAAGAATATCTTGGGCAAGTATTCTTAAACTTGGCTAGTAGAACCAGCACAGCCTGTGACTACTTACCCAGGTAATATATTGGATGCTAGAGTTGTCTTGTGATACAAATTACATGAAAGTACAAGTTTAAAGGTGTAGGGGTCCATAAAAGAAAACAATATATCATCACAGGGAATAACTTTGTGAGTTCTTGGAGGCCAGAACCACAGTTGAGGTTGGCTGCAGTGGGGAGGGTAACAAAACTGGAAATGGTCCCCACAGCTGCATCTTGCTTTCTAAACTTCTGTTAACTGTTCTTTGGATTGCTTTATACCACCTCATCCACTGTTTATCCACAGATCCCATGTGAATTTTGTGTATATATCAGTTAAGTTTCAATTCAGTTTACAGTCCTTCAGGAAAGGGGAGAAAGGGCAGGTAGTGTAAATCAGATTATTTTTTTTCCCACAAAATAGGCAAAATAATTGTTTATTTTAGAATCTTTTGAGCACTCTTGCTCATTCTCCATAAAACCTACCATGTGTATTTCAGAGATGGTATATCACTGGGAAATGCTAAACTAAATAGTGTTTTCAACATATATATTAAACTAATTCAAAAAACCCTCTCTCTATCTTCCAACAATAATATTTTCATTATACTGTTATACAAATCTGTGGTAACTCCTCCTAAAGCTGAGGGAAGGGTGGAAGCAGAAGGCAGTTTATACATCTCAGGTAACTTCCTATCTAATGTCTTCATTCCTTGGAATTTTAGAATCCATGAGGACTTAAAAAGAACAGTTGACCTGTGTCAAAAAGCTGAAGCAACTGGAGTTTCATGGATTACAGTACATGGGAGAAGTGTTGAAGAAAGACATCAGCCTGTGCATTATGATGCAATTAAAATAATTAAACAAAGCCTGTCGATACCTATTGTGGCTAATGGAGACATTAAAACCTTAAAAGATGCTGAAAATGTTCATCACTTGACAGGAGCAGATGGTAAGATTAAGATGCTCTATTTTCTAAGTAAACTTACAAATCATATTTCAGAGTATTTATTTGGTCTGTAAGTAGGACATGATTTCAGTGATTTTCACTTTTTGAGGAGACAAATGAACAAGGCTGTTTTGTAAGCCTTATAAACTCATAAACAGCATTAGAGCACTGTTATTCAAAGCCAGAAATAATTATTTCCAAGTCAAATTACAAAAGCTCATTGCTTAATTATTCTGTCTCATCTCTCAGTAGTGGAGTTCAGGGGGACCTTCAGACATTCCATTTCTTTTTGTAGCTGGTCACCTTTTAAAGAACTAAACTTCCACTTGGAAAACTACTTCCTGCATATGGTGGCAGATAGCTTATATGGCACAAAAAGGACAGACAGATGCTTAGGAGTTTAAGGTAGTTAGCTTCAAAGACACCTTGTCTTGCAATTCAGTTGCAATATTTCAGGGTAAAGGATTGCCCTGCAGTTAGTCACAACAGATTCCTGCAGCTGTCAATGGTTCCAGGACAATATGGAAATCCATTATCCCTATTGAAAAGGTGATCTGATCTACACATTTTGGATCTTGCAGCTGGAGAATAACAGGACAGAGAACAGTAGCTAATGTTATAAGGAATGTTCACGTGGCATGTTTCTTTTGAAACTATTGATGTTTAATAGAAACGACAAAAACAAGTTGAACCAAACTGCCATCCTTCTGCATTGACTTTCCCCCTAAATATGAAGCAGGAAGGAAATACATAACAGAAAACAATGTTCTCACAGCCCAGCTGACCTTCTTCAATAGCAAAAAATATAAAGCATCAGGGCTTTCTGTGTCATATATGATGGCAGAAAAAATTTCTCCGATTTGATAATCCTGATTTTTAATAAGAGACTGTGATAGATTATCTGTTAATAGTGCAGGAAAACAAGCTTTTAATTGCATAAAATTACAATAGAGCTTGTATGGGTTTATCTGATGATTTTGGCATTATAGCTGCAAATGCAGTAGCTTGTTCAGAAAGGTTTACTCTTAACCAAGAGCCCTGAGATCTATATAGCTGAGAAATCAAGCTCTTACTGGAAGAAGTATTATAGGTCAGTGAATGAGCTGAGTTGCACTACAATGCACTTATCATATTACTACCTTTGTTTCTTTCCATGATAATTTTACATTAAAAAGACAGTCTGGTATGTGTGTAGCAAATACAAACAAAATCTTATCAAGTTGCAGTTTCATTAGGGAAGAAAAGCTTCTGTGTCCTGTGTTTTGTTTCAGAATTTCTTGAAGGGTAAGTCATTAGGTGGAATGTGTTGAAAGGTTGTGTAGGTACTCTGAGGTTTGGATTGTTAAATTAATTTCTCTTGTAATAACAGTCATCCCTGTTCTTTTACTACTTGTCTGTAAGCTTTGGGTGGGTGTCCTAAGGTGCTATCCAAAATCTACAGGATGTTTCAATGTGGAATTTCAACTATAATGAAACTTACTGCTTTAATTTCCAATTTGAAGGTATAATGGTGGCCAGAGGACTCTTAGCCAATCCAGCTATGTTTGCAGGATATGAAGAGACACCTTTGAAGTGCATCCAGGACTGGGTTGACATTGCTCTTGAGCATGGAACTCCTTTTACATGTTTTCACCACCACTTAATGTACATGATGGAACGGATAACTTCAAAACAAGAAAAAAAAGTTTTTAATATTTTATCAAGTACTTCAGCAGTATTAGATTATCTGAATGACCATTATGGTGTGTGAAAATGGGAAGGTTTTAAGTTCTATGTAAACTTGTATTTTGCAGTTGTTGGTACATTGTTAAAATTTTATTTGGGTTCCTACTTATTAGTCAGATTCATGTGTTGCAGAAGTATTCTCAACACAGCCTAACTTGTATTATCAAGGTGATGCTTGATATTTTTATGGCAGCATTTTTCACTCCAGAAGATATTCCAGATTCCACAAATACAGAATTCTATTTACAGTGTGCTGCCTACATAAAGGACTGATTACTGTAAGACTTTAGTAATTTATTTTTTCACCAGAGAATTGCTTACAGCACTATGTTTGCAAAACTAGGGCTTTTCCTTAATTTTCTGTATAAGAAGGACCACTTATAAATAATACCAAGACCTTCAGACCAAAAGAATACAAAGGCAGCCATTACAGAAGTTAGTGCTTTAACTAACATAAGTTATACTTCTAAATTTGAGTAGATTTTTAAATTTGTGAGGACTTGAAGCCTAGCATAGTACCCTTTTTTAAAATTAGACATACCTTTTGTAGACAACAACTTTCTAAACCTACTTACAAATCAGAAAAAATCAACACTTCATGTAGTAAAAGAAACCTGAAACAGATAAAGGATGATAGAAAGAGCAAAAATTAAAAGATAGTTTAAACTAAGTACAAACAACTGAATTGAAAAATATAGGACTTGAAAGTTAAACAGAACTTAATTTAGTTAGAGTAATCTACTTTATAATAATGATATAAAAGATTAAATCCATGTTATGTACCAGAACAGAATTATATAGGTCAGATAAAAGCTAACAGATTCTCTCAGTGGGGCTCTTTCAGTCCTCTCTGCTTGATGATATGTTGCTTAGCAAAGCATGGGAGCCACTTGGCTTTGAATCTTTGTATAGAAGGGAAATTCTAAAAATTAGGACAAAATAATAATGTTACACACCACCTGCATTTGTTCTGCATGAGAAATATTACAAATGTGCACAGTACAATTATTTGTAATCAAATAATTTGTTTTCTTTATATGTTTACACAGAAATTCATACCAGAAATTGCTTAATTTTCTGATTCTGATAGTTCTATGAATATGTAAGCGAATAGTGCTAAGTTTTCTAAATAAATTACTTGGGTTTGTATACAGTTGTATTTTTTTTAATTAAACTACAAAATATGACCACTTGGGGAAGGAGAGATTGCTTTTCATAGAATCATAGAATCATAGAATAGGCTGGGTTGGAAGGGACCTCAGAGATCATCGAGTCCAACCCTTGATCAATTACCACCACAGTCACTAGACCACGGCACTGAGTGCCATATCGAGTCTCTTTTTAAATATCTCCAGGGACGAAGAGTCCACCACCTCCCCAGGCAGCCCGTTCCAATGTCTGATCACCCTTTCTGTGAAAAAATTCTTTCTAATATCCAGTCTGAACTTACCCCGGCACAATTTAAGACCATGCCCTCTTGTCTTACTGAGAGTTGCCTGGGAAAAGAGACCAACCCCCGCCTGGCTCCATCCTCCTTTCAGGTAGTTGTAGAGGGCAATGAGGTCTCCCCTGAGCCTCCTCCTCTCCAGGCTGAACAGCCCCAGCTCCCTCAGCCTCTCCTCGTAGGATCTGTGTTCGAGTCCCTTCACCAGCTTGGTTGCCCTCCTCTGGACCTGTTCGAGGACCTCAATATCCTTCTTGAACTGAGGGGCCCAGAACTGAACACAGTACTCGAGGTGTGGCCTCACCAGGGCTGAGTACAGGGGCAGAATCACCTCCTTGGACCTGCTGGTGACACTGTTTCTGATACAGGCCAGGATGCCATTGGCCTTCTTGGCCACCTGGGCACACTGCTGGCTCATGTTCAGCTTCCTGTCAATCCAGACTCCCAGGTCCCTTTCTGCCTGGCTGCTCTCCAACCACTCTGTCCCCAGTCTGTAGCGCTGCATGGGGTTGCTGTGGCCAAAGTGCAGGACCCGGCACTTGGGCTTGTTGAAGCTCATCCCATTGGAGTCAGCCCATCTCTCCAGTCTGTCTAGGTCTCTCTGCAGAATCCTCCTGCCTTCCAGCTGATCAACACTTCTCCCCAGCTTGGTGTCATTTTGATGCTATTCCCCAAATCTTTTAATCATTTAGATACATAAGTTCTTACAATTCTTTTAATGCAATGGCATAAAAGACTTGATCATTTTTATTAGCCAATATGACTGATTAAGTTGTACAAACAAACATTTGTAAGTCATGGCCTAAGTCATCAAGTCTAGTTCATTATTTAAGACAGAAGTTATGTAAACTCTACACATTTGGTCATCTCGCTGACGTGTTAACAAATGGAAAATTACAGACATGCTTTGCTATTCTTGCAGATAACCTCTGCAACCCTCTTTTCTGTGATAGGTTCCCCATTCCTTCAGACAACTATTTTCACTAGTCTGGATTGTAATGTTTTCTTTACGTTGAATGAGCACAGTTATGTATAGCATTGCAGATAAAATCCCAGCAATATCTTTTGCAGTTACTACTTCTCTTTCTAATGCCCCATTTTTCCTCAACTATTATTCAGCATGTAATTTATGATCTCCAAGTTATACAGCAAAAGTTCCTATTTCCCAACTGCATGACATTATATTTTGTACAGCTCAATTTCCAGTCTCACATTCATTCAACTGTAGTGAAATGCTCAGTTCTCATTTCATGAAAAGCCTCCATCTTCTGCACCAAAACTGTAAAGTAAAATTATACAACTGAATTGTAGAAAAAAGAGATTCTTAAAAGTATTAACCAAGCCCTCTGTTACCATTTCCTTAGGATTTTTATGATACAGCAAGCAACTATGATTTGCTATGAACTGCCCCACTAGCCACAAGGAAAAGAGGAGGTTATCTATTATACTCAAATAACAAAAATGCAAAGGGTTTGGGTTTTTGTTTTGCTTTATTTTGTAACTGCAGTAGTGAAGAAAATTAATTTTAGAGAACTTAAAATACCGTGACCTATTTATGAGCTGGATACCTGATGAGTTTGAAGGCAGCAGTTGTTGTGTCTGTGTGAGATCAGTCGTAGAGATTTCTGCCTGAAGGACAAGATCTGGGGCTGCTGTTAGTTGCTGGTAGTTAAGGAGTGCTTGGTCTGGCCAGTTATGCATCATAAAAGTCAGTGGAAGTTTATCATCACTTTTTTGAGGGTGAAATTACTTGTACATCTTCTTCCCTTGCGAATTTTGTGTGCATCTGAGCACATTTCACTGTGTTAATGTGGAACAAACATAAAATTGGAGCCTTAAAGTCATACTAAAGTCATACTCTGAACTGCCATACTGTTCAAATATACATAAATTTCTAATTATGGGAGTAGTTATTTAACTTCCAGTGTTGTTTTAGAATCTGGTTATATTTCTCACTGTAAGCCTTTTGATTATGGAAAAATTCTCATCTCCAATTTAAAGTCACTAGATACATTCCTTCCCTGTATATGTCATGTGCAACATCACCATGTACTCAGTCTTTTTCTAATATTCAATTTTTAAAAAGTTTTTCTTTAAGTAACATGAGATACAAAACTTTGTGTCCTCTTCTAGATCATTTGCCTCCTGATCCCACTCTCTATGTTAAGCTACTCTGCACAGCAAATACCCTATCTCAGACCTATAATTTCTTTCAACTTTTATCCTGTTTCAGTGATCCCAGCTCCCCCACACAGCCTGTGCAATCCCATTTTCTCTATTCCCTGCTGTTAAGTCCTTTCTTAACTCAACTACTCTGTCTAGGGTTGATGGTTGGGTAAATGCAGTGTGTGGTAATGACAGCTGCCATACACACCAAGCTAGAACAGAACAAATTTGAACTTTCACTTTGCCTTTCCTTCAACAGAGATCTAGTCAGATATCTGTCATCTAACGAGTTTCTAATCCATAGGTCCTAATTCATATTTCTACTTCTGAATACTTTGTCACTTTACTGTTGGGGGAGGGGGATATTTCTTTTAACTGTAATGTTTTAACATTCGTGAGGTTTTTTCTTAGAGCAGCTATCCATTATATATGTATATTAAAATATATATATTGTATGGTGTCATATTTATCACACTGTGGTCCACTGTAAGACAGGTAGCCCTAGATTAACAATCGAAACCTCTACAACTTCAGTTAGAATACCCTCCAGGAGAGACAAAATGCATTTAACAGGAGCAGGTCTCACAGATGTTTGAAGGAGGCTTCTGTCTGTCCCTCAGATCACATTACAGGTTGTTGGGAAACACACAGCAGTCCCTGTAGAGTCTTCTGAGATCTTACCAAGCACCTGAAGTGAAAAAGCAGTCCCAGAGTCTGGCAATGGAAATGTGCAAATGTAGTCCAATTAGTGTGAGGGTAGGCTACTGGGAGAGCAGCTTACAGTACTACTAAGAGGTGAGTAAGCAGCTCAGAAATGGAAGCTGTTTGGGAAATAAAGAAGAGAAAGTCTTTAATAACATTTAAACTGCTTCAATAAAGTATAATGGCTGTAAACTGATAGCTAAAATATAATAACCAGGACAGGCTATGAGACTATGTTTTGCTTATGCCTCTGATAAAATAAGTTTATGAAAACGTGTTAGAAATACTTAAAACCCAGGCTGTTTCCACTGTGCAAAGGATTGAAATAGCTGGTTGTCTTGCTCTCCAATATTTGTTATGTATAAACAATTACTTGAGATGTAACCTTTCATCCAGACATTGCCTGGCAGCAGCTAGAAAAATGTTAACATACTGGTTCCATCCCTAGGCCATGAACCTTGGAAATTTTAAGTGTAAACAATTTCAGATTATGAGCAGCTGCAAACAACTCTGCTCAAAACTGGTTATGCAAGAACCTCCTACTCCTGTTTCAGTTCTAATGGGTTAGAGTAACAAAGAACTTCTATTCACAGCATTTAGTCTCTCATTTTGATGGAAATTAGTTGGGACCAAATTCTCCAAAGCAGGTAGCTCTGTCAAGAGGGCTAGTGATGTCCAGCTAAATAAAGTAACCTCTTCCACCAGCAGCACCTCTGGATCTGCTGGGGCTGCAGGAAAGTGAGAAAGTTGCTGAGTGGGCCCTGACCTGAATCAACAGAACTGTAGAACTAGAAATTTTTCAGAACTAGAAATTTGCAGGGCCAAGAGTGCCCAATAACTGTATCAGTACTTCAGTATCAGTACCACATAAGGCCAAGACTGCCCAAGTGACAGTCCAGAAATACTGGACAGGGATACAGATACGCAAAACTAAGAACAAAGAGGAAAAGTGATGCAGTGGCAGTTACAAGGGTGGTAAAAGAGATGTTAAAAAATGGGAAAACATACCAAGCTATGGAATAGTGTTCTCAGAGCCTCCCTGAGCTGATCAAAAGCAGCACACAGGACTGTTGGAAACGAGAATTTTCTGGGGGTATGTTGTTCTATTCATGAGGTCTGAACAGGCCTGTTTGGCAGTGTTTAAGACTATTATTTTTCATGTCTTTATGAATACTGGGCCTATTTTTCTTGAGAAAAGCTATTTACAGGATTTTAGTACACTTAGTAAGTCTAATGAATGGGGCAGACGGGACAGGCAGCAGAGGGATGCAGTATTTTACCTGAACTTTGGAATCTTATGAGTGCGACAGAGTGCAGCTTAAGTCCCTGACTTGAATTAATTCGAGTCGTAGAGTGGTGGGATGAACACAGCAAAATGCTTACAGCCATTCCCGAAGTGTGAAAAATACACTCATTTAACCTTTCTCAACCACTAGACCCCTGCATTTTCCAGCAGAGGTGTGGTTTCTCAGTAAATTCACTCGTACCCTCAGGCCGGCTCTCCGGCTGCCCCACACAAGCCCCTCAGCCGCCATTGCAGGTGCCCGCCGAGCCCTGTGACAGAGCCCAGGAACCCGCGGCCACGGACAAGGGAGGAAAAAGACGGCGATGAGCCTCCAACTCCACCGAGGCGAAACCAGATGGGACCCCCCCCCCCTCCGCCCTGTTTCCCAACTGGGACTGCGGCCGCCTCAGCACCGCCCCCGGGCCTGAATCCCGCCCTGCCCCCGCGGCGGCAGCGTCGCTCAGCCCGGTCCCGGCCCACTTCCTCCCAGCAAGGCGGAGGCTGTCCGGGGCCTGCGCGCTTATTTCGCCAGCACCGCCACACCTCCGAGCTGGTAGGAAGAACAGGTTCGGTCTGAACACCATCCCCGCTGTCCCGGTCGAGGTCCTGTTCCTCCCCCTTTCCAGAGCGGTTCGTCGCTATCAGGCTCATCCAGGCGCCGGCGCCGGGAAGGTTGCGAAGGCCGAGCAGCCGGGAGGGGGAGGGTCGGGCCCGGGGTGGCTCAGGGCTCCCCGGTTGTGCAGGGGGGAGCGGAGCAGGCGGGACGGTGAGAGGGAGCCCGAGGCCCCGGAGAGGCTGCGCTCTGCTCACGGGGCTGCCGCCGGCGGGCCCTGCTCTCTCCGCTGAGGCGGCGAGTGTCCCAGAGCCCGCTCCCTTCCCCTGTTGGAAGGGCTCTGCCCCAGGGGATGTTTCAGGAGGTGAAGTAAGTACAGAGATATATTTTCCCATCCCCTACTCTCTCTCCACTTCTCCGGAGCGGCGGTTCAGATTCTGAGAAATGTTTCCCTTTGAAACTCGCTGTCCCGATGCGAGGCGGCCTAGGCCCGCCTGAACCTCTGCTTCCTCCGCAGGCCTGCCGGGACGATGACTTTCCAGTGGATGGCTGTTGCCACCGTCCTGTACGGAGAGATAGGAGTGCTGCTCGTGCTTTGCCTGCCCTTTATTTCTCCGCTGAGGTAGGATTTCAGCGGGCTGGACAAATCCAGCTCCATCTTCTCACTCACCGTTTTGGGTTTATTTTACATCCTGGTTTTTTTTGTAAACACGGTGTTCTGCCGCATCTTAAACTAGCAGTGAACTAAGCTGAAGGAATGCCGGTCGGGACTTGAGCACCCGGAGTTTCTAGAGCCATAAGCCTCTTTTAAGGAGCTTTATGTTTGCTTAACACAGACTGCTGATTCATCCAGGCACCAGTTCGGGTTCCCGGGAAAAGCCCCATTCCTTTCCTTCTGCAAGTGGGACATCGTCCCCCAGGCTTCTCTCGGGGCTTCTTGGAGTAGGCAGCATGCAGGAGGGCATCTTGCTCTCTGAGCAGGAGATGAGAGGGCGGTAGTTGTTTCAGGAGTTGTTGGTCAAGTCTGGGAGGAGTAGGCTTACAATGTGCACAAGGTATTATGGGTGCTGAACAGAAGACATTTGGTTTTCAAATCTAACCTCGTACAGCATGTGTAAGAGCTGATGCAAAAGGTTGAGAACTTTTGAAATAAAGGCTTATACTTAGGATTATTGAAATAAGCATATTTTAACAGAATAATAATACTTCTGGAACATTTAAAAATAATTTGTTCTTGTAAAATAAAGGCCTTAGTAAGGGAAAGAAAAAAATGTTAATTACTCATATATGCAAAGGCCTGGCTCAACCTTATCTTAAGATTTAAGTAGCTCTTCAAATTGGGTGATGTTATTTTCATTTTGTTATAAGAAATAAAGCTAGCCTATCTACATAAAGCAAGAGAAACAGACCATTTCTTTCCAGAATATCAGTAATTCTAAAAAAAAAGCCACCATCACCACCCATGAAAAAAAGCAAGTAGGTTAAAACCTTAAAGCTTTTTTAAAAAATTCCCACTGTCTCAGTGTTGTGTAAGAACTGCTACATTTCTGCTTTCTGCATCTTTCTGTCTATGCAGCTTTTGCTGTGATATGTTAAGGAACAAAAGGTAATATAAAACCCTACCATGTGAGAGTCAGAATTTAATTATGTAAACCTTTGGGAGAACCTTCAAAACAGTTGGATCATACACAGCCAATATCAATTATCAGTATTTGTTCAACTTCAGAAGTTGAAACTGTTCTAAAATCTAGTTTGACCTCAGTTTTTTAAAAATTGTCTTGTGGCGAGTTCAGCATTTCAACATAGATGATTGAGTTCTCATTTTTTCTCTTGTTTTCCAATGAAAAGTGCAACTATATGTGTGAAGGGAGAAGTATTATGGGGGTTTTAATAGATTATTAATGACTTATGTGAGGAAACTAGCTGCATGAATTTCTGCAGGCTGTTGACACATCTACAGTACATGGGAGTACTGAAACTGGTTTCACTTACGACATAAATTGGGCTTGAATCCAGTCTTTGTGGCTGAAAAGTAAATCCATGACCTGCAGCATTGCCAGCACTTATTCAAACATTAAACAGAGTGCCTTTAACCACAAACAAGTGATAGGGTTTTGCACTTGTTTGTAGCATTCAGCTATTCCTTTGTCCAGTGGTTTCTGAAAGAGTGAAATAGCTTTATCCTTTATGTGACATGTTCAGTTATCTTGTTAACAAAACTGTCAGGAATCTTATGGGGTTAAAGATTAGATTTAGCTGCTGTGACAGTACTAGAGGGCAGCAGTTCTGCCTTATGCATCTTGGTGTCTTGTGAGCTGGGTCTGTCAGTGGCAAAGCATGCTCAATTAAAGATATATAGGAAACCGCTGTTCTTTATAGTTTTTATTTAATGACTTTTTCTCCTTCAAACAGATTGCTTCTTTTGTGTCTGCATGTTGGGGTTTTGTTTTGTTTTGTTTTTTTTGTTTTTTGGTTTGTTTTTTTTTTTGATAATGAGCTCATTTTCGGATTTGCTAACAAGTTTTTAAATTCTTTGGGAATAAGTATATTGATACTATAGAAATTTAAGTGCATAAGAAAAATCAGAACTGTACTACCAAGTGTGGCACATCTGTAGTGATGGCTGGAATTGTCATTTGGAAGGATTATATTTATGTGACATCTGTCACCAAAAGGAAATAGAGCATTAATAAATGTGACTGTGAAAGTTTGTTGAAAAATAAGCATGAAAATACAACATAAGAAGACTGCAATAAAAAGAAATCTTACTTTTATCCTGAATATGACTTGGCGGGTGTAAGGTCGTACCTCAGAGAATCACTTTTTGAGTGGAAATCAATATGAAACTTGGAGAATTACATGTTTAAATAGTTATTAAATTTGTATCATTTGAGCTGTAGCTTGGTTTCATTTAAGTAAGATTTTTGGTTTGTACAGATTGTCTGTTTGCTCTAAAGAATTCAGAATATATTAAAACATTTAACTTAAGTTTGTGCACATACAATGCTAAAATATTTTTATTCTCACTGGTGCAGAACCAGAAGGAATCACTGGAGGTAATGCTACCATCTAATTTAAATGAGGTTCATGGTAATTTGGAAACTGTTTGTTAAAGGAGAAGTTTTAACAGTCTGCAAAATGTCAAATGTCTTACTCTTAACAAAAGGTGGATATTTTACCTGATATAGTAGTGACCAGCATGTGTGTGTTACATCCCTAATGTAAGTAGGGATTGTTAGTAGGCGTAAGTAGGGATTGCTTCACTTTTGCTGTAGCACTGATTCTAACCTGCAGCAAAGGACAAGCAGCTGCTCTGCTATGGTCTGTGTGGGTTTCAGTTCCTTTGAGCACACTGGCTGTTCTTAATTTGTGCTGCAAGTGTGAATTCTTGCAGTGCCCTCCATTCAGTAACACTGAGTAGGCAATTGATTATTTAAATGATCACTGCTGGGCATCTGAAATTGCTTTCCTAGACAACTAATTCATGCCCCTGAAGGAGGTTTTAACATGACAAAATACAAGCATGAGACTTGTCCTTTTGTTGCTATTTGCAAGTTGGAGTGCAGTAACAATCCTTGTACTTTACAATTATGCAGATTCATCAATGCAGAAGATAAGCCTTCTGAACAAGGATGATAGAAACCATCTTAATTTGTGGTGGTTTTTTTATTTAACTTGGCAGCAAGAGGTATAAGTGGATGGAAATAAAAATGATTGAATAGGTTTAATTGTCTTTGCTTGAAATTATTGTAGTCCAGACTGAACACAATGCTTGCCAAGGTACAAGCTAAAATAAAGCACAACTGGAGAGTACCTGCTATCGTGTGAGAAGTTGAACCAACTACCTTTGCCTGTGTTGAATCAAAAAGAGACAAGCAAGTTGGATTATTGGAAAATTATGTATAGCTGAATTATATTGCAATTAAAGCAGTTATTTAGAGACTTTACATAAGTCTCATATTGGTATGAGTGTCTCTTCTATGAGGTTATTATGCTCTTTAAGTGTTTATTTTTAATAATGCTGCTGTTTTACAGATGGCAGAAGATTTTTATGATTCCTCTGTGGAGCAAAATGGCAGTTTTTTGGAACAAGATATTCCTTACAATAATAGTTTTACTGATTGTCTTGTTTCTTGGTAAGTGTTAACCTCTAACAAATGAGAAAAAATGCTGGTGTATGGAGTTCATGACAGCAGATTAGTTGAAAGAATTCAAGCCCAATGTAGATCAGCTAATTTGTTTAAAAGTTCTACAATAGAATGGAAGAGGAGAGGGTCTGTACTACATCTTCCTTGGGAATTGAAATGCAGCAATAATGTAGAAGTGAATGAGGAAAAATGGAGCTTGGTCTGGGCTGCCGTTTGGTTTCACTTTCTCAAAAAAGTAAATTACCTTCGGTGCCAGGGTTTGGCTGAGCTGTTCAATACACAGTAGATGGCAGTCTTTCTCTTGGTTACTGAAGACCAGAAGAATATATCAAAGCAGTGGCTATTTGAGTATGTTTGCTGAACACAGACACAAAACAGCTGTTGGCTACATTTGTTCCGAGTAGATCCTAAGATCTGTCAAGTAGAAGTAAAGTGTTAGTGAAACTGGAGCTTGAATGAAGACCATGCCTGACTAATTTCATTTAATGTCAGTTGGAAATACTTCCCTGCTTCAGTGGTAGAAGTAATTTTCTTCCATGGATAGAAGTGTTTAGGCACTTTACAATGAAAACAGTATTTAATTCCAAGCTACTTAAAATACATTTTTTTTTAAAATAGTGGTTTCATTGTTTGTTTGGAGAGACGTACAGGTGCACTACATATGTATGTAAAAAGTCAGACTAGACACCAATACTATATTCTTCATATTAAAAAAAGTACTGACCATGCAAATAAACATTTTTTATTATTTTATATGATCTTTAGTATTATCTCTAGAAGTAGATTCTTCAGTAGATGTCTTAAGATTGAGAACCAAGGGATTTAATTTACTCTCCTTAAAAAAAAAACAAAACCAAATAAAAGCTTTGACCAAAGTTTGCATTTGCATTCATGATGATTATTAATTTTGTGGATAGATCTGGGCTAAAGTGAAGTAGTAGGTGCAATGCTTGCCCCATAGCATAAGAAGACAGGTTACTGCAGGACTAGAGTTTTCCCATATCACAAGAATATGGATTTTTAAATTTATTTATTTATCTAGTGTTTGTTGCATTGTTTGAAATTTCACTTCAAATATTTTTTTTTCCTTTCTTAATAAGAGAGTCTCAAGTGATATTGCTTTCACTTGCTATTCTTTGGAGTTGATTTTGTCTGCTTAGAGAAATATAGCAGCAATTTAATAATGCAGGGCCAAAATATTCTGCAAGAACAGATGGTGTGTCATGAAATGTGTACTTTTGTAGATGTGTAGGAGATTTTTAGTTCTGTTACACATAGGTATGTCTAATGACCTTAAGTTTACAGATAATATGAACTCTTAACTGTTAGCATCTGATTTTATGTAGACATATGTCATAATTATGTTGTCCTTTGAAAAGTGTTGTCCCCTCTGCAGAACTACCTGCATGAAAGGAAGGAGAAATATGGATAAAAGGCAGATAAAAGAAAGCTGAGCTGTAGCTTACCTGTCTGTTCTGTTAATGTTCAAGGCTGTATTACTGCAATATTCCTGTGTATTCCTGTTTTGATAGGATGTTACAGAAGTTATTTTTTCCCTCTCTGAGACAAGCATGAAGTCATTATGCTCCTGTCACAAGCTCTCTTAATTTCTTAAGTACATGCTTAGCTAATAAATTCCATGATGCAATTATTTAAGAAGGCATCTCTTTTTTTTTTTTTTTCCTTCTGTTTTCTCACTGTCCACTGGCTGGATTTTTATTCAGTTGTTATCTGTGACATTTTGACAGTATCTGTAATGGTCTCTGGTAACATTGTGGAATGTGTTGCTTTGGTCTGCTTGTTGGTAGCTGGATTCAGGTGTTGGAAATGGCTGTTCAAGCATGTTTTGGTCACTGGTTTGGCATACCTCTGGAAATGTTTCATTTATCTAAACCTGTCTTTAAATTGTACTAATAACTTAAGTCCTGTCGCTATTTGTCCTATACCTGTTTGCTGAGCAGGTCTAAACATGTATTTCTAGTACTTTGTCACTTTTATCAGACCTGCATACTCACAGATGTGAATAAGAATGAACTGGTTTTGTTTGCAGATGCTTTCAGAGAAGTTAGGAAATACTCATCTCTTCAGGTGAATGAGAAGACTGCAAATGCCAATGTCAATACCTTTGATCATATTCAGATGAAACTCTTCCGATCGCAAAGAAATCTCTATCTGTCTGGTTTTTCCTTGTTTCTTTGGCTGTAAGTATAACCTTTTTCTAATTTCTACATAGCATGTTTGTACAGGAACTATTGCACAAAGGCCAGTTACAAGAGATTAAAGAATTAAGTGTGAGCAGATTGGCTATGAGGTAAGATCCAAGAAAATAATAACTTACAAATGTTTGAAGGTTGGAAGGATATGAGGAACACATGGGAAGAAAGATGTTGAATGTTTCAGAAAACATGTATTTCACAGAAGTTTCATCAGGGAATACTAGTTTCCTTCCTTAAGCTTATGCCCCATTGTTTGTTTTGAACATGGAAAGCTGGAAATAAAATAAACCTCAAGCTGAAGTAGTTAAAATAATCTTAATACGTTGCAAGAAATTATTACTGCATTCTGCTGTGTTAAGAAGCAAAGCTTGAGTCTGACCCAAACTACTTAATCTAAAGCACAAAGTTGGGAAATATAGGATAATATTCTGGCTTCTGTGGAGTTTCAGATCGAGCACCTTGTCACAACTGGCTTACTATGTGTTGTGGTTTATCCCTACCTAGAACTAAGCACTATGCAGCTGCTTGCTCACTTTCCTCAGTGGAATGAGGGAGAAAATCAGAAGAGTAAAAGCGAGATGACTCATGTCTGAATAAGGATAAAGGCAGTTGAATAAGTAAAGCAAGAGCTGTGCATGCAAGCAAAGCAAAATACGGAATTCATTTACTACTTCACATCAGCAGGCAGGTGTTCAGACATGTCCAGGAAGGGCAGGGCTCCATCATCCATGACAGTTACTTGGGAAGACAAATGCAGTCACTCACTTCCTCATTCCTTCAGCATCACATTCTGAAGATGACATCATATGGTATGGGATATCCCTTTGGTCAGTGTCTCAGCTGTGCCCCCTCCCAGCTTTTTGTGCACCCTGACCCTGCTTGCAGGTAGATGGGGTGAGCAACAGAAAAGGCTTTGACTCTGTGTAAGCACTGCTCAGCAGTAAGGAAACATCCTGCATTATCAGCACTGTTCTCAGCACAAATCCAAAACACAGCCCCATACTAGCTACTGTGAAGAAAATTAACTCTGTCAGATGATTTCCTGTTTGTACATTTTTACAGTGACAGCAGAAGAATCCTGGCCCTCTTCTAAGTGCTTCAGTAAGCTACATGGCATTGCCAAGATATGCAAAAGGAGCACAAAACAAAGAAATGCCAGGAGTCAGACACTTCTATTAGACAACTTCTGCTTGGAGTGATGTGTGGCCATTTTAGCTGATCACTGAGGAGCATTGTACATAAAGAAGTGTAAAAGAAAAAGATGTAGAAAACATGAGCAGGAAAACTTTAGAAAAATAAATGTGGCTGTTGCCTTGCCCAAGAATGATAGAAATACATCATTTTCTTTGTCTTCCTTCAGAAAGGTGAAGTAAATATGCACAAATACATTTGTGATCTCTGCTCCAAAAGAATAATAGCTGGATTGTGTCCTACACTAGAATTGGAAGCTGGCCCCTCAAGATCCTACTCCCACCCATCTTTCAAGGAAGAAAACTTGTCAGGTGGCCCTGATAGATTTTATTGTGGATAAAGGGTCAACTTTTGAAAAGGTTTGCTTAAGGCCTTTCTTTGGGCTACTGGCCTTTCACCAAGATTTGGAAGAAATAAATACTCTTAGTGGCTAGATCAAAGGACTTTTCTTAGTAGAGCTATTTTGTTTATCCATTAAACAGGCATAATGTCTGTCAGAAAATGGGAAGAAAATGTTCCTTGGGTTGCCTTACTCTACCTTGCTGCTGCTGTCACTCAGCCAAATTAAGAACACATGTAGGTGTGAATGAGATAGTGGAAACTCACCTGGAAAAGCCTCTGAGCAATCTGCTCTACCTGTTAGGTGACCCTGCTCTGGCAAGGTGGTTGGACTAGATGGCCTTTCCAGGTCCCTTCCAACCCCTAACCCTCTCCCTTTATGCAGGAGATTGGACAGGATGACCTCTTGAAGACCCTTTCAATCTACATTGTTCTGTGCTTGTGTTTTAGTAATGATATTTTACTGACTCGTGACTGATGCATTCATAAATTAATTAGTAAAATGAGCTAACCTTTGGAAAAAGTGACAGAGTCACCTTAACTTTTTGATTAAAATCCAGAATGCAAGAAGATGAGTGTCAGTGAAAAAGCGAGGAGGAGGGTTTACCTTGAAAGCCAAAAGGTCAACTAATGTTTTCAGTTATGAAAAAACCAATTAATTTGATTTTCAAATTCCTTTTGAAGAGCAGCCACATAGCTTCATTACAGGATTTAATTTAATTCGGTGTTGCTTTGGCCTTTTGATTCAGCAACATACTGCTTTGAAAGACTCTTAGGAGTAATGAAAGTAATGATGCAAAGAGGCAATCTCTAGATCAAATCAAGGGAGGTATGTGCAAAACTTACATTTGAGGTGTCATATGGGTGCTGACAATCCTGCATATTCTGTTTTATACAGTATCGACAGAGTACTTTGAAAATTAATGTGCTCACATTGTTAATTTTATTCTTGTAGAGCCCTGTATAAAGTTGTTGGGTGGTTTGGTTTGGTTTTTGCATTGTACTCGTTACCATAACATGTTGCTTGAGTCTTGTATTCAGAGATCCATCCTATTTCAAACAACAGGTCATGTAAGAGTATTTCAGCCTCTAAGCAAGTACAGATCTTTGACCCCTTATTGGCTCTGGGTGTTTGGGAGGAGGGAGGTTCTGCATGAGGTTAAAATCAGATTTTTCACGGATGAAGATATTTTTAGTCTCTTATTATCCTTTTATTTGTCATGGGTGAGCCTGGATGTTTCCCTTCAGGTGCATAAACAGTTTGGTTGTGGTTTAGTTTTCACATATAATGCAAAGAGAAGAGATTGTTTCAGTTGGGTTTTCTGTTGGTTTTGTGTGGCTTTGGTTTTTATTTGTCCTGAGAATCACTGTGCTGTTCACTGTGTTTCTTCACCAGTGTATTGAGACGTACTGTTACCCTTCTTACTCAGTTGGCAAAAGGGATGACAGCTCATGCAGCTTTGGAAGCTCAAGTAAATGATGCTACTGAAGCAGCCAAAAAATACATGGCCGAGAACGAAAGGCTGCGGGAGGTATCTCTGAACTTTTTTAGTTATTTTCTTATACAACACATAGTTAGTATAAAATATTCTGGGAATGATTTGCTACTGAATAATGCTCATCCATTGTTTTTCCTCTGTTGGAAAAAGAACAATGTAATATGTATTGTATTGTAATATGTAATTCAGAATACTGAATACAAATTTTTGGTAGCATTTTATTAACAATGAAACTAAAGTAATCCAAAGAAAATAAGTTCTGTCTTTCCAGTACACTTTTAATCAGAGTGGTCATATATTGTTAAAATATCTCTTTGAATTTAATCCTAGAAAAGAGGAGGGACATGGTAATTTCATTTTTATTATCCTGAAGAGTTAGCTGTTTAGTTCAGGGCTATAGCAGTCTGATATGGAAGATCCCACAATAGAACTGTTTTCGTGCTTGGTGTTTCTTCTAAACAGAATTTGCTCCAGTCCTGCGATGTCTTTTCTAATTTGTAAAACAGGTCTTTTGTTTTTATTGTATTTGGTATTCCTGCATATATTTTTATGGTGGGTCAGTCAATTTATTACATTCCTTTGTCAGTAAGCCACTGCCATAGTACTATTTGAAATATTGCCAAAATTTTTCTTAAAAGAACCACCAATGAACAAAACATATGTTATTTTTAAGAGAGGAATGGAGAAAATTAAACTATCATTTGTTTGCTTTGGTTCGATATGTGGGTGTGTGCTGGAAGCGAAGACAGCAAAGATAATAAAGATTAAATGTTTGAAGTCTTTCCTCATAATTAGCTAGTTGAACTTCTGTTGGAAGAGATTGAACCATAAGCTAGAGTGTGGATATCCAGGCTATGAAGACTTTTCCAGTATTCTTTAGTCTGATACATGGTCTAACAAAATTCACTGCAGCTGTGTACAGGTTTCAGTCCACTGTGTCTGGAGCATTGCATACAATTATCAGCACTGTTATTTATTTGTAATAATTCATTAGGAAAAAAGAATGGACTCTGCAGAAACAATAGTTGAAGGGATGCAAAAACATCCAGTATTCTAAAAGGCATCATTAGACAAGAATCACTAGTGTGTGGTGTTAGGTATTTCCCAAGTATGAAATTATTTCAGAATTTTGGGATTTGGTATTTTGTCAAATGATCAGACTCTCAGCCATGGAATCTGTCCATTTGTCTATTTACTGCTCGCTGGTACCATTTTGTTTGTTGTTTGTGTTGTTTGTGGTTTTTTTGTTTGTTTGTTTGTTTCTGTCCTGTTGGGTTTTGGCCAGAAGTCCGCATTCATTCTGCTTTCCCATTCTCTTAGCAACACATTCTCTTCACTTTTTGTAAGCAGTAGCCAGAAACTGGAAACTGTATTCCTGTCTGGTTCTGTTTGTGCGTTTGATTGCATGGTTTGCAAAAAGAGCAGTAGCCACAGGTACAGCCAGCATGCTGTGGCTGCATCTCCATTGTGCTGAAGATGCAAAGTGTTTGGGATTAGTTTATTTTAATTGCATAGAAATACTATGACTTAGGTTCCTCTGTGGCTTGGCCCCTCCATTTGTGTCCAATTACAGCCATGCCTCATTCCACTGTCAGAGGCAAGAGCAATTGCACATAGGGCACTGGCTGTAAGGGCAAATACTGTAAGTTTACTCGTGAGTTAGGTCTACACTGTCTCCTGTTCAGAAGTTCCATGGAATATAGGACTTAAGATAAAAATCTACAGAAATAACTATTTGTGTCTTAGTAGAAAAAGGTGAGCATAAAATAATGGAGGTAATTTGTGGCAAATTTAATGACAAACTGGCTATGGTTTTGAGTACCATTAGCCAAACACAATCTCTGCTCATTTGTTAAACAAGTTATGGAAAAATTTATTGATCTCTTTTCTTTGGGCTGTTTTGCTTACTGGTCTTTGTAACCCATTCTTTTCCTTCCTTTTTTTTAGTAATCTTTCTCCTCTCCTCCCACCCATGCCCACTAAGCTCTGGTATCACCAGATCACCCAACAGTTCTTTATCTCAGTTCTAGTTTTCTTTTTCTCATCAAGCCTTTACCACTTCTTTTTCCATTTTCGTAACAGATGGTGGATACTTGGTTGGATAATAGGGGCTATATGGGCAAAGGGTCTAATTGGGGTCTAATCCTTAATATATGATACTTTGTCATCAACAGCAATTGCCTTAAAGATAAGAGCATGTGTAAGTGCAGTAGTGCCAACATTTTCAGAGTACAGGGAGGGTAGTGCTCTTCTGTCTAGTAGTTACAGTGCTCCTCCTGCATCCTTTCCTGTTTATTTCCTTTAATTACAGTGGAAATCTGACCTAGGTATTGAGGTATTCTGAAGACTGAAGAAGTAGCTGCAAACCTACAAGGAGAAGTTTGCCATGTATTATGTGATTTAAATT
Organism: Phaethornis superciliosus; assembly: GCA_023637945.1. Taxonomy (NCBI): domain Eukaryota; kingdom Metazoa; phylum Chordata; class Aves; order Apodiformes; family Trochilidae; genus Phaethornis; species Phaethornis superciliosus. The sequence continues at coordinate 14,785,324 of JAJQWJ010000001.1, forward strand.
GGAATAAATTGTTAGAACAGGTTGCATATAAGCATGGCACTGTTCTGTCATGTGCAGTCTCAGTGTCTCTCCTCTACAAAAACCTAAACAGAAGTTGCAGGCTTGATGCAGAGATACAAAGTACTCTTACATAGGAGATAATGACCTACTATTACAACAATGCCATTACTATCACCTTAAAATCTTGAAGGGGGGGGGGGGTTGCCTTTTTTTTTTTAATTTTGGGGTTGGGTTTTTTTTTTTTAATGACTTAGGATCTGCCTGTGTCAGTTGTCATTTGATCAAGACTGTAACTTTGCAAGATCAGGGCTGATATTCTCTGGATGTTTGCATTAATGTCAGACTAATGAAAACAAAGTTAATAATAGCAATTATGGGGGTTTGTTTTTTTGTTGTTTTGTTGTGGGTTTTTTCCATCAGAGCTTGAGTAAAAAAGAAAGCAGTAAAACAAAAGAGTCAGCAGAAGCAACTGATGAAAAGTTGAAGAAGGAAGTTGAAAATTTGAAAGCAGAGCTACAGAAGACAACAGAGGGTAAGTATTGGCTAGGACTTCTTTGCAGTTAAGAAAAAAATAAACAGTGATGTAAAAAATTTATTCTAGTAATAGCATTAATTAACTTCCATTTACAGAACACTTGGTGTGGAGTTTCTTGATGGTGGATTAGGAACTGGGCAAAAGTATTATTGCAACCCTTATATTTTTGTAAATGTTTTCTTTATGAAAATACATATGGTATAATTTGAACACCTTAGCTGAATTGTAATTATTAACAAATTGAACAGATTCATTTCAGTGGTGTTGACTCATCTTCATTAGTGGTATGATTAGGATATAGGGTTGGTTGCTGGTTGCTTTTAGGCATCAGATGGATCTTTCATGTCATACATATCAACCACTCTCCTCATATAAAATGTGGAATTATATGAGGTGTTTTCTGTAAAGCAGGGTGTCCGTCAGATAGCAGAGAAGTCCTTGACCAGTATTCTAAATTTATAAATTTCCTGCAGCAGAAGTGTTAGCTTTTTGGGTTTTGTCTACAAGGAAACAGACCTTGCAATTTGTAATGTAATGCTTTTGTTAGCAGCTTCTGTGTTTTAGGTTTAGTTTGTTAAAACTGCTTTCTTGGCAACCTGAACTGACATAGAAGCAGATTTTACCTGTTTGGTTCTGTCTTGCTGGGATATGTCAAGGTGTGTAATGCTTATGAACACTTGCTCATCTGAAATTAGTGTTTTTAAGATAACACTGCCCGTGACCTTGTAAGCATTAATCAGATGTTCAGAAGGTAACAAAATAAAAATTTTGAGGTACCAGATAGCATGTTGCCACCAAAACATAGCTCTGCTTTCACATTGCATGGCACTGCAACAAAGCTGTAAAAAAATAACAACAAATATTTAATGAATTCTTTTCCATTGTCCACTGTGATGACAAATGAGAACTATAAAGCAGAAGTTTTCAGCTGGCTTGAGGCAACAAGAATCTTGAAATAGAGGGTCGCATTAATTCACATTCTCAGACAGGTTTGCTTGCAGGTTTTCCCTCCCCTGCTGTTTTCTCAAAGAAAGGGGGAAAAGCTGCCTTTGAAGTGACAGGGTCAATGAAAAATTTAAATGCGTGTGTTTTATTTAAACTAACTAGTGGTATGTAACTCTCATAATATAAGCTTTTCAGTGAGGAATGCTAGAGAAAGTTAAGGGATAAATAAGTTTACCACATGCTGCTTCAACTGCATTCTCCCTGTGGGCTGTTGTCCATCCAGAAGATGTATAAATTAAGGCATGCTTGAGTCTTTTGTTAGGGGGAGAAGGTCTTTTTAAGGAATTAATAGGAAAATATTTACAACCCTTCCCCTGATGCCATCCCCCTTATTGCTTAAACTGAAAACCCCATGGTTACATTAATTATCATCAGCTAGATGGTGTTAAGGTTTGTCTATCTTAGATTCTTGTAAGTTTCTGATACATTATTTTCAGCAAACTGATAGCCAGAAAGCTTAAAGTACCTGATAATCACAAGATCTGTAGGCATAGCTTTCTAAAGAGTGCTACAGATGTAATGTGAATTGATTTTACTGTTTTCTTTTGAAACTTCTTCGCCTGAGTAGGTGTATGTTGAGTTTCATGCTTGCTAAGTGTGAGTGATGCATTACACAGTATCAAAGCTGAGACTGAAAAGTTTGTTTTACTTCTTCTTAACAATTTGTTTCATTCTACTGGGCTCATATGAATAAAGTAACCTTTCTTTTTCATCCATGAAGCCTGATCCATGACATTTTGTGGGGGAAGAAAGGTGTGAAGTGTGGGTTTGTCACCTAGTCATGGATCTAGGCAAAACTAGTATAAAAAAGACAACTTCATTGTTTGGTTTTCTGAGGTTTTACTTTTATTTGGTTTTGGGCTGTAATATCGGTAAGAGTCATAAATCTGGGTTTTGCTGTTCTTTGGTTGGGGTTTTTTTGTTTTGCTTTTTTTGTTACTTGGATGAAAGGACAAGTGTACAGAGCAGTTTACAATACCCATTTGATCACTAATCCATGGTGATAGGGTGATATATTATTGTATAGCAGGCCACATATAGAAAGGTGGGTTACTTCAATAGGGTGGCATCCAGGAGGGGTCATAAAAATGACCTTGTATTTATGTGTGCTTCCTAAATGTAAGTCTGCTTGAAGTTTCAATAACACATCTTAGTATCAGACTAGTGCTGTGATTTCAGGTGAGATCCTCATTTTCTATATGGTTTTGATCAAGTATTTATACCTTCTGGCAGAGAGATATATTGGTTGTCTCCTCTTTCTGAAATACTGACTGAAATTACAGTGTAGACAGTGATTATTGCAGACTTTCAGGAGACTTATCTCTAGTTCTTCAGCTTCCTATCTTCTACAGGAAGTGCATTCTGCCTTATTTTCCACTGCCTTTATATATCTACTTAACCATAAGTGAAATCCTAAGGTGAGAAGACATTTTACCACCAACTCTGCTCTGGACAGGTGGGTAGGAAGGTAGAAATACAAGATAAAGACCAAGTACTAAAATAAGTAGAATCTGAGGAAAGGTTGGAAATGAGTGACAAAGATCTTAGCCAAATTTGCTTTCTTTTCAGACTTGACTTTCTTATTCCTCCTTGATGCCCTTTTTTGCTTCATTGTGAAACTGAAGGAAAGGGGGACTAATTCTTCATTACTTTGTTGCAGACCTGTATACTGGGGACTTTATTAGGCACCCAGCAGTGAAGCTAGCACTTTCAGAACCTAAATCTGCATTCAGCATACCTAGACATGTAATAACATGACTGTTAAGAAACCTTCCAAGATGGTATTATATTGATACACTTGTATATTATGAAAAATGTCTTAATGATACCTAGAAATAAATGCACTACAGGGAGCACCAAGTGTAGATGTGAGAATGTTTCTGTATCTATACACTACACAATTTCTAACAAAATGTACAATCAGTTAAAGACTTTCAGTATGGCTGCTGACCTATAGGAATTTTGTGGGGAAAGAAGAGATGCTGTGTTACTGTTTCATTTTAATGGTTTGGAAAATTATCCAAAAAGCTACAAGAGCATGTGTAAGTGCTACAAAATGCTACAAGAAGACAAACTGTAACTGGACGTGAGGTCAGAGTCTCAGAAGTTTCAGAAAAGCAGCTGTTCTGGCAGTGGTCCTTGGGTTGGGGGCAGGAACAGGACTTTTGGTGCATTAACTTTCTTTTCATGCTCACAGATCTCCCTCTGTGGAAATCCTGATGTGTGAATTGTCCATTTGTTAATATGGTATCCCTTGAGCAGAAGGGAGACTTTTGCAGTTGTGTACTATTCCACCTTCTGTCTCGGGTAATTTTTTTTTTGGTGACACTGTCTTAATGTGTGGTAAAGGCTACAGATTTTTGCACAACAGAAATTTATGCAGAACAACAAGTATTGATCAGGTCTTGCAACAGAACACACTGGTGGCAGAATCCTGTCCAGCTCATAGACCTCCCTTTTCTAGCAATAGTTCATGGTAAATTACATGCACATAAAGCTTTTACCTGTACCTGATGAAGCATAAGGGGCACTGCAGACCCCAGCACCTGCATGCAGTTGTTGAACTGTGACCTTACTGCATCTTTGAGCTGGGTCTGTAGTACCACAGTGAGACAAAATCCAAAGACTGTTTCTTTGTCTCTGCCATCAGGAAATTCTAATGAAACTTCTGTGCATCCTCTAATGGGGTTTGTTTTCTGTACAAAATGTGCTACAAGAGTGCTTTTTGTTTCATGGTTGCTTAGTGCTGTAGGAGACAGGAGTAAGAGAGCAACAATTAATGTGGAGGACTGGTTTGGAAATAGCTTGTAATTATGGACTGTTTTAGAGAGTATGCCTGTGCAGATGTACAGCACTCACTTTAAAACTAAGATTAGGTGTTAAAAATATATAAACTATACAGACATTGGGAATACAGTTCATAGAACTGTCGATACCTTTGAAAGTTCAGCTCAGTCTTTGTGTTGCCAGTCAGGTTAATGCCATGTATAAAAACTGTATTTAAGCTGAGCTCTACTGAAACACTCATTTTTAAAAACAAACAGAAAACGCCCTCAACCCACAACTATGTCTTTCTTCTGTAATCTGGGAATGGGAGATACAAGTTAAAAGAATTGGCTACTATCTCATGTTATTTAGCAGAGGGAGGTTTAGAAACAAAGTCCATGTTAACCTTACTTTTTAACTCTGACAGACCTTGGTGGGAGCTGTTGCACAATATCACATGCCACAAGAGTTGATACCTGTATCTGTTGTTTTGAAGGGATAGTGCTCCATACACCTTGAACGAGGCTGTTTGTGATTCAATGATACTAAATCATCCCTTTAAAAAAAAAATCATTTGAAATTGTGAAAAGCACTTGGAGCAAATCTGTATGTAATTTTTTGCCTTTTCTTTTTAAGCTTTATCTGACCATTACATCTTAAGAAGAGAATTCAGAATTAGTACAGAATTACTCAACTGGAGTTGTGTTCCCAGCTTTTCAGTGTCTTTTTTGGCAAATCTTTTGTCCTGTCAATGCCTAATTGTTAAATGTGAATAGCTCTTTCTCAACTGTTAAGACTCTTTTAAGAGAGGAGAGAGATCCTTCTTAGTTTTAAACTAGTCCAAATCATTTGAGTTTTATACTTGTATTGTGAGCAATGCTAATTTAAGTTCCAGATTGTTTCCTTAGTAACAAACACTGTAAGTCAAGTGGTTTAGTCAGACCAAGACTAGTAGTTGTGCAGGGAAATGCCCAAGGAATCACTGGTTGCTTTCACTGCTCTTTGGTTCTATTTACTGTTTGGTTCTCCATCCTTGTTGAAATGAGAAGATAAAAATGCTACAGTTGCTGGGCTGTGGTAACCTCTTCAGAGCAATTTTATTCTTTATCCTGGTTCTGCTTTAGAGGAATCTGAAGCAAACTTTCTGGCCAAGAGCAGAATACATAGAATGTTGTACAGGAAGGACAAGTTCTGTATTTCTTCCAGACTGTATATGTAACATTATGGTCCTTCAGTCACACATTAGGGAAAAAGGAATAAAGTTTTCCATAAGTGTATTCTGTTGATACACTATCCTAAGAATATGTTATTGTTTTTTCTTTGAAGAGAAGGGGACAGGATGGCAAAGAATAGCCCACCTCTCACAGTACTGAGCCTGGGTTCCAGTTTTGGGACTTACTGTTTCTCCCAGTAGTTGCATTAACATAGGAGCAGCATTCTCACCTCCTGCCTACTTGTGCATTTACTTTGGCAGGAACAATCAGCTGTTGAGTTTTTCTTGCTGCCAGTCCAGCTGTTTTGTCTCCTCTGAGACAAAGTAGCAGGCCAGATGGAAGCAAGAAATAATAACTGACTGTATTGTGTACACAGAGGATCTTCTGTTTTCTGCTCGGTCCACACTCATATGGTAATATTCATATAACAAACAATATACCTGTAAATATACCTGTAAAATCAACCTGACTGCACTGCAGTGTTCATGCAGTGGCAAAATAGTGAATCAGTGATGTAAAATAGCTGAGCAGTGACTTTATGTACAGGCTCCATTGCTTGACAAGGAGACATCCAGAGAACCTGGGGACTGGAGAGTTCACACTGTCAAAAGAAACTGTGCTCTTCTGTACTGTGTGGCCCCAACAGGAATTAATATGAGTTTGGTGTTTTGTTGTTGGGGTTTTGTCCATAGCCAACACAGGTGGAAAGGACAATCTGTTCTTTGTTTTTTCTTAGTCCAGAGTTAGGTGAGGTATTCCTATCATACATCTGTTTTGGTCAAAACATTGAAACAATGTAGCAGCTTGTTTGCTTTTTTTGGTTTGCACATACTTTTAGGTATTTTGTTCCTATCTTAAAAATATAGAAGTTTTTAGTTGCAACTGAAGTATTGTGCTGTTGCTTGTAAACAGCTTAATAGTATTAGGTCAATAACACTGAGTAACAACTTCTTCAGAGATGAGATACTGTTGGGTTTTATTGTAACTAACTATATAAAAGATTTTTGCCTTTATGAAATGAAAATTTAGCTTTCTAAGTAGCAAATTCCTAAGAAGAAAAATAGCATATACATTTATTTTTTTGTCTGCAACTTTATTGCAAATAGTTGTAAGCAATAACTGTTTATCCTGATGTTTCAGAAACTAGCATCCAAAGAAAAACATAGTTTAGACCACAGTACTTGTAGCTACCTTCTTAACAAAAAACCCCACATCTCCTTGTTTTTTGAGAGCAGGCTTTTACAGAGCAGCTGCAATTCTTGAGTGTTGTGGAGGTCTTTGGGAAATAGAAGTACTGGGGGGCTTGTGAACAAAGTATAGACTCAAAGTTTTGGAAAAAAAGGGAAATTGCAAGTTGGGGCAGGGGGATTGTGTTGTTTGGGGTTTTAACCACTGAAACTTGTTTTTTAAATATGTCTGTGAGGCAGTCCCATTGGTCATTAACAAAATTTCTCAATTTGGAAATGGATAAATCAAGGTAGTTTTAGGATATGCCTGTGCTTCTACAGCAGAAAAGTATAAAGATACCCAAGACAACCATCGCAGAGGAATAGAAAAATGTCTAAATTACTTACTTGAATGCTTATATAACAGCTTGGGAGTAATGGCTTTATGAAACTTTATGCTGATTTACCCTGCATTGTAAATTAGCCCCTATGGAGTCCTGGGCTGTTTTGTACTGCAGCATAAGAATGTTCTGTTTATTGCTGTTGAAATTGTGAGTAGACTAGTAATTACTTATGTTGAAAACCTCTTCGTAGTTGTCTGTCTTACCACCACCATTTCTGCCTTCTCATCCACAAAGTAATGCTTCTAATGAATTAACTCATGCATGGTAAAATATATAACAAGGTAGAAAGGAAAGATCTATGCTCTTGTATCTCTTTTTTTCCCCACATTTTAGAGATGGTCACAGTTGCTTTGCTAAAATCTTGCCAAGTGTTTGAGTTCTACCTTTGTTTAAAGGGGGCTGACAGGTTTTGGTTTGTAGAGTTTTATTTTTCTAGAACTGCCTTCTGTAATGTGGCAGAACACTGTAGTCATCACTAACTTGTGACCTCTGACAACAGTTTTATCTTGCCCTTACCTTTTTTACAGCCCCTTGCTGTTTCTTGTGTTGCTCTTCCTGAATACAAGTAATTTTCTTTCCCTTCCCTGTCCTACACATCTCTTATCATGTACACCTGTGATGCTCTGTTTTAAATCTAAACATTTTTACAGGAATGACTGTCTAGTGTAGCGGAGGCCTAATACATAACTAAGCCTTTAAGAAACTACAGAAATACAAGTAACTAAAAAAACAATTCTGGTATTTTACAGCTCTTCAGAAGGCAAATAAAGAAGTGACTGCAGTTAAAAAGCAGTCAGAAGGCCTTAGAAGAGAATACGATCGTCTGCTGGAAGAATATGGACAGCTTCAGGTAGGTGGTTCTGGATCACTGCATGAGCACAGTGTTCTAAAATTGCACCTGCAAAATTCTATTTGTATTTATTATGCAAGACAATTTACAAATATCTTTAGTATAACATAAAGTTACAATGGGCAGCACTCCTAAAACTTTAGAATAGTAGAATATTGTTTTCCAAGGGCTGGATGGTAAAGCTGGCAGAATTATTTTTTTTTTTTACACTTCTGGTGCCAAGGCTGAGGTCATTGATAGACATGCCTTTGCTGTCACTTGGGAAATAAGGTTCAGATAGTTTTGCAGGTGATGGTCAAACTGAAATGTAAGAAGATGACAGGAGTAGCATGTGTGTGGTATATACATCATTTATAAAAGTAATTTAATTTTGTTTGCTCTTTAAACATTCTTTTGCAATACTGGGTTGTAAATGGTGATATGCAACAACCAAAAAAGGAAAAAAAATCAACAGCCTAGACTAAAAATATGCTGCTATAAAAATTCAAACCGAAGTCCAAAATAAAAAAGAAACATAACAAGTAAATGCTGTATTAACAGTTTGGTTTGGTTTGCATATGTGCATGGCTGTAATACCCATAAAATATACATCAGGTACTTCTGGTAGAGCCTCTGCCTGTTCTTTAAGTTGTCTGACAGCTGTTTGTATGTTCTGTGCCTAACATCTGTTTCAGAATTCAACCAGCATTTAATAAAAATGAAAATCAGTATGTTTACCTTGGGAGAAAATAAATTGTTGATGTCAAAACTATGGTGACCTGCTTTTCAAGAAGAGCTGTTTGTTGGTCCTGTATTAATAAAATTAAGGGGGAAAAATGGCAAATTTGAGCAAAATGGCAAATGTTTTTCCTGTACTTACTGGTTCCCAGCCTTGCTCTTACAAAGTCTTGCTCAACTGATGTCTGTGTTCAAATTAAGACCACTATGCATGTCCTGTCTTTGTTGTGCTTCCCTGTGCAATGATCCATAGTAGTCCTGCTGCATTTTGAACAGTCTTGTGGTCCAGAACACACATCCTTTCAGTTTTCTCTACTTACCTTGGAACAGAAGGAACAGAAGGTACTGAGCACACAGTAGAAGCAGCTTCTAGGGATAAATCAGTTGATAGCAAAAAACACTTTCTGCTGGGTTTGCTGCACAGTCCAGCTGTAACAAGAATGGGGAGCAGAAGTAGGTGCATGGTTGTTACTATACTAGAATCAGAAGCGCCCATGTTATGTGGGGTGGTATTGATGGGATTACAGCCCTGAATGGTGTATGGTGTGGACAAATTAAGTATGACTGCAATGGAGTAACATGGAGTAAAATGTGGCATCTGGTGTCAATGGTTTCTGATCTTGCCAAGCATAAAAAAAAATTATTTTCTGTCTCCTTTCAGGACAATTTAAGTAAAGCAGAAGACAAGAAAGAATTGTAGGTGCACCTGAGATTGATGGCACTGGTACAGTTGCTTCAATGTGAAAAGCCTTGTGCTGTTTAGGCTCCTGATGCAGACCTGAAAAAAACTTGATGATTTTTTTTTTTTTTTTTTTTTTTTCCTCCTGAAAAGCGTATGTACTGCAGGTCAATATTCATATTCCTCTGATATACTTTGTTTGACAAAATAATTGGTGTTGCAAATAAAATGTTAAGTGGCTTACCCAATTTACAGTGGAGTTTGTTACTGCTCTTGTGAGGAGAAACTAAAATCTTTTGGTTCCATCTGGAGCAACTTGACTGTACTCCAAGCTTTTGCCTTCCAAAATGGTAACAGATCATGCACTATTTGCTTGTAGCTTTTGAGCAAGGTTATATATCATTCTATATCATAAAAACACAATTTACCTAAGCCTCCTTTGCAACACATATTTTCTGTCTTCAAAAATTCAGTTACCAGTGGATTGAATTGAATGACAATCATTCTGAGAAGAATAAATAAAGGAAAACTGCATTTCTGTATCAGTCTCACTAGCTTGTCACTTAGGCATATGGATGAGTGTATTTTAACAATATTTTGCATGCCTCTGGTTTACCTTTCTTTAATATATTGGGTTATTTCAGTTTTTATAACCAAAGTTTTGGGTTGGTTGGTATTAACATTCTGTATTTTTACACTGTTTACATCTGTTTACTCTGTATGTTCCACCTAACTTCTTTTGCCTTGCTAAGTAAAAATTCTTTTAAAATGTAAATAGTTGGGTTTGTTTTGTTTTGTTTTCATGGATACGATACCTCGAATAAATGTGCACTGTTTTGCATAAGCCTTTTTTGGCATTCAGAAAGTTGCTTGGAGTTTCTTCTTTGTTAGTTGGTTCCAGTTTATATTTGAAAGTTGGATATGTTTGTTATATTAAAGGAATATTTAAGCTCATGAGTTTCTGGGTTTATTCCTGTAAATATCTCCCAATATACTGTCTCATCAGTGTAAATAGGTATATAGAAAAAGAACAAAATACACTTTTAGCATATTAAGTACTACAAAGCATATTTATAGAGCACATTAAATAAGAATGGATGTATTTTTTAAAAAATACTTTATCCTTGCTGCATTAGTACAGAATGTCTTCTCAGAGATTCTACACCACTGTAGATTTGTTTATTTAAATCAAAACTTTCAAAAAAGCTCAACAGATCTCTAATACCCACATACACATGTGGTTTGGTGATGTAGTTGAATACATCTTTTTTTTTTTTCCTGCCCACTGCCTTTCTGAAATACTTAAAATTATGGTGGAATGTTATCTTCAGTTTGATCTAAAGACTATGGTTGGAAGCCTTGGAGGTGTAAAAGCAAGTACTATTTTTAACAATGGAATTTAAAACCCACCTATTTTTCTTACTTCAATACTGAGAACAAAAGCAAATATTATTTACTCTTGTTACCTACTAATTACATTTCAAGCATTTCTTCCTATCCTGCAAGTAAATAATTAGATAGATAATTAGCAACTTGTAATGGTAGACATTAATGCACTGAGCTCTTCATCTCTAAAGCCCATCCCTAAAATGCATCTTAGAAATAAATTACATGAAACAAAAAATGGGTAGCTGTGGATTCATTGATACAATCAATACTTGTTCTTGGGAAGGAAGTCTGAATGCTTTATAGTAATTTTTTCCCATAGATTGTGACAGAAGTGCATGGTGGTATGTACTGCTTATTCAGAAGCTGAAGTGATCCCTGGTATTTTTCAATGTGCAACATGGGTTCAATACATGGTACTTGCATGATGCCTTCTGTAATTATATCAGTTACCTCATCCTGGCAGTGTCCTGCTGGCTGCTTGCAAGATGGGGATCTACTTGCTGAGACAGCAGCTTAAAACAAAGCAAGCAGCTCTGCATATAAGGCCATAGCAAATGTTTACTTAATTAAAAATGAGAGTTTTCTTAAAATCCACCCTCTTTCTGCTTTACCTCCAGTAATCTCTTCTGCCCTGTCCATTATTTTTGTCTCTTACTAGATTGTTTTGGCACAGAGTAGAATATGACTATTAAAATACCTCTACTTGCCTGTTGTGGAGAGTCACACACATTTGACTGAGCTGTGTTATTACATGCTCCAGATTTCTTTCTGCTCAGATTGAAAATACTTCGTGATATTTGCTTTGCAGAGCTCTGTTTTTGGAAAGAACACGGGTCTATTGTAAAATTAGTAGTGTAAATATTATATTTAGAAATTCCATCAGATGGCAAGTCTCAATATTTTGCACTGGCATTTTTTCACAATGCTTTGTACATGTTCAGAGCCTGCAGGAGCTGGGGTTGCTAAATTTTTTTATTATAGTTAGCTCATCAGCAATGTTTTAAGCTATGGTTGATATACAGGGAAAGAGTAAGTCAAAATTTCATGGTTTAGTTCCTGATCTTTCATGCTTTGGATTTTGGTCACGTTTGCCTGTTTTGCAGGGAAGAGATGAAGAAATAGTTACGAGTCCTCTAATATTGGTGGCATCAAAATTACTTCCTTTACTCAAGTTTGGCAGTCAATTTCCTTCTGGGTATATCTCCAAAAGTAAGAATTTGGAGCTCCTTAAACTCTAAATAATGTCTAGGTAATTATCTAGTTGTTTTGGTGCCTTTTTCCACTCTTTGCAAAAGTAGAAATGTGCATTTTCCATAGTTTGGTGGAGAAGCACAGGAGAGAGTATTAATTCTAAAAATATTTGCATGGGTTTAACTGATTGTTGCTTAAAAAAAAAAAAAACCCAGAAACACTAAATGTGCTTTTACAGTTTTTTTCATAAACCCCTTTTTCTGCTGAGTCAAGAGAGCAGTGAAGTCATGGTGGGTGCAGGAGAACTGACCTGAATATTAATCGCCCTAACAACATGCTTCAATGTTTTCTTAAATAAAAGCACTCTTAGTTAGGCAGGATGTTTTTCCCTTTGTATTTTTTTGCAACAAACAGATGATAGCATATCTTCTTTAATAATATAAGCTGTGCACAGCCTTTTCTGAAAATGTGCTCTTGCATTAGCACCGGTCTGTAGCCTCATTTCTCAGCATTGGAATCACATTTAAATTTGTTTTCAAAATGTGTGCTTATTTTAGAGGTATTACATGACTGCCTCAAGTGTTCCTTGAATTTACTTTGTAAGCTGTTTGGGATGGAAATCCTCATTTTGTCTTGCCTTTGGACCATGCTTATCCTAGTGGCAACTGATCTGGCTCTTGATGCAACCTGTTACAAATCATTTTACAGAATGAAGCTGGAAAACCAGCTCTCAGCTATCTCTATCCAGTACCCCAGTACTCTGGGTTGAATATTGCTGTGTACATTAATTGTGTAAGTCTAAAAGCATATAGCCAGCCCCCTATATTTAGTGTCTATGGGGAGTTAGATACAAGTGCCAGTATGGTGGCTGGTAATGAGGAGATAGCAAAGCCAGCTACCAGAGAAAATTAAAATGGGAAGCATCTCTCAAAATTTCCATTTGCCTGGAAATCAGATACCAGTTGCAGCTGTAGTAAAAATGTATCTGCAAGAGTCGTAGCTTAAGCTTGAATTCTTTCCTATATTCTGCAGTCCTTAGATCAGGCTGTCTGTGTAGTATGATTTGGTTTAATCTTCTGTTTGAAAACACGGCCAGCAAGTGAGGTAGCTTAGTAGCTGCTCAACTAGGAAGTGAGACCATGTTTCACATTTTACTTAATCTGAGTTTTAAATCCATATTCTGGTGATTATGGAAGAATAAACTAAATTGGCTGGGAAAGTGCTAAACTACTCTGTTTCTTTTGAGTTTAGGACACGGTAGAAAAAAGAGACAATATGAGAGGAAGGAAGAAGGGGACTGTTGTTTTTGGCCAGTAAGGACAAAATTCTAGGCTTTGATTCTCCAGATATGACTTAGGCATTTAGAGTTAAGAGCTTGAGAACAGAGCATACAGTGATACCATAAGCAGGGACTTGGAAACAGGCTGCATATCCATCCTTGGTTGTTTATCTCAAAGCAAGTATAGAATAACATGATCTAAGTAGGAATAGTAACAAATAATAAGGTGAACCAAAGGGTTTAGAAGACTGATGCAAATTTCAAGCTAACAAAGCAAACAAACAAAAAAAGCCTCCTTTCTTGATGGAAGAGTTAGAGTTCCAGGTTAACTGCGTCCTGTGTGGGATCAGCAACATCACAGTTTAGAAACTTGTTGCTTCTCTTTTCACACAGAACTGTATCAGTGCATAGGATCCACGATGAGCTAGGATTTACATTCTTGATCGTTGTCCTCAAATAATTCTATTTTCAAATACTGGTAAGAGCATTGTGTTGCACAGATGGAGCTTTTTTATTGAAACCCCTTCTCCTCAAGCATGCATATTCTTATCCTGCCAATATACATGGTCCTACAGAGTTATTATCTGTACATTACCCACTGGTGATCCTACAGCATCTCGCCCCCTGTGAGATGCTGGACCCCAAAGTTCAGTTCAGTCAGACATGGGCTGCCAGAGACAAATTTGCAAGGAGAGTGAATTACAGTCAATTCCCATTCTTCTGACTGTGGTCTTCCTCTGTTAATTGCTATGTTCAATATAACTTTTTTTCTTCTTGATATCCCCCAGTTGTCTTCTCAGATCATAGTTATATGAATTGTAAGGTAACAGTTTTGTGGGAATTTTAGGAGAGAGGGATACAGAATATGCATTCAGTCCTAGAAACTCGAGGGTTTGTTCTGTATGGTGTGTAGGGTATTTATGTTGAGTTCCTGCAAATGTTTGTGCTGCTATTATTCTTTGTTTTAATGACTAACCTAGAAGCCATCATGCCTTCTGGATTAATCTAATTGTTTTTGCATTAATTTTAGAACCTAATAAAATGTTACCACAACAGCTTTTTAAGGTTAGATTTCAAAACTACATTTCATGCTATTCTGTTTTTATCAGGAGTGGATTTTAGCTCAGAAGATAAATCAGTTTTTACACCAGTTCAGGTTTCTTTATGTGCGTCACTGTATGTCCAACTGAATCAAGCTACTCTTCTTCTGTTTTTCCAGCAAGAATTTAATTTCCCTCTAATATTATCTGCTAGAAAAAACTTCTCTGAGGTCTTTCCCACTCTGGAGTAAGTAACGTTTATGTAAGAACACTTTCCTTAAAACACAAAGTCCTACTGCTAGATGGTAACTCTCAGCTTTTACTCCATTCAGTGCCATGCTCACAAGTGTCTACAAAACTTTAGGACTAGGTTTAGGAAGCTGTCTGTTTTGCTGCCTGATACAACTTTGCTCAGATCAAAGCATTTCAGTATTTACCTGGACATTTCTTGGAGTATTGCAGCAGGAGAAGCCTGTCGCAGTATTAGAAAGCCTGAACTGTGTGCTACATGACAAAACATACAGCAAGTAACTTCTTTCCAGTTTAACAATGTTGGATTCAACATGATTGAAGATAGGATCTACTAAGATGCTTTGAGACCAAGGCCATGAAGAATATCCATGCCTGAATAGTTAATTGAACAAATATTTTGCTAGATGCTGTACCCTCAGTGCATGCCCTCAGCACTTTCTTGGTGTTAGTTGAAACACTGGCACTGATTCTGTCTTCAAAACATCTCCTGGAATGCAAAGGACACATGCGCCACTTCACTCTTGGATCTTTGATACGTTGTCCTCCCCATGGAACATGGAAGAGCTGCAGTGTAGGTAGCAGTACTCAGGGTTGACTTTTTCTGCCTCAGTCTTGTCTGTAATCCTAAATTACAGCAAGGCTGCCAAGGGGTTCCTTCCCCTGACCCTTGCTGGGCAAACTAGAAGCTGCAGCCCCGGGCCGCCTGCTGTCATTTCAGGTGTGACACAAAGAGCCTGCGGGGCTCCCAGCCGCTTTTTCTTCCTGCCGAAGCAGCTGGGTGACCGCAGTGACGGTCTGGAGATCAGACCTAGTTTATTAGGCTTTTGTATCTCTGCATGGAGCCGATTCCCAGATCCTGTATCAGCAGGGCTTTGGAAACTCAGAGGAGGTTTCCATGCGGGCCAAGCAGTGCCTGCAGCGGTCAGTCCTATCTTGTCCCCTAAGGCTCGTCTCAACAGCCAGCACGTCGCGGGCAGATGGCTGCCCCTCGGGAAGGGGGATGAGACCGTGCAGCTGTCGGAGGGGATCGTGTGCGTGCCGAGAGCCCCGCTCCACACGCCGGGGAGGAATTGTCCCCCACAACGACCCGCGCTGTCCCCGGGCGGGATGTCTGCGCGATGCCGGCTTTGAAATGCAGCCCCCACCCCGAGGGGACGGGAGGAGAGAGGCCGCGGGCCGCCGCCGGGCTGGGAGGGTCGCTCCGGGAAGCGCCGGCCAAGGGCAGGGCTTGCGAGGGGGCCACCGGGGCCAGAGGGGGAGGGCGGACGGAGGCGTCGCCCGGGCCAGTCCGAAGCCGGGTCTCTCTGTTTCCCCGTAAATAAAGCGTCCCGCCGTATAAATCGGGCTGCGACGGGGTCGGCGGGAGAGCGGGCGCAGGTGGAGCCGTCGGCAGCCGGGACGGCGGCGGGGCCTCGCCTGAGCCACCGCTTCAGGACGCGGACAGCTCTGCGCCGCGGGCCGGGCCTCGCCCCGGGCTGAGGGGCGGCGGCGGGGAGCGGCGGGGCGGGCCGGGCCGCCAGGGGGTGCCGGCGCGGGCCCTGCTCGCTGCCCTCCGCCTCAGGCGGGGCCATGGCCGCGGGAGTGCGGGCGGAGGAGCCGCTGGCGGAGCTCAACCACTACCTGGTGGCGCGGCCCATCTACAGCGAGGCGGGGTTCCAGGAGGAGAATGAGAGGCGGCCGGCGCTGCCCCCCACTCTTCGCGAGCGGGCGCAGGCGGCCTGCAGGTGGGTGGCGGCTGCGGGGGCTCCGTCAGGTGCTGGGAGCGGGGAGGGGAGGCTGCGGGTGCCGGCGGACGCGCTGTCCCGGCACCGGTACTCGCCACCCACCGAGGGGTGAGGTAGCCCGTTGTTACGCCCATCTGCCCTCTTTCATGTCGAAGCGCCTGTACGCAGCTGTCCCCGGGGTGTTTCCTGCAGGAGACGGCACTTTTGGCACCAGCTTATGCCCCATCCCTGTCTGGGAGGCAGGACCATGGCAACCTCTGCCCCACAGAACCGGCATGGCATCAGCTCTTCTGTCAGCCTGGAGCTGTCGGGGGCTTTCGGGTTGCAGCCCGGTGCGGTATGTTCATCACTTGTTTTCACGCAGATGTTCAAGAAAAAGGGCCTTTCAGATTACCAAATCCTTCCTGCCCATCCTGGAGTGGCTGCCCAACTACCGGGTGAAAGAGTGGCTGGTGAGCGACATCATCTCGGGAGTCAGCACCGGCCTCGTTGCCACCTTGCAAGGTAAAGCCAGGCACCTCGGGGGCAGATTTCTATAAGGGAGACAGCTGAACATAGGGGTGTTATGTAGATGGAATTACAAATCTGAGACTTGTTATTTAATACTAGATATTGGGTATTAATTTTCAATAAATATTTGATGGTTTTAATTTATTCTTTTTTTTCTCTGTTAGGCTGGAAGATTTAAATTTCCTTTGATATGCCATCAAGATGTATTTAATTTCTTTCAAGCCTTCTTCTCATTTTGATATTTAAAATTTTAATTATGATAGATCAGACCATGTGGTCTTCTTTCTCCTTCTTGGTTACCTGAGCCTACAGCTCTCCTGCACCTGCCTAAAAAGCAAACAAACAAACATTTTTTTCAGGAGTGGGGGAGGTTAAGATAGCTGTGTCAGACCCATATTGTCCCTCAATGGAAATCAAGCATTTGCATGAGAGGGCCACGATTCACATTTGGAACTGAGGAAGCTGTTTACACACTCTTAATTAGCCACAAGTATTCCTGTCTGTTCCCTTGGAGTGTGCTAGGGAGGCACAGACTGGCAGAAAAAAATGCATTATGAACCTCTGCCTCAAACAGAGGGTGGCCTGAGGAATAATGAAGTTATTTGTCCACAGCTCCATAGAGTCTGTGTCAGAACTGGAAGATCTCTGATGAAGGTAGTGCCACAGTTAAATTACTTTCTTGCCTTTTTAAAATTAACTGGGCTAGATGGGCTTTTCATATGACTTGCAACAGCTATTATGCTCTTACTTTAATTTAATATTTTACTGTGATGCCTGATTTTCTCACAGTTAGGTTACACTTGTAAAACTGATTTCTGAAATACGCTGTTTGGTTTCCCACCTATGTATTAAAAATAAAAAAAAGAAAGAAAACCAAACAAAAACCCAAACAAACCCACTCACACACACGCACTAAAAAAACCCCAACAAATTAGTGGAAATCTAAACCTACTTGTAATAATAATAATAATAGCAAATTTTTAAAAATTAAGGAAAAGAAGGAAAAGAAGAAAAAGAAGGAAAAGAAATCCTAATGGCCAAAACGTTTGCCAAGAAAGAGACTTCTGGGGTTTTGAGGTCCTTCAAATCTCTAACTCCCAGTAATTGTGTGTGTTGCTCACAGTCCTCCCAACAGCCACAGTAACATGACCAGGACTTCAATTTTTTTGAACTCTGATAGGTTTTTGTGGTATCTTTGGAGGAGAATACTACATCCTGGGAGCTAACCAGGATATAATACTGAAGGCAACTTCTTTTTTAATTGTTTGTTTGTTTTGATGGCTTGCACAAGTATACAAAGGAATATGATGATAAGGATCAAAACTCAAATTTATGTGATTTTCTTGTACTATTGAAGTTTAATAGCTGGTCTGATTTTCAGAAGGCTGAACACACTGAAACATATTTGTAGTGCACTAATTCAGAGTTGGTGCTTGAAATTCTGTCTATAACTAGAGCACTTCACATATTCCTCTTTCCTCCCAAGGGGCAGACCATTCACTCTTACAACAGTGTTGTGCCACTTACACAGCACATCTGAGCCTGTGTTTTGTCCTGCCTATACAAATATAGGAACTTCTCTCAGTACTTACTCACATTGAACTACCAGTGAAAATATCAGATAATTTACAGTCACTGAGACTAACATACGCACCTGCAGCTGATTTACAGACAAAACACATTCTAAATTGTATCTGGACAAAAGGAATAAATCTTCTAAAAGTCTATTCTAGATGATATAGTAGTTTGTTGAGAGATATTAAACCTGATGTTTTGATGATCTACCATTTCAGGTTTGGCGTATGCTTTGCTGGTTGCAGTTCCTGTTGGATATGGTCTCTATTCTGCCTTTTTTCCCATCCTGACATACTTTTTCCTGGGGACATCAAGGCACATCTCAGTTGGTAACTGCATGTGTTCCAGTCACAGTGAATGATCTTTACAAAATGTTAATCCTTATTGTGAACATTCATATTTCATACAAGATAACTACTTTCTGAACCAAACTGGTTGTGCTGAATATTAATATTGGTCTCTTTGGGGGACTTAAGGCTTATTTCTTCTCTGTACAGGCACCTGTGCCTAATAGCTAACTTCAGCTGTGCTCTTGCACGCTTTTTGCTTGCATTTATCTTGAAGTTTAAATCTTGTCTTTGGCTACACTCTGTGCAAGAAATTACAAGATCAAGACCTCAACAGGCAGTATGAACAGACATTTTGTCTATCAGCTAAAGCTCAAGATGGCTAAAACAGAGCTCTTAGTCTTCTCTACAAGCCTTCCTTGCTGCATCCTTTTTTGATCACTATGGACAATATCATCTTCTTGCCTGTCGCAGAGACCCAGAACCTGTGTGTCCACTCCAGCCTCGCTCTAGGTCCTCACATCAAGGCTATGGGTAAACCTTGTTGATTCTTTCTGAATACTTTCTTTAAAATATGGGGTCTATTTCCTGTCAGTTCTCATGCTTAAAATTCATGTTACAGCTTGGTCACTGAAGTTTCTTTTTCTTCATTCTAACAAAATAGTCTTTCCTTGTTCATATCTACTAAGAATAGACTGTTTGCCCCTCCCAAAGCTTTGGCATGATATTATGCTTTTTCATCAGCTTTCTTCTCCACTTCATCAAATACTTCTCTATGTTCTCTCCACTTTCGTAGCCTCTTCCTACCCTACTTATCAGCTCACATTTGCTATCCAGTTCTGAGCTGACACCTCTACTTATGCTGACATTCCTGCTTTCTAGACTATCAACTGCTCCTTGTTATGCTTTCTCCAATACTCGTATGCATGAAATGTCCTCTAAGATATCTGTAAAATTAACTTATCCTTCTTTAAGACACTTTGTGACATTTTCCTTTTCTGCATAATGTTAGTAAATAACAAAACCAAATGTGATTAGATTGTGTGTTGCTGACACAATGATAACTTACTCTTTCTGTATCTTGCCCAAAGTATAGTTTCAGTCATCTTTAGCCAGTGTAACACCACACTACTGTGAAAATATGTGGTCCCACCTCTTGGCTCATGGTCCTGCCACCACCATGGTGTTGGGATTCCTGATCATGAAGATATGTGACAATATGGATCAGCAGAAAACTAACCATGACCAAGAAAAAAAAAATTAAATGTTGCTTTCATCTGGATCAGTGATCTTTAGTTTGGTTGTGGTGCTGACACAGGGGAGATGGTTGTACCTTCTTGGCCTTGATGAAGCCCTAAATTGGATTCAAAGCATGAAATTGCACCTGTATGTACAACTCAGTTAAGGAAGGATTATATCTTTGTGTCATGTTTGCAGTGCCTGTGGCTCCTGGCCCCCTAATACTACTAATGTACCCCAGCAAAAATATTATATTAATTTTCTGATTTAGAGGTTTTCTGATAAATGCTTATTTTTGATGTATATTAATGTGTTCTGTTTATCGTTACAGGTCCATTCCCTGTAGTCAGCTTGATGGTGGGCTCTGTTGTATTAGGCATGGCCCCTGATGATAATTTTCTCATAGATGTCAGTAATGCTACAGGGACTAATGGTACTGGGATAATGATAGACACTGAAGCCAGAGATGCACAAAGAGTGCTGATTGCTAGTACCCTCACGTTTCTGGTTGGCATTTTACAGGTAAAATTGTTGGCTTGAAGACACAAGGTTGTATTGCTTTAATTTTAATGGAAAAACATATGGCATGGAAATACCTACCAGGGCAGCAAGAAATTTCCCTCTAGCAAAACACCAAAATGAAGGAAAGTCATCTCAAACTCTGAAGAGTGCTTGGGGGATTATTTTCCTTTTCCTGGGTAGAGTCTGTGGCAGTATGACTGGGAGTGCAGACAACAGAAGAATACCCCTGTGATTGCAGACCAAGAGACCTGCATGAAACTAAGTGCTAATGGTGCATTTCATGGAGCATCCTTCACACATCTCTTGAGGTGTCCTTTTTTTCTTTGGATGGCAGGATATTAAGCTTCACTAGGCTGCAGTGGGGGAAGATGGTGTTAATACTCTGTACCAACAAAAAGAAAATAACAAAGCACAAGGATTCACCAAATAAAAGTGTGCCTTTTTTTGTTTATTAAGCTGTTATTCTTCATTTTTCCAGGTAATATTTGGAGTCCTTCAGATTGGTTTCATTGTGAGGTACCTTGCAGATCCACTGGTTGGTGGATTCACAACTGCAGCTGCTTTTCAAGTGCTTGTGTCACAATTGAAAATAGTCCTAAATGTTTCAACTAAAAACTATAACGGTGTCCTTTCTATAATATATGTAAGTATGCCCTTCTAATCTGTTTTGGGTTTATACCAGAATTTCTATATAGTTGTTTATCCTCTGCTTCCATTTCACACAGGAATGGTTCACAAATATGGTTTTAGGTACAGGGCATTCAGTTTGCTGTCATGAACACAAAGATCTGCAGCTTTTCCTTTATAGCTGTGGGGCTGTAAGTAGCTGCTTTCCTGGCTCCCCATACCATGAAAGTCTGCTTGCCATATTCAAGTCTTCTTCAGACAGAGCAGTTTTTCACATAAAGTTTAAGTGCAATTATCCAGCAAAACAGTTTTTCTTCTCTAGGATGTCATTTCTGGAGACTACTTTCCATCCCACCCCCTGCTTTCTAGCTTACAGTGAAGGATGTTCTTTCATTTCTTAAAACTATTGAGTCATCTCCCAAAGCTGACTGGGTCCCAAGCCTCCCTGCTCTTAAAGCAGTAGGTTATTCTGGGTAAGGGTGTTGTACTCCATTCCACTCTGTACTCTAAGTACCCACTGCTTAGCTAAAATGAGGCTGAATGTTGCTGTCACAAATCTGCTTATTGATCTTAGAGAAAGTGATCAAGTGGAGAAATGTTCTGGCCAGGTTACAGAAACACTGAATTCTTAGGTGTCTCACATTACGGAACAGTTTTCTTCCCCCCCAAAATTATTGAGAGCTTTGTCAATAACTTCAGCACAAAACTATTCGGGTTCATAGAAATTTAGATCTTCCATAACACTTCATATCATAATAATAGATTTCTAAAGGAGATTGTTCTAGAAAAAAACAAAACCCAAAGTATTCACAAATTTTACATGCCAATGCAGGCAACCAGACTAGCAAAAATATATTAGACATCTAGATTAGCAAAAATAAAATTAATATAACTACAAACAGTAAGGTAAAATTTAGAAAAAGGAATCTTGTAGTCTATTTTTTAAAAATTTAAAATATTACGTTATGGACCTTTTAAGAATCCATGAAAACTCTTTCCTTCAGAACAAGGAAAATTAGATGAGACAAAATACTTTCTAATAGATGTTAGAGCACACCTGGCAGGATGATGGATTTGTTAATCCATCCGTTTTTCCTGTATTTTTTGTTTATTGAAGGGCAGTTTATTTAGTAGAAAATATTTTTGAAAAGGAATTACATATTTCTTCCAGCTTCTGCAAACCTGAGTAGAATGCTGATTTTTTAGTCTCAAAGCTTCTGTATTCTCACAGGTGAGCAAAATCAATGTGTAGAGCAAACAAATTGTTATTTCTGGTCTGCTCAACCAGGGACTTGCTCTGTCAGCTTCAGCAAGTTTCAGACTTGCTTCAGAAGTGGTGTTTAACAAACTGCAACACTAAGCATCCACTGTTTGCAGAACTCACAACCCCAAGTTAGGAAGTTACTGTTCCCCTGTGAAGTGGGGCTGTGCAAGGGATGATCAGTAAGAGCAGGATCCGTGGTAAGCAGCATAACAGGCAAGCAATGGCTTCAGTCACCCGAAGAAAGGAATTTGATTCCATATTTCGGGAAGGCTTCTTGTTTGGCTTAGAAAACATAGCTGATCAAGCACTTAGATATTTTATTTGAAAACCAGAGTCAATTTGGAATGGTAGTAGTGGTACTGCTGCTGCAGTACCTCCCCTTGCCCTCAAACTGACAGTTCAGTATTTGGGGAGCTAACTAGGATGCAAGAAGTCTGTTTCTGTCCCCTTTTCTACCAGATCTGTCTGTTAAAGCTGCTTCACTATTCCTGGAATAATTAAATTTACTTGGAGATATGGACCAAGTGAGAATTACTCTGATGCCTTAGAGAAGGATAGAGGAGTATTTGTAGCTTTTCTGTATTCAGCCCTTCACATTTTGCCCATTCACTTGTTTTGCAATAAGCAATAGGACCAAGCAAAGGCATAGCAAGGGTAAAGAAAGGATCTGCCTGTTTCAGCCCAGTTGTGAGGGTCCTCCAGCCAGGGACTGAACTCTGCAGGAGAGGTTAATGTACTGTAAAGTGAGGTCTAGATACTGTTTTTCTCAAGGACAGGAATCTTCACAGCCTGGCAGGACCCATGTATTCATATTCATGCTCTGGAAGGTAATAGTGGAAATAGGAAACATATAATCAATCCACAGACCTTATGTGCTGGGCACATAGTGAACCAGAGATTTCCCTATGGGTCTGCTAGCTGACTTTTGAATAGAAAAATTAGGATCTTGCTTGCTGTTCAGACAAAGTGAAGAAGCTATAGATACATCTTCCCTTCCTTGATTGAAGAACAGGTATAAGTACAGCACAGACAGGGAGCTAGCTCTTCTTATTTAGTATTTATTTCCTAAAAATCAGGAAGCAAAAGCTGCCTGCGTGGACAATTCTCGCAGTTATTCTTTTTCAGTTAAATTCACCATTAATTCCATTCACAAATTCTGTAGCACCTAAACAGTATCTTATCCTCAGACTCTCCCAGGCCAGAACAAAGAAGGAGCTTGGACTCCTTCAAAACCCCATACATCTGGATTTTCTAAAGAATATTTTCCCATCCTTCGAGTCAACATGGACATGTTTTATGTTGTCATTTTTATTTTTCAGACTCTTATTGAAACATTTGAAAAAATTGGTACCACCAACATTGCAGATCTTATTGCTGGACTTCTCACCATTTTTGTCTGCATGGTAGTTAAAGAAATAAATGATCGGTTCAAACACAAGATACCTATCCCTATACCAATAGAAGTTATTGTGGTAAGCAAAGGAGCAGAACAAAAACTGTTAATAGAAAAAATAAGTGATGCTACCTACAGGAAGATGAGAACCCTTTTTAGGTATTAAAACTGTTGCTTTATTTCATTATAGACAATATTGGCCACTGGCATTTCATATGCTGCCGACTTGGAAAAGAAGTACAACGCGGGCATTGTTAAGAGCATTCCAAGAGGGTGAGTGCCTTTGTTTTCTGGGAAATAGGTCTTATTTTAACTGGCTAAAAACTGCAGTGGTAAGAGAAATATAAAAGAGATAATGAGAGCTATAACCTGAGTTTAGAACTCAGAGCTGGAGATTTACTATGCTATACTTCTGGCTTTCAGTTATGCCACCTAAGTATGTTTCCTGGCTTTCCTTCATCTGTAAAATGGGCTTAGGAATGTCTACCTGATTAATGAATTTCATCAAAGAATGAATTGCTTCATGCTCACAAAGTGGATATATGACTATGGAAAATGTAATAAACAAATAAATTCTGTGTAGATTTAATTTCTGTAAATCTGAGTTATCCCACTGGGGTTCATGTTCACACCACAACTGTTATCCCAATCAGTCTTGTGGCTTCCGTAGTCATAGGAGCAAGGATGTTGAGGATTATGCTGGTAGAGATTTTTACTTGAAAGATTCAGAGCACTTCACAGTAGTAACCTTCACATTCCATTTGGTATTCAGAGCTTGATTAATTAAAATTTGTGAAAACACAGCAGGGGATGAAATATTTTTGAGATCTTCTGAAGAAGTATGTTAACAATAATATGAAGTGTCATTAACATATTTATGTAATTCCTCTTATTATTCAATACATCCTTTATTCAGTGCTTCAGAAAATGTACTTTTTCACTTCACTATCATAAGGCCAAATCTCAGTCATGCTGAGAACAATGAGAGCTTTGTTGCTGACTAATAGCATCAGGATTTGGGCTATGGTGAGCTAGATAAGCATGTTCTGTATGTCAGTGGGCTGTTTCCACCTTTTTATTAACTTGAAACATTACACTTCATATTATAAGCAAGCTGTATGCCTCTACCTCAAACTCCTTGACAATTCTAGCAAGAACAGAATTTGATCAAAGTTGATAACACTAATATATTTTCTAAATTCTAGATTTTTGCCTCCGGAACCTCCAGATGTCAGCCTGTTTTCCCAGATGATAGCAGCCTCCTTTTCCATTGCTATTGTTGCTTATGCTATTGCTGTGTCTGTGGGGAAAGTATATGCAACCAAGTATGACTATGCTATTGATGGAAACCAGGTATGTATAACCAAAATAGTTTATAAGTTCTGTTTCATGTTGCTTTATGTAGCCAAATGAAAGAAACATCATTCAGACCCATTTTTCAGACCAAAACTTGAGTCTGAAAGGAGAAATTTTTCCAAATGTTGGGGGGGGAAAAAACGCTGAAATAGACATATATTGCCTGAAATATTTACCAAATAGAGATGAGCTAGATGTTTTTTGCTTTAATTAAAAATAAAAAAAAATTCAAAAGCTTCAGTATGGGCTTTTTGTACTCCATCATTTCTTCTATATTGCTTTAGTGAATGCAGTAGCTCTCAAAAGGTAATTAAAGCTAAGCACTGTATAGGGATGTTTTCCAGTGATGTTGTGGGGACATGGGCAGCTTTAGCAATCTGCTTTCTATTTCTACTTGTAAGGCATATTTTGAGCTGTGATGCTGGGGGGAGAGGGGAAAAAAAACCCAGTCAAGCTAAGAAGCTTCTTCAGACAGCTTTATTTAGGCTTAGTCTACATACAGGATTTGTACCAGTTGAACTTTTCAGTTAAGGCATGATTTTATTCCTATGATTGTACTTCTCAGCATGACACCAGTTACATCAATATAAATATATTTGTAACTGTATAGCTAAGTCCTGCAGCTCCACAAAAGCAAGTGCCTACCATCAAGCAAACTCACTTGAATAACTCCCTACACCAAATGAATTGTTTTAACCATTGGTTTCTGGAGGCACATAGCTAGAATGTTCCACGAGCTGTGCATTCACAAGCCCTTAGAGGATTCCTGCTGTTCATTCAGTGTTTGCACCAGGGGCTACGTGGCTTGTTGATGAGTGTGGGAGAAATATGTCAGAAAGCATCTTTGTCCTGCATCTATGCTAATTTTGAATTTTATCTTTTGAATATATGAGAAAATACACTCACCACTATAAACTGATAAGCTGGGCACTTTGCTTAATGAGTCCTTCTTTGTTTCAAGGATAATGGTTAAATGCAGTTTGACTTTGGAAATATTGTATTGCAATATGTAACAAAATTAAACTACTGAACAAGACGGGTCACTTTACAATATATAAATTTCCTATCCAGTAACATTTTGATTTAAAGATGCTTAAAATACATTGACTTTCAGTTTAATAAATCTGAAAGAATAATACATATTCCTGGAAATGCTATGCTGATGTGCTTCAAAGATACTAATTATATATAGTAGTAGTAAAATTACTGTCTATAAAAGCAAAGTACCTTCCTTTCAATACAAATTTAAAAAATGCAGACATGAGTGGTGGGTAGATAGTTTACTTGAACTGAAGTAGTTAAAAATACCATCATAAAAGCATGTAGTAAAATAATTTTGAAGGATGAGTCAATACTATTATCTGATAGTGTTTATTTTGTCTTCATAGATTCATAGGTTATTAAGAACACTAGGAGCTATAATTTCAATATTTTCTTCCAGGCTACAGCTATTACACAAGAATAGGCATGAATCATCTAGGTCTGCTCTGTTAAAGAACATGACTCTAAAATCCTATTCTTGTAGTTGGAGCCTAATGAAAAGCTTACAGAAAATTTTGGAGAAAAGAAGGGAGACAGTCAAAAACAAATCTCAAATTCGATTTTTAAAAATTTGCATTGAGTAAACAGCTCTTGTGACTAAGTCAGCTTGGTGAAAACAATGTTTCTGTCAATTATATGGAGTTGCAGGCAGCTCCCAAATGCCTCATTTCCCAGCAGAGCAATGGCCCAGATCCCAGGACATAAAGCTCACAGGGTCCTTGTCACTTGAGTAGAAAACCAGAATCAGTAGGCGCCAGCATCCGTGACCCAGGGGCAAATCTATGAGAACACTGCTTGGGGCTCAGCATGAGTTCATTGGGATGTTCAGAGTGAAAAACTTCTGGCTCAACAAACTAGAAGTTTTCAAAGAAACCGTTTTATTTCAAAGTTCCTGGTTATTTCTACTAATAATACAATGCTTAGCATTAATTAAAGGCTTGTCTAAGCTTACACTGTTGTACTGATTAAAATTATTTGTTTAGTTGATGATACTTGGAAGTTAAATTTATACTAGTCCTACTTTTGATAAATTGATACTAGTCCTACTATAATTGATACAATTATACCACTGTAATTGTTAGAAATGTTTGATAACATTGATGGAAATAAGCTTTGTATTAAGACAAGTATGTCCATACTAGGAAGATTATGACAATTTTTTCTCAAACACAGGTAGTTATAGTGGCACAAGGAAAACTTGTATTAAGATTTAACAGCTCTTGCTAATCCATGGACTTCTCCATATATATTATATTGTGGTGCCTAATTTATAAGCTACTGTAGAAGCAATTTTCAGTCTCCATTGCAAAACTGTCATCAGGGATCTGTATTTACAGCATCATCCAATTATCTTTCAGGAGTTTATTGCTTTTGGGTTGAGCAACATTTTTTCAGGTGCCTTTTCTTGTTTTGTTGCAACTACTGCTCTTTCACGGACTGCAGTCCAAGAAAGTACCGGTGGAAAGACTCAGGTAATGACTTCTTACCAGCAGTGTGCACTGGTCAATTTAATCTTGTATAGGACACAGCTTTCACAGAGGGATGAAATTAGTCCTAAATTGATTGTGGTGCTTGCATGTGGAAAGCCTCAGGTATCTTTCGGTCCAGTAGTGAATCAGATTTGTAACTCTGCCAGAAGAGGGCAATCGTTTTACATAGCATGAATTAACATTTTGCTTAGAAACCTTCCTAGTCTGAATCCCCAGAGTTTTATTCCCAATTCATTGAGTTTACCCCAGTAGGAATTTGGGATGAGGGAGGAACTGCTATGCCTAAGATAGAGGCATGTCAGCTCTCACGTGCTGGCCTAGGCAGCCCCACCATATGCTGCCCATCATCTGCCCATGTATGCTACTCTGTTTTTACTACAGCTTTTCACTTTTTAACAGCAGAGAACTACAGGTTCAGCTCCTTTTCTGTCTGACAAACAAACTGTGCTCTTTTCATCTGTCTATGCAATGCAATTCCCCCAAGAGCAACTACCGTGCATGCAGTTGTTTATGCTACCTGCTTAATAGAATTCCCTCTGTGTTAGCTGAAGTATACAACGATTGCCCACATATGTCTAAACACCATGGCATTTTGGCAGGTCTCTCTTGTTCCTAGAGAAATTTAATGTGCAACTACTTGTACATTTCCTTTGTAATCCTAGAAACATAAGATAAAATCTTACTAAATTCATTTCCTATAAACACTCTGCTCTTCACAGGTTGCTGGTATAATCTCAGCTGGGATTGTTTTGGTTTCCATTGTTGCCCTGGGGAAACTGCTGGAGCCCTTACAAAAGGTACTGTGCTTATCCTCTGCAGCACAGCCAACAGCACCAATTAGATCCAAATGCTCAAATCTGATGAACAGGATTAATAGCCCTGTTTAAACTATGAAGACTGATACCAGGACAGGCTCTGATTTATAGCATATAATGTTGAGCACTATCTTAATATGCATCTTTGCTTCTGAATAACACTTCTTCATCATTTTTCTTCTTCACAGTCTGTGTTGGCAGCTGTAGTTATAGCTAACTTGAAAGGGATGTTCATGCAAGTGTTTGATGTTCCCCGTCTGTGGAGACAGAATAAAGTGGATGCTGTAAGTAATCAATTTTTTTTTTCTTTTCTCCTGAATATTTCTGTCTGGTTTTCTTTCTGCCTTTTAATGCCAACCAAGTTTCTCTTAACTATCACATAAACATAATTTTGTAGAGTTAACATAATAAAACTTCTATGTGCATCCTCAAAATACAAGTGCCATGAGATCAGGTAAAAATTTCCTCTTTTAGAGTTTTATATAGTGGTATGATTATCTTCTTTATTCTCTATGCCCCACAGTAAGGGTGCCAGTCAGGACATTCCTGTGGGGTTACCTTTTGCACAGTTTATATGGGTCAGAAGAGCTGATATTTTCTTAACCTTTATTGTACATATTTTATGTTGTTACCACAATAACATCCCATTTACCTGGATAATCTCAGGTAGTCTGCAGAAAATACGTTTTCTTGTTATAACAGGGTTAACAAAACCTAGATTATGGATTTATTTGTCATGCTAGGGGATATATGAATGCTCTTTTCTTATGAGCTGCTATAACCATATCTGAGGGCACTTTCCCACATTCCCCACTGTATTTTCTGGGGAACAGACCTTCAGGTTGGCTGTGATGGCACGAAAAGTTTCCATGGAAAGTATTTTCTGTTGCAGTCCTTACTATGTATTGATTTTACAGTGTGTAACAGCAGGTAGTACCTGCCTTAGATAGATCTGGACATTTTTAGTCAAGCATGTACTAGTCATCCTTATAGAGAAAAGACTCCAGTGACTTCAGTGAGAAGTGTGGGCACTCAGCTTTTGTATGATTGGGTCCACTGGCTGTTCTGCCTGGGCAGTGGCATATAGAGGAACTGAGGAGCCCACTTCAACTGTTCTGCCTGAATATTCCTTGAGTTCATGAATATATTCTGCCTGAATATTCCTTGAGCCCACTTCAACTGTTCTGCCTGAATATTCCAATATTCCTTGGCGACCTTTGAGAGTGCCATCTACCTGTTAATAGGAAATACCTCACTTTGGAAGAATTTTGTTTCTTGGGTATCATCCCCTTCCCCTCTATATGTTTGCAAGCGGGGCATCTTGCAGTATTTTACACCTTGGGAAAATAATTTGTTTCCAGGTTTTAAAGAAAAATTAACAAAGACTGTCACCATCAGAAAGAAGAAAATGCAATGGTTACCTGCATGCCCTTTAGTTTCACAAAACTAACTGGAACCTTGAAAAATGTTGCTATCTAAAACCCCCTTATTTCCTAAAAAGTTAGCAATGTCTAATGAAATAGGGGTGGATAGAAGCATCTTGGAGGAAGAGGAAGGTTTTTGCATGGAAGTCATATAGTTGCCAGTGTGCTGTGGTCATCTCCAAAGTTAAATTCTTCTGCTACTCATATTGTCTGGTCTAGTGATTCTTTAGTGTGACCAGGAGTTACCTGTTTTATTTAAGAGACTTTACATTTGTTATTTCCTCTCCAGATGATCTGGGTTTTCACATGTATAGCATCCATCATTCTGGGACTGGATTTGGGATTACTTGCTGGCCTTTTGTTTGGATTGCTGACAGTTGTGCTGAGGGTTCAGTTGTAAGTAACACAGGATCAGAAATAACTGCTAGTGTTATAAAATGAAAAAGGAAGAGAGTATGCTAGAAAGCAAGATGATTCACGGTAGAAAATCTGCTTGGGTTTACAAAAATTTTGAAATGGAAAAAATATGTTATTTAGAACAAAACATGGTGTGCTAACACTTACACTGATCAATGAACAGCTTCATTATTTTATCAGTATTTATTCTATATCATGTTGGCTACTTTACTGGTACTTAGCCATGTGTTGTTTATGCACCCATATTGCTGAGTTCTGGAAAGGGATAGGAACATTTCAGATCAAATAAAAAAAGATGTATAAATGTCTTCCACAATTAATTGATCATTATAGTACCTCTTAGCATTAGTAGTATTACTACTACAGGATGTTGCAATGCCAGTAATGGTTTAACTTACTGCTTATAAAAGACTGAGTGTACACCTGGGAAAGAAGAGGATGAGAAGCATGTAAGTGAGACAAATTGTGTGCTTGTGGCTGTTTTAATGTGCTTAGAGAACCTATGGTAGTGGAATGGTGAGAAAAGGTGGCTTTGCAAAATCTTCTTTGGCCATCTTGTTGCTTTTCATTGAACTTTCCTCTGAAAATGCAGCTTAACTCCTTTCTTTGAGTCTAGAGTCCAGAGACTGTGGTTACTAGTGGTATGAAAGGACAGTTGCACTGTCAGCAAATACACAAAAATAAAGCCTTGCAAAAGTTGTTACAGAATATCAGGTTATAAAAAATGGAATTTTAAAAGTCTTTTAAAAGATTCCACAATTCAAATCAGGTTTGTGAAATCAAACTATAGAATCATAGAAAGTTAGGGGTTGGAAGGGACCTAGAAAAAGCATCCAGCCCAGCCCCCCCTGCCAAAGCAGGGTCACCTACAGCAGGTCACACAGGAACATGTCCAGGTGGGCTTGGAATGTCTCCAGGGAAGGAGATTCCACAACCTCCCTGGGTAGTGCTCTCTGTTCCAGTGCTCTGTCACCCTCACAGTGAAAAATTTCTTCCTAATAGTTATACAGAACTGCCTATGTTCCAGTTTATAACCATTGCCTCTTGTCCTATTGTTAGTCACCCCAAAAACTTGACTCTGTCCTCCTGGCACCCACCCCTCACATATTTATAAACACTGATGAGGTCACCCCTCATTCTCCTCTTCTCCAAGCTGAATAGACCCAGCTCCATCAGTCTTTCCTCATAAGGGAGAGGAAATTAATCATCTTGGTAGTATATGAGGGTTTACAAACTTTGAAGCAATTTGCTTCAACCATTAAAAACATATCTGGAGACTGCAATTTTTTTTGTTTTGTTACTGACTGAAATAAAAATTAAAAGGGTTGGACAAAAAGTTTAAACTAATCTGAATAGAATGTAAATGTATTGTGTGTTGATTTGCAATTTTAAAAGTGATAAACTTTTTTTCGGAGTCAAAAAAAAGTTTTTTCATTCAAACCCATCTGCTTCTAAAACTTTTTTGTGGTTTGCAATACAAATGGAACAAGTTATTCATTCTGCTCTACATGAAAATGGTGCAGCAAGTAGGCTGAGACTGAAGTGCCATGTCTTTAAAAAGGTCCATTCATTACAAAGTGTGAAAAGATCCTTGCAGATAGATACAAAACAAAGATAGAATACTTTTCCAATGAGGCTACTAGTTTGGCAGAAGGCAGTAGAGTACAAGAGTCTATGACTGTTTGTGTTCAATGATCCCTCCAATTCTGTGAATACCAAAGTATGATGTTTACCATCACTGTCTTTTTGTTTCTATTAGCCCTTCATGGGGTGGCTTTGGAAACATTCCTGGCACAGACATCTACAAGAAGGTCAAGGACTACAAAAATGTGAGTTGTTGCTGAGTTGCTTCCCTTCAGCCTACAAGACAGTATAAGACAAAGTTGTACCTTGCAGATTGTGGACAACTTGAATTTGGAAGTGGAATACTCCAAGATAACACATCTTGACATTAAATTCTTCATCTTGATCCAGATGGTTGGACAATATTACATGCTGGAGCCGTAAGCTTTTAAAAACTGAATCACTTCAGTTATCAGCAAAGACAGGACATTTTAAAAATGAATTAGATATGTAAAAATGTTGAAGCAGATGAACTGCTTCTTATTAGCCAAAATATGGTTGCTGCTTCTTGACCTTATATTCTTTGGCAACAGGTTATTGAACCAGAAGGTGTGAAGATTCTCAAGTTTTCAAGTCCAATTTTTTATGCTAACATTGATGGACTGAAAAGCAGCCTCAAATCCACAGTAAGTGATAATATGGTAGTTTTGGATGCTTCTTAACTGTCTTTGAGATTTTCTCAGATTTAGGCTGAGGTAAAATTAATTTAATTTGTTGTCTTGATCCTTTTTCTGTAGGTTGGATTTGATGCAGTCAAGGTATACAATAAAAGGCTAAAAGCACTGAGGAAGATTCAAAAGCTAATTAAGAAAGGGAAATTAAAAGCTACTAAGGTAAGACAAATGTTTATATTTCTTTTTTTTCCCCTCAAATGACTATTGTTAGATGTTATTCATTTAGCCTTAATTATGAGATCCTCTGTTCATCTCTAAAATAAAGATGGAAAAATATGACTTCATCTGATGGTAGTAAGTCTGGGGCCTGCAGGAGCTGTAGCAGAGCAATATACCTATTCCCAAATATCCCAGTGATTCAGGAAGCCATGACAGTCATAGTATTAACAGAAATGGAAGCAAGAGATTCCATGGCCTTACTTCTACTCCTCACCAGCTCAGTGTCTCTGTGCTGACTCTTCCACGCTTACATTCTCCTATTATCCAGCTTCCTATGCACAGGTGAGCTGTGTCACTGGGCTGGTAGACATAGACTTCCACATCCTCTTTTAGGGATCTTTGGCTGAATGATGATGGCACTAAACTGTACTTACAATTAAAGCTTGATTTTTCTTAGCAGAATTTTATGATAAGTGAAGAACAGAATTTATTATTAGAGTGGCAGAGTTTCTACAAATAGAATCAATGTACTACATTTTATAAGTAGCAAAGTACAAAATCTATAATACAATTTATAATAAAACTTATAGTTTCTAATAACTCTAATTTAGCTTATGGTTTCTAACCACCTGGACCCTTTGCAGATTGGGTCAGTTTTTAATGCATGGTTTGATGTATCAATATACCAATCATAATCCAGACTAAACTATCATATAAAAGAAGATGAGTCACTCAGGCAGTCCTTAGGGGAAGCTGATGCCAGTACAGGTGTCCCTGGCCACTGAGGGTGATGGGATTTGCTGTCCAGCAGCAGTTTTGGTCCAAACTCTCCACTTAGGACTTGTAACTCAGTGATTTTACAGACCAGATTCAGTGTGCTGTTACCTTCCCTGTTCTGTGAAGGGCTCATCAACACCTGGTTGGCTGGGTGCCTGGGACCTTCAAGGCTGGCAAGGAAAGAAGTAATCAGCCTGGCACCCAGGAATCTTGAAGCAGGTAGGGAGAGGAAGAGGAAATCTCTTTGGTTTGTCTGCATGGGTTACAGAACCTTCAAGGCCTGAGAATGAGGGCAAAGGGAATGAATGTGTGACATGCTTGGTCACAGAGGATGGCTGCTTGCCTTATAAAATGGTGTTATGCTAATTGCTTAATCAGGGCTCAGGAGCAGGGAGTATCAGTCACAAATACCAGTCTTGAAGTCGTATTTGAAACAGAAGTTATCACAGGGAAACATTTCCTGTAAATCCAAAACTTTCTCCATAATTAAATACTATATTCCATATATTATCTGTACATTAGAATGGAATCATCAGTGAGCCTGGCATGAATAATGAAGCTTTTGAGACTGATGAGGAACCTGAAGACAATGAAGATATGCAAGTTCCCACCAAAGAAGTAGAGATCCAGGTGGACTGGAATTCAGAACTACCAGTTAAAGTAAACATCCCCAAAGTGCCCATCCACAGTCTCATTCTTGATTTTGGAGCAGTAACCTTCTTGGATATTGTAGCTGTGAGATCAATAAAAACGGTAATGGCATTTGTTTTTTCTGCTGTTCCATGAAAATGAAGCTAGTCAGCAGTATGTAAATCAAGATGTTAGTTGAAGATAATTTAATTTTTTAAAGTCTGTTGTTGAAAAATAGCTTTAAAACTTAGAATATTGGGGTGTGCACATTCTAGGTGGAAAAAATTTAAAATGCATTAAAAACATGTGAAGGTTACATGGTCAAGTACTCTAAAGTTAGAGCTGCAAAATGTGGGCCCCTCGTATGCCAATTTTATGAAATATTTTAGTTATGTTTTTTCTTTTCACATGCCTCCCTCTTTAATCTCGGTAGAGGATGATGCTCACTCAACACAGAGGTAGTAAAAATTCTCTCCTACCATCACTTCAGTCTTTATCCACAAGACTTATTTATTCATTCCATATTATTTAAATTCTGAAATATTGAAGAATGATCCTTTTCTTTATGGGGTTTTCTGTCAAATATCAGAGCACTTCAATAACACAATTCCTCTTCAAACATCAGACTATATAATAGGAGATAATACTCTTAGTTTAGGAACAGGGAAATAGGGTGAAGAGATTAAGGCCACATATTTCCATTTTTTTTTTTGGTGCCCTGTTACAAGTGTGTAGGACCAGACTGTTTAGTCTTTAGTCTTTTATGATACTTGGTATGTTCAGATTGCTGCTTTCACTAACTGCATTTTGCATTTGGGATTGCTTAGCCTATCTATAAACCGTATCTTAGATTACAAAGACTGTAGTTTATCATTGAACAGGAGGGGATGGAATGAGCAATCACTTCTGAAAATATGGAGACTTTCCTGCTACCAGAGAGCTAGGGGTAGAATCCACTCTCACTTTTTAATTAGTTGAAGCTCAAGAATGCTGTGTGTGGCACTTGAGCCTTCTGCCTAGTTTCAATTCAATTCTGACTTCTGAGACAAAAGAGATAAGGGGTCCATAGACACAACTCTTTCCCTGTGCAGCTTCTCCATCCAAGAACCAGGTCCATCTGGTGTACCTCGTGAGGCAAAAAATCTGTAAAAAATTTGCATGTGCCAGTGAAAGATTGTATCCTATCACACATAGATGGGGAAAAGTAAACCTAGCTCTGGCCCACATGGTTCTCACTTGCAGAGTCATGATTATTCCTATTGTGAGAACAGGATGAGAACCTTAAAAGGCAGCAGTGTATGTATGTGTAAAACTGACAGTTCCATCTACACAGTTGAAGATAGGCCACTTCAGCAACCAGGTACTTAACTACTAGGTCTTTGAGTAGAGCAAGATATAGCAGTTCCTTATTCAAAATGAAGAAACAAAACATACAATTTGAAATGGAGACAATCAGAAACAAATTAAGTGTATGCATGCCTATACATTAAGTACATAGACATATATACGTATATGTATTTTCTTCTGACAGAATTTATTTATTTATGTCCTTGTTGCAAACTTTTATTTTTTTAGATAATTAGAGAGTTTGAGAGAATTGATGTGAGAGTATACTTTGCTTCATATCAAGGTAAACATCCAAATATTTCTACTACCACACATGCAAAGAATAAAATGAAGAGGAGAAGGGATAAGAAGGGATGTCCAGATGTGTCTGTGGGAGCCATTGTTTTAAGAAAAATGAGAATTGTCACACTGATAATCATGGTGGGCTGTGGTGGGACACAAAGAATGGTGGGGTTTAAAGGAAACATAGAAAGTATGAGTCAAGACAAAACCATGACTGATTTGCCTGTATATTTGATTTCTAGTAGTTGCAACCATATCTTTTGACATTTATTTCATAAATTACTGCAAATTGCATTAACCTGTTATGACTTTCTTTTATTCAGACAACCTTATATCTCAACTGGAACGGAGTGCCTTCTTTGATGATATTGTCAGAAAAGACATCTTTTTCTTGACTGTCCATGATGCTGTGCTCTACATAAGGAATCAAATGACATACAATGACAACCAGGATCCCATATTTGAGAAGGTAAGGATAGTCAGTAGTACACTTCTCTACCTTCTTTCACCTAGCATTCATTCTTGCAGTTTCCATTACACCATGGAATGTTTGAAAACTAAACATAGAGCTGTAGTGCAAAAAAGTGAGTCTAGTAAATCAGACAGCTTCTGAAGTACATTAATATTGTGATAGATTAAAGGAAGGGTCTGTCAAGCCCAGGACCTTGTTACTGAAATGAACACAAGAAACAGGACACATGGAGAGCACTGAGTCTGAAGACACATTTTCCAGTTTCTGGCAGCAGCTGGCAGCATTGGAACTTCCTCAGGAAGGAAGTTTGCATTTGGACCATTATATTCAGTTGCCACAAATAAGAGGTTTTTTCAATGTGTCTATCATACTCCTTTTGGAACCCCTTTGTGTGTTTTAGCTTGACACTATCTTGTGGAGATGGGTTCTGTAATTTTAAATGTGTTAGGTGGTACGTATTTTTGTTTGTTTAAAGCTTGTTGGATTTCTGAATTGTTAGTTGCAATGAATAATCATCCCCTGCTCTTTTTCCCAACACCATTTTATAGTTTATATACCTCATATTATATACTTCATATACCTCTAATCAAAGCTCAGGAATCTCATTCTACTTGGTGTGAGTGCATATAGAAGTTGTCCTGCACTAGTGTTTATTCCTGCTGCCTTTCTCTGGGCATTTTATAGCTGTATTCCATGTTGTTTGAGACAACAAGAGCACTCTGTAATGATTAAACGTGTGGGACAACTTTAGCAAAATGGCCTTGTACTGTTCTCCTGTTTTTTTCTCTAATTCCTTTCCTAGCAATCACTATTACACTATTATGAATAAAATTTATTTAAAATTAGTTACTAATTACAAGTGGGACAGGCCCCTTATTTTTAAAAATTTGTTTGCTTACTGCTGCTTTGTAGTAGAGATTAAGATTTTGACAAAACTATGCAGCAGCTTAAGAGGTAGATTCTGCTTTTATTATTTTTACAAAACCATAACTAGTCAGGAGGAGAGGCAGGACCAAAACCTTTTCAAGATTTAAATTCCTCTCAGCTGAACTAAATCAACATCTTTGTCAAGGAACAGCAAACAGCAGACTCTTGTAAGTTGTGATGGTTATCTTAAGACACTTCAGAGTAATAAATCCATTTTGATGATGTGGAAAATGCGCAACTCGTATTTTTTCATTTCTTTCCGCCAAGATTTCACTCATGCAGGAGTCTAAGGAACCCATAGAATTCACAGAGACAAGCCAGCCTGATGATGAACTTGATGTTCAGGAAGAGGTATGCACTTTAGAACTGAATTCTATGATTTACAGAATATTTCTGTCTTTATTCCTTTGCCTGTCGCACTGAGTCATATTGTGAGAGTATGGCAGATGAACTGAGCCCTCAACAGTTTCCTTCTTCATAAATAAATATCCTTCTTGGGTACCTGAGTGTCAGTGCTTAGTGGAGGAAGCCATGTCTTTCCTGACATCTAGCAGATTATATGTGCATAAGCATCTCATCATTGTTCTCTAAAACTACTTTTTCCTTACACAGGCTTATAAAGAGATCTAAACACAAGTCAGGTGTCTAAAAGACTTGGTAAAGCACATGAGATCAAAATTATGGCTCCCCCCTTTTAAAAGAGCAGACACCTTCTTGCACAGTCTGAAAATTTTACAGGAAGCTGCAGCAAAGCAGTGTGCTAACATACACACAAATCCATCCAATAAGTACCTATATTTACAGAATACTGCCAGAAAACAGAAGAGCAGTTACTGCTAACCTAACAGTGCTGCACACAGGCCACTTACTCAGAAAACAGAATATTGGGTCAAATGCCCTTTTATAGCCTGAGATGGATTAAACTAGTGATGTGTC
Organism: Phaethornis superciliosus; assembly: GCA_023637945.1. Classification (NCBI taxonomy): domain Eukaryota; kingdom Metazoa; phylum Chordata; class Aves; order Apodiformes; family Trochilidae; genus Phaethornis; species Phaethornis superciliosus. The sequence goes on from JAJQWJ010000001.1 coordinate 14,823,322, forward strand.
AATACTTTGGAAGCATTACAACACACCATGTAGGTGAAGGGACCATTACTCTGTGTCCCTCCTATTTTGCTGCTGCAGTACTAGTCAGAACTCCATTCTTAATTCCCCATCTAAAATGGTGTAGTGGCCTGTGCTTGGCCACTCTGGTCCAGCTGCAGGAATGGAAAGGGGCTAGAGGGATGCTGTGACCCTTCTATCTGTCATGCTCTAGCTGTGTGTGAGGGATACAGCGTTTCCTGGAGGGGGCGAGGTAAGAGGAGCATGAAGTCCTGTAGGAAAAGGTCATGTCATCATTGGAAGGCAGATTAGTGAAATGAGAAACCAAGACCCTAGGCAAAACCCTCTCAGATTTCATCAGCAGTTGGTAAATCAATTGTAATACTTGGTACCCTGGATTACCCCATTCTTTCTTGGCTGGTATGAGTATTGCAATAAAGCCAAATATTCTTTTGCACTAATATGGGGAGTAGCACTTTGCACTCCTCTGTAGGCTGCAGTGTAGGAGGGAATGAGGGATTAAAAAAGCTATAAAGCAAAATCATTTAGGAATGACAGGCCAAAAGAACTTGAATTCTGATTTCTATTCACGGGATTGCTTAGATATTTATATTATTGTCATTACACAAGAAGCCAGGCCTAAAACTACCAATCAAAGGTCAAAGAGTGTTCTGACAGTCTTCTGTCCCCCATCTTTATAGCCACAATTTGAAGGTGAGAGCTATTAACCTTCAGTCCTGCAGCTCTCTGACTGAATTGTCTGATACAGACATGAGGCAGAGAGATGCTACCTCAGAACACTGATTTTCTGTGTACTTTTACTGAGGCCAGATTAAACTTGGTAGTTTTTTTTTTAGTTAACACATACACAAATATTTTATTTTTCCAAGCAATGTGTACTCAGAACTAACCATGGCTTGTTTCTCTCCACCTTGTGAAAATCAAACACTAGGCTATGCGAAGACTTGCTTCATGAAGATGGACTGCTGGTGCTGGTACTGTCCTGCCTGTGAACTTGCAGCAATGCAATGCACCAGTACTAGAGAAGCATTTTCTACCATGAAACCAATCTTTGCACTTGAAGAAAACCCTGATTGTTTATGTGAATGATAAAGATGTCTAGAAATCTCCAAATTTCCACTAATGTTATGCTGGAAATATTCTGGACCTTGATTTAGGAAGCACTTTCCAATATGATACATTGATTTAAAAAAAAAAAAAAAAAAAAAAATTAGAAGACTATTACAAAAGAGGAACTCAGTTTTGGGACCAGTCAAGCAGAAGGTGCATTATGCTATTTTCTCAGCATGTAAAGGATGAAAAAGCTGCTTTGTGGTCTTCCTGGAAGAGCTGAAGAGACCAACATTTTGGATGGCAGGCCTTTAGTTCTGTATTTGCACAATGCTTAGCAAGAGGGCAGGAGTTCTCGCTGGCCAAGGCTTTGCAATTCTATAACATCAGTGTGAGCATATGTGCTGACAAGTCTTGAAAGAATGTATTGTGATCAGTTTTTCTGAGCAATTCCTTAAACTGCTGCAGGTTTTTTAGATAACTGAAACTGGTGATTGGTGAAAAAATCACATGAACTGAAAACAGCACTGAACAACTATAAAACTTTAAATAGGGTTTCAAGAGAAAAGACCCTTGGAGATGGGTTCCTTAGTTCTGTATTAATCCCATTGTAGCAAATCATGCACTACTATTAATGATTGTCCCTAATATGAAGTATACACTGAAGATTATTGTGAATAGGCTACGTATCTTCTTCCATTAAGAGGCAGATCATGACCTAAATGAGATTAAGGAAAACCTTGCTCCCCAAGTACTTTACAGAGTCTGTAGAACAGGCTGCTACTGGCTGCAAGAAAGAGAGTCAAAATGTGACCTAGTGTAGAGGTTTGTGGTTCTTAAAAATGGAATATATGAGTTTATTTAGTGTAATGAATATATATTTTTATATAGCTTTTTTCTTTTAGTATTCTACATCAAACTGCTGCTGTTCTTTTACATTTGACCGTCCATAATGCAGAAGTGCAATAATTTACAAGATAAAGGATCTGACCTGTAGAACTTTAACTCTTACTTTAGGACCATATAAAATATATGCAGAAAATCAATGTTCTTACTTCTCATGAAGAAGAAATATTTTCTGATGGAAAAAGAGACTTCTACCTTAACTTTTTAGCACTATATTGGTATTTTAAATGGAAAAAAATCCTAGGTGATGAGGGAATACATAATAGAAGTGTAAGAAATGCCCAAGTATAAAATACCTTTAAGTTTCACAAAGTGGGCTAATTAGCTTCAGTATGTTCACATATTTAAGTCTCCTACATCCAAGAAAATTTCCTATACCACACTGTACAGAAAAGACCTTTGTTGCAATTAATGTTATTGGAAAATCTTAGGTGAAAAACTAAGCACTAAATAAATTCTTTTGTCCTAAGGACTTGAGTGAACTGCATCAAAATTAATGAGAAAAAAATCCTACAATCTTCAGTCACTTTGACAGTACCTTACACAGTAGGTAACAGCACCTGACTGACACCTTTATTCTCTAAGGCAGTATCTTCAGCCTACCTGACAGTCAGTGAAGTTTCTCATTTCCAATAACAGCCTTGAACCTCTGTGATATTGATGTTCCAAGCCATCAGAAACACAGGTTTGTATTTACACCTGCCATTTGTCTGTTAGATTGGCATCTCCACCAACTGAGGATGAGGTGCATGTTCAAGAGGCCAGTCAGGCTGATCTGCACCTCCTCAGGTCCAAGTATGCTCCTCAGATGCAAGTATGAATTTCTATTTACACCAAGGCTTGGGCTCAGGCTGTGATGTGAAATTCATGCTTTTAGCTCTACTTGTTCTCATTCTCTCCCCTCTCATTCACCAGTAATGCAGGAGGCTGGCACTGCAGACAAAACTTTGCTATTGGGCCCTGGCTCCAACTTCCCTTGATGTGACAAGGCACTGCTGACAGTGCCAGTAGCAAAAGGACAAAGCCAGGGAACATGTTGCTCAGAGGCTTTTCTAAAACGGATGCACATTTAATGGAAAAAGTCAAAGTGAAATATTCTTACCTGGGACTGGTAATTTTTAATGCAGAACACATACTATGGAAAACATGGGGGAAAAAATCCACAATAGCAGAGGGACTTTTTTTCCTCATGAGAACATCTGCACTGTGAAGTTTGAGTATAGGTTCTTCCTTGATAGAAATGTGGGCTATATCCTGGTTTGGGCCAGGCTAAAGGTAATTTTCTGTCTTGTCATTTGCTTTTAGCTCAGTTTCTTGTAAGTAGCTGTGTGGGCTGAGGGGGACAGGCTGTGGTATCTGCTTGGTTTTAGTTTTCATCAACCCCACTAGAAAGGATTTAACTGACAGGCCAAGCAAAGCATGCAGCTATTCTGGATTCTGTGCCAGGCCAGTGTTAAACTGTGACAGGCTTACATTATTTTTTGAATCTTCTCTGGTTCTTGTCCATACAGGTATTTAGAAAAAGCAATGAAATAATCATCAGCCCTCCAGTTTCCTTTCCAAATATAACATTTCACATGGAATTAGTTGTGATAAAATATGATGCAATGCACTTATTCTTGGCCTGCACATTTCTTCTGGGCATGGTTGTATTTGTTCTTAATTTAACTGGCACAAAACAGACAACTTTTTCTGAAAAACAGAATTTCACATAAAGCCCACAGTTATAGGGAACAGTAAAAGGTAATATATAGAAGTAATTCAAAAAACTTCCTCAGTGGGTCAGAGCATACATGCTTCTTAGTTTTCTAGCTATGTATCTATCAAAGTGAAGAACACCAAAATAATGGATTTTACAATGAAGCTAAAAATCTATACAAATCTGTACTAATTCAAATGTCTGTAAATAATGCAATTAGACATGCTTATCTTTTGCCAGTCAAATGAAGAAATATTTTTGTATGCATTTTGAGTATTCCATCTTTGCATATCAGGTAATAAATTTGGAGGTATATTTTAGGGTTTTTATCCATTCAAAGAGCTGCATTTCAAAAGTAATTGTATACATTAACTAAAAAATAAAAGTTGTGCATACTGAAAATGTGTTCTGTGCATCTGCATGTTCTCTTTTTTTAAAGTCTTTTCTGTGAATTCTTATGGAGAAATAAAGCCCATTATGGAGGGATCTGAGGTGTCACACTTCCCTCAGGGCATTTCTAGGAAGCACAAAGGGAAAAACTTGTTCTCTCTGCCCTCTGGGGGTAAGTGAAGAAACATTGGGCTTAAATGGCAGATTTTAAATACTAAGGCTACAAAAATACGGAGAGGCATAGTCTGCAGGGACACGAGATCCCAATCCTGGAGACCCTTAGTGAGCCAGTCCCCAGTCTGAAGCATCTGGATTAAGAGTTGCCCCCAGTTCAGGATTATGCAAGTACTGCTTGATGTGACCTTCTACCCAGTAACAATATGGCTCAGTTGTATTTTAATCCTTCCCTTTCTCCAGTGTTTCAGAAGTACTCTGTAATTGTGGACTATTCCACTTTATTACATATGATTTACAAAATGCTAACTTTATGGAAAACAAACACAAAGCATTCTCTTGAAGACTGTAAGATCTTGCCGTGAAGCTTTAGTGTGCACTGGAGTTCCACTGTTTCTCCTTGTCATTGGCATTTCTATAGCCCCGATTGTAGGCAATCCGCCGTTCCTACTGTAAAGCCCAAGGCTCAGCACTATGGAACAGAGCAGGATGGAACCACAGAATCACAAGCAGCTCAGAGAGCCCAACGGGGCTTCAGATTCCTCTGGGTTCTGGGAAGCCCGCACCAGAGGAGCCAGCTCAGGTAGGGCTGCTGTGGCTCCCGAGCAGACAGATCCCTCTCTTCTTTAATTTTATCCTTCCCCGAGAAGCCATCGGGTCACGTCTCACACGGCTGCTCCCTGCTACCGCGCCCGGGGGGGGTACCCCGTCCCGCCATCATCACCCGGGGGGGTACCCTGTCCTGCCATCACCACCCGGGGGGGTACCCTGTCCTGCCATCACCACCCGGGGGGGTACCCCGTCCTGCCATCACCACCCGGGGGGGTACCCTGTCCTGCCATCACCACCCGGGGGGGTACCCCGTCCTGCCATCATCACCCGGGGGGGTACCCTGTCCTGCCATCACCACCCGGGGGGGTACCCCGTCCCGCCATCATCACCCGGGGGGGTACCCCGTCCCGCCATCACCCGGGGGGGTACCCCGTCCCGCCATCACCCGGGGGGGTACCCCGTCCCGCCATCACCCTGCCCGGACTGCGGATGGAAGCAGCTCCCGGCGGGGCGGGCGGGACACGGCGAGAATGCACAGCACCGGCAGCAGCACCAGAACAGCAGCAGCAGCAGCAGCAGCAGCAGCAGCAGCAGCAGCAGCAGCAGCAGCAGCAGCAGCAGCACCAGCACCAGCACCAGCACCAGCACCAGCACCAGCACCAGCAGAGCCGCCTCAGACGCTCCCCACCCCCTGGTCCCAGCAGGGAGCTCCGGGGCCTCCCCCGCCTCCCCCGCCGCCCCTCCCCTCCCCTTCCCCTCCCCTCCCCTCGCAAGGCGCAGGCGCGGCGCGCGCTTCACGCCAGCCCATGCCCCCCCGCGGGCAGCAGCGGGACCGCCGCTATCCCGGCAACCCCTGCGGAGCAGCCGCGCCTTCCTCCCGGCCTCGCCGCAGAGCCTGCCAGGAGACGGGGTCCCGGCGCTGCGCCGTCCCGCCGAGCTCCTCCGCGGGCCCCGCCATGTTCTCCCTCTCCTGCGGCGGCGCGGCCGCTCCCGAGCGGCGCGGCGAGCGCGGCACCACAAACGCTCTCCCACTGCGCGCTTTTTCACGCCCCCCCAGCAGTCTCCCGGCCGCTTCCGGTCGCGCCCTTCCGCTCCCACAGTGTCCCGCGCCGAATCATGGACCACAATGGTGAGGAGGGGAGAGGCCGGGAGACCCATCCCTACCCTGCCTGCCTGGGCCCGCTCCGCGATACCGGGCGGCAAGAGACCGCGCGCGGGGCCGCCGGCTGCGGGGCGGTGCCGGGGCAGCGGCGGGATGCGGCCCGGCGCCCCGTAACTCCGGCGGGGCCCGAGTTCTCCGCGGTTCCCCCCCGGCCCGTGCGGCGGGGCCTGCTCCGTTCCCCTCAGCGCCGGCCTCGCCGTTCCCCGCTCCCCCGTCTCCGCGCGCTCTCGAACGGCGGCGCGCGGCGGCCCCGCCCCTTCCCCCCCCCCCCCGGTACCGCGGGGATCGGGCCCGGCCCCCAACTCCCCTCCCAGCACCGGGCCCCGCCGCCGGGCCGAGGAGCCGCTCAGCCGCCTGAGCCTCCTCACGCCGCCGCGGAGCGATGCAGCCATAGGCGGCGGCTGCGCACTCTCGGGGCGGGCGGGCGGGCGGGAGGCCTGCGCTCAGCAGTGCGGTGCCGGTGAGGCAGGTGAATGGCGCCGGTTCGGCCGCTGCGTTTCCCGGGTTCGGTGCTGAGAATGTGTTTGCTATTGCCTTGGGTTTGCTCGGGAGGGGAGGTGCTCTCGTGGGCTTACATTTGGTTCTGCAGCCTCCATGCTGTGCTGGTTACTGCGCTGGCGTAGCCCAGTGAGTGAATGAGTGGTCGTGTGGGTTTTTAGGGTTATTTTGAGGGGGTTTTTTGGACCCCTCTTTGCCAAGATTGCATTGTAACTTTATATTTGTAAGGTGCTATACTTGAGCTGTATTTTTGAATTCTAAAACACCACATAGGCAAAAATAAAAGTTAAGAAAAGTTGATAAAGGTGGCAGTTTGGGAGGGTGTATCATTTCTAATCAGAACTTCTCTAAGTAGCCTTAACAATTTTGGAATGTTTTTTCATGTTTTTTCTCTGTACTTGATCCTCCAGTTATGCTTGCAGAGACTGGAATTTATTATGCTTCCATGAAACATGAATGACTAATAAACTTGCTAGTTTGGAATAGTCAGGCAGCTGACTAATGTAAATGTTCCTAGCTTGCACAGGAATATGGAAGAAAAACATCAGATCTGACTTGTTTCCTATTGGCAGTTCAAGGGACCAAATAAAACAAAAGTTGCTTTTTTGTAATCCATATTTGCAAATTGATTGAGGTCCTGCAGAGACTTTTTCTGGCCTGTGTTTTTGTGTATTCTGGTAGAAAACAGAATTTTCCAACAAGTGAAAACCAGATCATTTTTAGAATTATTATCTCTGATACTCTAGGCCAACAGTCTCTGGGGCAGACTGGTATCACAGTTGGCTGTTTGCTGGGTCATGGTTTGGCTAACAGGACAGTCTAAACAAAAGCAACAAATGAACAAAAGTAAAACCAGGCTTCATTGTTTTTGCCTTATTATATACTGCTTTTTAAAATGAAAAATGTCAGCTGCAGTGCTAAGAGAAATCAATACCTTTGATCTGTGGGAGGTAGTTGAGAGCTCTTGTTTTGAGGTAAAGTGATTGGCAGGGCACAGTCCCAATGGAAATTTTGTTGCAGGTCATAGCTCTAGTGGTAGCTGCTGAGTAACAGGAGAAATCTCCTCTTTCCCTTTTTTTCCCGTTTTCTTCTACTTGTTGTGTTGTCTGGGGTGGTGATAGGCTTTGAGGGGCAGTAGATTGTGAGGCATTGCTTAGAACTCTACTAATGGGGCCCTAATTGGACTGCTCAGATGCTGCTGTGCTGAATCCTCTGAGGCCTCGGTGTTCATTCCAGGGCTGCAGCCCTGTCCCCAGGGGAATGGCAGGGCACAGGCTCTCTTGTGACACACCCCTTCGAGGCTGAGTGTGTCCCACTTTGAAACACCTGCCAAAATGACATTTTCCATTGAAATGAACGTGAGCTGGGTAGATGCATGAAGGACATAACTTTATTTTTGTATGATTGAAACACTGTCAGTGCTTTAAGGCAGAGTCACTGGAAGTGATAGTAGTTGTACCCCCTCCATTGGTGCTGCTTGTTACAGTCCCTGTCTAGATTACCTCTTGGAGCTTATATCTGATGATATCAGGCTATTTTTTGCTTCCTTTGGTACTCAGATTTAAGCCTGGTCAAAGACAATTCTGTTTGTAGTGGGGAACAATAATTTTCAATTTAGTAAGGGTATTTCTGTATACTCTTAAAAGTACAGATATTTTTGTGATACTTTATGCTAAATTTCTCAGTGATATCTCAAAATGCTCAGTTAATACGTAAACTGGTTTCAACTACAATAAAAATTTACATAAATTGTAAAAATTATCTTTACTCATATGGATTTCTGTGTTGTTAAGGTTGTGTAAAGAATTGACTCTTTAGTATTATTCATGCTGTGAGAGGAGCTATCCAATTAATGTTTTTTTCCTGTTGTGGAGAAGTGACAGACTAACTTTCAAAAATATCTTTACTTTTACTACTAGATTTCCTAAAACCATCATTGTTCCCAGTACAGTTTTTTGACTTGACTTTTAACAGAAATTGTGAAGATACTTATTTTCTAGTGATTAAACTTGGATATGTTTTATGAGTCTCAAACAAGCTTTAAAAATTATTGGTTTAGAAGTCCTAGTATTTAGAAACTCTTTAGAAACTATTTGATAACTGAAAAGTTACATAAACTTTTTTTTTTTTTTTTTTTTTTTTTTTTTTAACCTTCCATAGACAATGATTTGCAAGGAACAAATAGTTCAGGATCATTGGGTGGTCTTGACGTTCGTAGAAGAATCCCTATAAAGCTTATCTCAAAACAGACAAATAAAACCAAACCTGTGCCTCGAACTACAAGAAATATGAACAGGATGCCTTCAAAGACACAAGCTGGTGATGAAGGTAAATTAAGATCACTACTAGTGCTGTAGTAGGGAAGCATATTATTCTGCAGCATTATTCCAGACTTTGTTCAGGCTTGGAGACTTGTAAGAGTCCAAGGTTCTGCCCAAGTGCACAAAAAGTTTCAGTTTGGGAGTATTGCTGCATTATAGGGATTAAGTGGCAGATATTTCCAAAACAGACAGTGCCACTTTTGGCTGAACCCTTCTGTAGAATGGGCACAGCAGATTAGTAGAGGTGTGGCATTTATTGATGATTTCAGTACAGAATGACACATACTTTTAACAGCTGTCCTATCAATTAGGAAAGTGCTGTGTTTGGCTCGTGTCTTTCTTCTCTTTCTTCTTTCCACAGAAGAATTTGATTATAATGAAGAGGAACGATATGAATGCAAAGGAGGTGAAATGTTTGGCAATCAAAGGAGATTCCCTGGACCCATTTTTTGGGACTATAAGGTAAAGTCATGAATGGGTAGTTTTGACTTTTTGTGAATCATAAAAACTGTAGGTAGTCCTGGTAGGTACCTTCTTAAATGAAAGCGCTTCCATTACTTTTGACTGACTGAAAATACATCCTCTGCTTTCTCATGTTTGTAGTGTTCTCGTATCCTTCTTGTCTAATTTGGAAATAATGTTTGTGTTGGTGATAACTGAAATGAGAAGCTTTAGTGATGCTGGGTTTTGCTCTCTCACCTCCTTTTCTATCCTATCAGATAAACTTGCTTGGGGAAAAGGATGATACACCAGTCCATTTCTGTGACAAGTGTGGATTGCCCATCAAAATGTATGGACGGATGGTGAGTGAAATTATCAGTGGAAGGTGCAGCCATAGATTCTTTTTAGGTAAAATTAGGTTTTATTATGTCTCTGTGGAGCCTATAAAGGTTACTGATTTCAGGAGACCTCTAAATAAGCAGCAGAATATCAGGATGGAACTAGGTGCTTTTATTGCTGAAGTGGGTTTGTTCCATCTGTCTGGCTAGTCACTTTATCCCCTTATTTAGCTTGAAAATGTTAAATGGAAAACCAAAACACTATCACCAACAAAAACACTTTCAAGATAGGTTTGGACTTTATGTGACTTAGCCTTAAATTTAAGCTGTATGTCACTCGAAGACTTGCAGTGGAGCTAGAAAACACTTTTCAGTTCTATGTCACTTGAAAATTAGTGTAACGAAATCCCCGAGATCAGTTTAGATTTCTAAGTGTGATGTAACAGGTTTTAGGATCTGACTTAATGACAGTTAATGCTTTTAAAAATTTCCTTACTTGTCAGCAAGGCAAGTGTAATTAGATTGTAAATGCAGCCTCTGGAAATGTTCAATGCTGCTGTTACTGCAAGACTTAAACTTTTGCCTCTGTGTTTTTGCCAACTCTTTAAAAAACCCAAACAAACCCACCTCCAAAAAACCCAAACTCAACACAGACTGCTTTAGAGAGTGTCCATGCAAAGATGCTATAAGCTTCTAACTACCACTATGCCTGTTCACCTTAGAGGTAACTTAGTTACTTTTATTAGAAAGTGTGTGCTGGAGGGAAGAGCTGTATTCTGAAATTACATTGATACTTAAATATGATGTCATAACAGAGCCATTTTTTGTCTCTAGATACCTTGTAAACATGTTTTCTGCTATGACTGTGCTATACTGCATGAGAAAAAGGGAGACAAAATGTGTCCAGGGTAAGTTATCTCTAGATTTGTTATTAAAGAAAATGTAGGAAAGTAACTTAAATACCTTACTTCAGTTACTGTATTAACATGGTTCTTACTTGTGTCCGTGTAGCAGATGCAATAGGGTACTCTTTACTACACCACTTGATGATAGTTTCACATTCCATGTTTCAGGATTGTAAGTGATGGGTGTTTACTTTGCTGTTTAAGTATTTGTGTAGATAACCTTAGTTCTTTAGTTTGAAAAGGAATACATGGCAGTTTAGCTTACCTAGTGATAGTGATTGTTGATAAATCTTAATGCACAGAAGGGATTTGTTTGAGAGAGTGATGCTATTTATAATTTCCACCTCATGAAATGTGTATGTTTTTTTCATAGCCGTGTTTGGCGACTTAAAAAATAGATAAACTGCAAAATCAATTAAATTTTTCTTTCATTGCTACTGTGGGGAATAATTTTCCATTCTGATTTGGATAATTACAGTAAACTGGTTGACTTGTAACAAAAAGATGTTAGCAGATTGAGCTCTCTGTGACGACAGTAAACCAATATTCTCTTCTGATTAATTAGCTGTAACGAACCTGTGCAGCGAATCGAGCAGTGTGTCCGAGGGTCTCTCTTCATGTGTAGCATTGTTCAAGGGTGCAAGAGAACTTACCTGTCACAGAGAGACTTACAAGCTCACATCAACCACCGTCACATGAGAGCTGGGAAGCCCGTTACTCGTCCTCCCATTGAACCTGTACATCCTCCTATTGCCCCCCCGCCCGCCGAAATTCCCGAGCGCTTCATAATGCCTCCTGAGAAGCATCACCTGAGCCACATTTCGCCGAAGCAGCACATCATGATGCCACCACCTCCTTTACAGCACGTGCCACATGAGCATTATAACCAGCCACACGAAGACATCCGTGCCCCTCCTGCAGAGATGTCGATGGCTCCGCCGCCACCCCGCCCGGTCACTCAGGACACCTTCCGCATTTCAACGAGGAAACACAGCAACTTAATCACTGTCCCTATTCAGGATGATTCCAATTCAGGTGCTCGAGAACCACCTCCACCAGCCCCTGCACCTGCTCATCATCATCCTGAATACCAGGGTCAACCAGTGGTGTCACACCCTCATCATATTTTGCCTCCTCAGCAGCATTATGCACCACCTCCCCCACCACCCCCACCAATAAGCCATCCGCTGCAGCATCCTCCCCAGGCGGCAGGCACTCCGCACATGGTGTATAGCCAAGCTCCTCCACCACCAATGACCTCTGCTCCTCCTCCAATAACCCCGCCACCTGGACATATAATTGCCCAGATGCCACCTTATATGAATCATCCTCCTCCAGGACCACCCCCTCCTCAGCATGGAGGACCCCCTGTAAATGTAAATGCACCCCCTCCCCATCACTATAATCCTAACTCTTTGCCACAGTTCAGTGAAGATCAAGGAACTCTTAGTCCCCCTTTCACACAGCCTGGGGGGATGAGTCCAGGGATATGGCCAGCTCCAAGGGGGCCACCTCCACCTCCAAGGATGCAAGGGCCTCCTGCTCAGGCCCCACTTCCTGGACCACATCACCCTGATCAGGCCAGATACAGACCCTATTACCAGTGATACGATCAATTATATGAATAGAGAGTGCTATGAAGAGGATAAAACTATATATAACAGCCTTTTAATTAATGTTTTGGGGTTATTTTGTTGTGTTGGTTTTTTAAATACTGTAATTTTGACTGTAAGACATTTTGGGTTTGAATCTTAAATGATTTTTAATCCTTGATCGTAGGACTCTTATCTTCAAATATTCTGTAGTGCTAAAATAAGTGGCTTAGTAGACCACAGTTGCATTTTAACAGAACTTCTGTCTCTAGTGTGGCTAAATTGTCCTAAGATGAACACTTGTAATACTATTTCCTGGAGAAAATTAATGCGTGTTGTACCATTCTGAATATTGTTTTTGTTAAATCCAATGTTTAGTTTCACTCGTGATGTTTTTGTTAACCTGTGTACAATAATTAAATCAAAATATGGTTGTAAAAGTGGTGAGTTTTTATATGCAGTTAACACAGACCTGGTTCCAGGACACCGTTTTGGCACTAATACTTTCCAAATGGGCAGCATAATGAAATATTAAGGGAACTTTAATATTTCTCCTACTTACAGTTACCACTCTTTATAAAAAATGCAGGCTATGGTGAATTCTTTGCACTAGAAATCAGGCATGCAGAATGCTGCATTTCAGCTTTTTTTGTTTAAATTTATGCAGCAAGATAAATTTCACAGAAATACAGCTTCGAGCATGACATAAACCAGCTAATAATGTCTTGTGGGTTTTGGTGGGGTTTTTGAATGCTTTTGTTTGGGATTTGGGGTTTTTTGTTTGTTTTTTTTAAAGCTAGTCTTGGTTCAGAAGGTTCTGTTTACATGTACATGTACACTACTCACTGGTGTTGAATTCAAACTATTATCTTTGCCTATGCCTGTGTTTGCATGGTGGTGAACTGGCTTGCCACTTCTATGAACAGCAGATTATTTTTGGTAGGGAAGTGGGGTTTGCCTCTGTCACTTCATATGATATGTACAGTAGGAAAACTTCCCATTTGGATAACTGATAAAAGTGGTCTGAAAATCCTTATGTAGATAAAAAATAAAAAAGCTACACATCCTTTATCTCTCTTGATTTTGTGACACAGATTTCCCTAAACAGACAATAGTTAGATGGGATTTTTTGTTTTTTTTTAAAAAAGCAGCAATATAAACAGGCCTTTGGGTCTGTTTTGGCCCCAAAAAATTGTTTTATAAGCATATTTTTGAAGAGAGATACAATAAATATAAAATGAGAATGTTATTTTTTAGTGCAGCAGCAAGACAGTGCTGTCTGTTGCTTGGAGTGCTTACCTTTGCATTTCTGCATTAGTGTTGAACCTCTTGTTTTCTTCAAAATACCACATTTCTAGCAGTGGTGTTTTAAGATTTCATCCTTTGAGGTTTTTTCCAAGGTTTGCCATTTCCTACTGTTCTCTGATAATCTGAACTATCTTAATGCCTTAGTGTTATTATTTATTTTGTAAACCTATTCTGCCTCTTAAGTGTGAAATTTACATAATAGCTTTGTCAGTGCAACATTACAACTTTTGTGATTTTAAGTATAAAGTGCATATTTTTAAGGGCTCTCTGTTCTTAACTGCCATTGATTTCCTCGTGACCATGGGCAAATCTTTTAGACTACCTTTCAAATAAGTACTTTTTTAGAGAAATGCAAATAGATTTTTTGTTACACAAATGGCCAGTAAGTGTTAACTGATTAAAAGCCTGCTTAGCTGTAGTATGCTTCTTTCTAAGACAGAGTTCTTTGTTTTGGCTTCTCTGAAGAACAAGTTGTTTTAAATAAAACACACTGGAGAAGAAGGAGAGGCTGATTGTGATAATGTGCTATTATATGGGGCCATCTGAAAATTTAATTTTCTGATGTGTGTGAAGGTGAAAATGTCTGCCAATATTACTTTGATTCAGTAACTTACAATAAACACATGACAAACTTAAGGACTCTCTTTGGTCACTGTTAAGTTACTAGGTGGGAAGTAGGCTGAGGCAGGTTTATGTTACAGCATATAACTTAATCTGGGAGGAATTCTGCCTGTTTAATATTCTCTGCAAGGCCAAATTTACATGGGACATGCCTGTTTTGACCAGACTTACTGATGGTTCTAGACATCAGCTTCGTTTTGTTTAGGCTGAGAAGGTAACAGGTTTATGCCAGTACCTCGTGACAGGCTTTTGTGCAGAGAAATGCATCAACCTCACCTTTATTTTGAAAAAGAAAGGCATTCTGAAATCAGTTGTTACCTGTCACGTGTGAGGAAATAAGGCAATTCTGTCCATCCTGATGAAGTTTAGAAATAAGTTAGGTTGCATACTTTGGTTATATGTTACCCAGTCTGTTGTGAAACAAATGAAGGGTCCAGACTTAATAGTCTGCTGTTCTTGAAGTTATTGATAAAGAGCTTTACTGAAAATGCTGAGACAGTTGAATTGACTAAGGAAAACAAGCAGACCTTGCTCTATCAAAAAGCATAACCAGCAAATGCCAGCGTAGAGAATGTGTGAGAGGTTTTTTTTATATTTGTATTTGAAGCAGAAGTGATGTGACATATGGCCAATGACATACAACTCAAAGAATCAGTGGGATCCTTTGAATTGTTTAGAGACCACTGACCAAAAGTCTTCATGACAGAGAACTTAGTGAGAAATCATCTTACACAGGCAGAACTTGAACTTGGGTCAAATATCTATGCATTCCTTGTATAGGAAGACCTATCCATTTAATGTGATAAGTCTTAAGTATACCAATGTAACTAAGGATCCTGTCAAAGCTTTCATATTTACAAAGTTAAAAAATGTATGTGGCAGTCAAAATGTTGTGTTAACAGTGGGTTTTATTTGAGAGGTTTGGGAAGTGTTTTGGAGTATTTTTTTTCTCAGTTTGGTTTGGTTTTGGTTTTGTTTTTAAATAGCCCATGGTTCCAGTGTGAAATGGCATATATATTTTATTTAGTTATTTATTGTATAACTGGCAGTCTCAGAAATTGTGAGATGTACGTACAAATTATTTGGTTTCTTACTTAAGTCTTAGTGTAAAGACAAACATTTGAATTAATTAATGTTTATTTTTAATTAATATCTGTGTCAGTGGCAGGGATCTCCCTCCTGAGGGACTGCTGAGCAAAACACAAGGTTTGAAGGAGGTCCATAGTGACATTTAAATTTGTGAGCTGTTGGAGATTCTTCTAATAATGTCATGTAAGGGAATGAAAAGGGGTTTGTTGATGGTTTGTGTCCACCATGGAATGAATGGAAGCACACGGGCAGATGGCCTGGAGACATCTGTGGTTTAGATGCTTGTCTCCTTGCACTTTATCTTCAATTCCATCTATAACTTTGCTTAAAGGACTGCCTGCAACCATGCATGCTTTCCAACAAGCAGACTAAGTGTATGAACCATGTCCTTTATGTCTGGTGGTTTTTAAAATGCTGTTAACATTGAGATTGGATTCCTAGATGTGTTAAATGATATTTTTAATGCCTTTAAAAAAACCAAAAAATATGACATTATTTAAAAATCTGATCACAGAGAATTAAAAAAAACCTCACTATGGAGATCCTACTTCTCACTGCTCTTGAAGGAGTGTCAAATTCTGTGTTAAAAAATAAAATGGAAGTAACTCACTTTAGAGTTTGCACACCTAGCAAGCAAAAAAACTGTCAAGTGTTCTCAAAAGCAAATTTGTCAATATGATTTCTCTGTGGATTGAGACCGAACACACCTCTCCTTACAATGTTTTCTGCCCAGTAAAACTTGTGCCTGTGTTACTTGCATTGCTGTGTTGCTGATAAAAGTATGCACAGGGTTGCATCTGAAGGTACCATTAAGCCTGGGAGACTGGAAAAGCACAGCAGATTGCAGTTGCAGTGTAATGTAGAATGTATGGGAAATAAGTTTGAATTTTTCCTATTTGTATAAGTTCCACTGATAGGTTCAGTGCAGCAGAGAAATGTGCAAGGCTTGTATTTTTCATCCTTACTTTCCATATCTAAAGTAAATGTCTTTACAGGATGTATTTCCCCCTTTTTAATTTATTTTATTTTGGTGGTTTTTTTGTTTGTTGGTTTGGTTTTTGGTTTGTTTTTTTGTTTTATGAGGTTAAAACCAATTATTAGCAATTGTTAAATCATGTTTATATAATAACGGTGCCCTCACAACTCTGAGGTTCTTCACTGTGCTGTGAAATAATTGCCAAAATTGCTAAAAATGATCCAGACTGCATTTGTGCTCTTTAAGTAAAGGTACAGCATTTGGAGCCAGTGGAATGTGACCTGTGTACCGTGACCACCCTGGATGTGGCCCTGCCAGGGGTCCTGGGTGTGCTAACTTCAGGAGAGATGGCAGGGAGAGTGGGGACACTGCAGCCACACTCTGTGGCAGCAATACCAACTAACTGCACTGATACCCTGGGGCAACAACGTCACCCTTTGACAAATGTTCTTCCCAAAGTGTACTTTTGCTCGTTATAATCTCATTCTGATATAAAAAAACCACACCTCCGTCCCTGAAGTTACCCACTCCCAGGTGCTTCCCATCCTCACAGAGGTTGTGTGCTGAATTTTTGTAGCCTATGCCTCTAAATGTGAAGCAGGAAAGCTTTGCACCAATCACAATAAAGTTATGCTTGACCAGAGTCACTCAAGCTCCACCTGTCAGGTAAAATAGTATAAAAATAGTTAATGGGGGGAGGGATGTTAGGGATGACAGCATCACAGGGACACCTCTGGAACCAGTCAATGGGCTGAGCCTCTCTTCCCCCCCATTGGGATGCCTTTGGGTAAGATTTGAAACTTGGGTACCCCCTTACCCTTTCCCTTTATGTCTGCAGAGTCTCTTTAACAGCATAAATCTGCATCCACAGTTTCCTCCCCATCTCAGGATTCATTTAAACCTAAGTATTTTGCACATGCTTCTTTTTGCAGATGGGAATCTATCACCAGCAATCCAAAAGAACTTGAATACCATTGCTTTAATAAATCACACCATTTATCTTGTGGTAAGAAACCTTGTTTAAGTGTGACCAAACTCCAGTGCGTGTCCACAGTAATTCTTTACTAGCATGTTGTTGGTAGTGCATTCAGGCCCTTTTTTCCTGGCCTACTGAAGGTGAATTGGCTGTCACTCAGAATCTAAGCCCAGCTGCCCCCAGCTCCTCTAATATCTGAGGGTCAGTTGGATTGCAAGGGGGTTTATCTTCTGCCAAATTTCTTTACTCACTTTAATGCAGCATGTGTTCTGCTATGTTGTATTCACACTAATAATTCTACTGACCAGTTTGTAAACTGAACTATGCATTTGTTTGGGCAATGTGAGTGAAAATAATGAAGTTTAAAGCTCCTTTTAGTCTTAACTTAGCCATCAGAGAAAATTCAGAAACTTTTCCTACTCTGAATTGTACCTCCTTGTTCTCTAAATATTGTATCATAGAATGGTTTGGGTTGGAAGGGACCTTAAATATCATCTAGTTCCAACCTGTTGCCATGAGCAGGGACACTTCCCACTAGATCAGCTTGATCAAAGCCTCATCCAGCCTGGCTTGAACACTTCATGGACAGGACATCATTAATTTTTTGTGGTGTGTTTTTTTTTTTTTTTTTTTTTTTGGTTTGTTGATTGGGTTTTCTCCAGTTGTCAGTTTTGACTCAGTTCGTGAATATTCATGACTCAGCTCAAGATTTAAAGATTAAAATATCCAGCATAATTCCCAAAAGGTGTGGGTGCCAGCAGGAAGCTGGCAAATCATCTCAGTCATCTCAAAATGCTTGTCATTCATTTTTTTAATAGAATGCAAGTAATTCTTGAGTGCTGGTAGGACATCCTAATACACAGCTTCTGTTAATGGAAGAACAGTAATGGTTGCAAGCAGATAGGAATGCTTCCATTTTCATGTAATAATATTTCACAAAAGAACTTCAGTTTGACTGCTTTAAAAACCTCAAAATGTGTAATTTTGAATAGATGTGAATATAGGTCAGTCAACAAGAGTTTTCTTCACTTTTATTTGTCAAAACCAATGCTTGAATGCAATGCTACTGCAAGATAATTTATGGCGAATTATTTCCTACACTAAATAAAAGCCCAGGAGTACTAATGAGAGTTCCTGCACTTGTTCTTTGCCATTTCTGGATCAGGTAAACTTTCAGGCATTTTCTTGCAAAGAAGAAAGGAACACATATTTTCCTAAGAAGAATGAGTAAAGAGAGCTGTCTGCATTCAACACAGAGACGAGGAATAGAGAACTGTGAGTGACATTTCTTTCCAGTAAAGAAGAGCTTAAAGATGTTTTGCTTAATAGAAACTGAGCCTGAAGTTGAAAAAACACCACAGGAATAATGCTCTCACTATTGGGACAAAGATCTGGAATAACTCTCTCTGTTTCATGCAGGCAATCTCATCTGCACTGCAAAGTGAAAACCAGCCTTGAGAGTAGGCATGAGCATTGCAGGCTCCACAGCTTCTGCATTTTTTTATTCCTCTTGCTGGCTGACAAATGCCTGCAATTTACTTGCCAAGAATCTGCACTGTACTGAAGAGAGGTAGACTCAGTGTATGAGATAAATTGACACCATAACTTTCAGCTCTCCAAAAAGAAACTAGGGGACACACTCATTGGTTGTGAGCCACATTGGTAGTAGGCTGACAAGTGTAGCAAACAAGGCAAGGTTATCAAAATCACTAGTTCCTATTAATGTATCTTCTCTTATGCACTTTGTATAAGCTCAATAAAAATCATGCTGGGGTCTGGAAAAGCTTTCCTGAACAATTATCATGCTTTAGTAGATACATTGGACAGTATATACACTATGCTCATAGCAGTGAGCTGAAAACAAGTTTAATAACAGTCACAGAATCACAGAATCTACTAGATACCTTACAAACCATCAAGAAAACTTGATACAAGTTAAAAACAGGCTGAAGATAAAATATCACTCCCAACTACTAGTCCATGTGATAAATCACAAAATTTCAAATATTTTATATTCCCTCATAACGGTACAGGTTGCCTACAGACTGCCGGGAAAATATATACACAAATATATGCAAATGGAGTTAACATTACCTCCTCCTTCTGTGGGTAAGGGTAAGTCTGTGAGTAGGCTGTCAACAAGGTATGAAATAATAAAATCTGTGTAATTTTAGCCTCCATATATGTACATGAATACATTTCCATATATACAGAGACACATTAATACACCCATTCCAAAACCTGGAACAGAGCCATATGTAGTAAATTCTTCTTAATTTGTATGAAAGTATCCTTCTGTTCACGCTCATCACTGCACCTGCATTCATCTTCTGTAAGTGATGTGTTGCTGGAGGATATTATATTTAGAAAGTTAAATCTAGAATTTTGTCTCTGTTGGAATCTGTAGGAAATAAAGAGAAATTAATTTCACCCTCTGTAAGGAACAGCCAGGGCAGGTGTCCTCTGGAAAGTGATACTTAAGAATTTGCTCCTCTAAAGTGTTTCTGTGGGAGGACTGTGGCCTGACATTTTCTTCTTATGGGATTGCCATGTGTTGGATAGTGCCCTTCTCTTTAAGTCTGGAGTGAAAAATCTGTGTCTCCTTTTCTTCTCCCTGTCTCCAGACTCACCTTTTGTCTGCGCCCTTTAGATAAATGTGACTCTACTCCTGATGTCTGTGTCACACAGACACTACCCCTAAGCTCATCAAGGTGAGGGAACCTGGGAGAGCCTGGTGAGATGGCCTTTGCCTGCCCTCCCTCTGCAGACTCAGTGTGCAAGGCAGGGCTTGTGAGCCCAACCCCAGGCTGCTTACTCCAGCAAGGCTTTGCTTTAAGTCAAATCCCATTAATAAGCTGTCTGGCTGCTTTCTGCCCTGGGCTGACACAGGAGCTTAGGGGTGAAGATGCTTTTGTTATGTGACCTAGCAGTCCCCATGAGCAGCTTTTGAGGCTGCATTTCCTATGGCTGGAGTGTCACTACCAGACACAGGAGCCTTACCGTGCCGGCACGGCTGCGCAGCCCATTGCTGGGGATGATGATATAGTCATTGATGCTACTCTTCTCCTGCAGTGAACATAAGAAGTTGTGAGTTAGGAAATGTTTAAGAAAAGTCTCTTTTTTCCTTTTTTTCAGATTGAGGAAGGTATTGCTTTTAAATCTCTGGAACAGGCTTTGCAAGATGACCTGGAAAGTAGGAATCTCTCATTTGTCAGCCCTTTATGCTCCTTAGTAGTCTCTGGGTCACAGAATCATAAAATTGTTTTGATTGGAAAAAACCTTTAATGTAGCACTGCCAAGTCCACCACTAAACCACGTCCCTAACCACCACATATACATGTCTTCTGAGAACCTCCAGGGATGGTGCAGAAGAGCTGAGCCACTTCATCTGAGTGGGATGCAACAGTTTCCAGGTGACTATAGTTCTGGGTTGGTACTCTTAAATACATTTAACATATGTAGGATCCTTTCTTGCTCTTGATTTCAGATCATTCCCAGAAATTTATCTGCACTGTAGTACTCCTTTTGAAGGTGGACAGTTCTGGGAAGCCTATATTCAAAGAGCATAAAGTCTACCTTGCAAAAAGGTAGACTTGTGCATTCCAGCACAACCAGCAATCCCCTGCCAGATGAGCGATGAGAGGACTGCTGATGGATGGGCAGGATTTCACCCCAACAGCCTGCTCTTCCCAAGGAGGTGGCCTTGAGTGAAGTCTGCGGACAGGCCAGTCTCCAGTGGGAATTATTTATTCCTTTCACTAGTGGTTTTCCAGGCACCTGGACCAGGGGCCACTCTTATTCTCCCAATTAATTTGAGACCAGCTGAGTTTTAGTCATTAAATACTGCTGGCTGCCTGTGAGTCATGGAAAGGCACTAAAGTAGTGAAAGATAAAACTGTGGTGTTACCTCAGAAGGTTTTAATTTGGGGGAGCTGGCTATGTCCTTCTTCAGCAAAATGTGTAAAACTGCATCATGAATGGTGAGGAAAAACATGGATGGCTTGATCTCCTCGTCAAAAAATTCACATCTCTCCAGTTTTTCCAGGAAGCCCTCTGTGGGGAACACCATCAAAGCAGAAAGTGACTTAGGGACCTTGAAAGTGAAGAAACAGGGTATCTTGAGGCACTGCTTTGTTTATTAGAGCAGGTGGGTTCCTCCTTATTGAAGTGGAGGGGGTGGGATATAAATGCAACCTGTACTGCCCTGCTCCATGGCATGAAGAAGGGCCCCATTTCAGCCCCATTTCTCATTTCATGCCTCACCCAGGGTGCCCAGTAGTGGGTCTCACAGTCAGAGCTGTACAGCACAGCAACAGCCATAGGTCAAACAAGACATTATGAGTGGTCCCAGCTCGGAAGGGACAGCATGGGATGTAATGACACTTCTATTCAGCTCCATCTGTTCTCTGCCAAGACTGAAAGGTAAAACTGGGGTAATCCCCCTCAGCAGTGGTCAGTGCTGGATGGGAAAGGCAGTGGGACAAGGCATCTATAATGATGCTGACAGAAAGGCAAGTACTCACCATGTGCCCCTACAATGTAAATGTCGATGTTGATCCTGACAAATTCCTTCAAAGTCTGTTAAATCAGAAAGAGAAACCATTTAGATACTGCTGCTTTTACTGATAACAGACAGCATGGTGATTATCCACAGCAAATGTACAAAACACCTTAAGATATTTAAGATCTATGATGGTAAGCAAATTCTAAACTCATCTGCTGCACCTAGAGGCAGAGTGGTCTCATGGCTGCAGACAGGAATGACAGATGCTTTTGAAAAGGGGCAGCATTAAACACATTTAACCCACAGTGAAAAATATATTCTTCCATAAATCGAGTAGCTTTATTTTCCCTACTTGACACATGGTGAAACTAAGACTCCAGAATTGTCTGGGGATATTTTTATGATTGGGAATTTGAGCAGAACCATGGTTCTCACTGACATGGCAGGTGATTAGTTCCTATGGAAATAGATTTACACACCCTATGTGGCTCTAGGTAGTTGACTTTAGCTGCTACTAATGTTTGAAACTGTTGTTCTTATTGCTTTGTTTGAGGCATCCTGGGAATCAAGAACAGGAGCAGAAATGAAATTCCAATGCTCCAACATCCAGCCCAGTGTTCAAAGCTGTATTTCTTATGTACCTTTCTGTAAAGATTCCTAGAATCTTACCAGGTGAAGAAAGGATGCCACAGCCAACACTCTAATTCAAAAAAAAAAAAAAATTCATTATTTAATCCAACCCTAAACATTTTCTATGGAAAATGTACATTACAATTCCTATAAACTCAAAAGTTGCCCCTGACATTCCAGTCCATATAGGAATTCCTTAAAGAAGCAGGTTAGAAACACAGAATAGAATCACAGAATGGTGTAGATTGGAAGGAATTTAAGGATCATCTAGTCCAACCCCCTGCTGTGGACAGAGACATCTTTAACTAGATGGGCTGCTCAGAGCCCCATCCAACCTGGCCTGAAGCACTTCCAATGACAGAATATCCATAGGTTCTCTGTGCAACCTGTTCCAGTTTATCACTGACCTCATTATAAAGAATTTCTTCCTTATAACTAGTCTAAACCTAGTCTCTTTCAATTGAAACTCATTGCCCCTTTTGCTACCACTATAGGCCTTGGTAAAAAGTCATTCTCTGCCTTTTTTTCAAGCCGCCTTTAATTACGGAAGGCCATAATATGTTGTCCCTAGGATCTTCTCTAGGCTGAACAACCCCAACTCTTTCAAGCCTTTTGTGACAGGAGAAGTGTTCCAGTCCTCTGATCATCTTTGTGGCCCTCCTCTGGACTTGCCCCAACACCTCCATGTTCTTCTGATGTTGGACTTCCCACAACTGGACTCAGAACTCCATGTGGGGTCTCACCAAAGCAAAGCAGAGGGGGAGAATCACCTCCTTTATTTTGCTGGTCACGCTTTTCACGCAGCTCAGAACATGGTTGGCTTTCTTGGCTACAAGTACATGTTGCTTGCTCATGTCCAATTTTTCATCCTCAAGTCCTCCTTTGCAGGGCTCTCTCAATCTCTTTGTGTCCCAGCCTGTGCTGATACTGGGGATTGCCCAGACTCAGGACCTTACACTTGGCCGTGTTGAACTTCATGAAGTCCATATTATTCCACTTCTTCCTGTCAAAATCTCTTTGGGTGCCATCCCTTCCCTCAAGCATACCCCTCAAGTGTAATTGCATACATACATTTTTCTGTGATATGATCACAGTTTGTCTTGTGAGTAACAGTTACCTTTTGGAGAACTCGCATGGCAGAAAAATCAAGGAAGGACACTGATGAGAAATCCAGAATGATGCTGTGGATGTCAACCCGGGGCACAGTGATGCCAGGGGGGAGCTCAGCACCCCAGTTGATCTGAATGGGCAAGTCTGTCGTGATGGTGGGCTTGTCCAGCTCCTCTATACTGTTGTTGTCTAATTCTTCATCTGACTCAAGTGTATGGTCAGCCACGCAAATCAAGCCTTTCTGTGTTGACAGAGAGAGGTTCATAATTAATACCTCTTTTTAAGACCCAGCCAAGGTAGTAGCGCATCTTACACAGGTGTGAGAGTGGTGGCAGTGTAAAGCTGATGTACTCATGAGATGAAGAAGGACACACCTCAACTTTACACTTGAAAAAGTTCTGTTCTCTTATCTAGAGAAATTTGGAAATGTTGGCTTTCCTCTCCTAAGTCATTTAAGCATTACCCTAATCATTTAATAATGGCTTTTTATTGTTCCCTGAATCAATGGTCAAATCTGCTTGGATTTAATGATTTTGGAACAAGTCAACAAAAAGCATGCAGATTTTGCACTAGGAGAAAAACAGCATTTTCCTACCGTTAATGCACCGTGGACATCACGGATCTGATCCCGACATTTGTAGGCAAACAAAGTTCCAGTGGACACATATAAGCTATGCACATGGTAAAGGGTAGGACTCTAACTGTGAGAGCCATTTAAAATCTTATTTTTGAAATGTGTTTGTGTCATGAAGTAGACATGTGGGAAATAGCCCATCTAATTAGGACAGGAGCCCGTGAGGCACTTTTCTTCCTTGTCAAGCCAGGGAGCTGGTTGCTCTCCTGGGTAGAGTTGTCTTACATACGGGTGTCACTTGCAGCTCTCCTTTTTTCAGCATCTTTCTCATCTTCCTCAGAGCTTTATTGCGTTTCCTCAGGACTCTCAGTGGGTTAAAGCCAACCTGCAGATACAACACTTTGAATAGTTGATTAAAAAAACCAACGCAGTGGCACCAGGGGAAGGACACAGCATCTAATGAGGCTTTTCCTTATGGGCATGATGAGCATTTTTTTAACTTGATGTTGCCTACAACTTTTCATCAATTCAAACCAGGGCTCTTTTTCTTGGTTGGAAGGATGTCTGCAGGTATGACTGCAGAGGAGGCAGGCCCATCTGTACTAGCTTTAGAACACCAGCATTGACAGCATTATAGCAGTGACAATGCTGTAGCACAGGCCAGTAACTCCAGCAGACTGGTGGAGTGCTGCTTAACCCAGAGCTTATCCTACTCATCTTTGTCATGAGACAGACACCCAGGTGACAGAATTCAGAGTGCTCACAGATTATATCTGCTCTGTGCTACCTGACTTCAGCATGAGTTTTATACACATACTTTTATTTTCTTGTAGAAGAAAACCAAAGTTGATCATGCTGGCTGATAATGTCTTGAACCTCCTATCTGGTTTTAACAAAAGTAGATGTCAGGTAAGTTAAGCCAATAAGGGTTATGAAAATACTAAATTCCTCCAAGTCTTCTGCCCCATCTAGCTAGAGGGTGGAGGAGAGAGGTGTTAGAAGTACTTGTATTTATAAAGGAGAGGGGTGTGAGCATCTTCATTCTCTATTAAAAAACCCTTCAGGCTCTTCTGAGGTGAAAGCCAAGCAAATGGAGACTCAAATTTGTCAGATTCCCTCATTTTTTTGCCACTCGAGGAGTGAAGTACTCATTACCGGTGCTCAAGGTAGCCACTGCTCATGGACTTCCTGATAAGAGCAGCAGGAGGTGAGGTTAAGGTGCAAGTTTGGTTCAGTCTGGAGGTGGTGAACCTCTCTGGCATGGTGAGGACTCAGCAGTCCTGGCTCATCATGCTGGTTATGGACAGACCTGCTGCCTTCAACCACTTTTTCATGGAGGGTATTAAGAACTCTTTGATAGTGTGATTTCATTCAGCTTCTCTCCTGAGAGCTGTGGTTACATTCTTTGGGAAAAGATGACTAAACTAGCTTTTATTAGGTGTAAATAATATAAATTCTTGTAAAATTATGTCCTTGTATATTCTCTATGATTGCACTACTCTTAAAGGACGTAAAATGTGTGTATACATTGCTATGGTGTAAGGTCAGCAGGAGTCAAAGATGTGTATGTACCTGTGGGATTATAGCAGTGGCAATAATATTTGTATTTAATAAACAGTTCATCTTTGAACTGTAGAAATTTTCTTCATTTTAATGTGTAGTGCAATTTCTACATTCAGAATGACAGCCTCAGACACTTACTGCATTGATGAGTTTCTCTCTGAAGAATTCAACATTAGCAAAGAAGATAGGAGCTGAACATCTGAAAATCTTCACTCCCTCTGGCTCATAGACCTGTACAATGAAGGAAAAGTGTCAGTACTGATGTCTGCTATAGAAACACAAATGCAGCAGACAATAAAATAAACCTATCAATTCTTACATCAGTGTAATCCTTCTTGTTTCTGTAGATATCACTTCTCCCAACATTAGCCAAAGTGGTGCAGCTTGGACTGTGAACAAACAAGGAAATTGTTATTTGTACCCCACAGCAAAACCTGTCAGAAGGGAGAAATCAGAGAGAGCAATTCAGCTCCAGTTCTTCAGACAGAACTGGAACCCATACCCAAGGCTTTATGGCTGTGAATAATTATTCCACACAGAGTTGCTGGACAGACCAAAGCACAGGGCTGTTGACCTTTTCTGTATGAGGGAGAGTTAATTTATAAAGGAGGCCCTGAGATACATTATGATAATGTCTAACAAGTACTCACACCTGGGAGCGGATCACCACAGTCAGCAGCTGGAAGGCCACGGCAGTTGCTAGACCAATATCCAGGCCAAGAAAAATTGCAGCTAAGAAAGTCACCACCCATATAACCTGTAATGAGCAGTTATGAGCATGTCAAGGACTTGGGTCATGAGCTAAGACTCGGAGTAGAAACAGATCTCATATCTGATCCAGGCTATCCATCTGCCTCTGGTGAGGAGTTTCGTGTTTCCTATTTTCTTGTAAAATGGGGCCAGACTCCCTGGCTAGCATCAGGCAGTGTTTCTAGGGATGACAATTTCTATACAGTAAAGGCTTAGAATAATAGAGGTGTGGGTCTTCAAAGGATGGTTCACTAAATGCTAAAAAAATCCACCAGAAAAGCAAGGTTAGAAGTAAATTGGGATCCAGGCAAAGCTGAGAGTTGTAATTGTGCAAATGAAGGGGCTGTGAATGTATGCCACTGATAAGCATAAAAGACTAGATAATACTGAACATTTTTAATTATAGATCTCAAAGTATTTTCATGTGGCAAATAACTGTTCGTTAGCTTCAAAAAGTGAGGCCTGGAGCCATTTGGCAGCACAAGGAATTGGCCAATGAAAAAGGCAAGAGCCTAAATTTTCTGAGTGTCAGAGGTAATCAGTCGTGCCCTCTAGCCATGAGCTTTATCATTTGGAATAAACCCTTCAGACGACTTGCCACTTGTTTTTTGCTGTGTAACTTCAATCTACTGTGTTGTGTGTGTAAGAGAAATTATTCCTGAATGCATAGCCAATACAATAGGTATCTAGGTATTTTCTGTAGCTGCCTTCTGTATTTGACTTCAATGACTGAGCTATATTTTAATAGATATTGATGAAATGGATGAAAAAGAATTTAGGAAAGAGAATGGACTTGAAAAAGGTGTCACAAAATGGAAAGCACAAGCCAGGGGTATACAAGTGAAAAAAGCATGCCACTCTTGTATTTTCCATTTAGCAAAGTAAGGCAGGTTTTAAAAAAAAGATAACATGTAAGTGAAACTGCAAAACAGATGACTTCCCCAAACTGCTTCATTCCTGATTGCTTGTGTGACTCAACTTACACAGTCATACTTGTCCTTTCTCCATAGGACACCTATTTCCTTGAACTGCATGAGCATTCCTTTCAAGTTGCCAAGAGCCAAAGATGCAAGGACTGACTGTTAAAAAAGACCAAAATACATGTTAAATTTTAAAACAAGCAAAGAAATATTGAACATTAAGTCTTAGAAGATAGAAATAGGGTCAAAGTACAGCTGAGAGTATAGGCAGCTCCTCAAAGACTGTCCCTGCTGTCCATCACACTGCACCCTCCCCTGGCTGAGGTGAAGTGCAGGGGATTGACCTGAGTCTGCAAATCACATTTATTTTTGGCACAAAAAAGCTGGTGTTGTGATTTTTGGTATTTGGGCACTTGCATTCCCTTGGATGTAGTAATCCTCTCTGTCACGATCTGGGAGGAAGAACCAAGATTTGCAAAACACTTTTTGGCTCCCAGTGAAGCCTATGAACCCCTCAGTGACTCCTGGAGCAGCCCTGTCTTTGGTAAGCAGGAAGAAGGACAGAGGTGAAACCAGCAAATACCTTCTGTAATGGCTCCAGCAGAAACCCAATGGCTGAGATCACAATCAAGACCATGACAGCAGAGATAATACCAGCAATCTGCATGAGAGAACAATTCCACCATGAGTAAGTACATGAAGGCATTATGGTCATGCAGGAAAAAAGAGAGCTATCTTGAATTAAACACAATCAGACCTGTGTTTTGCCTCCCGTGCTCTCCTGCACACCTGATCTTGACAAAGCTGTGCTGGAGGCAAATCCTTTGAATGATCCACTAACTATGTTGCCCAGCCCGAAAGCAATTAGCTCCTAAAATAAATCCAAAATAGATTGTTTTTAAAAGGTAAGTTCATTACAGTTATTCACAAGGAAGAGCATTCCTAAAATTACTTATTTCCCATTGAAAAATGCTCTGTGTCGACGTCTGTGTTACTTGCCTACCTGGTTGCCATCTATATGGTAGTCATGCTTGATGGAATACACTTTAGCCACGGAGAAGGCTACTGCAAACCCAACAATTGCAATTGAAATGCTGTCACCAATACATTTTTGGAGTATACCCACGTCAGGTGCAATAGGTGCTTTAAATCTGAAACAAATCGTTAAGGATATCTGTAAGGAGAAAAGGTATCAAACAGGTGAGCAAGGCTGTGTCCAGCCCATACTGAGCACTTTGGAGAGGTGCAACACAGAATTGGGGGTCTGAACCCTGTAAAATTTTGGTGAACCCTTAACTTGAACAGGGTCTCTGTATATCTGCATTCAGCTCATTTTGTGTCTCAGCAGGTTCTCATTTCCTTGGCCAGGGCCAGCAGCAGCTCAGTTTGTCTGAGGTGCACACACAGCTCTGCCTTCTGGTTACACATGCCTGTAAGAACAGATGTGGTCCTGAGGTGCTTGAGCAGGCAATTTGCACATGGAAGGTTTTCACTCTTAATTGTCACAAAATAAAAATCCCTTCATGATTCATGGTAGCACTTTAGAGAGCTAAACAAATACTAAGCCAGGTAATGCTGTCTAGTCTCTCAGGCTATCTGCTGGATACTTTAACCTTACTTTTCCTGCTCCTTTGACTGGGGGCTTTTGCAGGTCCTAGGGAAATTTCCTCTCTGGGCTTAACATGCCCCTCCTCCCCACCTCCATTCCCACAGCCCCCCAGTCCCCAAGGGACCTGAAATCTGAAAAATTGAGACTTTTGAGCAGAAATAGCTGCTGTTCTGCGCATTTCATCACCTAACACTCCTGGGACTCTTGTAGAGGCAATTGAGAGTGCCCTGGTAAGCATATGGCTGTGATCTGTTGTCCTAGTGAATGTCTTCCTCCCTCTTTTTAACTTGATATCCAAGTATTAATTCATTCTGCCAAAATTCTGGCATAGCTGGATGTACTCTGTATGTAGATATATGCTCTATAAGTGGATGTATACTCTCTCTATAGATCTACTTGTAGAGGAGTAGGCACCGAGGCCTCTGGAGGGTGACGGGTCCTGGAGAGATGCTGGTGGTTGGTTGCAAGGGACATGGCAAGAGAACTGTGCAGTGTCTCATGGCTTTCCTGGACTGCTAGTGGCTGATGAACTGTGCATGTACTTCAAGGAAAATGGAGTTCATTCCCAGGGGTTCGGGAGTGAGTAACTCAGTAAAAGGGGCAAACATCAACCTCCTTCTCAACAGCTTAGAAAATGAAGCATGCAATCGTTTCACATCACAGTGTATTCTTTGTCTTGTGGAAGATGTGCTCTAATGAGCTAATTGTACCTGTTGAAAGTGTGTCTTCATATTGCTAAGAGCAAAATGTTTACCTACCAAAAAAAGATGAAGCAAATTATTTTAATAAAAAAACAGAGTTGGACCAATATAGTGCTGACAAACTGGACAGAACATTTTGCTCCACTGGTAAATTTTAAGCAAATCCCTTACCCTTCCTCTAGTTTTCCAACCACAGCTACATTAAATTTTTCTTCAAAGTTAACAAAATAGGAAATCAGTGCTGCCAAGACTGTCTGAAAGACAATAAACCGCACATCCATTAGGCACATGTAAGTAAGAGTATGAAGAAATTATTGAAAATTATTTCTTTCCCTCTCCCACATGCCCTCCACTCTCACCACATAGCAGCAGAACTATGCTCCAAGTCTGCTCATCCCTTTGCTGTTCAGATGTCATTCCTAAACCACCATACTGGTATGGCTTTACATTCATAAATTGCACAGAGAATATATGAGAATATCTCATTAATAACAGAGAACATCACACCAATAAGCCTGCTGTCTTCTAACAGATGTTCTGCAATAAGCCTGAGGGAAAGCATCTATTGCAACATCTATAGCAACATCCTCCAGGACTTTAGGAGTCCTACTACTGCCTGGGGTATAAAACCCTCTGCTGCTGGCAGTCAAAACAGTTTTGTGCTCATCCACAGATGGCCACAGCTTCAGCGTCTGTTTGCAGGTGTGGTGCAGGGGAACCCCAGCCATGGGAGTGCAGACAGCTGCTGTCAGAGGGAGGACGTTGATTTCATCCAAGGAAAAATATTCAGGTTTTATAACGTTTTACTCACTATGGATGTATTCAGTTAAGAACAGAGAAGCAGAACTAAACCCCTTCACAATAGTTCAGGAACGCTGTCAGTTTCTCTTCACAGGTTACATGACACAGGTAACCCTAACCCTAACCCTAACCCAACCCATGGTTGTCAGGAGAAGAACAGGAGAAGAACTAGTTAAAACTCTGCTTCCTATGTCACCATAGTGATGTAGCAATTGCAAAATCAAATAGAAGTGACTGTTACCACAAGGAGTTCGATTGGGATGGGAGCTGGTAACTTTGCTTTGTATCGATTGTTCATTTCTTTCACCACAAACACGATAAGCAAGACAATAAGGGATGTGACTAGGTCAGCGATGTTCGTTTCTGTGATCTGGCTGAAAATGCTCTCCAGAGTCTGCAAAATCATAGAAAACATGCAGGGATTTAGAAATATTAATTCCCTGGCACAGTAGCACTCTCCCTTCCACAAGGGCCTTTTCTGAACTGCTCTAATGATTGGGGTTTATTCCCCATTCCATGATGTGGATTGCAAGCCACAATGAAGGGGCATGGGCATCACCCAAACAAGGAAAACATCCATGAAAGACCCTTTCCACGGGCTCTCATCCCTTTCCTCCTGGCCTCTCCCTGACACAGGGCCTGAGCAACGTGCACTTGTGTGATGAGAAATGTAAGTAGTAGAATCACTGAGTAGATGCCTCTTGCAGGTCCTCCCTTCCTGTCCTCCTTCCTCCTTTGTCATCCAACAGCTCTCACAGAGTCATGTCCCAATTAAATATATATGATTTTAGACCAGTAATAATGAAGAATTAAATGCTTGAGGTAAAGTTGAATGCTTAATTCAAATATGCCAATACACAATAAAAATTTTACCTAGTTAGCCCAACGGGGTGTAATTTTGTTTAGCAATAACTGTAAAGATTGGCCATATAGTAATAACATGTCCCTGCTATTTTTGTCTTGCATTTCTTTCTGACTGTCAGTTTTTATGCTAAGTTTTGATATTACTGGCTTGTGATACACAGTCACAAGCCACACACATCACAAGTCTCACAAGAATTAGCAAATAACAACCACTTTGCACTTACATAGATGATGCCAAATGGTTTATTAAATCCAGGTACAGGTAGTTGAAGCATGAATTTCAGCTGAGATACCAGAACATGGACTGCTGCAGCGGTTGTGAAACCACTGATTAATGATTGTGATAGATAAATAACAATGAAACCAAACTGGAGAATTCCCAGAAGTAACTGAAACGCAAAATGACCATATGTCAGTGTGATTAAGTTCTGCTTTCAAGCAATCCCTGCAAGGAGAACCATATTTAACTTGAACAAAGATTTTCACCTAATCCCATACAACCAGGAACTATGGAAAATGCCGTCACCTGACTTGCAATAAAAGTTGAGATGAGGAATACGAGACCTAAGACTAGTAAGAATAATTGCTAGAGCAGTTAGAGCTTATTCTTTTTATTTTATAACTAAAATAAACCTCCTTAGGCTTGAGTTTTTCAGTACCCATATTTTTATATGGTACCAGGGTTTCATGAAGCACAAACGTATTAGTTTGTTAGGAAGGAAGGAGAAATTGGTGTGTTTTTAAAAAATACTTATACAAATTACTTATTGTTATGAAACAGAGATTTTATTCCCCTTTCTGTGCCTATATAATTCACATTACATTCATAACTACTTGTTTCTTATCCAGCAGATTGGTTTTTACTGTAAGTGGGATGCACCTATGTTGGCTGTAGGTTCATGCCTGGGTAAAACCAGGGACTTCACAGCATGGCTCAGTGGCTGGTCACAGCAGGGAGCAGAAGTCCCCCAGTCAGTGAGCCAAGTGGCTCACCAAGTGAGCCTGAGGCAGGTTCAAGGTCTGTTGCATGGGAAGGGGGAGAGAATTACTTTGGTGCCCACACCAGCACAAAAACCAACCAAACAAAAAAACCCAGAGACAAGGCCCACCCACCAACCATCTGTTCATATATGTGCATATAGACATATGTGGGCACACACACATATGGTTACCAACCTGAAAAACCCCACAAAGGAAGGTTACAGATGCTGCCACCATCACCCTCTCATCATTTATTGCTGAGATATTGGTGGCAGTGCCATTTCCACGACTGTCATCGGGGACCAGCCTAATGACAACTCCTCCCACCATCAGGCTCAGAACGGGGAAGGGACCTGAGCATCACAAGGCATTCATTAGAGACACGAAAGGGCAGCATGTTCTCCTTCACCAGTGAGGAGGGCAGTTGGTGTGCTGGAACTTACCCGCAGAAATATGTCTAGATGTGCCAAAGATAAAATAGACCAAAACAGGGAAAAATGCTGCATAGAGTCCATAACCAGGGGGAACGTTCACCAGCAAAGCAAAGGCAAGACCTGCAAGGACAGAGATCCAGAAAAAGAGGTGTGTGGATTGCAGGCTACATCCAGCAGCCCCTCTCCCCTGGCAGAGCAGCCCATACCAGGGCACACCTTTCCCTGAGGTACCTTGCAGGACAGCCACGAGCCCCGTGCTGATGCCAGAGACAATGTCACTCAGGATCCACTCCCTGAAGCGGTATGCTGGCAGCCATGAGAAAACAGGAAACAAAGCAAGGGCACATTTTTTAGCCCTTTGTGGGGAGCAGCTGTAAAAGCACAAGAGGACAGAGCTCTGTTGGTGAACAGCTTGGCTGGGTTGCAGCCTGTCTCCACAGGAGAAAGAAAAGGAGGGAGGATTCAGGTTCAGGCAGCCAGAGGTAAAACACAGACACAGCTCTGATCAACCTGTTCTGCCTACTGTGACTAAGAGAGGACACATGGGCCTCCAGGTGTCCCTTCCAGTCAAAAATTTTAATAAAACGATAGTTTGTGTTGAAAGGGGTCTTCAAAGGTTATATAGTTTGACTGCCCTGCAGTGGGCAGGAACATTTTCCACTAAGTCAGATTGCTCAGAGTCCCATCCAATCTGATCTTCAATGTTTCCAGGGATGGAGCATCTACCTGGGAAATCTGTTCTAGTGTCTCGCTGCCCTCATTGTAAAAAAATGTCTTACTTATATCTATTCTGAATCTCTGCTCTTTAAGTTTAAATCATTATCCCTTGTCCTGTTGCTACAGGCCCTATTAAAAAGTCTGTCCCCATCTGAGATTGGAGCTGTCAGGATGCAGTTTGTGCTGTCTGAGAGCAGCAGTTCAGGCTGTTTCTTAGATCCATATTTCAAATATATTAAAAATCTGCTTACCGAAAATAGAGTTTCAGGTGATCCAAAAAGGTTTTATGGTACCTGTGCAACTTCTCATGCTCTTCATTGAACAAACTCTCTGAGTACACAGGTCTGGCTACAACATAGTGGTTGCCCACAGGTTCAACCATTTCTCCTTGAAACGTCAGACAAAAATGGTAACTGGCGTGTGCTTCTCTCTGGCCTTAGTTACTTAAAAACCTGAAATGAAGAGCAAGGTTAGCTCCTTATGTACTGAGAGGTGGGTAACCACAGCATAGATGAGTGAACTACAAACTGAGCGTTACCACCTTTGAAGATCAAAAGAGAGATGGTGGAGATACCCACTTCTCTCTGCCAAGATGATCTCCTCCCCCCTCCTCCTCCCATGGCAGGGCAGTGTTTTGCTGGAGCATGAAGTATTTCTTTATAAAGAAGTAGCCAAAAAGCAGACAAGATGGATTTTGAGTTAATTTATCTCCAAGTTGGCTGTTTACAACCAAACCCTTCCTCCCTCAAGGGAGAGTAAAGAAGAAATGAGTGGACCCCCGAGAGCTCCTCTTTGTGGCACCACCAGGAGAGGTGGGAGCTCTCTGGACCCCACCAGCTCTGAGGGGAAAGGGGGAGCCACAGCTGGGCTCAGCTCTTCCTTCTCAGGGGGATGGAGACAGGGATGAGCTTTCTGGCTTGGCAGTGTGTGACAAGCTGGTTAGGCTCTAGTGGAAAAGCACGGTGTTGCTGTTTGTTCAGTTGGTTGTAAGATTTATTTCCCCAGGTTGTCTGGACTGCTCCTCTTCTGTTCATGGTCATGAACAGCTGTCTGACCTAAATACTCCTTCTCTGCTGTATACCCACCCACATTCAGATGTTTGTGATGAATAGAAACTATCCTCAGTCACTCCAGAAATGACCCCTGAAAAGTCTTTTGTGACACTGATAACAGCGTTTCTCTTAATTTTCTCTCCCCAAGCAATTTCAAATGCTCTTTAGTGCCTTGGTGCTTGCTGGTGGTCTCATGAGAGATGCCCAGCCAGCTAGTTCCTCACCCTGGTCTATTGCCTGATCCATGCTGAAATAGCCCACATGCACTTTTAATTCAGACAGGTATTTAGTATTTGGACATACCATAGGACAGATTTTCAAATGTCACAAAGCAGTTTGCATAGTTATGATTGGATGGAAAATTTTTATCTATGACATATTTTGGCATTAAAATGTGAATCTCATCCTAAAACTTTGCTACAGCTCAGGGCCCTTATTGACCTATTACAAGTGATTTCATTTCAGTTTCCTTCTAGTTCATTCTGAGGAAATTCATTAATGTGTGTAAGTCCAAATATGTCAGACGAACCTCTTAGACAGGCTGGTTTTATTAATATACTATTGTTCTATGGGGGACTCACTATTTTAGCAATGGGTTAAGTATTTTTACTGTCAGTTTTAACATTGAAAATTGGATTTGTAATATTTTCCAAAATCTGGCAGGTAATTATTCTAGCAGACAAATACTCAAAATCCAAGCTTATTGAATACCCTGATCCAAAGTCAGTTAAAATCATACTCCAATCGTGTAATTGTACACTCTCCCTTTGCTGAGATTAGAGCTCCAAACCTGAGTCTGATGAAATGTCAATGAAAAAATTGGTTAATTTAGCTCTTTCTCTAATAAGTCTTGGTGTATGTAGCTTTGCAGGATGAAGTTTTATCTACCAAAGATTTTGGAACTACTATAGAGTCGTCTGCATATCAGTCTTTTAGAATTCACATCACAGGGAGGAATATTTCTGAAAGCCCTCTTGAAAAGTTTTGTTCACCACAGTGTAAGGCACAAGATGTACTATTTGTGCCCTTTGAAATGTTCATAAGCCATAAAAATAAAATAAGTGCATGGGTTACTCTTTAATTTCAGATTTTCCCAGTGCTGCAGCTGCTGTATCTTTTCTGAATACCTCAGCTGTCACTTTTGCCCCTCGCCCAGCCTGTGTCTTTCCTGTACTTCCCCAATTTCACAGAATGTACAGTATATCTCTTTACAACTCCCTGTATCTGATTTGGCTTATTAACACTGATCTTGCTGAGGTTGTAAGTATTTTGCATGTGTTTTTTCCCTCCTGACGGGAGCCCCACTTCCCCATCTCTCCTCCCAGTTTGGTTTGAAGGCTTAGAGCTGCAGCAGGACTCTTAGCACCCTGTCCCCAGGGTTGAACCATGAGAGCATGAGTCTACTTTAAAGACAGTGATGCCACATAGTGTTGCTCAAGTTCAGCTTAACCAAGTCAGCCTGAGCACCTGAAGTGAGGTGTCAAGTGCCTTCAAGCTGTTTCTTGGCAGTTAAATGGGACTATAGGGAGCAGCATCTTGCTGCAGCTAGGTGACCACTGCTGAGAGTCACCTGCTGGTTAAGCTTCTCCCCTCTGGTTCCCTTTTCCATGAGCTCCATTGGCAGCTATAAGATACCATGGATTCATTCAGAACTGCCTTCTTCTTTCTCACTCTCATTTTGTTCCCATATGTGTTTAGAAACATAAGATGCCCTCTGCATAGGGGCATTTTCTCAGCTGTCAGCACCATCACTTATTTTAAGAGTTATAAAAAAAATGGGGATATTGTGAAGACTGACAGTGTAGTGGGGGCTGACATCCTCCCCATATCCCCTAAATGAGAGGTCCATACTCACACTGCCTTCCCAGAGTGTTCCTATCATTGAGCCTGGGACATAATCAACTACTGCAATTCTTTTGATGACTTCTGTAATGTGTCCACACACACACAGGGACCAGCAGCACAGACCAAGCTTACACTGCACAGCTATCAGGTGGTAGCAACTTTCACTCACTACTGATCAAGATGAGGTCTGAACTGAAACCCCAGACAGTGTTTGGGTTCAGTTTTATTCCATATATCTTCAGACCCTATTCTCATGGCCAGCAATTAACAGCATTACCATCTCTCACATTTCAAAACTCCAGCTCCACTGCTAATCTCCCACATCTGTCAACCACTGGTAATTTTGATGTATGCAATTTTATTGAGGGGATTAGCAAAGGGATGCCTTCCCCCCTTGTATTAATTCATGCTAAATTAAACTAAGAAGTACACAAAGTTTAATTGAATAATTAAATATTAACATCCTACTTTTCAGTCTGCATATCATTCCCACAAACTCTATTTCTTTGCAATATAAACATTTGAAAAAGTACAAACAGAGTCCAACACAGAACCTTTAAAATTTTTAGAGGAAATACAGCACATTAATAGAAGCATTTAATATATAAGTATTACTTCACATATCCCATATCCAGATTGGCAAGTCAGAATCCTACCTGATGTATCTTCCAGGAAGCTCTCAGAAGAAACCACACCAAGATGTTATAGAAAAGATATCTTGGAAATTTTCAGAGATAGTGTGGGTATTTTGTGCTCCTTTTCATTTCAGAACCTCCCTAAATACTGGCAGCACTTTAATAACTAACTGCAGTTAACTTTTACAAGAAAAGGAAGATTTCACTGTGGCCTTGACCATTGAGACTACCCTCAGGAGGGATGATAAGAGTAATTTCTTAAAGTTCTCTGTGATATTGCTTAACTTTGTTTGGTGAACTGTTCCTGACTGGTCTGCAAAGACTAATATGTGAAAACAGAGATGAATAAGAAGGACTGTCTGTTGCAATCCCCTACTGTGCATCTGCCTGGTTTCTGTTGAGCGTTTGGAGAAGTGGTGGCAGAGCTCAGCTATGGTACCCTTCGTTTTTGCAGGAGCCAGTGGCAAGAGAGATGGGCATGACAGCTCTGAGTAAGGTGTGCCACTGTGAACCTTCCTCCCAAGAACCTTTAAGGCACCCTAAGTTGTCATTCCAGAAGTTTCCTGTGTGCTCAGTTCATTGCCAAAAATCTCATTTGCAGGGATTTCCAACAGCCAGCTGTGACTTGGTGAAGCTGACACTGCAGCACCCCATGACAGCTGGTGAAACATGCAGAACATGTACATGGCCAAGTGCTGGGGCAAAACCATAGGGTAGGAGGTTTGGGCTGTCCTTCAGGATCCTGATCCACTCCACTGCTTATAGAGGAAATGAGGGAAACCATCCTCCCTAGGCCAAAGTGAACCATTGTAAACATTTCTCTGAGGTACATAAAAAGCACATAAGGAGGTACCTTAAATAATATTTCGATGCCTCAGGATGGAACTTTGGTAGCAGGTGCCTGTGTTCAGAAATGCAGTAAGCCCTCAGCATTAAGGACACCACAGCATTAAAGTTATCTGATGAAAACAGTCCTTAGGGCCCTGCCCTTAGGTCATGCTACCATGAACACCTAGAAATGCTTCATCTGTTGATACCTATGGTATCAGGATGGCAAATGGGTCCCAGGCTGCATTCCTCCAAGAGGGAACACAGGGATTATCTTAGTTTGGGGGGATCTAAAGAGTTTTTCATCTGGTGGAAGGGCATGATGTGAGGGGAGGGCACCCTGTGTACTCTGGAGGGGCAGTCACACACATGGCTCTAGGAGAAGGGGCAGGAGGAGACTGATGTTCTGCTCTCAGAAGGTTTGCACACATTTCAGTCAATTTTTAAACCAAGAAATAGTGGAGGATGCAAGACTGCAGTATCTGTCACCACAAAGGGAGAGCTCTATTAGCCTCTTCCATCAGAATTACTCTCCTGGGCTTTAGCCCACAGCTGCAGGTTCCTTGAGAGTCTTCATGAACCTCAGGTGTTTTTGAAAGTTGGAGCTACACTTCTAATCAAGCTCATAAATTCCCTTAGACAATAAAGATCCTAGGTCACTTCTTAAACTGGTGCAAGTACCTGCTTAGTGACAGCAAAACCCTGTTTCTTTGTACTGCTGCTAGGCTTAAGGGATTTTCTGCATTTTGTAAAACTGACACAGAAATTGCTTTTACCATTAAAGTAACAAACATTTAAAAACCTGTAGAACAATTCAAACTATAAAACGATTGATCAGGTTTTGGATTCCCTCCTCAAAGTGCTGGTATGGTCATAGAATTGATTTAAAACCCCTATGAAGGGTTGAATGTGTGTTCTTAACTCTGTATTTGGGATACATCATGAGAAGTTGCCATGTAAAACAGCTGTACAAAGACTTTTGGGACTAGGTTTAAATGTAGGAGGGACCCTTGGGTCTAATGAAGTAAGTAGAGTCTTGTCCATGGCTTCATCTACCTGTCAGCGAACTCTTGAACTATTTCCACTGAAGCAATAAGGTGCTACATGGAGTGATGAAGGGAATAAACATTGTCCCATCTGTTTGCAGCAGTGATGTTAAAAACACGATTTTCTCCTGGTGGTGCAGAAGAGGTTTCATGCACAAGGATCACACAGGTTGCCTCTGTCCCCCAGCACAGAAGTTTAGCTGTGCAAAGCCCTGGTGTCTTTACACTGGGTGCTTAAGCACCAGCTAAACTCCATAACCGACTGGGATATTGTGTCTTTTTCTGCCAAGGCAGAGCAGAAGAGCAGGAAAAGAAAATTTCTCATTGCTCTGTCTCCCAGGCTGTCCCAGAAATGCAGAGTTCAGTGCTGTAAATCAGTCACAGCCTGATCCCTTGCCAAGTTTCAAGTGCCCTCAGCTTCCTCTTGTTTTCACGAGAGCTGAAAACCACCTTGAAAAGACACTTGGTGAGCTGAGTTCTAAAGGGCTTCACATGTGCTGTTCACATGCTCGCACCCTTCTGGAATGGGGAGGGAGGATCAGATGGCTGGAGGGAGATAAAGCAGAAACAAATTGCCTGAGCTGCTTACAATTGCAGAGAGAAGCTGTTTTTCGTGGAGAAAGAAGAAAACAGTTCTGCCAGAGATGTATTGTGCAGAGCTCCACGTCTTTCTTCAGTGCTAAACAAACACCAGTATCAATACTGAGAGATCAGCTGACTGAGAATGTGGATAACAGCATCAGCCTGCAACCATTTCTAGTGTTTCCCAATGTTTTCCTTCAGCACAGGTTATATGAAGCTTCTGTTCTCATGTGTAGCTGTCTGGCCACGATCTGTCTTCTGCTGCCCAACTGGTCACCCTGCTGCCAGGTTCTGCCCAAAACCTCCAAGCAAAATCTCCCTCACACAGCCATCTGTTGTGATGCTTCCAGTGTAAAGTATTCCAAACTCAAGTTCTTCCAGCCCTTTCACATATGACATTCTGCTCTTCTTGGGCAGCTCAGTGGGTAAAAGAAATATACTTTTTTGAGCAGCAAGGGTGGTGGTCAGTTTGGGCGTGCACCGCTGGTGGGCACCAGTTCTTTGCTCCCATTTTGGAGGAAGGGCAGGGGCCACAGCTTGTGGATGGCATCTTCAGGAAGTTTGAAGACCCTGACTGGAAACCCTCAAGAAAGGAAAGGATAATTTAATGGGGTTGAAAGGTCCTCACAGAAATCATAGGTGTCACTTGTGCTCACAGACTCAGGACATTGATGACAGAAGAAAGCATAATGTCATTTCACTTCCAGCTTTGTGTATGCTCTAGTATCTTGTTTTCTTTTTAGTAGGCTACTCCTTCCAGTACCCCAAGGCACAAATCAAATCAGCCATGCTATCTGGGCAAATGCCATGGTGATACATAAAATAAAAGTAAGTTCAGTTAAAGATGAGTAAGTTTAGTTAAAAAGAAAGTGTCTGTCAGCGTAAGTTTAGAAAGGGCAGTAAG
The DNA here is from genome assembly GCA_023637945.1 of Phaethornis superciliosus. NCBI lineage: Eukaryota > Metazoa > Chordata > Aves > Apodiformes > Trochilidae > Phaethornis > Phaethornis superciliosus. Next base: position 14,863,388 of record JAJQWJ010000001.1, read on the forward strand.
GTTGGGCAGGAAGAGCCAGTCAGCTCCATTAGCAAAGATATTTCTGTATTGCTCAGATTCAACAAGACTTCTAGAAAAAGAAGGTCTGAGTTTTGCTTAGTGGCTCAGGGAGAGAGAACCCTGTAGGATGTGGGTTATGGAAGGCTATTGCTCCTTCCTATAGAGCACACAATAAGCAGGAGCATCCCATGCTGTTATGGCATCAACTTGTGCCGAGGACCTGGAAATGTCCAGTAAACGGGTTCATGTCATATTCATGTCTCCCTCATTTTTTACTCACACTTCCTTTATTAAACTTATTGATTTTAATTCCCTTTTATTATGTACTTAACAGTGATAGTGCCCTGAAAGCCAGCGACCTTGGCCTGGATAATGGGTGTTTGTATGTCAGCATTATACCATAAATAGCACAAACACAAAATCCGGCACACAGCCTTTCAGAGCAGGGAGAGTGTCATCAAACTCCTCTGCCAACATAAAGAACATCTGAAGAACATTCTTCAAAACAAAAGTGTCCATTTAATCCAAAGTGTCATATTTTAATCCAATATTAATATTATTTTTTGTTTTATTAATTTCCTGGATTTTGCCTGAGGCATAAGTAGTTCCTGTTTGTTTTTTTTTTTTTTTCTTTTAAAGCTGTCTGTATCTTTAGCTTTCATAAAGCAAATCAGTTTCTTAAGAGAGATCTCACACTGGAGGCAATAAACTAGATTTGACTTGTTGATTCAGCATTTAACTGTGTTTTTACACTGTGGCTGCATATCATAGAATCATAGAATCATAGGATCATAGATTCATAGAATGTGAGGGGTTGGAAGGGACCTCTAGATACAATCAAGTCCAATCCACCTGCCAAAGCAGGATCACCTAGGGCAGGCCACACAGGAATGCATCCAGACAGGTTTTGAAAGTGACCAAAGAAGGAGACTCCACAACCTCTCTGAGCAGCCTGGTCCAGTGCTGCATCACCCTCACAGTAATTAAGTTTCTCCTCATGTTGAGATGGTACTTATTGTGTTCTAGCTTATACCCATTATTCCTTGTCCTATTACTGGGCACCACTGAAAAGAGATTGGCCTCATCCTCCTGATACCCACCCCTCAGATATTTATAGACATTAATAAGATCCTCTCTCAGCCTTCTTTTCTCAAGGTTAAACATCCCCAAATATAGTAACGCATCTTTTGAGACTTGATCAGGTTAGAATCACAGCAATGGGAGGATCACAGCCACAGAGCCCTGCGAAGCTTCTGCTGGCAATGGGTCAGTCAGGGAATATGCAGCATCACAGCCTGGTGTACTCTGTCATTTGGTACTATATATTGCTACATGCAAGGAGCTATGTTTAACACAAAGAGTAATCAGTGTTAGATATCTGAAAACAAAGACGAGACATAGATAGCACTGTTTGTTCTGTGCTGGAGCAGGAGACTCACCCTGAGCTCCTTTCCGATGACTCCAAGGACACATGCTCCAAGAGATGCTTTTGAGGCACTCACTTGCAAGGGGTCTTCAGCCATGTGATACTATAAAAGCATCTTGTGCTGACCCAATCTAAGAGAAAGGTGTCTGTCCACCCCAGACTTGTATGCAGCAGCTATGGATATCCCTTCTCTACATATATCCCAGCTTTAGGAAGCCATGGTGCCAGCTGCTTGTGGCTTTATGATGCAGCCCTTTCCTGTTGAGATTGTTCAGGTCCCTTGTGAGAATACCATGGAAACCTGGTGCTGGCCCAGGGAAAGCCTTGGTGTCCCCAGTGGGTTTCCTTGGACATCTTTCCCTCCTTCCAAGCAGGAGCAGATGGCAGAGGAAGGAATAATTTATTCCTCTCTTGGCTGGACTTGGTCAGCTACAGCCAGGAGCTCTTGAATGTGTTGTATAGGAGCTGACACTAAACTCCATGTTCAGCACTTCTGGGCCAGAAAGGGCCCATTTTCCCAGTCCTCAGCACTGCTTAACCATTTGTCTGTGACTCTGTCCCCAGGCCAGGACTTCTGTCTGGTTTGTCCCTCCCCAGAAGTCAGTCAAGATAATGATCCTTGAAAACCACAACAGCGGTCAACAGAATTTCAATTGCTAAGCCCAAAGCATTTCTGTTAAACAGGAGCAGAATTAATCTGGTGTGAAAGTAAAACCAAATACCAAACCGAAATTATAAATGGCCAAAATGCTGCCTGGCAGAATATGACAATCAGCTTCTCCAAATGGGTGCCAGCACTGTACTTCCCAGGCCTGGCCTGGCTTCTGTTCCTAGTTTCCTCTTTAAAGTCCATCTGAGCACACTTATAGTTGCTTATCCATTTCGAAACACCCTTGAGAGTATTGTTAAAAATAACCTAAGTGAAGAAATACACAGCAGATATTTCTCTGTAGCTGATGAAACATTTAAATATATTCAAATATTAAGTCAGAGCTAGCTGCTTGTAATCATTTATGTTTGTGCTCCAGATCTCCCGGTGTGGTGTACCTTTGCAGATAGCAGTGCAATAAAATACTCCATTATCTCCAGATACTTTAGACCGTGCCATTCCTTAAACTGTGTGAATTATGGCTGAGGTCTCCCTCAGGTAACAGTTACATGGAAAAATGTATTTCCCAATATTTCACAGTGTTTCTTATCAGTTCTTGGGTTCCTATCAGCTTCAGCTTGTTTTGCAAGAATGTGCAAAATGAAACAATCTGACATTTTGCTCACAGAGCAACATTACTGTGTTCATCTAACAAGGGGGTTCACCTAGTTGCAGGTTCCACAGCTCAACAGATCTGGGAACTGTGCTCCCCCACACCACTTCCAAGTGTTTGTTCCAGAGGTATTCAGGTGTGTACAGCCCTGCTCTTTATGACTCATTGAAACAACATCTGGATTTGGGAACTTTAACCTGAAGTCACCTTTATTACCAGCAGGCTTTTCTCCTGGAATTTCACAAACTGAGTAGTCACAGGGTGTGAAATCTTTTTTCTTTTGATCTTATGTCATGATAGATTAAAATTATTTAAGGAGCTTTGGTTTCCTGAAAATTATGGTAAGTGACTTCAAGCTCCTGTATTGCAATGAATTGTCATTAATTTTTTTAAAAAAATATTTATTTTATTTTTGATTTACTGTTAAAATGTTTCTTCCATTTGTGGGCTGATAGAAATTTCCATACAAGTCTCCCAAGTATACATTGCCATCTAGCACAGAAAAGCCTGCTTTTTCCCCTTGTGTTACAAGGGGAATATCCTTAAAAGTAAAACAATAGGTTCAGGCACCACATGGTGAAAAACAGTAATTTAGATTATTTTTTTTTTAGATTAGTGCTAGAAAACTTTCACCTCTTGAGCCTTTGCTTCTGTGTGTCAAACAGAGTCCACATACTTTAAAAATATTAAAAAATATAAATACTGAATAAAATATTAAATATATATTTTTTAAAAAACTATGATGATAAATATGAGACTGGAAAAATAGAGGTAAAATTCAAGAAAAAAGTTGGAAGGAGACTGAAGTGAGGCAAGTGTCTGTCTCTTCTCCCAAGTAACAAGTGATAGGGGGAGAGGAAATGGCCTCAAGTTGTGCAATGGGAAGTTTAGATCAGATATTAAGAAAAATTTCTTCACCAAAAGGGTTGGTAACAGACACTGGAACAGGCTGCCCAAGGAAGTGGCAGAGTTGCCATCCCTGGAGGTATTTAAAAGACATGTTGATCTGGTACTTAGGGATGTGGTTTAATGGTGGACCTGGCAGTGCTGGGTTAGCAGCTTGGACTTGATGATCTTAGAGGTCTTTTCCAACCTAAATGATTCTGTCACTCTATGACTCCATGATTCTAAAAAGAGATGTACTTCCTCCATCTGGGATAAAAATGTGCAAAGCCACATATCCCAAAACCACATCTGAAAGCCATTTTGCAGCCACCAAGCAGCAGCAGCAATGGGGAAGCCCTCCAGCCTGGTGGTGATGGGACCTTCTTTTGCAGCAGCTTCTGGGGAACAGACCCTGCTCTCTGTCACTCCTGGCCAGCATGCTTCAGCTTGTAATCATGCCAGATCAAACACACTAAAAATATTGCATCTAATCAGTTTAGGATAAAGGCCATCTTGGAAAAGATAGTTGCTCCAGGATATTAGTTTCTTTCTCAATAGCTGGCATCATTTCCACTGAGTCACCAACAGGTCTTGGAGTGTTGGGCTACAGGAGTGAAATGAAAAAGTCTTTTGGGTGAAACTAAAAAGAGAATCTCCCCCACACTGACCTTCATGTGAAAGCAGATGAAGACAAGGCATTAAGAAACTGGTCTGCCTGAAGGGCAGCATTGGGCCGGGAAAAACAATTGTAATCCTGGACACAAGCCCCTTAAAACCAAGGATTTCTGGGATCTGTGTTTGGCAGTTATCAAAGGCTGTGAACCAGGGAATTTAGAGCAAACTAAAAGAAGATGAAAATAATCAGCATTTCCAGCAATGTTGTCCCCTGAGGAGTGAGGAAGGAAGAACACCTTGGGACATGGACAAAGACACATGGAAGCCAGGTGGTTCTCTGGCCCTGGCAAGAGGAGATGGGAAAAACATTCAGCTCCCTAGTAAGATGGAGCTGGAGGTCTGGGGGGGAAAACTTCCATAGAAAGTTCAGAAAATGAATCAGCCTTTATCAGACTCTCCTTCATAGCTCCAAAATGTCTTCCCTCTTTCATTTCCCAAGATGTTTGCATGAAAAAGTGGCCACACAGACCATGTGTTTGAAATATGTTTGGGTAATCCAGTCTGGTTATCAATGGAAATTAAATGCTTGCACTTTGTAATGCCATAAACACATGTGTTTCTGGACCTTAAGGCTCAATCCTGAAAATATATTACAAAATGAAACAGAGTTTGAGGAAATTCTCTACTCATGTCATATCCCTTTTCCCTTTCAGCCACATCCCTTACACAGGCTTAACTAAATTTTTTAAGAGCAATTGTTATAAATATTAGTAGTACCTTATTCTATGATAGTGGCTTTCATGAAATATGCATTAAAATATTTTTACTATTTTCATTAGCTGTCTTCATAGAATTGTAGAATCATGGAATGTCAAGTTGGAAGGGACTACAGGGATCATCTGGTCCAACCCGTCCAGTACTATTGTTTATGTGAGATGTTTCAGCACCAAGTTGAGCTGTGACTTAAAATTTTCCAAAGTGGGGTAATCCACCACTTCTTCTGGGAGACCATTCCAACATTTGACTGTCCTCATGGTGAAAAGTTTTCCTCTTGTGTCCAATCAGAATCTCTCCAGAAGCAACTTGTGCCCATTGCCCCTCGTCTTGTCTATGTGACTCCTTGTAAATAGGGAGTTTCCATCTTCTTTTTAGCCCCCCTTCAAATACTAGAATATTGTAATAAGATTTCCCCTAATCCTTCTCTTCTCAAGGATGAACAGACCCAATTTTCTCAGCCTCTTCTCATATGGCAGGTGCTCCACTGTTCTGATCATCCTTGTGGCTCTTCTCTGGGCCCTCTCCAGCCTGTCCACATCCTTTCCGTACAGCAGGGACCAAAACTGAACACAATACTCCAGGTGCAGTCTGACAAATGTTGAGTAGAGATGGATGATGACTTGTTTGTCTCTGCTGGTGATGCCCTTGTTGATGCAATCCAGAATCCTGCTGGCTTTCCTTGCTGCTGCAGCACGCTGTTTACTCGTGTTGAGCCTGTTGTCCATCGAGTCTCCCAGGTCCCTTTCCACGAGGCTGCTCTTTAGACAAGTGGATCCCAGTCTGAACTGCAGTCTTGGGTTATGTGTTCCAAGGTGCAAGACCTTACACTTCTCCACATTGAACTTCATAAAGTTCCTGCTAGCCCACTCCTCCAGTCTTTATCATTGAAAGTTAATTACCTTTTACTTATTGGCTGCACTTGAGTGATGACATATTTTCCAAGGTCTCCTGCAAAGACATTTTTATTTATTATTGAGGATGGGCCTAAAATAAACAGTGTACCTAAGTGCATCTGATAAATATGAGTTGGTTGCAGTCCAATGTCTCTATCAGTACAAGCCCTGATTGATTATTCTTTGTCCTGTGATGTGCCTATGGAAAAACAACTACAGAAACACATTTGTTTTGTGAAATCATTCTGTTTTCTATACAGTTCAGCCCTTTATTTATTGAACTATTTACATAAAGCCTGATTTAAACAGCACTGAGGAGTCAGACTGCAACTTGTTATGGACTGGTGGGATTCACCATCAGGACAAGGTGAGCAAGGGCTGTCATCTGACCTCTGGGATGCAAGATACGGTGCAGTGTTGTTGTTCCCATTGTTGCCAGCTCCTAATTAGCAATCACAATAACAAAATGATATAATCAAAACTTAGTGTGTGAGTCATGATGTTCTAAAGAGTGCTGAGTTGCTGCAGTTTGGATTGGAAAGGCTGGTCCTGATGGGCTCAAGGCCATCCTGGCATAGGAGGAGAGACCTCCTGCCATTAACAGTGGCAAGTCCAAAAACCTTTCTGCCTCATCTCTTGGCTGGCAAGTGACACTTTGCCAAAAGGATGCTTAATGCCACAAGAACCCTTCTACTTTCTCTCATACTTTAGGGTGTTTCTGAAGCTTCTAAGAGAATTTTCTTCTACAGGAAGCTAAGTCTCAGTTACTCTTAAGCAACTGGGTTTTGTTTGTCCTTAAAATGACTGATTAGAACACAAGTCTCTACAGTGAGACCTATAAAAATTTGATGGAAATTATCAGGGTGAAGCAAAGGAAAGTCAGAACCTTTTTAGAAGAATGCAGGTAGAAATGCTGAGCTGCTGATAGGTGAGAAAGCAGAGGTAAGAGGAAAGCCACCTTGCTGGGGAGGCTGATATGAAGTGAGGAAATACAAATCAACCTATGAAGGAACTTGGGCTGGGTGCTCCTGAGGGGGTTTCTGTTCCTAAGGCCTGGCACAAATGTGGGAGATGGATGCAGAGCCCCAGCATAGCACCAGACTCTGTGGGGTCCTGTGAAACTATCACGTGCAAGAAGGGCTCAGGAAAGCAAGGACAGGGGTCTAACCAAAGCAAGGACAGGGGTCTAACCAGTTCCCTTGCACTCCCAGCTGTGGTCTTCAGCTTATCTCCTTGTCTTGTCCTTGTCTTTTGGTCTACCCATTTTACTTGGACTCCCTGTTGAGGATGTTCTTGCAAGGCTCCATCAGAGGGCTTAGAAATTATCCTGCTGGGGAGAAGGGACAGGAATATGTCCCTGCTCCCAGCCCTTCCCCACCTTCTGTCCACCCACAGTTGAACAGAGCAGATGAGCACTCACTCTGGGCTGAAAAGAGACAATTCTGGGCTTGATTTAGCCAAATGAGATAAAAAAATAATTCATTAAGGACAACAAATCACGTCTCCTCTTGCCAACTGCCTACATGATGGAAAATGAAACTTTATTGTGTATAGATAAAGCAATTGGAAGCTCAGGTTTTTCCAGACTGATGCAACCCAATTGCAGAACATTGTGCTCATCCTTGACTGCCTTGTGCACAGCAGAGAATTTCATTAATATTTAAACTCAGTCTTCTGACTCTCCTCAGAAGCCCAGAAGGGTTTGTGATTTAAGCAGGGTCATGCTAGGAAGGAATCCTGGTGTGCAAACAGGAGCCCAGCACAGGCCATATTGTGGCTGTAACCTGTCTGCCTTCATACCTGGGATTAGGGAGCTGTGGGAGCAGCATGAGGGACCAGAGATGCAGCTGAATGTGCAGAGGAGAGCAACTTGATGGAGTGCTAAGTTTATGAATGGTTGTGGTAGATGGCCTCTTGTGCCTCGTGTTCACAGAAGGCAAGGAAAACCTGGATAGTGTTAGTATTCTGAAGGCAAGGTGCAGAAGATGAAAGAGTATCACAGTATCAAGTCTGTGGCAGAGGAACAAGGTGCCACCAAAATGGCATAGAAAGAATAAATGACATGTGCAGAGGAGTGGGCACAGTGCCTTCAGAAATCGGTGTCTAAATCTTCCACAGAAAAGACTGAGGAAGAATATCCCAGCCACCCTGCTCCTGATTCATCCAGATGTAAAACCCCATAAGAATCAGTATGTAAAAGTCTCTCCTCACTTCCTTCACCTATCTATGTCTGTCTCTGCCAGATTCCTAATGTACATCTAAAAAGCCCACAAATGAATACCAAAAGCAGTTCTAACACAACCATTGATCAATATTAACAACAATGCAAACACAGCAATCAGACTGGCCTGAACATACACAAAAATTATTTGAGTGTATTGTGACCGCTGTAAATTATTATTTTTATATCTACTGATATTTTATTTTATCTATACATATGCCCATGTATATATAGAAATATTTGGTCTTGACAGTCTAAAAATACAGCACATGAAAAGCCATTGAACTTTTGTATTCCTGGTTAGAATTTGAAAACTTATCCAAAATAGAATTCTTACTCGAGTATAATTTATTGACATAAATTCATGTTGATAACATTTGCATTCTGTCTGAAATCAAAGTGTTTATAAACATGCCTTTTATTAAATCACTCCATTCTTGGGGGAAAAATATAGTTCATTTAGAGGAATAGTACCTTGATTAGAAAAGCAATTAATACTTGTTTAACTGTCATTTTTATTACTACTTTGTCGTCCTGCAGTTAAACATTACCCAAGGTATCTCACTATTAATGTAGTAATGATGTAATAGCACTTGTCATTTTTAGGATGCTCCACTCAAGATTCTTTAATTGCTTTATGACTCTTAGTGTGACTTTATAACAGCCTTCTATAGTAGATAAACATGATATTTGCTTTATTTAAAAGAAAGTGAGGCATGTAAAAATCACTCAGTGCATATCAAAAGATGTTTTATTGGTAGATATTTTGAAACCTCCTTTGCAAGGACACCTTCTGCCATGACAGCCAAAATAGCTCAGTGCAGCTCTGCAGCAATTAATATTCAATATTCAATATTCACTAGCTCACAGCAATCAATATTCATCTTTTAGAGAACAATACTGGCCTCTGCAACTACCTGACAGGAGACTGTAGAGGTGGGGGTTGGTGTCTTCACCCAAGTAACCAGTGATAGGATGAGAGGAAGTGGCCTCAAGTTGTCCTAGGGCAGGTTTAGATTGGATATTAGGAAAAATTTCTTAACTGAAAGAGTGGTCAAGCATTGGAACAGGTTGCCCAAGGAAATGGTGGAGTCACCCTCCCCAGAGGTGTTCAAAACCAGCGTAGAAGTGGCACTTCAGGACATGGCTTAGTTGGCATGGTCGTGTTGGGTTGACAGTTGAACTTGATGATCTTACAGGTCATTTACAACCATAACAATTCTATAATTCTATGATTCTGTGATTCTATAGTTGTTCTGGAATAAAACCAGCCTTGATTAGAGGAAATCTTCTGAGACCCTGACCAAGCTTTGAATTATTCCAAGGGGAAAAAAAAACACATTCTCTTCTAGTCATGGTTCAAGCCAGAGGCAAGTCCTTGGGGCTATTCTAGGTCTTAAGATCATAGAATCGGTTGGGTTGGAAGGGACCTCAGAGATCATCAAGTCCAACCCTTGATCCACTACTGCTGTGGTTACCAGACCACGGCACTGTGTGCCACGTCCAGTCTCTTTTTAAATATCTCCAGGGACAGAGAATCCACTACTTCCCTGGGCAGCCTGTTCCAATGTCTGATCACCCTCTGCGTAAAGAATTTCTTTCTAATATCCAACCTAAACCTCCCCTGGCACAACTTGAGACCATGCCCTCTTATATTGCTGGTAGTTGCCTGGGAAAAAAGTCTGACTCCCCTCTGGCTCCAGCCTCCTTTCAGGGAGTTGTAGAGAGCGATGAGGTCTCCCCTGAGCCTCCTCTTCTCCAGGCTGAACACCCCCAGCTCCCTCAGCCTCTCCTCACAGGACTTGTGCTGGAGTCCCTTCACCAGCCTGGTTGCCCTCCTTTGGACCTGCTCCAGGACCTCAATCTCCTTCCTGAACTGAGGGGCCCAGAACTGGACACAGGACTCGAGCTGTGGCCTCACCAGGGCTGAGTACAGGGGCAGAATCACTTCCCTGGACCTGCTGGCCACGCTGTTCCTGATCCAGGCCAGGATGCCATTGGCCTTCTTGGCCACCTGGGCACACTGCTGGCTCCTGTTCAGCTTCCTGTCAATCCAGACTCCCAGGTCCCTCTCTGCCTGGCTGCTCTCAGCCACTCTGTGCCCAGCCTGGAGCTCCCCATGGGGTTGTTGTGGCCAAAGTGCAGGACCCGGCACTTGGCCGTGTTGAACCTCATCCCATTGGAATCAGCCCAACTCTCCAGTCTGTCCAGGTCCCTCTGCAGAGCCCTCCTGCCTTCCAGCTGATCCACACTCCCCCCAACTTAGTGTCATCTGCAAATTTGCTGATGATGGACTCAATCCCCTCATCCAAATGATCAATAAAGATATTAAACAGGGCTGGGCCCAGTGGGGGACACCACTGGTGACCGGCCGCCAACTGGATCAGCACCGTTCAGCACCACTCTCTGGGCCCGGCCCTCCAGCCAGTTCCTAACCCAGCACAGAGTGCCCCTGTCCAAGCTGTGGGCTGACAGCTTTTTCAGGAGAATGCTGTGGGAGACGGTGTCAAAGGTTTTGCTGTAGTCCAGGTAGACCACATCCACAGCCTTCCCCTCATCCACCAGGCAGGTCACCCGATCATAAAAGGAGATCAGGTTGGGTCAGGCAGGACCTGCCCTTCCTGAACCCATGCTGGCTGGGTCTAATCCCTTGTCCATCCTGTAGGTGCTGTGTGATTGCACTGAGGATGATCTGCTCCATAACCCTGCCAGGCACTGAGGTCAGGCTGACAGGCCTGGAGTTTCCTGGGTCCTCCTTCTGTCCCTTTTTGTGGAATGGCGTGACATTCACCAACTTCCAATCATCTGGGATGTCCCCAGTGAGCCAGGACTGTTGGTAGATGATACAGAGAGGCTTGGCGAGCTCTTCTGCCAGCTCCCTCATCACCCTTGGGTGGATCCCATCTGGTCCCATAGACTTGTGGGGATCCAAGCAGCTCAGTAGGTCACTGACTGTTTCCATCTGGATTACAGGGGGGCTGTTCAGATTCTTGTCTCTTTCTACAAGCTCCAGAAGCCAGCTGTCCTCAGGATAACCTGTCTTACTGTTGAAAACTGAGGCAAAGAAGATGTTAAATACCTCAGCCTTTTCTTTATCTTTGATAACTATATTCCCGCCTATGTCCAGTAAAGAATGGAGGTTTTCCTTGCCCCTCCTTTTGCTGTTGATGTATCTGTAGAAGGACTTTTTGTTATCCTTCACAGGCCTGGCAAGATTCAGTTCAAGTTGTGCCTTTGTCTTTCTAATTTTCTTTCTACACAACCTAAGTATATTCCTAAATTCTTCCTGAGTAGTCAGCCCTTTTTTCCATAATTTTTTCCATAATTGGTAGGCTCTCTGTTTTACCCTAATTTCTTTCAAAATCTCCCTGTTCAGCCAGACCAGTTGTCTTCCCCGCTGGCTCGCCCTTCAGCACACTGGGACAGCCTGCTCCTGTGCTTTCAAAACTTGCTTCTTGAAGTACGTCCCATCCCTCCTGGACTCCTTTGTTTTTAAGGGCAGTTTCCCAGGGTACGCTCTGAACTAGTCTTCTGAATAGGCCAAAATCTGCCCTCCGGAAGTCCAACGTAGAGGTTTTATTAATGGCCCTCCTTGCATCCCTGAGTATTGAAAACTCTATTATTTCATGATCACTGTGTCCCAGACGTCCACCAACCACCACATCTCCCACCAGCCCCTCTCGGTTTGTGAATAGGAGGTCTAGTGGGGCTCCATTCCTGGTAGACTCATTTACCAGCTGGAGCAGGAAATTATCCTCTATAAACTCTAGGAATCTCCTAGACTGCCTCCTCTCTGCTGTGTGGAGTTCCCAGCAGATGTTCGTCAGGTTAAAGTCACCCACGAGAACAAGGGCTGATGATTTTGAAACATCCACCAGCTGCTTGTAGAATGATTCATCATCCTCATCATCCTGATTGAGTGGTCTGTAACAGACTCCCACCAGGATATCAGCCTTGTTGGCCTTCCCCCTGATTCTGATCCACAGGCACTCAACCTTATTGTTACTGACTTCAACTTCTGCAGAGTCAAGAGACTCTCTAACATACAGAGCTATCCCTCCACCTCTCCTACCCTGCCTGTCCCTTCTGAAGAGTCTGTAGCCACCCATGGCAGCACTCCAGTCATGGGAGTCATCCCAGTTTCTGTGATAGCGACTACATCATAGCTTTCCTGCTGCACGATGGCTTCCAGCTCCTCTTGTTGCCCATGCTGCATGCATTGGTGTACATGCACTTCAGCTGGGCTGCTGATTTGTCTCTTAACTTGGGCTGTCCACCCTTGGGCTCCTTTCTGGAGAGCCCGGTTTCAACCCCTTCCCCCTTCAAACCTAGTTTAAAGCCCTCCTTATCAGTCCCGCCAACTTATGGGCTAGAGTCCTTTTGCCTTTGCTAGATAGATGAAGCCCATCTGGTTTGAAGAGACTAAGTATGATGAAATTTGGCTCATGATCAAAAAACCCAAAGTTCCACCGGCAGCACCAATCCCTTAGCCACCTGTTGATAAGATAGGATTTCCTACTCCTCTCCTCATTCATCTTCTCTACTGCAGGAATTGAGGTGAACACCACCTGTGCTCCTGAGCCATGAACTAATTGACCCAGCACCTTGAAGTCCTTTTTAATTGTCTTGGCACTTCTTCCATTAATGTCATCACTGCCAGCCTGGACTACCAACAGTGAATAATAATCAGAGGGACGAATTAGCTGAGGGAGTCTCCTACTAATATCCCTCACCCAGGCCCCAGGGAGGCAGCAGACCTCCCTGTGGGATGGGTACAGTCGACATATGGGGCCCTCAGTTCCCTTCAGAAGGGAGTCACCAACTACAACTACCCTTCTTTTTTATTTTGTAGCTGCAGTTGTAACCCAGCTGGTAGACGGGGGGTGAACAGGTGACCTTCCAGACAGATCTTCCTGGACTGAAAACCTCTGCCCTAGAAATCTGCTCCCAGCTTCAGGCAGGGAAGCAGGCTGTGAAGATCAGAATGAGGATTTCACTGGCTCTTGGGGATTTTTTGCTCTTGTGTTGCAGTTAGAGTGGATCTGGATTACTGACATGGTTTTCCATCTCCCTCACTACCAACAAGCTCAAAATCACCACTGTGTCCCTCAGGAGTCTGTCCTGATCTGATCCATGACCAACTGGCTCATACAGGGCACGCAGCCACATCTTTGTATGGGTTGCTGAGCCTCAGCTATGTGACCTGGGTGTTCAGATTCTATTGTTCATGTTCTGCCATCCACAAGGATGTCTTGTCAGATGTCTCCTGTAATTGTTTCCCAACAGTGTCTCTATAATCCATTTTAGTTATCGATTAGGACATCAGAACAAATTCCAGAATTGCAATAACAGTGGCTGAAATTGTTTGGGAGGTCTGTGAGGGCCTTTGCAGGTATTTGATATGTTAGACATTAATATGACCACACTCCATAAATATTTTAAGAATGCAGCTATACAAAAGGCACATGTACCTCTCTGCAAAGGACACTCTGTGTGGGAGATCCTGATCTGCCTTGCACTCAACATTAGAAATAAAAAGCTATAAATTAAACTAGAGAGAACCAAATTCAAAACCCAGAAAGGACATCCTTTTTCTCTAAGTACCCAACTGAAAGTGAAATTCCTGCCATGAAGTGTCATTGAGGCCAGTGGTCCAACAGGAATTTAACAAGTGAATACTGACTACCCCACATTGCAGCTGTAGTGCTACGTGCTGAGCTGCAGGTCCTTGCAATAAGCTCCTGTGCATAGATCATACTTCAGGATTCATATGGTCCATATGGTTCAGGCACTTCTAAGAATATGACTCAGGAAGAATGCATTCCTTTCCTGTCAGTTTTTATCTTTGAAATGCCCTTCTCTACTCACTGACACTACAACTTACCCCATTTGCTCCATGTGGTGAATTCTGCACTACAGCTGCTGGGTTCTTGTACCCAGCATTTTTTTTTTTTACATCTTACTGGCTCCCTGATTTACTTCTGACTTTGTTTTAGACTTGCTCCAGCACTGAAATGTTGCCTGCAAGTCCATGAACCTGGATGGAAGAAGACTTGCTTACTAAAGAAATTGAGGGGGTAGCACAGAAGGTCTGTCCATATCTGGATTCCATATGCCAGGTCTGCATATCTGGATTCAGGAGTGTCAGCAGTAGAATCACATTTGGGCTGGTGTCCTGTTCAGGATTGGGAAAGGTGACTGAACTCAAGCACACATAGTGCTTTCTAGGACACAGATGAGAGTGAAAGACACGATGCATGACACGTTGGTCTGTAGTGGGGCAAATCAAGCTACCAGAAGGGATTGCAGCACTGCTGTGTGCAGGCACATGCAATACCCCAAACTGCATTCCCAGGGTTTTCCCCTGCTGTAGAGCTGGGACCTGACTCCTCATCGTCAGTCCTGCCATCCAGCACTGGTGGCTCTCATGCACTGAAAGTTGGAGACCCTAAACAGAGGGAAAAAAACTTTCCAGACATCTCCTAGGCTGTCTCCATGTGTTATGATGTACAACACAAGAGAAGGCGAAGTTTATGGTTTTGGGGTCAATGTTTATTAAGGCTGGCTGGGCAGAAATAATGATTAACATTAGTTATCTAGTAAACTTCTAAAGATAGTCCTGTGGCCAGTTCAGAAGAATTTCATGTTGTTTTTTCCTTTTGTGGCACCAGTATGAGTAATCTATCACAATCATCCTCTCTGCCACATGTATACTTTTGAAAAGTGGAGTAAGCTAGTACATGATTTTGAATCTCTTTCTAAATCACCTCTCTTTCAGTACCATTCCCAAACTTTCTGGTATAGATTTATTTTACTGGAGCACCTGCAGCCTCTTCCTGCAGTCTCACTGGGACCATCTATATCAGTGTAGCAGTTGATTCAGAACACAAGCCCATTTTTGTAGCAAAACTCTTAATCATCTCCCATTCCTCTGCTTTGGGTCAAATGATGGAGCAGCCTTGGACTATGTGAACCAGATTCCTGGGGATGGGAATGAATGAGATGATGTACTCCAGAGGTGCATTCAAATGCAGCTGCAAAGGGGAGTTCAACAGAGCTACGCTACAGCTCATCCAAAATAAAAAGAAAAAACTTGAAATGTGGATTTCATGTTCTCAGCACCAGCTGTATTGCTGTACAAATCCACTCCTTTTTATGGTTTAAGCCCAGCTGGCAGCTAAGCCCCACTTAGTCACTTGCTCACTCCATCTATTGGGATAGGAAAGAGATTCAGAAGAGTAAATATATTTTAAAAAAAGACAAGAGTAAAAACTTGTGGGTAAAAAAAAATACAGTTCAAAGAAAAAAAAAGACAAAAAAAAAAAAAGACAAAAGACAGGTAAAGCAAAATCTGTCTGCACAAGCAAAGCAAAATAAGGAATTCATGCAGTACTTCCTGTTGGAGACAAATGCCACCATTCCAAAAGTCCTTTGTTCCTTATTGTTCCCCCATCTTTTATAGCTGAGCATGTTTTTATGTGATATGGCGTATCCCTTTATTCAGTTGGGGTCAGCTGTCTCAGTTATGTCCCCTCCCAAATTCTTGTGTCCAATATGAGGAGCAGAAAAAAACTTGATGCTGTGCAAGTGTTGCTCAGCAATAACTAAACTACCCTTTTGTTAATAGCACTGTTCTCAGCACAAATCCAGAACATAGCACCATATAAGATACTATGCAGAAATTTAACAAAATTCTAGCAAAGCCAGTACTATGTACTACATGTTAAAGTAGAGGTAGCTCTTGTCTCTGTGCTTGTTCACTTTGCAAATCAAGTTATGATGGTTTTATTAATTTTAACCCTCATTTTTCCCATATGCCTCTTCTTCCTTCCTTTTCTTATGCTTGTGCAAGAGTAATTTCAGGCAATATTTGACTTGACATTGCTTTAGTTATTGCAAGATCACATTTCTTCTTTGCTGACACACCACCACTTAGTGTAAAGACTAGTTGCATATCATTCTAGATTGTCTAACTGATGTTCAACCATTTCTTTCTCTATTCTGTACCCCAACAATAAACACAAAATGTATACATAAAGTTTTTGCTTATAGACTACAGGCAAAGGCTCCCAGATCAGCAGGACCTGCTGAAATACACCCTGGACAACATAGGGAGTCAGAGAAACAACCTCTGTCTGTCTTCAAAGACATGGAGAATGGTGGGAAGGTAGAGGAGTCTTGCTGAATGCAGGAGAACTTATTTTCTTTTTAACGGAAAAAGAAAGGAGAACCAAGAGAATTTGAGAGTACTTCAACACTTCTTTAAAATTTTAGCACCTTGGAGATAATAAAGAGATAAGCAATGGTCAACAGACATTTTTGAAGGACAAATTGTAGCAAACTGATAAAACATTTTCTTTGATAGTGTAACCAGTCCGGGGTACAGCTAGAGTAGATGTGAAATTTCTTAACAATATTAGACCTGAGGAACAGGTCTAATGACAGCAGTGTAAAATCTCTTTGGAGCTCCTAAAGAGAAGGTTAGATAGCCTGGGGGATGGCAGTGAAGGTGCCCAGAACAAGGACACAGCACCTGGGCTCCAACTTGTGCCCCTTGCCTCTCCCACTAAGCTTTCCTGCACTGGGGAGCCAAAACTGGACACAGGCCTTTAGATGTAGTCCCACCAGCACGAAATAGAAGGAAATAATCCCTTCTCCACCTGCTGGCTACATTTTTGCTCGATGCAGCTCAGAAGGCTTTTGGCATTCTTTGCTTCCAGGACATATTGCTGGCTCCTCATCAACTTCGTGTCCACCAGGCCCTTTTCTCCAGAACTGCTTTCTTGCCAGCTGGAACTCAACCTGCATTGTAGCAGCAGGTTAGTGTCCACCAGGGACATGCTTTTGTTATAATGTACTATATTAACAGACTTGCACACAATATCATAAGCAAACAGTAATGTTAATATAACTAATCTATATCAGTTATGGTGCTTAAAGGGCAAACTGCAGATTAACACAGTGTCAGTTGATTTGCTGTGCTAGATCAGGACTTTCCCTCATCCAGGTACCATACAGCACTTACAACATTAATGCTGCAGTGATTTTATATGTAGGAAATGCACTCTGTTTATCACACTGTTATCACTGAGAAAGCTCCAAGCTGCACAATATCATTGCACTTCAGGGAGAACTTTGACTTTCACACAGCTAAGGTGATCTAACAATGGGAATTTATTACTTCAAAGTTTTTCTGTCTGAACACAGAAAACGTCCCTGACTCCTGATGCAAAATTTCCTGTTAGTCACAAAACGCCCTTGCTCAGGAATCAGGAAATTTAAAGATCAGATCTTGGATTAGGAGAGCAGAGCATGAGAAAACCTATTCCCCAAGTAGAAATGTGCCATTTTCTTCATGTAATACATATCTTCTGAAGGAGATTTGTGTTTTAATTGCCTTATTATTTAGGTTTTACTTTTATTTTAACTACCTTGTTTGCCAGAGCTTTTGGAATCAAGGAAAACTAAATAGTCCATAGTCACTGCATGTTTAAATGGCCTTTTTGGAGGTAAACCCGAGATATTAGTCAACATGAAAACTTGTGCAGTGATTATCTCCTTCAGTTTAGATTTACCTGTTTTCCAACACCAATACTACCAATGAGTTTTACAGGTGTTAAAGAAATGTGAAATATTTGTAGGTTTGGAAGAGCTAAATGGGCAATGACATCTTGAGCATCAGTGCCACAGAATCCTGCTCTATTTCACATTGAAAAGACTTTGAATTATGTGCACTTCACAATTTTATCTTACAGTAAATCATTTTATTTCTTTCATGTAACCTACTAGAAATAACACAGACATTTTCCCACACCCAAACTGGGCTTTTGAGAGCTGCATTGGCCATAATCTTCTCTCTAGCTAAAAGGTCACAGATTTTCAGAATTGAGTAATGTGCAGGGAGCAGAATTTTACAAGGTACACCAAGTTACTGATACATAAAGCCACTCACAATTATTGCGAAATAATGAATACCCAGGAGGAAGTCAGATGGAAGGAATTGGGGGGAAGGACATCGGACATGGAGTTCCCACTTTCTTTCTGCAACACATAATTGATAAAATTCAGCAAATTGATGACTAAAGGGAAATTCATCTCTGCTTCCTTTCAGGGACAGCACTGAAGTTGAGTCCCTGGGACATTTGGGGCAGAACCTTGTTGAACCACAAGAGATGCCCAGCATCTAAGTTCTCCATGCCCGTGAAGGCACTCCTCACATGCAGTGAGCTTTTACCCACCAGCTTTGACAATCTCAAAGTTGTATTTCTAACATGGGTGTCCTAGGTGCCTTCTCTGCTCAGGGAGTGGCAGCAGAAGAACAACCCTTGACACCCACCTTGGTGCAGGATGAGTAACCTTCTCAATTTGCCAGTCTGGACTCTCCCATGGGAGCCCAGAGGGTAGCTGGTTTTTTATTAGACCTGCTAAACCAGACATCTGACCTTGAGAGCTGTGGTGAGGTGAGACAAGTCCTGCCTGGATTGCTTGCTTTCCCTGAGTAACAAAAGCAGCGACAGGAATCCTTAAAGCCCCCAAGTAAGATTGTGTTGGCCTTGATGCATTCATACAAGACAGGCAGACAGGATCTCCTGAGTGCTTATTTTCAAAGGCACTTGCTGACCACCCAAGGAATTTTGGCACTTGCTGTGAGAGGACAGCATCACCAGGTGCCTAACATTTAAATGCAGAGAAGAGTCACTCCCTCAGGTGAGGCAGCTGCATTGCACATCACTCACAAGCCACTGCCTGGGGCAGGGCTCTGGGTGTTTAACCACGGTATGGGACAAGGTCTAAGGTACCATGTAGTTAAATTTTGGACCATTGCCCTTTTCTGCAGTCACCATATAGTGTGAGAGAACCCAAATGAGTCCTGCCAGCAGACCCAGCTCTGGTACCCTTTGCAGGGTCTCGGACTCCTTTCTAACTTCCCTTTGGCTTGAAAATGCAGAGCTCCCTGACTCCTGCTTGCCTACGTGTTCTCCTTCAGATCTCCAGTTAGCAGGGAATGATTTGACCACTTAAGTCTCCTGCAAGTGTTTGGGAGCCACAAATCTTTGTAAAATACCTGCAGAATAGACTACCTACCAGGACTCCTGATATGCTTTTGAGACACTTGTCCTGCCTCTTTGCTGAATCTGAGGTATGCTGCTACTTTGCATCTGGACCAGTGCCACTTGTCTTCCTCCTTTCTTTTCATCCCATTTTGCACACCTGTTGGTGTAGAACCTCAAACAGAGGTCATGGACATAGTGTAGCTTTCTCTCCACTTCTCTACTCATATTGCCTTAATGCTTGAGTGATGGCAAAGTTTTCTAAGGATAGCAATAAGATGAGCAATTTGGAAAGGAGGACAGTACCTGTCTTTGAACATGGATGTGGAACAAAATGCCTTATTCTGCCATCTTACTTGCTTACTCTCAACAAAGACAGGAGTTAACCAGAAGGATTTACCAAAGATAGAAGTAATAATCTGAAGAGCCACAATGTGGCTTTGCAAAGCAGAAGACACTGATGGCAACCATCCAATCCTTGGATGCAGTGTGGTCGTTCTTTTTGGTCTGTTTTTCGAAGTCAGAGACAGTGTAACAGTCTGTCTAGACTGATCATTTTATAATCTTAGTGTATACAAATTAACACGTATATATAGGCATACATGTAAAAATACAGCACATAAAGCAAGAAAATACCCAGTATTTCTAAGAAATAGAATGCTCTAGGTTTTAGTGTGTACCTCTCTGATAAGTATCCTAGCAGACCTCTCCATTAGTCTGTGCAGTCATGTTGCCCTCTGTTGACTTCAGCATCTACCTGCAGCCTTCCTCCTCCAGCTCCAAATCAGCTCACCAGAAGACATTGCTCCTGTTTATTTTCCTGATGCAAAATCAGAGAGTGGCTGAAATTGGAAGGACCCTTTGAAGGTCATCTAGTCCAATCCCCTGCTCAAGCAGGAGCACCAAGTCCTGATTGTCCAGGACCATTTCTGGAGATACTTCTGAATATCTCCAAGGATAGATACTCCACGACTTTCTTGAG
Organism: Phaethornis superciliosus; assembly: GCA_023637945.1. Lineage (NCBI taxonomy): Eukaryota > Metazoa > Chordata > Aves > Apodiformes > Trochilidae > Phaethornis > Phaethornis superciliosus. The sequence continues at coordinate 14,883,500 of JAJQWJ010000001.1, forward strand.
TAACCTGTGCCAGTGCTTGATCATCCTCACAGTGAGGTGTTTCCTGATGTTCAGAGGGCACATCCTGTGCCTCAGTTTTTGCCCATTGCCTCTGGTCCTGTCACTGGGCACTGCTGAGAAGAGTCTGACTGCCCCCCCCACCCCCCCTTCAGGTGTTTTTATACATTGATGAGATCCCCCTGAGCCTTCTTTTCTACAGGCTGAACAGCCCCAGCTCTCTCAGCTTCTCAGAGGAGAGATGATCTGGTCCATTCATCCTTGCTGTAAGAGGTCATATCTTTTCTATCAAAACAGTTCTACAAGACCTGATCTTTTTCAATCAGGTCTTTTTCAATCAAAACAGTTCGACAAGTCTATGATTTCATGTGTGCTAATGGATGCAGTAAAACTCAGGAGTGTTCCCAGCTACTGTAAACTCAGTGTTCACAAAAGGAGTGCCCCAACAAAAGAAAGGTGAGGTGGCCTAATGCCAGGAGCTATGGAACAAAAAGTACTCAGGTGTTCATGGTTTACAACTACCACAGTTCTAAAGGCATCTGTATTAATCAGAGATGTAATACCTCAAGAAAATATTTTAACAACCTACAAATTCCAGAAAAGTCCACAGAAATGTTCAGAAAAGCAGAACAAGCTGTTAATGGGCAAGGCTGTTCCTGGATGACTGCCAGGCCTGTGCCAAAAAGGACAGAGGGGTCCATCCCTGTGCCCTCCTGTGGCCCTTTTGTCTTTCCACATCCTCCATCTACCAAGAGGCACTTTGACACTTTCTGCATTTCTCCAGGTCCCCTACACCCTCACACCACTCCTGAGTCTTTAAGCAGTGGCCACACAAGCCCCCTTCTTTTCAGTGGCCTGGGTAATCAGCAACATCTTCTGTAATTAGAGAAAACTTCATGGTACAGCATGAACCTGTCTGTGGCTGAGCCTCTGGCTGGGAATGAAGGGTGCAAAGAGATGCTGCATCTCTGTGGAGATTTCCCCATGGGGCTTTCCAGCAGCTCTGCTGGGGCCTCAGGATTTTATAATGGGTAGATTATTCTTCTCCGTTGTGGTTCTTCTAAATAATTTAAGTGTGCTCTATTAAAAAAAGCCTGGCATTTGTAATATTATGCCTCTCTTCAAAGAGAGCTCCAACATCTGTACTGAGTGATGTGCTGCTTTGCATGGGAAATAAGTGCCACCTGATGGGAATCTGGTTTTGTGCAAGAAATTAGAATGTCTAGAAAACATGGGAATTCCTTCACACAAAATTTTCACTTTTTGGGCAAGATGGGCAATCAATATTTTGAGCTATATTGCATATTACTTAATTAGAGTCACATTTAGATGGTTTTAACATAAATTGTACAGAATAGTGCACCTGTTCTAAGCCAGGTAGAATTCAGTATAGAAGGAAAATGGTCTTGGCCTGTGCTGCTCCCCCACAGACAATGGAGGATTTACATTTTCAAATACTGATCTGCTGGAATACAAATAGCAGCACTGTGGGGAGTCCATACTTTTTTCCAGAGAACAAACAATCTGGAAGAATATAATTAATTTAAAGGCTCTGGGGAGACCTTATTGCAGCCTTTCAATATTAAAAGGGCATCTTTAAGAAGGATAGGTACAGGCTTTATGGTAAAAGCTGTAGCAATAGGACAAGAAGCAGTGGTTTTAAACTAAAAGGAAGACATGTCTGGGTGGTGAAACACTGGTACAGGTTGCCCATCTCTGGAACTATTCAAGACCAGGTTGGATGGGGCTCTGAGCAACCTGATCTGGTTGCAGATGTCCCTGCTGACAGCATGGGGGTCAAACTAGACAACCTTCTGACTAGATGGTCCATTCTAACCCAAACCATCTATGAGTCTGTGCTTCTAAACTGTGTCAATTACAAAAATCTATTGATATTCTAGTTCAGTTATTTTCCTGGTTAAATGAATTGACAGCAATTATTCCAAGTCATTTTAAATCCTTTCCAAAAGGAAACAGCTTTTGGTTTTCTGAATACCTAAAAATTAATGAATTTTTGGAAGTTTCACTGTCACTCAGATGTAAGAGATTTCCTTCACGAAATTGGCCTACTTTTACTTTCTCCGCCTGTTCCCAAATTCCCTCCTGCGTCACTAGATGTGGATGCATGACCCCAAAGCCCCCTCCGCCCCGCCCGCCCGCAGCCCCCCGGAGCGGGCGCTGCCCCTTTAAGAGCCGCCCCCGCCCCGCTCCCCGCGCTGTGCCCCGCACCCGCCTCCGATAGGGGGCGCCCGCGCCCGCCGCCGCCGCTTCCTCCCCGGCCCATTGCGCCTGCGCGAGTCCGCGGAGTCCTTGGAGCGGCGGCGGCGGGCGCGGGTGCGGGCGGGCGCGGAGATGCAGCGTTGGGGACGCGTTTCTTGTGCGCTGGCTCGGGTACGGCGCTTGCGGGGGACGGCACTGCCGCGGAGCGGGCGGGAGGGGAGATGAGCCGCGCCGCGACGGGGAGCTCGGGCCCGGGGCTTTCTTCACGCACCCCCCCACCCCCACCCCGCGGTGTGAGCGGGCGTCAGGGCGGGCGGAGCCGGAGCAGGCGCCCTGGAGCTTGGCTGCGCTTCCCAGGCTCCCTCCGTCCCCTCCCTCCGTCCCTTCTGCCTCTGCTTTCGCCGTCCTCGTACAGCTCAACCTCGGCCCGGCTGAGGCGTCAGGGTGCCCGCCGCAGGCCTCAGGCCGCCCCGGGAGCTGTGGGCTCGGCGTTTGTCCCCGCTGCCGTGGCACATCCCGGGGGCAGGTGATGAGGGTGTCCCGGCCCGCAGGAGGCTTCCCACGGGGTCGGTCGGTCGGGCAGACGCTTCCGTGGCTGTGGAAACCTCCGGCAGCCTCAGTCGCTTCCCGCTTTTCGGGCACCACTGAGGGGTCAGAAATACTTCCAGGAGCATCCTCTGCTCCAGGTACAGGGTATCGGCCCCTCTGCTATCCCACGGCAATTAAAAAATCTGGCCAGAACCACTTCTGAGGTGATGTTGCCGCTGTTCCATGATTATGGAACAAGAAGAGTTAATGAACTCCCGTGGGTGCCCAGTTCATGTCATTAAGTGGTTTGAGAGCCCTGTGTGAAGAACTGGAGGTTTGTGTAGCTGGAGGCAGCCTTAGGTGAGGGTGACATGGGGACAGGCTGAGGCTGCAGAGCAGCTTTTACCTCTTGCTCCAGCCGGTGCCCTCTGTGTCTCCTTCAGTTGTGGTGTTCCTTTTGTGGTGTTCCTGTTTTCCTTGACCATCGACTGCCTGTTCCTCTCTGTGTGCTCCAATGCTTACCCTTCTTCAAGGGTAGAAGAAACTTCAACTTAAAAGTTTTTTTCCCTTTCTAGAGGAGCCATTTTGATCGAATTCATCATGGACTCCAGGGAATTTGTGCAGTGTCACAAAGGACTTACGCTGATCAAGGTAATAAACTGAAGAATTTCATTGGATAAAGAAAAACCAAAACAACCCAAGCCCCCCAAAACAAAGCAGTGCTTCAGACTTAGTCTTCCATCAGTGGAATCCATGTCAGCGTGTAGATTTTGGGTACTGGAATAGGTTGCCTGGGGAGGTTGTTGATGCCCCCTCCCTGGAGGTGTTCAAGGCCACCTTGGATGAGGCCTTGTGCAGCCTGGTCTAGTGGATGGGTCCCTGCACATGCAGGGGGATTGGAACTGGATGATCTTTAAGGTCTATTTTAACCCCACCATTCTATGATTCTGTGACTTAAGTGAAAATTGTGCTTTGTTTACCTTGTTTGATTTCAAGCTATAGCTATAAATAGAGGTTGAACTTTAATTACCAACACTGTTTTTACGTTATATAATATTCCAAAGGAGATTGTGTTTACAATTGAATTAGGTACAAAGTTCATAGCTTCTGCTGTGTTCATAATCAATAGAGGTTGCATAGATACCTGTTTCAGCCATATTTTCTCCTTTATTTTACTGATTTTATGATATTCAGTAAGCATTTTGCTTTTGCATTAAACATAAATAGATGCTATGTTGGGAAAGTGTTATAATAAACTATCCAGACATCATGCATTAAATTCTTAATGGATTTATAGCAAGAGGGATGGATCAGACAGAGTTGATTTTCTTCATTTTATTTTATATTATTTTCCCTGGAAAATTTAAGACTGGCTGTTTTTATTGCAGACTGAATACCTACATTCAGTCTTCCCCTTTGTCCAGAAAGTTATTCAGATCAGAGATATAATTTACGTATTTAAAACTAGTTTGTTAAGTTATATAATTTACTTGGCTTTTAATTATTTTTCAGACATTAATTACTTCAGAAATTATAAGCTGCAGGAAAATTTTAAGTTCTGAAACAAAAATAAAAGTTTTCTGTTTCAGTTGACGCTGATGTCACCGTTATTGGCTCTGGTCCTGGAGGTTATGTTGCTGCTATCAAAGCAGCTCAGCTGGGATTTAAGGTGAGACCTCACTTAGGCAGCAGGATGTTCATACAGATACATCCAGAACTTGAAATGTGTTTCTGTGGTATTGAAAAACAAATTCTTCTGTCACATCTCATGTCACCAGATGCTATTGACATGTTGCTAATATTTCTTTACCTTGATTGCCCAGATTATACAGGAGCTGAAACGGAGTTGTGAAGGTGTTACTGTCTGTAGTCCTGCTAGGACACTGATACAGCTGTTGTGGGCAGCTTGTGTTTGATTGGAAGTGATAACTGAGGTGGGCTTATACTCTTACAGAAGAGGAGGTGGGAAAACAATCTTAGGAAGGAATTTTTTTCCCAGCAAAGGAAAGGGGGTATGGGGAGTCGGGTGACAATGCCATTGAAACACTGTCCTGAAGAACAGAGTGAACTCAAAGAGAAAAAAACTGTATTCGACTGATATGCTTTCTGAATGTCAGTAGAAGAATAACACTTTATGAGAATTTTGCAGATGAAAATATGCCTGTAGAAACACTACAGTATTTCTCATTTGCATTACATTCCAGTATCTAATTTACATTTATTTTTCTTCATCTCTATTGTTCTGCCTGTTGTCTTTGCATCCTTTTTGAAAGAGGCAGCTTCTGTCTGATGTGTATTAATGATGTGTCACTTGAGTATTGTGAGAGTAATATGTCTGTAATGCATTTCAGATTTTCTACACTTAGGAAAATACACTTAGGAGTGTGATTTCAGCAGCATTTTTTTTACCTTAATATGAGGCCAGCTTACTCCCTTGGCACTACATGATTCCCCTCTCAATTTTTTTGAAATCTGAGAAGACGATGCTCGCAGTCTGTGGCATGTTCCTGCTGACTGATGTGTCCTGGTGCTTCTGAAGTATGACATCTGGACTTCATGAGAAAAATGGGTTGATTAGACCAGCTGGTAAGGACAGGAACTCCTGTTGATGACTGGAGTTCCAGTGAAGCACTGGAATGGGCACCCAGGCAGAGGGTAGTCTTCACCCTTGCATATTTTCAGAACTTGGCTGTACAAGGCCTTGGGCCAGGTGACACAACTTTGATGCTGACTGTGTTTAGAGCAGGAGGTTTGACTAGGTGCCCTCCAGAGGAGGTCCCTTCAACATAACTGTCTCTGTAATTCTATATTTTTCCTGTGAAGTACTCATTGGTCAGTACTACCATAACAGGGTTTCAGTGATGTCTCTTTGGATGTCTTTCAGCCTTTGAATGTGTACCAAAATACAAATGTTTGATATTTCATTAAGAAGTTTCACATCTGTCTCTGACCTAGTGCAGTTAATTAAGTTGTCTTTATCCAGGTTTGTGAACTATATTTTTTTGTCTTAATAAACACTTCTGCTTTTAGCTGAGTTTCAGTTGTTACTGAGCTGTTAGTACCTGAGAAAAAAAGTGCTCACTGCTAAAGGTTTTAATCAAGATTGAGGCCTTCTGCCATGTAGAAGTTCTGTCTATTTTTTTACTTTTGCACACTTTGATGTTGACAAGTTGATGAGAAGGAAATTAAATATTAAATATTTTCCATCCCTGTTGATACTGACCTTATTTTGCTTGGGTTTGCTTTACTTGATTTTTATCTTTTCTTTCTCTCTAGGTATTGGCACAACTTTATGGCAATGGATCTTGCATGATAGCATGTTTAGAGAGGGAAATGTTATTTATGGTTTGGGGTTTTGTTCAATTCTTTTTTCTTTAAGGAAAAGTTTACTTCATTTAATTGTAGCCTGTGCTGGTCCATTTATTTTATGATTGTTTTTAGGAACCTTGCATGATGAACCTTTTTGCAGGTGCTTGGCTTTTTTTAACTTTAGGAGAACATCTTTCACAGAGCTGAGTGTTGTATTTTATTGAGGCAACTTTGTGGATTTTTGAAGTAGAACAGTATTTAAACTTGTATTAATGGTGCGATGGGAAATGTAGCTCTCTTCTGGTAGAGAATTTTGTTGCAAAGCGCCATTTTGTGTTTTTTAAATTAATAAAAAATGAGAGAGGGGAAATATGAGCCACAAAATAAATCTAGGAATGAAATTAATGAGGCACTTGTAGAGGAGGAGTTATTAGATAAAGGCGTGGTCTTTGTCATTGATTCCAACTTGTGAGATATCCTATAAGTGAATTGCTAAAAATCCCCCCTTTTCCTTGTTTTTCCTCAGACTGTCTGTGTGGAAAAAAATGAAACATTAGGTGGAACCTGTTTGAATGTTGGATGTATTCCATCCAAGGTACGTGTACATAGTTCATCATAACTTCATTTGAAACAACAAATACATGCATGACTTGGAGGAAGATTAAGGAGTTTCTCAAGATTTATGTACTTCCAGTAAAAATTGAAATTGTAATACAGATGAGCTGGGGATCCAAATAAATATAAGTGACACAAAAGGTTTAAAATTTTATTTGTTCAGTAGAAGTGTTTTATCTAAAAACTTCCTTCTGAGGTCTCCCTGATGAGAGAGAGGAAGATGAAAACCTATGGTACATACAGATGCATCCTTCACTAGGATGTTGAGTTGGTGTTGTAACCATGGCTACTGTTTCAGATGGTTGTATCTTTTGTAGTCTACCTTAACAATTTTAGATTGTTGTACCTCATGTACCATGTGAAGTTCTTGATTGTCTCATAGTCTGTGCAAAGTCACGTGGAAGCGTGTCCGAGATGGTGTAGTTGAGTTAAAGTGATGCTGAATTGTGTCACTAGAGGTAGACATATACATCTGAATTAGAGGGAGAAAGGCACTCCTGAAAAATCATGATCTCTGGTTTTGGTTGGATGCATCACACTGAAGAGAGCTCTCTTTGTTGACTGTAGAAAGAGTCTAGTTGATTAGCCCTTGAAGTACTCACCCAAGATCAACTAGTATTCTCTAGCCCCAAAAGATGGCCTGAAGAGTGGGGCTGGTAGTGCTTGTGAGGAGAAAAAGGGGAGAGTACAAGGTATACACTGTGGAAGAAAGAAGAAGTAACAAATTCAGAAGAAGCCATCTAGCTTTTTTTTTTTTCTTAATATCCATGAAGTCATTTCCAATTTCTCCAGTGAAATGAGCAAGAAAGATAGGTGTGAATTTAACTATTTTCTACTTTTAAATAGATAACTTCATAGACTAAATATGTACATTTCTGTGGTTGAAATACACCTTTGAAAACACGTGTCAGACTTCTGCAAAACATTACTATTAAGAAAATAGTATGTGATTATTTTTTTGTGTTAGTATACTAAATAATTAATTCAACCTTGAATGTTTGTCCCAATTCACATTTCTGTGTGTGTATTTAAGGCCCTGCTGAACAACTCACATCTGTATCACTTGGCCCATGGAAAAGATTTCGCTAATAGAGGAATCGAAAGTGAGTGTGAAGAGCCCCTGGTCAGTGCCTGGTAACAGTTTCCATCAACAAGCAATCTTTGTCATTCAGATTTGACTACTGTAGTTTTCTGACCAGATACTATTTAGATTTATAAATCTAATCCTTTATCTGTCAGTTGGAGTGTTAGGGATATGTATTTGTTTGAATCGTGGATAGACAAGTTGTATTTGAGCAGTGTAAGGCTACTTTTTCACATAGCACTTTCTGAATACAATGGTTAGCATTTAGTAGGACCTTTTGACTAACTTTGCTGTGTTGGAGCTGTTAATTGTGTTAAGAGTAACTTCTTTATATAAAAACACTGGAATGCTTGACAAGCTCTTTTAACCTTAGTTACAGGAGTTCATTTAAATCTAGAGAAGATGATGGAGCAGAAGAGAAGTGCAGTGAAGGCATTGACAGGTGGAATTGCTCATTTATTTAAACAAAACAAGGTTAGTTTGGATTATATACTAGGTATATCCATGATTTTTTTCTTAACTTCTTGTATTCTTCTTTTTGTATTCTTGCAACATGACTTAATTCAAGTGACTGACTTGGCAAGGGCAGAATTTGAATGATTCTTTTCTAGGAAGTTTTTAAATGAACAGTTCCTTCATTCTTAATCTGCTTAAAGTAATAGAATACAATTACTTTGTGTTATGTACGAGATGGTGATGTAAAGTTACATGTTATCAGCTTCTCTAAACCATTAGTGGGATTCAGATTAAATGTAGTATAATGTACTTAAGTAATTTGAATATGAATTTTCTGTGTTCTGATTACTAAAGGTTGTACATGTATCTGGGTTTGGAAAAATAACTGGCAAAAACCAAGTCACTGCAACCAAAGGAGATGGCAGCACACAACTTATAAATACAAAGAACATTCTTATAGCGACAGGCTCAGAAGTTGCTCCCTTCCCTGGAATTACTGTATGTATTTGAAACCTTATTGATGCTTTCAGTTTGTTACATCCACATAATTTAATGAGTAATAATTTTTTTAATCTGATTTTTACTTCATGAATGTTTTGTATGTCATGTATGAAAGAGAATGTAAACCTCCCTTTGTGGATTTCTTTGTCATTAGATTGATGAAGATAGTATTGTGTCATCCACTGGTGCACTGTCACTGAAAAAAGTTCCTGAGAAGATGGTTGTCATTGGTGCAGGAGTCATTGGTGTGGAACTGGTGAGAGGATATTTAAACCACTTGATCTTTAATTTATAAAGGAACAGGATGTTACTTTTTTGTTATATTAGATTTTGCTGCTATGATTTAACAGATGTTTGGTTGAGTCAGTTGTAATGAAACAGTTTGGACTTCACAGGCTGCCAGTTCTGGTCTCCACCAGAAAAGCTGGGAGTAGTGCTTGTAGGATCAGTGCTCCTGCAGCTGGTTAGCTAGACAGAGAAATAAGAGAGGAACATACAGGACCTCACATACAGGGCTGGCTTCATTTGAGGTGTCTGTGTGTTACTTTTCACTGAAGTTTTATGTATAGATGAAGGAACTTCCTGGGTTTTATTGTTTGTTTGTTTGGATTTTTTTAAAGGGAAGTTAATTTTAAGCCAGGATAAATTCAAGAGGATAGCATTTAATACCAAGAAATTTTTGTGATACTACTGTATACATTCTGTCTAACAGCCAAAGGAGCAGAGATTTTGTAGTTCATCTTTTTCTGAGTCCTTTTGCCTCATACCTACATGGTTAAAAAATAATGTATATTTGCTCATCTTGCAACTGCTTGAAAATTTGTGTGTCTGCTGACCATTAAGCAGGGAAAGAGTAAGTGAAGTGAAATACTGTGTTGGATGGATGTGGGCAACTGCAGGTAAATAAGGTGTATATGAGTTTTTTGGTGAAGCTAATGATAGTAGTTATGGTTATAAAAACATGGAAGCAGCAGTGGATCCATTTTGCATAACATTTCCGTAACATGATACTGTTTTGATTTAATTTGTATTAGATTATTTTGTGTTAGAACATCACAAGCCATTTTTTTTTTCCTGAGCTACATTCAGATTCTTTTTTCTGTACCTGTAGCCTGAAACATACCTAATTTATACTTAATTATATTGTTAGCTATTTTTTAAAAGCTGAATTCTGTAAATTCAATCATTCAAGTTTTGGGTATGCAGACAAGCAGTGATAAGTTAATATTTTTGTGGAAGTGCTGGAGTAAATGGGGCTTGCTTTATTCTACACTAACACTTGTAAAAAGTGATTGGTTGGCTGTTATGTAATTTGTCCTGCTTTTGAAAACTTTACAGTCTGTGATAAAGTATTTGGTAAGTATCAAAGAAATCTAAAGGGTTTTTTTTTTCAAAAACTCTTTATCTGTATTGTTGTGACTGCAGGGTTCAGTTTGGCAGCGCCTCGGTGCAGATGTGACAGCTGTTGAGTTCATGGGCCATGTTGGTGGAATGGGAATCGACATGGAGATCTCTAAAAACTTCCAACGTATTCTTCAGAAACAGGGATTTAAGTTTAAACTGAACACCAAAGTTACTGGTGCTACCAAAAAACCAGATGGAAAAATTGATGTAGCGTAAGTGCTTAACATAAAACTAAAGGAATGCCATATGTATATTCTTCTCCCAAACCATCAAACCTACTTAAAAATGCAGTCTGGTATATTTTTAAACTGGAAAAATGGATTTAGGATAACACTTAGTTCTTTAGTGAAACTGAATTTTTATCCTGAATTGTAACTTAGAGAGCTCAGAATTTTGCGTCTTAGATTGCTGAGACAGGAGAGGTTCTATTGACTTTGAGTTGAAGTCATGCTAATATAAAACTGTTTTTACAGTGAGATAGCAGTAACTATTTTTCAGGGAATGTGTTTTCTTCTGTTATAATTAATGTAAACACAAATGTTAATACAGTAATTTTCAAGCCATTAATTCTTGGCTGCTTACTGAAAGGGCTATTTTGTCCATACCTCATCTACTCTCAAAATAAGCTAATACAGAAACATATAAAGCAAATTAGCTTTGTAAAAGCCTATGTACATATACAGTACTTATTCTTCTTAATGTATTGTCTACGCAGAAACAACTGTAGTTAGAGTTCTAAGAAAATACTTCATGTTACTTAACAACACTAAGCCTAAATATGTTTTTCACTGGAATCTTCATGTGATGACTTGTATTTGTTCTGTCACCATACATTTGGATAGTCTGTCCTCCACTCTTGTAAAAGTCCTACATTTGGGCTTCTTTACATCCCATGCTGATGCTGGTTGGATCTCACGTAGTCTGTTTCTACATTTAGAGTTTCATTTTGGTGCAGGAGTGTGGTTTTGAAACACTTCCTACTTACCTGCACTTCCTATGCTTTGGTTCTTGTGCTCTCAGAGCTCATGAACTCAACTTGTTTTTGGTGCAATCAAACAAAAAGATCTCCTTGAGGGGTACAACTGATGCAGGGCAGCTGCTAACAGGTATTAGGTTCTTGGGCCAGAAGAAAGCTTGCTCAGAGTACATGGCCCTACTCCTCTCCAAGAGGTATATAGTTTGGATGTCGTAGTCAGCACCAGTTATTTTGCTATGCAGATTTGATGCTACCAGGTCATGCTCCTTGCTAGTGGACATATTCCCTGAATGTCTGTATCTGAGAGTTATTGTCCCTTCCTCCCTCTTCTACTCTAAACTCTTGCAAGGAGGAAGTGTGGGACAGGCTGAATTTTAGTGTTTTGGATGCCAGATCCAGACAGTAGGTCACCATCTGGATCGTAATGTGTTATTAGTCAGAGAAATACAATACTGAAAGTTTACAGCTTAATGTGTTTGCTGTTTATTTTTCTACAGTCTTGAAGCTGCTGCTGGTGGCAAGGCAGAAGTAATAACTTGTGATGTGCTCCTCGTTTGCATCGGCAGACGGCCTTTCACAAAAAATCTAGGTCTTGAGGAAATTGGAATTGAACTTGATAAGAAGGGGAGAATCCCAGTCAATAACAGGTTCCAAACCAAAATTCCAAAGTAAGCAAGCTGACTTTTTTTACATTTTAAAAGCAGAATTCTTATTTTTAAAAGTTTAACCTACAAAAGCACTCCTTTGTTGTTTTAATTGTAGAATGCAGCTCTCTTTTCTGAAAGGAAAACTCAAGATTTCTCTTTATGTCAGGAACTAAGGAATTTTAGTCAACCTTTGAAGAGTGATGTAATTTAAAATCTTGTCACTAATTTAATGCCACTAATACTTCTTGAAGTGTGGTCATTCTATGGAAGCTGCTCTTTTACACTTTGTATTTTTTTTGAATACAAAATACAGTGTTTTATTCTCTTTTGATTAGAATATTCAATAACATGCTTCAAACTGACTACTATAGAAGGTAGCCCAGGTGTGCTAGGATATTTTTAAACAGTGTCTTATTCTGTTTCATTGGTCTGATAGCATCTATGCTATTGGTGATGTAGTTGCTGGACCTATGCTGGCCCACAAAGCTGAAGATGAAGGCATTCTCTGTGTGGAAGGCATGGCTGGGGGAGCTGTGCACATCGACTATAACTGTGTACCCTCTGTGATATACACTCACCCTGAAGTGGCCTGGGTTGGCAAATCAGAAGAGCAGTTGAAAGAGGAGGTACTGTTTGTGTTTTTCCACCTCGGGTGAGGTTTCATTGTCTAGTACTTTATCTAGCTACTTTTTATAGGAGAGTTTCTGCATCTGTACTTCTTGTTAAGGAAGTATTATTGGATGATTCTCTCCTGTATGCCACTTTCCCAAGGAATACAGTCCTCTTTATGTTCTCTGATGTTAATATAGTACATCTGCTTATTAATTTTTTTTGTAACACCTTTGTACCCCGTTTGGTTTTTGTTCTTATGCATTGCTCCATATGTGTCTTGCCTGATTTATTTTTCTATCAGTTCAGGTTTTGTACTTATCAAATTGCCTGTATTGTTACATTGTTCTTGTTGCCTATTAACTCAGGAACACATCCATTTTGTAGGGTGTAGAATACAAAATTGGGAAATTTCCATTTGCTGCGAACAGCAGAGCAAAGACAAATGCTGACACAGATGGCATGGTGAAGATACTTAGTCAAAAATCAACAGACAGGATGTTGGGTGCTCACATTTTAGGCCCCGTAAGTATTGTAAATTGTGCTGCTGTCTTGGCCTTGTAAGGGTATTTAATTTAGCATTGCACAGTTGCAAAGTAGTTGCCAAGTTAGGAGAAGTGCTTGTAAAAAGAAGGAGGATTTGAGTCTACCATAGTCACTTTTATTTACTGTTCTCTTCTGCAGCCCTGCCCTCCTCCCTATTTTCTGTTAGCTGCTCTTAGATCCAGCATTTGGGCTTTCCTTGGAAATTGTTAATTGTTTTCTCTGTTTGTTTTTTTGTTTGTTTGGGTTTGTTTATTTTTAAATGAATTTTTATGAAAAACAAAAATTCTTAACTCAGTTTCTGGAAGCTGAGGGAGCTGAACAGATTTCTGCAGCCTTTTCAGTGATACTTTCTTCCCTGCAGTTCCCTTCCCCATGGATTTCAGGCTTGAGCAAAGTTAGTAACCTTATTCCGCAATCACCAAATCTTCAAGTTATGGAACTTCAATTAAAAATAATCTGTAAATGTTAAAAGTGATAAAATTAGATTTTGAAAAAGTATCACTTCCCACTGTCCTGCACAGTCCAAAGTTAGATTCTTATCTCTGTTTTGCTTATCTTAGTTTTAAATAATCTTTTTATTTTCTAAAGATGTACACAGAAATGCAGCTTTTTTTAGAAAGAAACACTAAAACTGCTCTCCATTTTCTCGGAAAATAAATTGTATTCCTGTGAACAGGATACATTGTCAACACTGGTGGATAGGCTTCTTTCTTCATCCAATCCTCATAATTTGTGATGGGTATAAGACTTTATGCTGGTTATTTTCTCTCACAATGCCAGTCACTTAAAACTCTCCTCCTTAGAGGAAGCACAGCTTATGGCATCACTGTAAGACAGTAATTTTCTTCATTGGGAAATGGCTGGGGTAAACCTTAAAATTAAAGATCTTAATGCTGAAAATGTAACAGATTTCACTGTTTATTTTCAGCTCTTCAAGGAAAGGTTCCCTGATTTATTTAGAGTTCTCTTTATCTATATCTGTTTATCTATCTATGTGTTTATCTAGATACTAACTACTTACCTTTCCAGAACGGCACTGAAGTTTTGGGTCTGTTTTCAGCAGTAATAATGTACAGTAGCTTTGATCAGAATTTGTGCATGATGTGATCAGTATCTTGTGGTGGAAAAATGCCCAAACTTTGCACAGCACTTGGTAATGAGAAAACTAGTACTGTTATTGAGAATTGTCTTTAGACTTGCAGTAGGCTTGAGCAAAGTCACCAAAGAGATAAGTACCATGACTGACATTAGAACACAGATGAAGTGCTGGTAATAATTCAAGTTTTCTAATCTTGTTTTGGTTTGGGGAAAAATGTGTACTTACAATCTGTTAGCAACTCAGAAGAACCTGGACAACTTCATAAAGATTTGTGCTAATTACAGATAACATTAAATTTCAGGGTGCTGGTGAAATGGTTAATGAAGCTGCCCTTGCTATGGAATATGGAGCCTCGTGTGAAGATGTAGCCAGAGTCTGCCATGCCCATCCAGTAAGTTTTTTCTAAACAGGCTGTTGAACACCAGGGTTACACAGACATGATGTAATTACATGTAAATATTAATGACTTGTACTTTTTTGTGTTTGCTCTCTACAGACAGTGTCAGAAGCCTTCAGGGAAGCAAACCTAGCAGCATCTTTTGGCAAAGCTATCAACTTCTAAAATGCAAGAGTTGATCTTCTACATGTATGGTACATCTCTGAAAATGGACTGTGGGCCCTTAAAGAAGGCAGAGTCTGACGATTTTAGGACTGAAATAATTGAATCTCTTCAATGTAAACATCAAGTATTTAATTAAGTAGGGTTTGGAACAAGTGGAATTATCCAGTCTCTGTAAATTAAATACTTAAAATATCATTTATTTACATGGTGAATGTTGCAGAAAAACAGCCTGACAGGACTTTTTTTGAAAACCAAACATCTTGCTACAGCATGGGGTTATCAGTTGTGCTGGTAAAAACTCTGTGTAAATGTCCAGCATACCTGGTGTTTTCTTATTTGAAGTAGTGATAGACTAAACCCGTTGAATGCTGGCACTTCTAATGCTGCTGGCACTTCAAATGCCACTGTCACTTCCGCACAAAATGTGTTTCCTTCTGGAAGGATTAACTTGGTATTTAACCTGTTTCTTACATACAAGTACCAAAATTTGTTTTGACCTAGTAGTGTTAAGATTTTGGGAGAAGAGGGGCTCAGATATTTCAATTAAACGTCTATTGAGTTTTTAAAGAGAAAATTACTTTGTGTTGTGTGTGATTCTCCACACATCATGTTTTCACACTGAAAACGTGTCAAGGCAAAAATCAAGTGCTTATGAAGAAATGAAAGATTGAAGAAAAATTAATCTTAAAGCTACTTAATCTTTTCACATGTTTTGAAGCTTTCATTGTCCAACTATCTTAAACTTGAAACTCTAAAACTTGAGTAGTGAAGCAGGGCTTGCTGGCATGAGGGTTATTCTGCACCTCCATACACAAGGGCTGCAGTGTCAGCTCTCCACAGTTAAGACATACTTACTCTGTTTTCTATTTTGTGCTCTCTTTGTGTCCATTCTGTAGCAAGAGAGCTTAATAAATATTTAACATGGCTGGAGGGTTGTCTTGGGTTTTGTTTGCTGATGGGTCCTGTTACTCCTTTTAGTGCTTAGATTGTTGGTTACCTGACAAAACTCGCAAACACGTGGCATCTTTGCAAGATCCCTGATGTGCACAGGGAATGTGCCCGATTCCAGTAGCTCATTTTTAAGTTTTATTTTGCTGGCTGCCATTTCTTTTTGTTGTTGTTGTTGCTGTGCTCTTTTGCCTTGAAGATAACCTCAGTCCCTGCCTGTATTGTATGTGTCTTTTTATTATGCCAGTGGCATGATGGATGAGATGTGCTTTCAGAAAATGCTGCAAAAGCTACTTGGTTTTGTGTATAGACAAGATGGTTGTATCCTTCTGGCTTTCTTTAGAATTTCTTACTAAGAATTGATGCAGGATTATAGTCAGTTAATCAACTGCCATCAGTGATGTTCTGTTTTTTTTCCTTTGGTTATTTTTTTTTAAGTCCTGTTTTCAGTGTAACTGTGGTTAAACCATGACAGCTCATTAGTTATCACCAGCCTTGGAGATGATGCAGCATATCCATGAATTAATATGGGTCTGTTTCCAGGTGTTAGGAAGTTGCTGAGAGGAAAGTAAAAGTGAGGTAACAGTGAGGGAAGAAAAACTTGATTCTTCATATAGATCTAGGCATTTTGTTATCACTTCTCCATGCTTTAGGTAAATGCTGTTAAGTGTTCATGTGGTGATTTGCAAGTTCTTCCTAGAAGCTCTGCTCTTGCAAAAACACCTTTGTGTTCCCCCCCCCTGACTTCCCTCAATACTTGTGGCAGTCTCACTGCCTTGAGATTCATCAGTTAAAAATTCTCATTTCTCACATTGTTCATGTTAAATATAAGTTTGGAAAGTCAGGGAAACTTTAATTAAGAATACTACTAAAATTATACTGGAGACTATAGTGCCCCAGACAGTTGAAAATAAAATTTAAGGCCTTAAGATGCTTACTGTGTCATTATTTCTCTTGCTGCCACTTCTGTTGTAGTTAAGTGTACAGAGCATTTGTGGAGGTAAAAGCAAGATGAGCTACTGAGCCACCTGTCCATGGTCTGATAGGAAGTCTGAATGTTGCAAAATTTGCAGGTTGTTATTTGTAGCAGCTGCTAAGTACACTGGCAGTGAAAGATCTGTGTCACTGGTATGTTCATCAGTTCCTGGCCATTTTCCTCTTGGATTTGTAAACTGTGGAGCATAAGGGTAGTTATTTATTGACACATACTGCTCTTCAGTTTGCTTAGGTGGTGATACATTCTGATGGAGTTGTCCTGACTTACTTTTTTGCTGAGGTTAGTCAAGGTTGGGTAAGGTGCTGATCAAAGTACATACGCAGATACATTCCTTAGGTCAGAGTTAGCAGTCTGGACGTGTAAACACTTGTTCCAGTTTTGGATGCAAATTTGTTAGCTCATGAAGGTAGCAAACTGATTTGTGCAATAGAGTGCAGTTGTCTGAAGGTGCAGTGCTCTGTATGACCTTGAACTAAGGTACAGTGAACTGGATGTTACTCTTGCACTTTGAAAAAAGTTTGATCTGTGTTTCATTAAGGGCAAACTGTGCTTAGAAAGCAACAGCTGTACAAAGCTCCTTAACAGATTCACACTAAGTGCTCTGGTATTTTGTAGTTCCTTTTCCTGAGAGGCATGGTCCTCCAAGCTTGGTTGATCACATGAATTTTGTGCTTGAAATGTTAACCACACTCACCCCTTCAGTTCCAACCTCTGTTTCCACTTTACATATCAAGTGTTTCATAATTGGTGACATGAAACTAGGCATTAAGCCTGAGTGGATACCATGCACAGGGTAAGTAATCCTTTTTGAATACTATGGTGTAAATGCTAGGCAGAAATACCACACAAGGATGGTATTTCTTCATTCACTTGTTATTTTGTTCTGAGTGACCATCCTGTATTTTGTAGGAATTGCAGCCCTTACTTAGAATTATGTATTTGACACCAAGATTTTATTAGATCTCTAACCATTTTAAAAACAAGACTTACTAAAGGATAAATTGATTTACTATTTCTGCTACTGAAAATACGAAGGAACTTAATGAGTCATACTAGGTACATACACTGATACAAAAGTACAGTTTATTTTCAACATCAAAAAATTACTTGTCTTTGGTTCTGTGACTTGAAAGTCAGTATAAAACCTGTTCACTTTATCAGGTCTTAGTGTAATGTCAAAAAGAACTAGTGTAATACTTGTAAAACCCACCCTGGATGCAAGCATTTCCTGCTCCCATTTACAAGCAAGTGCTATAAACAGCAACCTTCTGGCTGATTGTCTGTAAGAGGGAGCGAACTGTCTCTTCCAGCTCCACCAACTGCTTGGCTTTGTCTTCCAGAACTTTTTGATTGTTTTCATATGTATTTTCCAAGTCTGTCAGCAAAGGAGGAGAAAAAACAATTTAATTAGCACTGGTTTAAAGCAGTAAAATGTAAATCATTATTGTCAGGGCTGAACTGTTCGTTATCATGGCAGAAGAGGATCTTGTTAGGAAAAATCCAGGAGTATACTTTGATTCATGCTGAAAGTAGTTGTCATTCTCTGCTGCCTGGTGGCTCCTACAGAACAATGAAGTGTTTTGGCTTATGATGCTTAAGACTGATCAGTGAGTAACTGCAGGAACAGCTAAGGGGAAGAATGAGTTCCTGGCCTGGCAAAAACAGAAGGAAAACTTGTCCATAGCTACCAGGGAGGGACCTAAGTTGCCTCCTCCTGTTTCAATCAACTTTAATTGGCCATAGGAAATGTTAAAGTAATGTGTAAACTAGAACTGACATATCCTGATTACTTTTGTTTTAATAGCTTTCCAGGGTGAGGTGGTGGGAATACTGTTTGAAGATGGGGGTCTTGCCTGAATGTGCTAATCCTTGTCCTAAGCATGGTAGCTACATTCCTTCCCTGTAGTGCTTCTTGGAGCAGTGATAGGTGCCATACCAGAAGTTGGTCTTACACTGTAAGTGTCAGCTTTTTTATAGAAATCTTTGATTCGAAATACTGTCATGTCCATAAGACTCGTGAAAGCAGATCACACCTCAGTAGCAAAGTATTAGTTGCGTTTTTTTCCCTACTGCTGCTAAGTAATCAATTTAACAGCATGACATTGCTTTGTATTCTAAGATGAAATTCACCTCCTCCTAATGGCCTTACCTTTGAGTAGCTGAAGTTTGCTATTTGCTTGAGCCAACAAGGCTTTAGCTTCATCTTGCAACATGCTGGCTTTCCTCCTAGCATCAGCTGACTCTTCTGTCCTCTTGGCTATGAGATCTTCCACGGTTTTATACTTGTCGTTCAGCTCAGTATTGAGGACCTGTTGTTCCAGATCGAAGCACAAGATGGAGCTCACTCAAAAGGCAATGCAGCAGCAGTTTGCAATCTTTACTACTCAGATTGTGAGGAGAGCTTACACTGTTAGCTAACAAAAGCAGAAACAGTGTTGGGGTATTTCCTATGTAATAGTTAAGACTTTAAGAGTTGGGCTGAAAATTTATGAATTGCCCTTTTGCAGATCTGTGGGTGTTTTATGGCTGTAATACCAACACCTGGCCTGGATTTAGGGGATTCAGTAACTAATGGAAGCCATGGCCCCTCGTAGAGCTGTAAGGCTGTGTATGGTAAGGAATGGCCACTGCTTCTGGTTGAATGCAGCGTTTGGGAAGGAACAGCCTTGGTGCTCTGCAGCCAGAGCAGCTGCCTGGTTTGCCTAGGGGAACGTGTTGGAGAAGTTGAAAGGGATTCTCAGCTGTGCTTTTCTTTGCAAGGTTGATATTAAGAAGTCTGGTGACCCAACAGAATTCAACCCATAAGCTAAGAAGCTGCAGCAGCACCCGAAGTCTCTTGTGTTTATGTGACAAACACCTGAAATACTACTTAGTGTTTGGACATAATTGATTTGATGCATAATACATGTATTCTGGCAGAAAAATGCCTCTTTGAAGGCCAATGGGCTAACTATAGACAGCAGATCAAGCAATGACACTTCCTTTGGCAGATTTTTCAATTGTTTTGTTAATGAGAATTATTTTGCTCTTATGAAGATGTGTAAGCAGACACTAGGAGCAATGCCATGAGGTCACAGAACAAACTTTGTACCCCTGAATCCTAGATATTACACTGGTTTTATACTGAGGTAGCTTGGTTCTGTATATGCCATATTCTGGGTGGTTGGTCTTCCACCAATCGTTGTAGAACCATGAATAGTCTGTGGAGGGGGAAAAGTGCACTATCTCTGCTGCAGCAGATAATAAAGCAAAGGGACAGAAACATACCTATGAGAGGCTGACAGTGTGACAGCATGACAGGCTTCCTGCAGCTATTTTAGAACCTGGAAACTTCCAAATACTTATTTTTGTACCAGATACAGAGAAAATAAAGTAAAGCAGCTGTCTTTGGTAGGTGCATTAAGTGATGGATTTTTTTTTTTGTCCCCAGTACCAGACCAATAAATGAGAAAGAAGATGTGCTCACTAGCATTCCTTTAGCCAAACGTGGGGTGGCAGTTTTAATGGCTTTCCCTTAGCACCTCTCCTGAGCTTCTTACCTTTTTAACTTCTTCTGCATTTTGTTTTGCAATAACAATTCTTTCTTCTATGTGGCCCACATTTGCTGAATTTGTAGCAGCCTTTTGCTTAAGGTCTTCAACACTCTTCTCTAGCTCAAACAGACGTAAGGTAGCGTTATTCAGTGTTTCTTCAGATGCTGCATTTTCAGATTCAATCTAACAAAGAGGGACAACAGTTGCATTTTCAACAGACAATATAAGAGTAAGCTTTCTGGATAAACCCTGATCAACTAATTAGCTAAGATCTATAGCTCTGATATAAAAAATAGTTTTAGTACAAATGGCCAATTTCTCTCAGGATGAATGAGGATGGGGTACATAAAGGGCTGGAAAAGCATTAAGGGACATAGTTTAAAAAAAACCTGATTGTATTACACATGCAAGAGTTACCTAATGCACAGACAAAACTCAAGTTTGATGTTTGACTCCATTTAATAACAGACTTGAGAACCTATGTATCTTCTAAGCTGGCCAAGCTTCCTAGGTACAGGTAGCACTATGGTCTCATGAGGACTGTAAGATGGAAGTCTGAAAACACATTCTCTGACAAGACTACAGCAACTGCCACTTTTAAGGTCTCCAGCTGCAATGGTGGATTACTGACAGCAGGGCTATGTCAATACACAACCAATGCAGTGACAGCTGTGACCTTCCAGTGACCTTCACAGTGGTAGTGGATTATGGGTTGGACTTGATGATCTCAGAGGTCCTTTCCAACCTGGATGATTCCACGATTCTGTGAAACAATTTATCTGAAGGCAAGAATGGTTTAAGTGCAGTCTTTAATTTGCAGTACCCAAGACTCTCCACCAGACAGGCTTACATCAGTTTCTAAATATCAAATTTGGTGCTGTTTCTGCATCTTAAAAAATACTCATAAAGAACTCACTGAGGTAAGCAGGTCTTGAGTTCCTTTAATATCTTCATCAGCTTGTTTGATGGCTTTTTCAGCTGCATTTTGAGCTTTTTCAGCTTCTTCCAGTGCTGCTTTCACCATGTCTGCTGTCACTTTAACATCTGTTGCACCTTTGCTGTGGAGAAAAACTGTTAATACTAAAAATGCTTTTACTTGGAACTAGACAAAGAAGTATTAACACACTGTTAAGGGCCATTTTTGCCCCTTGGTGTGAAGGAATTAGAATCTGTATCAGGGAAGTTAAACTCTGCATTTTCCAATACAATGAAATTAAAGTCTCGTGATGGAAAAGAGCTCCAATACAGAGCATAGCTGCACACCTTGCTTTTTTAGCTTCCTCCAGTAGCATTTCTGCTCTGGCAATGTCTCCAGCACTCTGCTGCAGAATGACCTCAACATCAGAAAGGCTTTCGACACGCTCACGAATATCTTCTGTCAGGGCTTGCAGCTGCTGGGGGGTACTTGGCATCTCCATGTTCAGCACTTCATTAGCCACTGCTTCAATGCTATCCAGGTCAGCACTGTCTTCTAGTAGATGAACACAAATGACAAAGGTGTAAGTGAAACCTTCCTACTGTCAAGTTTCAGTACTCAAATTCTTGTACAGCTGTTCCCTTAAGTAGGCAAATTATGGGAAAACTTCCTCCATCCTTACAGAAAATGAAGGTGTTAAAACTGCTTCTTCAGGGTGAAACTTAAACTTCCCCCCAGGAGAGGTCTAGCAGGCAAAAAGGCCCTGCTGGCATAACTCTCTTGGAAGCCATTTCAAGATCTTAGTGATTAGTTATACCACACTGGGGCTGTGAGGGGAAGACATGAACCCACAGAAAATCAAGCCAGCAGCTGCATATAAACATATTTATGCTAACAGTACACTCAGCCTTGTGCAAACAAGGAAGGAATGGGTTGGCTATGCTGCTGCTCATTAGTGAACAAGGCTCTCATTTAACCTTTACCTGCTTTCTTACAGAGATAAACTTACAATTTCTGACTTTCCTCCCCTTTAATAGTACTTTGTTTCTCTAGCCCCAGCTTATGAACACACATGGCAAGCTCCAGCAGTACAAGAGCCTCAGCTGAGGTGGAGGCAACAACATGTCACTTTCCAGTTGTCTTGGTTTTCTCACAAACCAGGTCTGTCTGAAAGGTGGGGCAGGGGACATACACAACACAACTATTACATCACCCCTTAGAGAATGATTCAGAGCTAAGGGTAGTTTTCGCAAACCTAGAATTACAATATAAGGTAAATGTAAGGTTTTTACGCATTAGGAAGTCTCTAATCTGTTTAATAAGATTTCTCAGGTCTTCATTGCTTCTGTCCACTTGTTCTTTTGTAGCATTGGTTTTCAGCAAAACTTCTTGTGCATTTTGTTTTGCTTCATCAGCTCTCTGTTTTGCCTCAGAAACCTATAAAGAGGGGAATGAAAGGCTTGACTACATATTTGCTCATGCTTTAAGACCTGTTTAAAAAAAATTCAGCTGGAGTTGGAGGTAATATTAATGAGAAATGTTTGGGTTTTTTTTTTTTTTTTTCCATAAAACTTACAGAACACTTCTAAAACCTGGCCATGATCCATACCACCAACGCTAGTTTAAACAACTCTGGCTGATGTTTGGTTATCCATGAAGCTTTGCTTTAGAAAGCTCCCTATCTGGGGATCTTTACAACCATGGTGAAGTTACACAACTGCAAAGGAGTATTTTGAATTAAGCCAGGCACATACTTGGTCAATTACTGTCTAAACTTGTGTTACAACTAAAAGAATTTTATTTATTTATTTTTAATATCTAACAAATGATTTGGCATTTTACCATTCTGGAGAGTTGCTCAACTTCTGCTAATGCACTGAGGATGTCTCTGTCAAAATCCATGGCTTTCTGCCAGGCGTTGTGAGCTACAGTCACCAGCCCATCACAGCCAGGTCCTCCACACTTCTTCTTTCCTTCCTCTGTTCGACAGTTTAAGCCCCCACACTCGGACTCGGCGCAAGAGGCTCCCAGAGGAGTGCCACAGGTCTGCAGGGACACATGAGACCAGGGAAACAGCCACAGCTTTATCTCCATCACTGAGCTGCCAGAAGGATGGAGTCAGACATTGCTCTACCACGACAGAAACATGGTGGTGTTTCTTCCCCTTGCAGTAGCATCCCAAGTACTGCAGAGAAGGAACCTGAACTAGAGCTGCAAGCTGGAGGTGGTTCTTGCAGCAGGTTCATACCAGCATGTCTTAAACCTTCCTCCTGTGCCCAATGCACCTTCCTTCCTTTAGCTGCATTACAAATATTCAGCTCTCTGATGCTGAAATAGCTGAAGGTTATGAGGGAAGCCTTTCCTCCATTCATCATCTACTTTCCCTGTACATCATCTTTCATGGGAAAGCTCCCTTTAAACTTTGGTTGCAAGATAAAAGCTCCTGCTGTCTATGCCTTTTGTTTGCAATCAGTCTTCACTACTGTTGGAGGAAAAACTGGCCATTCCAAGAAGCTGTTTTATATGGCAGGAAGCATTTGGGGCAGGAACAGTAACCTTTCCCTTGCTCTGCTGTCCTGGAAGCGCAACAGACGACAAAATGCTCCAAGGTGAACATGAAACCTTTTTTATCTCCCTTCTACTACGTGCTTGCTCTGATTTCACCTTTCCAGAACACTAATTTGTGAATTTTGTCAAGGAAGTGTCGACACAGAAAATTTTATGATAGACTTTTTCTTTTTTTTTTTAATGGGAAAAACTATTGAAATCAGCAACACTCTACTGAGAATGATCCACTAAGTGGTCAACTGTTTGGACAATGAAATCACTCAGGAATTGTTTCAGCCAGAGGGAAAACTGGAAAATTCCTCATTCTTGTGAGGTTCTTTTTCCCTTTTGCCAAAGGCTAGTAACTAACCAAAGTACTTAACTGACATACTTAGCAGCCAAAAAAACTCTCTGGGAAAACCGTGGGGCTGTGCCAAGCTAGCTGCAGCTGTCTCCTGTGAAGTGTAAATGAGTCCCTCTTACCTGCTTGGCATGCAACCCAGCAGTAGCTAGAAAGCAAAGAGAGGTTTGTGTTTTTTTTTTTTTTACTGTGTCCTGTGATTACACCTCCAAGCAACTTCGTGTTTATGGCCCTGATAAACATCTGCCCAAGACTTTCAGTCCTCAAGAACAGATGGGCAGGAATGTAGGGAAAGGGATGCTAAACAAAAAGATACTTCTTTCTTCCTTGTAGAGAAAAAAAGGAGGGCTGGGGGAGTCAGGGATATGTAAAGGCAAAGGGACAATTGAGCCTGTGAAGAACTCATCTTCTAACACAGGCCTGGCTGCCCAGGGGAGTTAATGAGCAGACCCCTGCAGCCTGCCTTCATGGGGGATTGTTGTCTGAATGCAGCTGGTCGACTTCAAAGTGAAAGCAAGGGAACACCCAGCCTCTCCCAAGAAAAAAGCCACCCTTGATCATATTTACAGATGAGTAGGCAGCTTCAACAGAGAAAATGCCCTTTTGATTCCATTTCCCTTTAAGTTCTGCTTTGTCTCAAGCAGCAGGATGGGAGAAGGGTGCTGCTGTGGAGAGCAGCCCATGGGTACAAGCAGAAGCACTGCCTGGCTGGGCATAGCACGTACCCTACCCTATGGAGCCACAAGGAGGAAAAGAGTAGCTGAGAGAAAGCAAGCACATGGACTGAGGGCAGGCTTAGGAGGATGGCTCTCAGTCAAGCAGACTCAATACACTTTTCTGCATGTGAAAGTTCCATACACAGTAAATGGCATGGGGATAGTCAGGGTGGTACAAAGATGGGTGCTTTGCCAGGGCTGGGAAGGATAGGAGAGAGACCAACACGAAAACCTGCTTCCTGAAAGCCAGTAAATCTCAGAGCCCACTGATCAGCAGCTCTGTTAGCCCACAAAACACTCGGCTATCTGAGAAACCTTTTCACGAACAAGTTATATCTCACACTGTCAAGCTTTAAACAGTTCCTTCCCCCTGTTACTTCTTCACAAACACGACTGTAATTTTGCTACAGATTTTATACCAGCATTCTCAGCCATGTACCTTCTCAGCCACTTCAGAGAGATCCAGGCTCTGCAACTTCCCTGCGAGTTCATCCAGCAGGCGCGACTGCTCCTCTTGTTTAGCCTTGAACTGGGCCTCCTTCTCATTGATTAAGTCTTCCACTTGCTGCCGTGTTTGTGCTGACAGCTCCACAGTGCTATCAGGGTGAACAGTGGAGGCATTGACCCTCTCCTCTGCCTCCAAGGACATCTGGAAATACTTGGTGATACTATCCAGGGCTCCTGCAGAAATCAGATAGAGCTGCTCAGAAATCTGTTAAGTAACCCAAAGTAATTTATATTATGAAGGCTGGCTGATGAGCCATCAGGGTTAGTGATACGAGTATCAAATTAAAGGAAACATTAGGCTTTGTGGCTATATCCAGTGCCATTGCAGGGATGGCAGAATTTGTCCTGTTGGGAGGGGAAGGTTCATTTTCTTTGCATGGTTGAGAATGTGTCAGTTTTGCTGGATTTTTAAGTTAAGCCCTTCTCTGACCCTAGTGACCAAACTCTGCTTGCCCTGAGGGCAAAAGGAAATCAGCCTTTTAGGTCTACAGGGCAACTGTTTATTTTCTAAGGATTCATTTATCCCCTTGATTCTTGCTGCTTGCCTTGGGATGTCAGGCTTATAAAGTCACTGCTTGGAAACTGGTCAGAACCTTCCTAAGAAACAACTGCTTGATGAAATGTGCTGATTTATGGAGCTGTTTTGGACAGCTACCAGTGAGGCCTTGAGCGGGTGTGAGGGACCCTGCAGGGATGGCCAAACTCCTTAGGGCAGCTTTCCACTGCAGAATGCCACAAGTCATGGATTCCCTTCTACACCTACTTGCATTGCTCTGTGAAATCCCACATTCACTGGAAAAAAACTCAGACTTCTTGCAAAGCAGGAAATTTAAAAACAAACAAACAAACAAATCCTTTGTTTCAAGTTGGAATTGTCAGGTTTTTTTAATTTCCAAAGAGTTTGGTGACATTCCTCTCTCCAGAAAATCCGGATGCTTGGCCCGTTTCAATGGGTATGCAAGGCCTGGCTGTCTCTGAAGATCTGAGGCCTTAGTCTGCCCTTAGTCACCAAGACCCAGGTAGTTTTTCCAACCAGAAACAGCAATTTAACAGACTAGGGAAAACAAGGTGTATCTTGGAATTTGCTGCACTTCCAGCTGTTGTGTTTCATCTAAGATGTATTAATCAAGACTCTTTAATTCAATGCTTTTACCCAAGGACTTGAGCCAGCTTCACAATGTGCAGAGGGAGAGGAGAGGGGGTGAGGGGGCATGACAAAATTCCTGCTGCATCAGCAAGTCTGCTAATTCCCAGAAAGAAGGTGCCCTCCTAGGAACTGTGTTTTATTACAGTTGGATTAACTTGTTACTCAAAACCATGCGCTAATTAAGTCTTTGGCCACCCCACTGCTTTCTCCCCCTCCCTGCAACACTTACCCCGAACATCAGAGATCTTGATGAACTCGAGCTGCTCTGCAAGCTCTTTCACAACACGGTCAAGGCTCTTGGCATCTGTCTCCAGTGCACTCAGGTCAGTGTCTGTGCTATTGCTCTTCACTGCTAAGGCTGACAGGTTTTCTTCTATGTCGGCTATCTTAACTGTAACATCTGCTGTCAGCTTTCTGTAAAACAGGGGCACAGGACTCAGCAGGGGAAGGAGGAGGGATTGTAAGCCTCGGTGCTTCACTCACTGAAGAGTGGTGGTTAGAGTTGTGCTAAGCTTCTCCCATGGCAGAACCTGTCCTCCCTTGGCAGAGCTGTAAGTGGTTTGTAACAAGATACCCACCTAGAATACGGTTTTGTTTCCTTTATCATACAAAACTACTTTTTAATCTACAGCACATTTATGAACTCAAAGCACCAAATTGCTCAGAAAACAGCTGCTTTGTGTAAGATTAACTGGAGGCAGATTCCAGAGGACTGGTGTAATGCTCTTGTATCATGGCAACTGCATAGGTCAGAGTTGACTACTATGATCCATACATAATTTGCTTCCCATCCCACACAGCTACAAATGCAGTTTTGATTACTACGAGCTCATGGAACAGATCTGAACTTCAGGAAGCAGGGAGGAAAAGCCTTAGTTTTAACACAATGGATTCTTTTAGCCTATCTGTAAAGATCCCTCCTCACCAGCCATTCATGTAGAGCTATGAAGGAAAACCTCCTGCCCTCAGCACTCAGCATGGCCCCAGTGAGCCACAGAGCAAGCTTTAGCTAGTAGGATAACCCTATAAGGAATTGCAAGTGTACCATGCACTTCTATTGCTGTGGAACAGAAGTGGGCACAGGAATCTATTCCAAGCCATGGCAATCCCACCAATTCTAGCACTTCCTCATCCTGAAAAAATCAGGCAGTATTTAAGCTCTCTGAATAATTTACACTCTCTCAGTAGTCCAACAGCCCGCTGCAGAAGTCCTTTGAAGTCCAGTACTACTTCTATACAGCCAGAGAGGAGGAAGAACAGACATACATTCCCATGCTAGGGAACAGCAGCTTCTTAGCTGCTCTGACCTCCCTTAGAACACATAGCCCAAATGCAGCAGCAACCCCCAGCTCTCCAGCTGGAGAGGGGGAGCTGCAGGACACAAGCAGATCCCTAATTAAGACATTTGTGCTTTAATCCTTGCCCCTTTGCTTTGTGCAGTCCTCTTTACAATGCACAAGCAAGCTCCAGCAGTTGCACACAGGGATATAAAGCATCTGTAATCCTACTTGATGTTAAAATGCCCCATCTCCAAAAGCACAATCTACCATCTTTGGTATGCTTAGCCCTAAAACAAAATATAAGGCTCCTACTGTGAGAAAACTGGAAACAATCCTTGTTATAAAGCTGGTGCTTCCCCCCACACACGTGAAAGGAGACCAAGTTTCCAGCTCGTCGGCTACACATGGGAAATCCAGGAATTTAATCTCTCCCCTCTTCATTCTCTCACATAATAGCAGTGTTTGTCCTTTGCCCTGGGGGAGTGCAAGGCAAGCGTGAGTGGCTCTGTGGTAATTATCTGCCTGGTGTTTGGTGGGAGCAGGACAACCTCTGCCCAGAGCATGGCATCTGTGCTGTTCCTGCCTTCCCTTGCCAAGATTCTGATTGTGGGACAGATGCCCACTGCTCAGCATTGCTCAGCACTAGGAGCTGCATCATCCCTTGCCCAGCTGGAGGAGTGGGGCCAGGGTGCCCTCAGCTCAGCATGGGGGCACCAGCCACTCAAGTAAATCCCAATGCTGGCACTCCCACTTCTTCCCAGGCTAGACTGATCTATGTAACTGGGACTGTACTCACTCTGCTTCCTCAAAGAGATTCCCAATGTTCTTCAGGGGCTCAGCAGCTGGATTTTGAGCAATGATAGTTTTAATTTCACTGAGCTTCTCCTCCATGGTGCTCAGAGTCTTCTGATATGGGCCAGTGACTCCAGTGATTCTGAGAGTATTAGCCCTGTCCAGGAACTGCTGGGTCCTATTAGCCAGCTCGCTGATGATCACATCCCAGAGGGCGAAGCACTGGTGGCAGGGCAGGCAGTCAGGGAAGACCCCCGAGTAGCCCCGGGAGCACTTGTCACAGCGTGGCCCTTCCACCCCATCGTTGCAGATGCACTGTCCCGTGGCACGGTCACACTGTGGGGTCTGGATGCCACGAGGGTTGCAATCACAAGCTGGAAGGAGAAAAAGGCATGTGATAAGGCCACAGTGAGGGAAACAACATTGATGTTGGTGGAGAGTAAAAAATATTTCAACCACTTGTAATGAGGTAGGGAAATAAGTATCAAAGTGGCTTGTGTCTGGATTATAATCAGTTAATGATGGATGTGGCCACTTGGGTATGGGGGAACTGGAACTTGGTGTGAAAGGGAAGAGAGGCAAGGAAATAACTCTACGGGAGACCAGGATTTGCACATCTCAGAAACAGGCATAGTAATGGAACAGATGGACAATTGTAATGTTTGGATTTCAGCTGAGTAGCAACTGAAGGCAGAGATCCCAGTTTCATTTCTACAATGAAGAGCAAGCACAGTAAGGCTTTTCAGAGAGAAGGAACAACAGGCAGGCACATAGCAGAGAGGTGTAAGAAGTAAACATGACTGAAACAGCAACAGTGAACAAGGAACAATCATTTGAGCCACTAAAATGATCAGAGGGTTATAGCACCTCCCCTATGAAGACAAGCTAAAGAAGATGGGGTTGTTCACCCTGGAGAAAAGAAGGCTCTGAGGTGACCTTATAGCAACCATCCAATATCTGAAGGGGGCCTACAAGAAAGCTGGGGTAGGGCTTTTTACACAGGTGTATAGTGAGAGGACAAAAGGAAATGGCTTGAAACTTGAAGTGAGGAGATCTAGGTTAGATATTAATAAGAAATTCTCTAATTTGAGGGTGGTGAGACACTGGAACAGGTTGCCCAAGGAAGCTGTGGCTGTCCCCTCCCTGGAAGTGCTCAAGGCCAGGTTGGATGGGGCCCTGAGCAACCTGGTCTAGTGGAGGGTGCCCCTGTCCATGCAGGGGGGTTGGAACTAGATGATCTTTAAGGTCCCTTCTAACCCTAGCCATTCTATGATTCTATGATTTACCATCTCCTCCAGCACAGGAGTAGGGGTCAAATGAGGAATCCAGCAGATTAAAAATCAGCCACCCTTCCCTGCATCTCCCACAAAGAGCACAATAAAAGTTAACAGTTGATTACACAGCACTTATATAAGTGGCAGAGCTCCCTACCACAAGACACTGTGGGTGCTAAAAGCTGAGGGGGCTCCAAATAAGTACACGGTAAGTTTATGGACTCACAGCCCTGTAGAGACCCAGACGTACAGGGCCTGGCTCAGGACATGCTCCTGCCATGGCTGATGAGAAACCATTCAAAAGAGGCATTGAAGATCTTGGCACAAGGCTGATGTTTTGGATATACAGAAAATGGGAAATAATCAGGCAATGAAAAGCAGAATGGAACACAGAATGTGATCATGGGAAGCCCTGTCTGAGTCAGAAGAGAGAATTCTCCAGCACAAGTGCCAATGACCAAGAAACTACAAACTTTTTGTTAACTTCAAGAACTAACAGATATTTATTTTTTAAAAAGTTATTTCACACTTTGAACACCAACTCAGGAGTTGCTATTCACACCTTCCTGAAACGGACTTTTATTCTTGTTTTATTTTTGTAACTGCAAATACCTATCTGTATATGCTAGTTAGATAGGACTCAGAGGCACCACAATTGACAAACTGGAGCTCTAAGGTTTGTCCAATGCCCTTTTAAACAAGCTTTTAGGATAAAGATGCACTGCTTTGGCACTAAAGTTACTGAATTAACTTACTGATGCACAGTCATTTCAGAACACACAGACATACTTTATACATCCTACTGCTCTAAGAACTATTTCCATCAGCAGGGCTGCCACTTTACCTCTTTATTATGCAGGCAGCAGCAGCACAGGAAATTACCAACCTGCAAAGCTTTTAATAAAGGGATGGCAGCAAAGAACAAAACATGGCCTGGAAAATAGACAGGTCATCTACCTACCACTGGGGACAGAGTAACACGAAGCGGGTCAAGCATGCATTCCTTGAACAGGAAAAGGACTGCTCTACCTGTTAAAGGCCTTCACTTACACATCCATTTACCAGGCATCCTTGAGGGAGGCTAATGGTTCAAAGGGGTCATAAATCAATTCACACACCCCAAGCACACGCCCCCTTGAAAAATAGGGCAAAACACAAATCCGTTTTTAAGATTGCACATTGTTTGCTTCAATACCAAAACACAGTGGTGGTCTTCAGTTCAAAGATACACAAAGAGCCTCAGCAGAACAAATCGTGCCTCAACAAAACGACTTTCTTGTACAATGTGAATATGATAGGCAAGAGACAAAAATAACTTCTGCTGCCTACACAATTGAGCAAAATGGTCCTTTGTTCTTTGAATTATACCCTGACACAAGAGATTTTTTTTACTTTACATTGAAAGTGATTGAGTAGTTAACTCGCCATGGAATATGCTCCCTGCAGGCAAACCATCAGGGCTGCTGTTTGAAGGAGGTCAGTTAACCCTTCTGTCAGCTAATAAGGCCCTCAATATAATGATGAATTGTCCAAATTCCTCAGCATAGAAAGAGATTAAATGATATGTGGTTTTTCTCCAAGATCCTGAGATCTGATCAAGTTACATGGATACTTGCTGCTGGCAAACCAGATTACTATATTTACTTACAGATTTAAAAAGCTTAAAGAGGAAAAAAAAAACACAACAACCCACACTGGTAATTCTACTCCTGAATACCTGCACATTCAGGAAAGGCAGATGACATGGCTTCAGTAGCATTTACATGGCAATGTGGATTCCAAAATCTCTGGAGCCAGAAAATGCTGGGGAAGTGGAGAACTTAAGAACTAATTAATTTGTTAAGTGAAAACCCAAACTCATGGCTGCCTGTTGGGAGATGATAAAGACCAAAAAATAATTTATTCTATATGCAGCACAACAGTTGGAAGAATCATCACGTTTATAGAATTATACAAAACTTCTAAACTGAGCTTTGTGGGACCCAGGAGAAAAATGTACAAGGAGACTAGAAACATTACTGTGGATTATTTACATGCTTTATGACTCTCTATCAAGCCAAGAAGCAGGCAGTGATGGCTCTACATCACTTCAGTATTGTGAATCCAATACATACAAAACGGATTTCAAAAGGGATGGTTTCATGCTTGCTCCTTCTTTTCTTCATGATCTTCCAAAGTCACTAACCATGCACAGGACCCCACCAGCTTTCAAACCAAAAGGTAAACCTGAAGATAATTTTGTATCTCTTTTTAAGCATAACAAGGCAGTCTAAAGGAAAACAAGAAAAAGCCTCTCTCAGAACAAGAATATTAGGATTCCAGTAGATTTCATTTTCTTTCCATTTTGAAACTTTAGGAGGCATTTTGACATGGTGGTGGTGTGGTCTCTTTAGCTCTTGAAGAATGCCTTACTGTGGTATTGAAAAAAAACATTAAATGCTCATAAAAGCAACTCTGCTTCTCTTAGATCCTGTGAGAAAACCTTCCATCTCACAAATGACATGTGCATGGCCAGTGTTTCATTATGTGTGATCTAGATGACCTTAGCTTCAGTTTAAATCATCTCTGTTCCACTCTACAGTCTGTCTCTGAGTGCTTCTTATGAGATGTTAGGTTCCAATTTCTGGACACAGCTTTAGTAACTAAATTTGGCCAGCAAGAAACACACAGAAACTGTCTTTCAAAGCCATGTGGAGCATGCCCTGCATGACCTGGCCACCAAAACTGGACTGAGAGCATATTCCCTTTACAGCATAGTGGGGATCAAACCCTCAACTGAATTCAGCTGTGGTGATTTCTCAAGAGGAGGTAAGAAAACCCTGGCCAAAACTGCTTAAAGCCTTCTGGGTAATGAGGAATGCCTTAAACACTGTGAACCATCACACAGATAGTTCAGTGCTGGGGTTTAATTTCTTTGCCTCATGCAACATTTCCTTACCAAGCACCTGCTGACTTAATTTTGTGGGGGTTTCAGGGCACAAGTATGTCCTAAAGTCACAAAAAGGAAACTTTGTTCTAAAGGGACAAAAGCACATTAACAGTGGCAGGATCCATGTGAATGGAAAGGAGGACTTCCTCACTGTCTCAGACTGAAAAAGCCTAGAACAGGACTGGCAAACCACTCATGGAAGAATAACCACATGCCACGTTACAAAGCCATCATTCAGGACAGAGTGTGCACAACCATCAAAAGGATTCATGCGACATTTACTATCACCAATGAACTGGGAGGTGAAAACAGGAGATGCCTTGATTCTAATCACCTGCTCCAAACAGAGCAAACACCGTGCCAGAATGATCCAGCATGCCATGCCCAGCATTTTTTGGCCAAAATATCCCAGCATAACATCTAGTCACAGTAGAGTTCTTGCTCCTCTACCGCCTCCTTCATTAATGTTTCACTATTTTTATGGCCACCATGTGAGTCAACTCCTATGCAGTCCTGTGCTAACATTGTTCTCTTACAGCAGTTTTGCTTCTGATGTACTCAAGCAAGCTAATGTGAACACAATCTCCAAAGTAAAAATTGGCCCTGGAGATTTGGGCTCTAGCCAGCACTCTCAAGTCTGATGTATCACTTGAGTAGCTGTACCACACCTAATTTTAACATATGCCTGGTTGACCTTATTTTCCCCAAGAAGAACAAGAAACATGCAGGCACATCTAGAGATGCAGAAGGGTTTCAGGTATTATCCAGAAGCTAGCAATGGCTTTATACACCTAACATTGTGTCTTTCCCTATAGTACAGATACTAAGTCCTGTAAGCTCTTTTAAAATTATTTAACCTACATTTATGTGATTAGAAATTGGGATACATGGCTCATTTTGCTGTGTAAGACCACACAAATGCTGAGTTTACTGTGAGGCATTTAAATGCCTTAACCAGTTTGGGATGGAAATGGCCTTGAAGACAAATGGTTGATTATTCTACCTCCATACAGAGAGGTGGACAGAGGCCAGGGTGAAGGGCTGCAAGTTAATACAAACTGCTTGCTTTGAAGATCAATTAGACAGGGATCAACTCTGTGCCCGGGTAAGCAGAGCAGGACACTGCCGTACCCCCCATGGAAAATACAGCAGAGGAAAAAGAAGTCTTTTGAAATCACTGGTCACAGATCTGAGGGTTTTCAAAGGAGCATTGACTAAGTCAAACAATAGGTTTCTGTTTTGAAATGTCATTTTGGAACTGGGTGTATTGTTTTCTTTAATTGAGTGTTTAACTCAATCATTCTTTTGCAGCACACTAACTTAAGCAAAATCACATTTTTGACAAGAAAATTTTCTAGCAAAATTTTTCAGTCAGGATCTGCTTAGCAACTTACAGCAGACTGCAGCTGCACGTATTCACAAATGCATGTGCACACATGTGCATACCCACAGAGTATCCACGAGTAATTTTCATACCACTTTGATCAATGCACTTATCTTTCAGTTATGTTTTTTCTTGATCTTAAAGATAAAAGTAACTCTCACACATGTTTATTGAAGTAGTCCTGTAGAAACCTAAGGGGTGAATTTCCAAAGAAGTAAATGACTAGAGCTCAAGTGGTTTGTGTCAAGCTCTAGAGGATCTATGGGCCATTGTATCTTTTACTTTGACAGCTCTGCTACCTTTCCTTCTGATTTTAAATATTTTAAATTCACTTCTATTTGAGCTTCTGTAATATATTTGGTGTATTTGCTTGTCATTTGACTTAAACTCAGGTGTGTCAGAGCTGTTGATGCTATAGCCGAGATGATATAATAGAGACTGAGAGGCCTTGTATGAAGATCTGTCTGTGTTTAATGCCTTGCTGTGGGATGCTAGGAACAAGAAAGTGTCATACATCATCCTACATGGAACAGAGATCACTTCTGTAGAAATATTTCCTTTACTACTTGAGACTGGGGACAGAGAGCATCAAATGTTTAACTCCTCTGCAGCAAAAAAACCCCAAAGGATTTGTTCAAACATGATTTCCTGGCATCGTTTCCCAGTGGTAGTGAGGCACTATGATGATAAAACCATTCAGCAAGTTGAAAGTTTTGCAGAGCTAGCAAATCTCTTCTGAATAATCAGCTACTGATTAAATTACCCTGTAAGCATATTGCTAACTGCCCAGAGTTATGATTTTTAGTATGAATGTTAAGATAAGATCCCAGCACTAGAGTTGTGCTGCTTTTTAACATGTTAGTAGGCCTTGCCAAAAGGACAATTTTCTGGAAATAATCAATATACATTACAATATTTTAAGACCACAGGTCAGTTGAAATAATGAAACTCAAAATGAAAATTGTATTTCCTTTAGCGTAAAATTTGTCTGGCTTCCTTTAGACACTTATCACAGAAGGAAAAGAAATATTGCTAAGCTTTCTCTGTGCACCATAAACACCTCCTATAAAAGCAGCATGTGTGATTAGTTTAAGACACGAGTGTTAAAAATTAAGATTACAAACCCTGTGTTTAAATGGCAGTGGAGTACTTTTCAGCCAACAGATGTTTCAGATACATAATAAAGACTAAAAACTAAGAAAAATTACTTTCTGCCTATCTCTGCAATGAGTATTTAGTAAAAACAAGACTTTTTTTCATCTTAGTTCTATTAAAATCTGTTTTTACATTAGGGCTTGATGCTGAAGTCCAACACAGAAAAGTATTGACAGAGGTATGCTTTTAAAGGGGACATAGCAATATAACCTAACTTTCAATCTCACACAGTGTCTTTTACTAACTTCAATCTGTCCTGTTTGTTCAAGTAAAATAATAATGATAGTAAAACTGACATCTCCTTTGTATTATATGAAACACATGAACTTCAAGTATCTTACTGCACAAGGAAATTGTTTGAGCTAACTCTGCAGCCATGCCCTATCACTGAGGCTTCCAGGGAGCCTCCTGCCAGAAAAATGCTTTTATGGACTGATGTCAGTGCAGAGCTCAGCATGCTGAGTCCTGTACTTTGGTTGCCAGACTTTGGAAAAGCTCCAGCAGAATGCTTGGAGACTCAAGTTTGATGAAATTTGTAATCTTGCTATTCACTACCTTTGCAAGGATTGTTATAAACACATATGTGTTCATATGCAGGCTCATGCAGGGCTGCACAGAGCTCGTAGCTGCAGCAATGGCCAGAGGAGTCCTGCAAAGGGGCTGCCACTTCACCCCAAGCAATGCTCCCTGCCCAGCTCCTCACCATAATCCTCACATGGGCCTGCACAAAGACAAGAGAGATGCACTGTGCTTTCCCCTGTTCTCTGCCCCTCTCCTGTACTTGCTCAGGCATTGTGTTATTTAAAATGAGTAACTGTTGGGTTCTTTTAAAGCACAGAGTAAGCAGTCCCTGAAGACCCAGTCCCTACAGTATCTCCACAGTATCTGATCTCCCGTTGACACCTGTGGGTGGTGGGACTGATTCCTGTACCAAGGGGTTGAAAGGCTGCCTGAAGATAGGAACCTACCTTAGCTTGCCCCAGTGTGCTGGTCCCAGTGTGATCACTGGGGTCATGCAGAGAGGATAAACCAGGTAATTTGTTTTCTGTCCACCACAGGGAGTATAGACTGCAAATCAAACTACCCAATCCAAGTGCAAAAACCTGCGTGCCCCAGCTTCTGCTTCACCATCTCTGATCTTACCAAGATTTCTACAAAATCAGTCACAGGCAGCAGCTGGCAATGGCCACTGCCACCAATGGGGATGATGGAGAAGCATGCCTGGAGTCAGGTTTCCAGCAGAGTGTGCTGGGAGCCTGGTGCCACATCCACAGCTTGGTGCTGCCGCAAGCTCCTCTGAACCCATGGGGTCTGTGGACCCCAGCCTGTCCTCAATGGGACATTTTGTACGTCTCTGCATAGCTGTGTCCACAGGTTCCTTGCAGGCACTCGTGCTCACATGACCTCACTTTTTTAACTAAAAAACTTGTAAAGTGTGTCACAGCAATGTAGGCAGTACAGTCCTCATTCCCAAGCAGGAGCTCATGTCTCCTGGTGTCAGCAGCCTGAAGACCTCTTGCAATGAGATGAAACAGCACTGTCCCTTGAGTGAGGCACCCTACAATTTCCAACCTCGGGCAAAAGCTGCTTGCCCTAACTGATGGAGGATCCCACCCTGGAGTTGTTGGGACTGACAGCTACACCTCTGCATCAGCTTAGAGCCTGCAGTGAAGACCATTTGTCCATCCAGACATGGTTAAGAGCTCTTCCACCATTCTATATCCAGATCAGATTGCATTTTCTCCCTGAAAGCAGCACAGAACATGGCTGCTTTGGCTGCTAGGATGAACACAAGTATGCCCCCGAGGGTAAGTGGCAAATGACACAGCCAGGAGTCTGTGCCCCAGAACTGCTAGAGCTGATGTCTTTGTGACAAATCCTCTTCTCAGTTCCACCTTCACCTTGACTGCAGGCCATATTAAAGTTATTTTCCTGGGGCACCGCTCTGCAAACCCTTAAGCAGCACAGTTTTCCAGTTCACCTGCAAATCACTTGCCACCAAGAGCTGCTATGTGCCCATGTGGTGGCTGCTCTCCTGCCAACCTGAACATCACTGCTCCACTCACTGGGACTGAATGAGGGATGAGAATTCACTTCTCTCCCTGCTGAGGAAGGATGGAAGACACATCTCCCACCATAGTACTGAGGCTTAGCAGTGCTGAGGGCTGGATGTGCTTCCTGGGTGAGTGCATGCTTGAAGCCCATCCAGGGCATCCAGGGGCAGGCTGCCACACTTCTACTCAGGGCAATGGCTCTCCTTGCCTGCCACGGAGCAGTCTTGCTGGATGCAATCCTAAAAGAAAATGTGCATTTCCACCTGAGTCAGTATCCATGTTACTTGGGGGCAGAATGGGTGGTGGGTTGGAAGGAGAGAGTAGAACTTGCATGGTAAAAACAGGTTCTGAAGAATACATACTCTCTTTACTTCAGAAAAATTAAAAAGCAGGTTTTTATATGCTCAAAAGGCAGCAGAAACTCCAGGAGAGGCCAGAAATGCTGGTACACAGCAAAATCCTGCTGATAAGGTATGCAGATGGGCTTCATCAATAAACCCTGATGGAGACAGCTGATACCAAGAGACAATCCCTGCCCTGGAGCCGGCAGGGTCACTGCCCCTCAGCACACCAGAACACATACACAGCCTCTCCAAGAAACCCAATATGTACTCAGGAACCAGGACAATTCCTTAGTCCTTTCATCTGCTACATTAACCAAGTAGCTGTGACCTGCCTATCTGGTTAGTTAAATGGCTCTAAGGTATCTCTATTGTAAGGGATTTATTAAAGACCACAGCAAGCACATTCCTCCCTGCAGGAAAAAAACACCTTAATCTACTGCAAACCCTCCTGGCAATGGCTCCTATTTGAACATATCAGAGATACATGTTTGTTCTGTTCTGGACAGTGTTTGAAGTTTCTTTCCCAGCCAATGAACAGAACTGTTTATAATGAAGGGACAGAGAGCATCCAGTTTTCTAAACAAGCAACTGCACGGAGCTCTGTTTTGCACCACGTAGCCATGGCTAACCCACTGCATGGTCTCTGCTAGCTCCTTTATTTTCCATCTGAAAAATAAGGCAAGTCTCCTACTAAATCAAAACCTTATCTCTTGAGCCTCAAGATCTCTAATAAGACAGAAGAGGACACAGGAGTCTTCCACTAGTTAGAAATAAAGGGCAAAGGAAACTTGTTTCCAGACCAATTCTCACACCCAAGCACTTGCATGTTTTCTTGCCACACTAGCTTACCTGGCAGCACTAAACCCTAACAGAGAAAAGCTGGTTTCTATACAAAGACAATCATTTCTAAATCAGGGTCCAACAAGAAATAAAATAAACAGGGAAATGTTGGACTGGGTTCCTCCTGCACCTCCTGTCCTGGTAGCTCCTCCAGAGATGGACCCCACTATGTCTTTCTCCCTCATTTCCAAGACTCATGCAGGCACTGGCAGGGTCATGGCAAGGGCTGCTCCTGGTAGAGGTGTCCCAGGGTACTGGCGGTGACACAGAGGGCCACGGGGCCATTTAGACAAGGAGTAGGTAGAGCATGCTCCATAACTGGACTCACCTAAGCACTCAATACTTGGGTCACCCCAGAAGAGTTCCTGGCACTCCTGGCAGGTCCGGCCTCCGAAGCCTGGCATGCACTGGCACTGCCCGGTGAACTGTCAAAAACAAACCCCCCAAGAGGAGATGTGACCACCTCAGCAGCTCACCTCAGCACTGCAGCGAAGGCCAAGCCATCACAGCGTGCCCCGCAGCCCCTCACCTCGTTGCAGTCGGGCCTGAGGGAGCGTGCAGGGTCGCAGAGGCACTGCTGGCAGCCGGTGCCGCTGGCCAGCCTCCAGGTGTGGGGGGCACAGCGGTCACAGGTCTGTCCCACCACGTTGGGGAGGCACCGGCACTGCCCCGTGGCCGCCTCGCACCGGCAGCTCTCCGAGTCCTCGCAGTCTTCCCTGACGGTGCCCAGGTAGTTGCAGACACACTCTGTGAAGGAAACAGTGTGACGCCTCAATGCCAGCCTGCACTCCTGTTACCAGACCAGGAGTTCACATTTAGTTTATTCTCCAAGTCCCCAGAGGTGAGGGCAGCTGCCTGCACAACCCAGTCCCTGTGGCCAGGCCTGGCTGACCCAATGCTGAACGACAACCAGCACTGTCAAGAGCCTTCCTCATGTCCTAGGCTGGACACCTCTACGGCTTCTGCCCCAGCACACAGAAGACAACAGGAGCCCCTTGTTCAAGCACCTCAAGCCTCCCCTCCCCTCCCCTCCCCTCCCCTCTCCTCTCCTCTCCTCCCATGGTACACAAACAAAGCCCAAGCCGGCTATGATGGCAGATCTGCTTGGAGTGGCTGATGGTGTGCCAAGCAGAGGAGGGCTCAGCTTGCCCACCCAGCCACCCATGTGCCCTGCTGGGCTGTATCTGGTGCCAAGTGAGAGGATGGTCTGCCTCCCCGCCATGGCCCTTGCTCCTGCTGTCCAGGCACATCTGCAAACAAAAGCCAAACACTCACCCCACTGTGGAGGTGAACAAAATGGGAAAGAAACCCCCCTCCTGCAAAAGCCTCTCTTTTCATCAGATGCTGTCCCCACTCTCACTGTCTAATGTGAAGGACTCCCCTCATGGCCAGGAGCCCCAGTGAGCTGCAGGGCAATTCCATCTGGAGACAAGCAGGTTTCCCCTCTGACCCAAATGCTCTCAGGTAAATTAAAAGAGTTCATGTGGCCACTGATGCCTTGTGACATGGCTGGCAGTGGAGCTGTGGCTGTGTCCCCTCACTCACTTCTGCAGTCCTGCTGCAGGGCACTCCCGTAGTAGCCCTCTTTGCAGAGGTGGCAGTTTTCCCCCTCCGTGTGATACAGGCACTTCATGCACATCCCCGTCTTCTTGTCGCAGGCCTCTGGGTCAGTGGTGTCGATGTTGTTGTTGCACTGGCACGGCTGGCAGGCGCCGCCAACCTCGTCGGGGCTCCCAAAGAAGCCAGACACACATTCATCACATCGACTGCCTGTTTGAACAAACAGCCGCAGTGGGAATTACCAACACAGCTCGCTAGTGTGCAGCCCCATAAATGGAAAGACTGAGGCAAGGCAATAAAGACCATTAAAGGGGGTGGGTGTTAATTGGATCAAGCTCAATGCAACATAGGCAGCACTTGGTGTGACTGCAACAGCTCAGTGCAGGATGGATGGTACTGCCTGGGGCACCAAGTAACGGTGCTGCAGCCCACCTGCCAGCACACTCATTCCTTTGGCTCCACTGCTGTCCTGTCCAGCCCTAACAACCAGCATAACTCTGCTAATCATCCCTCACCACACAGCCAGGGAGGAGGTTCACAGGTGTGCTGGCATCACCTGAACAAGCCACTCTGCCCCAGAACCTCCCAAGAGCTGCCAGCCTCCAGCAGCAACACACTGATGCTGGTGCATACTGTGGTCATATCCAACAACCTTCCCACCTGGAGGTTCAACCCAACCAGCTTCCCACCAGGCACCCACCAAGTACCTATGTATCCCACACTACAGACACACACGACTTGCAGCGTGACTGGATCCTGGTAACAGCCACTGGCAAACTGACGTCCAGTCTCAGGGCCATCAGGGCAAGGGCAAGGGCGGCAGTGGTCGCCTGATCCTAGGACGGGGTCTCCATAGTAGCCAGCCTGGCACCTGCGTGATGGGATACACAGTATGCAGGGACTGCAGGCAGACTGCAGCCTTGATGTAATTACTCTCACTTTTTCAACCATTGTGAAGAATTAAAGGACAGAAACATTCTTTTGTCTCTTATCATGCCACTCACACTCTTGAGTAGCTGTGCCCACAGAGGGAAATTTGTCTGATTTATGCCAGTGAAAGAGCAGGAGACCCAAGGCAGATTCCTCTCAATTGCAATTGAGAAAGCCTCTGTGAAGCAACGTTCTGCAATATGCTCTCAGAAGCCTGGGGAGGTGCTGCTGGAAGGCACAAGCTGTGGGTAGGGAAGAGGTCTCCACTCCCATTCTCCTCTGGGACCACCAGTAGTGCTCTGGCTCCCAAGATGCGGGGATTTTCCCCTTGTATTCAAACCCACGTGAACACCCAGTGTCAGAGGGGAACAGCTGCTGCACCCATCCTGCTTCAGGGAAGGAGCAGGGCTGGGGAGGGGTCACATATTGTACCTCTCACAGTTGTGCCCCGCTGTGTGGTCCCGGCAGCCCAGGCACTCCCCGGTGTAGGGGCTGCAGTCATCGGCGTGGCCATTGCAGTGGCAGGGCTGGCAGCTGGGGAAGCCCCAGAAGCTGGGCAGGCAGCGGTCGCACTGCCGCCCATACACCCCAGGGAAGCAGTGGCACTGGCCTGTCTCTGCGTCGCAGAAGGCATTGTAAGAACCTCGGACGTGGCACTCACATGCTGCAAAGAGAGAGAGACAAGGGCTGCATTTCCACAGCAAGCCCTAAGCACATGGCCCCCACCTCAGCCCAGCCCAGAGCCACAGGTTTAACGTACGTCGGCATCCACTCGGCCCGAACCCAAAGGTGCCAGGGGCACATCTGTCGCACTGTCTTCCAGCAATGTTGGGACGACACTGGCACTGTCCTCCATTGGGGTCACACACTGAGCTCAGGGAACCCTGAGGGTCACACTGGCATGCTGAGCAAAGAAAAGCATCAGGGGTAGTGAGTATCATAGCGCAGGACATGAACCATCTGCCTCATCCCGTGCACACGCCTTCCTCATGCAAACCGCTCTGCCTGCAAGCATCATCCAGCTTCCAGGCACAGTTTGCCCCACAAGTAGGTGGTTACGTACATAATGCAGTCTCGTGTAATAGTGCAGAAATGCTGAATATGATGTTCTTGCAGACATC
Organism: Phaethornis superciliosus; assembly: GCA_023637945.1. Lineage (NCBI taxonomy): Eukaryota > Metazoa > Chordata > Aves > Apodiformes > Trochilidae > Phaethornis > Phaethornis superciliosus. The sequence continues at coordinate 14,925,388 of JAJQWJ010000001.1, forward strand.
TGTCATGGGGGTTTTCACAACACTCCTGCTGTTTTCCAGACACCGGTATCTCTGGAAAGTTTCCCAAGCGCTGTTTGTGATCACATCTTCACCTGAGCCTCCCACTGTGAATATGTCCAGTGATTTGCAGTATGGCATGAGAACAAGCTAGAAAACAATTTTGTAACAACGAAGCATCACTATTTATAAATAGCCTCCACCAAAATTGTATAAATTAAAGTATTATCTTGCTTCCTATCATTCTTTTTTGACCAATAAACAGTCAGACAGAATTTGGAAGGAAAATGATGGTATTTCTCTAGTTTTTGATCAACTAGTTCTTGTATCTACCAACTTCTATCCATCTAAAAGAAAAAGGTTGATGTTGCCATTCATGACATATATGGCACACATTAGCCTCCCCTAAGAAACCAGAGGTCTGTGGAACTACCTGCAGTCCTGTAAAATATAGCAGAAGCCTCTCAGAAGAAAAACACACATAATTTGAGATTCAAGAAACCTATGTTCATTTACACTGTTCAGTTAAAACCTAGCTTCATCAATAAGCAACATTGTAAATAACTACTTTGCATTTACACAGAAGCATGCCAGAGGAGATGCAAACTTTCATGCTTTTAAATATAACTTTTCCACCAAAGAGTCCTTGAAATAACTGGTGCTCACAGAGTCAATGAGTGTGTATGGGTTCTCTGTCTCTGTATCCACTGAGGAGTACTGGGTCAGCTCCAGGCGGATGGTGTAATTCAGCCCCTTCTCAAAGCAGACGGGCCGTGGGAGAACAACGTATCTGGATTAGGAACAGGAAATAACTGTTACTTCAAACGTCCAGAATCATAAAAAGTTTCAGGTGGCCATATAAAGCAATTGAGATAACAGAAAGCAGCCAAGGCCAGGCAGAACAAAAGCTGTGATGTGAAAGAGGCAGTCTGGGGGCTTGTGCAAGTCGGAACCGGAAAAGCTAATCAGCAAGGTAAAGAGTTGTACCAGTGTTCACTCACAGGCTGTGCAAACACTTCTCCCCTCTTTACCCAGTGAACAAAAAAATCATAAAATGAGAATAAACTTAAAAGCTTTGAGTCTACAGACACAATGCTAAATATCTTTTTATGAGCTATTGGAAATAAAATTGTATCCATTTTCATAGAGGCCATGGCAAAATGAAAATGCGATGCTACTCTGCTTCAATTTTTAAAATGTTTTTTTATCCTTTTGGCCTTTCCAGTTATACTGACCTGGAGCCAGGTGACATTGAGACAACCTGATTATCATCATCAGGAACCGTGTTGCCACATCGGCTACCTGTGGGAATCTTGCCTGGACGTGAGATGCTAATCACAGCTTTTTCCCACTGATCTGGTAACTAGGGAGGAAAAAAGGCTAATCAGAACCAAACAACAGCTATAAGATCCTGGGAAGGCTAATCAGAACCAAGCAACAGCTATAAGATCCTGGAAAAATCCATAATTCCAGCCAGGAAAAATTCCAGCTTTCATAGACAGGGTGGTCACTGTGCTTTGGGGATGATGGGGCTGTGGCAGCAGCACCCGTAGGGCACCTCCTGTCTGTGGGTCTGCACTGAGACAGGGCAAGGCAAGAGCCCCTGGGCATCCTCCAGCCTCTCTCCATTGCAAAAAAAATGACCAGGTGGTGGTGGTGGTTGGCAGCACCACCTGTGGCTTGGCATCAGCAGTGGGTTTGGCAACCTCCTCTTCTCTCCACTTCTGGTAACCAGACCTGAGCATTTCATTGTAGTTGACTGCTGCCCAGCTCTAAGAACTTGGGGAGATTTCTCTCTTTCCCCGCACCCTGTGAATTATCCACGGTCCAAAACAACTGCTTGCAAACTCTCAGCTGCAGACATTCACCATCCAAGGCAGGCAATTTGTCTCCTAAGGCACACGGTATCATTTCCACCCATCAGAAGCCCATCTGTCTGATGCCAGATTTATATTCTAACATGTCCTGACAGGACTTGTCACTGTTTAATTTGCTTAAACAGGTGCTGAAACAATGCAAGAAACTGTAAAGCAAGCAATACTACTGACAGTCAAAACCCTCCTGGATTTACCCACATCTGAGACATTCAACTGAGCTTCCACTCTTTGAGTCCTGATGAGTCCCACAAGTGCTGGGCTCCAGTCAGTTCTGCACCAGGACATACAGCATCTGCTGGGAGCCAGCAATGCCCATACTCACAGACCTACCTGTGGCTCATAGCGGATTAGAATGTCATACTCCATGGAGTAGGGAATGTTATCAATGTAGAACTCCAGGTACCCCCCCTCAGGGACCCTTACAAATCCTATGCCTGTCCACGACGGTGTGCGGTCTGGTGTGTACTGGCGCTCTATTACATTTACTCCCTACAGAAACAGGAAACAGATAGTTTAATATCAGTACATTAGATCTGTGAGCCCCACAGAAGCACATGAAGTGATGAGTTCTGCTGACAGAACACTTCTGGATTGCAGCATCTCAGAGAACATGAATTCTCTTTTAAATCCACGTGTGTGCATACTATTGTTCTTCTGCTTAACAATATACAAAAAATAAGAAAGATCATACAAAACTGCACAACTCTTTGCCCATTTGTCTGCTATAGTGGGGAATTCAATTTAAAAAGTTGTTGTAATTAATCCATTCCCCATGAGGACTTTCACATCATATGTGTAGAAGTAGGGTTTACTACAGTGGCACATAACTGCCCTATCAACCTCCCAAGTTCAGAGCTAATTAATTCCTGACTAAAAAAGGCTGCTCCAAACCACTGCTCAGGATAACACTGGAAAAACAGATCAAGGCTGTCACAAGTACAGTGTCACTAAATAGCAGAAATCTAATCATCAACTGACATTTAATAGCCAAATAAATACAATCATTCCTCAGTCCAAGGTTCCAAGTTTTAGCTGCTACTCCTTATATAAAGCAAAAAAGAGGAAAAGGCAACAAAAAATGGAAACATGTGGTGTTCAAACTTCCCGTTTCAAATATATCTGCATCCATGAATAGTTCTCTCCATAGAACAACATCCTGTGCATTCCTAGGGAAGCTGCTTCAGTAGAAAGGGATAAAACATCAGAAAATGCCTGTGTATACACGTATCACTTCAGGATGTCCCCTCATGTATTCTCATACTCTTTTAAGAGATCCTAGTATCACTTCTTACCCTTTGGCTTTGCACAGAGGGTGGAAGCACTGCAGAAAGGTTGACAGGTGGGACGTGAAGCAGATGTACAGCTGTGCAGAGCATGGGGGCTTTTCACCACCTGAAAATCCCTGCAATTTTGTGCCACTTCATTTTGTCTTGTGCTTGGTCCCTACCTGGGAATTCAGAGTTTTATTCTGCCACCAGATTTTTGAGTGAGCTTTTCAATACTGGCATTTTTCAAAACAGTTTGCTCTAAATGTTTCAAAAGGCAAACCAGCAGCACATCCCCTTGCTCTGCTGCACAAGGCAGGTTTTCTTGCTGGGTTCCTCTGAATTGGAGCCTCAGGCAAGGCTTTGGGTATCTCCAACCACAAAGACACAAATGCACCAAGACCCCTGTGCCAGCTGACACATCCTCCACTGTGCCCCAACTTCTGTTCTGATCTGTCTTCCCTCTCCAACAGCAAAATTCCCTCCCTTGGATGAAACTGCCTAAGTGGTATAATTTTGCCTGGAATAAAAAAATTAGGACGGGGTGTCCCAATTGCAAGCAGAAAAGGATCTGCTGCTTTAGATATACTAGTATCTCATCTCCCTGACTCCTTGCTGGAGTAAAAAATAATTGATATAATCATCTAACTGTTGTTAATGAATTAAAAGCAAGGCTGAGTAGTGGTTAATGGAAAAGCCAAAGGCCCTGATTTACCACACCAGTGAGTAAACAAGCTAGAGGAAACCTTACTTACAAAAGCAGTTTTTTGCACAATCAGCCATGGTTCCAGTCATTAAAAGAAATGCTGCTGATGTAAAGAAGCTCTAAAAGATATGGCAATGTGCAGAAATGTGTGCCCTGTTCCTTCCCAGTTTCAGTGGCACTAACGAGAAGAGACAGTGGCCACGTCCCACCTAGTTTAAAAAGCAAAATGGCTGTTTCCTCTCCTAAATTACATTATTCATCAATACTAAGACTGAAGAGCTATAGGTTGACATTCTTCTGATATAGAATTCAGTTTTATGTTTTCCATTCAGTTTTATGTTTTCCCTGCAAAACATGCAGGGTGTAAAACAGATGTTTCCAACACCCAATTGATAGAACAACTTTCCCACAGCTGTCCAGACACACCAGCCCACTAGAACTACTCACGGGACCCAAGCTGGCTTCCTCTGCCTCGTAGATGTAATGATCGAGTGAAATGAAGTAATAGCCAGGCTCCACCTGGTTGCACTGACGTCCAAACATGTGAGGTCGGCATTCACATTGGCCAGATTCACTCGAGCAGCTAAAATGAAGAGTAATTAAATTAATTGTGTTCATCCTGGCTATGCCAAGACAGTGCTAGAGCTATCATCCGCTTTGACCTTTCAAGCAATACAGGAGGAGAAATGTTCTTGTGCCGTGTCTAGACACGAGATGTTCTTGGGCTCTGCAGCTGGACCATCTGCAGCACAGTACTGGGCGCAATCTTGGCTCAACCCAACCATTGTTCTCAGCTCCTAGGCTCAGGCCACTTTGCATGTGGTTTTCTCTGTTTGGGTGGCTAGAGGATTTCATGCTATGGATACAACCAGGTCCCTGAGGCCAGATAGGACTCTTTAGAGAGCTTCACTTGCTAATACAGACATAGCCAAGAGGCATGTCTGTACTGCAAGACAAAGGCAGCCTTCAGCTCCAGGCTTGCAGTCCACAAAAGCAATGTATCTGTTTGTACAGGCTCAGGCAAAGCAAGAACATGCATGATCCTGCATGCCCCAGGACATCAAGGTGCTCTTATGCAGCAAAGAACATCCCAAGAAGTCATTCACCAGCAGGTACACAGAGGGGAAAACTATTCCTGGCTTCTTTAGCATACAACAGACACAGACAAAGATGTGGGACAGACAGAGCCATCGCTGGGGAATGCAGGTCTGTCCAGGGTGACACACAAAAGCTCCACTTCCTTCACAACAACTAATTTTCTTCTCTCAGTACAGCTCTATCCTTAAATTGACTTTTTGAGAGTTTGCTGTGCCCATAGAGTCCACCTCTCATTATGAAAAACATTCAAGCAGGCTGTATTTCTGCATGTGCCTGGTCACACTTTTTCATAGAAAGATTTTTTTAGTCCACCTAAAGACTCCACTTTCTTTAAGTTCAAGTTGAATTTAGGAACATTTTCTAAAGTCAAACTCCTCTAGCTGCCATGGGAAATCTTCTTCTCAAGCCCCCACTCTAAGACTGAATTTTAACTGAAGCCATTTTTGAAATGAAATTTTGCAGAGGTTCACTTAATCGCTCACTTTGAGATGCCAGAAGTGCCTGAGCTGCCCCTGACAGGGAGTTGGGAAACTTCCCCTCCACAGACGGTGATGCCTCCACCACATGGGTTACAAAGCAAGGAAGAATTCTGGGTGCTGCATCCCACACCCTGAACAAGAGCCAGGAGGCAGCAATTCAGCATCTGAGGAAAGCAGCCCCAGGGAGGATGAAGCTCCCCTTTCCCTCTGACGTGTGAAAGCGATGCCGGCAGCTGGACCTGGGCTTCACAGCTTTCCTGCGGCCAGAGGAAAGCACAGCTGCTCCCTGCCTGCGCCAGGATACTGGACATCCCCTCCCCGCCTGGTTTTGCAATCACTGGGCTGAGCACATGGGAAAAAGGCTGCAGGGCCTTGCTGGGCCACGGCCAAGCCATATCCCAAATCCCTGGAAGTCTGTGAGCCGGGAGAGCCACTAGGATCTGCGCAGCGTAACCGATCCGCACGCAGGGAGTGAGCAAGGAGGAGTAAATAAACACTAACAACCACACCCTGCTCTGCCAAGGGGCAATAATTCACTCGGGAGCAGAGGGGGGAGACAGCCCATGGGACATTCCTGCAGCAGATGGGGTGTCCACAGGCTGCAATGACCTACAGGAGTCACACCGGGAAACTTCCCTGATTGGGTCCCATGGGCTCCAGCTGGAAACAATTTGTCCACCCCCTTGGGAAACTTCTGTGGCTTTAGACAAAAGTAGGACATTTCAAATAATTTGTGGAGGGGGGGAAAAAAAAAAAAAAAAAAAAAAAGAAGAAAAAAAAAAAAGAGAGCAAAGGAACATGCTGCTGTTGAAAAGCCTGGGATCAGACACACACCTAATGCACAGAAAAATGCCCTGGTTGGGTCTGGCTACCCAGTAGCTCTGAGCAGGAATTTAAGCCAGGACTTTCCATGTACTTCAAAGCATGGATGCATCCTGAGGACCACATCCCACCCCATGCAGCACTGATAGGGTAATGCTGTAGTGCCATGCAGCTAGTGTGCTTCCTACAGTGCTGGGGGAGAGACAGACAGGCTGGCCAAAGGGCAAGCTTGGGAGCAAACCAAGAACCAGCCTGACAACCCATGTCACCACCTAATTCTTGCTTTAATCCTGTAAAAGCAAAGCTTTGACAAGGACCATACTCAGGGTTACAGCCAAGGCAGAGTTCAGGCCATGACTGACTTCCACCCTGGCTGCCCAAATGCTGATCTACAGTAAAAACAGTTTAATTTGTTCACCTATACCCATGGCACAAATGAAGGCTGATCAGCATGGGAACAACACAGATGCCTCTTTCACTCTTTGCCACAATTCAGACCTGCCACTTTCTAGAGCAGAAAGATGGTCCCAAATATCCTCCTCCAGAGTACATTGAACCCTGGATGCTGTGGCTGCAAATGAAGTGAAACTTGTTGGGGTGAATGATTACAGGAGAGTAACCAGGCTGAGACTCACTTGTTGTTCAGGGCTCCTCCTGGGTCACAGTCACACGGCCGACATCCATCCATGTCATTGCTCAGACCCCAGTGCTCAGGCTGTGAGAGGAAACATCACCAGCACTGTAACCTTGAGCTAATTTAATCTCATCTATCCCAAAGGCATATTTTAAAATACCCAGCAGAAGCTACCCTAGCCTGTTCCCCACCCCATGAATCCTGCTCCTCCAGCTGTGGATCAACCCCACAGTAACCAACTCCACCTCCCTGCCTGCTCTCCTTCACCTTGTTGACCATCTCAAGGTCTAGGTTTAAAAGCAAGATGCAGAAGGACTAAAGCTCAGACACCTCACTCGTAATGCATAATTTACATCAGTTTGTGCTCCTGACCCATGAAGGGCTTGGAAAATCATGTCCTAGTGTGTCAGCTGGCAGTGGAGAGCAGTGCATGGGCCACTGGGTGGGGTACTGACCTTTCAGGGCTGCTACTCCGCAACTTGCTTGTTGGACAAACAGACTAATTAGCTTTTCCATATAGTTCACTGTTGGATAAGACATCCTGTCTGTGTTTATACAAACAAAACCCCTTATCTCACAGCATGTTTCTGTAACACTCCAGCACACGTAAACAGTATATGGAAATGTGTGCAAGTGAAATAATCCCTGCCTAAGATAACAGTCTGCACAGAAACAATTTTTTTATAACACAGCTTCTGTGAAGATTTTGTCTTTCACCCCAGCAAGGGCTCCATCAGAATTGCCCCAGATCTCTCATTTTCACAGAGCAACTGCAACAGGTATCCTAATGTCTCACTCCTTATGGTCCCAGCAATTAATTTCCAGATGCTCTTGTCTACCTTAATGTGCTTCCTAGCCCTCCACAACTCCATTCCTGACATCCCAAGGTGCCCACTCCTGCCTTAATGCCAGGTGCCTGTTTGCAGACAGTCAGAGACAGTGGCCAGCACCGTTCTCCATGCTTTTGGCACACCAGCATCTTCCCATTTATTCTACAGAAAGCTACTTACCAGGCAGTGATTGCACTGCTTTCCTGTCACCAGGCGCTTACAATAGCAGTTTCCTGTCTCTGAATCACAAGGATTCCCCCCAGGATGGGTACCCAGAGGATTACATGCACAAGCTAGATTGAGAAATACAAATATGCAGGTCAAGACGCAGGACTAGAGTTACATTTTAGGCAGTATCCAATGTAAATATTTACATTAAAGACTCCTCTGAATTCCCTAGGGCAGAGATTAATTGCACACTTTGCCCACCACCCATCCCAGTAAAGCCTTTTTGGTTTAGGGACTTATAATTAAAAACAAATAAGGAGGATTTTACTTTTTCCACTGCATGCACTGGAAGATCAGCCAAGTGAGCTGAGTTTAAAGGGTGCATGGACTCCAAGCTACAACAAATCTGCAAGACTGTTTATCGTTTAGCGAAAACATGAAACAAAAGAAAAAAAAAACCTCACTTCCCCCAGCATTAACAGCTCATCAAAGAGCTTTTGATCACACATAAAGGAACATATGTTTTTACTCACACTGACAACCTGCTGGGTCATCAGCACTCAGGCCATAGAAACCTTCTTTGCAGAGGTCACAACGCTCCCCTTCCACAAAGAATTTACAACGGCACTGTCCAGCAATGAGGCCAGAGGAGAAATCGGTGTAGCGATCGCAGATGCCACCATTTTGGGAGCCAGCTGGGTCACAGTTGCAAGCTAAGAAGGAAGAATTGTTCATGTTTAACCATCTGCTACAAAAGAAAAAGCCAGGTCTCACACTGAACGATTTAAACTCAGATGCTGTGTAGAGAGAGTTTATCATTCCTGCACGCATCAGACGTGACATGGGTTGAACACATAATGACCAAATAAATTTCCAAAATCTCAAAGAGGAAACAAAAGCCAGCCAATTTGCTCACGCCCTTCAAGGCAAGCACTTTCCCTTAAGGCTCTTTGCTTGGGAACACAGCACTGGCCAGAAGAGGGAGGACAGGGGCAAAATCTTAAATTGCCTCAGGGAAAGCCCTTGGTGATGACAGCTGGAATGCCATGGCCATTCCCACCCCGAGGAGCAGGACTGCACTTACGCTCACAGACGTCGGGGTCCCGCAGATCTCTCTCTGGATGCTGGAAGTAGAAGGGTTTGCACTGCTCACAGTTACGTCCCACGGTGTTGTGCTGGCAGTCGTCACACACCCCACCACTGGTGTTCCCCGTTGCCATGTACACAGCCATGTCAAAGTGGCACTGGCTGGAGTGACCATTGCAGTTGCACTCTGTGGCAGTAACAGAAAGCAAAGTAAGAGTCTGATCCTAGGGCAGATGCAACTTTGCAGAAAAGACACAACCAAGTCAACATAGAATATGCAGGACTTTATATATAAAATATTCACAAGTTCCCAAGTATCATCATGTAACACTCACACCAGACTCCAGTTGTGCATTTTACTCAAACTCACTTTTGCATGCGTTACTATTGCGGCCTTCAGCTGGTCGCCAGGGTAAATCATGGTAGAAATCCAAACACTGCTCACAGTTTAACCCTTTGGTATTATGTCTGCACATACAGTGTCCATGGACCTGTCAAAAAAAGAGGGGGGAAAAAAAAAAAGAAAAAAGAAAAAAAGGTTAATATATAGCTGGCTATAAGAGAGGAAGGGGAAAAAACATGGGCTCCAATTAATGCAAAATATAGCTAGTACACAATGGATATACTTTTGCAGACTAACACATGTAACTGCATGTAAGAAGACATAAAGGGACATAGGAGTGTCCTTTACCTGCCAAGGTAAGAATATCCTCACACAGCCTTATCCCCTCCTTATTGGAAGTAATGCCTGAATAAATGCTTTCAGAATGAACAAGGAGAGCACAGTTCCACCTAAATAATTACAAAAGCTTCTTGGACCTAGAAGTTAACTGTTTATTAGCTGTTAATTAGTTATTAATATGCATCTAGATAAGCAAAGGTAACAGATGGTTTGGACAGATTTTATCCATCAGCCCCAGACATTGCCTTCACCGTGCACAGAATAAGCACTGAACAGACAAACAGTGATTGTGTGGCACCTGTTGCTGTAGATGATTAGGACCATGAGCCATGATTTTAAAGTCAAAGCCAGTCTTGCTGATGCTCAGATGGAGATGCTCAGGGAAAGCACAGGGCAACAAAGCATTCCTGCTTGCCAGCATCCCACGGCCTCTGGGGCAACCCACACGACCTACCAGTATGCTTCTACATTTTCATTCAGTTAAAAACTCACTCATTAACAGGGGTGCTATTACTGCTTGTTAGGCAAAAATCATGGGGAAAACCAGATCCCACAAGGGATGTGGCACTTGCACAGCAGTGTACAATGCAGGGAGCAAGACTTTCCTTTAGAGTCTGCTGTTAACTGGGGCTACAGTCTTTGCTTTTCAGCTGATAACATCTGACAGAAATGCAGGTCAGGTTTGATTCATGAAGGTGTTTCATCCTTTGATGCCCCGACTCACTTCAGTTTTAGGGTAATCAAGTCAACCCACCCACACACTCTCATCTGGCCCCATAGAGTTACACTCCCTTCCTGCATTCCTGTCTTTTAATTTCATCAACTCTTTAACATACTTAGAAAAGGAATGCTAAACCTGACCTTCATTAACACCAGTAATAAGAGATATTTTTGCTGAGGAGTAATACTCATAACAGTTTTCTTGCTTGAAAATTAAGGGTGGGGAGTTGGGGGGCAGAGCATCATCTAAATTTTAGTTTAGTTTTCATCTAAACTAAAATTTAATTTTAGTTTAAAGCACAAGAGGTAGAGTCAAGAACAGCTTTACGCAGAAAAGTGTGAATATTTACCATTCCCTCCACTTCTTCATTAAAGCCATCCACTGGTGCACACTCACTGGCATGCCCATAGCAGAAGCAGTTCCCTCGAACCACCATGTCATAGATGGCATAGTAGTACTTCTCTCTGATCTCCATCCTTGAGTCCAAGAGATTATCTCCCAGTGTGTGCAGCTTGACAAACTTGACTCTCAGATTTGTGATCTTTAATAGGTCTGCAGGAAACACAAGAGACCCTCTGTTTTGGAATTATTTAGCAGATATTGTATTGAATGGGAGGAAGCCAGGACTGACTTCCCAAGCACACTTCCTATCAGCAGGTTTGATCAGATTTAATTTCAGTGCTTATGATACTACACATCACATCACTTCATACTCTCAAATTTAAATAATCACATTATTTTACTAGAGATTTTACTAGAGATTACTAGAACCATATCAGTTAATGTAAGCGTAAATAAAATTCTAGTCTATTTTATTGTAGGTATACACAGGCACACACACAAATATTAAAGGTACATGCACCTGCACCACCAAGGAAGTACTGTTTCTTTCAGGTTTTAAAATGTAAGATGAGCAAGACTCAATACTAAGGAACTGCGGACAAGTGGACCAGGATCTTTAATAGCCTTTTGGAAAAGACCTTTGTTGGAAATGAGATATAAATACACTCTTATACTGCCAAATTCCCTAGCAAATTAGTTATCATTAGTTATAGTTTGCTGCAAGAAGCAACACCCCACCACTGACCAACTACAAAGGGGAAGTTCTCAATGGATATCATCCACAAGAAGACAGTACTGCAGTAATCAATTAACATCAAAACAACACGTGTTGTTTGATGTTATTAATAATGTCATTTTCATAGCCTTCAAATTAGGCTTTAAAAAGCACTTCAAGCCCATGAAAAGGGGATCTCTCAGAGTTTCCTCTTCAAAACTCTGGTTAAAAACCATTCAATCGATGCAGCAATTAGCAGACACTTCTACCTCAGGTATTTTCTCCTGCTCCAGTTAACTTTACACAGGAGGACGTGAACCAAAACAGAGAATGAATATTAAATTGGAGGTCAAGTTTAAGACCGAGCACTGCAGTTCCCATAATCAGGCCACATGGCCCACGAGGTTTCTTTTTAAGGCACATTACAGCACAGACCTGGCTACCTTTGCATTCCTGGATTGTCATGACTGTACATGAATGCTGCAGTCATTGTTTTTTTACAGCTGCATCTGTCTGGTTCAGCCACACAGTGCTACTAAGGCCAACTGCTCTAAAGGCATAACTTGGGTGTTATGAAAAATCAAACATGTCTCCCTTGATTTTACCTAAAAATGATGAATTATGTAAATACTTTCATAGTTCTGCTTCTTTGCTTTCTGAACACTGTACAATTATGGGATCATGTTCCAAGATTTCCATCAGCAATTGTGTGTATTTTAGGGAGGGGGGGCTCTTTAATGAACATGATTCCCTGACCAATTAAGGACCAACTACAATGACACATATAAGAGCAATCACTTCAGTTGACAACACTGATCATTATTTCCCAGCCATACCACAAATGTATTCAATAGGACTTCAAACCTGTCACTGGGGCTAAGGCGTGACTTTATTTGTGGCTTACTGAGGTTTTTTTTATTAGCAAGTAAATAAGTGCAGAAATGCTTTCAAATGAGTCTGGAAGGTAAATGTGTACATACTTTGAATCCGTGGACTGTATGGATCTTCAATTCGAAAAGCAGGATCTAAAACACGATATATTACCTGGAGGAAAAATGGTACAATAAAAGAACCAGCTTTAAAATTAATCAAATCTGAATTTGTATTGGAACTCTATAGAACAGACATATTGAAAAAATACCAAACCCTGACCTCTCCCTCTGTTGAAGGTTCAATGTCAGAATATCGGGAATCACAAATTATGTCATCCACTTTCTTCATAGGTCCAGTTGAAATCCCAGGAAATGAGCTCTCACAGTCATATGCAAAATACCTATACACTTGCCATGTTTCTCCAAAATCAGATGATCTTTCTATCAACATTGCAGCAGGACGGAATGTCTAATGTTTAGAAAACAAAGAGATTTTTTTTCAGTTACTTATTATTTGCAATTACATTGAGTGCTTCTAAGTGTGAGCAATCCATATGTCAGGATTTTAATGTCTCTCTTGCATTTACTATTTCCAGTATTTGGAAACAGTGGAAATATTTCTCAGCTTATATTCCCCTTTCTGCTCAGAGGCAGATCTTTGAAGTAAAATACATCAAACCACAGACTACCCACTTAGTGGCCAAGCAATTAAACATGCTTACAATAAATACACAATTTTAAAGGTTTTTTTTTAATTCAAAACCATTTCTCAAAACTAGGGGTTAAAGCAGAGCTTTAGGGAGACAAAAGGCTTTTTTCCACTGATTGTGGGAAGCAGCACAGACTTCTTCCTTGCTGTACCTCCTTGCCCAACGTTCTGAAAAGGACCGACCTAATAGGCTTGCTCTCCTGCCTTGGGGACTAGAGGGCAATTTTAGTGTTTCCGCTCCAGCTCTGAGACCCAGTTCTTGCTTGATGCTCAAAAAAGCCCTGGGATTGCCTACCTTTCTTTGTCTGATCATGCTACCTTTGGCAGGGTCTCTTGCCACCCAGTGCCAGCTACCCTATGTGCTGCACTAAGAAAACCTTCTTTAAGGAGATTAAGAGATTCAGCTCCATCCACTCCTGCTGCATTTGCCTACCCCAGTCCAAGTGACACTACTCCAGCTGGCCTAGCCCAGACTTCAGCAAATTTAATACCCAGCCTGCACCTACCAAGAAAAGCCAACAGTCTCTTCATTAATTTTATGTATTTCAGAGAAGGCCCTCCAAGAGCCTAGAACAAAAGCATTTAGTCACGGCTGGAAATTTTCTTTCTGCTTCCTGGTTGAAAATATTCCCCAATTTACAAACTGGTATCTCAGTTCTGAGGGGTTAGGGATCCCATGGTGGTCCCTCACTGCTGGGGACTGGCAGTAAGGACTATCTTCCAACTCATCCACCACCTTGAGGCAGGGTGAGAAAGCCAAGCTGATATCACAGGAAAGAGGAACAAGCTCTCCTAGAAAGCTGACATGTGAAAATTAAGATATTAATTTGTTTACATGCAAAGAGCAGGGATTTAGCCCTGCAGGAACTACAACCCCTGCAACCTCAGCTGAAGGCTGCCACTAGCTCTTGCCTGCAAGTTATGGTGTACAGGACATAATCTGCTATTCCAAGACATCTGTTTGTAAAGAAACAAAGACACTTTGTGTACAGATGTTCCTTCTTCCTCAAGACCTTTCAATTTGCCAAATGAAAACTGACACCATGGCCAATTTTTTTTAAGAACAAAAATCTCTGCTACTATATGATTTATCTAACAATCCTCTAGAACACAACCACCAGAGAGCGACACTAACACAAACCCCAGATGCAGTACAAATCTTTCTGCAGCCTCACTGGAGTTCAAACACAACCCAAGCCACAATCGCAACAGGAGTTAATAATGGTTGACAGCTCTAAAAAATAAAGCAATACAGCTCAGACAAAGCCCTAATACCAGATATCAAACAAATGTGAAGGATTATGAGATCTCTTGTGTCCTCATTTTTGGGGGTTTAGGGTAAAGCTATAGCTCCCTTACCTTGAATGTCATAATGAGATGAGTGAAATGAAACTCAGCCTCCAGGTCCAGCTGGATAGTCACGTTTTCCAAACCTGCGAGGGCAGAGAAAAGAAGCTATGCAGCAAACAAGGACTTTTGCTGGCCTCTAAATCTGTATTTTGCCAAAGGTCTTTGCTCAGTGAGTGCAGAGACTTGTTTCTCTGCCACTTGGGTCTGTCTTCAAAAAGGGAGATGACAGTTAGTGTGTCACTGAGGTATGGAGTGACTTCACACCAAGGTGAAGTGTACTGCACACATGATTCCTGTGCATCGCTACACCAAACAAACTGCACCAAAAGTGTGAGTCTGCAATGCTTTATTTCAGACTCCATAACATGGCTAACGTGGCTAGGTGTAGGGTAAGGATGGGACTGCTACGCGCTGGATCCTGGCACCGAAGCACCCAGTGGGTGGTAGGGATGGGGATGCTGAGCCCAGACCTGCATGGTGACCCCAGGCTGTCCTCACACACTCAGCCAGGAGCTTTTGTAGCCCTAACACCCTAAGTCTCACCTGTGGCTGGTGGGGGACATTTCCCACCTTACTTGACTCACTCTGGACTCTTCTGTCCTTCTGGATGCAGGAACAGTTCCTTAACAACCTGGTTTTGAAATACACCTGAAGTAACTATCACAGCCATGCTTTGCAGCAGTGAGGGCTAGGAAACCACAGGCAAGCAAGAAGTGTTCCTGACTCTGCTGCACAACTACCTATGAGCCAAGGACTCTATACAGAAAGAAAGGAAAAGTTACAAATATTATTTTTTTTCGTGTAAAAAGATCTCTCAAAATAGCTGGATACTAATTATACTACAGTTAGAAATTAAAAAAAAAATAAGGCAAGATTTACAGAGAAGAGAAAAGGTAAGAAATTAAAATAATAAACCAATAAACCAATAAAGTGCTTCATTTTTCTACCAACTGTAACTTTATGCGATGTGTGCAGCAATGGTCCCTTCTGCTGCATGCTTGAATAGAAGAAAACATGGACAGAAAGAATCATTTGTTTTTTAATGCTGAAGGACATTTTCATGACCTTATGAGCTAAGAACTTTTCTGTGTGAATGCTGCCAAGCCTATTGCAAAAAACATGAATTATTTGGAATGCTAGAAGAGCTGCTGGAGGCAAGCTGCTTGTTAGTCTGATCAAAATGGTTAAAAAGGATTTAGTGAAAACCTTTTCTTACCAGGAAGCAGAGATGTTACAAATATTACCATTTGATTTTAATATACAGCAAGACAGCCACTGCCAATGCATCTGCAGAAGTCTCTTCCTGTCCAGCTGGCTTTAAGGCTTCAGGGTAGGATGTGTTTGAGAAACCTCAACGCCTTTTTTGTGTATGAAGGCATGCCAAAAGCATAACCATAAAAGTAACAAGGGCAGAGGAACAGTTTAAAAAAAAAAAAAATTTAAAATGCCACCAAACTAGCGTGCACTTTTTTTAAAAAACTATCTGGCTTGCTCATTTCTGTTTAGCACACAGACGAAGGAATTCAGGAGCCCAGGAGGGGGAAGGCAGATTGCAGGATAGATGTCCCTGCCTTTGCTCCCCAGGGCAAGGAGGGCAGGGAAGTGGGAGGTCTGCGCCCAAACCTCCTCCCTCCAGGCCCTGGGGAAGCCCTGGGTGCTTCCTTGGCAGCCTCAGGGTTATTGGCTCTTGGAAGGCAGCTCTGCTCCTGCTGCCCAAACATGAGGGAGATTTGGAGCCAGTGTGGGAAAATTTTTTCTTTAAGAAAGGATTCTTGCAGAGTGGTGGGACTCCCAGGAGGGATGAAGGGGCTTCGATAGGGATTAAGAACTG
Source organism: Phaethornis superciliosus (assembly GCA_023637945.1). Taxonomy (NCBI): domain Eukaryota; kingdom Metazoa; phylum Chordata; class Aves; order Apodiformes; family Trochilidae; genus Phaethornis; species Phaethornis superciliosus. The sequence continues at coordinate 14,941,572 of JAJQWJ010000001.1, forward strand.
CTCCAAGGCACACAAAAGCCAACAGTTTTACTCAGTTTTACTCAGCCCTCCTCGAACAGCATGATCACCAGACCAGAGATAACAGCAAACCCACAGGTACCCTTAAACAAAAGGAAGGAAAGCAGCTCCCAGCCTGGAAATGGCTCCCAGAAAAAACTCATACCATTTTCTGACTGCCACCAGAGCTTCAGGCGATTTGGAGCAAATGTGGTGACCACATTTTCAATGAGATGACTGTCAGGATTGAGAGTATCGTGGAAGGGATCCTCAGAGTCACATATGAAACACTTTTTGTCCTCCTGAAACAACAAAATAATCAGCATTACTGATTTTACCCGCGGGGCAATAGTTGTTTCCTGCAGATAAGAGTATTTTCCACCCATATCACATTCCACTCATTTTGCCTGCAGGAGTCATCAAAGGTATTTTTTTTGTTGAAATGATAAGTGTATTTACCTCTATGAATTAATGTAAATTGCCAACTAGAAAATATGCCAGGAATTCCATAAACTTTATCTTAAGGAGAACTATGTCCTGTATCAAAATTGCAGTTTCAGGAACTCTCTTCCAGTGTATGTATTCTCTTGCATAAGTCAGAATTAAAGGCAGCATCTGTAGTAAATTGCTGAATTGCTTCTATGCAAATGTACACATGTAAAACTGACTTCAAAAACTTATGTGAAATAACATTGGCTTTTGGGAGCTAGCTTGTACATGCAGGTTCTTGGTATCAAAGGTACATCTGGTGAGGCTCAATACATGTCAAGGATCCATCAGGAAAAAAAAATCCATCCAGCCAGTGGAGGGTCCTTCCAGCACAGGGTTGACTTCATTCTGAATCCAGTTTGTCAAGCTCCCATCTAAACATTGCACCTTCACTTTCAAATGCAATCCCAAACTAGGCTCATAAACTCAGTTTATACACCCTACAAGGTGTGCCTGTGAAAAAACAGTTGGGTGCAAGCCTGGCACATGCTGCTTGGGAAAGCCGGACACTTCTTCACCAGAAGTACCAAAACTCATCATGACTGTTAAAAATAACTATGTTATTTTTATATTGTCTTGGAGCCTAAAAGCCACTACATTCCAATTTTGCAAGGTAGGATTCAACCCAAAACAAAAGGGAGGGTTCCTGTCTAAACCAACTCATTTTGCAGACTGGAGAGGGCAGAGGAGGAGAGGAGTTCATTGAGCTGCAGTGAGGGAACCCCTGCACACCAACAACTCATCACTGCCAACAGCTACTCGGCCATCATTCTTCCTGCAGGTTCAGGGAAACAAATGCAGTGTTTTATCAGCCAAGAATGTGAGAGCTGGCAGGTCTGTGCCACACAGACTTTCCATTTCACCAATTTTGTCTTCAGTGGCTCCTCCCAAGCTTCACCCCCACAAGCCCCTGGAGACTCTTCTGGGAGAGAGGACAGCAAGTGCAGGGGTCCCAAGGAAGATGTCCCCCTGTCTGTTCCAGGATCCTCTCCCCAGCACCACAGCCCCCACCCCAAGCCACAACTTGCTCTGTCACCCACCAAACTAGAATCCTGGAGGGCTCAGTCCTGCAGGATGCTCAGCATGCCCTAGCTCCGTGTTTATTAGGGGGATACTTGCCACCCTCCTGCATCCACAGCCTGACTTCAATACTACTTTATGGCTCAGAAATACCTGTGGACATCTGGGGTGTAGACATCTGAAATAAGGGCACACATGAATTCTTGATGCAATGCTTTTTACTCTGGTACTTCAGCGATTTTTGAGACAAGAAAACATAGCAAAGTGCCTTTGTTGTTTTGTCCTACCAGGGATGCTAATATTGTTATAAACGTCCTGTTATAACCAGAAATGTTCCAGCAAAACTAAACTCCACCTTAAATCAAGTATCACCTCTAGCACATGGAACAGTACAGTAAAACTAAAGGTGGGCATGAGATTTAATAACCTCAGGGCACAAATGTGCCAAGTGTTACAGCCTCTTAGGCAGGGCTCCTCCTGCTTCCCGTGGTTTTCCTTCCAAGTGCCAGAATCCGGCCCTATTGTCTCTGCAGCAAACTCGGCCAGAGATTATCCCTAACTTGCAGTTCAGCGCAGTACCACTTATAACTGATATTTTACTCCTCACCATTCCTTCTGTCTCATATATTTTATGCCTGGTGAGCTGTTTCTAGCTCAAGAAGCTTTGTGTTTTCCACCAGATGCGCCAGACAACCTTATTTGCATCCTTGGAAACCATATAAATGTAATTACATTACGGGGACAGCGGCCAAAACACTACCCGGGTCCTACAGACCACTCTCAGTCAGGAAGCTGTCTAGACGGCTCCGGCAAGTTTTAAAATAAAGTATTAATACCACTTACTGCGGCACATTCCTCTTTATTAACCTCGCTAGGGAAAGGGGCGTCGGGAGCCGAAAGCTGCGCGGGGTGCCCCGCACCCGTCCCGCACAGGGGCACGATGCTGCTCCTCACGGAGACCACTGCCCGCACCTCCCACCCGCAGGCTGCGGGTCCCTCCGCACCAGTCCCCGGGATGCCGCGGGCGTCAGCCCCGGCTGCCTCCTCGCCAAGCCCCAGAGCCCGGGACCGAGCCCGGCGGCCGGCCGGGGCGCCCGGGGGTGCAGCCCCCCCCGTCGAGGCGTTCACCTGGAGGTGGCTGACGATGCAGTAGGGCTCGGGCTGGCGGAGGCCACAGGTGGAGGAGGCGGACAGGCGGTCGGCGCGACCGATGAGCAGGTCACCGGTGGCCGGGTAGCAGCTCCCCTCGGCGCATCCGTAGCTGTACTCGGGCTCCTGCGCCGCCGCAGAGCACAGCGCTGCGCGGCCGCGGAGGGAGAGAGGTATGAGAGAGAGAAGTGGTGCGCAGCCAGGCTGGGCGCCCCGTCGCAGGAGCTGGCCCAGCCCGCCGTGCCCCGACGGCGGCGGGAGCGGGGCGAGAGTTACCGAGGCAGCAGCAGAGGAACAGCGGGAGGCGGCGGCCCATGGCGGGCGGCGACGGACACCGGACGGGACAGGACGGGGGCTCCAGCTGCCCCTCCACGCTGCCGCCGAAAGCTGCTGCCGCTCCGGCTGCTCTACGCAGGCGCCGCAACTCCCGCGGCTCCCGGGGAGCGGCTCCGCGCCGCCGGGCGCCCCCCGGCCCTCCCCCTCCTCCGCCCCACCGCCCCCGCGGGGCCGGGCCGGGCCGCCCCCCATCGCCCCTCCCGTCCCGGCCCCCTGTCCCCAGCGGCAGGCTCGGGGGAGGGAGGGGAGGAGTGGCCGCCGTCGAGGAAAGGCAGCCTAACCGGGGTGGGAGGCTGGGGGAGAGCGGCCCGGCGGCCGACCGGGATGGGGAACGGCCGCTCCGCTGCAAACAGGGAGCCCTGAGGGGAGCCGGGGGACTCCAGCCCCTGACAGCCGCAGGTTGTGCCCTTCCTGCTGCTCCCGAGCTTTGGGAGCGGGCTCTGGGGAGGGCAAAGCAACGGGTGGGGGGGATCACCGACGGGGCGACCCCTCGCCCTGCCTCTGACTGTGGGGAAGCAATGTCGGAATGGGGGTTTGACCCAACTCAGCCTTCTGCTGGGGGTGCTGGTGGGGCCGGGTTCCTGGGAAGGATGGGTGGAGGACGGAGCGTACACGTGTGGCAAGGTCCAAAACCCAGTGAAGGGCCAGGGGGTTGCCAGCCGTCGAGCATGATACTCGGCAGTCCCAACTCTCCTGGTCCTGTGGTGCCAACATATATGGCTCGGGGGTGCCATTCCAGGGGACAGTGGCCAAGGTGCCACGCGTGTCTGAGTCCGGTCCTGGCATGGGCAGAGGGGCCCCATAGAGCTGCCGGGCTGTTTCCTATTATCCGGGAGCATGCGGTGCTCCTGCCTTCCCAGAGGCGGCGGCGGGGGGGGGGGGGGAGTGAATGGCCTTGCCCGAACTCCCGCTGTGCTCCTGGCCTCATGCTTCGGTTCCCTGCTCTCTGCCAGGCGACACGGGGCCTTTGGAAGCTGGCAGCAGAGTTCCCTCAGCACCCAGGGGAAAGGGTTAGTGGTGAAGAAACACCAGGAGCAGATAGGGAGGATGGACAGGATTGAAGGGTACAGCCCCATCTGGATCCAGGATGGGACAGACTCACGGGTTTATATACCCGAGTTTTGCTTGCTCACGTGTAAGACATAAACTTAAGTAAATCTTTACCACGTACTGGTATCCCCCAAGAACATTTTGCCCTCGCTATTTGCAGTGCAGGAGTGGAAACACACCGTGGTCTGTCCCAGCAAACCCTGCCGAGGTAGGTAAATATGTTCGTTCTTATTTTACAGATGGATAAGCAGAAACAGAGAGATACCAAGTGGCTTGCCCTAAAGGTTAAACACCAGGTCTGAAACATAACCCAGGACTCCTGACTGAAGAGCTCGTGGGGCTGTTTCATTAAAGATATCCAGGAAATTAAACCATTTTAAGCTGACAGGGCAGGTATTATAATTCTAAACCTTTCCTGCAAAGTGATCTTCTAAATTCACAAAACTAACTCCGTTTCAGAATCTCGTCAGGTAAATCACAAACCAGCTTCATTTTAAGCTTCAATATAATGAACATTTTTGTCCCACTAACAGTAAACATTTTACTCTGCTGCAGTTAGAAACTGCCCCGGTCCAAGGTGGATGGGCAGGGCCATTCTGCAGCATCTGTCTCTGTGCAAGGACAGAGTGTTTCATTGCCAATGGATTTTTTTTTTAGCCTATACTTTTTTAAACTTCTATTGCAGTTTTCTTCCCCCCTTTTTTTCTCTTTTATATTCCTGTAGAAGTCCTGTCCTCCTGTAAACCTAAAATGGGTTGAAGTTGCTCTCTGGAGCTCCTTGCTGCTGTGGTGAGGTTCCTTCGTGCCTTGTCTTCGTGTGCCTTGCTTTTTTGCAGCCTGGGAGTGACCCCACTGAGCGGTATCTGGGATTGAGTTGGGGTCACACTGGTGACCACCTCGCCCTGTGTGGGGAGTGCAGCCATGGTCTGGGGTGCTGAATGCCACCTGTAACTATGGTCACTCCTCACAGGTAGCTGAAACCTGTGTGAGACCATCAGCATTCACTGTGTGGGTAAATGGGTAGAATGAAGTTGTTTGTGTCCATCTCTCTGCAATGACTAAGAGGAGTATTGTAATCTGATTGATTCTTCAAACGATAAAAATTCAGTCTTGTGTTGTGTCCTATCCTTGTAGTTGGTGAAGTGACTATACAGTCTTGGGGTGTTTGTGCTGGGATGGAAGTCGTCTTGAAGAACCAAAGGTCAGAGTTTGACCTTTGTAAGCTGGCAGCAGAGTTCCCTCAGCACCCAGGGGAAAGGCTTAGTGGTAAAGAAACACCGGGAGCAGATACGGAGGATGGACAGGATTGAAGGGTTGAATGCCTAGCAAATAGAGCTGATGAGATAATTTTGGATTAAGCATGCCTTTGATTATATGTGGTTTTGGTTAAATGTTGTTTGCGTTTTGATTAATGTCACTGAAGTCAAAGTGCTCTACAAGAAGACAGTGATTTCAATAATTTTTCAATAAACACTTCTGTGAAAACACTTCTGCCCACAACAAAGAGAGCCAGTGAAACTAAAAATAGCGGTTTTTTTATCCCAGTGCAGAATTTTCCCACAACTTAACTTTGCAAAAACACTTTAAAAGTTTGATGGTGCACATATAAGCCTGGAAAGCTGTCACAGAACGTGTTTGGTGTCCTGTAGCCACTGGTCTCAGGTCTGCTGGCTTTGTGTGTCTGAGCATGCTTGCAGGAAGGCAGGGGGGGTCAGAATTCCATGCTGACTTTCTTCCTGTTTCCGCTTTTCTTCCAGCGATTTCTGTTTCCCCCCATGGATACATCTCCCCTCCAGACCACAACTGCCTTGTGTTTACAGACTTAGCCTTGCGGCCTGTCGAGAGCCATATGGAAACTCTCACAGCCAGCAGTGGATTTTATAGGAGGAAAGTCTCTTTCAACTTTCTGCTTATAAAGTCAGAATATTAAAGCCATGAATATGCAGTGGTTTATATGCAGTTTGGAATTTGATTCTAAGAGCTTCAGTTTGCCTGTTTTATGTGCAGTGCAGCAGGGCTGCATTGAAATCTGCAGGAAATCCTTCATTACCTGGAGACCTGTGTGTGAGCAGCTTGGTGGGTTGTGTGTGTGCTGAAATGCTTGCTGAAATGAAGCTGAAATGCTTGATTTTGTTGTGGCAAAATCAGTCTAAATAAACTCATCTCATTACAGCCTAGTAACTTGTAAAGCAGCTTCACACATCACAGGTGATTCTTTAAAGTGCTAAAATTCAGAAAAAGCTAAACTACAAATTACATGCATACCTGCATTCAGGTTAGAATGTACCAACGTTTTAATTTGATTCCATCATTTTCACAATAGAAGCTATTATAGGGGTAATGTATGTTGCACATTGCCCTGGAGCACAGCTGGTTTGGGTTAGAGGAACACCTCTGAAATCTCATCAGTGCCATCAATTCCCACCCAAGCCCTCCGCTGCAGGAGTTGTAAGCTCTTGTAAACACAGAGTTGGGAGAGTTTATCTCGTCTTGAGAAAACAATGCTTGCTTTTAGATACGGATTGTTTTATGGTCACTGCTGGCAGGAGGATGGGTAGGTGCTAGGAGCTCTGTGTTCCTGTAGAGCATTCCCCATTTTACAGCTGTGGTCTGGGCTGCATCTGAGTGCTCTGCAGCAGCCCTGGCCTCCTCACAGTACCTCCATAAACTCCATGACTGTTGCTTGCAGTGGGATAGCCTAGACAGGAATGACATACTGGTTTTAACAGAGGGAAAGCCATTGTTAGCTTGTGCAGTGTCCTGCAGAAATATGAGTGGGATTTTGAAACTGAGGCTCTCTTCAGTCTTTTTAAAACCTTAGTCTTTCTGTAGCTTTTGCTTAGCCCTAATGTCCTTTTTTTAAACTAAAAATAATTATAAACTAAAATTTAGGTCAGTTCTTGTGTTCTTTATGGGGGCAAGAAACTTCTGTGGGAACCATAACTTCCATGAGGGAGTTGGAGAAACTTCTTTTTCAACATTTGTGACCCTGTAGACTCCTTGCTTAAACCTTAAGAATAAGCCCGAGTTATTCTCCACTTGTTGACTGCATTAACAAAAAAAGTAGGAAATCCCTTATAAGCATAAGGGGAAAAGGTGCTGCAGGAGGGGCGTTTACGAGTGACCTTAATTATTTTGAAGTTGTTTCGGCATTAAGCATCTGAGCACTGCCATCCTGTGGGCACTGGGGAATTGCTTCCCTGTCACCCACCTCTGGTGGCCCAGTGCTGGAGGAACCACATGTCCCTGCTCAATTTCAGTGAACATGGGGGGCCCTCACGTGGTCAGGGGTTTCTGGTGACCCTCCCTACTCTGTCCCAGCAAAGAGACGGGGCTGGAGGGGTGATGGTACCCTGGGGATGCTTCTGTTTGTCAGCAGGGATGGCTACAGAAGGCCCACAGCCCTTCATCTGTGTATCCCCGTCCTGGCATGTGCAGCCCCATGCGGGGTCGTGGCAAAGCCACAGGTTACTGTAAGTCCAACAGAAAGCATAGGGTGTTGGGAGTCTCTGAGGCAGTTACCTGTAGTTTTCTGAGCAATTCTTTTGTATTTCCAACCCCCTCGAAGGATAATCCCTGCACTGTGGGAAAGAGTATATTTTAGAGCTTCCTTAAGGACTGCATCCCAATTTCTTTATCAGCTGGTTTATTGAAAGGTATTTCCTATTTCCACATAAATTCAATTGGACAAAAAAAGCCAAGAGAAAGTTATATTATTCACTGTGCCAAAACATTATATGCACCTTTAATTGAATGGAGGTGATAAACATGAAGTCTTCAGTTGCATTTTCCCTGACGGTCTGTCCAGACCCTAACTTTTGCATGTGGCATACTTGCTTTCCTGCTCCATTATTTCATTTTTAATGGCTATCACTTGTTCCTCCAGTTGTCTCAGTTGCTCTGCCTTGTCTTGCTTTGTTTGATTCAGGTCCTGAAGCTTCTTTTCCAAATCTGGAAGAGCAGAGGCATACAATGATGCTAATATTTGTTGTGTAAGTAAAACTGGGGATTAACAGCATTTCTTTTCCCAGCAGTTTTAAGGCAATAAGCCCATTTCAAATGGGGAATGCTATATATGCAGCTGGAGGGAAAATCAGACTTCTGGACTGCGAAAGAAGTGTGACAGCCTTAAAGAAATTAATTTCTCAGCATGTGCTTTTGTCTATCAGCTAGGATGGGGTAGGGCAGGGAGCTCTTAAAGGAGTTAGCTTAAATGGAAACAGTCAGAAGAACAGTGTGTCCACCAATGTGTGTACAGACCAGGCAATTCAGGCTTAATGGGCTTAGGTCTCCCTCATTTACAGGAATGTTTCCACAAGTCCCTGTGAAGCTAAACCAGTGTAAACATACTGGTAATGAGTCAAAAACCACATTATTCACTGCCTCTTTCCAATGCACTTAACATGTCGGCAGTTGGAGTGACTGGGATGCTCTTAATGGTTCTCCTTAAGGTACCTGCTCAAAGTATTTATTTATTGGTCCTGTCCTGAAGAATTTGCTCCAGGATGGAGTTTCTGCTTGTTTTGCTGATGTTCCAAGGTAGTTTTGGACACTGAGCTGGCTAGATGCTAGGCGCAAGGCTTCCCACTGGAAATGCCCAGACCATCACTTGTGTGCAATCAGATGAGATGTACTCTTCAGTTTTGGTCACCCTCTAAAGACACTCAAGAGGCTGTGTGAGGAGCAATGCTACAGCAGCTGTGGTCTCCTCTACCAACAACCTTCCCAGCCACAGCCTCCCCAGGTACAGAGCACATAGGCTTCAATCTCCATGACAGTGCACATATGTGCACCAGAGTGGGGACCAAGTCATGTACTCAAGTTCTTGCTGCCTGTTGTGGGACACAGATATTTTTCCATGTGTTTGAACAAACCAGTATTTGTACTTGGTTTGTACTGCTGTTGATCAGAGGTAATGTTTGAAGGGGAACAAGTATGGACTGATGAAAAACAGCTACTCTGCAGCTTTCTAAGAAAAGCCATCACTTGCGTAATGTAAGAAAAAACAGAGCACAGAGGACAGATTTAAGGTCCCTTAAGATTTAAGATTTAAGGCCAAAAGCAAGGGTATAAATCCAAGCTCCCAGCTAAATCTGCAGCCAGATTTTATGCAGATTTTGCACTTGTCCTGCTTTTAAAATCTCTGAATCAAATCACTGCAAGTCCCTGTGTGGACACTTCTTAAACTCTGCTTATATCAACCAATTTATGTCAGAAAAAGTACATAACCTAACTACTTTTAAACTGTTCGGGTAGCTTCAAGCAGGGATTCTCACCAGCTGAATTGTTTAAAACCTGATTTCAGGTGAAACTAGTCTGTTAGTGTGTGTGGGCAAGGACTTCAGTTTAATTCATGACTCTCACAATTTTTACCACGCACTATGGAAGTGAGAACACCACCTGTAATTCTTCTCATTTTTGTCTCAGTCTCTCCAGCCAGTTTTTCTGCTTCTTCTTTCAGCTGCTTCACTTTTTCTAGTATTATTTTTGGAGGTCCTTGGGCTTTCAGTTTTTCCTGAAGAATTGTGTACTTTCTTTTAATGTCAGCAAATGTCTGTAACAAAAAGACATTACTTAGCTTAAGAGCATCTCATAATTAATCTAGTGTACCAAATAAGATTTTTTAACATTTTTTTAATATCATATTTGAACCAAACTCTAAATCTCTTATTCTCTTAAATCTTAAAAAAAATAAATCCACTAGAGTACATTGAGAAATGCTTTGCAAAACTTCATAAAAATCTATTAAACTGCCAGTGCAGCAATGTAAAATGTCTGGGGAGTGCAAGGATAGAGAAAATATGGTTTAAGATTTTTAAAGCTTATGCTGATTTAACTTCTTTTGATAGGGCTTTTCTGTAAATTTCATTTTAGCTATAAAGCTTAATTAAAATGCAATGAATTATCTGTAGCAACATGTTATTTTATTTTTATATATATTTTTGGCTATAGTAATATTTACTGGTTTACTCTGTTCCATGGAAAATTAGATTGCTGTTGAGGCTGCAGTTCAGCAGCAAACTCTACCAAGTTTCTATAACCTTGAAGCTTGGTCATGGTCTAAACTTGTGCTCTGGTTCCCCTTGCTGTTTCAGCAAATTTCTAGCTGCCTTAATGCATTCTTAAAAATTAGAACTCCTGAAAAGCACCTGGCCAACCAAGAACTCCAAGTAACTCCCACAGCAATTATGTCTGAAGGAGAATGGCATGGGATGAATGGCCAGGCTGCTTCTATCACTCACAAACTTTAATATCTGCTTTTGTGATTTGTTCTGTTGTGTTTACTGGTGCCCATGGTGACAAGTTTTATACACAGTGTAAGGAAAAATGTCACCAAGTAGCTAGAGAAATGTGTATGTTTTCTTTCATTCAAGCAAACAGAAGTGCTATGTGCCAGCAGCCTTAAAATAAAAATTACTCTTAACCTGTGGTATTTTACACAGCATGGCATAAGGAAAATGTTGATACAGTTTTGAGGAGAGCAGGGAAACACGATTACACTTCTGAATCAAAAATACTATAAAACACAAAGAGAAACTTTCCCCCTTTAAAACATAGCAGAAAAGCTTACATTATCAATATTCTGGGCTTGATGGTATGCTGCCTCTGCCCCTCCCCTTGCCTTTGTAGCCTGATTCTTGTTCATGAACGTTTTTGCCTGCAATGTGGCAATTTCATCTTCCATCTCAGACTGCTTTGCTGACAAGTCATTTAGTTCATCTGTTGTCTTGTTCACTTGGTTCTCAGCCTAAAACAGAGCAATTGGAGGCTGTGGTTTCTTATGCAATGCCCATCCAGCTTGCAGAGTGTGGTAATGAAGGAGATTTATGTCAATTGATTAAGAAGAGAAGACTCTTAAACATTATGGAATCAGCATCATATCTGCACCACTGGTTTAATTTATTTATGTTTACATTAAGAAAACTTTGAGATTAAGTGTTTGGGGTTTTTTTTCTAAAATGTATGTAGTAAATAAATTAAGAGATTTACAGTGCAGTACCTGTGAGATTTGTGTTCTGATGCCTCGTATCTCTTCATTTAACTTAATGAAGGTGGTTTTGGTGTGTCCTTGGGACTTCTCAACATTTTTTAGCTTACTATTAATCTCATCCACAGGCTGAAGGGCTTTAGTTGCTTTGCTAAAATGGAAAATTAGAAACATGTGTAGTATCGTGGATGGATGATGGTGTGGAGAGCAAAGCAAGACGACATTTCAAATGTATCCATGCTCACATGCAGGAGTATTCCCTCAAGTCCAAAACCAACTGTTAAACCTGTTAAAATTGTGGTTTGTAAGTTTGCAGAGCAAAACCTTAGTAAGGGACCAGATGAGCTGGTGTATTACAGCTGAGGCTGGGTGCTGCCACCTGCCTGGTGGTGTACTGCTAGTAAGGAAAACTCACTTAGGGGAGAATATGTTTTCCCTCTCCGTGTTTTAAACTTGACATAAACCAGATGTAATGATTCACTAGGTCCACTGTGGAAGTACTTAGCTGCCTTGGTCTCTTTGACTTATCAGTTGGAGGAGCCAACTGAGCTCCTGAAGCTGGAGGGAGCTTCCTCCTTGCAGTACTTGGCTCCTGCAGCCCAAGTGCTCATGCTGGAGAAGCACTCTGGAAACTGCCAGCTGAAATCTGCTGTCATCTGAGCTTCCCCTCCAGTGCTACTAGGATATGAAGCCATCTGGCCATGCACTGGGCCACCCCAGCTTGAGTTAACACAGCAGCAGAATACCCTACTCACTCAGCTTCTTGTGCCTCCATCATCAGCATCAGAACTTCCTCCCTTTTTCTGTTTCTCTTATTTGCTTTAAGCTTGTACTTCTCACAGGTGTTCATAATGCTCCTGATTTTGCCAAGCATGCCTGTGAGCTCCTGTGGAGTCAGGGGAAGGTTTATTTGGAGAACATAACTTGCCACCTTCTCAATGTCTTCTGGAGGTGCGCTCTCATCTGCAACAGAAACAGCACTGAGGGTATCCTGAAGTGGCTCCTTCTTCCCAGTAAGACATAAATGATGATTATGGCTGCCTGCCCTTTGAATTTTGTGGCAGAATAAAGCTGACAGGCACAGCAAGGGGGTAAGAGAATTATCTCCAACATTTTGTAGTTTAATATTATGCTTCCAGGTACTGCTGTTAGTGTTGTCAGAACTGGCAAAAATGAGGATTTGAACCCACTTTGAACTGGGTTATTAAAATTCTGATGTAGAACTGAGCCCATGGAAGGTTTTAAACCAGTGCATGGCACAGCTAGATGTGTCAGAGCCCATTTCTCCCTCAGTCCCCAGATCAAAGAGGTGATGGAGAGACTGGGGTGTGAATGGAGCTTTCCAAGCCACCGGTGGGTGTAATCCCTTCCCTGGAGTCACCACAATATTGAGAAAGTGGTTCCTTTGCTGGTTAATGAGAAAGGCTAAACTACAGAGCAGACTTGGGTCAGACTCATACAGGATGGGCATTTACAATGGAAAAAAACATTTTGACAACTCCCCTTACACACAAACTCATCCTAGTTCTTTGCTAAGAGGCACAGGCCCACAGAGTCCATCAGTGCTTTGTGAAGTCTCATAATCACTTCTGTTTCTGCTCAGTTCCCTTTATAGACAAGACCTTAGGTGATAAAACAGTTGAAACATATTAAATTGTTATGCTAATGCCCCAAAGTAACTCACCAAGAATTCAGTAAAAGACATTTGCTGTGCAAACAAGTGCATTCCTCAGAGCTATTTTCTGTAGAAATACCTTCATCTAAAACTACATTCCACATCAATGTAGAGTACAGGAAATTTCATGTAACTGTACACATCTCAGCTGTTATGGTTTTCAAACCTCACAAAACAAAACAAAAATGAATGAAAATACACTTTTATACTTGTTAGTAAATGCTGTATGTCTGATAGACAATACAAAGAAAAAGCCAAAGGTGGAATTTTCAATTGATATCAAACAAAAATCTGAGAATCTCAAGGACTTAAGTGGAGTTTTTCTTCCAATTCAATAAAATAAAGGAAGTCCTCTGTCCTGGCTCTCATTTGGCTGCAGAGGTATGAATGCCAAAGGACTGCCAACATGCAATCCTTAGAGATGTATGAGATCAGTTACATTGAAGACATGAAAAAAATCCTACCAAATTTGAAGTTTGATGACCTTTCCTTTGATGTGGATCTGTTAAAAAAACCAAAACTTAGGATCCTTTTTCTACAGGATGGGTGCGAAGGTGGAAAAAGTTTTAAGGAATATATGGTGGGTTTATTTTTTATGAGAACTGTGAAATTCTATCAGAATCCTTTGATTCCTTGAGTTACATCTTTAAGGAGACGACAGAGTAGTATGTGTCCTAATTCCCACGCTCCCTACAGAGAGCCTCTATTTATGGACCTGGAGGAAAGGGGCAGAATAACAATTTCAGGATGCATTGGACGTGTCTGAACATTATATATTGTATTAAATTATGTTAATAATCCTTATTCAAACTAGGAACTGAGGGAGTTGAATGCTTCAAATTAAGCAAATTAATAAAAGATGACAATCAGAACATAAAACATCTATTGGAAAAGTAATACAAAGTACTGTGATGTGGGAGAAAGAAGCACTGGAAAAAGATTGAAAAATATTGCACAAATCGGGGGGTAGATGAGGAATTTTATGTCTATACAACTAACTATTTTTCTGGCCACCTATTATGCTATATTGTATTGGAATATATATTAAAAATGTGTAAAAAACAACTTTATATTATATTTACCTAACAAGAAGTCTTTCACCTTTTGGATGAAGTCCTTAGCGATCTCTCGGTCAACTTCAATTTGATACTTAGCAGTTTCCAGTTGCCCATTAAATTGTGAGCTTTTCAACTTGCTGTCTTCTGCCATTTTTCTAATGTGTTCAACCTGGAAATAAAATTAGAAATAACAGTGCCATTTTCTGGAGGTTATCTATCATTTCTTGAGAGGTTGAGCTCTGGCACAAAAATAATTTTGATCCAAGCCTCAGCTGGAACCACTTAGTGTGACTTTGAAAAGCAGTAGGAGACTCCTTTGGGGAACTCTAGAAGTTGCTATATCATAGCCTTCATCTGGCCTCAGGAAATGCATAAATCAAGCAAGCTGGTGTTTTCTCTGCAACCACAGCTAAACTAAAGGCCTTTCTTTTTCTAAAAGAAGATCCTGACTATTACTTTCTGTTGCAGTACTGCAGCATGTCAGTGATCAGATTCAGTATAGAAAAGCCACTTAATTTAATTTGCCTTTTCACGTTGTACTTGATATTAAATATATACCTAAAAGGACACAAATAAAGAAGGTAGAGTTCAAGGACTATATTTAAAACATTTTAAAATTAAATTTAAAACATATTACATTTTACCATTAAATTAGTATTCTTGATCATTTAAATGAGAGCTTTAGATTCATCATCAAATGCCAATGGTATTTTGCTTTGCTGGGAGCTATGGTTTGCTATGATGAAATCCGAAGGTACTGTCTCTCTGGCCTGTGAAGGGAGGAGAGTTGCTGTTTCCCCATGCAACAAGAAAAATGATGATGTTTTTACTTTTGAAACATCTCCAAATACTTCACACATACTATCATAGAAGATCACTATCACATATCTGAAGCTTGTGAGCACCAAAGGCAATGTGTATACACATATATACACATATATACACATAGTACATATCCTGTAGCCTGGTGCTTGTAGTGCTTTTTGCTGCTGCCTCTCTGTCCTGGGGTGCTCATTTCTAAACCCCTTAGCTGTGATGCAGAGTGCTGGGTGTATTTTAAAAGGAGGAAATGGATACGCAGGCACCCTGCAGGGACAGAAAGAAGCTACATCAGAATGACATTCCTGTTGGAAAATGTGTTTTGCCTATAATGGTAACAGGCATCATCTCTGATTGCTAATGAGAACAAACTGTCTCTACTGGTGTTGTGGGATCTGTCTGTTCTGTTTCCTTTGCACATGTTGAATTGGTCACAGTTTGCTTGAGTTATTTTCACTTCTCCTGTGTAGTACAGCTAACTACACAATGCCTTCTAAACATTACTGGGCCAGGAAGGCTTCAGCTTGAAATTATTTGCAAAAATTAATTAATGGCAAACATAAAAGTAATATGAAGTTGTATAAACTGAGCTTAACACTATGCACAGCAGAAATCCTACTGCAAGAAGCACGGTCCATGCTCAGCCTACTGACAATAGGTGCCTTTTGAATCTTGCCCAATAAAAAGATAGACAATTCTAGCCTGATGCCACCAACTCCTATAGTCACAGCCCCCCTGACCTGTGAGATTTTGGCAGCTGTGAGGAAGTGGAAGGCATAGCAAGAGACACAGTCCCTTGATGGCACTAGCACCTGATATTCCCAGTACTGAACCATGGTAGGTCTATGGTGTTAGGACACAGTCCATCACTAGGTCACTGCTCTTTGTCCAACGAGCAGGTGAGATTTTGTAGATCTGGGACCTGTCATATCTCATCCTCCATCCATTTCACTGAACAAACACAGGTTTGATATACACCACCTGATTCTCAGGTTCCTGTAGCTGAGTAGTCAAGTTATGTAGCAACACAGCAGTCTCTTCAGCTTTTCCAAAGGCATCAGTGGAGACAGAAAGAGCTCCACTGCAGTTTGGGCCACCGCAGTGTCTGGTTCCGTGACTGACCCGGCACAAAGCTCCCCCGCAGGCTGCTGTGGCACAGGGCTGGTCTCCTGGCACACCACAGATCTGCAGTAAGGAAGATGCCTGTGTTAGGAATCCCCTACAGGCCTGAGATGCAATCCTGAAGGACATCATATCAACACTGAACATTTTTTATGGGATTTTCCTAAAGAGATGGTGACCTGGGTTTTCCAAAGATGTGTTTCCTGCCAGTTCCATGTTCCCCTTTCCTGACTTAAAGAATCCAACAGTGGCCCATAACTTCAAGCCCTTCCTTGCATGGGCTATTTGTTGGGCTTTGTATGTTTCTCTGGGACTCTTGCTTCAGTCCTCTATGGCAAAAGGGCTAAAACTGTTCCCTACTCTTATCCAGCCCATAGGTCAGTGGCTTGTTCTAAAGGGTCCAGATCACCTCTCACACAGCATGGCACCATGTCTATCCCTCCATGTAGTTTGACACAGATGTTGAGACAAAATGCCTAGGTGGATCTCTTCCAGCTTCTGCAGCATTGGCTGAAGGTGCTATCAGGAATGCATTGCTGCCCCACAGCAGAACAGAAATCCCTTCCTTTCCAAAGGCTTTGTGAGCATTCTGCATCTGCTCCAGGGCAAAGATATATTGCTTAGTTTAAGACAGGGATTAATCTTTCTGAATTTACACTGAAATTCTCTTGGGACCAGAGAGTGTTTAAACACCTCCTTGTGCTGGGCCTGCCCTGGAAGCAATGGCTTTCATAAAGGTGGTAGTAAACCACAGCTAAGATGTGCAGCTATTTCTGATGTGTCTGCATGTCTGTGCTAGGGAAGAGTCTTTTTTTCCAGAATTAATATTCACGTAAGCATCCTTGTAAAAGAAAAGCTACAAACAGCATCCTAAAAGATACTTTTGTTTAGCTCCCATTCGAAATGCACAGTGCCTACCTTTTCGTTCAGGTTTTGGATATTTGGCCTCTTGATCATCTTGAGCTGCTCCCACACATTGCTTTCTTTCAAGGCCTGATGTCCCAGCATTGTAACTGCGTGGCTCCTGGTAGACTCTGAGTATCTTACAACAGGGGTTGTCCCATTGCTCTTCTGCTCTGCCAGCAATGATACTTCAAAGTGTTTCCTAATGTTGCTCATGGCCTCTGTAACAGCAGAAGTAGTGTTTATTACCATCTGTATTTTAGTTGCATCTAACTCATGCATTTACTTAAATTCAGGGGAAAATGGTGAGTGACAGGTGGTTTGGTTTCTTGTCACTAATTGGGAGGGAGGGGCAGGAGCCATCATTTCTTCAGTCAAGCTTTTCAATCCTTTACTCTGACAGTTGTCAAACAGGAATAGTTGACATTATAAAAGCATGTTAAAATAGATGCAAGTACAAAGTATCCTATGTCGTTCTTCAGAGTCCAAGGTGTATGAGAAGAAAATGGAAGACACAAGGTATGAAGGGGATCCTGTTAATGACAGAAACTGCTGCTGACCTGTATTCATTGGAAGACCATTGCTGTCATTGATGTTAAGATAAAGCTCCTGTCCTCTATGCTGTTTTGACATTTAAGCAGGAGAACTGCTTCTGCCAGTTGTAATACCTGTGAAATGATCAGCTCTCTGATTCTGAGTCAGGAAAGCATTTGTCCTGTCCCTGTTCAGCATAGCACACAAAAATGAAATGATTTGTTGAACTGAGGCCAAAAATTTGATTACAAATAGGAATTTATGAGTTTTCTTTGGCTCTGGGAAATCTAATTTCATGGTTGATGCATTAAAAAAATAAATAATGCATTTCCATGATAAGCTTGTAGTCCAGGCAGAAATAATTTTCCAGCAAGAGTCTTTCTTGTTTGCTAAGTGTAAGCTTTCCCTTAAGCAGACTCAAAAAGGTTAGAGAATATTACGATTTTTGCAGATTAATAGCCTAAGAAAAGGATTCAGGCCTTTTGCAAAACACATAATTTGAAGCTGCTGCTGTAAATGCTTCCCAGATCTCCAGAGAACCCAGTTTTCTCCAAGTCCCCAGGCGGAAGTACGTGCAATGAGCCAGAGCTGATGTATCAGCAGTGAAAAAGCATGAGAGGTCATTGATTAACCTCCTCTGTGTTGGTAACTGAGTCATTTACTGGTTGAAGTCAATGACAAGACATTTGTCAAGTTCTGTGTGCACTGAAGTACTTGGCCTTGCTTTAAGTTGAACAATATTTAGTTATTGTGTGGAACAAGGGCTATGTCTTTTATCTTCCAACTCTTCAAAAAACCGTATAGTTTAAAGTTAGCTCCTAATACAAAATACCTGGCAAGACATTTCTGTAATTGTATCTAAGCAAGGGACTGTTTTCTGTGCAACGCGTGAGTTCAATTGCGTGAGTATTTTGCAGCGGTTCAGCTCTCCATTAAGTATCTCAAATGTGTTTTTCACACTTGGCTCACAATGGAGGTGTAAAGCTTCCAAGTTCTTTTATGTTAAACACACTATCTTTGCACGAGCTTGATATACAGCCTAGGAAGCCATTCTTACTGCATTGCCATAACCCAGTGGCTGCAGAGGCAGGGCCAAGGCTGGAAAGCCATAATTTAATGACAACTCATAAATTGCAAACATTCTTTTAAGGACACTCGTGTCTTGTTTTTTCCAGTGTTTTTAATTCTTCATTAGATATTGACATTTCCAGGTCAGCTGGCAGAGCATACGCTTGTGAGGAAGTCTCTGAGTCTTGAATTTTGTTAAATTCAAATTGATCCCGTGCAAAGTGAGGTAGGTAGGAGCCTGTTTCCCATGTGTGTCTTGAGCACAAGGACCAAATGTACCCCAGATGGGATACGTGGCCATAACCCACTCTACCCCACCTACCTAGGCCATTAAGAAAGAGAGAGGGAAAAGCAGACTGATCCATGCCTAGGATGTGTTCCTGAAATGAAGATCAGGGGAGGGAGTAAGACTTTTTCCTGAATATCAGAGAAGCTGATTCCTTGAGGAAAATGATATTTTTGTGCTGTTAGATGATCGATAACAAGACCAATGAATATTTTTGGGCCTGACCAGATATTCAGCTTAAATTCAAGGTCTTCCTCTCCTCAGCCCCCTGTGTGCTTTTTATAAGGATGTTTATCTGTCTCCTGAGGCCTAAATATGAAGTCCATTTGGAATGTGACCAGACAGCACCATGGATGCTTCAGCTGTGCATCCATTGACCTCCCTGGGATTTATTGTTTCTTTGCCTTCCTGCCTTTCTCAGAGGCTGCACAAGACTCAGCTGAATTGGGAAGTGGAGCCTGGGAGAGCTGTGCTGACTGCTCACATGGGGACCTGAGCAGAAGGGACAGCCCCAGGGACACCACCAAGTACAGCAGGGCAGGGGAGCCCTAAATCTTAATTAATCCCTCTTTTCCCTCCTCCTTTCCCTCAGTCAACAGACTTTTCCTTCTTTTTTTAAAAATCTTTTCTCAGCCAACCTTTTTCTCTCCCAAATGAAACACAGAGAAAGTGTAAGTGGGAGTGCATTGCCTGTAGCTTGTGTCTTATGTGGTGCACACCTTGTCTTCTGGGCATTTGTGTCTCAGGAGCCATCTCTTTGAAGAGTAAACTGCTGGGAATCTCCTACCACTGTAGATAATCTAGCATCTGTTGAAGATCCCTGACTGACACATCCCCATCTTTCTCCAGAAACCAGTCTATAACATTGTTATTACTACTCTTAGCTGATGGAGATTATCCTGAGATCAAGGCACAGCCAGTGTAACTCTTTCAAAAATGCCAAGGAACTCAGTTCTGACTTCACTTTTCTTGATGATTGAGAGCTAGTTCCCTACCACATAAAGTCAAGTGTTTTCCCATGGGAACACTATGACTTTCGGCATTAATTAAAAAAAACATTGCTGTACGACTTCCTTTAAGTAATGGTAAGAGCTAAGAGAAATAAATCCTTTGCTGTTCTACTGCATGATTTGTGGGACCATACTTTGAAACTGGGTGGCTTTTAAATCCTAATGTTTACATTACATTTACATTATATGTTTACATCAGAATTCGTGAGACTTCTGACTGACATGACCCAGGCACATGCACTTGAAATTTAAGATGCTAGAAATCTTAGCATGTTGAGATAAAAAGGAGTTAGGAAAGCCAGTAGAAAGTGTTGTTAGTATTTACATTTCTGTACTGGCATAGGAAGCTAAAATCTTTGAAATGTTGTAAGGTTCAATGGTGAGAAAAATATTCTGAAATTTCACAGAAAATGTTCACTTATTTTGATTAATTGCTGTTTGCCTTACCTTTGAGGTTCAAATAATGAAACCTTTGATGCAGATGTATCTTCTGTTGTAGAAGTTCAAAAACTAGGTCAGCTTCTTCCCCAATATCTTTTATGTTCTTGTTAAGGTCGGGAAACTCGTATGGTGCATTGTGAAGGAGATCCATTTGTGCAACTTTTTGTCTGAAAAAGGAGAACTGCAGTTATGCAAAAGTCAAATTAGATTGTTCTTAAACTAGTATGAGGATACATGATATTTTAGAGGAAAAGAGATAAATTTCTAAATTAACAGAAACATTTACTTGTAATGGTTTATTTAAAGAACCCTTTGGATGAACAGGAAATTTCAAGCATTTGATAATATGCTTGTGAGGGACAGATCATTTATATGTTCACAGATCAGCTGAAAACAGTGGTTTAGTAGTCCAGCATCTGTGTGCTGATCAGAAGTGGACTTGATATGTAGGGATGGCTGATGGAGACTGGGGGGAAGACTGCTTTCTCAGCAAAGGAATTTTTCAGAAGTAGTCAAGCTCTTACTGAACATAGCCCTGAAAATCCTTGATGCCTGAGAAGGCCTCCAGCGAAATAATAGGATGTCTCAAAATTCTTTCAGTTTCAGAAATGGCATCTTCAAAGGCTCTGAAACGCATGTCACAGCTGGGCATTCTTCCTCCTTTATCTTTGAGATTTGCAGCAAACCTCATTAACCCCTGAACAGTCTGAGTGAGGGCAGTAATTTCAGCGTCCCACTGATCAAAACAAAGATGACACTGGCGGCAAGAGGGAAAATCTTTCTCAAAGCCACGGCCACACTGGTCGCAGGACCGGCCGGTGACACCAGTGCGGCAGTTACATGCGCCGGTGGCTTTGTCACACGTGGGGTGGATGGTTCCCTCCGGGTTACATTCACACGCTGCAAGAAACAGACAGCAAGTTACATCCAGTTGTTCATTTTCTGTGGGTTTAATGCATGTTAAAGGTACAATTGTGCTTTTCAAGGCAATAAAAGTAAACCAGCAGCTGAATGAGAGGAAAGTGAACTGCCCGGCTAATGGCTCTACTCCATCTCCAACTTAGAATCATGGAATAGCTGGGCTTGGAAGGGACCTTAAAGGCCATCTAGTTCCAAACTCCCTGCCATGGACAGGGACACCCATCATAACAGTAGAAGGAACAACACGGATAAATAATATGAACACTTCTATTCATCTCATACACACACACATATGCGGGCCTGCTTCTCTAGATCTATGTCCCATCTCCCCTATCAATATAATATTTCTTTTGAGGCAGTTTCAAATCCAGTTTTAATACTTACAAATGCAGTGTGTCTGGGGATTGCCAAAGTAATTTTCCTCACATTCATCACAACATCTTCCACTGTAACCTGGCTTACATGGACACTGGCCTGTAAGCTGCAAAAACAATTAGGATTAAATAACTTTGTGCAGAGTCACATGGATGGATCCACATTACTTAATGGTTTCTCTTTTTTTCTGTGACTCATGTCATAGAGCTGAACGGGGACTGCAGTGAAATTGCTTGCGCACATGGTCTTTGAACACCATGGTTTATACAGCATTGACCCACATTTGCCATCTTCCTCCTGAAGGTTGTGAAAAGAAAGAGTACTTCGAAAGATGGATTTTCTTTAAGAATATAAAATATTTCTGTGTTCCAGTCTACAGACAGTCTTTTGAGAACTCATTTTCTGACTAGGATCTGAGAGAGGTTTATTTTTCTTTGCGTAACAGATTATTTTCTTTTTTTTGCTGGAGCAAAGTACTCAACATTTCAATTTTTAACTACATAATGTTTTAACTAACTGAAAATCTCAAGGGCCTATTATGCATATTGTCTTAGAAAATGAATTTTGAATTTCAGCTATTAAGTGGCAGGGAATTACAGCTCTAATAACTGGTACAGCTCAGAAAAGTAGTAATAGTTCTCTGAGGTTAAGAGCTACATTTGCTAGGAAAGATGATAAAACCCCTAAATAAACTGGAAGACACAGAAAGCATATTACAAGGAAAATGTGAAAGCACATCAGTAAGAGCTTGGGATAAGCTCCTGATGCTCTCAATTCAACAGCAAAATTGCTCTTGACTCCATGGGGCCAAAATTTCAACCACTGTTTTGAAATGTTCTTTTATTTTTTTCTACATTCTAGCCCTAAAAAGTGCACGGGAATCCAAGAAGAGGAAATGTACTTTAGCAGTCAGATAGATGAGGCATAATGAATGTAATGGCCACAACTGCTATTATATGAAAATAAACACTTTAGAAAAATACTTGGGTCCCAGCCAGGACTTTCTTCTTCCCTATACTTACAAGGCAGTTTTTACCTATGTGACATTTTCTTGCAAAGTATTTCTAAGATACACTTGACAAAGAAACACACAAAGAGAAATTGCTAACAAGCCAAGCCCTATTATCAGAACAGCATATCTGATATAATGACTTGAAGTGCTATCACACTGGCTGCAAACTTCCAGACTTCTTGTTTTCAGGAAGCACCACAAAAAATATCTTCATGTATAAGAAAGCCCCCATCACACCATGACAAAACACCACCATGCCAGTTCCCAGAAAGCACACTAATTTTCTTGCCTGATTGCACTGGTTGCTTTGGGAGTTTTTTGGATCACAGTCACAGATCTGACATCCTTTTCCACTAGCCAGGTTCCAGTAGCCAGAGGCACACTGGTCACATGTTGTGCCCACCACGCTGGGCAGACAAGGGCAAGCTCCTGTGGCTGGGTCACACAGACAGACTGGGTCCCCCCCTGTACACATGGCAGGGTGAACACCAGCTGGATTGCACATGCACCCTGGAAAAAGGACAATTATTATAGCAGATGAAAATATAAACAGTTGGTGGACAATCAGAGCTGTACGTAAAGCCCATGCTGTAGATTCACGTCTAGTAATATTGAACACATTTTTAATCTCATACAGTTTACCTGACATTCTGTATTGAAGTGATAGCTTATACATCTCTACAAGCCATCTCACTGGGAATGTTGACTACTTTTAATACAGTTAATAAAAGATGAAGGCATAGTGGATTTTGAATGTTACTAGAATGAAATGCTAAATATGCTGGGTAAGGAGAAGCTCATTTGCAGTAGGCACTATCCAGTGTGGGAAACCCCAGTAAGCCAAGTCAGATAAAAAGCTTTCCTTCTGAGGAGCAAAATGTTCTTGCTTAACCATTTCTAACACTTTCAAGACATCTTTCAAGAATAAGGAAGGGGTTCTTTAAACTGCCTATAATTGTCTGGCCTGTTGAAATTAGACCTTCTATAAAGCACATTTGTAAAATAGTCTTTGAGAAACATTGGGAAGAAACTTAGGCCTTGCTTTTTCTTACACTCTTGGCTTTCTGTTAAAAGTGCTGATTTATTGACAGTGTCCTCATGGAATCTATTAAGTTGCTGGAACGGTCTCATTCTAGACATTTAATGAAAACAATTGGTAAGGCAGGGAGCTCAGCAAGAGGTCATTGGTTAACTGAGCACTGCTTACTTGGCACTGGCCAGCAACATGGACAATTATCTTTGATTCTTTCACTTCTCATTCTTTCCTGAATGGTCTGAATGCACATTTATTTTCCTAACAGAGAATACTGATTTCATTTCACAAATGAGTATTTCTTAGGAGCGATATTCAGTATGAGGCTTGAATGACAAATACTATAATATATCACATATTAAATGTTCTTTGTATGAGTGGATAGAAATTTATTCAGTATTCTCATATTTTGCTCCATTGAGCTGCTTTTTTACTGTCCCTCCAAGGGCTAACCTCCCTCTGTAGCCTAATTGCATTATAATTTTTCTTGGAAGCAATACACAATTGCAGTGCTGTTACTTACTTTGACAGTTTTGATCTAGGGCTGAGCCAAAGTACCCTGGTTTGCAGAACTGGCAGTTTGCTCCATGGGTGTTGTGTAAACACTTGGTGCATTCCCCAGTGACCCTATCACAGGACTGTGGGTCTGTCACATCAATGTTGTTATTGCAGGGACAAGGTGCACAGTCAAGGCCAAGGATGCCTGGCTTTCTGTAGAACCCACTAGGACACTCTTCACACTGATTGCCTGTTGGAGAGAAGGGTAAAAATATTTTCTGCCTGATGGGAATTCAAGTGAAACATGTGATTTCCAGTAATACTGTTAAAAATTCAGACTGTGTATTCAAATGCACATTTCCAATGGAAAATATTAAATCGTTTGAGACTATTGCCCATTATTCCTATGACCAGTTTAAATTACATCTCCTACACTGAAAGCTGATGGAAATGCACTCTTCTCAACTAAAGTTATTTTAATCAATGAATTACTTTCAGTAGGAGTAAATAGATACCTGCACACATAGTACCTCCAAACATCTTTTTCTAGAAAAGTCCTTCCAGGAAGTTCATTAGTGTGAGGATAGTGAAACACTGGAACAGGTTGCCCAGGGAAATTGTGGATGCCCCCTCCCCAGGACTGTTCAGGGCCAGGCTGGATGGGGCTTTGAGCAACCTGGTCTAGTGGGAGGCATCCCTGCCTATGCAGGGGGATTTAAACTAGATGATCTTTAATGTCCCTTCCAACCCAAACCATTCTATGACTCTGGGATTCAATAGCAGCATGGAGAATTGGACATACTTGCTGGAATTCCCCTGGGGCCAACAGCAGCATGTGAACTTGGGGAGTGCACTGTCCTGGAGCAACTGCCCTCCTTTGTTCAGGACTAGAACCGTTCTGCAGTGGTTGGTGAGGACAGAAGTACCCTGGTTGGGGGCCAACAAGGATCATTTTGGCCCTACAGCAATTGCTCAAGCAAAACTGTCTTGACTTATAAAGAAACATGTCATTTTGACAGCGTTTTCCATTAGGGTTTGCTTGCCTCACTGAAGGTCTTTGCAGTGCACTGAGGAAAGGAAATATCTTCAGTTTTCCCTTCAAAAATTCAAGCTAAGTCAGCAGGATCTTAGGAAGCAAGGCATCAGTTTGCTGCAAAAATATCTGTATTTGAGGCAACTGATTTCTAAAGTGACCATTGAGTGATGAAATTGTCACTTTTGAGCGTAACGTTGAAGTGAGATTCTCTGTTTGAAGAAAGATTTTCTGTAATTATAAACTCTTATCAGCTCTTTTTAGTTGCCGTATTCTTTCTGATTTAGGCTTCCAATACTTGTTTTTCAGAGGTAACAAGCAACTGCAGTTCTCCTTCCCTCTACTGACTGGATTAATGCAGTGTGCCTGGAAATAAGGAAGTCTCCAGCATGCCATCAAATTCATGAATGGCTTCACTGTAACCACACAGGTAAATCCTTATTTCAAAGACTAATTACACAATTCCCACTCTCCTCAGTCAGGACTTGCCCATCTCATTTCAGTAAATTTGGGTGTTAACTTTTCTCATTTACTTTATTCCCATTATCCCACTTGTCATTTCTGAGCAGAGGATGAGCAGAGGAGGGTCATTTTTCTCTCTTGCATTAATTTTAATGGAATAAAATGAGTCCTTATTTTGATTTGTACCTGAATATCCCTTGAGACAACTGCAGACTAGTTGCATAGACTGGGAGTCCTGGTAGCAGGAACGTGCAAAATACCTGTTGCTGGTAGGTGGCCCTGGGCACATGCATGGGTGGCAGGGTTCTCCCTGTGGAGGGTTTCCATAATAACCATCCATGCACCTGTCAAAGCAGTCAACACAAAGCAGCAGCAATTGTCAAGTGCTCCTTACAGTCCCTGCTGGTGAATACATTTATATTCATGCATAATTAATTTAACATTTCAGGTCATGGTAATGCTATCCCCATCAATTGGTACAGATACGTTCAGCTGCAAAGGTGTTCTAAAATGGAAAATCAGAGCTGCATTCCCAAAAATCTGGAGCAAAAAGAAAAAAAAACATATGGCTTCTTTTCAAAGAATGTTTCTGAAGACTTTCACCTATTCTGGAACACTTTAAATCTAAATTATAATAAATACACATAACATATCACACGTGTTCTGCAGAGACAGCTAGAGGCTGTCCTTTAAAAATTCTCTACATTCACTCATTTCCATACATACACAAAAGAAGTGGTTGGCATGACATTAGACAGTCCTAGCAAGGGCAGAAAAGCAACAATTCATCCAGAGTGCTTGAAGAATATTGCATATTTTAGATGTAGCATATGGACTGATATCAGCCATGCTCTGTCTGATGTTCTGCAGCCCTGGGGTGAGGGCTGTTTGCAGGTGGTGGTGGATGTGCTGTTACCCAGACAGGAGAGGGGCTTTTGGGGCTCAGCCACCCTCACCACCCTGCCTGCCACTGCCTCCTCTGTGTCAAAGCTCCCCATTGCTCTGCAGCTTCTGAAGCATCCTCAGTCTTTGATTTGCTTCACTATGGCAAATGGGAACACAATTTTCTATATGTATACAAGCCAGGCTAAAAGCCTTGGCTATTTGATCATCCCTGCCCTGGGGCCTGTTGCTCTTGCAGAAGTACAGGACAACAAGTATCTCAGGCTCCCAAAAGCACTGCAAGAAAAGCTCTGCAGGTTTCCTGGGGAAATCCACTTAAAAGTGAACAGCAAGGTACAATCCAGCCAAACTAAACTAAATAGCTGAAGAATTTAATTCTGATGTCCATGTTGAACCCTGATAATGCTACCCGTGTCCAGAATGAAAAAGAGGAGTACTGTTTTGAACAGAGCTGGAACACATGGGAAAAATTATTTGCTGGTCATAAAGAAATAATATGAACCAGCAAACAGGGCATGTTTAACTAAGCTCCTCAGAGATAACAGCAAATATTAAAATGAGCATCTAGCACAAGGTTAGCCTCTTGGCAATCTAAAAGCTGGCACGAATGAGTGTACCACATACACAGTGCTTTGCTCATGCCTCCAAGTGCATGGAGCCTTGGTACCCATGTCCCAAATGCCTTCTTGCAGGGAGCAGGCTGCAATGCTGCATGTGTGCTGTGCCTGCAGTACTCCCACAAGCATTACATGCACCTTACCACATGCATCTGATAAACAAATAGGCACTGGACATTCAGCTGTGAGTCCCAGTTCAGTCCCGGGTATAGGTATGTGTTTCCAGTTAAGGTCATTGATGCATTCACAGGGATGTAGGTGAGCCCCCAGCTACACACACGTTTCAAAGAGCACCAGTGTTTGTGTGGGCTTTGCAGTGCTGCCCTGCACCCTACCTCTCACAGTGGCTTCCAGCTGTAAACCCACGGCAGTTCAGGCACACTCCAGTCACAGGGTCACAGAGCTCTGCGAAGCCATTACATGGACAAGGGCGGCAGTGGGGGAATCCAAAATACCCAGCCAGGCACCGGCTGCAGCGCTGACCATCCACCTCCCGGCGGCAGGAGCACTGCCCTGTCACTTGGTCACACAGTGTGCTCAGCGAGCCCTGGGGGTGGCACTCGCATGCTGAAAACACCAAAAGCAAAGCTGCATCCTGAACATGTTCACACCAACCCCGCTCATTGCTGGCTCCACTCAAAGGCAGTGTTACCAGTGGGGATGGAAAATTTGTTACTTGTGAAAATATTTTTTATGTTGCTTCACACATAACCATGGATTCAAATCCTTAAAAACGTTGGGGTATACATGAAGAGACAGATACTGGTACTGGTACTGGCTGCCAAGTTCTCACCATAGCATCCGTGGAAGCCGAAGCCGTAGCTGCCCGCAGCGCAGGTGTCACAGCAGCGTCCCACCACGTTGGCTTTGCATGGACACTGGCCCCCAAGTTTACTGCAGGTGGGGTTCAGTGACCCTTGGGGATTGCACTTACAGGCTGCCAAGGAGAAAAAATCAAAACAGGTTTGGTTACACATGAGTGTGACTGCTCATAAGCTTACAGGTTTTACCCTTAAAAATAGGAAGGCAAGAACTTGATTATTCTCATCCGGAGTTCACTAACCACTGATGGCCACAGCTTGGATTATTTGATGCTGTAGCATCAATGGTGATGGTGCATGAGGCACCAGGACACGTCTTGGTGTTGGAGCTGCTACATTTAGGGCACTACCTTCAGTATATGTTTGGCATAGGACAGAAGAGGGCATCAAGGAGTGTAGATCCAAAATAAAGACATCCTGAAGTCTAGAAGGGTTTGATATCTATGTCTATCTGCAGCACTGAACATAGCCCTCAAGCAGTACTTAGACTGTGTACTGTTTGCTGCTTTCTGGACACCTTGGACTAATATGTTGAGTGAAGATGGTCTGCTAATTCACAAAGGATGTTTGTGCAGGATGCTCAGATGCTAGCATCAGGAAGCCAAAGTGCCATGTTTCACTGGGAGAATCCCATCACTGTGGGGATCAGGCTACTGGGGGATCAGCACAGCCTAGACACAGATGAGGAGGGTCTGTGGCTACACAGCCATGACCACATCACATGATATGTAATGAGGCACTGGTCCTTCTAAAAATAGCCCAAACCAAGCAGATGCTATCAGGTTCATTGGAGGTAAGTCTCCTTGAAAGGAGCTGGCCATGAAAGCTGTCCAGAAAGGCCTCTCTTGTTACTGGAAGTGCCAAGAAGCTCCATTTTTCTGGGCACACCACCGGGAAAGTCACCCAGGCCACTGAGCCCAGCTGTCCTTGCTGTGGTGAGTCCAGGAGACTTCCTGGGACTTCAAACCCCACCTGCCTCTGCCCTCCTGCTGGAAAAGCACCAAGATTTTCTTGGTGAACCTCCTTCAGTACATCAGCTTCTGTGCCATGATGCCTGGAGTCGTAGCATCTTGCCTACAGCATCCAGAGAGAACTTAAAGACTGTAATTTTACAGCAGACATAAAAGTAGGAAAGGCACTGCTGTAACCATCTGGTTGCATCTGATTGAATTGCTTTTCAGAAAACACACAAGCATTGCCATGGTCCCTGTCATGCTACTCCACAAAGCTCATCAGATGTGATGGACTCTGAGAGCCATGCCACCAAGAGGTGTCGGCAGATCACTCAGGGTTCAGCGAGAAATATCCTGCACATCCATATACCACATGCTGATCAGTTTCATGCACTTAAAATACCATGGGCTGAGATCTCCAGTCAATGTAGGAGACTACAAATTCAACTCTCCAGAAGAGTTGCCTGTGCAGGTTGCTCCTTACCGATGGCACCGCTGTGAATTCGGGCTGACATGCTCACTATCAGCCGTGCGCACGCTTCGGGTAGGATGTGAGGTCCAACTCCTGATGCAATTTCAATACAGTGGTACTTCTGGTACTCATCTAAGTCCTTTTCACTGCATAAGTTCTCTACAGAGCCAATTCTGGGGATAAGTCCAAGCTTTGGAGTTAAGAGGGAAAAAAAACATTTTGGCTTAGAGATACTGAAAAACAGAATTATCCGCATTCTCTTTCTGTGCTTTGCATGGCAAAGACAGAGGCCTGGAGCACTGTGTTTCCAAATCTACCACTGTGCTGCTCAGTAATCTAAATTTGCATTTAATATGGATGTCTAGACATTCCTTGAGTTCTTCAAATAAAAGACTGTGTATATATATATAAAAAAGTCAGAAATACACTCAGAACTGTTTTTGCTTCTAAGAGGTACCATGTTGATGACTCCAAAAGCAGTATCTGGCCAAAATTTTTTACTTTTAAAACTGAGATAGAGAAAAAATCAGCTGAAAGTTCTCTGTCCAAGTATGGGCAGCTCTTGACAGGCTCAGTTCTACAGAAGTAATTAGAGGAATGGACTTAAAATTATTTTTCCCAAGAGAAGAACCCAAAACTAACACTCAATTTCTGAGCTAATTGAAACCTGGGAAATGTCTGGCCATGATTCCCAGAAAGGTAAAGAACTGATTCTACTTTCCTAATGTAATCTTCAAATATATCTGATTTTTAACTAGATTCAGAAAAATTATAGATATTGTTAAAAAACCTAAGTGATGAAGAACTGCATGGATTTATAGGCCAAACCACAGCATCCTGTCAGCATATGTGGAGTGTGTTCGTAATAAATGAACAACAAATAGAGGTACAAACTCTGAATATTAATATATGCAATGAGAATGACTTGATGAGTTATTATGATATTACTCCATGAAAAATAAACCATATACAATTCTGTCTTTCCATACAAAAAGCATAAAAACACAGGTAAGCAGAAGCACAGTTCCTTGAATTTCTATTAAACCACACTATAAGTGATTTTAAAATATTTTGAGTAAGTCTGTGTTTAAAAAAAAATTATGTTGATATAAAAACAGCCTCAAGGAAATTGTGACAGAACTACTCACTGAGTCAATCAAGATGAACGATTTCACCTTTGGGTCAGAGGCGGAGGGCTGAGAAAAATATACATCCACAGAATATTCTGTTCCTGGCTCCAGGCAGACTGGAGTTTGTGAAAAAGCAATCCTGGTTACAACAGAAATAAAGCACAGTTATTCCCAGGAGTCAAGGCAAGTTTATGGGATGCTGTGAGCTCTCCCTTCCCTCTGTGCCTGCATCCTAATGCCTGCAGGCCTGAGTAAGCACTGTTGCTGCAGGGAGCAAACCCATCGCTGCTGCTGCAGGCATTGGGAAAGCTGCATGGCTTCTTTCTGGATGATTCACCAAGCACAATTTAAACCTGGTGAGATTAAGATGAAAATAACAGGTTTTACTACTTCAAGCCAAGAAGTTGGCAACACACTGCTCATTTTTGTCCTTTCCTGTCCCTGTTTGATCAAGACTGCAGTCACATCCTCTTGGCTCCTCTGTAATCTTTATATATGTCCAAGCTGAAGAGCTGGTTTTGAAAACAGCCTAGAACAGTGGCTTTTAATCCACATTTTCTCTCTATACTGAAATATCTGCAGTTGGACCTTCTCTGAAGCAACGACTGACCCCAGCAGGATCCCAAGCTGCTCTCCTGGCTTGGGCAAACCCTCACCAGGCTGGGGACTGGAGAATCAGACACTTCCTTAGAGCCTATGTCGTAATGTGCCGTGACAGCAACAGGGAAGGACATACATGTGTTTCTAATATTACCAATTCCCCATGCATATATTGCACTGCAGTTCTTCAGTAAAAGATTCGTACACAGAAAATCTACAGGCAAAAGGACAGGTATAGTCAGACCTCTTTGTAGCTGGGAGAGGCAAATCCTGTGGCTCCTGTGAAAAGCCCTTGTTTTTGCAGTGTGGACTTGACAAAATACCAGCAGGCTGGATGGCAACACTTGCTAGCCAGTCTTCCAAGGACTATAAAAAAAAGGAAAAGAATCATAGTCATTTTTCATATCTGAAAAACCCACTTCCTTTTTACTAGGGTTAATGAAAGCCATCTGAATGATTGTACACTGCAGTGACAAAACAGATTCACTCTTTGCTCTCCACAGGACTAAAAATAATGGTTATTGTGAAAAATTCATTGCATTTGCAATTTCTAATTGAAAAGCAGAGATGGAAATGGGATCTCAGCTGGTGTAGATGGAAACAGCTCTGTTAAAGTAATTGGAGTTGTTTCCTTTCTTAGCACAGTGTTGTCGTGGAGATATCCTTCAATATCCGCCTCCTCTCACATCTAATAAGGAATAACAAACATAAAAGACTTTGTAACCAAAGCATTCAAAATTTGGCTGTTTAATTTAATCCTTAGAAGGAAAAAGCTACATCAAACCAGCCCACTGCAAAATTGTTCTCATGCTTTTAGACACTGTGAGTTTTGTTTGCCTCAGAATGATGGTATGAGAACAGAATACAATAGACATAAGGAGGACATTGAGTGGTGGGATTGTCTCAGGGAGCTGCAAGGTGAAAGAGCAAGGAATGTACATGTACAAATACTGGTACCCATAAAATACTTTGCCTGTGCTTTTGAAGGTATGGGTGTGGATTTGGACGTAACCAGATTTGTGTTAATGGATTTCCCTAGACATGTTTAAGAAATTTTGCCCAGACAAAAAATAAGATTTTAGCTCTTCTGGGACAAGATGCTGCATTCTATCATTGACAAAATAGACCCTGCATCTGTCACAAAATAACAAGACATACAAGAAATCGCAAGTACCTCAGGCTCATAACGAATTGTGATATCAAAGTCCATAGCAAAGGGAATGTTGTTGATGACAAATCTCAGCCCAGCTCCACTGGGAACACGGGCAAAGCCAGGTCCTGTCCATGTGACAGGATGACCAGTCCTGGGCTGCCTGAAAATCACTGCCACAGCTAAGTCCTGTCCAAACTGCATCACACCCTGCAAAGACATACTGACATTTTCAACAACACATAGAGTCAAATTACACATAAGCAAACTCAGAATAAAAGAAAGGAAATATTTTACCATGCTGTTAATTTTTCTCGGCCATCACTCAGCCTCATTTGCTGAAGAATCTTGAGAATGACAACCTAAGAACACTCCTAAATGTAGTATATTTAGGGTTACATATAAAGAAAAGCTTCCTATAGCTTTGCAACATCAGTAGTGAGAGGGACCAGAATAATCCATCCATCTATGTATATCTGGCATCTCCAAGTATTCACATTGCAAACCTTAAATAGATTAAGCTTGATTTCATAAATGGCCAGAATTAACATTATAAGCTGAATAAATAAATATCACTGCTCACAATGACAAAGCTGGCAGCATTTAAATGCAGTAGGTACCATGTTAACATCTTGGTAAACTTGTTGGAAAATGTTGAAAAAAAAACAACAAAAAAAGGCTGCACCTTTCATGAGGGCTCTTTTTCTTCTAAACAGTTCATTGAACCTGAATCTACAATGGCATTGGACATAGCAGAGCAAACTTGTTGATGTGAATTATAAAGTGTCTGGCCCAGCTGGGTACCAAAAGAAATTATTTCAGTTGTGTCAGCATTGCAAAGTCTAGGACTGCAGATCCCACATGCTCAGACATTTTCTTGCCTTCCCGCAAAACAAAATTTTAGTATTAGGTGTAATGTTAAGTAACTATTCAAGCACAAATTTACCTGTTCCAGACCAGATTTTCTTACACTTCGTTTTTTGCTCCTGTTTAACACAATCTTTCCATTTTCAATCATGAACTCATAGCCTTGCTTCTGGAAGTAGGTGTCACACCTTGGAAGAGTGCTTGGTTTAACCTGTGAAGCAATGAGAGAGGGTCAGCACTGTCTCAACAATCTTGAAGGGCAGGTAAGCAGGTAAGTGAAATTTCACATTTTTAAAACAAACTCTATTCTCTGCTGGGTGAAACTTTAAACTATGGACCAGCAGCTGCTGAAAACCCTTTTCCCTCACCTCCTTAAAGTTAACTTGTACTTCCTCTAATATGCTTTGTCCCAAACATCTGTTTTCCATTTAATTAGTGGGTTGCAGGATGATTACTGCTTGTGATTATAGCTAAATATTTGTGGATGTAACCTGCAAATAAACATTTTTTTATTATTCCTTCTCTATAGCTTCTGGAAAAAAATTTGGAGAAGAATTGTTTGTAAAAATACAGACAGCAGAAGGGATGCATTCCAGACTTGTACTCTGTATGGGGAAAAATCACCCCCATGTTGAGGGGGGGGGGAAATAATTTTTCTAAATATACTACAGATGGATGCCAAGCTCTTGAGGAAATTGGGACACTATTGATGCCATTATATAAGGCAGCAAGACTGAATCCAATGGAGCAGAAAGGAATTTGAGTCTTGCCCTGTTGGAGATTCCCAGAAATATCACAGTTCATGATAGCCAGTTGCAACTCACTTTCCTCTAGTTTAAATAATGAAAATAATTTATCTAATTAATTAATTAATTTCTCCAATTCTACACCAGCCTGTGCCTGAGGAGCAGCAAGGACAGCTTTGCAGGTCACACCGTGCTGTAGTGACTGTCTGTTGGTAACAGCCAAAGTTATGGGATAGTCACGTCCATGAAGAACAAGGCTGAACTGAGGAACTGCCTCCTCTCCTCAGCCTCAGCTCTTGTGCTACCACCTTATGGATCCCCTCAACATATGGATCAGTACAACACCTAAAAAGCCAACTACATACCAAGGGTGCAGAGCCAGAGAGGGGCTTTGCATGCTCAGCTTCATAAATATAATAATCCAGAGGTAAAAAGAAGTAGCCTGGGGCTGGCTCGTTACACTGACGGCTCACGATGTTGGGAAGACACTTGCATTGACCATCCTTCTGTGAGCACCTAGGGTTAGAGTTGGTGAAAGGAGGACATCAGAGTGTGACATGGCTGGGTCCCCACAGCACAAGAGCAGCTCAGCTTCACCCTTGTTTCAACTCTGCTTTGTTTCTTCTACTGTTAAATCACGTCCCCTATTAAATTCCTTCCTACCACCTACCTCTTCTGTTTCCTCCTTCTGATGCTGGATTCATTCAATGCTACTTTTTAATCACTTAGAAGGCATGACATTTTGTCTTTTTTCATCCATTTCATACTTGAAGCACAAATCCTTTTGTTTCCTGAGCATCCATTACAATCAATCCCTGCACCCATTTCTTGTACATGTTTGCTATATCTATTACAGTATTTATCACTATTCTTAAGTATCATGAGATCGGAAGGACCTTTGACTTTATGTGATGTTAATTTTCATGTACTTATTTAACTCTTATTTAAAACATCAGATGATTACTAGCTTTGATTTACAGTCTATTTTCCCATTTCTACTTAAACTCTATTAACCTAGTTGGAAAGTGTAGCTTAAGAGTTCATAAAAAAGAAAAAATAAATTTAAAAAAGAAACAATTTGAAGGGCATTAACTTACAAGTTATTCTGGGATCCACCAATGTCACAGTCACATGGAGAACAGCCATAGAAACTGCTGCCAAGACCCCAGTATCCTGCCTGGGATAAAAAGAAAATTAAAGATTTCTTTATTGCAAATATTTAAGTATGGAAAGCACAACAAAACTTACTCCCCTGGATGAGAAGTGCTCTGGAACACTGTTGGGTTCCCAGCCTGTGCTTGGCCATGGGAGATTGCTTCTCTTACCAGATTGCATGGGTGTTCAGATACTGCAAGAATAGCCAGATATTTACCCATTTTTTCAAGCTAGTTGCTCTGTAAACAGGAAAAATGTCCTGAGAACATGATTTTGCATTTTCTTTCCTTCCTGGGAGTGTTACTCCTAGCGCAGTTTGATTGCAACTGTTTGCAAACAGTAAAAAAGAACCGGACATGCCAGTGCAAAATGGGAGCATACAGCTGTAAAATGATTTTTAATTTTGACTAATTGTTTACTTTTATGGAAATGAAAACATGGGAGATGTGACTCGTAAAACCACGTGGAGAAGTAATAACAAAATCTGAGTACATACGAGGCATTTTTCACAGTGGTGCCCTGTGGCAAACTTCTGGCAGAGGCACTCTCCAGTGGCAGGGTCACAGACAGAGAAGGGCAAACTGCCGTGGGGGTCACAGCTGCAGGCTGCAGGGAGAGAAGCATGCAGTTTCACCTCACAGTTCTTGCATGTTGCTATGGGCTGTGGGCATAACGTGCTCACAAGCCACAGTGTGCCTGGGTAGGGGTGAGATGTGTTTTTTAGCAAGCCTTCCTCCAAGGCTGTGTGGAAGCTCTCATGGCAAGGCAGCAGATCCTGCCATCTCAGGACTACACCATGCAGTAGAGTCTGAGTATCCTAGCAGTGATTCCTGGTATCCTCTTTGTGGCTTTTCATTCACCCTTGTGCTGATTTTGACTTTAAAATTCTTTTCATGTGTTTTTATCTCCCTTTTCAATTAAATTGAATGTTTAACAGTGCTTCTATTAACAACAGCCTGGCCTGTTACAATATACTATGGATTCTGCAAGACATTTTGCATCTTTTCCACCCCAGATGTTGTACCAGGTACATTAAATTACATTGACACTAAATTATAGTAGGCAGCTGGGTATTTTGTGAGGCAGGTCATATCTGTGCATTCAGCTACCTCCATCTCCTAAAAGTTTTTTGGAAAGAAGAACAAAGGAAGTGGTTTACATACGCTGGCAGCCCAGAGGGTCACTGCCACTCAGCCCATAGTAGTTTGCCCTGCACTTGTCACAGTGGACACCCTCCACGTTCTCCTTGCAAGGGCACCGCCCCGCAACCATTCCCAGAGCAGGATCCGTGCGGCTGTCACACACACCGCTCCGCAGGGTACCCTCAGGGTCACAGTTGCATGCTACAGTCATGCAGAGAGAGAGACACACACAGAAAGCACATTCAGATATAAGCATGAAAATGCAATCACAAAGCTGCAAGTACACACAAACTCAAGATTCTTGTGAATATTGATCCATGTTCGCTGTGTTGGATGATTTAGAGCTAATGCACAGCCAGACAATGTTAAGAAATATTATCAGAGTGTTTCCAGTATTTAATTTTTCTCTGGAGAAGAGTTAGAGTCTTCACTTCAGTAGTAACATACCCTTTGTTTTAGGTAGCAGTAGGTGGTAGTCATTCACTCCCTACCCTCTTGAATACCTGGGGAGGAGAAGGCTCTATAGATACAAAATACAACTTTTGGGTGTGCTCTCATGAAAGCTGTAGGGTTGCAGAGGGATACCAATTGTGAACCACCTCAGAAAAGCTGGACTGAGTTGGCCATGGCTGAATTATTTACTGGAAGAAGGGACTCAGCAGGAGATGCTGCCTTCATGATGGAACCAGTTTTTTCGTAATGCACTACCCATTTCTCACAGCAGAGCTGACATCTACCATACTGCTTCCCTGGTTAATCTTTTCTTGGCTCCTTAAGGATTTTTCATGCCAGCCAATTACTACAATTAAACTACACTCAGAGCATTCCATTTTATGTTAATACTGAAATTTACTCATATTTCAGAAGAAGAGTTTTCACACCTGAAAGCTTATTTTTCTTATATGTGCCAGGCATCTAGTAACATTTACTGCTCCTCACATCATTTTGCATGTCTCCTGTAATCCCCGACTATAGCAGAAGCAACAGCACTATTACTATTCATATTTATACTGGTATTGTTCAAGAAAGATGATAGCCCTGTTGTATTTCAAAGCTCAGCTTAGCAATGAATTGCAAAATACAACCCTTTTCACAGTGCTGGTTCAAGGATTCTGTCATGCAGCTACTTTATAAAGAAGTTTGAATGTTAAAGGTTTGGTAACATTTTTACAACCCTACGAACACGTAAGCATGAGGATGCTCTAGGGTTGAGAGCAAAGAAAACCTGAACCACACCATTCTGAGCAATTCTTACAGAAGCTAAAGAACACAGCTTACGCAGGCACACGTGAGGGTCTGAGATGGCTTTGCGTGGGTCTTGGTAAAAGTGGTGTTTGCACTGGTCACAGTGTTGCCCCATGGTGTTGTCCTGACAGTCTTCACAAACACCACCACTGACCCCACCACTGGCCTGGTACACAGCCATGTCAAAGTGGCATCTGCCAGAGTGGCCGTTGCAATTACACCCTGAAACCAAAACAAACAGTGGGTTTTTCACACCACAATTCCTATTAATGTGGCCTTGCCACCATTGCTGTCTCCTGTTAACATGGGGTCACTTTTCACTCATATGACTTCAGTGACCCTGCAAGATTATAGCTTTCCAGGCCTTATGCTTTACAGCTGGAGGGAAACATTGGAGACATGATAGAACTGGGTTGTGCACTTGGAAAAATACCAGTGTTGATGAGCATGCCTGGTATGCAGCAGGAAACATCGCTCCACTAAAGAATGAAACAGCTGAATATTTGTTACAATTCTTAATATATTATTCTTATATATTCCACATTACTCATTGTTGTGAAAATAAATAATCTAGTCTTGTCTAAATTATTCTTTCTCTCACAAGAAAGACCCTATGAAAACCAATGAATGATCTTTCTTGCTTTTTCTACTCTTTACCGTTTTTTTTCTCTTTATCAAAAATAAGACCATAAAACAATTCTTCTTGTAGGGCAACACAGCATTGATGGATACAGGAAGCCATCTGTTTTTCTACATGAGGCATGGAAAATCCTCCCTCCCAGAAACCTGGCCATCTCATTACACGATGTGGTGGGATTGAACTACACCCACCCCCAGCTATTGAAAAGGAAAACAGTATGTTTGAGTTACGTTTGCAAGCATTGTCTTGTGCCCCTTCAGCTGGCCTCCAGGGAGCATCATTGTAGAAGTCTTTACATCTTTCACAAGACAAACCCTCAGTGTTATGTTGGCAGATACATCTTCCATGGACCTGCAATGTGATGAGAACATAGAGAAGGTAAGGTGACAGGAGAGGGAATAGAGAAGAGGCGATATCTGCTCAAGGCATGCCAGCAAGATCAGGAAAATTCAAAGCTCTTTGGCTCCCTCAGCTGACTGAATTCTCCATTGTTTTAGTAAAAGGTCTGCAGAATACCCGCAAACTTTAACAAATAAGTTTTAAAGCCACCGAGCAGTTTCTAGAAAAAAAAAATTCTTCTAGAGATCACAAAGGAGACCTAAATTTTTAAAATTCTACCTTTCTCTGTACATGTCTTTATATTGAGATACATATTCTCCAGGATAAAAAAACTTTTGTCAGAAGGAAAAACTTCACAATTGTGTTCCTGAATTCTTTAATAATCCATTTTCATGGGTTAGCTTTGCATTATCAGCTATTCTTTGTTCCAGTGCCTCCTCCCTGCTGCAGAGCCCCCAAGGCCAGCTGGAGTGTGGAATGCACCCAAAAAGTGGTCATTCAAGTCTGCACACACCGCAGGCTACTTAATGCATTACATTTGCACCATTACAGCTCTGGAATTTTGCTGTTATTTTCAAGATGTCTTGTTCCAGTTGCTTTTGAAACATCATACTAGTGCCAACAGAGACAGCATATGAGCAATCGGGCTCAGAGTTTTAAAGAAAGAAGCTGTGCTTCAGTATTTGACAACTTGGAGTTGCAAATGTTTAAGCAGTGGTCATCAGAGACCTTCCTTCCTCTTCCTCCCTCCATCTCTTCCTCCCCCCAAACTACGAGGTAGAGACTGCCCTTGTTGGAGACAGCGTTACCAACACACCATCCCAGAATGATGGAAAACATCTCCCCGCAGACTCTGCACAGGATCACACTGGTTGGCATGGCCATTGCAAAAGCAGCTGCCCCGCACAACCATCTCATAGACAGCATAGTAGTATTTCTCGAGAGGATCACTGTGCCTTCTTCCAAGCAGAGCATCCCCAAGGGTGTGGAGTTTAGTGAAATTGATTCTTAGGTTGGTCAACGTAATCAGCTCTGGAAGGAAACAAGAGAAATCAAGAGCCCAAGTTCACTCAAAGATGAAGAGTATGAATTCTTTAGCTTGGATTAGTCCAGGAATTCCCCCATACTGAGGGAACAGTGAAAATTACATGAGTTTGGCTGAGACCAGGAGCCCATACTGTGCCAGGGCACAGACCCACTCCTGGCACCCTCCTTGGTACAGCTCTGGCTGGGGTCAACCTGTATTCCCAGTCAATGTCTTCTTGGGTTCATGTACAGCTCTAGAACTGCTCACAAAAGGCAGTGTGGATTGGGTCACCTGATCCAGAAAGCAAGCTAGTCCAACTGCATGCATAAGCTCTGCAGAGCTTTGCTCTTTGGCCTCAGGGCTAGAGAACAAGAGTGGTTTGTTTTATTTTTAATACAGAAGTGTCCATGTAATCTTTTGGTACCTCATTTTCAACATCATTGACTTACATCAGCCTCACCTTCTCACCCTTTCAGTGCTGAACAAAGCAACACCAGCAAAGTATCTCTGGAGAAAACCTGTACTATCCATACCATACCTTGGATATATGGCACATATGGATTTTCTATTTCAAAGCTGGGATCCAAAGCTTTTAAAACAACCTGCAAAACAAATTAACACAGTTCTATAAATCACTAAAGCTATTCTTTTTGGATATAAAGTCTGTTACCTGAGACCCATTAGTTACTGATTACACTTTAATGATCCCATAAAAGGTAAAACACAAGGCTGTGGCCCTAACTTTGCAAATGCTCTGACCCTTTCAATTTGGCTTTGACTGAGGAAGGCAAAAAGACCTTTGGTAGACTGATGTGTCAAGAGGAAAGAAAATCAGTTCTCTAGAGTGATGTAGAGATGGAACCAGAACCTACAAAACGATCAAAGTACAGGCCCCTGCCTTTAGCAGTAGAGGCTGGTGGACAGTCAAGAACACATATGAAGGGGACTTCCAGCTGAATTTGGAAAGTAGGAAAGAGCAGTAGAAGGTTCTGTAAAAGTTATGAGTTCATATGGACGTGAAATTGAAGGTAAAGTTCAGAGTTTGTCTTTCCCTCTTACTTCAATGAAGTCAATAGCACTTCGTGTCTTAGAACCTATATAAAAGGATCTCATGGATACAGACAAGAGACTCTCAGGTCCAGAAAAATAGCCACATATGATCAGAACTCATACAAACACAGACAGCTGACAATACCTCGCCTTCAGTGGAGGGCTCAATGTCTGAATATCTTGAATCACAAATGACATCTGCAACACTTTTTGCTGGACCAGAAGAGATGTTGGGGAAAGAAGCTGCACAGTCCTGTGCAAAATATCTAAATGCTTTCCAGGTCTTGCCAAAATCGGTGGAGCGCTCAACCAGCATTGCTGCAGGTCGAAATGTCTGCAAGAAATAGTATTTCAGCAATTCCTTAACCTAATGTTGGTAAGATATCTCAGCATTCTCTGAAAATTATGGATTCCTCATCTGAACCCTCTCAGCAAAAGGGAATGGCATACTACCACACAGGCATAAGATTGCTTTCTAAGTAAGGAACTTTACCATAACAACATAGGAATTTTGTAGAAAAAAAAGTTGTTGCCATCTGGATCATAATGGATATGCACAAGAAGACTGTACTAAATTTGAAAGAGCAACCTCAGTATACAAAAATATCTTAAGTTTTTAATTTTGCAATTTTCTTTTCATCTTTAATTCTCAGATTTGTAGAAAATAAGACCAGAAGGCACATGAATAGTAAGATATTCAGCCTATCCTCTTCCCCTAAGGCAGGATCAACTATAACTTAACCATACTTGACAGGTGTTTATCTAACCTGTTTTTACTGACCTCTAAAAATGGAGCTTTTAATGCCTCTCTGAGCAATTTATACCAGTGCTTAAGTAATTAGCGTATAACATTACATAAAAGCTCTGGTAAAAGATGTACCTTAAAAGTCAGGATAAGATGGCTGAACTGGAACAAAGCTTCTAGGTCCAATCTAATGCTGACATGGTCAATGCCTGAAAACAGAATGAAAATGAAGAGCAACAATGAGCACATTG
This sequence comes from Phaethornis superciliosus, assembly GCA_023637945.1. Classification (NCBI taxonomy): domain Eukaryota; kingdom Metazoa; phylum Chordata; class Aves; order Apodiformes; family Trochilidae; genus Phaethornis; species Phaethornis superciliosus. Next base: position 14,982,704 of record JAJQWJ010000001.1, read on the forward strand.
TAAGGGTTGCTGAGACAGTTTCCTGAAGGGAACTTAAAGATCCCTTTTCATAGCAGCTAGGCTCTTTAGGGCACCCCCTGAGTGCAAAGCCAGTGTCCAGCTGGTTCACTCTTTCATGGGCAATGTGATGCAGTCTTCTCAGCACTGGCACTGGCAATGCTGCATGGCACTGGGACCGCAAGAAATGGTTAAAGCTCCTGTTCAGAGTATTCAAACTGTAAGTGATAGTGATGGGAAAGTACTGGATTTAGATCATCCTGTATCCAGTGACATCTTTGTTTTACTTCTAGCTAAATAATTTGCTTATGTCTAAGGAAAAAAACCCAACCTGAAACCAAATAATAATACCACAGGATTTACTTAATGCTAAACAGATCTGTTAAACCCTCCTATATTGCCAGATCTGAAATATGTCATGAGCAGAGCTGTTGCACCAGCATCTTCCAAAATTTCAACAGGTATGGAAAAAAAACGCCACAATTTTTCACACACTCTCTGTAGAGAGTTGCAGAAGCTCATCTGATATCCCCATTGTTCACATCTGCATGCAGCATCATAGGGCTCCTGCATACCAGGCTGTGCACAAACTCTTGTCTAAGAAAGTTGGTGAGAGCACTAAAAGATACTCTCACAGCTGGGCCACAGCTTTGTTGACATTGATGGCCAAAACTGGTGACAGTTCCTTACTAAATTCCATGACAAAGCAAGGTTTATGAACCTTAGTTGGATACCCAAAACAAGGGTAATTTTCTTAATTTTCCTATGACTTAATCTCCAACCAAATATTTTTCATGTATTCACTTTATGACAAACAAAACAGAATAGATGCTATTCTTCCTATCATGCCTCCACAGAGATGCTGCAAGGATATATGAATTGGTATCTGTGAAGAACTACTGCACAGAAGCTTGTAACAAAATTAACACTTGGCCATAAAGTTGTCCACAGCCAGCCTTAATTCAATTATTTCCTAAAGTATTCAGGATTTACACTGCAAGCACTAATTTTTCAGGGATATTTGTGTTTTACACACTGTCATTACACATCTGTTGGCAAAAGTACATTTTGCTATAAATCACATTTCTCTGAAAAACAGATACTCTGTGAAAAATAGATATCCACCATGTATAACACAGCCCTGCCACAGGCCTTCTGGCCAACTCCTGAAGATCTTGTGCTTAAAATTTGTATGTTGAAAAAGAGAATTTCTGCAATCCTATATTGCTACATACAAATAGGTTTCAAACAGTCAGCATTACTGAATCAAAGAATGAATGCACTTTTTTTCTCATCCCTTCATGAAAGCAACGTGATGAAACCCAGTTCCACAAATAAATCTCACAAGTAACATTTTGGCAGTAATATTTTCCCAAAGATACTTGCCATTTTCCGACTGCCACCACTTTTTTTTCCTGTCGGGCTCAAAAGTTGTGATAACATTTTCAATCAGATGACTGTTGTGCTGTGTGTAGGGATTATATGGGTATCTAGAATCACAGAGGAAGCACTTCTGTTCAGCCTAGAAAACAAAACAAACAGGACGGAAGATGAATCTGGTCTCTTTTCTGAAGATCCAATGGATGTATATATATTTATGCCTTTGCAAGATTGGAATGTGGCATGTTGGTGTGTAAGGGTGATCACAGTAAGAGCAAAGAAATGTTTGTCAAGGAGTTGATCCTGGGTTAAGCTGCCAGAGGGATTTTTGCAAGTGTCCTGGGATAAATTTATTTTTTTTAAAGTTGGGCTTTTATTCATATCTCATACAGGCTGCAGAAACTTTCAACCATAGACAGCAGCAGGAGACAGAGGGGATACAAGATCTTTCAAGATCTGAAGAAGCATTGAAGAGGAACATTCACTAAATCATTTATCCATTTTTTCCATCTATCTTTTGCATATTTTTTAGCAGCTCAGAGACCCAGCCAGGAGCAGCAGACAGGTGCTGTAGTACAAAGGGAAGGCATGGTTGGATCCCAGTAGAATGTAAGTGGGTGGTCTGGGCTGACACCCCCACCCCTGTCAGTGCCTTTTGTAGGCATAAGAAACAAAAATTCTAAAAACAATGCAAGGGAGGAAAATCAGGATGTCAGTTGAATGAAGGGGTCTTGCTTGAAAATGTAACAAGGAGAAGACAAAGGTGGAACTGATTAGCCAATATCTCAGTGCTGCATGAGAAGCTTTTGTCTGCAAAAGGGCTTTGAAAGTGAGGGCAAGGAGCTCCTATTTGAGGTCATAAGAGGAGAGTTGAGTGGGAGACATAAGGAGAGGTTGACATGCCAGGCCAGGAGATGACCCATGCTGAGCCATGTGGACAAGCCAGAGCAGCACATGGTGACAGCCACAGGGCCATGGGGAGGAGAATGGCAGTGGCTGCACTGGGGGACATCCAGGCTGGGCAGGGGCAGCTGTGCTACACCAGCAGACTCTGCAAGGTATGGCCAGGGCCTGAGTGTGAGGACTCAGATAAGCCAAAGCTGAAGGTGATACCCAAGCTGTGTGCCTGGCTGGCAGGAATGATGGCAAGGGGATAGGGGAATGACACAGAGAGAGCTAAAGGAGGATGCAGGCATAGCTTTAGGGCCCTTGGCTGGGAGGCTGGCAGGGATGCTGCTGAAAACAAAAAGTGGAAGTCAATGGCAGGAGTTGTGCTGGAAATGCAGAAAAGTATTAGGAATGGTTTGGATATCTTTGTATTATGAAATAGTTTATGCTATAAATAATGTTCTTTAAACACTATGATAAATATATATTATACTCAGTCTTTCTATACCACACTTGACAAATGTACAAATGTACAATTCAGAAGATGAGAAAGAAATAAAAAAATAATCTGTCACCTCATTTCTGAAAGCTCTGGTAAGGAGGGCTCAGGGTATCAAAGCGTTTGGCAGGACACTGGGTGCACACCCATTCTCTGGTTTATATAGACACATGCAATATGACAGCCAACTTATGTTTAAGGTTGCTCCACAAAAATACTTTTGTGCCCTAAAGGATAAGCATGTGCATGTCTACATAGGCAAGTCTGTCAGCTCCCATTTGCCTCTGAAGTGTGCATCTTTACGCTCTCCTCAATGCTGAGCCTCCTTTCTCTTCTCTTCTCTTCTCTTCTCTTCTCTTCTCTTCTCTTCTCTTCTCTTCTCTTCTCTTCTCTTCTCTTCTCTTCTCTTCTCTTCTCTATGTGTAATTAGTAAATCCAAGCATAGGGCTAAAACTCACTTAACCTACATTTAGAAACACTAAGACACATTAAAGACTGGAAATGATTTGCAGTGCTTCTTTTCAAACACAAAGCAGTTGAAGTCTAATTTTTTTTCAATCTGAATTTCCAAGAAGACATCCCATCAAGTCCTGGCTATTGGCAGCTTGCCATGTTGAATAACACAAACTTTCATACGTAAGGTTTACTCTCATCATGATGTCAACACAGGTCATTAGGAGGGGAACTGGGGAAGGAAGCACTTGGTTTTGTGAGATGCAAAGCTTCCTGGCCTGCCACCAGCAAATGGTTCATGAATGTGCTGGTCAGAAAAAGAACTGAGTTGAATGAGATGCTGATAAAACTTAAGTGACACGGAGGTTAAAAGGGAGCTGGTACAGCAAATCACGTTGCCTTAGTATAAGCCTCTATCCCTCAAGCTCTACAAAGCAGCAGAATTTGTAGCTCTCATCCTCTCCAGGAAACAGTCACTAAGGTTCAAGATATGTTGAAGTAGCATTAAATCAATGATTATTGTGGAACAGCTGTTCCTGTTCATGAGTCTTTATTTACATACTTCAAAGGATAAGTAAAAGCAAGTGAAAATATTAAGTATTATTGCTCTTTGATCTCCTCTTGAAAAAAAAAAAAAAAAAAAAAAAAAGCAGTCCTCCAGTTAAGAGCCAGGAAGACAATGTCCCTGAGATGGCTCTTTGTGTCCATGTAAAATGCAGTGCCAAGACTCAGAGAACAACAGTTAGTTCCCAGGATCCACTTGTTCAAATAATGTGGGGAAAAACAGCAAAGGGTTAAGAGCAGCTCACAGGCTGTTTTGGAAGAGGAACGTAATAGGGTTTTTTTGCAGAAAACCTTAGCTAAAACAAGTAACAAAGGAGCAGTACTTGGTGCCATCTCAGTATGACACAGCTTTGCACTGTGAATGTCTCACAGTGTTTTATCAGGTCATAAACTGTAAAGATTTGCAATTGCTTATAAATTAAGCAGTGTTGGGCTTCAGCCTAAGTTGGTATTTAGTGAAAATTTGTGACAATTTACTAGTTCAGTGGGGCCAAGTGCTTCAGGACATGCAACAGAGGAATTCCCATTTCTGCCTGCTGCAGCTCCCACATGCCTGATGGTTCCACACCCATTGCTGTGGCCAGGGAGTGAGAGGGGTCCCCCTGATGGCCCATGCTTTGGACCTGCCCACCAACACAGCCAAACACTGGACTATATGATTAGGTTTTCCCTCTGCTGGAGATGGCTTTCTCCTTTCATCAACATTGCTATATTTTCAGATCAAAAGACATGAGAGGACATAGTGTTAATTGCTTAACAGACTGCCTCAGGTCTCTACACCGTATGGGACATGTCCTGTAGCAAAAGTCCACTGCCTGGTGCCTGCAGAACTGTATTCATCCCACTAATCACTCCTGCACAAGCAAACTGTGGTCTTCACCTTTGAGGCATGAGTGGGAAAAGGACCTGAAGAAAAGAACTTCAGAAATCCCCATCCTCCATTGCATCTCATGGATGTTTCTCCTGCTGGAGAAGCCATACATCACTCTGAGGGCTGCTTGCTGCCAAACCCTTCATATGTGCTGCATGAAGGCATAGCCTTATGCCAGGCTTATGTTACACTGATGATTATTCAGAGAACTCCAACAGAAACTTTCAGGTCTGTGCAATTTCCTTTTACAGATAAGAATACTGTTACTCTGTTAGTAAGCAGAGTTCACTTCATTGAAAGAGAAAAGAGCAAACCAACCTCTAGGTAGCCTATAATGCAGTACTTCTGAGGGCTGTTCATTCCACAGGTTGATGAGGCCATTAATTGCTTGCTGCGACCCAGGAGGAGATCCCCAACAACTGGGTGGCAAGACCCAGCATCACAGTCATCCTGTGCATGTTGGAGTCTTATCAGCACTGAGCACAAAAGACCAGACAGAGATTAAATGGGTTTGTATACACGGCAGTATTCTCCAGAGAAAATAAGTTACATTCCCACATCAGCAGGAAACCAAATTATCCTTTGCCTGAACTCTTTTAGTCTGTAATAATACCATTGGGTAGACTTTTGAAGAGCTTTGGTAATGAACATGTCAGCTGCAAAATCATTATATAAAAAAAATATAGCTAACATACTTGAAATCTATGCTAAAACTTAAATTCTCAGCACAAAATCATTATAAAAAAATATGGCTAACATACTTGAAATCTATGCGAAAACTTAAATTCTCAGCACATTATTGTGCAGTAAACATGCCAGTAGGCTACAAGCAATAGTTTATTATGCTTCCTACCACAGCATAACCATAGCCAGCACTGCTACAGCAGAATCACAAGCATTTCAGTTGACTCTGTGAGCAGAACCAGGTGAATTATGCTAGTTTCCAAGTGACAGTGGTAGAATTAAAATCAGGATTGACGCCAGCAGTCCCTCAGATTTTCTGATGGTTTGCAGTGCACATCCTTGTCTGGTCCTAGAACACTCCATTCAGACCCTATGGAATGGTCATTAGTAATTAAAGAGACCAATGCTGGATTCGCTATCCATAATTGCAGGATCTTTTGGTTTGTTTTGCCTGAAACAATTTTAAATAACTTCCCCATTTTGTTAAGACTTCCTTTACAGGGCTTGTCCTTTTAAACAAGTTCTGTCCTGAAATCCTGAACAGGAACAGGTACCTTGGAGGCTTTATCTATTCAGCTCTACTTGGCTCAACTTGTTATAAAAAGTGCAGTTAAAAACAAAATACAATCAACACCTGAAGATCCCACAGAACACTAAAAACACTATATTAGTTACAGCAGTAAATATACAGTATTTATAGCCAGATTTCAATCCATGATTCAGGCTACAATTCAGATGGTGAGTGATGATTGACTATCAAGGTGTAAAGCAATGCATAACTTTGGTTAACCTGCTTTTCTTTATTTATGCAGATACATACTCATGTCATTAGCAGGTATTAACTGCCCTTTGAAGGACCTTATTCAGACTCAATTCCAGGAGGTGTCTTTTCTTTGTATCATAACACCCATGACTCCCAAGCTGGAGAGAGGGTCTTAATAGCATAATTAAAAGAAGCACAAAATTTTGAGAGATAAGTAAATCACATTATAATGTCTCAAATTGGACCTAAATAACTGTAACATGTACTTACCGAGGTGTAACAGGATGGCCAGCCCCAGCCTCATGCCACCCTGTGAAGCTCAAGCTGGTGCTGCTGCAAGAGAGGAACTGGTGCTCTGCCTCACCAAGACTTATACAGGGGAACAACCAGCATGAACCCAAGGGAGGTTCGTTGTGGTGTTTAGTTCACACCCTTCCTCTTCTTACTTATCCGAAGGTAAAGAAGACTTGACAACACAAATGTTGGAAAAACACAAGGCAGACATGAGTATAAAAGACAACTCAGCATCCTGCCACCAAGTAGTGCTCCCAAACCACAATCTGCCCACAACCCTTATGTCTTCCAGCTCTTTTTCCATCTCTAGGCACCTGAAGGGCCAGCACAACCTGATGCAGCTCCAGCTGCTGAGAAGTCCCCAGGTGAGCACACCCAAAGTGCTACTTCCCAGCTCCAGTCTTGTTCCTTACCTTCATAAAGCCACCATAAATGGGCTAAGATGAAACAACCCCCTCAGCAAAGACATTTGAGGTATTTCAGATGTTATGTGCTCCACGTAGGCTTGGTTCACATGACTCTATGCAGTACATGATACAACAGCCATACCTACATGGCTATTTCAGCAACCACAGGTAGGGAAAGCTTTCAGGAGCCACAAGCCTGTTGTGCTGCTTCAGCTCCTCTTACCGACCATGAGAGCAGAGAGCCTGGCTTGTGGAGGTGAGATAATGCCAGTGAGCATCCACACAGCTCCACCTGGCTCCCCAGCATCATAGAGACCTGGTGTCCAGCAGAACTGGTGTCCAAGGCAAGACTGAGCAGAGATTTTCCTGCTGAGATGGACTTTAAATTTTATGTTCTGTCAGAATAATGGACACACTCAGAGGTGACTTAAACTGTGGCCATGGCAACAGCACCACAGTGAAATACAGGTACCCACAATAAGAGTAATCTTTGTAGGTACACGTTCCAGTCCATACCCTAATGCCATGATGTTCAATACCAATGCCACTCTTTAACCATTGCTCCATTTAACTGAGAAACAAGGACCAGGAAAACCCTAACATATTCTAGTTCCACGCTTAGCAGGAAAATTAAATTCTGTAAAGTCTTACCTGGGTTTCAGGCAGCCAAGAGTTTCAGCTGGAAATGAGCAGAAGTGACTGAGGGAAGCAAGCAAAGGCATACCTGTGTGCTTCAGCTGGAGAAGACAGCATGTCCCCCGAGGCACTGAGGTGTAGGTGAGAATGAGACCCAGCCTGCAACCTGCCAAAGGCTTGATTTGTGAACTCTGTCTGCAGGGGCTTCTGGCATTAGCAAATATGTGCAGTGGAAGAAAATTGTAACAGGTTAAGTTCACAGCAGAAAACATTCATGCAACCGAAAAGAGAAGGCTGGAATTCTTAAAGCACTGGCAAACACTTTAATTGTTGTTTAATTAAATAACTGTTTAGCTGGCCTGGCTTGCAATGAGACATCAAAGTCTTTCCAGATACCCAACATGAGAAGTCTAGTACCATGGTCTAGCAACTGCTCCGGTGGGTCAAGGGTTGGACTTGATGATCTCTGAGGTCCCTTCCAACCTGGCTAATTCTATGATTCTATGAACACGGGCTAGAAAGGACTGCTCCTCATGGTAGGAGTGCAGTCAAGAAGGGCTGATTTTGGGTTTTGAGATGACTGCACACATTCCTACCTGAGAGCTGTGATCACACCTGAGCAGACTTATTGTGACAGCTGTAAATTAGCTCAAGCTCTGGATCAGTGCTGTGAGCACCAGGGTTTTTTCAATTTAAAGCTAAAGAAAACACAGCAACTTGAGTCACAGCTTTGAATTTCAGCACAAGCTTTGCCTGTAACTGCCCAGAGAAGCAGCACGGGGCAGGCTGGTGTGTGGTGCACAGCACAACTGTGGGTAATGCAGTGATGGAGCAGCTCCCACAAGGCATTCACCAGCCCAAGAACAGAGCTTGCCTTTGTTTTTTGGTGTCTTTGTTGAATCTTGTGAGATTCCAGTTTTCAGAATGGCAGGTTGTCTCAGGTATATGCTTTTAGTTTTGATATATTTGTTATCAGTTCTCTGCCTGCTTGTAAGGTTTAATTCATGATTGTCTATAAAGTGACATCACATCCTCAAACAGAAGGTTTTCTTTATGTGCAAAGCATGTTTTATAAACTAATCATTGCTTTTCCTTTGTTAGTTCTTATTCTTTCAGAAAAAAAAAAAAGTATATGTTCTTTAAGCCTTTTGCAACGCTTAGCACTAAGTGTCCTCTTCCATTATTATGATTGGTCACTCTATCAGAAATAATTAATGTACTAATTGAAATAATTTTCCTCAAGTGCACATGGAAATAACTTGTAGGAGACTTTCTTCAGGATAATTTAATCTGCATTTGGTTTGTATTCATGCATGATTAATTACTGTACAGATGGTTTATATTTAGTGAGCTTGAATATTAAGAAATAATAGACTATATTATATATTAAGATATTACTCTTTATGTGTATGCAACTTGCCAAGTGCTCTCTGAAAAGAGTCAAGTAACTGGAGAAACTATTATTATGATGCTAGTAAATTATAGAAAAGTTGACATTTTATTAGCATATTTGGTAGGGAATTTAGATTTTGTTACAGAGAAGTTATGTGAGAAGTAAATATCAAGGAAGATTTATTTGCAGAATATAGCCAGTCCTGTGTTTTGATTTATGTAGGACCCCAAGCAAGAAGAAGGTTTTAAACTGCTTAAGGCAGGGATTAAGAAAATTCTTTTCTTCTTCTTTTTTTCTTCTTTAATCTCTCCACTGGTTAAGGATGTGGATTTATAATGCATCACTCCTCCCATGCTGGCTGGAGGGTACATAACAGTGGTGTGTGAATTTTCAAGTCATCACAGGTCCTACAGTTGTCATTTCTATAGGCCCAAGGCATACCCATAATAAACACAAAGGACAGGAATTGCTAGCACTTCTGCACATATTCCCTTTATAAGCACCCACCAGCAGTGAGGGAGAGGGCAGGAGCAGAGGCACCAGCCACGGTGCCAGCTTCAGAGCCTCTCCCCAGGATGCCAGCTGTGGGCAGCTGGCACCAGCCCCTCATTTTCCTCCAATGAACATTCTGAATAAAAATATCTCTTTTCCTCCAATGAACATTCTGAATAAAAATATCTCTTTGGGTATGTGAATATTACCCTGTAACAAAAATGTGAAAAACAGCAGAAAAAAAAAATTCTGACTTTCATTAAAATTCCAGTAAGAAATGAAATTATTTGAGCCTGGGATTATTCTTGCCACGTGCAAAAAAAAAAAGTATTTAATCTGAACAAGACACCCAAACTTCCTTTAGAGTAAATGGAGAAAGACAGGGATCCCTACAGGGTCCATCCTACCACCTTCTTTAGAAACTTACCTTACAAATCCCCCTGTGGAGGTATCCACTGCTTTTCTTTGGTTATGGGCAGGCCAGTTCCCCAATTTAGGAGAGATGTTTCTTTTTTAAGAAACTAGAATATACTGAGATGTTTCCCATCCATAAAGACCTGGACAGAATCATAAATGAAATCTAATGGTCCAAAAAGAAAAACCATCTTGCTACATTTCTCTCTCTTCTCTTGTTTCTGCTTTTATTTCTTCAAGCATATCTTATGCCTGAAGCGTCATTTCTCAAGGGCAAGACGTTGCTTTTTTTGTTTGTTTGTTGTTTTCTACACATTGGGAGAATGTAGCACTGAATAATAAAAGCAGAATGAAGTATAAACTTACAATAAAACAAGAAAAGTATTTTATTTAACATATCTGGTCAGGAGAGAGTTATGGACAGCAGAAGAATATGCTGGGAAGCTCAGGGGCAGGAGAAGGAAGCCACCCCACCCCCAAGCCTCCTTCCCTCTGCATACCACCAGGTGGCTGCTACTCCCTATCTTTCATCCCTGAGCAAACAACTACTTTAGTAATTGTGTTTAATAACTCTTTAAAAGAGCCTTTCCACATTTCAAAAGGATGTAGAGGTCTTTTTATAATTTATGAGAAGCTTCTTCATTTTTTAACAGTCACAGCATGCCATGGTGCCCTTCACCTTTTGTGTGCAAGTCAGATGTTTGAAGTGTTAGTTTTCTACACTACAAACAAGAAATGCAATTTCAACTTGAATTTTATCTCCCTTGCAGGTACAGCATCACTGATAGTAGTAATCAACACTAACGACAAAAAAAGAGAGCAAATTTGTTTTAAAATATCAGTATGATTTTTCAAAATGCTATTCAAGATACAGATATAGATTCAAGATACAGATATAGATATAGATTCAAGATACAATATTTCATGTTATATCTTAAGATCCTGACATTTCCAAGCAGGCGGTATGATTTGCATGATGACAAGTCCAGCACATACCTCGATGCAATCTCATGTTAGTGTATTCAGAATCAGTGAGTTCATGCAGAACAACTGGACAAGGCTGTTCCAGGAACCTTCTCATATCAATAAACAAATGTGCCTGAAATTTTTCATTTTTCTTTGCTTTACTGGCCCACTAATTAGAAATAATTATTCTCCCTAGATTCAAGAGAAAATGTGGATTATTGCACATGAAAACACAGCGGAGGAGACTAGGGGAAAAAAAAAAAAGGAATATGCTCAGGAAGAAACAACTGAGGATACATATGAGGAAAAGGAAGCAAAAGAGATATCTACCACAGGGTGCTGCAGCCTGGTCTCTAGGGCTGCCTCTGGCTTCTCTCCCTCTTTCATTCCAGCTAAGCCTCCTGGATGATCCCCAAGCCTACTTCACCCCCTACTGAGCCTGGGGGTAGTGTAAAACCCCATGGGCATCACCCAGCTCTGGCAGATGTGTCCAGATGCTGCGGGACTGAGCCCATGGGTGCCATGCCGCATGGGATCAGAAAGAGCAGTACTGGTGCCAGGGATGTGGACAAAGGCTGCAGCCAGAGCACCAGCACTGGAGGGCACTTAGATCAGCACAGAGAAGCTGAAATTGCAGGTGTTCTGAATGCCTCAAGAAGGAGCTTGTTCCTCTGCCTCAGTTCTGGTGAACAGTCTTTCCTCACGTGTGTCACTAACCATGGTTTTTCAGGGCCTGTGATCTAGCCCTGCTCTTTGTTTTGTACATTGACAGGATAGCTATGGTGAGCTTTTAGATACATTTTTCTAGTGATGATTTATTATACCTAAATAATAATCTGCAAAACACCCTGGAACTGTCATCTCCCTGCGGAGGGCTGATCTCCAGGTGGGAACACAAAGTGAGGTGCAGCACAGAGAGCTGCAAATAACTCTCCTCCCTTGGCATACCCCGCTCTTTTCTTGCACACAGCAACATCCCACAGCTGTTTGGGAACTTCTGACAGCTCTACTCCAGTGTTTGGGATCCAGAGATAGAGCATTTGCTCTATCTACAGGTTGTCACTCACAGCTGCCCAGGGAATTCTGCTGTGTCCCTGCTGACCTTCCACAGGGCCATGAGGGAAAGTACACCAAAGAAAGCAGACTTACCACCCCAAGTATGCTCTCTGGGTCCTAGGTTTTATTTGGCCCAATTTAGTTCACATAGAAGTTTCCTTCATGATTATGAGGAGAAAACTGCATTTTGAGATTTTAACAGAAATGCTGTGGGATATACAAAAAACTGCACAACTATAGGAACTAACCATGTATGTCTCCTCTGCTGAAAGAGGGTGTCCACTAAAAAGGGAGAGTTGTACCAGACTTGAAGGAGTTAAGAGAAGATATATTTATACTGACTTTTTTACTGATAAATATTTAAATAATATTTATACTATTTTATCAGAATAATCTCAAGTCTCTGCAAATAAGATGACTGGAAAAAAATTTAAAAGCCAATATCTGCTTTGCACATCTCACCATTTTAGCTACATGGAAAGGTTTGCTTCTTGGAGAACTGATGCTTTCAAGCCAGTCAAACCAAGTGCCTTTACATTAGTCACAAAATCTTCTATTTTTAAAGACAATTTCACCATAGATTTGTTTTTGAAAAATTGAAAGTTCAGTTACTTTCTTCAAGAAAACTAAACCCATAAAGTACACAAAATACAGCCCAGAGGGTATGGTCCTTTTAGCTCCATTAAAAAATGGAGTTAAGCAGCATGAAGTGCAGTTTATAAATTAGATTTACCTGTATGCTTTTAAGAAGTCAAGCAAAATATGTTTCAAAATATCAGGACATACTTTGACAAATAAATAAAAGAGGAAAGAACTCCCTTAGTAAACCAAGGATTAAAATTCTGTTATACCTAGAAAGTACAGGCTGTATGAAAACACCATACACAGAGCTAGGATGATGGCAAGTTTTTCACACAACAGCCCCACTACCCTGCAACATGAAATAATAAAGTGTCTCAGTGAAAGCTTTTTCCACCATGGTATCTGTTAATAGGGCATAACTGCTTTTATTCTGCTAATGATCTCTGTGCTGTTGAAAGTGCTAAGAAAAGATTGTCCTACTTTTATTCCCCCAATTTGTGGTAATGTTCTGTTTTAAATCCCTATTATTAGATTTTCCATATTTGCCAGCCTCAATTATCCAAATTATTTTTCTCTAGGTTAAAGTAAATTCTTCTGCAAAGGTTAAATTGATGTTGTTTAGAAATTATCCTGAACTCAGAAAATATCTTTGGCCTCTACAGAACCTTTGTGACCTACTGGCTTAGGAATGTTTTATTACCAGTGCAGAAACCCATACTGTAGTCTGTTTGGGAACTAAGGTGTATGTTTGGGTTTGCTGTGGGATTTTTTAATTTGTTTTTGTGTTTTGGTTTGGGTTTTGTTTCTGTGTGTGTGGTTGGTTGCTTGCTTTGTTTGATTGTTAGGTTTTTTGGGGGGAGCAGATAAGCAAAAATCAGAACCCAGTAGACCACAATTTAAAGAACAAAAGGAAAACAGTCAATTCCACAAGGTCAAAAAAAAATCCTAGGAAACTGAGATCATCAAGGAGAACCTGAAGAACAGGAGGATGACAACTTCAGTTTGAAGAGATAAGCCAGTGGAGAGAAAAATGCATCTGGAGGACAGCAGTGAAAGTAGCATCAGAAATAACCACTGCAGAGCATCCAAAGCCTGGCAGTTAGAGAAATCCAATGGAAGCCACTTGCTCTGACTCTGATCACAAACTCAACATGAAACCAGCTCTTCCACCATCTTGGGGAGTGTACAAACTACTGGTCTCTTAAAGGAAAATAGCATGCCCTCTTTGTTTCCCTTTACTTTTTTATAAGAAATTAAATTGTAAATATTATATTTTAGATTGACCTGGAAAAAAAATTTTGGTTCATTTAGTTAATCTTGGACAGTAAAAGTGAGATAGGCTGAAAATAACTTTTATTCCTCATTACTTTGTTGGCTGGAAGAAATGGTTTCTTTCTCATATAACTGGAAAACAGAAGTAGCACAAAATCACTAGAAATCTGGAAAAGTAAATTTAGACTGAAACAAATAAAATTTCAGGGATCTGTGGATGTAAAAAGGTTTGCATGGTGAAATAACTGGGAAATGTGACTTCTTTCATCAGTAGTCACCCGTGTGTCACTGTGACACACACAGTGACTGGCTATACACTACAACATCACTCTTATTATTTATAGAATTTGTCCAGGGGGGATGAGGAATACATAAATTCTGCTTTATTTGTCTCTCAAATACTTATTTATATCAGATAGGAGAAAGCAGAAAAATGAATGCCTCCTTTTAATTTCCAGACCTCCCCTTGCCAGATGGAAGGGAAGTGTTGTGACCACCAGGCAGTAGTAGCTGTAATGAAAACCCAGCCAAGCATTGGAAATGCCAGCAGAAAACCTGGAAAATACCTCTTGCTTTCAAACACTATCATGGAGGGAGTTCCTTTCCAGCAAAAGAAGGCAGGAAGCATTTTTTCCATTGTTGACCATCTGTGTGGAGTCCATTTCAATAGCAAGTGGAGTTAAGGGAGTAAATGTCTGAGCATCAATCTGGATGGCCCTTCAGAGACTCCACTATGTCCTGTAGGTAAGCAGCCTGCAACAGAAAAGGGTGAAAAAGGTCCACAGCTTGAGAGAAGCCAGGGTCTACTTGAAGTTGGGGATTGAGAGGGTGAGAGAGGGAAGAGAAGTAGGAAAATCTTTTCCCTGGCAGTGAAAAGATTTAATGTTTCCAGAAGGTTCACAGATACAGGCACAGACTGGGCACAGATGCAGAGAGAACTGGACTGGGGATTATGTAGATGTTGGAAGCTGTAGGTGGAAATTGTGGCTTAGTCAGATGATCCTGAAAGAACTGCTATGTGACAAGAGTTCAGAAGAAAACGTACACTGCAGAAATGGAAACTAAATACAAACCAGGGCTCTCCAAAGGTGTGCTACAGGGTCTGCATCCACTGGGTGGGCAGGTCTCTGCAGAAATACAGTGGCTGTTTAAAGAAATCACTTTCATGTCTTTAAATTGGACCTTCTGGGCATGTTGAGGTGCTCACATAAGACCACCTGACCCCTTCAAATTGCCTAGCAGAAGTGTCTGAAAATGAATTGAAACACTAGTGACTGTCAGATTACACTTAGACTAGATAAAATGTAATTACAAAGTTGTATTTGTTAGGGTCAAGTCTCACCACTCATGCTCAAACTGTTACAGAAAGAAAAAGGCATGCTAAAATAAAAATAATTGAAAAACAACCAAATACAAAACCTTGAAGTTAATGTTATTATTAAAATTAAAGCAATATTCTTATAAAGCAAACTTTCTAGCATTTGATGAGATTTTTTTACAATCTGTTTAGCCTGGCAGAACATCAAGAGCCTATTGTTTTTCAAGAAAACTCTAAAGATTTATTTATTATGAAACACAATCAGATGTTCATACTTAAGCACACAGATTTCACAATAAATTTTGACAACCTTGTTCTGCTGACTACACATTGATTTACGTGTATGCTACTCGAATGTTTGTAACACCACAATGATCACAACATGAAAAATTTTGATAAAATATTAGTAAGACTATGTCAAGCTTTTGATCATTTATTAATACTCTAGTACCAACATGATCTCATATATGGCTTAGCCAGACCTCTCCTAACCCTGGAAGACTTTATTGTCTTTTATGAAATTAACAAATAGCAATGACTTTTCCTCTATAAAAGGCAATCATTCATACCCCTCCACTATGCCTGGTATCAGCAATCTCAATCAGGTATCCCTTCAGAAGCCCAAATCCTTCCTACCACCCAGATTTTTAAGACTAATAATACTTTTCAAGACTAGGCTTTACACTGGGACACAGCAAACTTGTAGCAAAATAGTAAAATAAAATATGATTACTTGTGAATACAACTTGAAAAACTTGAAACTTTGGAAGATCTATTTATTAATGGTCACTGTTTTGGTTTTGTTTGTATTTTTCCTGGAAAACTGCACTCCAAAGAATGGAAACCAGAACACAAAAATCAAAGAAAACCATGTCACAATGTACACTAGTGTGCCTTTGTCTCCTGACAGACAGTTGCTGGCCTTGTGCAGAGTGTTTAGACAATTCAAGAGTCCTTTATGGAAAGGATTAATGTTTTTGTGCAACTTAATCACTTATCAAAATACTTCTGCTTTGTAATCATAGAATCACTAAAAGTAGCCAAGTGGTGAGAAATCAGGATTTATTACTAACTTGACATTTGTAATCTAGGCATGAATTCAGCTCAGAGACTGATGTTCCCTTCCTCCCCACAGAAGCCATACAGTCTATCAACACATGGAAATCTCCACTGAATGAAAAGACACAACTTGGAAACAGTTATCTGTCTGTATCAAAGTTTAAATTCCTGGGGAAAAGGAAAGACCTAAAGAGATCACACTGAAGTATTTTTAACAGCAGCTGTCACAGTATTTCACTTGTGTACAGAACTTAACTGCAGCTCCCTTGTGAGCTTCATGAAGCAGCTGTATAATTTGCATTTTAAATGTAACCTGTCACGGAAATGTTCAAAAGAACAGGACTGATTTAACTTATCAAAGACTTTTAGAGGTAAATAATTTTGGATTACAAAGAAGTCAATAACACAATGAATTAACGGAGAATAGGATTCAGATAGACTAAGTAGCTTCAGCATATTTTTCCTTTCACTGAACCAGAATGTTCTGCTTTTGAGTGCCTACTGAAAAATTTTCATGAAGATCATATATAAAGCTACCTCTCAAAAGCCCAGAGGTGGAGCTGAGCTGGAAAAGCGATGCATAATAGAGACCAGGGCCACACTCATTGCCATCTTGTCTTTATTTAAACCAGCTCGATTCACCGAGAAAATGGAAGACTGCAAATAAATAACACCAGCACCACCGAGACAACCGCTTCCATTACTGCCTTGCAATGCCATCACAGCTGCTATATACGGCGGGGCGGTAACTCCACCCCGCTGAGTGAAGCGAACGGACGGCGGGACCGCGGCTCCCGGCTCCCCGCTCCCCGGCTGCCGCCGGCGCCAGCTCCGCGCCTCCCCGGGGCGCCCGCCTCGGAGCCACTTCCCCGCCAGAGACGCGTGGCAAGCCGTGACTGTACGGGGCAGTTCTAAGTATTGGCTGCAGCGGGGGATCTACGAACACCGAAATCCTCCGGTGATCAAAGAGCTCCGCCGCCTGAGGGCGGGGGGGGCCGTGGGGCAGACACCCCTGAGGTAAAAGGGCGGGAGCCGCAGCCAAGCGGCGGGCGGCAGCGTACAGGGTCCATCTCCGAGAGCCCACCCAAAACCTTCTCGAGCGGGACTGCGGCACAGGATTGGGCCCCTCAGTTTAAGAAGGATGTCGAGGTCCTGGAACAGGTCCAAAGGAGGGCAACCAAGCTGGTGAAGGGACTCGAGCACAGGCCCTATGAAGAGAGACTGAGAGAGCTGGGGCTGTTCGGGCTGAAGAAGAGGAGACCTCATTGCTCTCTACAACTCCCTGAAAGGAGGCTGGAGTCAGGTGGGAGTTGGACTCTTTACCCAGACGACTTTCAACAAGACAAGAGGACACAGTCTTAAGTTGTGTCAGGGGAGATTTAGGTTAGATATTAGAAAGAATTTCTTCACGGAGAGGGTGATCAGGCAATGGAATGGTCTGCCCGGTGAGGTGGTAGATTCTCCGTCCCTGGAGACATTTAAAAAAAGACTGGATGTGGCACTCAGTGCCATGGTCTAGCAACTGCTCCGGTGGGCCAAGGGTTGGACTTGATGATCTCTGAGGTCCCTTCCAACCCGGCTAATTCTATGATTCTATGATTCTATGATTTCCGCGGGCAGCCGACAGGGAGGCTCGGGGGGGATGACAGCAGCACCAGCGCCCGGCAAGGGGGGGGGACATGCACGGCGGCAGCCGCCCCATCGCTCCGGTTCCTGCGAGCGTGGTTCCTCCCGATTGGCCGAGGGGATCTGACTCTGCCGCCGCTGCGCTACCGTGCCCGGCGGCTGCTGCGGGGCCCGTTCTGCTTGACGGGCGCTCCCCGCCATCCTCATAACCCCTACAGCTATCCCCGGCGGTACCTCCTACGCCTGTCTACCCACACACTCCCCCGCCCTTAACGCTCAGCCCCCAGGACTGATTCTCTGGCCTTCCACCCCCTTTCCAGCCACTCCCTCATCTCCCTATTTGCTCTTCTGCACCTGTATTTCCTCCTCTTTCTCCTTCCTAAATGCCACCTCGACGCCTCCACATTCCGGTAAAGCGTGTGCTCTCCCTCTCTGGCCCTTGCCTCGCATCATCCTCCCCTCGCTGTCCCTGTCCCCTCATCCATCCCCTTCCCGCTGCCCCAGGCTCCCACAGCCGGAGGGCCACAGACCCCCGGTCGCTCCACCTGCACGGCAATGCCGTGGGCTCTGGCTCTTTCTTGCCAAGAGTTTCAAAGCTCCTTTCAGCCGTGGCGAACCACCTGTGCAGGCGACTGTAGTCACAGTAAATTATGGGGGCTTGGGTTGTCTTGAAATGCTTTAGGCAAGCTTTTAATTTTGCCGTGTGTACCCTGCATACTGCTTCCAGCACTTTAAGATGCAGCGTGGTGAAGGCCGGGTGGGAATCTGTGTGTTTACATTTGCTCCTCGTTTGGTCTACGGTGTTCTCTCTTACTGTCCTCGACATCGATATGCTTCACAGCCTATTCTTACGTGGTTTCCTCTCTCTGCACACATCAAAGGACTTCAGAAATCACCGGTGTTAGAAACCACCGGATTTTTTTTGGCGAGGTAGTTGCATTTTTACATAGATGACAGCACTCAAGTCTCAGGGTGTTTTGGGATCTTGTAGAATAGTGTAGTGAAACAAATTTGTATAAAGCAGCAGCTGAAGGGCAGCCTCCTGGCTCGCTTTTATGGCTTTCAGCTGACAGCTGGGTTTCTTCTTCCCGGTTCCTTTCAGGCTACTGAAGGTGATGGCAGGTGCTTGTCAGCTGCCACCACTGAGGTGTCATCAGGAGAGCAGAGAACAAGCACAGAGGTATATAAGGAAAGGCACAGTCTGAATCAGAATAGTCTGGTATTTGGTGCATGTAGCATAATCACTGTTATGTTGCTTTAGCACAGTAGAGTTGTATATATGTAAGTACTGGTATAACGCAAAGCATTACCAATACATAATTTTATCCATTTTTTTTTGAAGTCCTGAAAAATGTCCAGATTTTCCCTCATAAGGTCCTATAGAGATCTGTAGTTAAAAACATTACTATAACTGTGCAAAGCTGCAATTTTGTCCAGCGTCATTTTTCCTCTGTAAGAAGCATCTCAATGAGGTGCTGAGCACTAATACCAAAACCATTTTTGTCTGTAAGCAGATTGGATTTAGTTCATAGTCTGTGAGAACATCTGTTGAGCATCTCTCATGCACAGCTAATAACCAGATCTGTCTGTTGCTCTTTCCAGATCTCAGTGCTGAGAACATTTCAAGGGAAAACAGAGCTTAGCCAGCAAAATCCCTGGCTGCTGGATTATACTTTATGGACACTGGCACATCAATATAAGAGCTTTAACTGCTGTAGCTAAAGCTGTCTGCTGTTTCTAAGATGAGGGAACAAAGGTACAGATAAACATCCTTTTGGTTTGGTTATTTATCTTGTATAGTACTGTTCTCCTATCTAACACTGTGACCCTGTTGTTATTACAGTTGCCAAAATGATCAGAACAGGCTGATGAGAATTCAGTGAGAACACTGGTGTATTGCTCTATCTTCTTTCCTTCCTTGAAACCTTGTCTGACGATCACTAAAAACCAGAAAATATTCTTTCAATCTGTTCATGCTATTTTATAATTTTCAGGTTCCCTTTGTTCTCAAATGCTGTAGATTCCTGAACAGTTGTTTTCTTTAAATGGATACACTTTGGCGTGCTACCTGAGATTCTTTTGCCATTGGTGTACCTTGTCCTCTAAACCATTAAAGAGAGCAAATCTATTAATACTGTGAAACTCAGTGCTTTCTGTGTTTCTGCAGAGTGGGTTTTATTTGCTTGCCTCGTTTCAAAAAAATACTGGAGTCTTCAGTCTCTTATCTATGAATATAAATGTTTGGTATGTTTTTAATATAAACAGAAATCTTACGTGGAGTGCTTTTTCTTGAACGATCATTTTGATGTCACCTAAGGTGTTAGTACTTCTCAAAAGGTATTGGAGAGCTCCCCTTTTGGCTGTGAGATGTCTAGGTTGGCTTAGCAACTTCTGAACTTGCAGGCATGGCAGCAGTAGCACAATGTAACACTCTAATAATTGAGTTTGTAAGTCATTTTTAGTAGCAGTAGTGATACCAAAGTACCAGGGACACTGGCACAGAGAATGAATTGCTGCAATTGTAAAGAAAATTGCTCTGTACAACTACCTGAAGGGAGGTTGTAGCCAGGTGGGGGTTGGCCTCTTTTCCCAAGCAACTTTCAACAAGACAAGAGGACATGGTTTTAAGTTGTGCCAGGGGAAGTTTAGGTTGAATATTAGAAAGAATTTCTTCACGGAAAGGGTGGTCAGGCATTGGAATGGACTTTCCAGTGAAGTGGTGGATTCTCCATCCCTGGAGATATTTAAAAAGAGACTGGATGTGGCACTCAGTGCCATGGTCTAGCAACTGCAGCAGTGGGTCAAGGGTTGGACATGATGATCTCTGAGGTCCCTTCCAACCCAGACAATTCTATGATTCTATGAAAAAATTTGGAGATAATAGCTAACAATTCTGTACTAAGGGGTTATGTTTGTGGCTAGAAGCAGTGCCCATTGGCTCCACCAACACAAGGGAAAAGAACAGATTTTCAGCATAAATAAGCCCTCTTACTTTCTTCACTCCAGGTCTTGAGCTCAGGGCTTCTGAGTTTAAAATCTGTCTTTCCCTACTAGTATAGACCACTGCCTTAAAAAGCTTTCCTCTCAGTTACCCTACATGATGCTGCCTCTTTCCAAGCATTGCCTGCTTTTATGTTCATAGTGTGAGCAACAGCATTATCACCGCCTGCCAGGCTTTTCGAGTTTGCTTTTGAAGATATTTGAACAATTTAAACAATTGCTCATTAACTCGCAGCTTCTCAACCTCTTGTCGGTACCGGTCTTTCCCTCTGTGTTCCGCCCAAACACGTTCCGCCTCCGGATCACTGCTGCGGGCCTGTGGCTGCAGGAAGCTGCAGCTCCCGGGATCCCAATGCCCATGGAGCCCTGCAGAGCAGAGCGGAGTTCCAGCCGCTCTTCCACATGGGCTGTGCAACTTACTAGTGGCTGGAAGGGCCTAGCCCCCGAGCCGTTCCCGGCTCTGCTCTCCAGCCGCGGCGGGCAGACAGGGCCCCGGCGCGCCGCACTCGCGTTACGGTGGCAGCCGCCGCTTCCTCCGAGCCACCCGCCCGTAGTTTCCACTTTAGGTCGTTTTGCCGGCTCCTTCCTTCTCGCCAGGTCGCTGAGCTGAGCCTCCAGAAGGCATCAGCCGCCCTCCATCCGCCGATCCCCGCCGCTCCGTGTCGGCGCAGGCCCGTGGGGCGGGGAGCATGCGCAGGCGGGGCGGGCGGGGCGCTGCCGCTGCCGCTGCCGCCAGCCTGTGCCGCCCGCCGGGCGTCGGTGTGGAGCCAGCCCGCCCCGGGCCACGCGCGCTGCCATGCTGAGCGGGGCGGGCGCCGAGCAGAGCGTTGCGGCTCCCATCCCCACTCCGGCCTCGCCCGCGGCGCTGGGTAACGGCGAGAGAAACAAGAGGTAAGGGAGGGTGGGGGCGAGGCGATCGGTGCGGCCTGTCCTCTCCTCTCCTGTCCTGAACCGACCCGTCCCGACCCGCGGCTGCCCTGTGCGGCCTGGGCCGTTCCGCGGCAGCGCGGTGCCTGGCTCCGGGCCTGCGCTCGCCTCAGTGCGGCGGCGGCGTCGTCCCGGAGTGCCCGCGGCCCGCACAGGCGTGTGGGCTCGGAGCTGACGGCCGCCTCCCGCGGCCTCCCGCGGCGTGGGCAGCCGGGCGGGAGCCGGCGCTGGGTGCGCGGCAGCCGGGAGGGGATTCAGGCGGAGCGGCCGCTCCACGGGTGCGGGTATGAAGAGGCGCACCGGTAACAGCTTCGCTTCCAAGTTTTCTGCTTAAGCGGAACCTGCCCGACTCCCTTGGGTTCGTTTCCAAGTTGTGTACTTGGTGTTTGTTCTGAGGGATCGGTGTTGAGATGGACAGGTGGAAAGGTTCCTGATGTCCGCCCAGGTGAGGGAGAGTGAGGCTGCGTATGTGGGGTTAAAGAAACCAATGAGCAAATTGAATACTCCTGGCGAGTTTACAAAAATCTGCACACTCACCGATGCAGAGTAATTTAGAAAGTTTTGTAGCAGAGTGCCCTCGAATTCTCCGAGTTTGCCTTGCATCTCTTTATGGTGTGCTCCTACACACGTGAGAGCAGGGAAGACATGGGAAAAGTGAAGTGGTGCCAGTTTAACTTTAGTGCTGCCCCGTCTGGTGTTGCTTTTGTGCTCCTGAATGTTATGGCTCATTGTGTCCAAGCAACTGCTTTGCCATACCTGTGCTCCTAAATTTTCCACGTTTTCCTTTTGCTACTGTGACTGGACTTGAGGTGATTCATTAAAACACAATTTTTTAGTGTAGTAAAGGAGAAGACTTTCCTTCCCTGATGCAATTTTTTTAATGTCGTATAACTGAAATTCTGTTACAGTACCTGTCGTCTTTGCCCACTTTAATTGTGGATTTTTGACTCCTGTGCAACACAGGTAATATCATTCTGTTGGTTCCTGCAGGGTGGTTTGACTGATGCACCCACCAAGTGCACTCTATATCTTCTCACTAAAGCTGAAGCAATTTTGTGTAGTGGGGGAATTGCAGGCATACATCATGATTCTGCACATGTGAACTTCCATTTCCAATAAGGCCTATGGCTTTTTTATCACACAGTACAGAGTGTGCTGAGCACCCTGGAGAGGGTCAGAGCAGGCAGTAGCTTGAGTAATTTCACTGGGACATGTTGAACACTTGATGTGCTTTTGAAACGGGGAATGAGTTAAAAGATTTTTCTACATGATGGTGATAACCATCTCACATATTGGCAGTGTAGGTTAGGTTGCCTGCCTTTGGTGTCTTTAGGCAGGGAATGATAATATGATGTATGCTTAGAATGCAGTTAATGCACAATGGTTTCTGTAGCTTCAGAAATTCTGGGCAAAGTGCAGCATTTCCTCATAAGGAAAACAGCAGTGCCAACTTGTTAAAACATGCAGTGTATTGGCATGACCAGGTTGTGAGTGTATTTGCATGATTTGGAAGCAGCTGAAGGCAGTGTTTCCTGGGCAGGTGCTTCTGTCAGCATCCTGCTGCATCATGTATTAATACTCCAAACAGAGTAGAGATCATGTCATGGACAAAACAATTCTGAAGGATGAAGCTACGATTTAATGTTTAATTTCTTTGGGGGAGATGATGTTTTTATAGAGCAAAAAAAATTATTTTTATAAAGACCCTGAATTTCTACAGCTGTAAAAATGTGAAATGCACTTTTTCCCCCCTTTAGTATATAGTATGTAACCACATTGGCTGAATTTAGGAGCCTAGAGCAGTTTGGCAACCTCCTGAGTTTCTGCAGCCTATTAGGTATTGCCTGCTAAGTCAGTGACTTCCATGCATTGTCAGGTCTGTTTAGCAAGCTTACTTCAGGACTGAGTGTTTTGTGTTTTTTAAAATTTAAAATTCAATATATCCAATACCAGTAAGAATTTAATCAAGAAAGAAATTAGTCATAATAATTAAATGATGAATGCACTGGATGTGGTTGGAGTGTAAGCAGCAGTGTCCAGGCCAATTTTGGCTGTTTTCTTGAAGCAAGAGTGCCCATTCAGTTATCTAGCATGTATTTCTTCAAAACATATGCCTGATATTTTAATTGCCTTATTATTGCTTTATAGTTGCAAGCCAGTTATTTTGAGCAATATTGCCTGTGTTTTTTAATCACAACAATTTATTTTCAAATCAGAGGGAATATATGAAGGAGGAGGT
Source organism: Phaethornis superciliosus (assembly GCA_023637945.1). Classification (NCBI taxonomy): domain Eukaryota; kingdom Metazoa; phylum Chordata; class Aves; order Apodiformes; family Trochilidae; genus Phaethornis; species Phaethornis superciliosus. The sequence continues at coordinate 15,006,484 of JAJQWJ010000001.1, forward strand.
GGAGGATTCTGCTGAAGATGAGGCGACTGAATCGGAAGAAGACCTTGAATTTGATGAAAGAATTGGATGCCTTCCCAAAGATTCCTGAAAGCTATGTGGAGACTTCAGCAAGTGGAGGCACAGGTAGGCCTTGCTGAGATACTGACATGATTCATGTCTGTTATCTCTGTCTAGAATGCTCTGGGAACAAAAACTTCAATAGGAAGAAGGCAGATGTCTGTGTTCCTTTGAAAGAAGCCAAAATTGGTTTCTTCATTTCTTTTGTGGACTGACAGAGCTCATCTTCTTCAAATAAACACATAGGGTCTTACCCAAAGAGATGCATTCATTGCTCCTTTCAAGGGAGATTTTTTTTGAAAATCGGTGAGACTCAAACCAGTGTAAGGGTTCACTGTAAACTGCTAACCAATTACAACTGGAAGTGCACTATGCCAGGTTTCTGGGTGAGACTGTCAGAATGAGCTGAAATGCAAGTTGTGTTCAGATCTGTGCTTTTGTAAAAGAGGAAAAACATTCTCGAGAGTTGTGTAAGAGCTGGCTCAGTTAAGCATCAGGATGAAGAGCAGCTTTCTGAGGCTTTTTGTCTTGAAAGTGTAGTTGATTTTAAGAGTAAGGAAAGCCCTGTGAATTGGTAGATATTTTACTCCAGAGCATGTGCTTATAATGTCCTTATTAGTCACTTGAGCTTTTCTCAAAAAGCTGTAGCTCTAAGAAGTATCTCTTCTATTTGTATCTGAATAGATACAAATATTGTATCTATTGTACCTCTGAGTTGGGCTGGGTTAGTTGGGCTTGATCTGGAAATAGTGACTCCATGTGTAGTACTGTTGGAATTGCTTTGAGGTAGTTTGAAACAGAGAACAAAAATCTTCTGTGTTTATGTCTGAAACTCACTTGAATAAAAAACACAAGAAGAAAATGCAATCCACAGATCAGACTTTGAAGTCATTGTGCCACTTGTTTAGAAATAATTATCACGTGGATCTGTATTACTTTGCTACGTTTCCTGAATGGCAATGTTAATAATTTAATGAATATTGTAAATAAAAATAATTTCTGAGAGCTGATTAAATAACTCTTTGTTAATGTTCATCCCATCTACTGAGAAAGCGAGTTGTTTTTATGTTTTAATTCCTAGAAAAACAATAAACTATTGAAAATTCATATTTTGTAGATAGCACCATCATTCAGGAGAGCTTCATTTTGGTGAAGGATGCATTTAGGATTGATCAAGACCAGAAGTTACTTAAGCATTCTTTGGTTTATCCGAGTAACCTTATAAATGACAATATAGCATTGTCTTACTCTATGCTGTTATAAAATGTTAATATAATATTTCCATTTTTAATCAGGGTTAAAGTGCCAGGCTTGCTTTTTGGTGTGATAGGGATGCAGAACATACCAAGACTCAATTCTCAGAGTTTCAGTGCCTTAAAACCTGTTGCAAAAGACATAATGGTGTCTGAAATGGGCTGAGACCTCATCTATGAGAATGAGAGAGCCTTCAGAAAAGAGAACTGCAAGAAAGAACTTTGGAAGTTCTGCAAGACTTTATTTTCATGTTCAGATCCACGAAGACTTTTACTCAGAAAACATCTACAGTTCTGTTTGTTTCCTTGTGTTTGGACAGACACTATGGCTCCAGCTTTCCTTTTGCATAGTTAGGGTGAGTCTGGCCTACTGGGCTGCAAAAGGACATTGGTAGCCAGAAAACTGACTGATCTGTGGAGCTGCTTTCAGTGTGTGCTGACATGAAGATTTTCATATACATGATAGTTACATAGTTTCATCTGAGAGCTAGAATTAGGAATGCTGCCGGTCAATGCAGTGGTCCCTGCTGTAGCAATGGTTTGTTTCCTATCTGTAGGGCAGTGTTGATGTCCTGGCTGCCACCACTGGGCCCACAGCCACTGTGTAGGAATCAAAGCCTGTCAACCAGGGGCTTGTTTTTGCTGAAGTTGCTCGTCACAGACTCCATAGAAATGCTCCACAGAATGCATGTGAAAAATATATTCTGTCAGTAACCTCTATAAATCACTACTGTGCTCCATTACTGAAGTTTTTTTCAACTTAACAAACCCCTGGATTTGATAAAAGGGGCATAGCAGTGCTTCTGTGCATCTGTTACTGTGTTCCTGACTATGAGCAGCAGGATGAGCTTCCCTTTACATTGAGCAACCTGGCAATGTGATGAATAGGCTGATTTTGGAGATAAGTGAGGCATGTATACCAATAAGTTTTCTTTCTAAAACTGATTTCAAACCAGTCTTCACTTACGTAGCTGTCTGTAGAATGCAGAGTTATGTGTTGCCTACTCCAAAGGGAGAATTGTTTGAAATATTGTAGCAGGAGCCCTGACTGTGAAATTGTACACAAGGAATATTGGGGCACTTCTTTCTAACTGGATAGTGCATATAATGCATGTTATTTCTCTTCTCTGCTAGTGTCTTGGATCTAAAACTAGATATTAAAATAATAATAATGATGATGATAATGATAATAAAATACAAGGGGAGGGACTTCAGGGTGCACCTTCTCTTTCTTTCATGTTTCAGTTTAGGATTGAGTTTGCCCAGACCTATCCTGACAGTGAATTGTGGGCATTTTGTAGGATCTAGTCTGTTCTTAGGTCTTCCATATAGGGATTACACAACCTCACCATCATTCTAGTGTATCACTGTACTTAATGCAAAAAGTTCTTTCCTGATGCAAAGGTAGGACTTATTCCTTTCCCCTCCTATGTAAAAGCAAATAGAATAGATACGAGAACATTATTCTGAGAGTAGGTTATGGATTTATATATCAGAGATAGCAGCATTGTACAGGTAATGCTTATATTCTGGGATGTTAGAATTTCATTCTGATAATGTTTCTGAATATTATTTCTCACAGTGTAACCTTTTTTTTTCTTGTCTTTTGACCACTCAGTTTCTCTGATAGCGTTTACAACGATAGCTTTCCTGACCATAATGGAGTTCATGGTGTATCAGGACACATGGATGAAATATGAATATGAAGTAGACAAGGATTTTACCAGGTAAATTTCATTTGTTTTCATGCCTTTAAAAATCTAATTTGTCTGCATTTCAACACAATAAATTTTAAATGTTCAAGTGATTTTCAAGCAGTTAATGTTTGAAATGAAAATGAAATAGCAAAAGGACTTGATTTTTCTTCCGTTGATTGATTTGGGGGTTCTATTTTCTGCATTCTGTGAAGAAGAGGAATTGAGAAATTGAGATTTCTGCAAAGGAGTCAAAATCGTGTAGGTTTGTTGCTGGAGTTTCCTGCCAAATTATTTGCTAACAATTTGGAGGACATTGTAATATGTAACTCCACATCAGGTATGTAAACCCACCAGACTCTCATGATGCTTGCTCTGGCTTACACAGTTACTATATTTGCATTATACTTTGTGCTGCTGGAGGTGAACCTTAAGCACTCACTATGTTGTCTAGAGATCACTACTGATCTTGTCTCCAGTTGTGGCCTTCAAGATGAGCTGAAGATATGTTTGCTGTTGGTTTCATGTGCTTGTCTGGCTGTGTTAGCCTTTCTTCTTCAGGTGGTCATGGGTCCTGATGCCCATGGGTCCATATGAAGCTAATAGAGATTCTGTTTGCTGTACACTTTTAAATATCATGTGTCTGGGACTGAAATAACTTTAGAAGGTGTTTGACTAGTTGCTATGGTAACAAGCTAAAGTTATATATATTAATTGAATGTCTTGTACATCAGAAATACCCAAGATTTCTGTAATGAAAAAACAAAGCAAAACAGAAATTCAAGGGAAATGCATCAAAAACTCAAGTTAGAGTAAACCCATTCAGACAGATGGGAGTTTCACATTTTGTTTTGTTTGTTTTCCGTGATGGAAAGAGCTATGTTTCACCTTCCCTTATTATGGAAACATTCAGAATAAAGTTCTTAGCAAAATGCTTTGTATGGTATAATAATTGAGGAGTATTTTTGAGAAAAGTTTTTTTCCAGAAGTAGTGCTAGCAAAACCAACATTCCTTTTGACATGGCAGCATCTTCTGGGAACTGGTTTTAGCACCTTTGGAGCCTTATCCTGAATGTCACTGTCGTGGGGAATTCTAGTTAGGACTGCAAATACAATGGCTTGTCTTAAGAACAAAACAGGAAGAAGGTGCTCAAATATTTACTTAGTTTTAGATTTATAACTCCTATATTGTCTTGACCCGCTGCATTCTATGTAGTTCATTGCCCTATTCTAGTTGTGTGGGGAAAAAAATGTGTACAGTATTGAAACTAGATGTTCTTAGTAGGAGTCTAACAAACTCTTTAGTCTTAGTCCAGTAATATTTTTAAAAAATCTGTTAGGAGTTTCACTGTAAAATTCATCAGGGAAGTCAGATGCTTTTATCTCTTACATTACAAGGGGGCATCAGTGGCTTAGTAATTAAAAGTCCATCTTGGTTCACCCAAATTTTAAACACATTAAGTTTATATTAATTGGTGTAAATTTTGTTATTTGGCTGTGTTCCTTAAAGTAATATGAGAATTTTAGTAATGTAGCTTTTGATACTTTTACTCAATGTTACTTACTAGTTTTTTGCCTTTTTTTTCTTTGCAGTAAGTTAAGAATCAATATTGATATTACAGTTGCCATGAGGTGTCAGTGTAAGTATTCCATTACAAATGGAATTCTAATTCCATTACAAATTGAAATTCCGTTTTAGATGTTTTGAAACATTTTAAAAGCTCTTGAGAGTATGCACTTGCTTGCAATATAGTTGGGTATTGTTCAAAATAATCTAACAATAAGTTTTCTTCTGATCTTGATGGTATGTAGTTGTTTTGATGGCATATGACTCACTGAAAGAATTGGTAGGAGATCTGAAGAGATTTATGCCAACTCATTCGCATCTTGGAGAACTTTGCTTTGTCTCAGAAAAAAAAAAAAAAAGTAGTTGTTCCAGTCTCACTTGGGCTGGAATGTTCTGAAAGCTCATCCTAAGACACAAGTCAGCATCAGGAATGTATCACACTTTAATTTGTTTCTTTTGTTTGTTTCTTTCACTGTGCATCAGTTGATGATACTCTGATATGATAGGCTGAAAAGTGGGATTCTGTGGTTTCCGTGTAGCTCCCAGTAATCTGCATCATGCCAGATTTGGTTTTGTTTCCACATGGATAACAAAGATTTACCACTGAACTGTAAACATCTATTTCAGCTTGAACTTTTTTTTTTTTTTTTTTTTTTTTTTTTTTTCCTGTTTCTGATAATCTGTAAGACTTTAATTTTTTCTCTCTGTTTAAAATAGATGTGGGGGCTGATGTTCTGGATTTAGCAGAAACAATGGTCTCCTCTGCAGATGGGCTAATCTATGAACCAGTAAGTTGATTCTTAACAATTTTATTTTTAAATGAGGTTATTCTGTTTTTATGCAAAGCACTGGGCTGGCTTGCTTTCTTGTATTTTTTTTCCCCACAGCTGAGGTGCACAGAACCTTCCCAAGTATTGTATGATCCTTGGGTGAGGTCTGCAATGTTTATCCCAGGAATCTGCTAGGGAAAAAGGCTAGCATTGGGATTTCTATGTGTTCAGTCTCTGCAAATACAGCAAACTTCCCGATCAGTGCTTCTTAACAAACAAATGATTTCTACAGCTAGTTATTTTTACATGTGCAAAATCTAGTGATAAATGCTAACAGTATGTCATATGAAAGGAAAACTATCAGTGTTCTCATGAAAAGAGAATTCATGTTACTACTTTCTAACTAGAAGAACACTCTGATTCTAAAAAAGAGTAGAAATTACCATGGCATTCTTATAATATGGAATGGTCATAAATTGGGTTGGTATCCTTTTAATTTCTTTATTGTGAACTGAAGGCTCCAGTACTGTTTAAGCCTGTGCTTGTGAAGTGGTTTTGCTTTAATAATACAGTGAGCTTTGAGTTAATTATGCTTTTTTAAAGTAGTTTTATCTTTTACAGAACACTGAGAGTATAAGTCCCTACTGCAATTCTTACATTTTCTAGTAACCGAACCATGTTCCAAGTTATAACAGTTTTGTCCAAATTCTTGCTCATGTGTGAGCAGGAGGATATGGCTGAATGGAAAGGTGCATTTGGGAAGGAGAAGGAGCTTGGTTTTGTTTATTTGTTCTTCTTGGAACTTTTCCTCCACTTTTATCTGGACAGTCATCTCTATGCTGCTGCATAGTAGCAGTTGCCCCAGTGGTTATAATCTTAGAGCAAACTTTGGATACTTGATCTCTTTTGTCTTAGCTCTGGGTAGATTTGAGAATTAATTGCAATTGAATTTACTGTCTGGAGTACATCAGTGTTAACAACACATAGATTTGAATTTTCCGTGTAGATGTTACTGGTGATCCTCTTGTGCTGACTGAGGTACAGCAGCTCTGCTAGCTTGTCCTAAGTGCTCAGTGTGGGGTGACCCTAGAAATAAACAATCTGGAACCTTATCTTTCAAAGATTGCTCCTCTGCTTGTTTCATTACTGTTTACATCAAAACCCATGCTTGTCACTTACATCACTTAGAATAAATTGCCACTCTTCTTCTGTCCCCTGTTAGTCAAAATCTGGAGGGGCAGAGATAGATGACTCAAATTACAAGAGCTTTATGAGAAAATGATGAAGTTATAAATGCAAGCAAGTGAATAATTTAGGGAGGGGAAAGACAAAGTTCCATACTTGAACACTAAATGTATTATTTGAAGTGTGAAGTCCTTTCATAAACTCCAGTATGTGCTACCAAGTGTGAAGTTGATTATAACTCTCTACCCCTTCCCTTCTCTTTTGACTTTCATGGATGGGACTTTGGTGCTTCCTGCATGTTTTATTACATGTGTTATTTTTGTTTCAGGTAGTATTTGATCTCAGCCCACAGCAAAAAGAATGGCAAAGGTAAATTAGCACTGAGATGTGTGCCTGGGGTTTGTATTATTTATACTAGAAGTGGCTTTGAGGTACACCAGAGTCACATGACACAACTATGTCTTGTGTCTAACATCTCCAGCTTTTAATTTAAGATTGCAAACCTGTGAAAAGGTACTAATTATTTCACTTTTCTCATGATTTAAGACCTGTAATGGAAAAAATTGGCTTTGGACTTCGGGCATTGGGTCATGCAGTTGCAAGCTGAGATGTATGGACTCGCTCAAGTATGATTCCAAACAAGTGCTTGATATTACAAGTTAATTATGGGTTTTGATGTGTAACACAGATACCTTGATATCTGTCAAAGCTGAACCATAGGATCAAGTTGGTACATTCTGGCCAAAACAAATGAGTTTGAGTCTTTCATATAACGGAATTGACACACTGTTTATCATCTCAGCTGGGATAGCTTGGTTATGTGTGGGATCCCTGCAATGATAGTCTGGGTGTCTGGCTAGTTTTGCTGTTCTGGTACCACTACTGTGAATGCCAGAGCTTTAAGCTCTGTATAAAATATAATTTTCAAAGTTTAATGTAACACTTTAATACTGACATAAACCTTGTGAACGTCTCAATTTATAATTGGCAGCTGAAGCTGATAATTAATCGTGTTGTTATTGTTTGGTTTACTGTTGCGTTTTTTCACACTTTATGTAATCTTTAGGATGCTGCAGCTAATTCAGAGTAGGCTGCAGGAAGAGCACTCTCTTCAAGATGTGATATTCAAAAGTGCTTTTAAAAGTGCTTCTACAGCACTGCCACCACGGTAAGAAACACTGGGATATTGTGTTGTCATTTCCCCCTTTTCTTACCCTATTTAATTAGTCTTCAACTTTCATTTGTTTAGGATTGTTTATATTTTTTAGGAAGTCCTGCTGTTAGATGTGACATAATATTTTGTGGTCTTAAAAGAACCAACTTTTGAGTAAAAACATCTTTCATAAGTAAATGCCCTGGCTAAAGATAGCACTGCTAAATGTTTGCAGAAATCTTGCTGTTTACACTTTATTCCAACTATCCACAAAATCCTGAGACTAATGCATGCAAGGCTTGGTGTGCTAGATGCTGTGTGATTTATTTATTATTTTTTCCCCAGTAGTAAAACATTATCCATGTGAAAGCTGAAGTTTTTTTCCCCCTAAAAATAAACTAACAAAACAAAAACACTGCAGACAAGCAAGTGGTAAATGAAACAAACACCAAAAATGCTGTATTCACTTTCCATTATGGTATCTTTATGTTTGAGGACTAGATATATCCTTTCTTCCTAACATATGTCTGAAGAGGGCTAAAAAGTCTGTTAGTTTATGTCTTCAGATTCACTAAGTCTATCACATCTTTGATATGATACTTGTTAGTGCAGTTTTTGAGATGGTATTTATGTGTGAGGTGTGTTTAAAAAATTGTGAGTTTTTTAATCTCTCTTTAAAGAGCAGAGTTGGAAGTACGTTCCAGGTTGTGAACATCCCAACAAATGTGGGAAGAGGAAGGTTTATTTAAAATAAATATTGAAAGCTGTTCTTGCTGTGTTGCTATTAATGTCACTAATATATGTTGTTCTGTTCATTGTAGCATTAAAATTTTTTCAATAAACGATATTTAGTAGAACTGGGAAAAAAAAAAAAGTCTTCAGGGCAGCAAGATACATTTCCAGTCTCAGGTTTTCTGACCATGTGTTCAGGTATCATAAGTTAGCTATATATGCCAGATCTCTGAATGCAAGTATGAACAGAAGCTTGCTGGTTTCATCAGACTAACCTTTATTAATTTCCCTCCCTTCTGCCAACCCTGCTGTAATTGCAGAAAAACAGGGTAAGGAGGAGAGGTAGATAGTAATGCTGTATCTTTATTCCAGGAAAAAGAAATCTAACTGTACTGCTCTTATTTCTGTTAGACAGTGAATATACTCAAGTACTCTTTATGTTGTTTTTGTTTAAACAGGGAAGATAACTCATTACAGTCTCCAGATGCATGCAGAATTCATGGTCATCTCTATGTCAATAAAGTAGCAGGGAACTTTCACATAACTGTGGGCAAGTATGTTCTGTTCCATTCCTGGAAAAAAAAAAAAAAAAGTACTGACACCTACATTATATACAGTGCATGCATGTAGGTGTGGGTAGATGCCTTTATACTTTTGAGTGGATAACTTTTTTTTCTAATAAACCTTCCTGTATATGTGCTTGGTACTGTTTTCCTTGCAGTGTCTTATTGCATGGTTAAAACCAATTTCTTCCTCAGTTACTAAAACAATGCAGTGCAATGCAGTGATTTGGAATTCCAGTGTCCTGCAGGATGAAACCTCTTGAGAACAGGTCCTCTGTACCTCTATGGTGTGGAGTGGACTGCTTGTACTTGCCTTTATTCTTTGGGCTTGTCTGAACTTCCCCCTTCTGTTAGTACACAGGTCACTAATATGGATGAAGTGTAGTGAACTTTTGTTTACTTTTCTCTGTCTTCTCCAGCTCTGCTATCCTCACTTGTCTTGCCATCTTATACCATGCAACCTGTACTCTTTAATTTACCCACATGTAATCCCAGCTGCTGGTTTTGTGTGGGTATTTCTCCAAATGTTACTTCTGCCTGATCTTGTACCATGTCTCTGATTTGCCCCTAGGTGTCCAACTTTTTAAGCCCTTTCCAGAGCTGATCATTTCAGCCTTTCATCTGTACTGCAATCACCTTTCTCTTCCTGCTTCTAGTTCTGTGACCCTGAATAATGTTTTGCTTTCCTTTGCTTCCTTTGGCTCATTGTTTTATTTGTACTTCTGCTAAGTTGTTCTTTCTCATCTTGTAGGTATATTTAAATGGTTCTTAACACTGGCCACCTTTGTACCTTATTGTCTGGTTATTTACTGTAGTCCTATCTTGACTGATCTCATTGTCTTTTTCCACCTTCTTTGTGTCAAAAACTTACATGTGTTTGGTAAAGACTTGAGCTAAACAGGGAAAGTTTTCTGTATCATTGGCTTGACTGATAGGGATGAAGTGTGGAAGAGACTGCTTTACCTGCCAGACAGATTTGCACTTTTTTCTCCCCTCTGCACTGTTACCACCCCCTGTGTTGTGTGTGCTTTGCAGTTCTAGGAACCAGTGTCTAGACCTGAAGTTAACTTGCTTAGTAAGGGAGCAAATAGAGAGTGTACTTAATTGGCTTAGTCATAGAATAAGTATGATAAAGTTTTCATTAGTCTCTTGAGCAGTTCTGCAGCTTTTCATGTGGTAGGCCTTGGTGGCTCTTCTAGTAGATTACTTACTCAGTGTGTGTTTGACATTTCTAAAAATGCAAAACACTAATTTTGTGTAAGGGGATTTTAAGCAGTCTGGTGTTCCTGTACCTTGTCATTCAGGCTGTCTGTGCTCAACAGTAATAAAAATGTAATGTTTTTTGATGTAGATACACACTATTTTTATATATGTACATTTGTAAAACATATATATAAAACATATTTAAATATATATGTTATCTATATGCACATATTTTATACATATATATATATATAAAAAGTAGTTATAGAATAGAGGGTGAGAGATAACCTTTTACGTAGTCCTATTTAGAAAATTGTCCTTTGTGTGGATTCATTAAATATATTTTTCATAAAGTGTATTTTGCTTTCTTTAGGGCAATACCACACCCCCGAGGCCATGCACACTTGGCAGCCCTTGTAAGCCATGAGTGTAAGTTCTTTGTATTCTGTCCCTACAAATGAGTATAATTTCTTTTGGACTGTTGTCTCCTAATTCATATGTTAAGCATAGGTTGCTGTTGTAAAGATATTCTAGCTGGGTAATTGCATTGTAGATGAAAAAGAATAACATTCTTTGTAATGTTACAAAACACTAGGGACTTAATTTCATATGTTTACCACTATAAGTATTATTTTTAGGTTGCTTCTACACAGGAATCTCAGATGTTCTTTGTCGTAACATAGGTACCATACAAAGTCTAAACTGCCTGTTTCCTCAAAAGTCTTTTTTTTTTAAAGTTAGTTGACTTTTGTCCTTAGAAATTTTGTTTTTGGGTTATGTGTCTAGATATTAAATGTTGCTGCTGTACTTGTGGAAATGTGAGGCAATGGTCACCTACTGTGAAAAATGAACATGGTGTTGGTTAAACTTCTAAATGTCTGCCCATTAATTTATGCTAGCAGAAGTGTACAATATTACAGAGCTTAAATAGCTTTGCAAAATCAAGCGTTTAATTGGTGAAGCTTTAGTCTTCTTAATACCATTACCTACAAGAACTTGAACTGTAGAATAACTTAAGTATTTGGCCAACTAGAAATTTCCTGTCATGAAGCTTTAACTTCATCTCCGGGACTGGTTTTGATAGTTATAATTTGTTTTATCGGCACTTTTCTAGAGAAACTGAATTTCTTTGTTAAATTTTTTGGATTTGAGTTTTGTTTGAAACCAATATGTAGATTGATATAATCATAGGCACAAATCCAATGAAATGCATGTTAGTCTTTGAAATATTCATATATTTTCCAGTGTGAGAAATGGGTTGATCTTTGTGTCTGAGAAAAGTATGGAATCTCATCATTTAAAGATGATGTTTCATTCCTCTTTTTTGTCTTTCAGCCTATAACTTCTCTCACAGAATAGACCATTTGTCATTTGGAGAGCTTATTCCAGGAATTATTAATCCTTTGGATGGAACAGAAAAAATAGCATCAGATCGTAAGTATTTAAAAAAGCATATTGCTTTCTATATTTTTCTAGTGAGGCCAGTCAGACGTTGGCATGGTTTCCCAGGGGAAGTGGTGTATTCCCCCACTTTGAAAAGTTGTAAGTCTCAGCTTGACAGGGTCCTGAGACATCTCATATAAACGATGGTATTAGAAGGGTTGGACCAGATGATCCCTGAGGTCCTTTCCAACTTGACATTCTATGATTCTAACGTAATTCTATGTTCCTAAAACAATATTATGTTTCATGGATGTTGTGTTTTACAAATAGTGTGTCTTGCTGAATTTGGTAGTGAGCAATGCACTGTTCTTTTATCTATGTGGTATCTCAGATGGACAATTTCTTTTTCATCTTTACTTTTCTGTTTTGGTGAAGCTGATAAGCAGTTTCTTCCAGATTTGTGTTAGGTTGATGTTGGGATATATTTGAACAAATATCAAAGAACTCTGCACCAGTATGCTATGTAGCAGTATGCTACAGAGCAGATTCACAGGTCTAGTTTTTGTTATAATGGGGTAAAATAAGTCTGATATGCATTGAAAAAAATAGCATCAAGAGTGTTTGATTCTGTTCCTGTGTTTAGTTTGTCACTTTCAGGGTGTATTTTGTGAGGCTGCTACAGGAATGGTTTATGTATCGCTTTGTTTCCTTATGTATAACCAAAAGAATATTGTAACCTACTTAACAGAGCTGTCTACACCTCATCCTTGGACTTCCATTCTCCATGAGAGTGATCCCCAGAGCCTTTTAAAGCTGCTGTTGCCTCCAATTTGGGTGGTTTGTTACTGTTCCAGCCAGAATGGTGTAGGGTACTTGAAGCAGCTGCCTCAGTCTATCAGTGTTTTCTTGCACAAAGACAAAGCAATCATAGATACATAAACTTACTAATTGCTTTAGAGGAATTATCTAGAAGTCTAATCAAGAGAAACTGTAACCTGTTTAGGAGGGCTTCCAGCCTTGTATAGACAATTCAGTTGCTAAAATCTACTCAAACCACTGTAAAGATGTGTGTATTGTGACTGTGTGAAACTTGTTCAATTCAGGTGCCCTAGAAAACACTGTCTGTGCATTTCATTTGAAGTATTGAGCAGCCTGACCTTAGTGAATCTTTTCATTACATGGGTAAAATGTAAGTTTATGAGTACAACTATGACATAGGCCTTGGCCATGGAAAGTGACTGTGTTCCTGCAGATGGTGCTAAAGTAGTCTTGGCAGTGGTGAGGCTCCATGAAAAATGTCCCAAGTGTAAATGGCTTAGCTGATTAACTATTTGAAGTATTATTACTTTGATTTCTTTATAAAAATCTCAGATGGTCTTTTACTCAATTTAATAGTGAGATTTTTTTACTTCTAGACAACCAGATGTTCCAGTACTTTATCACAGTTGTGCCAACCAAACTCCATACGTATAAAATTTCAGCGGAAACTCATCAGTTCTCAGTGACAGAAAGGGTAAGTAAGAGAAGCAATACAGAGAAAAATCTAGCAGCAATTGTTCTTATAAGAAGCTCAAATGTGAAAGTGGAGACTTAGTTGTACTGTTGTTTTGGAAACTCTAGCTTGAAGAGAGTCCTTGTAGAACTCTCCAAGTAACTAAAATTATCTGTAAATAATGTAATACTGATGGTAAAATATATATGTTTGGTGGCACCTGCTAACTTCATGTGTTAGTGTTTTCTATCTTTTGATCTGGAGTCTGACACTAGAATTAAAAATAGATATCTGGTCATTGCCAATTTACTGAATGCTAATAGTGGCAGAATCCTGTAAGCTATAGGTCTGTAACCTTGTGTGTAGTTTTACAAATACTTAATCCACCTTTAGCTTTTTATTCCTGTGGGAAGCAGACAAAAAAAGCAGCTCACTTGAATGTCATGAACTCGGTTATGGAGCGTTAAAAATGGAAACAAAGGTAGTTTGTATGGAAAACCAGAAAGCATCTCTATCTCTCAGCTTTCTTGTTCAGCTTTTGGTGAAGGCTAGAAAGTTGGCTAAACCACCAACTTCATATATTCTCCAGGTCAGAGAGCTTCCTCTTCTGGGCTTGGAGAGACTTTTAATTCTGAATCTATAAAGAAAATAGTAATTGCAGCATAGTACATGAGCGTATCATAAGGTATTAATTTTAAAGGCTGCTGTAAATGAGAAAAAGGCCTTGTGTTGTACCTTGAGTTACATGTCTCATTTCCAGAAACTGAACTCTGTTTTGATCTTTCATTCAAAAGCCAAATTGAAGAATCTTAGTGAAAAGCATAATTAAAAACTACAGATAAAGCAGGAGGTAAGAAGAAAGCTTTGGCTTGAAAGGAAGCTCAGAGATTAGGATGGTGGCACACTGCAGTACGGTTTGTAGTGTTCTCTAAGGGAGAAAAATCTTCTTTCCTCACAGTTCCCTGCTGTGCTTCTGAAAAATACATAGCTAGGGGAAGTAGGATAGAGGTGATGTCTTGGTGTTCACCTGGAGACATGCAAACTGCTGAAGGGAAAGGTTCACTCTAAAAATCATGAAAGCTGGAGGAAAGAGAGGAAATTGTTTTCATAATGCAAAGTACTCCTGTCTTCTGCTGGCCTGGCAATCTGCTTCATGTTTTCTCTGCACAATCTCTGCACCAACTAAGGCACTCCTCAAACTTCTGGACATCAGTCAACTGCTTGTCTTACTCCTTTTTTTATGAAAGTTGCAAAACGGTCACAAATTGTTGAGGAGAAAAGCTTGTGAATAGTGGAAGTGGCATTAGATACTTTCTTTCTCTTGCTGTCTCAGTATATAGCCTTGTTGCCTGAAAAGCCTGATTTTGTTTATCTTTGAAACCAAATACCTCTAGCAGATGAGCTGGGAAAAGCTGTTAACAACAGTTGTTCACTGAGCAACATAGTGCATTTGTTTCATAAGAGCAGGTGTGTTGCTCAGCTAACCACAGATAAAAGTGGATTAGGGGAGGTTTGATTGCCAGTGGTGAACACACAGGGAAGCAGAATTTGAAAGGTGTGGGCAGCATCATCTCCACCATTGTTGATATTTGAGATACAGTATGTATCTTGTAAAGATTTAATTCTAGCAAGGTTTCATTGGTATCTGTCCTGGTTTAGGCCAGGAGAGAGGTGATTTTCTGGTTTGTACTTTTGCTTTCAGCTAAGTCTCTTGTCAGAGGAGAGGGAGATTAATATATAAATCTGTTACTCGGTTTAAATCTGTTGTTTTGCCGGGCCAGGGTTAAACCGTGACAGTATCTAAAGTATTTGCTGCAAGAGTAGTTATTTTCAGCAGGTTTTAGCAACCAGTATCTGCAGCAGTCTTTCTGCTTTGCATTTGGTCTAAAGCTGGCCAAATGGTTTGCAGGAAAGAGTATGTATCTTTTGAGGGTAGAGTTTTGGGCTTCTGTTTAACTTTGTTCTTTCTTCACCACTTGACCTCAAGAGCATTAGTAAGTATTAGGGAAATAATAAAGGGAAATCAATGAAAAACATTTTTTGGTCCCTTGCCAATGGCAAGGTTCAACTACCTCTAGTCTTCTCTCTTTTCTTAGTACGCTTGCTTTATAGCAAAGTTTTGAAAGAAATTAAAGATTATATTGAGGTTTTTTTCTCCTGAAACCTTTTTTAAAAAGTAGAGATCTATAAGAGCCACATTCCCCTCTTTGGGATCTTTTGGTTTAAGAATTTGGGAAATAAGAAGAAACTGTAGAAGTTCTTTGGTTAGGACTGAGGTATCTGATCTGTTTAGAGTAGTAATGGCAAATGAGTTATTATTTTTATCAAAGTGCATTTTGTGCTTTGTGGTCATTGTTTGAAATCACCTGACTGACAAAATTTTTGAGAAGAGGCTTGATACTGGTATTTCATTTTCAGACCCCAGAAACTTTGAAATTTTGATATTTCTCCTTTTTATTTTTTTTTTGTCAAGTTAATAGATTATGATGTATGTGCCACATATGCACCGAGGAAAAAAATGGTGTTGGTGTAATTTAACTTAATCTTCTAAATTTCTCTTATGCTATACTCTAGGGTCTTGCCTGATGCTTTTAAAAGACATCAATTAAGTTATCTGTGGCATGTAAATCTGGAGATAGGCTCCAAGGCAGAAGGGGGGATGAAGCCTAATGAGTATTAGATGCAATATGTAGATTTATAGACACCCTCTGGGAAGACTGCCATCACTAAGGCTGTTCAGCAACTTAAATGTCTCCTAAAGGTCTCATCCTAATTTCAGTGATTAATGGTAATGCATAAAGTAGGAAGTGCTGGAGCACTGTATCATAGTTTTGTACTCAGTGGAGTTCACAGGCTGGACTGTGCCTCTTTCCCAGGTAAGTACCAAAAGTAACCTGGTTAAAAACATTCTTGTTTAAAGCACCATGTAAGCAAATCTTGAAAGGATAGTACCAGTGTGTGATAGTGAACATTGATATGCAGCACAGAAGACCACTGATCAGGAAAAAGAAGTTATTTAGTGATACTTGACTTTTTAGATGGTATCTAGATGTTCCCCATCTTTCTGATTACTGATTAAGTAGCTCTTTATCACCTCATCTGGTAAGATTGCTTTCCTTGTGACTAGTAAGAAGTGACTAACTTTTGTTTCTCTTTTTTTTTTTAGGAAAGAGTAATTAATCATGCAGCTGGCAGCCATGGGGTGTCAGGAATATTCATGAAATACGATATCAGTTCACTTATGGTGACAGTGACAGAAGAACACATGCCTTTTTGGCAGTTCCTAGTGAGGCTCTGTGGCATTATTGGTGGAATTTTTTCAACTACAGGTAACTATCAGTGCTTTTGCTCTTAAGTCCTATTAGATTTTTTTTTTGTCATAGTGATTATGTTACAGATAAATTACAGGGTAGTCCTGAGCCTCCAGCCAGGTTTAAGGCAAAGTGCTCATTTGTGTACACTCAGATGTTCAATGAAAGCTGCTCATTTTGGTAGTATGCTATTTCTTGTGTTTTGAGGGCCTGTTGTTTCCTTTGTGGTAGTTGTAGCATAGTTTTATTTATTTATGGAGGACCAAGGCAATATATATAATGGAATCATAGAATGGTTTGGGTTTGAAATGACCTTAAAGATCATCTAGTTTCAAGTGCCCTGCATGGGCAGGGACACCTCCCACTGGACCAGGTTGCCCCAAGCCCCATCCAGCCTGGCCTTGGACACTTCCCAGGAAAGGGGACATACACAACCTCCACAAGCAACCTGTGCCAGTCTCTCACCACCCTTACAGTAAAGAATTTCTTCCTAACACCCTATCAATGTCTACCCTTTTTTGGCTTAAAACCATTATGCCATTAGGGAGGGAGAAAGAGATACACACAGTGACTTCTGATACTCTGTGTCCTTTTCTAAAAGTTGGGTTCTGGTGCTAAGTCAGTGCCCAAAAGTTGAGATAAAATTTCTATCTGAGGTAGCTGGGAGTATTTTTCTTGTTTTACCTTGTCAGTTAACCAGAGGATTTGTCCTTCGAAGAAAACAAACTAAGGTGAAAAGGCATGATTCACTCAAGATGTAATAGAATATCTTGGTTAGAATTTATTTCTTTTCTTGGCTTACACTTGATGAGAGCATAGTAAAGAGAACTTGAACTAAGAGCTGTCAAATAGGTATTTCTGTCCCACAGAATGTATTTTCACCCATGAAAGTTGGGGCAGAGGCAACTACATTTGCTTGCTTAGTCTTGGCTTTGCTTTTATTATGTGTTTCAGAATGCCAGAATTCCCCCTGACCCTGATGTTTACTTTTTTATGTTAATTGCTCAGTTTTTTGCATACTGGTTTACTGCACTATATTGTATAGTTTTCTTACAATACTTCCATAAATACTACAACTTTAATACTTGTGACAATTCAAATCTTGTTGGACATTGCAGGAATTTTACATGGCTTTGGAAGATTTGTAGCAGAAATTATTTTTTGCCGTTTCAGACTGAACTCGTACAGACCCACATCGGTAAGAAAAGCTCTCCTTAAGTACAAAATACTTAAATATTTATCATCCTGAGGATGGATGATAAGGAGCACTTTGGGACTCAGTCCCAGCAGAATTTAAGGTGCTTGCAATTAACTCTCCCCCTGACGTACACAAGTAGAGATTCAACAGCTCTTAAAAATAGTTGGGAAACCTAACATGTGAGAAGGCAAGGTGCTTTCTAAGAAGCTGAAATAATGAAACTGAGTCTCTTGGAGGTTTCTCTGCTATATTTTCTCCATCGTCTTTACTATATTCTTTTTGTTCTCATATGGCTACAAAATGTACATGTTTTCCCAGCCCTAGTCTTCCTCCATCGTATACTCTTCTGTTTGGCCTCATGACTGAAGGAGAGGCACTGGGTGCCTGTTTCTACTGATTAGCCTGCAGGCTACTGCCAGTGTGAAAGAGCTGAAGAGCTCATTTACTTTTTCCTTCACTGGGCATCAGTAGGATTTCTCCTCCAGCAACTACCAGCTGGCAAGGTTATGTGAGTGTGGGGGAGAGGAGAGAAGGCCAGCAGACTTGTATAATTTTTGGTTGAGAGACCAAGCAAAAGGTATACAAGAAATGTCCAAGAATCAAGAAGTGTGTGTTTTGGGGGAAGGAGGGAGATTCTCTTTCTGGACAGGCCATTAGTAACACTGTGTTTTTGTTTAATTAGGTCTCACTTCCTGATGGCCACTCAAGCAACCACTTACCTCTAATTACAGACAACAGCACGCATTAGCCACCTGAGAATTTTCTTTCTTCCTACCTGATACAGAAGACACTTTTTTATAATAAAAAAAAATGTTGTGCAATATGCTGAGACAGTGCTGATGGGCAGCAAAAAATGAAGCCTTTACAAAAAAAAAAAAAAACAAATGAAACACCAATCAACAAAACAATTTGTGTAACTTTTTTTCTTTCTGTGTGCACATGGATTCATAGGAGGTTGTGAGACCACTGAGGAGGACCATCTTGTGGAGATTAAAGGAGCATTGCTGCCAATACAGTACTCATGGTCGAGCTGAACATCTTTGTGATGGCTGCCATTGAAGCACCTTGGTGATCTCAGTTCTGTGCCTGGGAAGGCTCACAGACACTGAGGGGAAAAGGGTACAAATGGGATGTGTGGAAGGGCACAGGGACAATAATATTGCTGGGGTTCCTCTTGGGTGTACAAATTGGGGTTTGGGTTTTCTTATTCTTTCGTAGCGGTGAAGCTGAAAACTAAGATGCAGTTCTTTTGGGTGGGGAGCAATCCTAGAAAATCCTGAAGGGGGAGATGAGAACTTGGGGAGTAAGGTGGAGTCCAAATCATAATGTTGGTCATAGCTGCTGCCTTTCTCTGGTCCCACCACTCCATAGTGGAAGAAACAATGAGGAGCAAAGGAGTTCCTCAGAGCTTTTCACACAACTGCTTTGGCAACAGTGAGAACATAACTTCTGGTGTTGCTGTGGAAGTGCCCAAGGACTCTGAGGATGGGCTCCAGTGTACACAGATTTTTTGACTTGGAGTAAGAAGCCTTTTACATAGTGCATTTGACTGTAGTTTTGATAAAAGGCAAGGCTCCCTAGCAAAAAAAAAAAAAAAAAAAAAAAAAAAAAAAATCAGGATATCTCTGTATACCTCTTCCTTGGTAAAGGAATTGCTTTGATGAAACCTTTGTTGTACCCCTGCTGCTGCTAGTATGTAAGCCATGGTATATAAGTCCTGGACATGGGGAGGAAAAAGCAAGAAGCTTCTTTGCTTTGTTGCAGCTAAGTACTGCAGAAAGGTGAAATTTAGGGCAGGTGGGAGGTCTGCTAGCCCAGGCAGGGAGCTGCAGAATTCATCTTCAGGTGGCAGGTGACTTCAAGGAATCTGAATTATCATCTGAGAGATCATGAGAAGGGATCTGCAGAATTAATCCTTATTGTACATGGAGGTTTTTGTAAAATAAATGAAGATAGCAATATTGTAAATATGCTACTGAGAATGAATGTTTTTAATGTAGATGGTGCTTTGAGAAACTAAACATCCTCTTACTGCTGAACTACTGTCATACACCTGTGGTTCAACAGTTACTCCACCAGGGTGATAATTAATGATATGATTCCTTCATAGCAAGATGGATTTAATAATATATTAGGAGATGATGCTGACCCTGGCCTTACTCAACATGGAATGGATATTATGATTGAGAGGACTAACTATGGAAAAATAAAAAATTCTGTGGCGTTGTCAGATTTTGCTGACTTCTGTTAATGTACTTTACAGGACACTTGGATCTTGGTGGTGAGCACAGTGTAAATAATGCAGCTGATTTGCTATGCAAAGGGCTTACTAATTAAGAAAATACATGAAATGGTAAATAAAATCTGGGAAATGAGAGAGACCTTTTTTCAGTGTGACTGTTGAGAAAGACAAAAGTTCAAAGGAGCCAGTTCCTTGGGAGTGACAGCTGGGGTTGGGGTGTCCTCTTTTGGGGGTTTTTCGACACTGATTGAAACTCCATTAACTTGGGAAACTCGTGTCCTTGGTGAGCAAGAAAGTCAAAAGCTGAAGTTTTTTGCTCCCGTTACTCTTTGGCATTTCCCTCTCAAGTTTCTTCTCTACTTCTGCTTGGACTCCTTTGGGCTTTGTCCTGACACTTGTTTCTTCACTTCCTAGAATAAATTGTGCTGGTGGGAGATACTGATCTCAGCTGACTTTCTGTACCAGAACTTGAATGTTTTTTTCTAGTCTCACATAAAAGAGCCAAGAGGCTTGGTGTGTCTTAAATCCTCGTGTGGTGTGCTCATGTTTTTCTATCTAGACCAAAGCTGATGCAATGGCTGGTTGCTAGTGGAAGAAAATTTGGGATTGACTTCCTGGGGGCAGATGCTGCACTGAGGAGTTAATATGGGATCATCGGAGCTGTTTGCTTTCCCTTCACAGAGGGTTTGGTTGTTACAGGTAATACCACTTACCCTTGTACCACACCACATCGTGAGATTAACCAACATGTGCAAGAGTGTTAGAGTGATACTTCAGTGACTTTTTTTCACATTTTTTTTATGTTGTGGGCAAAAAGTTACTATAGTGTGTAAAAATGAAAGGAATAGGTGTCCCAAGGGAAATAGAAACCCTGATCTTGATGTAATTTATGTTTTCTGAAAGGAGGATAGTAGATAAAAAATACCATTTTCTGAGTCAGGAAAGACATATGTTTATCTTTGGCTCTTACATGATGTTGCAGAGAACACAGGAAGAAATTTTAAACCTTGGTGAGCTGTGTTTGTAGCACTCTATTTGCAGACTGTTATGGCTCCCTAGTCCTCAGCTGCCTTTGGGCAAAAAGAACTCCAGGGGGGGACAGTGGATGGACAGAAGTGATCATGAGCTGACAGTAGGAGTAAATTCAGTAACTTACAATGCTTTCTGTTAGCTGAGTGATGTGCTTGAGTTGTGTGAGATGTGTTTTGTTGGTTATAGGAGGACAGCATGGTGGGGTAGCCATGGAAGTCAGGCTGTGATGGGTCTTCCTGAATATTGCAGATACTGTCTTGGGGCCTATTGCTCTGTCTTTATTACCACCTTCTCTAGTGCCTGTATTCATGTATCTTGCAGGATAGACCACAAGAAGAGAGTGAAGAGGGTGTATGAATGCAAATTTCCCTACTTCAGGCTCTTTTCATTCTTCCAGTTTCTCTAGCACATGTTTTGGGGCTCCTGCTTGCAGGGAGGTGAGGAAGAAATGCACGTGTCTCTGTAGCAGGACAGGGTTTGGGTTAACCAATGCAGCAGACTTGCTTGAAAAAAGCAAACCCAGGCTGCTCTTCCCTAAAATTCTCATCCCAGAAATTGGTGTCTAATTTGAAAGAAAATTCGGTGCTTTTAATCTCAAAAGCACCCTGGTGGGGACCTGCACTGGGTGCAGGAAGCAGCCTTTCTCAGCAGCTGCCCTGGGTTTGTGTCTTTGGGGTGGTCTATGGTGGGACTGGGAGATGTGCTGGTGGAGTTGGTTCTGTCTGGAGCTGGACAAGGACTCTCTCTCCTCTGCCTTGCCCTGCCCCAAGATCCTTTTAAGCTTTTCAGGGACTGATCTGACTGAGTCCTAAGCAGTTGGTATAGTTGCTTAGGAACAGTCAGAGGCAGATACATATCTGGTATAAATGCAGCTGTGATTAACTGTACGGACAAAACCAAGGCCAGGGATACAGCTTTTGCCTCCTCATTTTGTGATCTAGTTCTCTGTGAGAAGTTTTGGTACTGAAGGATGTTCTGTACGTGTCATTGATGCAGTAACATTGAAGCAGCAGGGGTGCGATCACATTGTTTACATCTCTGGTGGCACTGATGATATTAAAACTCCCTTTTCTCTGTTTTTCCAAAGGTAATCCAATGTTGCACATTTTTCTGGAAAGATGGGAAATGGGAAGAGCTTATTTGGGGATACTTGGCAAAGATCTCCATCTGTTTTTAAAAGACACTCCAGAAAGTGGGGTGTTGGAAGATATATACACCTGTTATACACATCACTTACCCAAACTGGTGCTTAGGTGCAAAATTACTTCTTGTAACAAAACTTTTTTTTTTTTCTTTGGGTGTTGGAAGATATATACCTGTTATACACATCACTCACCCAAACTGGTGCTTAGTTGGAAAATTACTTCTTGTAACAACACTTTTTTTTTTTTTTTTCTCTTTACCAGCACTAGGTTAATGCAATTCATATCCAGTATTTGACCATGGCAGTGGTATGTTGTTTACAGAAAGTATTCTTGCCTGCACTTACAGTTAAATGTCTGGTAGTTAATGCTTCAAGAAGCCTTAGGTGCCTCTGCCTGCTGCCTTCAGTGCCCTGGCAAAGGTTTGGCATTGTAGATCTGTTCACCTTCTGACCATGCATGCCTTGCTCCAGCACTGGGTTGCATTCCGGCTGGGTTAGTAAAAACAATAGGAGATGTTTCATCTTTCCCTTCTGCCATGGCGTAGTGTCCTTCCCAAAGCATTTCTGGTTGCTGCTGGCCCAGGAGCAAAGCAGTGTTACTTTTTCCTGACTTACAGAAAAATTTTTTGAGAGCTGGTCCATACATTTGTTGAAGCAGAAAGCTTTACATCTGGGTGGAGCAGTGTGTTCCCTGTGGGGCAGAGCCGGGGGCTTGCTCTGTGAACATGAGCCTGTCCCTGGACTGACCTACCAGAATTCAAGCAAAATTTTGTTGTGGCTTGTTTGATTTCTGGTTTTGGTTTGGCTTTTTTAGTTGGTGTGGGGTTTATTTTGGTGTACAAACAGAAAGTTCAGAGTCCTGAGGTGTGAAAAGCAGAAAGACAGACTCTGTTGAGTTCAGGAGTGCCCTGGTGTGGTGTTGGGGGCAAGAGGCAAGTGACAACCGAGCAGGCTCAGGGTGAGCAGAGCCCCTCCAGGCTGCTGTGTCTGTCTGTCTGTCTGTCTGTGTGTCTCTGCCTGCACTGTCACAGAGAGGAGGTGTCACAGTGTGCTCTTCTGAGCAAGGGTCCAGTGCTCCCCTGCTCATACCAAGCCCAAAAGTGGTTCCCCAGGTAGCCCAGGGGATGGGTTGGAGCCATGGGCTGCCTGCACCGTGGGCAGTGAGCCGAGGGGTGGCTGTGTGGGGCTGGGCTGTCCCACAGCACGTGGGTCTGCAAGAGCTGCTGCTGGAGCCAGGCAGCTCCCGACATCTGTCCTGTGGCTTCTCTGGGGCAGAGAATGATGAGTCCTCAGGTGACACCAGGACACTGATGCTTCTTGCAGAGGCAATGAACTGAGTGCTGACAGCAATTTTGCTCTTTGCTCTCCTCACGTCTTGGGGAGGTCTGTGTGGAGGGAGCAGTGCTGGTCAAAGCTGATACGGTCAAAGGGCTTTAAAACTAAAAAACAAAGTTCATCCAGGATAAAGTCTTTGACTGGAGAAACAGGGCTTGAGGAGGTGGACCAGAACTGAAAACGATTCCCTGTCTGTGGGCCCTCATGTCTAGGCCTGGGTTTGGGCAAGCCAGTGTCTTTCTGGCCTCCCCCAGGAAGATCCATCTCTGTTCCTCTTTGGGGCCAAGGCCACCAGGACTGTCCTTCTCTCAGCAGGTCTGTCCCCTGCACCCACCTGTGTGTGTCTCTGCCACCTACTCCTAGCAGTGCAAGTTGCTCTGTGGAGTGACACATCCCACACTGCTGCCTGGCCTGGAGCTGGGAGCTTGCAGGAGTGGGGATGCATTTCTGTATGCACACTGTATTTCTCTGGTGCTGGCTTTATTTTTTGCAGACCATGAACATTGATTTTTTTAAATTTTATTTTATTTTTTTAAATTTTATTTTATTTTTTCTTTTTCCCAGCTCCAGCAATGAGGATTTCAGGTTCTTCAGCAATAAAAATTGCTCTGCACCAGCTTGCTGCTGCTAGACCACAGCTGGCTGCACTTCTGAGACCCTGCAGAGCTCAGCTGTTTCTGTCCCTTCCAGGGTTTAGCTCTAATAGCTGTCAAACCAGGGAGCTGGATGTTTTGGGGTTTAAGTTCCTTTGCAAGCCTTTCTGTAATTACAAATAACAAGGAGGGAGCATGTTGTGCCCTGTCATTTTTCCAATGGCAGAGTGTTCAGCACATGCTATTATTTTGGAAGAGGGAAAAAACCCCACAAACAGTGGGAGGTGAGTTTTGATGTGTAGACAGTATTTGTGAATTACTGTTTACTAAAGCTTAAATTGCCTGGCTGGTAGCTACTTATTAAAGGTGAGTATGAACAACTCTGGCATTTAAACCAAGCCCAGCTGCCACACAGGGCCAGGCAGCCCCTGCCTCCGGCTCTGCCCATCAGGGGCTGCTGTTGCTCTGCTCCTGCCAGGAGCCTGGGCTTTAGCAGAGAACATTTCATTGAAGTTTAGAAACTCGCTTTTCAGATGTTGAACTTCTTTGGAGTAAAAGGAAACTCATGAAACCTTTGCTTGTGTGCTCATGATTTAACAGCATCCTTTGAGTTTTGCCTGAAACTGACGGTGTCAGAGTAATGCAGGTGAGTTGTTGGCGTAGCAGAAGCATGTGGGGAAGAGGAAGATCTTCCTTTATGTGACTGGCATCACTGTCAGAGGAGCAGATGGGCTTTTAGTTCTCCAAAACCAGCAGCCAGAGAGCCTGGTCAGGGTGGAGAAGGGGTCAGCCCCATTGCATGCATGGTTTCCTTCCTTCCTGGGGAGCATGTCTGAGGCCTGGTGGCTTGTCAGAGCATCAGAGGTGGCCTCCCTTAGTCCTGAAAGATGAACCTCGGGTGCAAATGGAGCACGCAGGGGTCAGCACTTTCTCAAGCCACAGGGCATCAGACCAACTCTTTTTGCTTTGTCCACCTGTGGACCACAGCTCAGCAGAGTACTATATTTCACAGCAGCTTCAAAATGGCAAAATGCAGGTGAGTTTTATGCATGTTTTTATCAGGAAATGCTTTTGATAATGTAAGAAAACTTCTAGTGCAAAAAACCTGGCTTCCCTGTATGTTTGCAGGTCTCACCCAAACCCAGCAGGGTTCAGTAGCATCTTTCTGACTAGTTTACACAGCCCTGATGCTTCCCAGCCCCAATGAGAGGTGTTGGGGACAAGCACCAGGCAGCCATGAGCAGGATGTGCTCATTTCAGAGCATGATGCACCTCCTTGGAGGAGATGCCCCGAGGCACAGATGCTGCCAGAAGCAGCTGGTTTGGGCTACCCTGTCTGTGCCTTGTCAGTCACCATTATGGCACCAAGGTGAGCAGCTGGGCTTGGTGTCTCAGCCCTGCACAGATTTTACTGAAAAAAACAAACAGCTTTTTTCCCTTCTTTAGGCTGCTGCGGACTTGGTCAGTTAAAAAAAAAAAAATTATTGCAATGGTAGTGATGTGAACCTGATATTGCTGAGCCCTCAGCCCTAGCAATGTTTAGAGTCCAAATGGCAGAGCCCTGGGCTCCTGGGAGGCTGTAGGGGCAGATGGCTCTTGCTGCCTGACAGAGAACAGATGTTTTCAAGGGAATGGCTGAGATGTGAGGGCAAGGAGAAGCAGAACTGAGCATCAATAAACTACAGTTAAAAAGACACAGCAAAAGGCACAGAGAAATGGTACAGAAAGAACAAACATTGGGATCACCATAGAAGATTTTCTTTCCCTTTTTCTACTTTTTCAGGTCATTGGCACCACTGGGCTATGGTGGAAGTGATGCAAATAATTACTTATGCTAGAGATAAAGCATTGATTTCTAAATCTCTTGTCACTAATTAGTCACAGCCTTTGTAGGAACTGATGGCAGGGCTTAACAAACCTTGGCAGTATTTGTCAAGGCCTCTCTAGGCTGCAAGAAAAGTAAAGCAACACAAGGAAAAGTCCTTAACTTGCTTTTATTTTCACTTTGGTTTTAGAAGAATTGTATTAGGCTACTTTTTTAAAAAATAGGTTTGTGTTTTTTTCTTGAGCTATGAGTATATCATAATTTTAAATAAATTTCCAAAAATAATTCCAGTTTACTGCTCAGTGCAAGTAAACCATGTAAATAGCAGGTACCAATCAGCATAAGGTCACTGCAGGGAAAAAAAGTTTTTCACAATTTGATCATTCTTTTAAGTTACTGAATTGAACAGGACCTAGTGAAAGTATGGAGGAATCTTACTCAGGTGTCTACAACTACAGGCACTGCTGTCTTGACACAGTACCTGCACAGCTCACAAACACAGAGAAGAATGTTATTGAAGGTGAATGCTGGAAGTTTCACTTGCGGTTATTTCTAAATTCTTGCTCAACTTTGTTTCTCTTTTTTAATTAAATGATAATACATCTTGGTTCTTTTCCTCTTAAAATAATGGATTTCAAAATACAGATATGCACTAAGTATGATTCTGAGATCTCATGTGATTATACCTCTTTGTAAATTAATACAATTGTTATAAAGACAAATGCCTACCTAATAAAAATCAAAAAAAAGATTTGGAAAAGTTAGCAAAATGTTACACTGGCCAGCCAGTATGTGTAATTCTTATTTATTCTTTTTCAAAAGCCTTGAAGAAGGTTTTACATAAGAGAATGTGCAGGTGAGTACTGTCCTGGGATGAGTTGATAATATGGTTGAAGAACTAATCTAAACAGAAAAACCATAAAAAGTGCTAGTTCTGAGCAGAAAATTAGGTTGTCTGAAGACAGGTAATGGAAGCTATTTTCATATCTTTTAATGCATTACTGAAAGGCCAGAAAATAAGTGTGAAGAGGAACTGTTCATATGCTTTTCTACTTGAAAGACTGATAATAAAACATGAATGTCTTTGTTTTCTTTGTCTTCATTCTTTTCCCTTGCTTTCTCATGTCTCTGGTATCTGAATAATCCATCATAAAATGGATTACCTGAATATATTATATCCAGGTAAATGGAGATGGTTATTAAGTGGCAGTAGTGACAAATGCCATGTTTGTGAACCCACTCACAGACAGGAGGCCTCCATTACAGCCTGTTTTGCCTTGAAGTGGTACATAAAGAACTAATAAGGTAATAATAAGGAATGCAAGAGGAACTGAGATTTGAGTAAAGGGAATGCTGGGATTTAATAAAGTACAGAAAATCAGGCTGTGTATCTTGTTTACAGTGGGATTAATCAGGGACTGTGTGTAAAAGAATTAAGGTTAAAATTCATTGTACAGATAAACCAGCTGTATGTCAGTGCCAGCAACCAATAAAAAATGACCCTAATTAAAGTCAATAGTACAGGAGGGGAAAGATATTTTAAGAAAAATACCTAGTCAAGCATTCAGATCACTTTACATAGTTTTGTCTCCTTGTCTGTAGGCCTAAAGCTCTGTATCCTTTAGCTGCACAGTTCTGAGGAAATGGGGTTAATTACATGTTCCAGCTCAGGTGCTGAATCACAGCCAAGCCACAGTGCTTGTTTCCCATAAGCAAACAGGCTCTTTTTTGAAGTAGGGTTCACCTGTGTGTTTTCAGGAGCTGGCTGTTATCCTAAGTATACAGGTAAAGTTTATACTCTGATTTGATCTCACCCTACTGGTTTCCCAACAGCTCCACTAAAACCAGAGAGAACACAAAATCATGGCTTTTTCCTCTTTCCTTGTAATCTGTCCGTTGAGGGTGTCCAATGTTTCCTTGGAAACATTCCTTGGGTTTAAATGGCTGTCACAGGCAAGCATTGTTCTTCCCCTTGGTGACATGGGGAAGTGCCAGTTCCAGCTGGGAAGGAGATAGCAGTCCCTGAGAGCTCCTAAATTGGAACTGCACACTTACAACCTTCCAGGCAAACAGCTCTGCAGCCACCACTTTTCACAGTTTTACTACACTCAGGAAAGAGTGAGCTGCTGAGGGCTGTCCACGTCATTTGATGGGATGTGCTCTGTCACTATTGTCTCCAAGAAATGCCATGCTTGTTCAGCTGTGCAGCAAGAGCTCAGGAGGGCCAGAGATGCACTTCTGGACTGTATCAAACAGCACAATATAACAAGCAGCACTGACTGGTACTAAAAAGTATTTGGGAAGGCTCCAGCTGGACCACTGTGCTTCATATGAATGACTGCTGTGTGGCTAAATAGTCACAGTGGGATCCACTCTTAGAGAATTTTACCCTCTCACTGATAATTCAGCAGTGGCCAATTGGTGAGTTTTGTAGTGACCTCCTCTCTTTTGTTAGCTGTGGTTGCTCTCATTCTTTGCTCTCCCTGTAATACCCACCACGTAGGCCAGACTCAGTCTGCAGAGCATTCTTTTCTATGGTATCTTTGAAGTGGTGACTTAACAACTGCAAGGACAATACTACTTGCAGGTCACCTCCTGTGTCTGGGAAACGCTGCAAGCAGCACTGAGCAGAAAACCAACTGGGGAAAGGAAAAGGGCTCGAGATGTGCACCATGATGCAGAGAGTAAGTGGGAATGCAGCTGTGTGAACACAACCCACAGAACTGGGCTTTGAATCATCCTGATATAAGGGATTAAACTCCATAAAAATGGCTCACAGTAATGAGAAAGGCTATGGTCTTAACAAAGCACAGTTTTAATAAAAAAAGTTTAAGGTTTACAGCTCAAAATGACATAAATAAACATAATCACAATATATGTTCTGTTTTTTAAAAGCATTATAAGACAATATATATTTTCTGAGTTATAAAATCCCATATAAATAGTGAATTATTCTCAGTATGCAAAATACAAGCATACATAAAAACTGGGGTGAATATCTGCAAGGAATCCTGAGTATGCACTCAACAAATGGCAGAAAGTACAACAACAATACAGTTGGACACAATAAATGATGTTGCCCTAGTATATGGCTTCCTCAACTCTGTAAAAATGGAATTGAGAACTATTTTGGTTGCTCAACCTTGTTCAGCTCCACAGGAATAAACTCAGGAATGGCTCTGGATACTCCACTCCTTGAGATTTCAGGAGAACCCTATAGATTCTTTTGGTATTAAAAAAAAATAAGAAAAATTACATTTGCCTTCTGGTGGACAGAAGTAAGGCACAAACTTAAAGGAAGTCAGTGTGGGCTGTAAGCAGCTTGAACAGAGAGCAGTAAAAGGCATCTCTTGACTGAAGATGTATGGCAACAAATTCTAGTAGTTACATGGAAGAGGTAGCCAATTCTTGCACACCTCAAGGGTCCCCTACTTACCTTCCAAATATTGATTTCAATTGAAACAAGAACAAGTGGAAACTGCATTTTTTTAAATATCGAAGGGAAAGTTCTCCCTTTTTTTTTTTTTTTTTTTT
The DNA here is from genome assembly GCA_023637945.1 of Phaethornis superciliosus. Classification (NCBI taxonomy): domain Eukaryota; kingdom Metazoa; phylum Chordata; class Aves; order Apodiformes; family Trochilidae; genus Phaethornis; species Phaethornis superciliosus. Next base: position 15,035,750 of record JAJQWJ010000001.1, read on the forward strand.
TTTTATATATTGAGCTAGGCAAACCAGTAGGTTGGAATAAGATCTACTGCTCTGGCTACAGTAGCATGCTTCTTTCTTTGTTGTACAAGTTGTAGCAGCATTGAAAACCCAGCACAACCAAGTCCACCACTAAATCATGACTGAAATTGCCACATTTACACAGCCTTTAAATACCTCCAGGGATGGAGCCACTTCCCTGGGCAGCCTGTTCCTGTGCCTGATAACCCTTTCAGTAATGAAATTTTTCCTAATATCTAATTTAAACCTGTCCTGGTACAACTACAATCTGAGGCCTTTTTCTCTTGTTCTGTTGCTTGTTACTTGGTAGAAGAAACCAACCTCACTACAACCTCCTTTTGAGTCAGTGTAGGGAGGGATAAGGTCTGGGTTCAGCCTCCTTTTCTCCAGACTAAACAACCCCCCTTGCCTCAGATGCTCCTCATAAAACTTATGCTCTAGACCTTTCCTCAGCTTTGCTGCCCTTCTTCAAACACATTTCAGCACCTCCATGTCCTTGTAGTAAAGAGCTTGAAACCAAACAAGGATTTGAGGTGTGGCCTCACCAGTGCCCAGGACAGGGGGATGATCACAGTCCTGATGGCCACACTATTTCTGATAAAAGCTGTGATGCTGTTGGCCTTCTGGGCCACCTGGGCACACTTCTGGCTCATATTCTGCTGACTGTCAACCACAACCCCCAGGTCCTTTTCCATGTGCAGCTTTCCAACCACTCTTCCCCAAGCCTGTAGCATTGCATGGGGTTGTTGTGACCCACATGCAGGACCCAACACTTGGCCTTGTTGAACCTTATACAATTGGCCTTGGCCCATCAATCCAGCCTGTCCAGGTCCCTTTGTAGAGCCTTCCTGCCCCAGGTAGATCACCCCTCCTGCCTGCTTTGGTGTCATCTGCAAACTTACTAAGAGTGCACTCGATTCCCTCACCCACATGATCAATAAAGATATTAAACAGAACTGGGCCCTGCAGTGAGCACTGAGGAACACCACTGGTGACCTGCTGCCAACTGCATTTAAGTCTGTTCACCACAAGTCTTTGGACCCAGCCACCCAGCCAGTTCTTTTTTTACACAGTGAAGAGTATGCCCACTGAGGCCATCAGCAGCCAGTTTCTTCAGGAGAATGCTGTGGGAAGCTGTCAAAGGCTTTACTGAAGTCTACATAGACAACATCCACAGCCTTTTTCTCATCCACTAAGTGGGTCATCTTGTCATAGAAGGAGATCAAGTTTGTCAAGAAGAACCTGCCTTTCATGAACCCACTCTGACTGGGCCAGATCACATGGCTGTTCTGCATGTGCCACATGATGGCACTCAAGATGATCTGCTCCATAACCTTCCCTGGCACCAAGGTCAGGTCTGTAGTTTCCCAGATCCTCCTCAGGCACTTCTTTTAGATGGAGGTCACATTTACCAACCTCCAGTCAACTGGGACCTCCCTGTGTAGCCAGGACTGCTAATGATTGATTATATCAGAACTTTCACCCTGTGCTATCTCTTGGCTTTTCCTAGTGAGCTGTACAACAGATACATGTGAGGGATAATGTTCACAACAACGTGACTACAGTTCCTAGAGCAAGGCAGACTGCAGTACTGCAAGAGGATACCAACTTGCAGAAGCCTGTCAGTGGATTTAAATTCTGAATTCTGAGCTATTTTATTATTGTAGCACAATTTTTTTTTATGATAATATTGAAAAAATTATTCATGGAAGAAATAAAGATTTCATAGAGTCATGTAGTCATTATATGTTCCTTTAAACACTGCTATTATATAAAATATAATGGTTCTTTTCATATGCTTAGGGTTATGAGCTCTGACTTAATACCACGAATCATCAGAGCAAACTCATACATGTGAACTGCAATAAACACACAGAGAATTAAATTTTGCTTCTTATTACAGCATCAGCTTAGTAGCAATAGTGAAGTAAATAGGAGTCATTTATAGTCTGGCTTATTCCCAGTTTAACTGGGATCAAAACCAGATGAACTATGTTATACTGAAGTTGAGCCATAGTTGCTGAGAGCAGAATTTCACAAGGAAGGAGGTGGATGATAACACTCTAGATTCAGAAATACTCAATAGTTTTCTGTATCTTCAAATATTACAAATAGATTATCCTTTTTTGTTGGCACTCTCTGGGTACCAACAGCCTCTCTCATGGCAATTTTCTTCTTGGTTTTCATTTAATAACCCCAACAACAAGAAGTTGTAAATGTTGCCCACTAAGTTAGAATGGAGGACTAGAAAAGAGAATGGCACTTGCAGGATGACTTTTAGTCCAAAGAAAAGCTCTTCATTTTTTCTGCTAATTCCTGTCTCATTTCTATATGTTTTTTCAGGTTTTTCACTTCATGGGGCAGGTTAATGTCCCACACTGATACACAGGATTGTAATTCTGGAAAAAACAGAAAAAATTGAAAACTTCAACAGAGAAGAATTATTGCATAATTATAATTGGATTTGCTTATCTGCTTCTTTGGAATTATTCATAAATTGCCTCAATGAAGCATAATGCTCACAAACTAAAACCTAAAGGTTTCTGAAATTCTCTAATTTCTCTCTGTATAATTAATGGAACTCTTAAATACAATAAAAGGCTAAAAAGAAAATAGGTGTTCTTATTGTAATAATCAGGGAATCAGAACATAAAACCATTGCTGTCAGTTTGATTCTTATTTTACTTCAAACAGTATGCTTATCTACACTTGCCACCCAGAACTTTATACTCTTATTGCCACAGTTTTAGGAGTCAACTAAGCTGGGCTATCTTAAAGTTGAAGAAGGGCAGAGAATCAGCTGTAACCATTCTTAGGAAATAACAAAGATTGAGATTTTTTTTTTATCTTCCTATTCCAGTGCTTTGCTATCCTAATTGTCAGGAAACTTTTCCTGATATCTGACCTATGTCTCTCTTCCTGTAACAGAAACTGGCCAGTCCTTATCCTACCCACAGAGAATATGTAGAAGTCTTTATTCCTCTCCTCTCTACTCACATATCTGAAGCCTACTATCATGTCCTCTCTAAGCTTTATTTACATGAATCAACTTAAATTCCTGCAGCATTTCCTCTGAGGTTACATTTTTCTCCTCTGGACTATTCCCAATAGTCCCAATCATTCAGCAATGCCCCAACTGGATATATTCATCCAGCAGAGAACATATCAGCACTCAGCAGAGTGTAAGGATTATCTTATGTCCTACAGACACTAATTTTTTGGGGTGTGAGAGTGGTGTCTGCCTCTTCTGTAGCACTGTGACATGGATGACTCATGTTCAGCCTGTGATCAATTACAATCCCTTTTCTGCAGCATTGCTGCCAACCATTTCCTGATGTTGGTATAATGGATTATTCCTAATTAAGTAAAAGATTTTTCATTTGTCCTTACTGAATTGTATCCTATTTCCTTCCAGACCATTTGTTCTGTTTCTCAAGGGTTGGACTCGATGATCTCTGAGGTCCCTTCCAACCCAGCCTATTCTATGATTCTATGATTCTATGAGTTCTAATTCTGTCCTTTAGTGTGCTTGTGGCTTTGTCTTATCTGAGAATTTTCTGAAAATCTGAAAAGCACATTCACTGTTTCTTCATCCACATGATCCATGGAAACATTCAGGATTCCTGTCCCAGCACAGAGTCTGGAAACCTATTTGATTGTTGAATTAGACAATGACATTTACTCTCCAAATACAATTTTTCAGCAAATTATATACTTGAAATAGTGGCTTCCTCTTTTGGAAGTTACTGTTAGTTTGCATGGAGCCTGTAAATGCAAGAGCTATAACTAATAATGCAAGAGCAATAACTAATAATGATATTTCAGTGAAATAATTTCAAACTGGGGTCATCAACTCTCCACTCTCAGTGAGCAGTCAAGCAAAAAAGTGTCTACTCCACTAATAATACAAATTAATAAAACATAGTTCAGGTACCTTTATGATATTTTTTGTCTTCGGTGTCACTTTTATAGCAATATCCCAAGACCACAACAGCATTCTTGAGACTCCCTTATTCAAAGAAATAAAATGGCAAATTTTAATTTTAATTGGAACTTTGTAATTTAATGACAGAAAGAGTAGATGACATCATGCCACTATGAGGAAAGTTCAGTCAACTAGACCCTTTCTTCAAAATCAATAACCATGAAAAGGTCAGACATGAAAAGAATATAGTTCATATCTCCATTTAAGGTAGGGGATTATCAGAGTTCAAAAGCTTAAGCACTGGATCAGCCAGGCAGCCTGCTGAACAAGCCTAAGAACAAAGCACCCTATTATATGCCACAAGGAAGGGTGGCAGAGTCACAGGAAGCAGATGTCACAGTGTAGGGACAGGCTGCAAATGTCATCCCAGTGCAGAGCAGAAACAGCAAGTACCAGTAATAAATTTGGTTATGAAAAAGCCAAAACAACCAAATATGATACAAATGAATTAAAAATGTTTGAAAATAACAATGGCACATAGGTAGGAAAAAAGAATTAAAAGGGAAATAGAAATAGGGGATGGATCATAGGAAAGTGGCTATGTAAAAAAAAAAAAAAAAAAAAGACTAGAAAGACAGGAGTGTGGTCACAGAAAGGATAAGCTGAATATGCCAGTGTTTCAGTATCAACTCGGAGCTTATAAAAGTCTTGTAAGATAGATGGAAGATGTAACATGTTCTGCTGCCACAGCAGTTCCCTGTCCTACTGGCATCACGACAGCAGCAAGCCCTGGGCTGTAGGACAGGAGAGAAACTCAGGATGAGCTTCCTGGGCATGGATCAGGGCAGGGGAGGAACAGCCCTCTGTGTGCAGGCACCCCAGCTGCAATACTGTGCCCCACACCTCCCCACACCACTTAAGACATGAAGTCTTACACACACCCCCAGAGAAAAGATAAGGAAGGGGTCAGTTTCTGGAGTATAAATAGACTGCTGTATGGCTTACTGGGAAAGCCACGGTCTTGGAATTTTTGTCTGCAGTGCTTCCCTTATGACACATTCCTTATGAATCATCAAATGTTTCTAGTGGCTCCCCCAGGATGTCTGCAAGGCAAAGAGATTTTTCTTGCCCTCTGGAAACCTGCAGTATATTCTCCTTTTTTCACACAAATAACGCATTAGTAATAAAGAATTGCTCAGTAGCCTCAGTTCCATTTTCACATAAAGTGAACATCCCAGTTAAAACAAACTCTTTGAATTTAGGAAAAAGCAACCCTTTTAAATAATTACTGTGAAAAAAGATCAAAAGAAAAAAGTACACATCAAAGTGTGTGTATAAATCTCCTCATACTTGAGGTTTGTCCAAATGCACCTAAACTCTTTCTCCTGAAGTATTAACCTTTCTTCACATAAAATTTTGATTAAAAATGTTGAGGTCCCTAGGAAAAACAAAAAGAGATATTTTACAAAATATACTTTCCCTATCAGTGGGAGTAATAAGTGAGGCTGAGATTTTGTTTTCATAGTAACTATTTGTTACCAAATGCTAAAAATAAAATGTTGCTTTATAGTAGTAATACTGTAGCTACCAGGACCATAAGGGTTAAAAACACTGTGCCAGTGAATCTGGACTCTATACCTGTCATTCTTAACAGCTGAGGTATGAACAGACTCTACAAATTTGCTGTCTCAGGCAAAAGCATGTCAGAGGAAGATGAAGGTTTTTTGACTCATAAAACACTGTCAGCAAGATAAGCAAACTGTACAGATATTTCTGGTGCCAGAAAGGAAAAAAACAGTCCCCAAGTTAGGTTCATGATGGTAATGAGAAAACACCCAAAGCTTGCAACTATGAAGTTTACTATCAGAAGTACAGTGTGTTTCTGAGTCCATAACAGCAGCTTCAGAGTCTATTTTTTTGATAGGAAACACATTTTAAATCACACTGACAAAGGCACTCCAGAGGTTTTTTTCAGAACATAGTGGAAGGCAATGGGAATCCCCATGCTGTGCCACAGATTAATATCTGAAATAATGTCTATTTTGAGCATATCCACCACTGCAGCACAACAAACTCTTGAGCTGGTATGGCTATGCATTTGGGAGAGATGCAGGAAAGTATGCAGGAAGTTAGAACAGGCAGGATATGCCCCACACCCAACTCTGGACCTCTGGCTACTTGTAATTATCACTGAAAACCTACAACTACTGTCTGTTTACAGCAGCTTGAAAAAACTGGTCCTGCTGACAGGAACAGCACATAGGTACCTGCCTACACCCTGAGTGCAGCACGTGTAGCACTTTCCCAGCTTTGCTGTCATCTGCCTGTGACCCACACCTAGAAGAATTATTCCTGATTAAAGATGGGAGAGCAAAACTAGGCAATAAACAGTTAAAGAAAAGCTGTTAAAACCTAACAAGCTCCAAGACACAGAAGCAAGGAGTGTAGGTTTTAAGATGGTGAAAGAACACAGGGAAGCAGGCCAAGGTGAAGACTATTGGAGAGAAGATATAGAGAGAGCTGTGCTGAAGCATGGCAGAAGGATGCAGTGGAGGTGGGGCATGTCCATGTGCTGGTCAGTGGAAAGCCAGAGAAGAGCTGCTGTTTGCTGTGGGTGCAGGTAGGAGAGCTGCTGGTATTCAGCTAACACCAGAGTGTCTGACAGTGACTGAAGATGACAGCATTGGAATAGCATGAATGAACAAAACATGCTAATCTGCTCCTGGAACACTATGCCAAACAGCAGGCAGTAATCTTAAACTTGGCACTGATTTCAAAGTACTTGTTATTTGATGGTTTTACTTACCCAGCTGAGCTGTTGTCATGACTCTAACAGAATCACAAAAGTTGTCTATAACTTGTACAGGACGACGTGTTGATAAATCAAGCAACAAGATATGTCCTCCTCCTGTCCCTATCCACAGTGCAGTATTTTTCTGCAGACAAATTGTCTTCACTCTTCCAGAATAAGCCAGTTTCTGTTTTGATTCCTTAGTTAGTTTTTCAAGTTTGTCCCTACAAGTACAGAGAGAATTTGTATTTGTGTCCACTGGCACACTATTACACAACTGATAAAATAACTCTAACAATCATTCATCAAGAGAAGTTGCAAAAATGTCAAGCTAATCAGCTGACTAACTTGAAAAAAAATGGAAAAAACCTACTGGACTGTCTCATCAGCTTCAAAAGGCCTTTAAACAGGAGGCAGGTATACATCTCTGTTTTCTATCAGTCTGCAGGAGAATAACATCACTGCAAAGTGGGAGGAGCATACCTACAGCTGCTTCTAATCACACCACTAAAATGAAATGCATGTGGCACATTAAGGGAGAGAAACAATTTAAATGCAAATGAAAATTGCCATCACTGTTAGTACTACTCTCATCTTCTACTGAATTTGTGCACTGGAGAGAGAAGACATTCTTACTCAGGAGATGCAAAAAAGTGATGCAAAAAAGTGATGCAAAAGCATCCTGTACCTGAAGGACAGCAAAAGACTTTCTTCACTCTTGAACAGAGTTAAACTTCTTGACATCAAAAACAAATTGTGAAATATAATAAGGGTCTTAAAAATTAGAGATTCTCATGGGATATTCTGAAGTTCTGTGCCAAAAGAGAGGAAAGAATTCCCCATGTGCTCAAAGAACTGGGCAAATCCCTTAACTCAGCAGATTAAGGCACTATGCTAGAGAAAACAATCTAATATTCAGCTTTTTATGCATTGAGCCATCAACCTGAAATAAAATACTTACTTAAGAAAATGTGCACAATCAATTAATTCTGAAAGTTTTTCTGTCTTCCTGTCCCAGATTTCCACAAAATGGCTGTTTTTCTTTGCCAAATAGATGGATTTGTCTATTGCTATTGAAATAATATTTGCATCACTGTATGCATTATGACAGAATCTAAAAGAAAGAAGAACTCCAGTTAGATACACAGAAAATATCTAGCAGAAAAACTTGACTGTTATGATTGGGGTTAGCTTCCCTCTAACTCTTAGAGAATCATTTAGCCTTCAAGCAGAACTGGACTAGGAAAGGTTTTGCTATAATTTTCCTACAGGTCAACATAAATTCTTGTATTAATGGAGTTATGCTGATGATATCCCTGGAGGTGCATTAATGCCCAAAACCTATTAGTAAACCTTTTCCATCTATCTGCTCAAATCACATATGCTCACATTACAGCAGGGCAAACTCCACCTTTCTCCTGCCACTCTTTCAATGTTTGGAGACACTTGATAATTCTTACAGGGCCCATAAGACCACAAAGGAAGGGTCACTCAACATAAAGATGACTAAGCCTAAAAAGCAGCAATGAGATTTAGTTAACTGTCATACTGATAAACATGAAATGACAAATACTATGCTAAGTAGGTGTGTATCATTCTAAATAAATTAACCAGGGCCTGGAGAATGCATCCAGGGGAGAAAACTGAATCAGTTGCATTTATACATTTTCTGAAGAAATATTGACTTCATAAATCCTTTAAATAATAAAAATATATATCCCCTGTTTAAAACCAGCAAGTGTAAACGAGTAGTGTAAACCAGTACTTATTGACCTTATTATAATGCATATTGTACTCCATCTGTGTTATGGAAGTAAACAAAAAGGAACAAGAGAACTCAAAGAATAAGCTCTAGAACAAGATATCAAAGTACTGCCAGAAAACTTTAATGAAAACAGTAAAAGAGCCAAATAACATCGCTTGTTAAAAAAACTTACAGTTGACTTGTCTTTGTTTCAATGAGTGTTTGAACAGAGAAATCACTAGTTAAGGCAATGATCTTTGTTCCACAGCCTCCCCAGATTATATTTTTTTCAGATAAATTTGAGGATTCGTTTAAGCACATGAGTGGTGTGCTAACATTTCCTATATTTAGTATCTTCAAAGGTGTAGCACCCTTACACTGCAAGAAAAAATATACTCTACATTAGAAAAAAGGAGTGTACAGACATTCAGAAACTTAAAACAAGACCACAGTCTGCTGAATTAAATTTACACAGCTAGATTTTCTGGACAATTATACTATCTTTCTAGCATGTCAGAGACTGAAAAGCACTGTAGTCTCCTCATAGATGTCCCACAGAAACAGCCTGTGTGAGTGGAAACAGGACAGAGCTGGGACTGACACTTTCTGCAACCCCTGGCACAGTTCAATAATTGGATTAAAAGTCACATCCACATCTTGGTGAAATCCCACACTGGACCATACTCTAGTCCTGCAGTGCACTGCAATTCTATAACTGCACAAGGTTCATATGGTCAGGACCTAACCCTCAGGAACTAGCTGATACAAACAGCTTCCAGCATTTCTTCATCTGTTCTGTGAGCAAAACTATGACCTACAGAAAATCTAAATGACAATGCCTTTTTGAATATATCTATTCTATGAAAATTTAGTGTGAATGAAAAGAAAAAGGAACTATAACAGCATTAAATAAAGGAGATTTAAACTTAGAATAGTCTTACAACCATTAATATCACCCTCTAGTCAGTTTGCCAGGCCTTTCAAAGTCCTATAATGAGAAATCATTTCCCCCTCTTAACTCTATAGTTAAAACAAATAGTGTAAAACACTTGCAGTTCCAGTAGGACTGTAGAAGAAAACTATTTTGAGTTTTAGAGAAGCATTTAAAATATATACTGCAAGAAACAAAGCTACTATTAGTAGCTGCTTTACAAAATGAAGATAGTATTTTGTAGAACACACAGCAAAGAACAAGTCTACCTTTACTGCTCTGTCTTCAAAAACTGCCAGTCTGCCATCAGCTGTGCCTACCAAGAAGAAATTCTTCTGTTTGCTGAAATAAAATAAAATAATGAATTCCAGTATTGCCTTAATCAGGTAAGAAAAACTTAAATGAGTAGCTTCGGGTATTTCAGCAGTTTCATTAAACACTGAAAAGCAAACAGAATCACCTGTGGTGAGGAAAGTAGTCACCAGTCACACTGGATGCAACATTAAGTGAAAATATAGGTTAAATAAGCAGCTGTCTGAACAGAACTGCATACTTGTACAGATCTAATTTTCTGAACATCTAACATTTTTTTTTTGTCATAGTTTCATAATGTAACCCAAAATACTTAAAATTAATTTATACCTTTGCTTTGAAAGAGAATTACAGTATAAACAAGTGATGGAATCTGACATTTTCTGCAGACGATGCCTTCTTATTTCATCTTCTGTGTTAATTGCCCACAGAGAACCAGACTGGGTTCCTGCTACAATCCAGTTTTCTTTCTCAGTAGGAAGGGTCACTAAGGCCAAACTTAAAATTTTACTATCTGCAATATCCTGAGTTAGAAAAAAAAAAGAAACACAACATGGTTATGGCTTCAGTAAGGGTAAAGTAAGAGCAAATGCTAGTACATTGCTGGTAATAAAAACAATAAAAAAATATCTTGGATCCTGGACAGACCCAAGGCCTAGCCTCCCCAGAAAAAAATCAAATTCACTATTAGCATAATACTATCTTCAAAGTATTGGGAAGGACTCCTCAAACATGACACAGGAAAATCTCCAAGCTGAATGATGAAAAAAATACTCTCTCTATCCTAATGAGGGTTTCAAAGTCATCAGAAACTACACTGCAATATATGTTTATTTGTCACTAACAATAAAAGTACTGGTCCAATACTTCTTCTCATTTTAATTTTATGAAAATAGGCCACTTACTTTATACCAACTACCAACTCAGTTGCATCATGGTCAACAGATAGTAGATGGAAATAAAACCTAAACAACTTTGATGATGAGTCACATTTAGTTCTGCACACATGTTCATCACAGCACACCAAGCCCACATAAAACCTTTTCCTCTTTCTGATGGCAAAGGACAGAGATGTATAAAAATAAAATTTAAACATTGGAGGGTATGAGCTAGAAAAAGTATTATGAGAAAGTTGAGGCTGGATGGCAGGAAGAGAAGAAAAAGAACTATTTTTCTGCTTCATTTTCTGAATACAATAATGATACACTATTGAGCAACCTTTGTCCTCTCAAACCTTAGCTTTCTAGAAGTAATATCCTGCTGTTAAAATGCAGTTCATTCTTCTGGAATACATCTGGGTGCCAAAAAATGAGAATAAATTACAGCCTTCCCACGTACCTCACAAGTATGCCCATCTGTATTCAGGTTAACAAATGAAAGCTGTGCTTTTTCTGTGTTCCCATTGCCTATCCAGACTCCTGCCTTCTTGCAGCTTTGATTGGCAGCTACCATGCACTCTGCTGTGGATGTACTGGGTATTGAAACATACCTCATCAAACAGATAAGTTCTGCAGAATTCAAGAGCTCATAAACCTACAAAGAAAGGCACAGTATGCACATGGTAACAACAACGTCTTGTTCAGTGATAAATAACAAGCACTGGATAAGAATGTTCATTTGAATAGGGACATCTCAGCAGATGATCTCAGTATTTTGTCCACTGGGGAACTTTGTGTTGACTTTTATTTTTCTGTTAAAATTTCAGGAAGTCAACGGGGTTCAGGGATACTTGAAAAATTCACTCATTCCAAAGAGCAATGTGATGTATTACAAGAGATGATAGGCTTCAAATCCAGGCTGCTGCTCCTCCTGTCATAGGCATGAAAGGGTGTAGGCTAATCACACTCCTTTTATGTAACAGTCTTTTTGCATAGCACTTTTGAATAGTAAAGACTACAAAGTAATCCAAATCCTGTTTCCTTACAATCACTATACAGCAACACAGGGAAAACTAGCAGGCTAGAATAAATGGTTGGTAGATTTGAATGGAACAGTTTATCCTGGATGGCAAGAGCAGGCAATATTCCATGGCTGTTTCAGTTTTAGAGATGACCAGAAAACAATTATGCCTTTTACTAACTTAAATGTTCCATTCTTTTTAGAAAGTGCAAAAACTTCAGGGTATCATCTCTCTCCAAAATACAAATAAATACACTAGGTAATACCTGGGAAGATGTTGGTCGTTCCTGAGGGTTTTCCTTCAAACACTGTTTAATCAAATTTTCAACTTTAGGCCAAGGGGCACACCCATATTCTTTGACAGGATCTAAAATGTAAAATAAAGTAATTCTTTAATCCAGAAATGAGAGTTCTGAATAACTTTCTTCCTATTTTAAGAAGTCATTTAACTTTTTACAGACCTGCTCTAAGAAATATCACACTTATATAAAATGTCAGCATGAACAGCTTGGAATTGCTCATCTGCCATAAGTGCTAGAGCAATAAATGCTCATTAAAAGCAGTTAAACCAAATGGATTTTACTTTAATGTCTTCTTAATGTCCCTATACAGGGGACTGGATCACAGATATGTGTGAGTTGTGTTTTGATTAATGTTGACTATTCAAGGGAACATCATTTCAGTCTGTAGTCTTTTCAGTTCCAGTGAAAACTTTTCTTCACATTTATTCTTCTGTGTTTGGAAGAGATACACAATACAGACAAAGTATATGGAATAGAGTATATGGAATACAGATGAACTTCCAATAAAATTTATAGCAATTTAGATAAACAGTCCCATGAAGTATTTATGAGGTATGGAAGTTTAAGTGTCCACTCAGTGGAAGTTTAAGTGTCCACTCAGATATTCATCTGCTGACCTATCTAGGAACAAATCACTCATGAATAATGGTGCCTGTATTGCCTTTCCTTTTAGTTCATCATATTCCACAGCAGATATTACAGTCCTACATTAGACTAGAGGTAACATTAATGCTAACAGCCTGTAAATGAACATACCCTGTTCAGCAAATCACAGGCACTGTCTACTTGTGAGCTAAGCTAGCCCCTATTATCTCCAGAAATTCCTATTTCTGATTATTTTATAGGGCTTTTAATACAGAAAACAGCCAAAAGGGCAGCTACATTCAGGAGATACTTAGTCATCAGTTCTTGGGATGGCTGCTTTAGGGAGGGGGTTTAAACTGTCTGAGCTATGAATTGGACTATTCTCCTTAAGAAGCAGAAAATGTATGAACTCTGTCTCTCCTAATGAAAAGCCATGCCATGCCATGCCAGATTAAATGGTACAGTTGCTGCCATTTCCTAGGCCAAGTGAATTTTCAGTCTTAAAGAATGTTTCATGAGTATATCTACTACTGTAGTGAATAAGTATGAATGGCACACATCAAGCTTGTAGTACTAGAATAATATAACAGCTCTTTACACAGAAGTGGTCAAATACTGAGTTACACTGTACAGCTGACTACATCTTGCCCAGCCTGGTGGCCTACTTAATCTCTCTTCCATCAGCCAACAGCTCCATATTGTAATATGGACAGAATGTTATGCATCTGGGCAGGGACTTCACACTCTTGAACAATTAAAAGGGAATTCCTATTTAAAACCTTTTGAAGTGGCTGATCCTGTAAGGGAGTGGCATTTTTTTTTTTTAAAGAAAGGATTTCCAGTTTTTTTAAAAAGATGGATTTTTTAACATAGTGTATCATGATACAAAGAATAGAAGTGTTAATTGTGTTTATCTTAGTGCATGAGCAACATCCATTTTAACTAGGTATGGATAAAGTCCCAGGCATACAAAACCTCTATTTCAGTAACTGTGAACCTGCTAAAGCCCTTGAAATCACAGTGAAATTATAACCAACGTGATATTGATAACATGCCTGAATCTCACTTATTTCCAGACCATGTGAAATAAAAATTTGCTGTTGTTTAGTTTCCTCCTCTGATCACTGACAGATACAACATAAAATACAAAATGTGATATTTTTGGAGGAGGACAAAAGGCTCACTTCTATGTTAAAGCTTTAAGATACAAGGCATACCTGGTAACTTTCCTTGTATTGCTAATTCATCAAATTCATTTGGAAACTTCAAGCCTTCCATTATTCTGCCTCCTTCTGTTAAAATGTCATAAAGCAGCAAGCCAAATGAATAAATATCAGCCTGCTGATTGTAAATGACATTTCCTCTGGCAACTTCTGGTGCTCGAAATCCTGAAAATAAATAATTCATTAATAGTTATGATTCATACCAAGCTGAAGGCATCTTTATCCCTTTAAGAGCAAACACTTAATGCTGAAAATGTCACAGGAAGTAAGCCAAAAATGGCACACTATTTCTGGGCTGCCAATAGTTTGCATATGGCAGACATCAAAAAATATCAGCGATAGGTACAAAGGAAAGGGACAGTACATCAGTAACACAGGTTCTGCAACATTACACATAAAAGAATTCATTTAGCAATGACTAACAAAAATTAATGGCAAGTCTGCAGTTTTTACTGAAGGCCTTACATTTAACACCTGGAGCCACATCATGCATGATTTCCAAGACATTTTTCAAAGTTACAGTTTCAGTTCTTTAAAACGGATGCTGCCACATTCTCTCTAAAGCGAGGGAATAGGGCAGGTATTTATTGTGTTTAAAAAAACATTGAGACCTACCTCTGTATTACTGAAAATAAAGCCAAGTAATTTTAGCAGGACAATTTCAGTAACAAAATAACCATAGTAAGACAAGGCAGAAAGAAACCCAGCAATGAATGTACGTAATTTAATTTGTTCTCTTTAAGGAGGACTCCTTAATTTTGAAGAATATACTCCTTGATTCTTAGTAAACTGGTTAAAACATGAATAGTAAAGAAAGGCCGAGAGGTATAAATCTGCCATCATAACTTGTAATTCAATTAGGACTACATTTTGTGATTTTGACTAGAGTATAAATTTGATTTGCTTCTTACAAACTAAACAAAAGGTATACTACCTAATTTTTGACAACACAAAGCATTTCTCCATACCTGGTGTGCCTTCAGAGGTTTTTATTCCCATTCGGCAACAATACTGGGCAATGCCATAGTCAGCTATTTTTGCAATAACAGCTGAATTGGGATACAGGGTGAAGAGCAACACATTGTGAGGCTTTAAGTCACGGTAGATGATCATTGCTGAATGCAGGTACCTATTAATAAAAAAAGTATTATTGAAAGCATTTATAATTCAGGAATGCATCTCTACACACACACTGAATACCTTATTGCCATAAGAGTAAACAGTGCCTTCAAATGTTAAATATTGTGTTAAAATCTCTCAAGCATCACCAACATGACATCACCTTACAGGAGACTGACTTCAGAAATGTTATGAAATACTATTTACTGGCACATAAACATTGCTGTACTTTAGTACCAAGTCTTATCTGAATGTCACTGGAAGTCTGAAAATGGACTCTTAGAAGTTTTTTTGTTGATCCCTGAGCTTTTTTGCAGGTTTGTGGTTTTGCAGTCACATGTCAATAGCTCTAGAGGACACTGATGGACTTTTAGAACTTTAAAAATGCACTAAATTAATTTCTTTGACATTTTAGTAAAAAATCAACAGCCATGTAGAAATTCCACCCAGAGCTCTTGCTATTTCTCTACTTACATGAGTACCACTTCTTAGCAGAAAAAGAAAGGTAGCAGAAGTTTGCGATATTTATCAGCTAATCAATCATAAAAATACAAGCATTTGTCTGACCCAGGGAATAGTTGGTTTGAGATATAATAAACAGTAAGACTGTCATGATGCAATATATCCTACTTGCAGCTGTATCCTGTTTTACAGTATGGTAGAAATCCCATTTACCTTAATCCATCAGCTACATGTAGAGCTATCCTGTGCTGGAGTGTCCTAGTTAAACTTGCATTATCTTGTTGAAGCAAGCGATCCAGAGATCCTTTAAGGGCTAATTCCATCACCAGCATCCGGGGACGGATTGCAGCAGCCAGCAGAGACACTAAACTAGGGTGATGGAGGTGACAGAGCACTGCAAGCTCCTGCAAAATGTAAAATCAGATGAAATACTGCAAATACCATAACCTCTGTAACTCTTCAGTATACTGAGAAATGTTTTGGAGTGAAGTCTTGTACTTTACTTAAGCTTTTTAAGGTTGGTATACCAAGAGCAGCACTACAGAAAAAAAGGCAATATTTCTTACTTGTCTTAGAAGCCTGAGGGAAGTATGCTTATTGAAAATCTTTACGGCAACCTCTTCTCCACCATAGGATGCACGGTACACAGATCCAAACCCACCATCACCTTTTCAAAGATAAAATTGAGAAGAATAATGAAAAAAGAGGGATATTAACCACTTCTCAAAATAAAATAACTGAAAAGGTCCAATTTTAAAACATGTGGATCATCTACTGCAGTAAGCATGTACATGTTAATATATTGTTAATGTTATATATGCTAATGGAAAGTCAAAACTTGATAATCTGAAATTCAGAATACCTTAAAAACACATTTCCACATGCTGCAGAACTGACTTTAATAGATTTGTTTACATAAGCTCTGTTAAAAAAGCATATTAAATAATGCTTACCCAAGAGAAACTCAGGAGCTTCTTCAAATTCCAGATCGTTGCTGTTCAACATAATATTTCTAGGCAAATCAGCCAGAATAAGATCAGGAGCAATCTGAGCTATTGGAATGGTATGTCTTGGTTGATCCGGATTTACCAAAAGATCACCTTAGAAAAAAAATAAATGAGACCAAGAAAAAGGGTACTGATCATTCAAAAGGAGTTGTAGATCTCTGAATGTCTATGATCAATACATAAAATTCAGCTTATATATTAGCACGTACATACATAAACTATATGGAACATTAAGTTTGCCATTCAACTTAACGTCTCTTACATTTTTGCTTCATGGTTCCATATACATATCAATCGAATGTGATAGCAACTGTTGCTCTGTAACAACACCAAGCTAACCAAGAGATTACTTTCATATCTATAAAAAGAAAGAATTCTCCTAGTATGCATAATGTCATAATGAATATTATCTTTTAAGTCACAGTTGTACGTGGCCCAACCACAAGATCTAACATCAGTTTTACTATGGGCTGGATTCTATGAATGAAGTTGCATTATTGGTATCACTACAAAACAATTATTTTCATTATTGTTTTCATTCACACAGACAGAGTAGCTATATGTGTTCTATATACTAGAGTTACCCTGACAGCTCTTATATAAAAAACAACCACCCAAAAAGTTGTTTATGACTCAGAACGTAATTATTTTGTACAGAAATGAAACATTTTAAAATAATATGAAGTACCCTAATGTTATAAAGGGGATGTCATATAATATGTATCCACATACAGGTATATCTCTATATACCTCAAATGGCAAAAATATTTACCTTCCTCAGCTTTTTTAAGTAAGTCATCCAGTAGTATTTTTTGGTGTTCTTCACCATCCTGAAAGCTGTACAGAGCCCATTTCTTCAGTAGTGTTTCCCCTTCACCACATACATCTATATCCAGCAAACCTGGAAACCATTCTTCCATCAGAGAATCTATGTGATCCACAACTTGCCCCAAAAGGATGCACCCTTCAAGAAACCAAAAAAGGGAAATTACAGACTCAATTTGCCATATTTGTAATTACAAAGCTAAACTCTACTGTCCGAAGGCAAAAGCACAACAAGCCAAGATGCCAAGCTGCAATTAAACTGGAGCAAATATCAGGCTCAGGAATAATTAACCTTTTCTGCAAGAAGGTGCTGTAATTTTCAAAAAACTGTCTGGGTTGTTATCAAATATTGCTGACTCCACAAGACAATAAGCTTCAGGAGACCAATTCAAGTAGATGCCTTGCCTCCAATACATTCTATTAGGACGAAGAGCTCGCTCTAGAAAATAAAAATTAAAGAGTAAAAATTTGATCTACAATATGAATATCACGTTTTAAATATGCAAAATTTTCATGGTACTTTAAATGTTTAATTATGATTGTAGATTTATGTCTACTCAAGTAACAAC
Source organism: Phaethornis superciliosus (assembly GCA_023637945.1). Lineage (NCBI taxonomy): Eukaryota > Metazoa > Chordata > Aves > Apodiformes > Trochilidae > Phaethornis > Phaethornis superciliosus. Next base: position 15,053,462 of record JAJQWJ010000001.1, read on the forward strand.
AACAACAAAAAAAGGCTACAAGTTTGCAGACAGAATAGCCCCACTATATATAGTTGAATATATGAATATGAATATATATGAATATATGTCAACTGGTGTTTAGTTCCATAAGACACCTCCACAAATGAAATATTTAACCAGACAGTAAGTAGCAGGTAATGACTGTAGATATTACAGAAATGCTGACTACATTCAGGTTCAGATACAGAATACTCTAGGCAACATATGAAAAAAGATCTAAAGTGGTCTAAATTTTTAAGCCTTTATCACACACATACGAAGTAACAAGGTGCAACTGGAATTCTGTGTCTAGGAGGAAATAGAATGCCAGGAGAGCAGTCAGTTATAAATCAAATTTGGAGAGCATTAGTAATGCATATTTTTCATACATTACTTGTCAACAGTATTCATAAATCACACATTAAAAAAACAATGATGAATGGAATTGAAAAGTTCAGCAGATATATCTCATGTCTAAGTATGGAATTATTGGAAAAAATATTAGAAGATACCCCCCCTTCTGAAAAAATCAAAGTTTTTACTCTTTCATAAAAGGAGAATCAATGAACCTGACACAAAATAGTTTGGCTTTCTATGGGGAAGACGTATCCTTTCCTGTATTCCTTGTAGAGACAAATGGCAATATTTCATAAATGCAAGAATTTCTTCCATCTCTAGTATGCAAAGGAAAAATATGGGCAGCTTACAACCTTCACTTCCTTTTGCACACCACTGTAAAGATCCGGTACTACCTGGATATTTCTAAATTTAAAAAATGACCACTGCTCTTTTTCTCATTTGTGAAGTGGCCAGAAATCATCTAAAGCAAAAATATTGGGAATTACAGCTTTAACATGCAGGTGTTGGCATTAAAAGCAAACATATGATGACTATTACTTTTGAATATAAAGGTCTGTACCTCTTCCTGACAGCATGTAAGGTGATATTTCAAGCAACCTGTTGATCAGCCTGGACCAAAATCCCATAGGAAAGTATGGCATCTCATAAAGCCTGATGATAATTTCTGAATTTTCACAATGGGGAAGCTCTATAACAGGTCTGTTATCAGACAAACTGAAATAATAAAAATATTGGACAGCACTTAATTATGCACTTTATACATTATTTATTATGTAAAATGTATTATTTATTAATGAATGAATGATGCAAATGATCAGGGAACAGACAGATAATGTATATTCTTAAGATGCTTGCTTGAGCTAAAGTGAAGTTCTGTAACTTAAACCCAACAGAAGCTCACTAACAATCATCAGATATCACATGTAAATGTGAGAAACACTTCATGGTCATCTTTTATAGAAATATTTGTAATGCTGGCACACCACAGCTAAAATTAAAGCTAAATTATAATCCTCTTGTAGTCACAAAGCATGATAACTGTAAAAGAAATATTATCCTCATAAAGCATTTTATTATTTATAGATTCCATTTATTTGTCACCCTGGTATAATGCAAACTTTACCTGCTACATGATCAGCTTAACATGTCTCTGAAAGCATATAGTAAAAATGTAGTGTGCTAAGTATGGAACATGCTTTCATGTACCAAATTGCTTTGATGGTCAGTTACAATAGTTAGCCTGATGGCAGATGTTTATTTTTCCTGATTTCTATGGCTCTCATTTGTGGGTTTAGCTCTTTGCTTACCTGCTTGGGATTAGTAGTTGGTCTTCTCCTAATGGCAATGCAATCTGAAACTTTTCCAGAAGCTTGAAGTACTGTGACATGTAGACTCTAGGAAACTTGCTCTTCTTTAAAAGGAACTTTTCTACATCTGAACGCTTTACAATTCCCTTAGGATATTTAGAAAAGCCTTCCACTTTCACCATCAGAATCTTTCAAAAAAAGTAAAACTTTTTCAGGTGTACAGTCATCATTGGATTGCATTTTTCTGACAAACTTTGTTCCCTGAAATATTTCATAGTCTACTATTTAGGAGGGGTGGGGGGGGGAAAGACTTGATTTCACAGTGAAACCAAACATTTCCACAATGGTAGGCAGCAAGAAGACAAATTAACACTAGTGTACTACCACTCTTCAGCAGCCTTCACTGCTCCATATTGTATGGAAATTTATGCTACAAGTTAATCTGTGAAACTGTTCTCTGAAAGGTGATTTTTCATATCAGCACTTCACACAAACATACTGCTACTGGCAACATGATCCTCTAGGTCTTTCTTAATTGTAACCCCACTACCTTTAAAGGCTCATTTTTGCCATCCCTTTTCCTGCACTGCATGAAAGGCAATTTCCAAAGGAAACTGAAAGAGCCAGATAAACCAATCTGGGCCCTGAGAAAATTTGAAGTCACGAAACAGTAAAGAAATGGTGAAAGTGAATCACTTTTAAGTTCTAGTGGTTTTAATCAGGAAAATAAGTTCCATGAAAATAGATAATCAGAGTCTAACCTGTGCCATGATTTTACACAGCCACTTGGGATCTACAAAATACAGATCTCTTAACTGCAATGCTGGGTCCTGAAAATGAAGGAGTACACCTGTGCAAAGAATATTGTAATTAGCAATGCATTTCTCATTAAGCAAAAAAACCACCCTACTCTGGGCTATTTTCCTTATGTTACTCAACACAAGCAATTCAAATAATAAATACAGCCTCTGAATTAATGTCAGTATCTCAGGAGAGCAGAATGCAATCATGGGTATTTCAGCTTTACCTTTTTCAGGTATTTTGTTAAATTTGTAATCTCACTTGGCTTTTTGCCAAGAAGTTATGCTCTGTATAGTTTATTATTTAATCTTACGAAGTCTGTGCAGCACTAAGATAAGCTGTTACATGTATTAAAATAAGTACTATTCTATTCAACCTATTATAACAACTGCATCCTCTTCAGAAACTATGCTGTCTAACCTGCTGGTATGATATACATATGTGGGGTAATATATACATATGTGTGTATAAATAAATATATATATATATCTACAGTAGTGATCCTTTATATCACGGAATTCCTTTATGATATAAAAACCTGGATTATTAAACTAATGCTACCCAAAACTGAACTTCTCAGCTCAGTGCCCTGAGGCAACCGCATATGAGATTTAAAAAGGTCTGTCTGCTGATGATGTGCAATGAAGTGCTAACAAACACACATTGAAGACAATAATTTACCTGATTCATTCAGAAAGTGAATTGCATGAGGGAGTTCATTTTCATCCAGTTGTAACTGGCTTTCTTGCACCAGTTCCAGTAAGCGTTTCTGATCAATCACAGGAAACTCAACTGGGACATTTTTACGTTCAAGCAAAATTCTCTTCTCCAGCTCAAGGTAGCTGTCAGGAATTAGCTGACCAACCACTGGCTGATCTCTGATCTGTAGAATTAGGAATAATAATAATACTCTTAAATGCATTAATTTCTTCATGTGAAGTTCAGATAATAAAACTAAGATGTAAGGTGGATATGTTCATCCAATAGTTGTAGCAAGAAGAAACAAGAAGACTCGTTTATTCTGAAAGATAGATGTAACTAATTCATCTTTCCTGCTTTAATTAACTTTCCTCTTTCTGGGAATAGTTTCACTATACATAAAATGAAATCAGTAAATGGAAGATAAGTTGGCTTACAGAAACCACAAAATCTTATTTCCTGGTCCCCCTGAAATCTTGCAGTACTTCTTTTTGCAATTACATGTTGCCATCCTACAAAAATCAGATCTTGGTCAGATTTCTTTATAAGAAAAGGATGGCCTATTTTAGTTAAATATTCTATTTTTGCTTCTACTGTTTAGAAAACAAAAACTAGCTGAGATTTTTATTACACGGATTTTTTTTGTTTTGGTCAAAAGTGAAATAAACACAAAAGTAGTGATTTTTCTTCTTTTTTTTTTTCTTTTTTTTTTGGTTTTTTTTTTGTTTGTTTTTTGTTCTGTGCGTAACATTTTATAGAAGGCAAGATGTTTCCTGTCACACTGAAAATGTATTTATTTTGGGTGTTTAATGTTTAAAAATGTATATACTTAACTAAAACGAGGATGTTTTCAACACTACAAACAGTATGTAGATTACCTTGAAATGAAGACTCTCCTTTATTATGATTTTCCTAAGTCTGATAACGGAATCAGACTCTTCTGTAGCATTCACAAAGTGATAATCCTGGATTGCTGGGAAGCCTCGCTTATTCAGCAGCTCTCTGGTAATTTTAGTCATGCAGGCCTTACGTTGCATTTCATCAGAAACATCTAAATGAGTGCCAACAAGAATGACGGGGGATGTGGAAGCTCGAGCCTGTTAGTAAGATCCATATAATCAATGAACTCAGTAGTGAACACTGATGATATTGTTTTATATTTACAAAAAATAGGTGTAATCTAGTCAGCACAATCAATACAAAGAAAAAAGCTCTTTAAATATACTTCTTTTAAATAAGTTTGAAATCTGAAATACTATTTAACGTCTTTATTCAGGTTAAGGTTGAACTGCAACCCCATACAATAGCCTTGACTTGATAAGGTAGTAAAAAGGCCTATAATATAAATCATATTTTTCAACATACAGAGATTAGTCTATTTCATAATAGAAATATTTTTAAAAGGCCTTTTATAAAAGGAAGCACTGTATATCTAGATTTCATATTTTGCAGATTAATAACATTGTCAGCAAAAAAGCGGGACAACTCTTTTTTTTATTAAAAACTTCCAACAAAACTGAAAAGGAAGGAGTACTCTGCTAGCTGTCATTGGAACAGCACAGCAAAGAAAGACCAGCAAGTACATCAGAAAAGGTCTTAATCTACACTAAACTAACTGTAACCTTCTGTCCTGTTATCTCTGCTCAAGGTGGAAGAGTAAATAAGACACGTTTAACAAACAGCATCAGTATACAAAACCTCTATGTAAATGCATTGCCCAGCCATGGTTAACCATCACACAAAAGGAAAAGACAAGTAATGCTCACCACGGGGTTATTCCATTGAATGTAAGTAAAACACTTAGAGGAAAAGGAAAATATACAGGCATATTCTCAGACCAGTTTCCCTACATAGTCCTGGAACCATTTCTGTTAGCAATAGGATGCTAACAACACATGTAAGAGCACAGTTTCAAACCTGCATCTAGTCAGCTGTAAGTTAGTCAAATTCTGATATCCATAGAATTTACAATGGCATAAAAGCAAAACCAGGCTTAACTTGTCATTTCTTTAAGACTACACCTTTCTTATTTTTATCAGTCAATTCAAAATATTGCCAATATTACTCTGACAATTTTAAGTACAAAATGGTGCTGATCATGTCTTTCTATGTAACAAATCTTTTAATATTCAATGTATGATGTATTTCAGCTCCTGTTATTATCGTACTATTTTTATTTGCTGAAGAGCGTCTTTCCTCTACCTCTCTCTAAAAAGATTTGTGGTTATTTTGCTGTTCACCAGCAACTTCCTGGAAAGTGGAATTCCATTCTGTACATATCTGTGGCTTACCTTGATGTTAAAAAGCCATGGCTTCATAGCATCCACCTCTGCTTGTCCTTTGCTGAGATCATAAACAGCAAGATATAAAGCTCTTTGGGTCATAAAATGAGGATGGGTACTGTAGAACTCTTCTTGTCCTGATGACAAAAATTTATCACTGTTTAGTGCTTCCCTCAATTAACATCTTCAGATTACAAAAAGGCAACAGAACACTTATTCTCAGATCACTAATACATAAATTAAACTAAGACTCAAAGAAAATTGTCTAAAATGTCAGGAGACCTGTATTAAGCATGAATTGTCGGTAGGTGCCCAGCCGAAAGCTTGTTTTAAGATTTAAAGGGTCATGACTCTTTTAAAACTCTAATCCCTTTCTCCCTCCCTTTCTCCTATCCTTTCAGCAGCTTAAAGTAAGACTCCTAAGTTCACAATTAAATTCTTAAAATCACAATTGAAGATTTGCCTACTGATTGTGATACAGACTGTATTTAAATGATCACAGACCAATGTTTAAACGTAACACATCTACAGCCTAAAATACCCCCGAATTTTAAAAGTGTTCTTGAGTCCTTCAAATTTAGGAAGTTTTCCAAAAGCCCAGAGTTCAAAGACTCGTACTAAATGCTTTGTTTTCTGCAACCTTATGAACAAGCTGATACTTATGAACAATGACACTGTAGAGCCTAGAGAAACCCAGACTACAAGAGAAACTGTGTGAGTGGAAGATGATTCTTCTGGTGATTACAATCAGTTTCTTGCGATTCTGAAGTTGTATGGTTGAAACCAGTTCTGTGGTTGAAACAAGTGGTCAGACCACATTTAGTGATGAGAAACTCCTGAGGCCTTATAATAAATTTTGAGGCATTAGCTGCTACTTTAGAGAATTCACTGATTCATAAGTAGTCACTTGACCTTTGCTATAAGTTTCCATGATTATACTGCCCACAATTTGAAATTTTAACAGGCTGATTCTAATAAAAAGTAACACATTAATGTGTTAGAACAGCTAATAGTAAAGGACAATAAGTTCTTGAAATACCTCCAAAATCCCAGACATTTAATATAAGCTCTTTTTTCATTTTGCCTTTTCCTTGAATGATCCAGTCTTTTACATCAATGCCTACTGTAGGTTTTGCAGAGCCCAATTCTGTTCGTTTGCATTTCATTAGTTGTTGTAGCAGTGTAGTTTTCCCACTGCCAGTGTTTCCAACGATCATGAGTTTCATTCTGTTATAAGGTACAGCCTTCTTCAGTCGTTGTTGAAGAAATCTGGCATAAAAAATTCGCAGAACTCACAGAAGTGTATAATAAAGAAAAATACCAACAGGACCCAAGAGCAAGAAAAAGCCTAAAACCATAAACATTCTTAAGTTTTCAGTATCTGTTTGATATTACTGGGATTTTAACAGTATATTCTAATTTCTGATTTGAAAGTTAAAGCTTAATTAGGAATGTGTCTTTTTTTGTTGTTTTTTAATTACCCCAAAATACGTTCTGTACAATGCACCTGGGAACATAAAAAAATATATTAAAAGTAATTGGTAAGCACCACTTAATGCATGATTTACAGAAGTATCAAATTCAAGAAGCCAGCCTATTATAGCCTAAACCTCTTGTGTCTGTGATATATGACATATTGCAGAGTGTAATGTGGATTTCATATGAAAACCAGCATGTTTTTTTAAAAGGAGATGGTGTTTCTCAAGAAAGTAACAAGTGTTCAATAATGGTAGGGCAACAAACCTGATAATGTCTCTGGCTTTGCATCCCACATGTTTGAAGTCTAAATTAAGATTAAGTCCTTCCAAAGGAAGATCCCATATTTTGGACAGTCTTCCCATTTCATCTGGAAAGAATCTCAAATCGGGATTATGACTTACATCTAGAGAAGTCAAGTTCTCAAGGAAGCCAATCTCAGGAGGAATCTAAATAAAAGAACACATAATGGGCAATTAAATGCTAAAAAAAAGTACGATCATTAATACATTAAATATTTAATAAAACTAGGTATTATTTTTACTGTTATAATTTAATTTTCTTTAATAAAGAGGACCTCGTCGTGAATTCATTATAAAAACTGATTACATGACACACTCCAGGCAGAAAAGTGTAATAGAATATGGTGATTTTTGTTCACTGGAAGTACTATTTGCACTTACAGACCATTTTAACAATAGAACTGTAAATTCTATCAGAGGTTACATGAAAATCAAATAAACAAAAAAACTGCAATCAGTTGAAAAGTGACTTCATTTTCTTTAGATAGAATCTTACACTTTACCTCCTTTAACTTGTTGTGGGACAGGTGTAGCTTTTCTAGCCTGGACCATGCACATGCCTTTTCACTCAAGTCCAAGATGTCTATTTGATTATGGTTAAATAACAGCTCCCTTAAGTTTAATGATTTCCAGTGCATTGGTCCAGGCAGGCTTATGATCTTGTTTTGGCTTAAATCTACTGATCGCAAACTAAAAACATGAAAATAAAAAAAAAGATGATTTAGCAAATGAAAAAAAACCAAAACTGATATTAACTGGAACTGTAATAATCCTTAATACATGAACAAATGGATTAGATATCAGAATAGAGAGGTTTTGGACAGGAATGTAGATCGAAGAAGGCAGAGAATTACTACTACAAGCAAAAAGTACTTTACGATATTATGAGTAGGTCTTCATTGCATCATTAAAAAGTTACAAGAAAATACCTATGATTGATTCAGTATAATATTCTTTCAATGTATCTATCAGTGAATGAAATTGTCTGGTCATGAAAATAAACATCCACACTATACTGTGTGTATATGTTTCAGATAATAAATTAAAGAGTCACTTTAAATCAGTACATATTGTGATAACAGTCCATCTCCTTCTTCTTTCTATGATTTATAGACATGCATGGCTCTGTTCCCATTGGTAGAAGACACAGATAAGCATGGTTCACACTCCTGTAGTGCAAATATTCAGTAATTTAGCTATGAAGAGCATAGTTAATAGACATTTACACCCAAGTAACAGAGAACAGAGTTTAGCTCAGCATTCCAGTTACAGGTGAGTGCAGCACTACACCATTACCAGCAATGTCTAACTAGAATAAATGTTTTTAAAAAATTAATTACAATCTAATGTCACATTCATATATATAAATCTCAAATAAAGAAAAAAAGATTAAAAATTTAAAAAAGGCAACAGGGAACTTCTTGGTATTATCAACTTTCCAGAACCCAAGATTATAAACTATGGAGTCTCACTGGGTGATCCGAGTTGCTCTCTCTCTTGCTCCTAACATAAAAGACAAGCATCAGATGGTATGGCTACGTCACTCTTTTATCAGAATATTTATATGAAGATGTTTAAATACATCTATGTGCATAAATTATATACTTCAACTACATATGTATTTAAGAACGGCATAACATTTCATTTCTGTAAGTCATCTTAAGTTATCTGTTGGACAAATACACTGTTTATGTTACTGTGGAACATCAGAGATGCAAAAAATCCATGCAAATCCTTATTCATTTGTCAGGGCTGGGAGATGAAGAACCTGAAAGCTGCACCTTTTTATTTTAATTTGTTGTTGGGAATAGAAAGATTAGCATGCTGAAACTGTGTAACAGCATGTTAACAATTATATGCTCTATGCAAACTGGATTAATGTAAATTCATAAATCTGTGGGTGTGCTTCCCCTGAGTACCATCAGCACTCACATCTACTCACAGCTATGAGATAACTGATCTGATCACCCCTTCCAAGCACTCCTGTCACAATCCAATACTAGTGACCTGTTAAGGTCAGTAACTTTTATTAAAAAGAAAAATGCAGAAGTCCTATTTTCACATGAGTAATGCTTTGAAGGTGTAGCAAAACAAATGTCATATGCATCTTTATCACAATTCCATCTAGAGGAAGTGTCATTCTCTGAGAATAAACATCTTGTGATACTTGGGAAGTGAAAAACTAATCTCAGTAGCCTTGTGCCAAAGTCTGCAGAAAATTGCCAATATCTTTTTACTGTTGGTTTCAAGAAAACAATAAATTTGTTCTTGTCTTCTCAGCAAGAACTGTCAGCTCCAGCAGTCAAGCAGTACATTTTCAGTAACAGTGACTGAAACCTGAGAAACAGAATTTCTCAAAATAATGAAAAAAATGTGACTGATTAGTCTTCTCTTAAAAGCTACAAAGTTTGGGACTTAACACTTTAAAAAAGGTTTCTTGAAAATTAGTAAAACATGCAGAATTTTCTGCTTAAAAAAGGTTTTGCCATGAGGTAGTCTTCAACAAGAACTTGACAATAATTTCAAAAAATAAAATAATAACTTACTGTGGTAGAAGAAGAACTGCTTCTGGAACATTAATAAAATGGTTTTGGGATAATTTTAAGATTGTTATGCTGGATGACAAGTCAGGTATTATTTCTAGAGCAGAAAAAGAGGTTAATGATAAATATTTTTCACAACTGTTCACATTTTTTTAAGGCCGGAAATCTACACATATCTATACATCTTCCAGGGATGGTGACTCAACCACTTCCCTGGGCAGCCTGTTCCAGTGCTTGAAATCCTTTCAGTGAAAATGTTTCTTCTAATAGCCAACCTAAACCCCTCCTGGCATGTGAGGCCATTTCCTCTTGTACTATTGCTTGTTACTAGGGAAAAGAGACCAATCCCCACCTCGTTACAACATCCTTTCAGGTAGTTGTAGGGACAGCAGTAAGGTCCCACCTCAGTCTCCTCTTCTCTAGCTTAAAGAATCCCAGCCACTCCTTATCAGATTTGTTCCCTAGACTCTTGTTCCCAGCTTCTTTAGACATGATCGAGGACTTCAATGTCTGTCTTGTAGTAAGGGGTCCAAAAGTGAACACAGTGTTAAAGGTATGATCTCACCAGTGCCCAGTACTGGTGGGCAATCACTCCCCTAGTCCTGCTGGTCACCTTATTGCTGATACATTCCAGGATGTTTGTATGATATGTATTTCAGTACAGTATTAAACCTGTATTGGTACTAGAATAGCAAGCTAGCCCTGAACAGTTTCTCTGACTTGAACCTTCTCTGACTGTGCACAATCTCAAGTACACCCAACCATTTTTATAGCTACTACAATGTAATTTACAGTTACTACAAATGTAAAACCATGATGAGTCACATCAAGTCCAATCAAATGTCCATCAAGCCCCAATGGAAGTATAGTGCTTTCAGCAGTGATCAACAGCTGATGCTTAGGGAACTGTACAAACAGGACAAACATGTGTGCTATTCTCCTTTTCTGTACTCCCAAGTCTCTAAATGCTGATGGGTAAGGACTTTTGTGACTTGGAATGGTTCCTAGGAGGTGCATCCTATTTTCATTGATACTTACCAAGAGCATTCATCCTGGCATTGAACTGCTCCAGTTTTGGACAGCCCATGAAGACATTCTCAGCAAGGGATGAAATATTGTTCTTACTAATGTTTAAAATTTTCAGTTCTTTTAAGCATATGGGTGAACATAAGCATGACATTTTGTTTCTATGATAACAAGAAGAAAAAAAAACAAACACATTTTCCCAGAAACTATTAGCTAAAAAGTTAAAGCAGAGAATATTGATCTTTGCTACACTGTTAAAACAAAAATAAGACTCTTATCTATATAAAGACTGACCAGTCAGCAAAAATACTGGGGGCAACATGGAATAACATGACTGATATTTAGATTGTTTAATTTGTACAGTAAAGGTCAGAATGAACTACAAGGTGTCACTTTCTTATCACATATTGCAGCTCAGTCTCTCACAAAGAGACTGCTATAGATGTGATTAGTACCTTTTACTAAATGTGCTTGCAGGGTTATAACCACAGAATTATTATAAATATAAAAAAAATGAAATTTCATAGAGGGGATACAATTCAGGATGAGTATGTAATGTTAAAAACAGTGTATTCTGGAAAGAAGAAAATCAGCCCTGAAAATAAAGAGATAAAAGAACCACGTAGCACTGCTTTGAAAAGGCAATATTGCTAATAAAGTTCAAAATAAAAGTAACGAAGAAATGCAAGAGGATTTTGAATTTAAAATACTGCTTTTGTAAATTTGATTCATGTAACACATATGTTGCGATCTTTACTCTGTGAACTTCTGTGTAAAAACTGTCACCATATTATTTTAAGGAAACAGTGTCTGCATTTTAGGGAGCTATCAACAATAGTGTTCTTAAGAATTCTGTACAGGTATACACTATCTCACTCACTAACAACTATGATAAAAAGTGCTGGTAAACAAAAAAATTACTTTTTTTTTTCTGCTTCTGTAATTTAAAACATACCCATAGCAATAAATGCAGCTCCACAACTCACATCTACAGAAGATCTTTGGTGAATATGAAATACAGTCAAAACTGTATTTTGTGTGCAGAAAACCTAGTTCAGTATGTTACACAACACAAACAGTCCTGAATAATATGGCAGTAGAAAAAACACTGAACTCCAACATTTTTAGTATGTTACTGAAGCTGCAATGTTACTGGATTCTACTAAGGCCCACAGATAGCCACATGTACTGTGTAATACAACGCTGAAAACTGTAGAGATTTTTACACATGTGGCTGATAAAGTCAGTGTTTCACTACTGACTAAACAATCCTTTCCCTGCTGTAACAGTCATCATTCTGGATGACAAATATATTATTTTCTGCTATGTTGGTTATGCCATAATCCATTTATGATACTCACCCTTCTAGCAACAGCTGTTCCAGATTTTCAGCAACATTTGTAAGAAACTCAGGAGTGCACACCAGCTGATTGTATGAAAGATTAAGTTGCTTAAGAGTTGGACATCTGAGGTATGGATCCAAAGAAAAGGAAGGCCCAATGTCATTTCGAGAAATATCAAGATTTGCAATACAATTCATTTTCAGCAAATAAGTTGGAAAATAAGTAAATCGGTTACTGTGCAAATCCAAGTAAGTCAAACATTTCAAGTTCTGAAAGAAAAAAAAAATTATCTTTGAAAAGTTAAATGAATGTATGAATTTAAAGGTTTTTAATTAAGTTATATTTTATACACTTTACTAACTTACTTATATTTTATACACTTTACTAATTTTCTTATTTTTATCTTATTAGAAAAAAATAGCAAGTAACCCATTGCATTTCTATGACAGAATAAAATATGAAGTATTCTTCAAAATTAATTAGCTCAGTCTTACAAAGTTTAACAGATAGAAATTGCCTGCAGTTCTTGGTTCCATTTACATTATGATGTCACTCAATGTAACATATCCTAAGGAAGTTCTCTGCAGTAAATAACCTAATACAGTTAAATGAAAATACTTTCAATTCTAGATGGACAGAAATCCACCGAACAAAAATTGAGTGACTGTATGAAACATGCAAAAATATACAAATATAGACCCATGGAAAAATATATACACACTATTGTTATGGGTATATTGTTATAGACAATTTATTGTAAATAATTTCAACGAGTTTTACATAAAATTACGCAGAATCACCTCACACAGTTGTTCTGGAATGTTTGTAAGAGCATTTTGGTGGAGCTCCAGTTTCTCAAGATGTTCCAAATGACTAGTTAAGGAGCTATTCTGGCTGATGGCATCAATGTTCTCCAGTTCGTTTGATGAAAGATCTAATGATTTAATATATTCTTTCTCCGAGGTCAATGAAGAAAGACTGTCTGATGGCTTTATATGTGGCGAAAACTTTAAGATGCCTTCTATTAAAACAAAAATATGTGAAAAAAGCATGACTTCCTGTATCATGTAATTAAAATTAAGATCAATCAACCTGAGATCTAAAGAAGCACGAGACAGTTTATGTTGACATACTGGCTAAGATCCGAATCTATAAAGATTTCTATCAAGAGACAGAAATTTACAATAGTCAGGAATTGCAGAGTAACAGAATGTTAGGGGTTTGGAAGGGACCTCAAAAGATCAAGTCCTTCAAAAGATCCAGTCCAATCCCCCTGCCAGAGCAGGATCACTTAGTGTAGGTCACACAGGAACACAGCCAGGCAGGTTTTGAATGGCTCCAGAGAAGGAGACTCAATAACCTCACTGGGGCAGCCTGTTCAGTGTTCTGTCACCCTCACAGCTTTTCCTTATGAAACCTCCTGTGCTCCAAGTTGGACCTGTTACCCTCTGTCCTAGATGGAAGAGATGGACACTTACACACTGTACAACAGAAGTAGATTTTGAAAGTCAATAAAGGAACTAATGAAATTTCATGGTCTCTTTTCATTCTACATAAATTATTTGTGAAGCCCAGGAAAAAAACAACCTATATACGCATTATTTGTACTCCACCATAGTATTTCCAATATTATCCTACTCTTTGTAAATAAATATATAATCTGACCAAAATCATTGCATGATATGCTTGCAAAAGCATTAAGGATGGAAAATCTGCTATGTGTGTTAAATTATATAGCTTACTTACTGGGGGATTCATCTGAAGGCAAGACTTTTCTTCTTTGCTTGATTAGTGGTTCATAATCTGAGCCAGGTCCCTGGAAAATCACAGAAACCACAGTTATGGACACACACAGATAGCTGAAATAATCTGAATTCTATAAAAATCTTTTCAATGTGGTTTCTTTTTATCAGAACTTTCCACAGGTAACAAAAAGAAACTGTACATTTCAAGTAAAAAAAACAATAGGTCACAGCTTTCTAAAACTTATTGATCCATGCAACATGAAAGAACAGTAGATCTAAAGTGCAATGGAAGTAGTGCAGGTTTTTTTGGCAACCTAAAATGACTCTCAGTAAGGGGGGGTGATAGGATGGAGAAGTATATTACAATAATAACATTCTCTAGGGAAGCCAGTCCCTCCTATTTCTCTTCACATTCAATGGAAAAGGAAAAGCTCCTTTCAAAGCAACCTGACTTTTATTCCACTGATTTGTTGTCTTCTCATGGAATGGGTCCCTTTTCATTTGTCACAATAGAACTCTGAAGATTAACTTTACAATGGAGTAGCTAAGTCTTTGTGAACAGGCTCACAGTTTCTGTATCTGCATTTGAACATCAGACTCAAAATTTGAGCAATTCACAAGATTGTGAATTGAAGGTGACAGAGCACTGGAACAGGCTGCCCAGGGAGATTGTGGAATCTCCTTCTCTGGAGGGATTCAAAATCCACCTGGATGCATTCCTCTGCAACCTTCTGTAGGTGATCATTTAGTTGGACTAAATGATACTTTGAGGTCCCTTCCAACCCCTAACTTTCTGTGACTTCTGTGTACTGATCATAAATTGTTGCTGAAATAAACTCTCATCTGTACAGTGACCTGGAGAATGGTAAATGCACAGCAATATAAGGAAATACTAAATGGCAACAGTGAGACAAGAGCCCATATGGTTACACAACACTTGATTATCAAAGATTTTGCTGTAGGCAACAAAGAGGGACTTAGAGGAAGTCTGGAACAAACTAGGATCTGACTTACCACGGAGTAGGAATGTCGTGTCAAAGTAGGGGAACCTCTTTGAAATGCCATTTCTCTATAATGTAAGTCAGCAACTGCAATGGAATTAGACTTCTTTTTTGTAAAAAGTGAGCCTTCACTTCCTAGACCACAGCAGAACAAATAAATAAGAAAATGCATTTAAAAATGAGACTCTAATTTCAACTGTAATATAGATGGACAGATACATTTCAACAGCATCAGTAGTGGTAGGATCTCACTGGTTAATTTTGTGTGCAATAAGCCAAGAGTATTGTCAACATATTTTAGAGCTGAAATGCTCCAAATACAACCTGCTGTTATACTGATGCTTTATAATTTAACATTTCCAGCAGGTTGGTATTATTACACATTTCTTAACACATCTTTGTGCTACTGCAGTATAAATAACTTTTTACAATATTAGCAGTTTGTATTTTAACAGATAAATTTTCATTCCTGCATTTATTGAGAATGAAACACCAAATGCCACTCTAGCTTTGGTGATCTAGGGTTCAATGGACACATGTAGTGTTCCTCTTCTCAAAGCTACTTTTCAAACTCCTAAAATCACTCCTGTTATCAAGGCCTGTATTTTTATACCATAATTTATATATGGCAACTGTTCTATGCGGGACAACCACAACACCTAATAAATGCATGTGCTACAGTCCTACAGAAATGAAAATGGTGCTGAACAACGTAAAAGAAAAGGGCAGAACAGAACAACAAAAAAAAATCCAATTCTCTTATTCCAAAATTCAAATTCTTCATCTGCAATGATTTTAAGAATTCAACCATTTCTAAGACATCTGAAGAAACAAAAGAACAAAAGGCACATTGTAAATTGAAGGCACTTATTAAGTTACCAGTATTATAGACAGAAACACTTATTTGGTATAAATTAAAGGCATTCAGATTTCCTGCCATGGTTACCAAGAACAATGTACTGAACACAGAATTTTGATTTTTATTTTCTAATCAATTCAATATCTTTGGGACAGGGCTTGTTTTATCTACTTTATTTGTCAACAATTAAGTCTTCCATACCACACTTACCTGTGTCCACCCTGTTTACAGATAACCCAGGGCACAGGGATTTCTCTATCACAACAGACCTGACTTCACAATGCGACAAATTGTGTTGTTGAAGCTCTTGGTTTTTTTCTATTGACTATAAAGGCAGCATCTGAGAATAGCTCAGACACAGACAACAAAATCTAAATCTGGCTGGGTGAATCCCAGTCCTTCTAAAAGAAACTGAATGCCTGCAGAACAAATTTTAAATGAAAAACTGAGTAAAATGCTTTAAGGTCCTTCTGTTGTAGATGAAGCACATACTCACCATTAATTATTATACAATGTTACTACAATCAATTTTTTGATAGAAGTATTTTTTTATGGAAAATGTTTTATCTCAAAAACATCTGATTTATGGCTACACTAGATTTGGATTATAGAAAGAAAAAAACACAAATAAATTACCTTCACTATCAACATCATCACTCAAAGGAAATAAACCGTCTACTAATGGGTCAGAAATGAAATTCCAGTCATAGTTTTTGTCCACTCCATCTTCAGAGATGTTTGGATCAGAGGAGGCTCTTGATCTATCCTCTGAATTATTCTTCATCTGGAATTTAATCACCATTCTTGCCAGTGCAGAACCTGCATCTGTATAAGAAACCGAAAAGATAGCATTTTCTCCAACACCACCAAATATCTTTTAAAAAAAATTAACAGAAATAACTCAATTTATTTTCAAGGTTTGACTGCTGTTCTATATATATCTGAATGCCCTGAAGAGATTATCAACTGAAGATTTTGATGTAAAAAACTTCTATACTAGTACTACGAGATTAGCACAATTCATATATAAAATTTTATATATACTTACTTTGTTTTCTTACTGGAGTAAGTTTATCTGGGAACAAAGGAATAAGCCAGGAAGGTTCTAGTCTCCCAATACCAAATCCTCCAAGACATATACTGCTGTTGGCAACATCAAGGCTAAGCCTCTTCAAGAGCAAGCTGATGATCTGGCTATCTCCTTTCTTTATACTGATGGTTAAAGCACTCCGAACATCCTGCTCTCGAGCACCATTGGCTAACAGCAATTCAACCAGTTTGGGATTATTTCCTTTCTCACAAACCTAACAGAGAAAAGCAGTTTAAAAATTGTGAGGCAAACAAACAACAGCTCAGGTTGCATTGAGAAATTTGTCTCCAATTCCGATGCATTGTATTTTGAGGATCGTGTCTCTTTTTCACTTACACTATTCCCTTCCCCTCAGACCAGATGCTGGCCTAAGGCATCTGAGTACCAACCCCCATTTTCCTGAAGTCTTTTCCCAAAATTTAACAAATGTCTGCATTCAGTAGTTATAATTTCTGTCATGAGTGCACACAATTTCCAAGCAAAGATGAATAGTAACTTATGTAGTTTGGTTATTATATGCAGTCTTTGGCAACTCCCTTTATCTATCCAGTGAAAAATACACTCAGTAGTTATTTTGGTATGTGATCTGGATATTGTCATATATATTTTAATATATATTACCTGATAAATCAAAGAGTTGGTCTTTGTCTTCTTATTAATGTCAGCTCCAAGTAGAAGTAAACATTCGGCCATAATACTATTATACTCATTACATGCTTTTTCCAGCATCATATTTTTTAAATCATCATTTTCAGCTATTTTAGCAAAACATTTACAACACAGGCTTTGAAACTGAATGGGAAGAGAAACAACCAAATTAGGCCAAAAAAAGCATCAAAGTTATTCAGTTGCAGAGTTATCAAAAGCAGAAAGGTACCTGTCGATCTCGCTGGTCGGTGAAACACATGGACATTTGGTAGAAAATGACTGTGTCAAATGATTCATGTACCAGTAGCTTTGCAAAACAAGGTGACAAACCAAGAATTGACAAGATTGTATGAAATCCCTAGGAACACAATGAGAAGGCTGAAATAAGTACACTGTTAAAAGTGTCATTTTAAAACAGGTCATGCAACAAAATCAGATTTCAATCAAAAGACAGTTGCATTAAGTTCTTTTGTCTTTCTTTTAAACATGAAACAATTCACAAATTGGAGAACATAATGCAGAAATACTTGGTTTATATAACCTGCTCTTACTTAGCTGTGGTTTCATAGTTGTTTAGCTGACTCACTTTAACAGATATTAATGGACTCTGAGAAGACAAATTATGCACCATAATATCTGGCAACATCCTGCCTGGAAAGTGACAAATGTACTTGTGATTTCCTGAAAATACAGAGAGGAAACAATCGCATTCTAAGGATATGGGATCAAGATGCATCCTCTTTCCCAATGTGTTGCTCTGTAATCCTTGATTTTTTAAAAAAGTGAAAAATTTAACAAGTGTATCTAAAAACACAGAACTGTCACCTCATGATTCTGCAAGTAAAGTTCACCCAGAAGGGTGAACCAGAAGTTCATTCAGCAGAAGGGGTAACTGGGCAAATTACAGGTTTTTTGTCCAAATCTGATTGATATCAAATGACTGAGTAACTTCTTTATTCCACCATGGTTTTTTGATTTGTCTCTATACTGTTTGTTCAGCTAAACTTGGTACAGCTGGAGGAAAAACAGCAGTAAAGAAGAGAGGCTGTACTTGTGACATTTCCATAATGACCTGAAACAGAAGCTCTGACAGAAAACTCAACTCATGGGCAAGTTCCATTTCCCTAGAAAAATGAAACTGGCAACAAACCAGGAGAGCTTCTGAAGCAGAGGAAATCAACCTTTTACACAAGGAAGACCAAAGGTGTGTTCTCAGGTAGAATAAGCACTCCCATTCAGAAGTAGATCAAAGTCTGACCCAGTGTTCCAGCAGTTGCTTTTTAAATACAGCATTCCTACACTAAGCTTATTGCTGGTGAACTAGGAACTAAGTTATTTTCTATTATTTTCCAAAAGGAAAATAAATCCTTTAATGATGGTTACTTCATTAAGTGATTATAGATTGATTGCGTGATGAACCATGACTGAGCAATTTGATCTAGTCTAAATCTCACAATTGTTAGACAGACACCTAAACCTAATCTTACGTATTCTGAATTGAATATATGCCTTCAAGAAAACCATCTGTAAAGCAAACATATTGGTTTAATTGTAAGACTTATACTAGTATAATGATTGCAATAAAATCAAAATGAAGCACTTAAAATAAGGAATTTTATTTCCAATAAATCTACATTAAAATAATTTTCTGAAGTTTTGCCTTTCACTTTCCTATCTAGAAATAACACATACGTGCATCTGGATTTCAGTGACTTCTTTAAATCGTCTCAGAGCAGAAACCAGAACTGTTGCCAGAACATGCATGGTTGCAATGCACAAACTCTTCCTTGTAATCAAAGAGCGCAGAAGACTCAAACCCAAACACTGTATGTCTAGAAGAAAAAAAAAAAAAAGTAATAATAATGGTTATTCACCCATTCTGAGCAGAATAAACCCCTAACCTAAGTAATGCTATATTACTGACATTCCAGAAAGTTACTTGCATAAGCTGTTACAGGGCCTGGCATAACAAGTGGATGAACTTGAGGACTATGCAGTACTGCAGCCTTTTCTTGCCATGGAACCTACAACCCAGCCAGTTCTCTAAAATGAGTAATAAATAGGTTACAGCTTCTATGGTGAATTAGCCCTTCCTGCTACATTATTGACATCTAACACAATACCTTCCTTACCTTGTTCATCTGGATACATCTGTAGGGTGTGAAGCACAGTGTCAGTAGCTCCTTGCTGGGTTAAAATTTCTAGTGCTCCAGTGCACTCAGCTACAGAACCAAGTAGTTTTAATCCACACTTCTGAATGCTAGAATTTCCAAGAAACTAATAGAGAAATTAATATAAAATCAGATCAAGTTTTTCCTGTGTACAATCATAACAGCGAAGTTGCTTGTTCTTAAAGTATGTGAAATTACAGCTGGTATGACAATAATCACAATTTTCAAAAGGTTTCCTTTTAAAACATCAGTTTCAGTTCTCATAACCTCCCCATATTTTTACCTGATTCTGAAAACATTCACTAATGCAGAATGGGACTTGGTTTTCCTAACATTTTTAGTACAACCATTCACAACTTCACACCTTTTTGCTGTAGGACAAGGAGGGTAACAAAATGTACTTTCTTTGTGGTTAAAAGAAACAAGCATGGAGACCTTTGAGAACTCTGAGAACTCCCAAGTGATAAAATGTGGTGGCAACTGAAAAAAATATGAAATAAAATATATGTAGCAACATACATATTGCCACACTTTATCAGGATTTTTAAGGTTTCACTTTTAGTTATGCAGCAATTCAATAGGTTATTACTGATTATTTTTCCCAATTTTTCCCCACTTACAAGATGCTGAAAATGTAGATGAGACCTAGATCTGAAAGTGTGCATACCTGTCACAGTGACCTGCAAATCTGCAAAATTGTCTCAGTGGTATCATGCCCATCTTTCTCCTTACTCCTCTAGTCTTCCAGTAAAATTTACTATTCCAGCCCTTCTGGGTGATACTGTAGTACTCCCAAACACAAACCAACTAAGTTAAAAAACACAGTCAGGATGGTGACAAAGCACAGGGGACTAATACATTCTGAAGTAAAGATTTTTTTGCCTCCCTTGTTAACTCATATATCCTTTATCTCTAGGACAATAAACATCCTTTAGACACTCTAACATTCCTTTGCTGATACATTTTTTGCTTTAACCTTTATCATAAACTTCCTTGAAGGTGTTTGGCAAACCTAAAATTGTTGAGAGACTTCTAAAAAGTTGTGCATAGCTACATTCATTTTGATTGTGGTCATGTGAACTCTGTAAACCTTAGATTCTTCTGAGGGCCATGAAATTAAATATTTCCCATCACTAGGATCTAAGGTTAATTTTCTGTGCAAAGTACACAGTTCTTCCTTTGTTTAGACTTTTCATCTTCCCTCTAAAGGCACTGGTATGCTATTTTCAAGTGGCTGAAAAAGGTTATAGAACAGTAAAAAGAATGGAGACAACTGAAACTCTCTTCTATTGAAAGCAAAGGAGCATGTATCCATGAAAGTCATATTAAAGAACCATGCAGTTCTATGTGCTGTTGAGGTGCAGGTATGAAGAATCTTTTCATTTAAAAACCATTCCACAAAAAACCACAAATAAACTGTATGCTTGGAAAAAAAAAAAGCCTTGTTTCTATAGAGAACATCAAATACACTCCAGAACACAAAGTAAAAAAAAAAAAAAGGCAGAAGATTAATGCTATAAAATCAATAGGAAAATAAATGTGGACCTACAGCTTACAAATAATTCACCATTGCAAATGTAAAATACTGACAAAATAAATTAGAATAAAGCTTTAACTATACCCTGTTCAAAGCATTAAGCACCAATGAATGAGTTCCCTCCAAAAGACACTGGCTTTTAATGACTTTTACTGTAAGTGCAAAAGCAGCATCTCCCACATCTCTGGAAGAACCATTCTGGTCATTCTTTGTATCTGCAACAATAGAGAACAAATTTAATATTCTCCCCAGTATTAACCCAATATTATTAACTCAACATTACAAACAAATTGAACACCAAGGTTTTAACAACCGACTCAGAGGGTGTACTTCAGATCTTATGACATTTGCAGAACTCCATAGTTACATACTGGAGTCCCTCCAGATTTACCCTGTAATATGAGTACACTGTGTTTGAAATTATTTCATCATATGTTTACTCACTCCTTACTGTGAAAAAGCAAAATCATGCCAAAGAATTTTTTTTAAGGTACATTGCAATATATTAATTCTTTGAGCCATGGGGTTTCTTAGTGTTCCTGATACCTGCTTCAGAATGCTTCTTCCTTCTGGAAGGGAAAGCCTACATAGAAGCTATAAACTAGTTGCCCTTTATCAAATGATAAGCCAAATTTTACTCATAGATGACATAAGTGAAATGTGAGTACAAGTAAAGGAACAGATTTACCTGAAGTCTTTCAGATTTACCTTTCTTGTAGCTATTGGCACTTGCAGTCAAGTGGCACTATACAAAGTACCCAGAAACCCTTTAAAAATCACTTCAAACATGCTTATTTATTCCAGTTACTTCTTGTTCCCTAATTAACCTGAAAGTTCCAACATCAAGAGTTAGAACCGCTGTCAGTCATGTATGAAACTCTTGTAAGCTTTCTCAAGTCCCATGAAAGGCTTTCTCATTAGTTAAGAAAGACTAAAACCAAGCTACCTAATTCTAATCCCTGATTTTGTGTATGATGCCACACTGATTACATTTTGGATGACTTACCAGGCATCATAAAGTGTAAAAGGACTCGAAATCCTTCCAGTTGTACAGATGGTGATTTCTCATGTTTCCTTATGGCTTTTACAACTTCTGATGCAGCTACTGTCATTATGTCTAGATGAGGGAAACTGAAAGTATTGTTTATAAAATAAAATAAATAAAATAATATAAATAAGTATTGTTTATAAAATAAATAAATCAATAAAAATTCGTAAATTTTAGACCATTTGTTTCCTTAATTAAGACTGTGAAAACCCTTCAGAACACTGAAAATATGGTTTGAGCTTTGAAATATAAATTAAACCATGGTACTTTTCTTCATCATAGCAAATATATTATTTTTATGCCATTCCATTAATTCAGTTTATGTAACTAATTCTATTCTAGACTACTGAGAGGTAATTTTCACTCCAGTCCAGAACAGTGATACACAAACAGTACAGTATATTCCTTTCTTCTTTCATTTTCTAATACTTTTTATTCCTGTTTTTATGCCATGTTAACATGTAGGTGGGAGTTTCCCCTTTGTAAAATTATATCATCTGTAAGAAATTCTATTACTACATCTTGAGTCTGCCATTTTTTCACAGACCACTTAGGTTTGAGGGAAGGCTGGAAAAACCTGGCAGAATTTTCTTTCCCTGCTTGGAAAAATGTTTCCACACTGTTTACCAGTACTTATGAGTCACAAGCTTGCTTCCTGTCATATGCCAACAAAAAAGTAGCATTTACACAATGTTGTACTAATAATCAGAGTTAGTGTTGTGGGAAATCACTTAGCTCTCAGCAGCATTCAGCATGGCTGAGAGGAGGGGACACCACCTCGTGTCAGTCTATTCCAACCTCACTGCTCAAGAACCAAGAGGGGAAGAACATGCAGCTCCCTACACATCCACCTGTGGCATTTGACCACAGGGATTATAAAATCAGTGTCTGGAGCAGGGCTGTCAGCCTGTGGTCAGTTTTAAGATCAGTGAAACAGTTAGTAATTTAAATGTAATCTGTTACAGCACTGAATCTCACAAACTTTCACTTTGGAAGTATTTTTAAGTATATTACCTTCCTTCAAAAACATGATTCAGAATTCTGCAGGAACTTTCAGCCACTTCAGGAGAATGTGGATATTTCCTCATTATATCCAAAATATTCATATGTATTCCTTTAGACAAAAGTGTCTTCCTAATATTTACTACAACACAAGACAGTAAGAATCCTGTAAGTAAATTTCTTTTATGTAAAGTTCTCAAAAACAACAGAACTGCTAACTTTTTATCCCCTTTTAAAAATTGTATTCCTCACCAAACTGAACTTACAGAAGTATAAACTAGAGAAACTAGAATGTGAAACAAGTTGAGCTGAAGTTGACTTCTGTTTGCACAGCTTAATCAAAAGCATTATCATTCCTGAATGCCTAGTAAGTTTAAATACATCTGCTATTTTTACTTACATAGTTAACTTAAGGGAAGGAGAAGGTGCAGCTTTACCTTTATTGTAAAAAATGTTCATTCTTAGGCAACTTTTCCTCCTAACTAAATTGAGTGATCATGTAGGAATGCCAGTCTAAAGCTTTCAAAAAACCTTCTAACTTTTAAAATAAAGCTTAAAAATGAAACTGTATTTGCTCTATTTACTTAGCTACTGCATTTCTTAAAAATTCAAATACCCAAGCACATGTTCTATCTATAATTAACCAACATATCTCAAAACACTATAAAAATATTCTACATTATCATGGTAACAACCACCAATTCTTGTCATTCCCAGTTCAGTACATCCATTGACAATGCTAATTCAAGCAACATTGCACTGTGCCAGAGGGTTTTACTAAGCCTCTTTATTTATGATGTGAGCACACTCACTAGTAAAAAAAAAAAAGATAAAAAAGAGAATTTTTTATTGCTCTAGATTTCTCCAGAGGCCCACTTGTCCATAACATATTATGAAAATAACTGTTATAATAGACAGTATCAGAATGCATACATTTAAGAAATATCTTTCTCAAGATATATATACATTAATCTCATAAATAACTAGAAAAGCTTTTCATTGTCAGGTTTTATGTAATGGAATGGCTAAGTAACCTAGTGATAAAATAATGCTTTCTCACCTAGAAAATGGTAATTATCTGCTAGTCTTTATCCTCCTATCTAGCCAGTGGTTTTCAAAGTGTAGTCTACAAACCACTTGAGGTCCATAACAATTTCAAAAGGGTTCTGGGAAAGGTATTTAATAAAAGCAGGCCAGCTGTCAATATGCTTAAATACTCTACTCAGGGATCCACATCTCCACTGAAAAATTTTGAGAGGGTCTGCAAATTGAAAAAAGTCAGGATACCATGTTAGGACCAAAGCAATCTTCAAAACCATTATGCACTAGCTTAACTTTCTACACATGATTTGAGTCACTGCTGTCAATGGGACTGCTCAGATTCCCTGTGTTAAGCAGGAAAATGGTACTTTTGGGGCTCTAATCCTTAATCAGGTGATTTTCAACAAGTGCTGCACTTGACAAAATTCAGATGTGACAAGTGTTTAAACAAGCATACAAAGAGAAGACACGTTTCACACCTTCTGCTCTAAAAAGTAGCAACTGCAACACATAAACTGGCCAGGAGCTCTCCACTTCCACATTCTTTCTCTGATGCTAGACATGAATTTTTTTCAAAGCAAGGAATAAACTTCCTATTAAAAACAACTGCCTGAAAATCTAATCAGAGGGAATATTGTACTCATACAACAGCACACTAAATGTTCTTCAATATTATAGCAACAACTTTCTGCTGAATTACAAAGTAAAGATAACTAAATTCCCTTACCATTTTGTTGTGACAAAATTGCCAAGGTACTAGCAGCTGCCTGAAACACTTCTTTTGAAGAGGAGTGCATCAGCATGGAAAGCATCACTGCTCTGTCTATTGGGAACCTTTCACACAGAGAAACAAATCACTGCACATTGAGCATACTACCCTGGCTACTTTGTAGCTGTAGTTCAGTTTCCCAAAAAGGTTTTAAGCGACATAATTAAATTTTCAGATGTTTGTACTTGACTTGTACTATTTTTCCAGAGCAAGATCTGCCAGAAAGTCCTTTGCAAAATACATGTATTACTCTACCCTGAATTTCACTAAATTTTTTGAACCCTGCATTCCAAGTGACTTAAGGTCCAGAAAGGCTTACTAAAATATGAATTATTAAAATTTTAAGAAACCCTGAGAAACATTTATGTAAAATGAAAGTCTTTTTCTTACCCATTCCTAGATTCTCTCCGATAAGGCAGCATCCCCTCTACTATGCCCTTTCATGATTTGTAGGAAAATGAGCACTGTTTTTCCATGCTAATTATATACTAGATATCTTAATCTGCATGGAATCAAAGAATACTGGGTTGGAAGGGACTGCAAGGATCACCAACCTTTCTTGGCAAAGGCACAGTCTAGACAAGATGGCCCAGCACCCCATCCAGATGAACTTTGTAAGTGTCTAGTATTGAGGAATCCACCACTCCCCTTGGGAGATTATTCCAATGGCTGACTGACCCCATTGTGAAAAATCCTCTCCATTTCCCCTGCTCTTACATTCTTTAATTCTCCCTATCCTTGTTGCAACTGGAGAAAAGTGGTGAGACAGTGGAACAGGTTGCCCAGAGAGGTGGTGGAAGCCCCATCCCTGGAAGTTTTTAAGGCCAGGCTGGACAGGGCTCTGAGCAACCTGATCTAGTGGGAGGTGTCCCTGCCCATGGCAGGGGGGTTGGAACTAGATGATCTTAAAAGTCCCTTCCAACCCTGGAAAGTCTATGATTCTAAGAAATTCCTTGTGAACTGTAAAAATCATCTCTATTAGGCTGTGTTCTGACCCCTTATTAAAACACTATCAATTTTGCCCCTGTCAAGGTCAGCAAACTTTTAAAGAAGGAAACTTTCCCAAGTACTGCTGATCACCATGCATTTCATCATATACTAGAAAACAAGAAATAAAAATAATTGAAACATGAGATGCCAAATGGCCTAATAGTAGGCTTCTGATTTCCAAAAACATAGTTGAATATATTAACACTGACTGATTGTCTCCATCTCCAATCTTCTCATGAAGGTTCTGTTGATACAGAAACAGGTTTTTCAAAGCCCAGCATGCAGCCTCCTAAATACAAATCAAGAGGAAACAAAAGGATTAAAGAGAATATACCCTTAGAGTATCAAACATGTATGAGAAAATTTAAATAGTCTGACTGTTTTGCAGTTCATGAAAAAAGTACAAGTTGCTTTATGTAGAAATAGAAGGTGCAGACTATCACATTCTTTACAGCTGGCATAAGTCTGAGTTACAAACATGTGACACATTCTCATTTTATTTGCATTTTGATACCTATTTTCAGACAAGATTAATTCTTCTGATGTTAAGCCAGTGTTTCACTGCTGTATACAGAGGAGCTATGTAAACAACAATCTTTGGATGGCCACAGCATCAGGTTCTTAACTTGGTACATTTGATGGTGGAAGCTGGTAGCTGTAACCAGTTGAGGTGAACCAAGGTAAGAAATGCAAGAAAGGTAAGATTTATTCTAAATATAATACAGTTCTTTAGGCCTTGCATGTCCAAAGATATATGGGAGAAAATGATATTGCTAAATATTGCATTTAACATATAATCTAATCTTTCCATACCCCCATCATCCCAGAATTCTCACCAGCACATCTGTGTTTTTCTGGTGCAGTTCTAGTGCTCTGTAGCATGCTTCCAACCAGCATAATTTCTCATCCTTCTCCTCTTCTTTTCTCTCCTCTAAGTCTCGGTTTAAGAATATGGTTTCAGCTTGAAATAGAAAATATTTACAATAAATTCTTATTGTGAAAACAATAAAACAATTTACTGAAAATTTAAATGTCTTAACCCTCAGTTTAGAATACTTTTAGCCCTTTTGGGAAGGAAGACATATTTTAAGATAAACTTTATGACAGCTTAGAAAAATATCCTTAAGGTTATAACAGGACTGAAAAACTTGATTGTAGTGTAGTAAGTTAGGTACACAGTTACAGATCAGTCAACAATCAGGCTCTGAAAAGACCTGCACACACTTTTTTTTTTTTGAGGGTATATTTACATCAAAATTACCACAGATATAAAATACAACCATGGTTCATTTGCATGTAACCACTTGTCACAGAGCCATCCACACCCTGAAGTGCACTAAAAACCAAAATGTAAATTGCAGTTGCTGAGAGAAATCTATGCTTCCAGAAAGTGTAACTGAAGTTAAAAAAACTCAAACATTTTATCATGTAATTTTTAAGCGTTTAAGGGAAAAAAAAAAGTACATATCAACACTGACCATAATATCAGAGTTCTAATAGTATCAGGCAGCACACAGCGGAATATATACTGATTTTACTGTTGGCTATTGTGGGGACTCTTAAGCAGCTTTTCTAATTACTTTTGTATGGAACAATTACCCAAAGTCTAAAAAGACCAGATTCTTTTTTTTTGTTTGTTTGGTTTTTTGCCACCAAGGTAACTAACTTTTGTTTCAAAATAATACCTGGAGTGTACTAAAGGAAAGTTTAAATCTTTTAATTGATTTCATAACTCAAGCACAAGGATTTATTTGGTATTGCTATTAGTTACCACAATATTACAGGTACTGCCATACATGGCAAACACTGCATCAAATCAATGTTATCTCTTGAGAAATGATGATAATTAGGGATTATCCAATATTTACCTGTGAACAAACAGGCTGCTTGGTTAAGCTCTGTCAATGTAACTTACCAGCTCTATGCACTATGAAGATGTTAGGTGTATGATATGAACTCAGCCATGTCATAATAAGCAAACAGTAAGCATGTGGGAAAAATAACTGTCAAAGTTATCCTGCCTGAGGATTTTATCATATGCATATGGAGTTTGAAATGACTACAGGAAAAACATAATCTAAAAAACCCAAACAAGCAGACAGACAACTGAAGAGATTTATTTATGTATGCAGGAAGGAATTCACTTACTCAGAAGAGCTAAACAACTGAGAGCTGCAGTTTGTAACTTTGCATTTTCAGGATATGTTTTAACAGCCTTCACAATGACTTCTGGAACCTTGTGTAATACAAGGATATTGAAAAAATTTCCTGAAAATAAGTAAAATATTCAATAAATATAAACACATATCTGAAGCTTTACAACATTTAACATAGATTTCTCAGCACATAATGTGCAAACTTTGTAGTGAATGCTGAATTTCTTATCACAGGGCATGACACAACAATATTCTATTTGTGGAAAGAAGAGGTCAAGGATTAAAGCCAACTGGGACCTAGGTTCTTTGTGATTTTTTTTCAAAAGACTGAGGTTTAATGTAAAATAAAGTGCATACTGTCATCAAAATAAGAGAAATACAGCCAGTGTATCTCTTGCAGACTTCCTGCCAGGAAGCATATGCAGTCCTGGTCTTGAATTCCTGCAATGTTTTGATTTATCCTATCAAGCAACTGATTTAACCCTATTTTGACCTCTTTTTTTGCCCTCTTTGATAAACAGATCAAGGTCAACCTTATGAATACAGGATACATACATCCCGGAATAGTAGGAAGAATTAGCTTTTGGAGATTATTCAAAGTAGAGCTTTTACCATAGGCTGTACAGTATTTTATATTATGGGTTAAATACCAGGAATTCTGCAAAAAGTAAGCAAATGAAATTAACTTTCCCATTTTTTGTGAAAACAAGCGTTATGCATAAAATAAATCAGCAACACCCACTATGTAAAATATAGTTCTATTGCTAGAGTTTCTATTTTGATATTCAGCTTTATTTAATTATTGGTAAGTAAAAATGAGAATCACACTAGCAACATGAAGGGGCAAATTAAACACTGTATCAGTAGTTTCGCAAACTCTTCAGATAGGGCACAAAATTAAGAAATCTTCCATATTTGAGCATCAAAAATATGATTACATTATAAGTAATGTATAAGAAGAATAAATTTCTTATAAGAAGAAATCCTAACTTCCATTCCTTTCCCTTACTTCTGGTCTTGGTCCTGAGTTCTATAGGTGTTGACTACCTATAAGTTGACTATAGGTTTTTACTACCTTGAGTACCTCTCGCAATGTTTTATGATTCAGTTCAATTAGATTAAGTTAACAGATTGCTTAAGAACAGACTTTAAGGAAAGTCCTTTCTAAATTCATCACTCTAAACCCCTGGCCTTAACATCTATTGCAAGTGAAACTGTAAACAGTATTTTTCTCCTTACCCTGCATTAAGTGTGGCCATTTTGTATCAGCATAGCTGCTTCTTGATTACTTTAATGGAAATAGTATGTTTGGGGAAAGTCATTACTTACCTCATAGAAATTAGTAATCTTAGGCTATGTGATGAGTAATTATGTTTTACTTGTGGCTGGCCAAACAGGTATCAGTTAATTAAAATTCTGATGACAATCAAGTCTAGGAAAGTCATGACCAGATCAGCAAGAATACATTATGGTGTTTTTAGAACCTAGTAGACATTGACTTTACAATTTCAACACCAGTTAACTTAGGTTTAGGAATACAGTGTCCATCAAAATAATTTGGGAAGCCACGCTGGCTGTATGGAAATCTTCCAGACTATTTCCAGGAGCACACAGCAATTTCACATCTGTCCTAACTGTGCAGTGCTGTGGACATCTCTTCTCATAACTCTCCTGAAGTGGCTCCTTATCAAGATGAAGAGCATCTGCTATTCTGAAGGAAGAAAGGGATCTTAAGGCTGCTTTACTGCCACTATGAGTTACTGGTCAGGGTGGTTGCAATCAGGGCAAGATCAAGCATGACAACAGGGCTGTTGTGTTCCCACAAGTGCTTGGTTTGCTTGCCTATCTTCATTTAGCTTTGCAAAGGAAACCATTTGAGGGTAATGTCACCTCTAGAAAAAAAATAATAAAAAAATAATAATAAAAAAAGCTAAAATCCACCTCAGCAACCATCGCATTTTCTTGAAATTTCTGTTTGGCTTTCTGAAGGGCAACTAGAAGTTGCTCTGAGCTGCACTCAAGTTTGAGATGTATTTTCTACAGTATCCACATGAAGAAGTGGAAATAGATTGTGAAAGGACAGGACTGGTTTGATTGAAGGGAGTCATGCACTGGTACCAACATCTCCAGTAGTTTCAGGCCACCACCTGCAAGAACTGGGCAGTCTAACTCGTTCTCAGAGTTTGGCTGAGTTCCTCATGAAAAACCTGCCATGGAGTATGGGCTGCTCAGGGAGCTACTCACAGTGTTCTTGTATGCAGCAGGGGGAAAAAACCATTCATTTTCACTTGAACTTCCTATTACATGGTCCTTGGCAACTGCTCAGCTCATCTTATTAAAGTGGCAAGAAAGAGCACTAATGCTAAGTGGCACAAATGCTAAGAGGCACAAGAATTCTCCTTTTTACATTGCCATTGTTTCTCTTGATGAGAACACGTAAGCTCAGACAACCAGAGTATTTTTGCCTAAGTCAAGGGAAGTCCAAGAACCAGAGTCAGAGCAAGCTGACTATAAGCAACTTTGTGAACTTACCCAATGTAAGCTTATGCAACAAACAGCAACTCACTTCCTGAACTGCCTCACAATTGGGGAAACTTTTCATCATTTCCACTGTAACGTTGTAGCAGCGAACATTTCCAGACATGAGTACTTCAACATTGCTGGCTAAAGAAAGAAACAGAAACAAAAGT
Organism: Phaethornis superciliosus; assembly: GCA_023637945.1. Classification (NCBI taxonomy): domain Eukaryota; kingdom Metazoa; phylum Chordata; class Aves; order Apodiformes; family Trochilidae; genus Phaethornis; species Phaethornis superciliosus. Next base: position 15,084,348 of record JAJQWJ010000001.1, read on the forward strand.
TGCTCCTTAAGAAAAAGAACCCTCACATCGATTTGTTTGTAGTTCAAACTTTATTTAAATAGATTTCTTTAGAAAACTGGGACTATGTTTCAGCTTTTGCCTGGCAATATGAGAGAAAGGTGGGATTTTTTTTTACTTGGTATTGCTCCAGAAGACATTAATGACTATAAACACTTGAAAATTATTCATGAAGTTCAGAGTTTATATTACCTTTTATGGACTTGATCCATTCTGTATCGGGCCATGTAACAGAACCCTCCTCACAAGCTATTCTTACGTCATATTTTTCTTAAATCTGAACAAATTATTTTATAAATATTAATTCAAACTTATAAATGGTGTTCACAGCATGACTGTGATTGGTAAACCTTTAACAGTTTTTCAGTAATATTCCTAGGGGTATAAAATTAAGAAGCAATTTAATTTTTTTTTTCCTAATAAATATAATTTATTTGATTTAACCATGTTTTTCTAAGTCTCCTTCTTTTTTAGGGGGCAAGTTAGCAAGTTATTATTTTCATTTAAATTAGCTCTACCACACGCCTTGTTAGAGCACAGAATGTTTCCCTAATGCTCCTGCAATGTTTTGAAATCAATTACAAATTCTGTATTCACAGAATCACTCCTTCCTGCCCTCCCTGCTTCCTTCGGCATCCTGGGAGGATTCCATCCGTCCCTCTGCCTGTGGTCCTGATCCCTGCCAGCCTGAATCTGTGTGTTCCTGCCTCCAGCTCCTGACTGCTGCCGACTCCAGGATTCCAGCCTGGACTTTCCTGCAGCCTCGGTGGTGATGTGAGAGTTATTGGGGAAAGGGGGGAGGAATGTGGTATCAATTTTCCTGTATATTTGTATATATTTAGTACTGTTTCCTATTTATCATTACTGTTTCATTAAAGTTCTGTAGTTTAGTTTCCAACCCATAAGTCTCTCTCACTTATTCTTTCTCTCTTTCCTTTATCAGAGGAGAGAGAGATTAATATATAAATCTGTTACTTGGTTTAAATCTGTTTATCTGCCGGGCCAGGGTTAAACCGTGACAGATTTTATTGGCGAGGTTGGAAAGGACCTTTGGTGGTCACTCAGAGCAGGTTGCTCAGGCCCATGGCCAGACAGCTTCCAAGTTATCTCCAAAACTGGAGATTTCACAGCCCCTCTGGGCAAGCTGTGCCACTACTTGGTCACCACCACAAACTGCTTATTACGCAGCCCTGATCCAGAAACCAACAGGACATTCGTGTGAGTCAGTAGAATGAGAGAATGCATCATGCATCCTCTCCTGCTGAGGACATGCAACCCCACATGTAGGAATTTAAGGCAAAATAGCAGCATGGTAGTGAAAAAACAGTGTATGAAAGCATCTTTGCAGTATGTCTGTTCAGGGAAGAAAGAATATAAACTATAAACTTTTCAGGGAGAAAGAATATAAACCTAAAAAATCTTTGACAAAATCCAGGCCCTAGTGAATGGAAGGGAGTCCTGTCAATGACTTCAAGGGCGTTCCTCTACTGAAGTCTATAAACCTGCTTAATAATTCTTTCAACAGCTTGGCTTTCTGTATATAATGTAAGAAGAACATTCACAGCTATATTATTAAAGATAATTAGCCTTTTTAAAGCATCAGATCTTCAAAATAATACATCTCTGAATCTTAAATAATGATACTCTGTATGCAGAAAAAGCCAGGTCTGAGCGTGAAGCACTTCTGAAGCATTCTGCTTGATAGTGGAGGAAGGCACCTTTCACAGTGCTTTAGGATGACAGCGATTTATTCATCATTCTCAACTGAAAACCCTTTTTAAAGGTACATTGCAACACCTCACACTAAGTTATCACTTCACAAGTGAAAATTATAAACATATTAAAATAATCAGAAGATTCTACAATTGTTTACTACAGAGAGAGCATAATTAGGTGGATGTTTAAATCCTGCAGAACCAAGCAAGGGTACCTTTACAAGGAGCCACCATCTTCCAGAACAAGCTAGAGAAAAGGAGGTGGAATGGATCTCATCTAATCTTAACCACCAAAACTTGGTCATCTAGTTTCTCACAAAAACTGATGAAGAGATCTGAGCACTCCTTATAGTGATTTATTCCATCTCTAACAGATGCCTTAGACTTCGGTAAATTTCCTCTTGAGGTGGCTGTTTCTCCCTTTAAACAGAGAAGCCTGGATGACTGCCTATGGCTACCATTTAGATGGCTAACATTCTGTGATACATCATCCCCCTATGGACTTTGAAGTACAGTCAGCAGCAAAACACCTTATTGCATGAAAACTACTCAGATTTAAAAGTACTTGTACTGCATTGGAATAAACTTGTTCTTCAGTTTCTCATGACAGACGAGCTGGAGCAAAGTCTACATATGTAGTAGTGAAAGAAGGCATAGTGAAGTACAAATCCTTGATGGAAATCATTTGGAATAAGAACTTGAACTTCAGAGTATAGGAGACAAACATTTTACTACTGGATAAACTAGAGTATGTACTATGGTGAATTATTTAATCCATGGTGGCCTTAAAAGCCTGCATTTTCCTGCAGGTATGGCAGGAAGTCACAGACCAAGAGCAGAGATGCTGGCAAAAGTAGCACAACTTTGTGCATTCATACACAATCTATTGCTGTTTTTTTTTTTCCACTTTCAGTCCTTCATATCAGAAATGAGACTGCTAACCCCAAAATAAATACCTACTTTAGAGAAGACCTTTGCCATGCCCTTCTCTTGTTATGCTTCTTAGAAGTATTTACTACTGTAAAAAGCACTTAAAATCTGTCCTTAGAAAAAGGCAGTAACTTCTGGACTAGGGTAAAATTATTTCTGGCTCAAGAAATACTTAACTTTTTAAACACAAACTAGGAGGGCAAGACATTTAAGGAACAGAAACTAAATGGGTTGGTGTCTGATGAAATGTGGTATGCTCCAGACTTGTTCTTGTTTGGTGGCACATATGAGGCCAGCAGTGTTGCTAGAGACCCAGACAAGAGGTATTAGCAAGGCTCTGCAAAGAGTCATGTCTCTATGAGTAAAATATTATGTACCACATGGAAGACATGGAGAGCAGGACATTGCTCTGTTCTTGCCAAAATGGTGACTACCAGCAGGAAGCTGACAAGACCTGCTTCTGTGTCAAGAAACAGACACAGATCATCTAACAAATTTCTCAGGGCTTGATTTTGCTACAACAGGGACTGCTGGCATCAAGAGACCAGACATAGTGAAGATATTTTCTTCCAGTCTTCTTGCACACCTGACTCTACAATGTGCCCAGTGCTACCAAGGCTCCTCATTGCAGCCACCACTGAATGATCAGAGAGGGGTCCAAGCCCAGACACCTTTTCTCAGCTCTGGACCCTGGATTTGTGTAGGTTATTTTCCCCTTGTGAAGGAGCCTCTGCCAACAGTGTTCTTTACCTACTACCCAAAGTCCCTGAAGTCAACAAATATGCCTTACTTTTAAAGCATTAAAAAAGACAGGACAAGATCTTGAACTTTTATCTCTAAAACCATAATGATCATCTTTGTTACCACTTATTTCAAGCAGAAAAAAGTCTGTTCTTAATGAGAGATTTCAGGTTCATCAGAATGGATGAACAAAAACTTGAATTTTCCATGAAAAACTACAAATTATTATTTCCCAAGGAAAACAGAAAAGTGATTTGTCTTGCAACTCCCACGTAGTTTTCACCAATTTTTGACAATTACTGAAAGTTTACCACAAATTGAGGTTAACTATGGGAAATGAGGAACTGAAAAAAACTTTCAAAAATAAGACTTACGTGGTCCAGCTAAGGAATGTAATGAATAAAGTGCAGGAAGAATCACCTCTTCTTTCTCTGGAAACTCTTTGAATACTTTCAATATGATCATATGATCTTTGCTTTCTACAAATTCAGTCAGCTGCTCTTCTGGAACTAAATTAAAAAGTAAGATAGATACAGTATGTATTGATGAAATAATTAAAATCCTGGTACAATGTAAGAGAACTGCCCCCTTTCATTTGTACTGACATGACTGCACGACTGTGGAAATAACCAGATAAGGAAACTGATCCAGGCTGAGAATGAATGAGAATATTTTAAATTTTTTAAGTAGAATCATTCTCTGAATCTGGTTCAAACTAAGGCTAGGCAAACATTGACATTATAATAGCTGGCAAGGTGGGTCAGAGGCAGGAAAAAATACCCAGGGACAAGCCTAGGAACTTGTTACATTAACACTGCCATCAAGAAGAAGGCATGCAGGTCTGTACATGGAGCAGTCTGTAGATCTGGAAAAATCAGGCACTTACAAAAAAGCATGCACCAAAACTCTAAGAAGCTCAGATTTTTGTAGAGACTGAAAAGAAAATACATCAGGACAAAAGTATTTATGTAGAGTTATGAAGGAATGCAGGCACATATGTGGGAGGAAGACTTAGAAAAACCAGTATAAAATGGTGCCAGAAAGAAAAAAATCTACAGAATTAGAGACTTTGAAGCAAAGGAGTACAGTGGACTTGGTAGGAGAGCTAGTATTTCTCAGTATTTATTTTGAAGCAAGAAATTCAAAGCAAGGTTGCTACAACAACAGAATTTCTGGCTTTTACACATGCAGCTCCTGAACATTTTGCAGAAATTCAATGCATGGTATCTTCATTTCTTAGAAGAAACAGAGGAACAATATATTGATATATTCCTATCTTTCAGCATTGTTAGTATCAAAAGAAAAATCACATATTTTTCCAAAGTGGAAACATTTTGCTTTATTTTAGAATTTTTAGTAAAATTTTATAGTCTTTAAGTAAACAAACCTTTTTTTTGAGAATTTAAATCAAATGTAACTACTCTTTGTTCCACTGTTACTAACATTGAATCCCACCTTTTCAGTTAACTCTAGAGTCAGAAATAAAGAGACATTTTGATTTTTCAAAATTTCACAGCCATAGCTGATTTAGAAAATCTGTGATTTTGCTTTTTTGTGATTGCAAAAATCTGTTTTTGGCTAACTCATTCAAAAAACAGACATAACACACAAAACAGAATTCATAATGCAAAAATGAATCATTTAGTTAGTTAGTTGTTATTTATTCATTTTTTATCCCATCCCAACCTATACATTTTCTAACTTAATAAACTAAAAGTTATAAATACCTTTCTCAAATAGGTTGTGTAATGCTTTACACCCATGTTGCTGGATCTCTTCATTTTTAGGGAATGTGTGCATGGCATTAAATACCAAGGAAAACACATCCACCTCCTCCTCCAAGATCAGGAAAGCAATTATGTCTGAAAAGCAGAAGAGATTACATCTTGCACTCATTAGTTCTCAACATTTTAATTAGAAGCATGGTACTTAACAATTAAAATTAAAAATTCTTTAATACTGTCCTTAAAATTCATTATGATGGCTCAAATCCAGGGTTTTGTGCAGTCCATGAGGACGTTCTCTCTTAAGGTATTTTACAACACAATAGAGATGCTCTAATATGCTACTGCAAAAAGAGAGCTCTCCTCCACTCTTGCTCCCACCTTTCATTGCTTTCATACATCAATGATCCAGTTTAGCTCACTAAACTACCTTTTCTAAAGGTAGAAAATTAAACCACAAAAAAACCCCTTTTTGTGGTCACAGCAGGTTGAAATATTCCACAAAGTAAGGTTGGTGGAAGAAAGCAAGCAGGACTACACTGTCTGAGCAAAACAAGAGGGGATTTGCAGAGTACCTCTCAGCTATAGTGAATCATGAAACCCTGTTCTACCTCTCAGCTGTTCATTCAGCATGGAACTGAACTGAAAAGCCCATCTCACTGTTTCTCTTAGGACACTAAAAAAATTCTGAAAAAAAATCTTACTCTATAGATCTACAGGGAAAAATTTTCATATTCATTACAATTTTGCAAGCTTACTGCAAAAACAACAGATTTCATAATGCCTGCTATAGTGTTTCAGCTGGGATTTTTATGTTGTTTTTTTTTTAAGAGAAGATATTTCTATATGGCATTCACACCAACCTGTCAGCTCCCATTACACTGCAACTCCAGTTTACAGACAAACAAAAATAAAGAATACGAAGATATTTTTCTGACAAGGTAAAAGTTCAAATATTTTTCTGAAGTAAGGTAGTTGAAATGAGATTTTAAGTTCAGTTAATCAGCTGCTGAGAAGAGCAGCAGTAAGGAACAAACTGTTGTGGGATATCCAGTCAACACTTAAGGATCTTTTAAAATACTGCCCAGCTAAAAGAAGGAAGGTTTTGGTTACAGTTACTAACAGCTCAATTTTGACATTATTATTATTCACAGTGTAATGCCTTATAACAAGAACTCTCTACAGTCAAAAGAGAGGGAAAAACTGGTTCAAGATCTTATAAAACAGATTCATGAGTACCATGAATAATGCTCTATAGATGCCTGTGTCTCTCTCTACTGCCTACAGCAGAACCTTGGCCATCTGGATTATCTATAACTTTGTAAAGTAAACTCTAATCCTTAGTTTGAAACACCTGTTAAAGTCAATGGAAACACTAAATCTAATGACAGTTTGTACTAATATTTTATGCTAGCTCAAATTAAGCTAGCAGAGAATCTCTCCCTTAGGGTCTAAAAGATGTACTAAAAGAAGCAAGTTAGAATATCATCAGGTTTATATTTTGTAAGAAAAAATAAGCTCTTATTTTACTATTTAACTATATTTAACTATTTAGCAGCAAGACTTGTGTCTATGCTAGCAACTAATTGGTAAAATTAATCAGTTACATTCTTCGGTCTTGCAATTTGGAGAATCCTTTCTACCTGTGTAAAAATTGTGCAAAATAGTACTCATTATTTTGTGTACAAGCACATATGAGACGTGAATCTAAGGAGTAAAACAGAGAGAAAAATCAGGTCTGGCATTTACAGCCACTTTATACTACAGTTCTGGTTTAAAGGCTTAGACAAAGTAAAAATGTAAAACACACAATACCTGACATGAGGAGTAGATTTAATGCTTTCAGTCCTGTTACTGAGAGATTTATATTCCCTTTGTGGACTGCAAGCATTTTAAGAATCTGCCTAAAAACCACAAAACAACAACAAAACAAAAAAACAAACAAAAATTTATTATTAGAGAAGTATTTACACAAAATTTTATCAAATGTTTACTTTAAAAACAGAAGTAATCAAAAGCTTAAAAAGCTCCCAATTAATTTTTTTGAAACTTCTATTTCAGTCTATGTTTTTATCAAGTTAGCAGTGAAGTAATGTTGGTATTTTAACTATTATCATACTTCATTAAAACAATGATGTGTAATCTATCGATTTTACTTTAATTTTTTAATTGGTTATATATATTTTACAGGGGACAAGTCTCATTCAGGATGACATTACTCCAGAGAAAGCAGAATTGTGAGCTGGACAGATCACCAAAAAGAAACATTTAATAGACTGCCAACTCTATGCTCCTTAATTTTTGGGTGGCCCAACTTGAGACTCATGGATATTAACCCCTGACATGCTGCATCATAATCAACCACAGTTGACTTTTAAACTGTGGCTCAGACTTTCTCAATCCTTACACCCTGAATGGATGGAAAACCCCACTAAGTTATGAAATGCTCTGAAACCATTAAATGTCTCTCCCTTGTCTACCAGTCACTCATGATTTCTGCTGTGGTGAAGGAATTCTGCTTTGGGAAGAGGGCATTTTATACACATGTTCTGCAGATGCTCTTTATGCTTCGGGGTAAAAGAATGACCCACTAAAGCACATCTAATGCAGAGTAAATTCCCTGCCTCTACCCTCACTTTAAAGTATAATCAAGAGTGAGAATGTAAAATATTCTAAACCTCATCTGCCTTATGGGAGTTTAACATAGGAGATTACAAAACATCTCATAAAGTTTATTTCAGCTTGTAAAAAGGATGCAAATACACTGAAGGAATTTACTTCTTCCCCCTCACAGTGACAGCAACTATTAAATTATTTATCATGCTGCCTGCCAAGAACACCTAAATCAATACCAAATTACCATTTGTAAACCAACTGTAATTTGGTCAAGTTGGCTCACGGTTAAGAAACAAGGAACAAATGCTTTTTCTAGCTTAAGATTTCTTTTATCCTAAAATAGTTACACAACAGTCAAAAACTCTTGCAAAGAAAACTACCTTTTCCTCTCTATGATAACTACTTCCTGTCTTGCTGTGCTGCAAACAGCATGTGGTCAATATGGTATTGAGCACTGCATTTAGCATCAGATTTTTACTGAAGTTTGAGTTTGAAAATGATACTTTGTTCAATTGCTCATACTGTGTGGGCTCTGAGGAAGCTATGGGAAAGCATAAATTTTTCAGGACAAATGCCAATATTTCAATGTCTCAGACTAAGTTTCAGTTAATTAACAAGCCTTTGAGTCTCCAAAGAAATTACAGATAGCTTGTACAGCTTCAGCTCACTTATTCCTTCCTCATGAAAAACAACCAAAATCAATTTCTAACAAAAACTGCCAGCACTTTTTCAAGGGAATTTATTTCCCTACTGACTAGCTAGTGTAGCCACTATATAAAAAAAACCAAAACCAATAAACAACCCCCAAATAAAACCAATCTGCATCTTCATGCAAATGACCTTACAATAGCAACCTTACTAAGGAAAGGCATGGTGAAGACTATAAAGGCAGAGGCAGATTCACTAGGGGAGTTAGAAGGCTGCAGCTTCTTGCTGTCATTATCAGCCCTGAATGAAGAAATGAGGCAACCTGTCAAAACAAGAGAACACCAAACAAAGCCCTTCTCCCCTCTTTGTATTACACACACATCTACAACTATCATTTGTGTTATGGAAAAACTACAGAGCTAAACTATGTGAGTTTTCATCCCAAGTAACCACAGCCATCCAGAAACCAGCTGCTTAGGCTTCCTCAAAGAGATGGAGATGAGCAAGTCCAAATCACAATTTGCTCCAGGATAACTTACAAAAAAGTTAGAATGAGTCATCCTCTCTGCAGGCAATTGTGTCCACTGACTTCACAGGTAGTTGAGGTGACCAGTTTAAATACTGAATTTTTAGACAACTAAGATTAAGCATGACAAACTTTCCTCTCGATCTGCACTACTTTAAGCTTAAAGATATGATTCATCACATCTGGAAAGAACATAGACACACACAGCCACCCAGGTAATACTGCATCTCTTTATTAAAACAGAAGACCTTGATAACCAGAGATTTGCAGCATTGTTGAAACTGGCAGGGACCTCTGAAGGTCTCTTATTTCAACTCCCCTGCTGGAAGCAGGTCCAAAGCCAGCTGATTGCTCAGGCCATGTCCAGTCAGGTTCTGAACATCTCTGAGGCTTGAGACTTTACAACCTCACTAGGCAACTTCTTCTAGTGTTTGATCAGTGTCACAACAACCACAAAAAAAAAAAGAAAAAAAAAAAAAAAAGAAAAAAGGAAAAAGCTTGCTTGTTTTTAGTGCTTAAAAGTTATTTCCTATTATTTCAATTTGTGCCCATTGCTTCTCATCCTGTCACTGAGTGCTACTAAAAGGCTGGCTGTTTCCTTCACTTTCTCCATCAGGTGTTTACATACACAGATAAGATCTCTGCTTACATGAACCTCCCTTTCTGAAGGCTGAAAACAACAAAAATCTTCAAACATTTAGAAGCTGATGTAATAACTTTATGTAAATATACTTCATTGCATAAATATGATAACCAGAAGAGTTCTGGAAGACTCTGCATACAGAATACTTACTGGTGAACACCTAGTATTTCCCAGTCCTTCCCAACACCCTTAGGAGCTATGTTCTGTAGAGTACTTGGGCAAATTTCTATTAATTTACAGAGAAGTGACCAACCCATCTGTAAAACAAAATGCAGCTATGTTAGAACAGATACTCTGTTTCAAATTTCAATGTTGTCTTCTAATATTCTTGGCTTTTGGAAGTTGGATGTTCTGAAAGGCTATCTTGCTAAATCAATAAGGGAAATTTAATTAACACAAGATAACAAAAGTTACATAAAAAGTTTAAATACATATGTTAATAATTCTGAATATATGGCCTGCAGGAACGCATCACTCAATCTGCTTCAGCAGTCATTGAGGATAAAGGACATAATTCAAAGAGATGCTGACACAGAGAAAAAAATGTGACCCACAGGATGTCATCACAGGGCAGGAAAGACCAATGCACTATCACACATAATCCATCTAAAATGAAAAGCATTTTTTTCCACAAGAATTTGCCGTTTAATTTTAATTCTTCTCAAATTATGAGGAGAAATAATACTTTTTTAAAGGTGCCAAAGGTTTTAAATGGGGATCAGACACCCAAACAGTGCTATGTATTTCATATTCTTGCCACCAATCCTCAGTACTGTGCATTCTCAAAACATAATGAAGACAGTAAAAGTTTTGAGATCATAAGGAAGATAGAAGAATTAAAACTAATATATTTATATATATATATGTCACATATATATATATATAAAAATATATATACACACACCAATATGTATATTGGTATACATATATATATATCTAGTTATATAAATAACTACCTGGTCTATCTTGTGGAAATTCTTTGGCTTTCAAACTTCTCTAAATAATGCCAGAACTGAGAAATGTTCCTCCTTGTTGTTCCATATTGGAGGAATTATCAATGCTGCAGGCTGAAATGATTGAATGGGCTTTAGTGAGTATGCAGTAAGCAAAATCTGCACAAAGGACTAACTGATGAGCAAGTAAGCCCCATGGTACTGAAAGAGAAGTTAATTGAGATATGTCAAAAGTCAAGATGAAGATGATTTTACAAAAAGGAATTAAAACAGGGAATAAAAGTTTCCTGAAACATATAAATGAAAAAAAACCACAAAACCAAAAACCAAAGTGTAAGTAGGCCTGCATGCTATAAGATTAGGGTCAAGACAGAAGACAGTCTGATTATGGCTCAAAAACTGTACATGTAACTGTATCAGTTTACAGCAGAAGAGCTATGTAAAGCAAAGGAAGGGGTCAAGACAGGACAGCCAACAACAGGAATGTAAATGGCTACCTCCAATATGTTTAACTGCAAAGTTCATGGTAAGTGCACAATCTCTAACCCTGCAAGTCTGCAAGACTAGAGGCACCCACAGGAAACTTGAATACAGACAGCTTTCATAACAGGTTTTGTGAATATGAAAAAGGTGATGCAGCACCCTGGGAACTGGAATCCTGCTTTTATTTTTCACTTGGTTACACGGGCTAAGTTCACACTATCTGCAGTTGTTTTGTTTCTGCTTCAGTTTAGATTTGCAGAGCCAAAAATTTTAAGCCAATGACAACAATAATGTCTGCAGATTAAGCTTGACCAAGAGACAATTTCCATGATTTTCTCTTGCTTGGATAGCAAGCTGTCTTGTTATGCATGAGACTGCAAACCGATTACTATGGACATTCAGGAAGATCAGGCTGCTCTGTGTAACTGAGTCTCTGTCAAGCACAGCCACAAAGAACAGTCTTAGCAACCATGAGTCCTCCCCAGGATTGTGGATATGTAATTATCTAATTTTATATAATCCGAGAAAAACAGATTTATCAGTGACTGTTAAATCAGGTACAAATTTCAATTCTGCATGGCAAAGACATTATAGAGGTTACCATTAATTTGCACACTGTCACGCTTATTTTAAAACTTCATACCATCCTAAATGTTCTTGTAAAATTTGGAACCTGATGAAAATTATTTTAATAACTTTAGAAAATTCCTTTTCGTATTAAAACTGTTTTTGATGAAAATTATATTTCCATTAAACATTTTTAATGGGATTATTGTGACTCCAAGTACTGACAAACATTTCTAAGAACTGTGGAACCAGAGAAGATCAATGGAAACATATGACCTGCTGACATGTCATCTATTTTACAATATTAAAATCACAATCTGAGATAGCAGAGAGCTTATGTGTTTAATTATGTGTTTAATAATCACATAATAAAGGCTCTTTTAAATAACAGAAATCCTAAAGGCCGCAGAATAAAAACCAGAAAACAAAGACACTTACAGGTTCCTATACACAGAAATAGTTGGTGGCAGCACTGAAACTGTTATTTTTAAATCAGACCCTTTTCATTTCTAGCATGCAACGAATTTATATCATATTAGGTCACACCTTCTACATGAGACAACAAAGCTCTGCACACAGCTCTTTACTCAAGTGTGAACATATTTTGCTCTGGAGTTTCTAAGCTGCTCCAATCATTGCCAGTCACTGCAGAAAGAAACAACCATATTTACCTAAAGATGTCTATTTTACTTTAAGGTACTATTGAATCTCCAGACCAGTACCACCTTACTTCTCAAGAAGCTTGCAGCTTCTTCTACTTCTTCTACTACTATGTCTGTAGTCCAGCTTGCATTGGTATTTGCAATATTGATCCATTAAGCACATTTATTTTGTACAAGGCAGTGGAACACCAGCACAACACGGTGTTTTGTAACCAGTTAAGAAGAAAATAAAATCCTCACTTCAGGTATGTCTCTTACTGTGTTTATTCTCTGATGCAAGTCAATTTTATTACAATGTCAAAAGAAAAAGAGGGTGATCATTCCACTTATTAAATCATAGTGTAAAGAGACTGCACTGAAATCACTGAGAGACTACATCATCACTGCCATGGGATGAGAATGGTGTATTAAACAAAGACTGTAAACAAATCACGGAGAAGTGAAGAAAGAGCTGCCTATGAGATTTTATGAGGAATAGGATTTGATCTGGCTATGAATTTCACACTTTATTACAATGCAGTAATGGTCCAAAATCTCCAAAACTTACAAACTGAAACACTGTATGACTGCAAATGCAGACAGAGACAAGATGAAAACTCATTTGAAAATTCTGTATTAAATCAACAGTGAGGCACCTTAACACAGTTCAAATGAAAACTAAATAAACACTATCTTCCTTAAGCATTTTTGATTCTTGTGCTGTCATTTCAGACTTGCTTTGAGTTGTGATTAGAATTCATACTTTTACTTCTTCCTCTAAACTTCTGGGTACTGTTTTTGTAAATTGTTATAAACATGACATGCTTTATACCGAAAATAACAACTGATTCATTCTTCTGTATTTCTCGATGACCTGCCAGTTCAATAGTAACATGAGGTAAAACTTCAGACTCTACACAAGTTTTTATTTCCTTCAAAGGAAATCACTGTTACTCCAGATTAACAATTATTATATTAACTAAACAATTATAATTTTGTATTTTAAACTGAGCTGTATGCTTCTCCCCTTCTGCACTTTAAAATATACTATTATTTAAGAGGCATTTGCAATATAAATTTTGTCTTTTAGTTGAACAGAAAAAAGTAAAAGGGACCAAAAATTTTCTAACTATACATATAGGCTTAATTTAAAAAAATAGAATAAAGCGGGTTGCACAGAAATCTGGAGTTTATTAGCATCCTTAAAGCATAACAGTATAGAAATTAGCATATAGAAATAAGCATAACAGTCAGAAATTTGGTATATGACTGCCAGGAAGAAGTTGTTTCATATGACAAGACTGGCAGCTGTACTGTAAGTACAACATCGAACTGTGCAAGTACCATGCCTATAATCTAAATGGGCCAATGTTAAGTTACAGGAGCAGGCAAGCAGTACCTTGAATTGCAGAACCTTAGATAAAAGATTTTTATTTCCCTTTTTAAAAACATGTCTTGTACAGCTCTTTCTAGGATTGGGTTATGTATGCATGAATTCATACTGTAAGTCTGTTTTTCAGAAATTTATTTAACCACGGCGAAATTCATATTGACATGCTGAAACTATATTAGATACACTACTGGTAATTTAGACGCCTAGGTCATACAGTATTCAAATCCCTTTATTTTTATTTTCTACTTCGCCTTCTTTTGCCGCTAAAAGAGATGCAACGAATGGTATCAGCAAAAATCTGGCAGACTTGTCCCTTTAAATGCAAGCGGATACAGCGCCCTTTTACAGAACAACATTACTTCATCACTAAAGAGAACTTTTATTCCGGGAAATAACTGGAGGGCTCGGCTCATCCTCAGGAGTGAAGCCGGAGCGGCGGGAAGGCGGCCCCGTCCCCTGCCCTCACCCGGCCCCTCAGGCTCCCACCGCCCTTACCTGCTGCACGCCCGCCGCTCCCGGGTACAGGTCCAGCACCAGCAGCAAGGGGACATGGATGTTTTTGCCGCTGAAGATCCGGGGAGCTGTGGGGGACAGAGAGGGGCCGGGTCAGCGACCCGCGGGCAGGGCAGGGCCGGGCTGGGCAAAGCGGCCGGGCCGCCCGCGCCTTACCGCTTAGCCGGGACGCCAGCTCCAGCAGGTCGCTCAGGGTCTGCACCACCGTCCCCAGACTCTTGCTCTCCTGGACGTTCTGGAGCCGGACCACCAGCTTCCTCAGGGCTTCTTCGTCCCTCGCCGCCGCCTCCGCCTCCCCCTCCTCTCGGCCGGCGCTGGCCATGGCCGCCCCGCTGCCCTCCGCGGCGGCCGCCTCACCCCATCCACCGGCCTCAGCTGCCCGCAGGGAGGAGGGGCGGGCGGTGCGGGCCTGTCCCGCCGCCGCGCTCGCAGTGCCGCCCGGCGTCACCCGGCCGCTTGCCGCTGCCCCTCCCGCCGCTCCGGGGACGCGGCCGCGGAGACCCAGCGGACATTGCCCAATAGGGGGCGCCAAGGTCCCTGGCACAGGGGCCCGGCGGCGGGGCCAGGCACGCTGGCAGCTCGCCAGTTATGGTGATTGACAACACCACTGTCCAATGGGATCGTCGGGATGGGGCTCAGAGTCCGCCCCCTTGGGCGCTCTGCTATAAAAGGGCCCCGAGGCCGCGCTGCGGGTGGGGTGGGGGTGTGGTTGTGGCGGGGGTTTGGGTTATGAGGTGGTGGATTTATCTTTTCGGTGCTGTGGTCGATGTATAGTGCCCTGTATAGTGCATTGATGTATAGTGCCCTGCTGGATAGGGGAGGAGAAGGGAAGGAACTATAGGCAGTGCATGTGCCCAGTGTGCAGGTCCCTGGGCAGGGAATAGCTCCCGAGCTGGTGAAGTGCCCTCTGTCCTGCTGTGGTGTTTGGGGTTATCATCCCTTCCCCATGTGAGGGGACAGGGAAGGTGGGAGGGCTCCTGGGGCTGTGTGTGGCAGCTGAGGTGAAGCTGGGGCTCTCCTGACCTGAGGGAGATGTGCTCTGGCCTTGCGGACACGGATCTGTGGGCTTGTTTAAAACAAGTGTTGGTGGTACTTAGAAGTCAATTATCCTTGCAAGCCTTTCAGTGAGAGATTGACATTTAGAGATAAGGTTCTCTCGCTGTGTGCATGCATTGCTTCATTTTTGATTGATGCAATTTTCCTGAGGTCTGGCAATGTTTCTGGTACCTCTGCTGTCCCTTCCAATTTAGTGATGTGTGGGTAGGAGATGAGTAATTACTTTTTAAAAATAATTCTTTATTAGAGAGACAGTATCAGGAGAGCATGCTGCATAAAGCACTTGTATATACTTATTAAATATACAGGTATTAATTAAGAGATTAAATTCTTCAGATGAACCGGACTTTTGTTAGACAAGTGCCTTAATCTTTGAAAAGTTGTTGCTTGGATTGAAGCTTTTGCTTGGATTGCAGTATTTGATTGATACAGAAGCATAATGTTCATTAAATAGCAGAGTTACAGGATACTAATTTATTTCTCAAACTAAACTTTAGAAAAGTGTTTAGTAGTGCCTCTGAAGCCATGTGGTCCTGGACATATTGTCTGTGGTCTGTTAGTGTATTGGTCTTCAAGCTTATATGTTGCTCTCTTCATCGTTCAGTGTCCCTTAGGTTTTTGTGCACAAAGAAACTATTGTCTTGGCATCCCAATTAGAGCCTGTAAACTAGGACTGGAGTGGTTGGGTGGTGAGCTGGTGTCTGAAGCACTTGAAAACAAATATACAGTGAGATAGCTTTATGAAATTGTGATTCATAGTTTGAGATGTTTGGAATTCATTAAATCTGGACTAAACCAAAAATCACTTGTATTAAACAGTTGTTTCACTTGAAATGTGTTATTTCCTTTCTTCAGAAGTGTTAATTCAAACATGAAGAAAAACTTAAAACTTTATTTTCTACCTTTAAAGCCTTGTTGCTGGCAGTTTTGACAAGATTCTTTTATCTTGCTAAATGGTATGAATACAATATTTCACGTTATATCAGTAATTAGCTTTCTCCAGTAGTACCTGCAAAGCTGTGGCTATAATCAAAGTTCAGCAAAAGATTTTTAAAGGTCAGTCTTTATAGTTTACACAGAGTGGAAATGCCAGTTGCTAGGTTACAACTACTGGTATTGATAAAGCCATATTAATATGATTTTCAAATCTTAAACTGAATTTGTGGTTATTTTGTGTTTTCAGCAGTACAGCTGCTCTGGAGTTCCTTGCACTGTGGTTTATGCAAGAGTTCACAAGTGCAACTTAAGTATTAAGGTTTTAGTGAATATAACTGGACAAAAGTTGGATTTCTTTAACAAAAATTGGGGACCAGGTCTTTCTTCTGAATTGTCAGTACTTTAATTGGGTGCTGGATGTAGGTCACTTGAGATGATTTATATATGTATGATTTTTACAGCTTTGCTGCTTTCAGAGCCTTTCCTGTGTTATTTTTTGTAATAACTCTGTCTCAAGTAAATGTCAGCTTCTTGGCAATCAAGGCCTGGCAAACAGAAAGTGAAACTTAGAGATGAAATGTAACCTTGGTTAGTACTTTTAAACTATTTTTTTTTAATATATATATATTTTTTACAATCTCCTAAGTGGTCTCAACTCTTTTCTTCAGTGTGTCCTAGTTAGGCATTGAAGCATTGAAGTGTTATGTAGACACTAAACCTCCTTTGTTGTTTCTTAAATTCAAAATAACTAACTTTCAAGCACCTGTCTTCCCTACAAGTTTTATTTTCATGTTTTTGTTTTGTTTGTTGTTTTTTCTTATGAAATCTGCCAGATTTATGTAGCAGTTGGTTCATTCCTGAAACTTTGGGTGCAAAAGATTTATTTCCCCTTTTTTGTTTTTACTGAGATTGGTTGCTAGCTACCCAGTTTGGACTATTCCATATTTATCCTGCTAGACTCAGATAGGGCTACTAATAACTTGAAACTAAGATTTGGGTTGTATAAAGAAAACAGGACAATGTGGATGTTGGGTTTTGCCTTGATCATTGGTATTTCAACATGCGTATATTAGCAAGACTTTGTCACCTTACTTGTCACCCAATTTCAGTGAAAAAGTAGCTGCCTCATAACACTGATAAGCTTTTTTCTTGTACAGAACTTGGAATGAGGTTTCCATTAAACACACTTTGTTAAAGCTTTTTTTTTTTTTTTTTTTTTTTTCGATGTTCAAAACATGAGTGGATTCACTAGCTTATTGTAATGACTCTATGAACCCTGAGGTCTGACCACTTGTGCTTGGTGCAATCACTTCTGCATTATGCCTGGTTTCATTGCATAAGTGTGCTGTGAGCTTTTGGCAAGATTATGCAATATCAAAAACTGAGCAGTCATCTATATTTACTGCCTCGAGTTTCTTCCACTGTTAAAAGTTTTTTGGCTGGCAGTCAGCACCAACGTGGTGTCTGATCTTTTATTTTTCACATGAATGGTGTCCCTGGAGAAGTCACAGGAGACAAGGAAACTAAATTATACAAATGCATGGGCTTAGGCAAAACAACTTCTCTGTAAATAAAAACATACAATCAGTATTGGATTTTTGTGGCAATACACAATTTGTGTGTATTGGTTTGTTTTGGTAGTGGGGGGATGGGGCTGCAGGAGTGACTTCTGTGAGAAGCTGCTGGATGATTTCCCCATGTCCAACACAACCAGTGCCAGCTGGCTCTGAGATGGATGCACCACTGGCCAAGGTGGAGCCCAACAGTGACAGTGGTATGCATCTCTGGAATAGCATATTTAAGAAGGAAAAAACCCAAAAAACCCACCAAGCTATGCAAATGCAGCTAGAGAAAGGAGTGAGAATGTGAGAAACAGCTTTACAGATCCCAAGGTCAGTTAAGAAGGGGAGGCTTGAGGTGCTGAAGCAGCCTGTGGAGGTTATAGCCATCTGCAGTCCAGTGGAGGACCCCATGCCAGAGCATCTGGGTGCTCAGAGCAGGCTGTGATCCTGTGGGTAGCCTGTATCTGGAGCAGGCTCCTGGCAGAACTTGTGATCCTGCTAGGGACCCTCACTGTAGCAGTTTGTGAAGAACTACAGCCCACTGGAAACACTTTTATGTTGTGGAAGTTTGTGAAGGACTGTCTGCAGAGGGAGGGACCCCATGCTGGAGCAGATGGAGAGAGTGAGAAGTCTTCCCTCTGAGAAGGAAGAAGCACCAGAGACAGCGTGTGATGAAGAGACCACAACCCCCTTTGCCTGTACACCTGCACTGCTCAAGGTGGGGGAGGAGGCAGAGAAAATCAAGAGCAAAGTTGAGCCTGAGAAGAAGGGATGGGGGCAGGAGCAGAAATGTGTTAAGATTATTTTTTATTTCTCATTATGTTTCTCTGATTTGATTTGCAATATTTCCCTGAGTAAAATTTGTTTTACCTGTAAAAATTAATGAGTGATCTTGTCCCTGTCTCAACCTGTGAGCCTTTTATATTTTCTCTCCTTCTGTCCTGCTGAGGAGAGAGACTAAGAGAATGGCTTTTGTGGGTGCCTTGTATCTAGCCAGAGCCAGCTCCCCGCAGCCCTTTTTGGTGTCCACCACATTAGTCTTCCCTGAAACTACAGATATCTGAAATTTTCAGTGTTTATCTTCTATTCAACCTTATGGTAAATATTGGGTTGTTTCAGTGTCCCTGCCTGGTCCATCCTACTTGTTCTTGTGGAATCTGGGCATTTGTCAGGCAGATTCCCCTCTGCTTGGCAATGCATGGATGTGGCTGAAATGTGGCTGGAATTTGAAGTCAGGCCACATAAACAGGATGCCTGAAGTGCAGCTGCCACTTATTGAGAAGAGTTTGACCACTGCAGATGTAAACTCTTCTAAATAGAAGAAACCAATAATTTTTGTTGTCTTGTCTTTGTTGGATAGGTAATGTCCTATAAGAAGCAAATAATAATTTCCCTATTCTTTTTTGTAGATAAGCCAGAACTGAAACAGTCAAGGAGTACTAGATTGGTGTAGTTTGGTTTTGGTTTGTTTTTTTTTTATGTGAGGTTGAATTTTATTTTTCTTGTAAAATGGGCTGTCATGGGCCAAACTAACTGTTTTTTGCTGGGGCTATACTCCAGGACTTAACTTTAAGATGTTAAATGTATAACATGGGGAAGTACTACTCTAGTTTCTGTTTCTTCCTCATTCTATGTGTTTGTGTGCAGCAAAGATATGGTTCTTGTGTGCTCAGCCACTAAGCCAGGCTCAGGAAGTGTCAGCCCACTTCTGGTAAGTCTTGTTGCTCTGCAAGGCCTGTCCTGTGCTCCTCTGATCCTGCTCTTTGGCCAAGCCCATGCCAGGTCTTATCTCTGCCATCTGAGAGCCTGTTGCTGCACTTCCTCCTTAGCCAGCACAGCTTCTAACACTTAGCAGTGAAACATTTCTCTATGTTGAGCAGAGGCACCATATACACATATAAAGCGGCTGATTTTAGCCATCCCTTTTATGTATTTGGTTTAGTGGTCCATGTCCTTGTTACTAGCTCTCCTCTCCAGAGAGAAGACTGTGGGAAATGGGAGTACCAAGAAATATAAATAATAATTTGTGCTTTTCTGCTATGGTGTGTGTGGTAGTGGTTGCAGCTTCCTGACTTTGCCACATAGTTTCCCAGAAGCTATGGGCCTGTGTAGGGAGAGTATCATGTAACTTGTACAGTACTGGTGTGTATTGGTTTTAATTTTTGCCTAACTAGTCAGTACACCTCATTGCAACTACAACTGCTCAAAGACCTCGTGATTTCCTGGATCCTGATAGCAGCTGTTTATCCTAAATTTTGAAAGATGGAGTTGGTAACTGAATGAAGGCATCTTGGAGAAACTGTAAATGGGAGGGTCAGTAGAGGGAATACCAGGGAAACTTAACATCCATAGCAGGCTAAAAGAAAGTTGCATTACTAAGGCCATAGAACTATTCCCCTAAAATGGGAATTGTCTCTCTGGTGTGGAATAGAAAAATACTTTTCCCCCGTTGGGCTGATGCATAAAGGTTGTGTAAGTGGTACCACAAATACAGCAGCTGGACTGTGGACAAAGACTAGCAAAGCTTGCTTTAATTTGAGTCTAAAATCACACTTAATTATAGACTTATTCTGATCCAAAGCTTCATTTTTTTAAAAAATATATTTATTCAGTATATTCTAATACTTCACTGTTCAGCTAGGGACACCAAGCTGTAGTTGAAATGTGTTGCCACCTGATGCTTTAGTGTTTTGTTACAGATTGTATGGTACAGTTGGTGTCAGGCTCACTAGCTTCAAGAAGTTTTTCCAGTGATTTTTATTGCTTCTAGTACTTATGTTTCGTTGTGACCTGAATTTTGTGCAGAGTGTCTCAAAAAATAATAAAGGCAACAAGATCTTAATCCATTAGAACAATTTTATTAGGGTGTATAATATTACAAGACTTCAGTCTGACTTGTGGTCAAGAAATGCTAATGTCCTTAATTAGTTCAGCTTTTTCCTCAAAAAACAACTAGCTGCTTTTGGACAGCAACATTGAAATCCCCTTCAATAATATTCTTCGTGCATCAGTCATGAATCTTCAGAGGTCTACATGGGTCATTGGCTGCACAGAGTGACATGAAAGTGTGGTTTGTGCAGCTTATATCTGGTTGCTGTTTCATCCAGGTTGTGTCAGTAATGTTTGCAGTTATGTGGGCAGCTGTGTGATGCCTGGCCACAGTGGTATGTTAGGAAGGTGTGGTGAGACTTGGGGCAGTCCATGATCCCTTTAGAGAACTGAAGCAAGCTGTAGGGTGGCTGCATGCCAAGTGCTCATTGGGATTGTGACCCGTGTGCACCATCTCATTCTCAGAGCTGCTTCTGTTTGCAGGGGGCTGGTAAAAGTTCCCCAACCTGACACTCTGGGGAATTGGTGTGCATCTTGCAGTGACCTGGTAGAGATACCCAAGGAATTAGAGATAAGTTCCCCTAAGAGGACAGTGTATTTCCAAAGGGCAGTCTGATATTTTAATAGTAAAAATATAACCATCTAACCCAAAGCTAATACTCTGACCAGAATGATCTGTGCATTTCTTTGTATCAGTGCAGGCTGGGGTGTGGCTTAGGCATTGATGGTGGTAATGTCATAAGTAGTAACATTGCATTTGCATTAGCAAAGCAGCAAGGAATTTTCTTACCATGATGGTATGTTTATTGGACTCATACTTTTGGGCAGAGTCTTGTGACAGAGTGGTGAAAGCATAGACCAAAAAATCCAGGCCACCTTTGCAGCTGCTGAAATTGCAGGATTAAGAGAGGGACAAAGTCTAGGGCTTTGTTTAGAGTATGAATGCAAAGAGAGCCAACAGAAGGTTTTGGCTGCCAGAAGACTTCTCTCTTGAGACTTGGTCTAAGTCAGGGCTTGAATCTGAGGGTTGAGGCATGGATGAGAACCAGGGTTAGATGTAAAGCCAAGCCTCAAGCTCCCCTTGGTGTGGGCTAAAGGGAGATGCCAAGGGAAGGATTTGGCTTCCAAAAGATCTCTCCACTGAGAACATTGTTTTGGGGCTGATGCTCAGATTCTTGGCTTAATGCTTTCACTGTGCCCATCCTTAAGGTTAGGAGAGAGACAAATCCTAGATATCCTCCTGGAGTAAGGCTGCAAAAGGGACTCCAAAGGAAGGGACAGGCTGCTAGAAAACATAACAGATGTCCCCCTCCAAGAACTTTTCTGTGTGGTTATGGCTGGGCTCTGGGTCTGAGGCTTATATTAGAGGTCTAGGATTAGAAACAAAATCCAGTTTGGAGATCTGTGTTGATCTGGCTTGTAAAGGGGCTGGTTTTGGCTTCTGTTCTCAGTTAGCTCTGATGTCTCTCCTAAGAATCATTTTCCTCTCTTGGACCCTTTTACCCTCTTGGCAACATTCATTATCATGTCTGTAATAAAAATTCCCACTTCGTGTTTGAATTCAGTCTGCCCTTGATAGCAGCAGTCTCTGAGTTGCTCTTGCCATCAGCTGTGTGGCAGTTCCCATTTCTTCATTATTCCCAGCTTTGGTGTTGACACGGATTTGGATGTTCTCTAATGCTTATAGGATGAGAGAGCAGGGAGAGACCTCAGGGTTGGTTGTGAAAGAACTGTATGTTGCAGTGTGATACAAGCATATTTCAGGACTGAAGCTTCATCTTTTTGACAGGAGAGGGAGGCTGTGTGCAAGGAAAGACTGTAGGCTGGTTTTTTTCTGCATTGCTGGAAAGGAACAGTTCCAGAACTGTCCTTTCCTTGAACAGTTGCTAGTTCTGATTGTGGCTTTGGGGTTTTGGTTTTGTGAGGTTTTTCTTGGGTTTTGGATTTTTTTTTCCCCTCCCTTTCTGCTTTCCCATTATTTTATTTGTAGTGCTTTACTTCACTGGTGAACCTGCAGAGGCTGTGTTAAGTATTGTATTGCCCGGGGACTGCTCTGCAATCTGTTTCTGAATAAGCATGGTGTCAGGCAGGACCATTTTTCCACATTTAGTTCTGTCTCATCACGCTTCCCCTGGAGAGAATAATGAAAACTTAATTATAAGAGACTTCATAACCACCTTTTTTGGTTTTGAAGTCTGCTTGGAAGAGTCCATGCATATTTATGAATGAAGACATAATACTCAAATATGTATTATTCCCTGTATTAGATCCCTGTTCTCTGTGTCTTAAGCCTTGTGATTGGAGGATGTGGAGTTAATTTGGATGACAAAAGGTGCTCAGACAGGGCCTGTTCAGAAGTGATACCCAGCAGGGGTTGTGTGGTGTTAACAGATTAATTGCTTCAGAAAATAGTGGCAGGGCAGGTATTCTACCTTGACCTTTTCACTTTGTTTTACCTGTTTGGGCTTTGAATTTTAAAAATTATATCCATGAGCCTAAGCTTGTTCTCTGCTCCCTGCACATGAAGGTGCATCACCTCCACTGCCTCCAAATGGATGGGTTTGGGTGGGCATACTCTTTGTTGGGTAAAAAAATGGCTGGACAGCCAGCCCAAAAGAGTTGTGGTCAAAGGACTTAAATCCAATTGGTGGCCTGTTACAAGTGGTGTTCCCAAGGGCTCAAGGTTGGGTCCAGTTCTCTTTAATATTTTTATCAATGATAAGTGCTTGAGTGTCCATCACTGGAGATGTTTAAAAGTTGCATGGATGTGGTGCTTAGGGATGTGGTTTAGTGGTGGACATGGCACTGTGCAGTTTATAGTTGGATTCAATGATTTTAAAGATCTTTTCCAATCTAAAAGATTCTATGAAATGTACCTTTGTGAAAGCAAATGTCCTGATTGACTTTCAAAAAGCTTGTAAGTTTTTGATGGTATGGTTTTCTGTAAAAGTCATTAGATATGTTTCTTAAAGTCAGCTTAAAAGTGCTGTATATATATGTATGAACATTTCCATAATATAGTAGGAATATTAAAGTGTAATGAAAGTGAGATTTTATTTAAATAAATTTGCATATGCAATATCTTAAACTGGGCTGACACCTAGTGGTGTGTGTACTTTCAATGCAGTAATATCTCTATGGATCTTTTGGCTCTGTGGGAACCAAAGTTAAACTAAGTCTGCATGAAACTATGCTTTTCTCAGGAAAAGCAAGAGTTAGACCTGGATTTGCTCAAAAAAAAGGTTGTTCCTGGGCATCCTGCCTTCCACCTTTCCTGAATTTTCTGTCTTTGGCCTACCTGATTTTCCCTCGTCATCCTTTGGGGTACACTGCTTTGTTGTGTATCACTATGTCTATATGTTAACAGAGCGGATAAAATTACTATAGTACTTTAAAGCTCCATTACTTTTTTCTTCTCTTTCCTGCTGAATAGCTGATGATGCACTTTGTGTGTCAAAATTAGAAACCATTAGATGTTCAGGATGTTTTCTGCTAGTATGCAGCTGATTAAACAGCTTCTGCTAGAGACAAAGCTTTCACTGGATCAGAACTTCAAGGAAAAAAAAAACAAACCACAACTGAACAATAACTGTGATTTGTGGCTGCTTTCTAAGGAAGTGCAACATAAAGCCTAAATTCCTGGGCACTGGCTTCAAGGTTATCTTGAGGAGGAGGTTAAGGGACCAACTGTGGGGATGTAGCACTCGGCTGTGATGGACTTGGAAGGGGATGAATGTTCCCATGGCTGAGGACCAAACAGCACTGAGTGCATGAAAAAAGATCCTGGAAGAACCAGCACTTTGACAGTGCATGAAATATAGGAACTCCAGATATAGTAGGAAGAGTGAACCATTTGTTTTCTTTATAAGTTCTCCTTAATAATGTTTTGTCTACTATTAAGCTATTACTTCTCCTTATGTTACTTTTCTATAGCTGAGTGTCCCAGGTACTCTACAATGCATACAGAAGTGGCTTTGCTCATCAACTAGAGGCCAGCACTGTCTGACCCAAGTAGCACTGCTCATCTTGGGATTATTTCCCTTCTTATTTATTTCATTTTAAAGTTTTTTCTTAATAACTGAAGCTAATACTGTACAGCACCCATGGGTTTAGAAGGTCAGGTATGATACATTTTGCCAGTGTCTAGAGCTTTGTTAGTATTTTCCAATTTAATTTTATGGGTCTCTCTGATGGTACTGTAATGTCTGTCTGTTTGTCATCAACATTTATAGAGTACAATTAAAGACAGTGGTGCAAATTAATGTAAATCCCTGAAGGAGGGTTTAAGAATGTGTCACCAAGGAAAGTCATAATCCAGCAACATAATTTTTTTCTTCTCTCTGCTATATTATTGCTGAATTGATCTACAATTTTTTTAGTAAGGAAGAAGATTCTTGTCTCTTATGTAGGCAGTTATTCATATGAGTTCAGTATTTATGCCAGATATAAGTTGCCGGATTATAGGAAAAATACCTTATTGGGTTTTCCAGTGATTATAAAAATATAAACTTTCCATTTTCTACAAATCCCTTGAGGGTTAGTAGATCTGTTTTTAGTTCTCCCAGAAAATGCATTTTAGTTTGATATGTTCTTGTACCAGCTGTAAGTCAAAGGCATTTTCTTTACAAGAGTCTGTTTAAATATAAAAATTGTTCTAAGAAATACTTAGCAGATTTGCAAGTGGCTAAAATGACCATAAGACATTAGGGTTCCTATGTCTCTCCAAGCATTGAGGCTGTATCAAGTAACTGAAAGATAGCAGCTAAGCTACCATATAGCAAGTCCTAGCTTACTATTGAAACAGAATTAAAATTTCCATTCCTTTTACCAAGAGGGCTTCTCTCTACATTAGTTGCTTATCTATTTACTACCTTTTTCAAACTGGAAAAAAATTTCTCAATCTATGAACATTCTCAAAGTAAGCTAAAGGAATACTAATGGGTAATGGTTTTAATTAGCCAAATACTTTTGTTAAAATATTGATTGAATTGAATTAGCCTCTCTCACCAGTGACAGTGGTAGTGCATAAAGGTGCAATACTTGAGTGCTTCCATATCACAGCTATTTGCTGTAATGTTCATTTAAATCAGTGTTATCAATACTGGCAGTGGCTGGCTTGTTGGCAGGCTTCCTATCACATCAGTGGGTGATGTTGCAACTCTGAAAATAAAAGGGTGCAATTTTATTTCTTTTCCTTGCATTCTGCTAACAAGAGTACTGTGTACAAAGTCTTTATTGTTTTACTCAGTGTTGCCAGTGTAATTAAGCCTCTCTCAAAATTGATTTGGCATTCACTGCAGTCACTGAATAACACTACATCCCATCAGGCTCTGTGAGACCAAGGGGAAGAAAACGTATTTTGGAATACATGGATAGCCCTTTTGTAGCCATTTATTTAAAGGAGGAAAAAAACCCCAGATGTTTACTATGCTTCTTAGCAAGTTCTGTAAGAAGTTTTGTAACACATCCTGTGAGGACTTTTTGCTGTTTACTCTGTGAGAATGGTTCAATTGTTTGCTGGTACATACTGAGTCCTGCAATTGTATCTAAAGCTACGCTCACATCTGCTGGTTCAGAAAGTTTGTTCATGTAAGAATTTCATTTGTCTGACTCATTGTGAATGAGGCTACGAATGACAAAGTACCTTGCAGTTGTTTTTCTTTTCTCTTCCCTGTTCCCTGTCCCCATCCCCTGCATAGTAATAGCAAGCCTGGATTTGATCTGTTTACTTCTGTCTCTCTCTCTCCCTTTTTTTTTTTTTTTTTTTTTTTTTTTTTTTTTTTTTTCCCTGATGCACAGAACTAGGTAGTGAAATCCATCTGTAGGCTGCCTGGCAGGTTTCTTTGATTGATCAGCCATCACTTTTGATGTAGCCATGGTTATGGAAGGCGTGTGTTGGTAGAGAAGGATGCTACATTTCTTTCTCTTGAATATTCAGCCAGTAGTCCCACACAACGCAAACTGTAGGACATTTCTCAGTTTCTTAGTTACAAGTACTGTTTAACACTATTATCTCAGCTGCTTTTGTCTGCTGTGCAAATATAAGAGTTTAATATGAAATGTTCATGGACATCTGTTACTATTCAAAGTCTGGTGATTTTCCTGAATTTGTAGTTAGGTGTTTGGTACCTTGTATTTAACACTTTGAGGAGGTCAATATGTGCTGGCCAGCAGCTGTACTTTCCATAAGATAAACCTTCACAGATACTCTCAGATAATACCTTGTTTTTCCCTCCCAGAGTAATTTAGTTCCAACAGAATTTCTCCAGTGCTGGAGAGAATCCCACAAACAGCAGCCACATTGCTTTATTTTTCTTCTCTCATAATAAAAATTTCCTTTCCTCAGTTATGGCTCTTTTGCAAAGACTAAATCTCAAATATATCAGTTTTATTTAAGGAAATAAGCCTAACCTCACAGTTGGATAATCTCATCCCTTAGTCATAGATAAAAAATTCTTGGACTTTAAGTTATTATTTGCATATAAATTCTGATCTCTCGGTGTTCATGCACTATAGGGCTCATGTCCAGCCCATATGCTTCTGTATTATTTTCTGTCATGACAAAATCTGAGACAAAATTAACATGAGCAAAGATTTTCAACCAAGGTGATTATTAGATGTTATTATTGACAGAATGGTTTTTAAAGTATCAGTGAAGCAAAAATACTCTGAGTTTTATAAGCTCTTAAAATACTTATGAAATTTACAGAACAGAGAAAATGCCCTTCTTATAACAGATCTGTATGCATTGGTGGCTGACAAATTTCAGTAGGTCTTAGTATCCACTTATGTTATACTCAAAATTTTAGTATTGTTTCTTAGTTCTGTGTAGTTTTGTGCTAGGCCTCTGAATTTTCAGGGTCAGCCCCCAGGAACCATTTCTTGCTAATCTTTTCCCACTCAGTAGTGGATAGAATGTAGTATGTCAATGGAATGGCCATGACTGAGAAGTCTTTGTAGCTGAGACCTAATGTTAATACTAGCTGAAATTATTTCACTACAATTTTATTGGAAAAATCTTTCTTCATGTGGCTATTGCTTGCCCCACTGAAATAAAGTTACAATTCCTTGTATTGCTATTACAGCTTTTCTTTTCTGCCTTTGATCACATTGGGTGGAAATGGCTGTAGATGAATCTTGTTCTTATTTGATCAATTATGCTTTGATTTAGTCTTTTCATTGGTAAAAAATGTGCTTGGAGCTATTTTGAAATGCGTGCACTGGAAGATTTTGGATTCAACCAATTATGGCATATCCTCTTTTCTATTTAAGATTATTCAAGGCTTTTACTGTGCAATTAACTGGATTTTGGCTTTGGACAGAGTCGTAGAGGGAATCTGTGAAGCATTTTATACCACAGCTAGCTCCTCCAAACTATCTGTTACAGAGCTCGTTTAATTTAAGAAACTGTAGTTATCTACCTTTTTCATTGTTTTGGCACAAATGGTATTATTTGTGAAGTATATTAGACAGAATATTTGCTGTGGTATGTAGGCTACAAACAGATCCAGATCTGGATCATGGCATGTGCAAATCTTGCTCACTTTCCTGTCAAAGTCTTCTGTAACTTCTTAGATATCAGCTTGATTTTACAGTGCTTACCACAGATAAAATGCTTACAAAGCCTGTTGGATGAAATGTACTTTATTTCAGATAAACCATAATCCAAAACTAACTGCAGGCAGTGATTCACTCTGACACAGGCCAAAGGAGCACAACTCTGAAGCAATTGTATTTGAATACAGATAATGACTTGTAATTGTGTATTTATAGCAACGTTGTATCCATACATATCCTCATATCCTGGATATGAATTGTGTCCAGTCCTAGATATGTGAGCTCTGGCCTGTGCCCTTGTGGAAAGGAATTCCACAATTTTTGGTCCCTAGGGAGTGCTTAGGAAAAAAGGAAGAAAACTTTCTCTTGCAAGATTGAGTTCACGTTTCTGTCCCACAGCTCAAGTTTTCAAAAGCCAGCTCAGATTTCGCTTGAAAGTAGCTCAAGGTTCAGTTGTTACCAGATCTGCTCTGAGGACAAGTATTTGATGCAGCACAAAATATGATACACAGAGCATAGCTTTCCTTCCAGGCCAGCCCATGACTGAATACAGATTTTTATACTTGCCAGTTAAGTGATCTTCTGATAGATGGAAAGACCCCTAGGGAGATCAAAGCGTACTGATTGTTCTGTGCCCAGAAGATAGAGATTTTGCAGTAGTGAAATGTTCATTGCCTCATTAAGTCTGTCCTTGTTGCAGTATTTGTTCTGGGTTTAGAATCATAGAATGGTTTGGGTTGGAAGGGACCTTTAAAAGCCATCTTGTCCAATGCCCCTGCTTTGGGCAAGGACAAAGAGCAACCTAGCAAACTAGACCAGGTTGCTCAAAGCCCCATCCATTCTGACCTTGACACTTCCAGGGATGAGATACCCACAATTTCTCTGGACAATCTGTCCCAGTATCTGACCACCCTCACACAAAAATTATATAAAGATGTATTCCTTTAATCTAAATCTACCACCTTGTAATTTAGAATTGTTGCCCCTTGTCTTGTAAGTGGGAAAAAGTGTCTCTCCACCTTTCGTATAAGCCCCCTTTATATATTGAAAGGCTGCAATGCAGTGTCCCTGAAGACTTCTTTTCTTCAGGCTACACAACTCTCTGTCTGTCTTCATAGAAGTGCTCCAGCCCTCTGATCACCTGTGGCCTGCCTCTGGGCCTGCTTTAACAAGTCTGTGTCTTTCTTGTGCTGGGACTCCAAAGCTGGACACAGCACTCCAGGTGGGGTCTCATGAGAGCAGAGTAGTGGGGCAGAATCAAGTCCCTGCTGGCCACAATGTTTTATGTGTCCCAGGATATGGTTGGCTTTCTGGGCTGCAAGCACACATTGGTGGCTCAGATCTAAGTTTTCATCCTACCTCCTCTGCAGGGCTGTTCTCAGTTTCCCAGCTGGTACTGGTGGTTGCCCTGACCCAGGTGTGGGATGTTGCACTTGTCCTTGTTGAAGTTCAGGAGGTTCACCTGGGTCCCACTCTTCAAGGCTTTCAAAGACTTCTGGATGGCATCTCCTCCTCCAAACATATCATCTGTACTGCTCAGTTCAGTGTCATCTTTCTGGGAATGCACTCAGTCCCACTGTCATTGAACAGTACCAGTCCTGACACAGGCTGCTGAGGAACATCACTTTTTACAGATCTCCATTTGGACATCAGGCTGTTGAATGTAACTCTTTGGACATGGCCGTCCAGCCAATTCCTTATCAATAGTAGAATCCATATCCCCAATTTAGAGACAAAGTTGTTGGGTGGGACTATGTGAAAAGTCTAGCAGAGGTCAAGGTGGATACATAGGTTGCTCCTCCACTGATCTTTCGCTGATTCAGAAGCTCCATTGGAGAAGGCCACCAGGTCAGTCAGGCACAATTTGTGAAAACAGAAATCTCAGTAAACAAGTATGCCCGAACTTGTTAAGGTTAAATCAATATATGACAGATCTCTCTGTTGCTGTGAACAAAACTTAGTTAGCAGAGCACCAGTTGTGTGCACAAGTGTTGAGCTGTGGGATAATGGTCTAGACTGTCCAAACCTGTATATAATAAATTCAGTCAGAGACAAAAGAATATCACAGACTTCAAGGTTGTAGAAGGCTAGGGTTGCAAGAATTTAATGGAATATTTATGATGACAGTAATTTGCTACTATTGTTTCTGTCAGATTGCTCCTTTCTAGGAATGAAAAACATATAAAGTCTGCTTTTGATGGCAAAAATGTTATTGCTCATTTTTTAGTTGCTAAATTAAAAGTTCACAGATGAGCCTTAAATGTTTTGTGTTAGCATATCCTGTTAGTGTAGCGAGGGCTAACAGAAAAGTTGATGCAATTCATTCTCATTCATCAGCCTTATTACATTTGCTGCAATAATCACCATATTTACCCTTGTATTTATTGTTCAGTCTTGCATTGTTTTTCAATTCCTCTGTAAACATTAGAGGTGAACCTGAGGATTTAAACATGGTTCTATTTTCAGAACTTTATTTTCTATTCTGCTTGTATTAGATTTGAAATTGTTCATTAGGGAAAAAATGCTCTGTGTGCACATTGCTTATGGATGTTGCTGAAAATAATCAGCGTGTGTATTGCTTCCTGATATTATCATAATATATTGACCTATCTTTAGCAAATTAAAATCAGTGTTTATTTGTAAGAGCTTCATGCACTCTATATTTGCTGTCAGGCCTGCACTTCCTGCTGATGGATACATCTTTGAATAATATGAACTTTTGGAGATAGTTGCCATAAAATTTAGTGACTTGCTATTCATGCTAACATGGATTTTGCAGGCTTCAGTTACTTTGACAAACAAACTGATAAAGGCAGCAGTCTGAAAATATGAAAAGTGTGGAAATTTAGTTTGTTTTTGTTTGTTTGTTTTGAGCAAATTTTGAGTGGCTACCAAATTTTAAACAAACCTTGTACTACAGACCTATCTACACACCAGAGCAGCCAGCATGTTTTGTAAATGGCACATGCCAGTGTGCTGTGGTATAGTCAAGGAGGTTTTATGACAGTCTTCCTAAAACTCTGGAAGCTTTTTGCCTTTTTGTTTACAAAAATAAGTAACTGAGAAACAAAGTTTCTTGATCTGCAATACAGTTTTTTCTTCACAGAGGACCAAAAACTCACTTGGTCCTTGTGTGTTCACATTTTATTGTACACACAGTGAAAAAGTCATTGAATGTTGCAGCTGTAACTTCTGTTTCCCTGGCCTTGAACATCAACACTGTGGCTGTGACTTATCTCGTGAATGGTTAAAACAAATTCTGTGGATGCTACTTGTTCCTCTCTTTGCAGCTGCTGTTTCACAAGAGTCTTCACTGCCTCATGTAGAAATGTTGCATTTCCCAAGCTTATTCACAGCTCTAAAGCCATCATGCTCCATTGTGAAGCTTGGATGTGATTAACATAATTCTCTCTTAGCAACATCCTTTCCTTCTGCTCTTTTCTTTCTTGAACTGCTCATCACTAAATGGAAATTTTGCTCTATAAATCTATGGTACACTGACATCTTGAACATTTTATAATTGGTCCTCTTATCTCAAAAAGAATATAGTAACACTGGAAACATTCTGTCTAATAGATGGCTGATTTTCTGATCAAGGAATGGAATAATTCCTATATGAGGAACAGTTTGCTGAATGCTCATCCAGGCTATTCAGTCACAGAGAGAGAACTCGGATCAGTTGCACATCTATAAAACTGTGAATGTCACAAACTGCATAGGGAACATCTTCCATCCTCATTCTGTGCAAGAGTTAGTAGGTGTCAAAACTACCTGGCCCGTGGTATGGTAGGTTCAAAACAATTAGAAAATATAATTCATCATAACATGCTATTTAGCTGCTCATCACAGCACATTGTAGATGCTAAAGATCTACATGTATTACAAAAATTATGGGGTTAATCCATAGAAGAAAAATATGTCAATGACTGATAAATACAAAGATTCACTAGTGGCTCAGAAAGTCTCAGAGATGATAATATCTGTACACAGTGCTGAAGCTTGGACTGCTGTGATCAAGCATTGACATATTGCAGGTTTGTTTTATTCAGTTATGTGATGCTGTAATCTAACACTCAGAGCTTTACTGGGCAAACAGTGGAGAGAAATTTGTCCCAAAATATCTCTGCAGCTGAGAAGATGGAAGGTGTAACCACAAGAAATAGTCCCAATAGCTTGGTGAAGGTAAGGGGGGGGAGGGAGTGGAAGTGGAAGGGGGCAATGTGGGTATCAATAAATATGGTAAATATGGTATCACAAAATGGTTGAGATTGGAAGTGATCTCTAGGGGTCATCCTGCTGCTCAGGAAGAGCCATCTAGAGCTGGTTGCCCAAGACTATGACTGGATTTCTGTGTATCTCCAAGGAGGGAGATTCTACCACCTCCCTGGGTGATCTGTACCAGTGCTTGGTCACCCTCACAGTGACAAAGTGTTTCCTGATGTTCAAATGACATCACCTGTGTTTCAGTTTGTGCCCACTGCCTCTGATCCTGTCACTGGGCAGAGCTGAAATGAGTCTGGCTCTGTCCTCTTCACAGGTTTCCTTCAGGTCTTTTTCTGAAAGCTGCTTTCCAGCTGGGTGGTCCCCACTATGTTCTGGTACCTGGGATTGTTCCTCCAAATGTACAGGACTTTGCACTTCTTAGTGAACTTCATGAGGTTCCTGTTGGCCCATTTCTCAAGATTGACAAGATGCCTCTGGGTGGCAGCACAACCACTGCTTCCAGTTTTGTATCATCTGGTACCACTACCTAGATCTTTAATAAAGATGATAAACAGGATAAGATCCAATATTGACCTCTGGGATATGCTGCTAGTTACTGGCTGCCAGCTAGATATCTTGTCACTCATCACCACCCTCTTGGCTTGACCGTTCATCCTGTTTTCAGTTCATCTCCCCCTCTGCTCGCCCAGTCCAAACTTCAAGTTTCTCTATGAGAATCTTCTGGCAGACAACCTTGAAAGCCTCACTGAAGTTTAGACAGACTACAGCCCCTGCTCACCCCTTGTCTACCAGACCAGTCATTTCATTATAGATGGTTATCAAGTTTGTCAAGCATGACTTGTCCTTGGTGAATCCATATCTCTTCTTTTGTGTTCCTGGGAACAGTCAGGATTAGCTGCTCCATCACATTCTAAAGAATCAGGTTGAATCTGACTGTCCTTGAAAGTAGGAGTGACATTTGCTTTCCTCTGGTCTTCAGACACTCCTCCCAATTGCCATGGTCAAAAATTATAGAGAGTAGCCTCACAGTGACATCAGCCCAGCTCCCTCAGGTTCATCATCCATTCCCTACCATCTAGGCAGATCCTAAAATGGCTAAAATCTGGGGCAGTGATAAGTACTGCCTCTTACTGAATACAGAATTTTTAAAGGTTTTTTTTTTTTTCCGTTTCACTTTCCTTGTGCTCACTTCATTCAACTGCATATCAGTCTCTACCTATGTTTTATTAACTCACTGAATTATTCCTTTCCAACCTAGAAAATATTTGTATTAAATCAGTATGGAACAGATATTGTGGAGACTTCAAGGCAAAATGGAAATAGCTAATATCTTGGTGACATGACAGGGGTCGCCAAAGCCTGGAAAATAGAAAACCAATGGTTTTATACTAAATAAATTGTCAAGTACTAGACTTAAGCTATTTAATGTACCTACTCTACAAAAGAAAAAGCTGGTGTGAAGATATCCAGAATCCTAGCAATGACTGAACAGACCAACTACATAATTTTTCTGCAGGTATGATTTGAAGGATGTGGGAACTGTGGTTACTGTGTGATTCGCAGACTGATGGATGTGATCCAATCAATGCCAAAGTTTATCAGCTACTTAATGTATAATATGAAATGCTCCCTGAATCTTCATCTCCCCCCCCCCCCCCCCCCGCACATATAACAGCAATCAAAAAAGTTACAGAATTTTACAAATTGGACTTACTAATACATTAAATTGTTGATGAGAAACCAAGGGCTAACACCTACAAGGCTGTGTTGGTTATTTTGAAGACTGTCTTTTATGCTTTCTTGAAGATATTTTATGTAATTCATAGTACTCCTCTAAACCTGCTGTAGTGCTATATGATTTTAGACAGGTATATAAACTGCCACCTTTGTGCCATATTGCACACCAGATGTCAGGATAAAATTTGCAGTGATTTTTGCTGTGGAGTCTAATTGTTATTTAGAAGCTGAAGCAATGACGTTTGGGCCAGCCAGTATCTCAAATGAAAGCAGCTCTCTCTAGTGAGTTGAAGCAGGGAACAAGCAACACTAAAGTTAGGTAGGGCAAGATTATTGATAGTGGCTGAAAATACATGGTACATGACAAGCTGTACTGGTGCTGAGCAGTTTGAGTTAGAGTAGGAAAGTCAGGAAACAGCATCAAAACCTTCAGTAGTTCAGCAGGTAGACTTTGGGTGTTACTAAATTCATGGGTAGTCAGCATAGAAAACTCATACAGTTGGGTTTTTTAGCTAGGTTTGTATGCATTAATTGTGGTACAGCCATCTGCAGCAAGTTTTGGTTTCAAAGGGCAGTGCAATTACACTCTGGAAGGAAGGGCTCCCCTCTTCTACGTGTCAAAAGACTTCAAGTGTGGCTCTGGACTTAGAGAAAAGGTTTTAATGTTAGAGTTCCTGTCTAAGCTCTTTAATTTCTATTCCCTGCTGAAACCAAACTCAACACAGAAATTTATTTGGACAGATGGAGGCAAAAGCTGTCACTTTTTACAGTTTCATACTGTTTATATGCTGAGCATTATCCTTTGACCTGCCTACAAACAGCTCACTTTATATTTCTCATTCTTATATTCCCCTGTCTAAAATTCAATTTTGTGTGACAGCTCTGAAACAATAAAGTGATTCCAATTCTCTTCCTCCAGCTCTT
Source organism: Phaethornis superciliosus (assembly GCA_023637945.1). Taxonomy (NCBI): domain Eukaryota; kingdom Metazoa; phylum Chordata; class Aves; order Apodiformes; family Trochilidae; genus Phaethornis; species Phaethornis superciliosus. Next base: position 15,119,284 of record JAJQWJ010000001.1, read on the forward strand.
GCTCAGTGTCACAAGCATCCAAAGCATCTGAAATTTTTCTTTGGAGAAGTGCCATTTCTCTGTTTCTTCAGAGAAGGAAGAAACTCTCCCAGGGCCTACCGCAGAACTTTTGCATATTGGAGAAAGCAGCTGCAGCTGGGACTGGGTCTGTCAGAGAGTACCCTGTCCCTTAAGGTTTGCCATCATGTGGTCAGTTGACAAATGCACACTTTGAGGTCTTGCAGGTGGTCAAGACTAGGGGAAGGGCATCAGTGAGTGTTTATGTGGAGTTGTTAGGAGACACACAGCATCATCCAAGCCTTAGACTGGTATTTGAACCTTGGGTAGCCTGTTATCTATGCCTGGGAAGAAGATCTTGGTTTTATCTTTGTGGTAAAGAGGAACATTTAAAGAACCTGGTGTTATAAGTGCAGCTGCTGTATTAATCTTTCTCAGTGGTCTTCCAAAGGTGATGGGGAGGTAGCCTTTGTGAGTGATTTCTTGGTAAGAAAAAAAATGTGATATAGTTCTTGTTGATGGCCCCAGTGAAGCTGAGGCCTGGCTGCTAGGGCCCGCCAAACCTTATATATATATGTGTGGGAAACCAATACTCACATTCCTTCCTCCATAGATATGTTCATTGTGGACATGCATAGGTTTCCCTTTGTGAGTCAGGGGTGGGATAGCTCCAGAGGGCAATGGTAACTCTCATCTCCAGCAGTATCATCCTGGGAGATGGTGTGATAGTGCTGAACAACAGATGTAAGGCTCCTTGTTAGACAGAAGGTTGTAGTCCCATTGTTGTTCATCCTGTCTGTATATATTACTTATTTCCATCAGAAACAGAATTGTGATGGCTCAGGTGAGCTGGCTTGCTGAAGCAGTACCATGTGCCTGAATGAACAGCTCAGGTCCCTAACCTAAAGTAAAACCTGGGGTCTGTGGAGCAGTTACTGTGTTCCCATCTGCAGGGAAAAACCAAGCCCACAAAGTGGGGAGAGAAAATGTCAGAGGCTCCATGGCAAGGAGTGCAAGGAACAAATGCAGTGAATCTGTCAAGGCCAGTGTGTGCAGATGTAACTACAAAAAGTGTTACACAAAGGTAGGAGACCTCCTTAGGGCATCTGCTTTTATGTTGTGAAAAGGGAAATGATGCACAGAATGCAGTGTTGTACTGAGGAGGTGTGCAGGTGGGAAGAAGACACCTAAGGCTGTAAAATGTATACTGAGCACTACAAGTGCAGTGTGGAGGTGATAGATGTGGTTTGCATTGTGCTGCTGGGGCTGCAAGCAGGAAAGTGCTCACCAGGGGAGATGTCTGTGGACATGTAGATAAAACTTAAAGTAACTGTGGTGCAGATTTTTATACCCAGCCACATACAGCTAAAATATGTACCTCTAATGCATTAAAAGCATTATTACAGCCATATGTAAAGAAAGTCTATTCTAAACAAGGTTTCTACAAACTGTTGCCTTTCATCTCTGGCCAGCATAGTGTTCTTCCAACCCAAAAACATTTATACATGATAAATGTACATCACTATATATCCATTCAAGGATGTGTTACTAGCCTGAGAGACCAACTCACCTGTAGCCATCACCATTCTATTTCTGATGGAAACATAATATATGTTTAGAGGATGAACAGTATGAACAGATAGGTAGATACATAAATATAAAAAAATATGTACAGAGGGAGACCAAAGTCATAAGAAATACTGGTAAAATCTGTTCTAAGGGAGGTCTTTTTTATCTCTTGTAATAAACTTTATGTTGCTCTGGTATGGATGTTTTTCATACTTTTTACATAAAATCTACATTAGCAAACCCTGTAAGCCAGGCGTAATTCAGCAGCTAGTAAGTGGCAATTAGTCTCTTTTGGGGAACAATTCGAGCTCCTCCTAGTGCCTTCAGAGTAATCCTGTACCAATTACACAAAATATCTTGCAATCTTCACAGAAATAAAATGTAATTAACAGTTTGCCTTGGTGTTCTCATTATCTAAGTTCAGAACTGTTTCAGGTCTAAGATTTTAATTGGAAAACAAACGGAAACCTTTCCCTTAAGAACTATTCCTTTTTTTTTCTCTCTCTTCCATAAATTAAACAGCTTTCAGAGTACTTGTTTGTGATCCCACTGCTGGGTAAAACAGTCACATCTTCACTTTTTTAGAGTCACATAAAGGCAACTAGGAGAGCTGCAAAGCTGTGTACATTTTCATGATGAGACTGTTTAAATTTACCCTTCAGTGTGTGTAATTATTTTATATTTAGCTTATATTTCTAAAAAAGTGCATACTATGAAGGATACTAGCCAGCCAATTGTAGTTAGAGCCTAAGCTTTGTATGCCATTAAATAAAAACAAGAGGGAGTTCTAATCTACTTTATTTTAAAGTAGTTATTCTTCCTAGACCCCAAATTGCTTTGTAAGCCACAATCTTACTGTAGTGAAGACCTACAAATGCTAAGTAGTATTTTTGTAATAGCATGACATTAGTATTTACCATAATCTTTATAAATACAAGTGTGCTCAAATTTTATCAGAAAATCACAGAATCACAGAATATTTTGGTTGGAAAAGGTCTCCAAGATCATGCAGTCCAACCTTTGACCAACACCATAATCTAGCTACTAAACCATGTCCCTAGGGACCAGGTCCAAACTCCTTTTAAATGTCTCCAGGGATGGTGACTCCACCTCTGCCCTGGGCAGGCCATTCCAGTGCCTGACAACCCTCTCAGTGAAAAAGTGGTTCCTACAACCTAATCTGGCCTCAAACTCCCCTGGCACAGCTTACATCCATTTCCTGTGTCCTATCCCAGTCCAATAAGGAGAAGAGGCTGTTTCCTTCCTCACTCCAACCTCCTTTGAGGCAGCTGAAGAGAGCAATGAGGTCTCCTCTCAGCCTCCTCTTCCCCAGACCAAACACCCCCAGCTCCCTCAGCCACTCCTCACAGGACTTGTGCTCCAGGCCCTTCATCAGCTTTGTTGCCCTTCTCTGGACACGCTCCAGCACTTTTGTGTCCCTCTTATAGTGAGGTGCCCAGAACTGAACACAGTACTCAAGATGTGGCAGCACCAGAGCCAAGTACAGAGGGACAATCACCTCCCTATTCCTGCTGGCCACTGAGTTCCTTATAGAAGCCAGGATGCCACTGGCCTTCTTGGCCACCTGCACACACTGCTGACTCATATTAAGTCGACTGTCAACCAATACCCCCAGGTCCCTTTCAAACTTACAGCTTTCTGCCCACACTTCCCCAAGCCTGTAGCTTACCATGGGGTTGTTATGACCCAGGTGCAAGACCTTATGTGACATAGTTGAAGCATAATGGCAAGTTCAGTTTTGGATGGTCCACTTATTCCTTGTGAAACTCGGAGACTGGTTGTTACTGACTTTGCACATGTTAAAATCATGCTGCTGCCAAAAGCTAGCAGCAGCTGCTTCTGTTTGGGTGCAAAATCATGATTTGGTCACGTAACATTGTGCCTCACAGATGGTGAACATCTTGACATTTGTTAGCTGAACTGTTCTTGAGCTTGGTCAAAAAACTGGCATTGCACTGGGTATCTTGGACTGACTGTGGGCTGAAACTATCCAGCTTTGGTAAACTGGGATGTTTTGGCAATTGAAATCAGCTGAAAGACAGAAAAGAAAAAAACTACTTGGAAAAGATTTAGTTTTCTGGAAGTGTTGACTATGGTTTTATCTTCTTGTAGGTGCACAGTGAGAATGAGGTAGGTAATAAAATGTTTTGCTCATACATTTTCTCTGTGAATTCATCATCTTGAGCCACATTTTTCTACTTCTCTATATTCTTGTGAGAGCAGTTTTAAAAAGCACATAATCACCTAACCCTTCAGATAATAGTAGATCCTGGGCTCTTGACAAGCCAGTGGGCTCATTAAGGCAACAGCAGATCACATTAATGAGTGGAGTACCAACTGTCAAGTGATGCAGCACCTGGTACTGGGGGTGTGGATGGGATGAAGATTGACTTTCACACATTTCAGCTTGCTATAAAATTGGTCCCACAGAGCAGCTGGATGGTTTGTGCATTGCAAGGACCATGTTTAATGCACTAAGGAATGCAACCTGTTTTCAGAGCCTGTTATCATTCTTGCTTATGTGAAGAAGCACTGCATTTACCTAGGATCATTTTACGTTGCTGTGATAAAACATTGCTTACCCAGGGAGATAAAGAATGGAAATTTAAGTCTTAACCTTTGCATGGTGTTTCTTTTTCTCCCTTCAAAGAGTCACTGAGTCCCTTCTAGTCTTCAAATGGAGCCCACAGCTGACCAGGGTTACACAATCCTGAAACCTAATTCAGTGAGAAGCAGAAGCACCTACTTTGCAAGTTGCTTCAGGGATAGCATTTTGTTTGCCTCTGAGATGTGCCTGTCAGATGGTAGTGTTCAGGGTCATGTATGTCTAAGTTGGTTTCCTTTACTTGCCAAACTAATCTCAAGTGAAACAACAGAATTGTCATGGGTAGAAGAGTTGACTGTCTGATAGGCAATTGTTTTTTTTTTTCCTTAACATGACTTTACCAGGACAGTGAAGAAAATTTAATAAAAATAAAGAGTTCTTTTTAATATTTTGATTTACAGTATTTTCAGTTCAACTGTAATTACTTCTTTCTGGGGAAGAGTAAGAGGTTTTCTATTTTGGAAAGTAGTTCTGTATTTTCCATCATTTGTTTAAGAAAGAAAAGAGAAAACTGAAAGTGAAAGTCCTTCTGAGCTATTGCAAAGTCTCTTCTTGAAAGAGCTGAAATAATACTCAGAATGGGTTGAACCCCATTGAATAAAGATAGCTGGGGACTCCCACCCAGATATCCTTTCAAGTTGCATGGGGAGTTTTTTGGTGTTAGAAGGGTTAAAATAATGCTAATTCTGACACCTGTCTTTACTGGGCATTGCAGGATATATTGTCAGCTTGTACCAGAAGCTTATTTGCCCTGTTAGGATTAAAAGGCAGATTTTAATGTCATGGGCAGCACATACTGCCTTAGCAATGAGCTGATGAAAGCATGTTCATCATTACCAGTTGGACTATTTGCATAAAAGATATTACCTCAGTTCACTCACCCAAACTGAATATTTCTGAGCTGATTGGGACATAGTTAATGTAAGATGTCCTTTGGCTTGCAATAAACTTGCCTGTGACAACAATCAAGGTTGAAACTGGAACCATATACCTCAAGCAGGCATTCAACATCTGTATCTATTGAATCTGAAGCTATCACCATTCTAAATTTTTTTATAACCTTTCTGTTTGAATTGTGGTTGAATGCTGACATTGTAAAAGCAGCTATTTCCAAGGAGATATAATTACAAGATTCCTAAATGTGTGTATCTGCTTGACTTGCCCCTATCTGCATTTGTTCAAGAGTTTTTCTGTTTCTTTGGAAGTTTAAACTTTATATTGCCACTTGAAAAATTTCTGTGTGCCTTTTGATTAAGCCAATGGATATAAAATAAAAGATCATCCTGCTGTGAAAGACTCCAATACTTGTGGCCATGTTACAGACTCCATATTTACAACAATGGGTTAAGAATTAAAAGGAAAGCAACAGTTTTTCATTTGCAGTTCTTTTCTATCGACTTAATGTCTGGTCAGGGATATTAAAAGTATATACATTGATGAATTTTTAGGTGCATACCACACAAGTTCTCAGACAGTGAAGCCTGTACTTTTGCACAGAACTTGTTGGACAGAGAACGGGAAGGTGCTGACGAGGTGCTAACACAACATATTCTGAAGTACAGTATTGTTTCAGGCAATTTTCTGATTGCATGGTTTAATTAATAATCACTTAGATGCTGTGTAAGTACTATTCCTGTTATGTCAAAATCAGACCATTAATAGTCACACTAATTTTTGGTTGTTGTTTTCAGGTTCAGGTGTTAACAGACTGTAAATCTGCCAAATGAATCATAATGTTAGAGCTCAGAGTATAGCAGTTTTATTCTTCAGGCTTATATTAATCACTCACAATTACTTTTGCTGATGTACAGGTTATCTCAAACAATCCAATATTCAATATTCATAACTTCATCCACTTATTGTAGACAGAAAACTACTCACTTATAGCATCCCGTTTTGATATCACAAAACAATTCTTATTGAACACCTAAGAGAAAATCCCAAAACAAAAATGTCATTCAGAGCACTAGAATTTAGGTTCTTGTTCTTCCTTTATTCCTCCTGTTTCCTTTCCTATGCAGATGGTTTCTAACATATGTTTTGATAGGACTTATACAGTTCATTTTAAAGCCCTGTGATTTACAGACATGAAAGCATCTCTTGTGTGGTCTTTTCTTCCATCTTTATTCTCTTGTTGAATTGCATCTGTTCTATAGTAGAATAAGAACTAGTAGAAAAATGTCTGAAGTAGTTAGTAGTTAAGAAAAAACCCACAAATGAGTTATCCTACTATGGCTTGCATTTCATATTCCCTGTTTTTTTCTTTCAGCTGTTTAGTTCCTTTGCTACTTTCAGTATTCCTACAGCATTGTTTTGAGAGGCATAAATGCACAAAAATGTCACCTTAGACCTCTCTTCATTAATGTGTAGCATAACTTTGTCATATCTTGTCTTTGCTGCTCCTGCTGCCAAATTTATTTCTTAATAGATTCTTTGGAGGCTTAAAATTAAAATAATCTAAAATACCTGTCAGTGGCCAAAGAAAATCTATTAAACAACAGCAGGTGAAAATCTAAGAGCTATCTTACACAAAAGATAGCATAAGATCTTATGCAAAGAGTATTTAAAGTATTTATTTAAAGTATTTTTTGCGTAAGATACATTACGCAAAAAGTTACCCACATCAGTTGGTACGCCAGAAGAGTGAAATCTGGTTTGAAATAGTCTTACAGTCTTGATTAGAAAATTATTTTTGTACATGTACTAATCTGTTCTGGAGTGAGATGGAAAAGATGTTCTGTGCATAATTTTGGTGCATTTAAACTAGCTCAGGCTATGACTGCATTAAAAAATAGGCAATGAAATGCTCTGTTTTTCAGGTTTCTCTAGTTTTCCGTTTCAACTTAAACTTGTGAAAAGCTGTTTACTCTCTAACTAGCAAACTAGCTTTCTAGGAATGGTTTGCTTTCCTGCATGGCTGTTTCCGCAGCTTTAAATTCTTGGTTCTTGTCTGTTGTTCCTAAATGTCATGTGATTAAAATTAAGCCTTGAGGCTTTCTCAAAGCCATTTCTTAACACAGAATCATAGAGTGGTTTGGATTGGAAGGAACCTTAAAGATCATCTAGTTCCAAACCCCCTGCATGGGCAAGAACACCTTACACTAGACCATGCTGCTCATGGCCCCATCCAACCTGGCCTTGAACACTTCCAGGGATGAGGCAGCCACAGCTTCCTTGGGCAGCCTGTTCCAGTGTCTCACCATCCTCAAATTAAAGAACTTCTTCTTAATGTCTAACCTAAATCTCATCTCTTCATGTTTTAAATAATTTCCCCTTGTCCTATCACTACACACCTATGTAAAAAGCCCTACCCCAGGCCCCCTTCAGCTATTGGAAGGTTGCTATAAGATCACCTCAGAGCTTCCTTTTCTCCAGGCTGAACAACCCCAACTTCAAAAACATCTGACATATACCATAGTACTGTGTAAATATGAAATGATTGGATTAATGGGATGTCAGTACCAAGAAACCTTTTGGAAGATGAAGTGTTTACTGGGTTAGGCTCATACTAGCAAGCAAAACATATTTGGAAAGCACACAGGGCTCCATATTTCTGAGAACTGGACTGTTTGTCACACCAAACATTGTTCTTTCAGGGCTTGGGTCCACTTCTTTGTTCATCTACTATAATTCTTCCCTTATGTTCCATTCAGACAAGTCAACTAACTGTAGAATTAACTTTTCCTTCAGACACTGAATTTAAAGGAAAAATACATATTTCTTTAGTAGATACCACATTTCATTTCCAGAGTTCCAAGTAGCTCTGACTAAGACACCTCCTTTCAGGACTGATAACTAAAATTCACTCCAAAGCTGGGTTTGCTGATGTGGCCACCATAGCAACAATAGAAAACAACTTCTTCAGTAACAACTAATAATATAGGTAATTTAGGTGGACGTTCTGGGCTGTTTGAAATAAATATTAAAATTGGATTAGGGATCTGAGCTCTGTTTCTTTACATTTTACTTGAGATATTAACTTTCCTTAGTCTCTATTTTTATTACATTTTGTGTCATGTGTGTTTTATAATATTTATGAAAGCTAGGGTTTCACAAACATTACCAGAGTGAAATACAAATTCAGTTCAATCTAAAATATATTTATAATAGATTACAATTTTTATAAACAGATTTCTGTGACTCTAATTTCAGTTTAGAAGACAGGCAAGTCTCTGGGCACAAAAGAGATGCATCAGAGCATGAGCATTCCTTATAAACTTTCAAATATGGTTGCATTAGGCTGAGCTAATAATTCTGAACCAAATGAGCAGCAGACTTGGAAAAATAAAAGCAGCTTCTGGCCATAGCCTGTGGTTCAGCTGGGGAGAAATATGGTTGGGAGAGGGCTATGAAAAAGCATCCTGACAGGATCAGAGAAGTAGTTTCTGTAGTGGCACAGACAGCCTAATCATTGGGGTTGCCTGGAAGCTGTGGCTACCAAAGCTGAAAAAAAGGTAAACAATTACTGAAAAATTACTAAGAGAACTTTAAAAGAACAAAACCAAATCCCACTGGATGACACAAAGACTCCTGAAAGGACATTTGCATTGTATGGGACTAAGAATTTAAGGTTTCTCCCACCGTTGTTTTGCTTTCCTGAAAGCTGAAAGGAGTAGACTTGGTTGAGAGATTCTATCAGCCACTTGCTTATACTTACAGAAAAGGGGTCAAAGAGAAACAGAAACAGCAAACTGAGATGGGCAATGCCAGGCAGCACATTTGGAGTGATGTTGCTACAATATATTTCACAGTGGAATTAAAATATCCATCATCACTGATTTGTTTTGAGCAGAGGGGGAACCCTGGATGTTAGCTTACTCTGTTCTTCTTGTTTTATAGATTAACTTTGTTGATTTAATTCCAAAAACTGTTGAGTTTAAGAAAGCCACAAACAACAACTGGAGGACTTGCGATCTGCCCTAATTCAGTATTTACTCAAATAGTGAAGTACTAAAACTCCCCAAAAGTAGTGTTTCATAAAACAAACCTGAATACAAGTGCTATTGTTATTCTGTATACATCACCTCGTTGGTAAGCAAAATTAATATTCATAGAACTGTTGGCATTGTACTTGGGAAGACCTAAGATTACAGGAAGAGCCCAGGGAAAAGCTATATTTTTACTTTATTCATTTATATGTTTATTTTGTTAGCCTTATTTGATCCAATTAAGAGAAAATTGAAATTGGACCTAGTATTCTGACTATACCACTAAGCTGCACACTTTATCCTGTTTCAAAGAATGACCACTTTGAGACTCATGATTTGGTACCCTCCCCAGCCTCCTGCACAAGTCAAATATGTAATCATCCCCCTAATCCTGCTCTTTGCTGTGCTTATGTCCCAGTCCCTGAAGGTGGCTGTTAGGAGCTTATTACTCTTCTACTAGTCGTAAAGATCTCAGTTCCTTTTTCAAAGTCTGTACCAGCAAAGGCTTTGTCTGTTTATTGGATCAGTTGAATTTTACAGGAATCAGTTGAAGCCTGATGAAACCTCATGGTCATCTCATTGGGTTTCCAGGTATGTGAGAAATGTTCTGTTTGGTTAGATTAGTCTTTGATTTGGAAGTGCTGTTTAGGAGGAACCTAAAAATCCATCTGTCTTCTGCCATCTATTCCACTTGTACTCCCTTAATGTCCACATCCATTATGTGAGGGATGACAGAGGAGGAAATCCTGGTCTTCCTTCAATATCTGTTTATGGACCTGTTGTCCATGAACTGGTACAATATCTGCTTGAAACTTTAGACTCTACAGCTTCCTATGGCAACAGATTCCACAATTTCATTACAACCCATGAAAAAACAATTAAGAAATTTAAAATTGATCCCCTCCTGTTTTCAGTGAGTGATCTATAGTTCTGGTATATGAAGGATTTGGTTGATAAATTGAGCATTTAACTTTTACTCTGCTTTCACAATTTTGTAAGCTTTGCATGTATGCTCCCCTCAGCATTTTTTAGTTCTCCTAGCAAGGCAGCTGATCTCTCCTTTTCATCATTATATTTGCCATTCTGTGTTGTTTCTCTATCTCTATTTCCTTCCTGCAAAGTGGAGAGCAGGGCTGCAAGTGGTGCTTGAGATAAGAGCTCAGCATGGTTTTACACAGAGGCAGAATGGTGCCCTGTGTCTTGCTTCACTGCCCTGCTGGGTACAGAAGACAAACTGCATTGTCAGCTGTTCAGGGCTCTGATGTGCAAACCTCTGTCCCAGACACTTTTCCTTTGCATCCTCCTGATCTTGAGGCCATCTTTTGATACCACTCCTCAGAACTGCAATAAACACATGTCTCTGCAATGCCCTGGGAAAGATTCAGGGCCTGGCATGTAAATTCTTGCTCCTTATGCTGCAAATAGGGTTTACTTCTGTGGAGTGGAGGCTGACCCCCTTCCCCATAGGCTGGTTAGTGACCATAGTGATGCCCTATGAATCCCCCAGAATCCTGTTTGTGGTGGTCCTCCTCTGGTAGCTGCTCACACTGCTGGTCAGGGAGGAATATTTTTCATTTCTGGCAATGAAGATTTGACTGTACTCCTGCTATTTATTTTGATTTCCATATTTTCTTTCATGAAATGTTTATTTCCTATGCATCACAGTTTTTTTTTTTTCCACATTAGCAATTTACTTTGATACCAATTTATTTTGAAACTGTCAGATTTTGAGGAGCAACTAGTAAGGCTGAAATAGTTTACATTACCAGAAACTGAAATCTAAAGATACTCGGTCATTTCTGCAAGATTTTCTTTAACATTTATCCACAAATAGCTCTGGATATTTTATTTAGAAAAGCATCCTATTGCCAGAGCCCTATTACTGCAAAGCTAGAATATACTTCTTAGTGAGGCTGTTAAGGAGTCCCCAAGATTCCTTATCCCAGATAATCCTCTGTGTTCTTTATCTCCTACTCCCTGCCATGGTCCAATTCTGTTCATGTCAGAGTCATGGAGGCAGATGCTGATAATGGTCCTTTCCAACTTAGGGAACAGCCTGAGGTATCAGGTGTGGGAGGTCTATGCTGCCTTTTACCAAGCTGTTGTTTGAAATATTGGTGTGCATTTTATTGCAAGCATTGCTGTTGTGAAGTTTCAACCTACGTAACTGTAACAGGAAACGAGGGTATGATTAAAATGTATTGTTTTGGTTCAGATTTCATTTGAGAATAGACACTTGGAAGCCATGCCTGTACTAGGCCCAGTGTGTATCTCTGGGACTCAAAAATATTATTACTGTTTTTCATAAAATTTCAGTTCTGACTCTCTCAAGTGATGCTATGGCTCATTTCAGTTCTCAACAATACCTACCTCTTCTCCCAAGAATGTTTCCTGGGCCTTTTTTCCATCTTTAACAGGAATGTGCTAAATATGAAATGTGCTAAAATATGAGCTGCTGCCAGTTGCTGTCTTTTGCCCCCTATTACTCCTTTCCAAGAGGCATTCATGACGCTGGTGATAAAGAAGCTGCTGGCTCTGTGGAGTTTTGGAAAGTCAGCTCTGAGTTAAGGGTAACTTCTGACTCTTTTGTCTTTAGTTCCTTGAGGAAATACAAAGATGATGCCCCTTTCTCTGACCTTCTGTTCCACAGACAAGCTGAAGGTCAGGCTGAGGAGCTCGTGTGGCACTGTAGCAGGGCTCATGGAGATGCTGGTTAGCTAACAGAGGACTATCAGCCTCACAGAGGACTATCAGTAGGGCCTACACAGAGCACCATGAACAAAATCTGTAGCAACCGACAGTGCAACAATAAAATTGCAAATCTGAAGACAAGCAGCTAGTGTGGTTCTGGCTTTCAGGGTCTGCATCCTTGCAGAGATGTTTCCCCTTCATTCCTATGTTGAACGTTGGCTTAGACTGTGCCTCTTCATTGAAACTTCAGAGCAGTTTCTCCCAGCAGCTTTGTGGGCTTCAGGCACATATACAAACCTTGCAGAGTAGCATGAGTTTGTAGCTTGTCATAGTATGGCCCCATTACCAACAGCTTTAATGATCCTGCCTGCTGTTTATCTAAATGAACTATCAGGCTCAGAAGCCCATGTCTTTTACCTCCTATGCTGCTGAAAATCTAGAAGGGGTTCCAGTTCTGGTCTCCAGCTTGGCTGTCCTTCCAGCAGTGCACAGAGACAGATATGCTCACGGGAATGGGAAAGCCTGACTCCTGAATGGTTTGGAGAGGTGGGGGGCTTTCTCTGTGGCCTCCACTTGGTTGTAGAGAAACATGCCCCTTGAGGAAGAAAAGTCTGTTATTCTCACTGAGATGTGTCTGCTCACATGGATGGGGTGACAGTAGTTCCTTTAGGGAGCATGTGCATAGGACATACTGGGATGATAGTAGTTATGTTAGCATTCACTGGAACACTTACCTTTCTTTACCCAGACATTTCCAACCCTGTATGTAACCCAGCCTTTGATCTCATAGGATTCTTTCCACATATATGTTCATATTAATACAGCAAGTGGCAAAAGACCAGGCAGTACTGGGTCTTGGAAGATGTACTGCAAAGGAGAAGCATCCAATCGGATATCCAGATGCTGAGATGAAGATGCCTGGCTGCTGTACTCCATGTATCACCACAAATGCCACCATGGGACATTTGCTGGTATATGGGATCAACCACTGACTCCTGTAAGACCTTCATGGGATCCCCTCCTCTCAACAGCAGCCTTTGGGGTTTCCAGGAGGCTGGGACATAAGGCACCTTATTGCCTCTATTTCTCTGGGCTTCCAATGTCCAGGACAGGAGGAAATTAGAAAGCAGTGTACTATTTTGGGGTGAAAAGGGCAATCCGTATCCTGTATGGCATACTTAAGAGCAAGAAGTCCTTTCAAATTTTCTATTGGTATTTTCTTCCTTGAAGAAAAATATTACATTGACAATGTGAGAAGAAACATGGCTCTTCTTTCATACCTGATACTTCTCTCTCTTTAGGTCACTAGTTGAAAACTGTGGACGTGATACTTGAGATCCTGTTTTTCTTCCTGAGACACTTTTGTACCTATGTCATCTGAGCAGTGTTTTAGCCTGTCAGGCCCATGCAGGAGGTGGAAGTGTCTACAAAGGTACAAGGAGTCATCTGGATGTGTGGTAGGTGTTGGGTCTGTGCCTGAGGCTGACAAGGACTAATTGCCACTCACAGCTGCCTAGAAGCAGCTGAGCAAGATAAAGAAGCATCTGAACTCTAATTTCAGCAAAGTGCTAGCTCTGAATAGCTGGAGAGAATGCTAACCAGACAGAAGGTGCTTTTTTGTGAAATTACCTTTTTTGAGATGTTTGATAAACCACCCTTAAAAGTAGTGAGGTGGAAATTACCTACTATGAAACAAGTGGAACAGCCAGCATCAGGTCACAGTACAAGAATCCTATGATTTGAAGTAGATTCTTCACTTTGCCTACAAAAGCCAGACCTCTCTGCCTCCTGAACATGTTGTAAAGCCTCCTATAGGAGGTTAGGGAGAGGGTTTATGTACTGTGAAGGTGCCTTTGTGTTCTGAGGGTGTTATATTCTGAGTCCTCTTGTGTCTGAAGGCTTGTCATGAGGCAATCTTTGCTGAAGTACTGGCTGAACAGAAAGATAATCCTAGTGATGTCAGTGTATATGTAATCTTTGTATGTTCAAATACTAAATATTTTAAACTATTTATTAAGGAAGACAGAGGAAGAAGAGTGAAGATGAGAAGACTGGTATCAGCAATAGATTTCTGTTCTAAGAGTTGTTGCTGCTTTTTATTTCAGAAGCCATCATAACTCTTCAGTTTATAGCAGGGGTTGATGTCCTGCAGGGGAGGTTCATTGGCCATCAAGAGTGTCTCTTCTGAATCACACAGAATTCTGACCAGCCTTTGGGGAACCATAAACTGTTAATTGCTATTTCCATTGTTTTCCTTTCAGTCCTCATAATAATTTTAGCAACTGCCCAGAAATTCTTCATTCCACACGAGCCCTCAGCATCTCCAGTTCCCAGCCTACCAGTCACAGCAGCTGTACTGAATTAGGTGAAGGAAAACAATATTATGTGGAAGAGGTCTTCTTTGAGCCGAAGGGTAGAGATAATAGGTATAGCCTATTCTTTTTAGCCCCCAGGCAAAGCCAAACTTAGAAATAGATCCTAAATCTGTTGACTGCCTGCCCACGGGTACTATTTTGAGCTCACTCCCAGCCCCTGGAAGCAGTCGAGGCTCCATACTGAGCTGCTGTGCTAACAACCAGCCAGCACAGATTATTTTAAAGGCTGTTAGTTGTGATGGGTGGATGTTTAAGGCTTCATATCATAGTGCTGATTTCTGATAACAAAAACGGTTGTCTCTGAACCCAGCTGATCGTTTTTTTACTCTTTTAATTAAAAATAAGTGTTTTATATGGTTAAGTGAAGCACAAAAAAGAGGGATTTAACAGACAGGTGCCTCTTACTGGGCATGGTGGTATGATTCTCAGTGTCATAAGCACGCTCTGTTCTTTCAGTAGGACATTGAAACTGCTGGACAGATACTCAAGAACACCTGTTGAAGGCTGTGGGATCCTCATGTTTTTATTCACAGTTAAATAATATTATTTTAAAAGTTTGTTATAGGTTATCCACCACTTCTTGACTATGCTAACTCCCAACATGGTCCAGTATTTTATTTCCTACATGTCATCTTGAGCCAGAAATGTAAGTAGTGCAGAAACATCTATACATGAAGAAATAAATCAATTTTTATTATTTGAAAGCCATCATTGCCCATGATCAAGGCCAGAAAAATAAATATGAATCTGTTAAAATAAATCTTCCTATATGAAACATAATCACCTTCAGTTTTGAAGGTGTTTGATGATAATGTGTAAATGCTTACATATGCAAATGAGAAGTCACAAATTTCTCAGTGTTTTAGACAAAAATATTTTAGCTTGCCGGTGAACTTTCTAGCTGGAAGCTGCAATCTGGGAGATGGGGATTTCCACATGTGAGGTAAATTTTCTGGCCTGCCTGTACTGTCTAGGGACTTGAAAATGAAACCAGGGTGCTTTCTAAAACATTATTTTATTACATCCTTTGTAGGAGTCCTTTGACTTATCTGTGCAAGGAAGAGCAGAGTTGTCTCTTCTGGCATTAGTCTATGTGTCCTGTAACTAAGATTTCTCAGTTTACCCACCACACGTGCATATGGCTTGCATTAACCATCCATGACTTGAAAGTTTTGGGGCTTTTTATTCCAAATTTATTATGTGCAAATAACCTTTCAGAATTACATGGCTTTTCTTTTAGCTAATTACTTCACCTTACATTTCTCATTCTTCCTATGTAACAATGTTAAATCTACTTTTAATGCTTTTTCATTCAATAATATTATATAAATTCCAGAAGCTGGCACATGTTAGGTTAGTTTCATTTTTAAAGTAAAAATCTCCATAGGGCATGGACAGATGTTGATACCAAAATAGCAGCTGTAGCACCGTATTCTCCTATTGAGCCAAAAGGAACAAAGTTGTTGAGGGTTAGTAGTACTTCATTGTCAGACAGAAGGAATGTTACCTCTTAAGGTCAAAGCTTCATAACCACTTTTCTTCAAAGCATGAGTGCTTTTCTCCAAGCACTGGATGCAATTGATTGCAGCAGGTTTTATAGAAGTTTCCACATTCAAAACCTCTTATGAAACAGTTTGTAGAACTTTAGCTAATGAAACTGCTGACACATTTTTGTGTTTGTTTTAGTAGCCTGGAGTGCTGGAGGGTAATTATGTTCTATTTGGCCTGTAGCATTTTTTCAGCCAAAGCCTATCCCAAAAGAGATTGATTTGCATTGAGACTGTCTTTTTTAATATCAAAAGTATTGGTAATTTTTAAAACTCTGGTCAGATGAATAGATTTTAGGCCAATAGATAGGTTCAGACACCAGATCATAACAGTAAGAATGCATTCCAGTCGCTCTACATTTCTGGTACCTTCATCAGCTGACTTCAGTTAGGGAAATCCAAGAAGGTCCTAGCCATACTGTGACTGAAGAAATGTGTACCTGAATTACAAAAACTCTCATTACTGCTATTTCCTCCTCTCCTGATCCCATCTGAAAGATGTTTGAGTAGTGCCTTTTCCAGCTACATTTTCCAGCTATATATGACAACTAAGGCACAAAAGTAACTGCCTTTCAGCTCAGACTTCTTTTGTGCTTGAACTGTATCACAGCCATGTACCCTGAGAACCTGCACCTAGCCTGATCTTGGATCAGCCTTATTACTCACATTTGTCTTGGCTGCTCTGACTGTCCCTCACTGGACCTGACCCTGAGCCTGATTTGTTGACTTTATTTTCCTTCTTAACCTTGGACCTGCTTTATTGTTGGGGCTTACGTGGTAGATCTGTGGACACAATAGACCCTTGGCCGACCGTAGTTACTGTCACTGGACCTGCTCTGCTCATTTTGCTCAGATACTCTTCACAGCACCCTTAGTGATGATGTTACTATTTGTGCCTGCCTTGCTGTCCCCCTGTGATCCAATCTTCCTCGAGGATCTATTGCTATGATTTTTCTCCCAGCATAAGAGTAATACCTTCTTTTCTAGTTTTATTTGGTAATACTTTCCTTTAATGCAGCATAATCTTTGGCTATCACTGTATCCAGCTGTATTTCTGAACATTTACCAACTTGACTGAAGAGTTAAGTTTTTTTTCTTGCCAGATTATTGGTACAAGCAAATCTGCAACTTGAAATGTTTATATGTGTAATTATAATCCATTGAAACATTCTGACTACTTGGTTGAATTTTGCAAGGATCCCTAACATAAATTCATGTCACAAAACACACCTGGTGTGGCAGTTTGCCATGGATGTATTCCATTCTAGATCACAACTGTTTTACTCTGTTTCATCAAATATGGGCAGTCTAGGGACACAGAATTCTTCATGACTGAATAAAAAGTAATTAATAAATTATTATCCCAGCACAGGAAGATTTGAGAACCAATTGTTGCCATCTTCAGGCATGGCAACTACTATTTCCATTTATTAATGGAAAATTGTAATACCTAGCTGAAGTGTGTTGAGAGGTTTACACTAAGTGTAATGAAATGGAAGGCCATCAGCCAAACAACAGTGCAGGGATGTTATTAGATATTCAGGAGTTCAGTAGTACCAGGGCTTCCTCTTCAATGCAGATTCATTAGTGTGCTGTTCAGCTCTACATTTATAAAAACTGTCTGGATGACAAAGTAGCTGGAGCTCTGTGCTCGAGTGGCTGGGTGTACCCTGCTCTTGTTCAAAAATATGTGCTTAAAGCTGCAGCATGTGGTGCAGATTTACTCTCCCTCCTTCTGATGCCAGCCACAGTTAAAGCTGCCAGTGCATCCCATTGTAAAGAAGATATGGTTATAACTTTGTTAGATTAAATTTTGTCATTTGTCTCAGTCTAGATGTTTTCTGAAAATGTCAGGAAAATTTTCTAAAGAGATGGAAGCAATATATTGGTTTGACCATGTTAGAAACTAAATATCCAATTCTTATAATTTTTTAACTGAGACTCTCTTTGCTTTGGACTCAGGAGAGGATGATGGCTGCAAGAGGACTTTAAATCAGCTGTCCATTTTGCAATTTCTAAAAAGAGATGTTAAACCTGAGGAGAAAAAATGGTGGAGAAAAAGACTTGAGAGAGATTCTCAGCTGTTTAGAAAATGAACCTGATGTGAGTAGCTCCAGTTCAGAAAGTGATCTCAAGTAGGCATTTATATTGCTCTCGAGCAACAGGTCTGCTTTGGTGCTATTCATGAGATCATTTGTTTTCTTGGAGCACTGGTCAAAGTCTCACTAGAATGGAAAGTTCAGCCCTTCCATCAACAAAGAGACATTAAATCAATTGTCCAACTCACTGAGGCGACCAGTTAGCAAATAAAACTAGAACATGATGTTGGTTCTTAATGTTGCATCAGAAAGGCAGAGTGAACAGAGGTTCCCAGGGAACAGCAGTCTAACTACACAGCACCCAGAGGGATCATCCAGAAGAGTTCCAGCTGGACACCCAGTGTAATTGGGAATAGAAGCAGGTCCATCCAGGATACCAGCCTCAAACATCTTTGCCCTGAATGGTGATCCTAGATTGCATCAGGATGAGGCTGACAGTGGCAGCTTTCATGGCTACAGACCCCATGGCAACATATGTGAGGAAAGAACATTGCTCATTTGCAGTCTATTCCAAAAAATCCACAAATCAGTGGTCTATTCCAAAAGGCTTCTTTTCTTTCTTTAGCAATTATTTTCCTCGGAGATCTCATGAGAAGAATAAAATCTTGAAGAATGCTCTTGTCTCCTCTCTTACCCTAACATTCAGATGCTTGATTTCTGTTGATGAACCCCATTTCCCAACCAGTTATGACAATCTGATGACTAAAAATGATTTTTCTTCCTTTCACATAACTCCCAAGTACGCCTGCAGAAATTTAAAATGACAGACACTGATGCATTAGTACTACACAAAGTTCTAGTGTAATTAGTGGTGCTGCAGTGCCCTGCCTCTCTTCCCTCTTTGGTTTTTATGAATGAGTTTAAGGAATCAGCATAAACATAAGAAACAATCCATCTCACAGTGTATCTACTTCCCCTTCTCTTTCCCTGGTGGGGAATAAGGAGGACAGTGGAGCTAATATTACTGCACACTCTGTTCACTTTATATCCAAACTTCCTTTTGCCTCTCTGGTTTTGCCTAAACTATAAACTTTCATGGGAGGATCTGTTTTTTAATATTGGTGTTTGATCAAAAAACTAACATTGTTTTGAGCCTCTGCTGGCCCCAAAACACAATGTAATATACACAGCAAGATTATTGGGGAAAATGGAAAGATCATTGTAATGATGAATTAATTTTTCCTATTTAAAGAGAACTTGTCAGGACACCAGTTTGTGTAAAATGTGCTACCTGGAGAAACAGAAGAAATGGACTTTTCAGAGGGGTCATTCCTGCACCAAGTGTGGCAGACAGCCTGGTCTGCAGGGACCAAACTGCATCTGGCTTGAAAGAAGTGAGCTGCAGCTGAGCAAAAATGTTTGTCATGAGGAGGATGATCCCTGTAGAAGACTGAGAACCTAGTTCACAGCAGCTTTCATGAGAGAGAAGCCCATTCTGGCTTAATCTGTATTATTGATAACAGTGATAAGTATATTCACCAAATAGTGTTCCTTGAATAGTTATTATTCACTTAAAGATGTTCCATCTCTTTGCTGTTAAAAAAATATAGACCAGTTAAATTCCCACTTTTTTATTAGGTGTTTTCCTTTGAAATTAGTTACTGTAAGGATTAGCATACGCCTGCAAAATTGCAATAGATTTAATTTTAGTACTCTTCAGTGTTGAAAGGAAGCATACACATTTCAGTGTAGCCAAACTTTTCACATTTTCTCAATATGTTTGCTGTTACATGGTCTTGTTGTGAAGAGTATCACTCTCATTGCACAACTCAAGAGGCAATCATTAGATGTGTTCTGTTACCTCCCTGAGCCCTTGCATTTACATCCCTCTGTGTGAGCTTTTGGCTGTGTTCCTCTGGGACATATTCAGGAAACCTATTCTATTGATTAACACTAGCTAGCTACCATTTCTGTGTTAACTGCACACTTACTGTCACCTACATCTGTCACTGCTGAGACTAGAAACCTCATGTATTCTAACTGACATTGCTAATGTCTTACAGGGAGGCTGAATACTAAACTGTCCTTATTTCCTTGTGTATTTCATATTAACATATTGATACACATTTATTTCATTAACACATTAATAAAATGCATATTGCTTTATTCTCTACTGATGATACCATATGTTGCTTTCTATAAGCCAATACCTATCATTTACATCTGTATTACACATGGGCCTAAGCCTCTCGGGGACCTAATTGTTTGCTGTAGTAAATGCTTTGGTACAGGCAGCATGCCCAGTCACCTACATCAAGATGGGTATTCACACCATCTGCTTTAAGCATGTAAGCAGAAATGTTGAAGCAGGAGCTACAGCCTCTTATGTAGTCAGCAGACAGGGTCTTCTACTCTGCTAAATAGAATAGTGCTAGTGAGCAATCTTCAGTGTTGATCCTTAACAGGCCAAAGTGCAAAATTTTAGTTCACTCCAGCCTCCATTTCTGAGTAAACCAATTAGACTTGAGGCAAAGCCTGGCAATGGTTGTGGTTGGGTTACTCATGGGACCATTCCTGGCCAGGAGTATGAATGTGGCTGTACTAATGGTGTTTCTCTGCCTCACATAGTCCACCAGTCCAGTCCCATCATGTGATCACATACACTCCTGGTGCTGAGCAAACACCACTTGCATGAAGACCAAAACTCCCTTCTTATGCAGTGCACCCCTCTGCCCCAGGGATAACGAGGAACAACTTGGTGGCCTGGTGACTTCAAGTGTCTGTATGGAACAGAAATGAGCCTCTTGCATACCTGCCAGGGGCTGGCCCAGCAGCTCAGCACACTGTACTGAGTGGCTCTCTGCATTAAAACACCTCCCAAAACTGCCAAGGCTTCCAGCATGAATGAGAGATGCAAGGGAGCTCAGCACAGGTGGTTCCTGGTGCAGGTAAGCTCAGCCTCCACCACAGCGCTGGGTGACCAGCACAGTATCTCTGGGCCCAGGCAAGAGGAAGAGGGCACAGTCAGGTACCATCTTCACCTGCAGCATCAATGAGACTCACAGCTCCCTGTATCTTTCTTGTTGCCTTTATTTTTAAAATATATGTGGTGTTAACCTTCCTGCAGTCATTGAGGTCTTCTCCTGCTTGCCACAATTTTCTGTAGATGATGGTGACCTTGCAATGACACTGGACAGCAATATTGTCATTCTTGTGTGACTACCACCTGGATCTATGGATTGGAATGCAAGCAAGTTGTTTCAGTGGTCCTAACTGCTGCTCCTCCAATGCTACTCTTCTGATACAGGGATGAGAGATGCAAAAGCCAGGAAACACAGTTCATGTGTGACAGCTGGAGAAAAAAAAGGTGTGCATCACTTCAACATTTTCTGTTATGTCTATCACCATGTTGTCTCTCCCATCCACCTACTGACCCATGTTATACCTATAGGTATCTCTTTTTATCTTACTACCTGTTGTGTCCCTCACTAACTTTAGTTCCAGCCGGGCTTTAGTCTCCCTGATTTAACACCTAAGTGCCTGAGCTGTGCTTTATGTTTCTGCTTGCTGAATATCCCTTGTGCATATTTTAGTTCATTAGGATGGTCCTTGCCAAGCCAAATGGGCTGTCAGCTGGTTTCCTCTGCTCCTGCACAAGGGGATAGTTCATGCATGAGCTCTTGGTCATTTATCTTTAAAAACCTATTAGTTCTTCTGGGGACTCTTCCCCTTCATGGCTGCTTCCCACAGGCTATTTTCTGAATAAGTCAGTCTGCTCTCCCAGAGCCTTACTTCTGCTGCTCATTTTCCCAGCTCTCCTCTGTGTCCATCACCTCACGGCTGCTGCAGCACTCTCTGACTGCTCTCACTCCCACTTCTTCCCTAATCCCCAGCAGGATGTCAAGCCAGTGTTAAACAGAAGGCCACGACTGCCGCCCTCTTGTGTTTGTATTAGGAAAATGTCACCTCTGCACTCTGAAGAACCTCCTGGATCGCCAAACTGATGCCATGCTGCTCTTTTAACAACTAGGTGGCTGAAAATCCTCAGAGAGGACAACAGCTCCAAGTAGGAGACTTCTAGTTTGCAGGAAGCCCCAACCCCTGACATGTCATAGCCTGCAGTCTCTAGTCTACACCTACCACAACATCCCTCAGGTTCCTTCCCAACCTGATCTTAACCCAGAAACTCTCAGCAGATATGTCTCCAGTTTGAGAATGGGGGCACTGTGTAGTCAAGGAGCTCCTTAATGAAAAGCATCATGAAAACCCTGTTCTGCTCTGCCTGTTCTTCCTATATATGCTGTATCCATCCATGGCCATGTTCCAGACCTGTGTGTCACCCCACAAAGTCTCTGTGACTGGTGGCAGGGACCCTGCATTTGTGCCTGGCAGTGCAGCTGCTCCTCCTGCAGCTCTGTGCATCAGTGTACAGGCACCTGAGGGAAGCCTCCAGCTGCCTGCCTTTTTGATGCAAGCAAAACAAGGATGGGATCAAACTTGACTTATTTAGGGATGTAATTTATAGCTGTAGAGGGAAGCAGGTGCACAAATTTTCCATCATTAGTGAAAACAGCCTGGTACTTTGAAAGCTGCTAGAAAGAAAACCTGTGCATTTAACTCCTACCCTTTCCCTTTCACCATCAGAAGTGCCTCCTGGATATGATAGTGATATCACTATCACCTGGCAGGTGATAGTGCTGTGTTGTAAGCAAGAGCCCTCATTGAACTCAGGAGCTTTTTAAAAACCAGTGGCATTATTTTGTGATGAGTATCAGTAACCATTCAATACTTCCTACTGAAGGCATTAACCTTCCCATGAGATAAGCACCATCCCATGAGATAAGCACATACTCATGTCAATTGCTTTGAAGGGTCAAGAATCACTATTAATGCAATTTTCATGAGTATTTAATGTTATATTTGAAATTATCACTGTGGCAGGTGTGATGCTTGTCAGGGAACTTGTTAAAATGTCTAGAAGGAGTTCCATAAGAGATTTCACAGAGGACCTATTAAAAAAATCTAGCTGATTTTAATCCTCACAGCCTAACAAAATACATTTTAAAAAGATGTCAATCTACAGTGGAGGAAGTTCAACTTTTGAAGGACAGATACAGAAAGAAATAAGCAAGGAGACAAATAGAAATACCATCTTTCTGCTGCTTCATTCTTTTTTTCCAGGCATGGAAAGTGCTTGTTATCCTGGCATATATTAATTGACTTTAGGTTCTCTCTGTGCTTATTTTGCCTTTGCATTGGGAATTCACACGGTCCAATTTCCTTCTCAAAGTTGCTTATCCCTCACTGTACAGATATCTCCCAAAAAAACACCAAACAATTTTTGACGGCTTCACCATCTGTCAGATCCAGAGGGTACGACCAACTCAATGAGTCAGTAACTGAATTCCTTGCAGTCTGCTTCTAGTTCCATTTGCAAACTTGGTTAAAACAGTTCTGTATAGTGTTCTGCTCAGCAGCAATGCTGTGTCAGGGCTGCCAGAAAAGCCAGCTTTTAACCTGCTGCTTAAAACATATGGTTTCCACTTCTTGAGACTTTAATTTGACAGATTTGGGTTTGATGAGGTGAGAGTTTATGAAACAGTGAACTCATGCTGGGTTACTTTTCTAGGGAAGGGAAGCAGAGCACTGTGTAGTCTAAGCCATACATTAGCCTAAAAGCCTTTCTGATTTATTTTTTTGTTTTACTTCACTAAATAATGGACAACTGATGTGCTGGTCTTATATAACCTGTAGAAGGATTTGGTTTAGAAGTACTGTCTACCTTTTAAAGAAATAGAATCTCATAAATCGGATTTGTTTAGTAAACGAACAGCACTTAGAATTAAAGGTGGGTTGGACTAAAACTGATATTTTTACACGTAGTTCTCTTACTACACATAATTCACATACACCAGATGCTAGGTGTTGGGAGGATGATTGCTCTCTAATTCCAGGAATCTGAGCTGAAAGATGACCTGTGCTTCTGGGTCTCTCTGCAGCACTTAAGGAGATTTCTGTTTGGCAGACAGACAAACAGCTCTGCGTGGGCATGTGTTTGTTTGAAGACACAGTGTGTTATCACAGCAGTGTTTCCCTGGGATCTTGTGGGTAGCGTTGTGCCAAGTCCTTGATTTTTATGCTGGCAGGTGTTGTAACTAAGTAATTACAACTTTTACAGGGTAATAATCACTTGATGAGGATTGTAATCTGTCAAACCACCATTTCAAATACACGAATGTAAGGATTCCAAATTGTACAATGATAATAAGTCTCCTCTCCTCCATTTTGCACCACCACTGGCTTTTGGCATGTGCTGACCTCTGAGTTTTCAAGCAGTGCATCTAAATGAGCTGCCAAAAGCTCACCTCTGGACACACAGGTTAGTGCACTGCTATCAGTTTAATGGTACAGACCTGCTTAGGGCACACTTGGATTTAGCAGCAACCTCACTCATGCTGCTGCTGTTTCAGTCAAATCTTGTTAGATCTTTCTTTTGACAGCCAAAGGCAGAAAGGAGCTGTTTTCCTGCCAAAAAATGAGTCCCTGCTCTAAAGAATGAAAAAGCTAGAGATCCTAAATATAGAGAAAAAAAAAAAAAAATTTAAAAAATCATGTGCTTCTTATGACTGCATTTTCAATGGGTCTGAAGTGAGTTTGCCAGAATTCATATATTTAGCACAAGAGAGACCAATTATACAAACTGTAAGATCAGCTGATTAATTGTGTAAAGTTACCTGGGATTAAAACAGCCTGTGGTGTGAAGTTTTAGACAACCTTAGCTGTAGTGCTGCCAGATCTGCCTGTCAGGCAAGGAATGCATCATACCAGTTTTGTCAGCTTCACCCTTTTCCAGTGCTACTGCTTCAGTGCTTCCTACTTGTTAAGTTAAGCAATTTATCTCCTAACGCTTGACCTGTAGGATTAAATTCATGGTGTCAGTAGGTTACTTACTGATAAATTCTGAAGTTACTAATTTTGAAAGGATTTTACAGAAGAGGTATTGATAGTGTACCAGTTTACAGATTCAGATAACCAAGGCAGAAGGCAAACAATTGGCTAAAAGGCACCCAGCAGACCAGGATAGCCAGGAAAAAAGTCCCACATAACAGCATCCAATCAAGGAGAACTTGTGTATAGGAAGGATGACTTTGTTGAGATTTTGAAGCAGGGTCTAATCAGGGTCTATACAAATAAAGGAGAATGCACAGTAAATGTTGGCAGGACTACAAACAACTAGAATTGCATTGAGAGCTAAGAGATAAAACTCAAGGTAGTGAAAACTCAAGGTAGTGAAAACAATTGGAGAAGGAATGTCATACAGGGGATGAGAAAACTATGGAATGTATCTGAAAGTGTCTTCTTTACAAAGAGACCAAACAACATTGTAAGGATAAGATAAATTTTAGAACAAAAGGAAGTTTTAGGCAATGCACATCTTATTTCAAATTGTTTTGGTGTTAAACTCCTATTTAAAGTTCCTATTTTGTTCTTCAACTGTTCACTTTAGTCCTGACTTTATATTACCAATACATATTTGCAAACTCAACAAACTGGTGTGATCCAGGGTCAGGATTTGTTTCTTGTCAGAGGGAATAAAGTGGTACCTAACCATATTCTTTGGCACACTGACAATGCATAACTTTGTGTAAAGGTTTATGAACCTTGACAACTGCACACAAACTTGTAAGAAAATGTTTTGACATTGCTATCAGTGCTTTTGCTATCCCCTGTCTGGGATCCTAGCCCAGTCTGGGACTGGAAATACAAGGTCTTCTCTCTTCCCTTCTGGGAAGGGAAAAGTGTTAATAGAGAGCACCTGTTGTTCCAGCCCAGCCCTAAACCCGTGACAAGGTGAGACACTAAAAACCTCTTGGACTGAAGTAAATCTGTGATTCAGGCCTCCAGCTTCCTGGGTGAAGCTATCAACCATTAGGGTATCACACAAAAGACCTACAACATCTTGCCATGAATCTTGGCTGGGCTGAAGTGCCCATGAAATTTAGGCACTCATCCATCTGCTTCTGCATGCTAACAGAGGTGGGAGTTAGCTGGTATCTCTTCAGACCTGGGAGAGTTCTGGGCAAATGCATAAAGTGCTCAGTAGTTTTCAGAAATAAATTTTCTGATGTATGCCACTTATCAACAATATTAAAGCAGTAAAATCCTGTCACCAAAAAATGAGTTTCTTATAGCTGAACTAGTTCTTTGGTTTAGTTCAGAAGATTACCTAGCAAAAAAATGTGCAAACACACCTTAAAGATGAGATTAAGTCAGTGCTGCAAATCTAGTATTGCAATTAAACATTTAATCTCTTGAAAGCCTAACATCATGCCTAAAATCCACCTAAATCCTTCTTTGGATCTGCCCCCCCTGTCTTAGATTGCAAAACATACCTAGTACATTTTGCAATACTGTAAAATAATTTATAACTCAGCTCTTATAATGAAATTCAGTACTATGGAAAGATAATCATAATAATGAAAATTGAAAAAAACTAAACAAATCCTCCTTCTGTCTCATGAAGTCAGCCTTTGGTGTAGTGTGTCCCACAGCTTAACTTCTTTGTTGTGTTTCTTCAAAGAAACCTTTTAAGAGATAAGCTTGACAGCATGAGCTGATGAGAAATTATGTCTGTGATTGTGTTGGGCCAGCAATGGAAAAAAAAGAAAAAAGCTTTTTGTTAGCCCTCTTGAGTCTCTATTAATTGTAACATACAGGCTTCCTCTAGCTTCTGAGAAGAGTGCTAAAAAGACAGGTTGTTTTTGTGAGACCCAGGTGTTGTGACAAAATTTTATGAAAGTATTCCTTCTAACTGGCTGGAGATTTGGTGTAAATGTTTTCATGTACTGTTCCCCATAGTTTTCATTTACGGCATATATACAAAAAATATTGAGTGCTGTGCTTGTTGGGCTTCTGGAAATCTACAGATCTCTCTCTTGATGGCATTGTAGAAAGATAAGCCTGTCTGCTTGTAAAGAACTGCAGGACCCAAAGAGATTTCTTGTAGCACAATGTAGATTCATGCCTCATGCTACAACCTGGAACTGTTTCTTGCTCTAATGAGGGTTGGGACCCAATGGTCTGCACAGGAGTAAGGAAATGTTCTCTGCCAATCACACCATACTATCCAAATCTTAATTAAGAACAAATAAATGTTAATGTGTGTAATTATTACCTAGTTCAGGCTTCTCACAGACTCAAACATGGAAGATTACCTATTGCATTTATAAATTCACTGCTAGATCTGTCACTAAGTGGATTAACTGCACAGACAACTGTTGTTATAACTCATTTTAGTAACTACAGCTCACTATTTTATTTGGTTGGTATTATCTTGACCACAGTACTAGCATTTCAAAGCTTGCTTTGAGACAAACCACCAAAGAGGCTGTGTACACCTGGCCATGTCAGAACTTGCCCACTCCTCCAATTTTAAATTCATGTGGCTATGACTAGTACTGCTTACAAGTTGTGGGCTGGGAATCCCAGTAATTGCCAGAATTCTCCATTTACTGGCTGGCCTCATTATACGGACCTGTGCAGAAGACACTCAAGTCAGTGGAACTTGAGTATGTGCCATCACACCAGGCCTTAGGAGTGAAGGACAAATGGTAACACTGATGAGGCTTCTTTTTTCCACAATGTTTGCATCGCACCCGGACGAAGCTTCCCTGTACGCTGCCCGGCACGGGTTCCCCCGGTTTCCCCAGACCCCCGGCACGGACTCCCCCGGTTTCCCCAGACCCCCGGCATTTCTCCGGCCACTCGCCACCAGGTCCCGCTCTCCTGTCACCTCCGGACAGGATTCCCCAGCCTGCCCGGACCGCATCGTCCTCTTCCTTCTGCTGAAAATCCCCAACTAAAAATGCTTAAAGATGGACTTATCAGAACGCTAGGCTCTGGTTTGAATACAAGCATGAGAACACGCTCCAAACTTTTCCCCTATACGGTAACAAATCAGTCCCTCTCTGAACAACTGCTCAGAGTCGTTACTTTTTTTTGTCACCTAGCACTTTCGAAAATTACAGACGCGAATTTTCAGTGCTGTACCTGTTCAAGATCTCGCTATTAAGATAACTGTGATTTTTACGTATGTCTGCAGACGCTCCCGAGGTGAGGGGAGAGCGGGGCGAGCGGCGGGCACCCCCTGCACCCGCACTGACCGGGGCTGTCCAGCCAGGACACCCCCACCCCAGCGCCATCACGGCAGGGGGGCTGGGGGACCGGCCCCTCGGCTTGCGGGTGTGCTCTGACACTGCCTCTGCATCCTTCAGTGCTCCCCTCCTGCCTTCTCCTTCTGCCTCCTCCCGCTGCCGCCCAGCGCAGCCACCGCCGCTGACCGGCAGCTCCCCGGCAGCTCCCCGGCAGCTCCCCGGCAGCTCCCCGGCAGCTCCCCGGCAGCTCCCCGGCAGCTCCCCGGCAGCTCCCCGGCAGCTCCCCGGCAGCTCCCCAGCGCTCAGTGCGCAGGTGCAGCCCACAGGGCCTGCGCAGCAATGCGCGCCACGGCGGAGGGGAGGGGAGGGGAGCGGGCGGGGACCAGGACCGGGACCGCCCCCTGGCACCCGTCGTGCCGCGCTTGGCGCTGTCCCCGCCCGCCTCCAGCTCCGCCTGGGCGCTGGGAGCGGCGGCCGCGGTGGGGAACTTCCCCTTAAGTCTGTCCGGAGGCAGGGGGGAGGACTATGCGACCCGGCTGAGCGCGGCCCGAGAGGGGCGGGTAGGGCGAGGACAGGCGGCGCCAGCAGCAGCCCCGCCGCCCTAACCAGAGTCGCTCGGCAGCCGCCCGCTCCAGCTCCTTGCCCTCCCCCGGCTGGGGCAGGAGCCGGCGCGGCCGTCCCATGTCCCGCAAGGCCAGCGACAATGTGGAGTACACGCTGCGGAGCCTGAGCAACCTGATGGGCGAGAAGCGGCGGCGGCAGGCGGAGGGGTCCGCCGGCTCGGGCGCGGCGGCGGCGGGCGAGCGGAGCCTCATCGCCGCCGAGTCGTGCTCCAGCCTCAACAGCGCGGCGTCGGGCGGCGAGCTGGAGCGGGCGGCGCGGCGGCAGTTCCAGCAGGACGAGACCCCCGGCTTCGTCTACGTGGTGTCTGTCTTCTCCGCCCTGGGGGGCTTCCTCTTCGGCTACGACACCGGCGTGGTGTCGGGGGCCCTGCTCCTCCTCAAGAGGGAGCTCAACCTGGACGCGCTCTGGCAGGAGCTGCTCGTCTCCGGCACGGTGGGCGCTGCCGCCCTCTCCGCCCTGGCCGGCGGCGTCCTCAACGGGCTGTGCGGCCGGCGGCCATGCATCCTGCTGGCCAGCGGCCTCTTCACGGCGGGGGCCGGCGTGCTGGCTGCCGCCCGCGACAAGGAGACCCTGCTGGGGGGACGCGTGGTGGTGGGGCTGGGCATCGGTGAGTGCCGCGCCGCCCCGCCGGGCTCCCCTCCCGGCTGCTGCAGCACCATCCCCCCCTAACCCTCTGCTCCCCGTCTGCCCTGCTCCCGGGGTCCCAGGGTCTTACCCCTGCGGGGTAGAAGCCCACCCCAGGTGGGCGGTTTAACCGAGCCCCAAATCCGCTTGTGTCCGCGCATCCCCAGCCAGTTTATGTAAGGCAGCCCACCAGCATTGGCCCGTGGGGTTTGGGGTGCTCGGGTGCTGGCGAGGGAAATGCTGAACCCAGCTTAGGTCGGGAGGTGGGTCTGTGATGGGGTGTGGAGAAGTAGTGCGTCTGTGTTGGCCCTCTTAATTTTACTTTCAGTTGGTGTAGTCGTAGCCTGTTTTGGGGAGAGTTGTCGAGTTTCTTTATGAGGAGAATGGTCCCTCATCCCTTCTGTAAATTCATCTTTAGGATGGTCTGTCTGTGTCAACAGCTCACACTGTAATCTTTGCATTTCGGAGAGGGGGGCTGGAAAGTCAGGAGTGTGAAGATCGTGCTTGCCTTTCAGAACTAGATACCTCTCCTGGTTCCCCACACAGCTTTGTTTGTCAGTTGGGCACGAAAGGGATGCTTTTGGGACCAAATGAAGTAGTAACCTCTCTGGTCAAATGAGATGACGCTTGGAAGGCTTTGGATTTCATTAGTAGCATCCCACAGAACTGAACATGAACTGCTTTTAGGCTGCTTTCCTCTGTGTTGCATAACTTGCAAGCGGTAGGTTGTGGTCAAACTTTATAGTGGTCCCAAGGTGATGAATGTTTGCTTTAACCTTTGAGAAGGGTTTCTTTGCCAACTATATCCTAAACATCCCCAGAATTTTCGTTGCTCTTGAATGCCATCCTGTCAGGCATTAGTTTGAATTATTCCCATTCTCCAGAGTACCTAGACCATAGGATGAGTTAAAATATAAATAATAATTTATATATATATATATACACAACCCACGGAGAAGTAAATTTTTCTTCTCCATAGGTTGTATTTGTGTGTGTGTATATATATATATATATGCAAGTGATCTTGCAACACTTTCTGTCTAAATGTATGAGGAAAATTGAGAATTGGACTTGTTTTCTTCTACATAAAAAATTTTCTTAGCCATTGAATAATTTTTTGAATTCTCTGGCTTGTTACAAACAAACTTGCTGTGATGCAATTAGTGGTCTTATTACGGAAAATAAGTTAGTGAGCCATAATAAGGACTGTCAGAAATAAAATTTAATCCGTCCTTGAGAGGGCTTGTACTGGATTTCTTGTACAGTGAGGGACAGCTTCAGCTTGTAGCTTTCCTACCTTGGGTTGGGTGGTTATTTTTTTTTAAATGCTATTTTTCTGCATTTTTTTTTTTTTAAATCAGGACTTCAGAATGTTGATAATGTTCAGAAGACAAGAAAACTAAATTTGACTTTGAGATGGCAGAACAGGTATTTTTTTGGCAATATGTAGTGAATATGTTTAGTGGTAGATTAATAAAAATATCAAATTTGACATTTTGTGTTTGTAAAGCTTCTTGGGTTCACTGTTGACTGTAACCAGTTAGATTTGACAACTTCAAGGGGAAAAGGCAAGGGATGGATGGTTTGCTTGACTTGTGTATAAGTACCTTGTAGAGAGATACTGTATAGGCTTGTTGGAATTATCTTACAGTGGTGCGAATAAATTACTTGGGTATTTTCAGAAGGAAATGAGACTTGGCACGTAATATAATTAATACATAAAACATGGAAATAGGTAATGGAAATTGGGAGCTAGGGGTTGTTCTTTCTCCCAGGCATCTCTTGTGTGGGCTGGGGAGAGAGGTCTGTCTTTGGTGTCTTTCGCTATTGGGGCAGAGATGGTGATTCAGCTGGGGCTCTGCAGAGCTGAACGAAGGAATGAGAAGTGTTCTGAGGATTTTGAAGCACAAAGACACTAATGTATATTTTTAAAATAGAATATTTTCTCCTTTTTATCAAAGGTTGTTCTTCTTCATGTGATGGAGCTTATGGCCAGAAACAGCATGAGCTTTAATTGGTGGTCCTGAAGCATCACAAGAGACTCCAAGAATCAGAGTCCAATCTAACAAGGTTTATTTTATAAAATTAAAAAATGTTGCGGTTCAAAACTGTTTTTATACAGCAAACTTCATCAATGGCTACATTAAACCCCCACCAGAGGGAGCCTGGATAATTTCATTAAGGCATTAGAAACTGGTGAAACTTTTAACCAGTTTCTTACCTTTCTTTTCTGGAGCCCTTTATCTATCTGTCTACTGCCCTCAATGAGCAAGAGCTTCCTAGCGTTGGAGTGACTGAGGAGTTTGCTCAGTAAAGGTGACTCTTCAGTGACAGTGTGAACTGCTGAAATGTAAGGCTGGGATGGGGTAGTGTTACAAAAGGCTTTCCTGACTACAGACCAGTAAAAACTTGTTAACTGTGTGTAACTTTAAACATTTTTGAGGTCTCTCTCCTGTAGCTCTCTGTCAATCAAGAGATCTACCCCAGAAATGTGTTTGCTTTCATTTAACATATTAATTACTACGTTATGGGCAGTGCTGTGGTGATATAAAAGCAGATGCAGTGTTGTTACCTGTGGGATGTTGTTCTGCCATTTCTGGTACAGAGCAGATCTGTGTTAATTGTGTCTGCTTGAGAAAACGTCCATTTTTCTCATGCCTGTGCTTTATAAAGGGCTACAGTTAAACTTTCAAGGAAGAAAACCACAGGATGTATGCTGAAATGAGGCACATCTCTCACTTGTCTGTCATGTCTGTTTTTAACTATTTTCTGTAGAGCTGTTCTGGGATAAAAAAAAATCTCTCCTTTGCTCTGCAGCAATTACAGAAGGAGATCTTTCTGGAAAAGAAAGACACTCTTGCAAGGACAAGCCAAAATAATTCTCTACTGCAAATGCCGAATAGAATTTTATGGTTGGAAACAGTTATGTTCCACCCCCTCACCCCCACCCCTACAAAATACAATGCCAAAAAATGTTGCATGAGCTATGGCCATCATTCCCTCCTCCACACCTGCCCCTTCCCAGGCAGCTCTGACTCTAGGAATTTGGCTGAGCCTGGTGTCAGGAATGTGTTTGGATCTGTGTTACAGCAAATGTGGGCAAAATTCAGACATTTAGGAAATGTATTGCATGTTGCATGTGCTTGGTAGTGCTTGTATGAGCTTAGAGAGGAAAACTTTATTGGTACAAAGCATATTTGGACCTTTGGTGTGTGATAATGCTAAAGACCTTAGTCTGTTACTGACTAAGCAGCCACACTTGTCACAGGAATGATGTTTGCCTTGCGTTGGCTCGTGCAGTTTGCACACTTGGTGAGAAAGCCAGGTTCTTCAGTTGGCTCCTCTTTAGTCTGCCTACCAGAGTCTGAGGACATGCAGAACTGAACCATCAAAGGTTAGAGCTAGGTATGGCCACAAGTGAGAACTAATTCTACTGAAAACCTTCTGTGAGAATTGACCTGGAGAGTGAGTAGAGTAAGCACTGTGACTGAATGTAATGGAGACTTGAAAGGACACTAATAAATATCTGTATTTGTGAAGTTGCCTCTTTGTGACTATAATCAATCCAATGTCCTAATTTTAGAATCATGTTGTTGTCTGAACTCATTGGCCAGATGTGTTTCAATGGCTCACCAGTCTTCAATGGGAGCAGCTTATCCTTCTGTCATCTGAGCATATGGAGGTTTCAAGCCTGCAGGTGATAGATGTGGGTGTTGGCATGGTGTTTCAGGTTGCTTTCCCAAGAACATTTACGTACCAGCTGTGGAAAGAAAGCTGTTCAAGCTACAGAGTTGAGGAAGGGACAGAATTAAGCTTGCTTGTGCAGAGTTGATCTGTATCTTAATGTACAGTCATTAGCTGGATGATTAGAAGCTTCTGTCTTGTTCAGCATGCAGAATAGGTGGTGTGCAATTAACCATCAGCTCTTCAGTGTTTTTATGTTCTTTCTCAATGTGTGACTTAGGTGTTATTTAATGCACAAGCTACCCGAGCCCTTGTGAAAGCAGTGCTACTTCTTTGAACCTCTGTGTCCACGTACTCTGTTCCCAGGTCTGCAATGCAATGGAGACCTGACTGTTAAGTGGGTCTTCTCTCTGACCCTTGTCTTTGCTGGTATGTGGTATATCTACATTATGTGAGCATATGGCTCAGTGCTGGCTTTGTGCTCAAAATGTCTGTAGTATTTTAAAGGCTGTATTTGAATGTGACAAATGTAAGGCTCCTCATTGCATCTTTTTTCTGCATATGTAGGTCATTTTCTGTGCAGAGGAAACAAGATCGTACACAGAATCAGGCAGGAGTGAAAAGCTCTGGCATATGGTTCAGGGCTCCCCTGGTAGTGCTGGCTTCCACTGACAGTAAGGTCCAGTAGCAAATAATAGAAATAACAGAAATTACCAAATTTAACGACAGCACTTGCATCATATAGTACCAGTTCTGTATTACCTTTACAGTAGCTAAGGTCCACTGTACTTATCAGTGTACTGGACTACTAAATGTGCTGTGAAAATATTGGAAAATAGCCAGCATGAGTTGTTGCCTATTGAAGATATGTGAGCTTGTTTTTTTTTTTTCTGTGTGGGGTTTCTTGGTGATTTTTTTTTTTTTTTTTTTTGGCAGGGAAGCAATTCTTTTTCTTTGTTTGCTTTGTGTTTTCTTTTTTTAGTATACTACTGAGTTTTTTCAGGTAGTGTATATTTTTATCTTGGAAAAAATTACAGATTAAATTCCTCCCAGGGGAAGCTCTAAAGCTTCAGTCTGTTTTTTAAGTGAGTGTCCAACAGATTTTTTTCAAAGGAATTTATACCACAGTACATTTTGGAGGAGAAAGTCACCCTTAGTCACCAAATATGCTTTGCTGCCTATGGGAGACGCCTGTAATTTTAAATCGAGAGATTCCTAGGGTATTTTTATCTCCAGAGACAGTGGTTTGTTAGTACAAGCTTGCAGTAGGGATGGAGGCAAATAGAGAGACAAATACCATGTTGTTGAAATTGACTGTTACTGCCTTTGACCAGAAATGCTCACCCAGGTTTCCAGGATCTATAGCTACTGACATTACTGCCTGAGCTCAAGGTTGGGCTTTTGCATTTTAATGGCTTAATCTGTTCTTGTGCAAAAGCATCTGGAAGCTTCTGACTCGAGCCATGATCTTTCAGGGTACCTGGAGTACATTAAAATGAAAAACTATCTCTTGAAGTCCTCTAATTTTTTGTGCACTGGGCAGGATTCACAGTATTATGCTCAGTTCACTGTCAGGTCAGCAAGCACTGACTGTGCTATTGTTTTTTCTGATGTTGTAATACGAAAAGATCAGCAATGTAGACATAAGTATTGCTACCTTTGGCAAATACTTAGTGACCACTTCAGAACAGTATTAAGCACACAGTTCTCTCTAAGAAGTTGTTTGGACTTTTCTTCTAGAAACTGGAAAAGGTTTCCAGTTATTCTGGAAAATGTTTCCTTTTCTTTAGTCTTTTAATCTTTGTTTTGGGCTTCTTGCTGTTTTTTTTTTTAACTTTAAAACGAAGTTCCCATAGTTCATAAGCCTTGAAATTGATTTTCAGTCCTTAAACATGGGAATCTTGTAAAATTGTGTTTCTTGTACTTGGTCAAACTGCTTTATCAAAACCTGATTCCTGTTGTATTTGAAGTAATTTTGTTGGTAAGAAATTGAAAGTTTTTTTATCCTCTTACTCCTTATAAAAAGGCAATTTGTAGGAAGCTTGCAGTGTTAAACATAAGCATATCCTTACCTATCTTGAAAAATTCATATGAGCACCATAGGTGGCCTTTTTTAAAAAAAAATGCTTTGTGTGCCGGAGGGACAAGAGACCAGTGGCATCCACTTAGTATGATGTTAAAGATAACAAATCATTCAGCTGGAACTCTCGCCTTTGAGTGATTTGTTTGGCTGAAGCTTATACCAGTTCTATTAGCAGAAGCACAAGGACAGGCTAGGCAGCAGATTCAAAGTGCAAGCTGCTGTCTTCTGCTATGCACTTTCAAAAAACCGCATTTATATTTTTGTTCTGAGAGTACCAGTATGGATTTTGCCTTTTTTATCAGGAAAAACAATGAAAAAATGAAAACCATTGAAAGTCGATGCTGAGAAGAAGCATTTTTTTTAAATTCATTTTTTTCCGTACCTCAGTAGACTTCCAGATTATTATAGCAGCTGCACACTTTTAAATGTTTTTTTATAGAATATACTATGTTTCTAAATACATTATGGTCTTTTAAAATGTAGCATTTTAGGAATCTTCGGAATTGTTCCATGAAAGTACTGTAAACTACTGTGTGGCATATTTTATGGAATTCCTGAAAACTGATGATTTATGCTTAAGATGGCTGAACTCGATGGCTGTGGCTGTGTTCCATGCTGGTGCCACAAAGGTATAGAAGGCCTGTTGGCTAACTTTTTTTTTTTTTGCAAAATTTTTTTACAGTTCTTTATTGGTGAATAATGGAGTTTTCAAATCTGACCTTTCAAACACTGACAGTGTTTCTGGTGTGAAGTTTGTGAAGAGGCTGCATTGGCTGGGACAGTCACTGGAGCTGCAGAAAGCCAAAAACAGGCAACCACTGAAAATCAAGGGAGCAGAGCTCTACCTCTGATTTCTTTTTTGCAAAGATCATGTCTGTGGACAAATAGCAAGGAAAGCAGGTGTTAAATATGTTGTAGAGACAACAACAAGCTGTGCAACACAGCTCTGGATGGATGTGTAGTCATTTCAATGCTTTAGCTAAACCATATTTCTTACAATGCAACTTGAATGAAAGCTTTTCTAAAATGTATTTTGCTTACAAAAATTGCTGAAATTAAGCTTTAAAAAAACACACGTTCCTGTTCTTTCCATTCCTGATCTTCTGATTTGTTGGAGGTTTTAGACATGTGATTTTATTAAGAATTTATTCAAAGCAAATGCCTTTCTGAAGGTGAATTATTCATAGGAGTTTTCTCATTTTGGGAAACTGTTTATGAACCCAACCACCAACATTGGTTTTTTTAGCTCAGGAAATCTGTCCCTTCCTCACAAGCCCCCAGCAGGCATGCTGGCTGTGTGGGTGAAACATCATGTGGTGGCCCCAGAGACCTCCACGGTCTGGCTGGCTGTGGGTGGGCTGTGCCATGCTTCCAGCCATGGTGTTAGCCAATGTGTCCATGCCTCCCCTTTGGTTCAGTCTCTTATTTGCCAGAATAGCAAGGGTGCCTGCTGCTTCTGCAGCTGGGGACAGATTTCCTTATCACATTACCTCAAGCAGTGAAGCCTTGTTCTGCAGTCCCATGCATGCCCTAGGGTTTGCTCCTGAGTTGATGTTCCTGCAAGTTCAGCCTTGTCTGAACTCGTGTGGTGGTTGTGTTAGTGGGCTCAGGCATTGAAAGTTGTGTGGATTTATTAAAAAAAAAAAAAAGCATAAGCTTATTGATACATGCCACTTTTTACCTTGGGCTTGTCCCTTGGTTGTCCCTCAGGGGTCTTCTCCCCACTCTTCCAGTTGTGTATATTCAGGAGCTGTCACCCTAGCTTCTTGACCTTTTCTCCCCACCCCCCCTTATTTTCCCAGCGTAGTTCATCAAGGGAACATTTCTCAGGAGACTTGCCCTCTGTGGCTAATCTAAAAGGCTTCTTGGTTCTCATTAGAGCTGGTATTTTCCAGAAGCACCTGGCACCAGCCTTGGGGCTTGTCCTTTGCTAGTGAGCATTTTACACTGTTCTACTTCTGCTCCTGAGTGATGAGGCAGTTTCAAGGCAAAAACATTTTCCAGGCAGTGTAGAAAACCCCAATGATACCTGATGCCTTTAAGCACACAGGCTGACAGGCACTCTGCAGGACTGCATGGTTTTAAGGGAGAAGTGGGGTTTTCTTGGGAGGCAGTTGTGTCAGACGTCTAATCTAGAACTTTCTGGTGTCTTTTCAGCACCATGTTTTTGGGGAGGTCTGTTTTTTCACAGCTTTCATACCAACTGGCAGCACCAAGGGATTTTCTAATCTAACCAACAGTCAGACAAACATATACAGCTGCATGTTCAGTTGTCTCTGAGGCAGTAAAGAAGTGATTGTTGATGTCCAAATGATAGACACAAAACCAGAGGATACCAGAAATTATGGAGTAGCTTCTGTGTAAACAAAAAGCTGTGTCCAAAATTAGATTCATCTGACAATTGCCCATACATTCATAGTCCAGAGAAAGTTGAGCATTTTTAGAAACCTATACCATACCATACCTGAGAGCCCTAAGGCAAGAGTTTTCCAGCATTTTCCCAGATGTGGGAGTGTCTGCAGGCTAACTTTTGGTGTCTTGGATAGAAACAAGGAGTAACAGTAGTCCTATTTCCCTTTTCTTTTGCTCAGGAGCCCTATGTGCAAGGTTTCCCCCACTGTTTCTTCTCTTGCAAGGTTTCAGGGAAGCAAAACCAATTGTGGTTTTACTGTGCTTCTGGACATAGTGACTTTGGGAAAAGAAGATTATTTTCCAGCAGCTGTAAGGAATTATTAAGAAATACACTTGGGAAGCCCAGGGAAATGCATTCCAAGTTCCAAGGAGCAGAAGAACCTGTCTTGTGTTACAAACATTGTTTTGCCTGTGCTGTGGGCCATTTGGTCTTGTAAATTGAGAATGTGTTTCAGTGAGCACTGTTTTGAAAGAAACATGTACTTACTGATCACTGTCACATGCCAGCAGGAGAAGGTTGTTAATTTCTGATTGTTCATAAGAAGTTCTTTCTTGTTCCTTCTTTCAAATATTTGTTGTGTGAGAACAGCATAGAAAGACCAGAAAGCCTTGAACTCTTGCTTAGTAATTTGTTAGTTTTCCAGGCACATTTTTGTAGTTTCAGCACTCCTACTCTTGGTTCACCAGATAAGACCTTTGAACTAAGGCCTATTTGAAAGCACCAACAATTTGAAATTTAAATCCATCTTGAACTGATGGCACCCCTAATGCTATGGATGTAGGATTTGGGGGCTGGGATTTTTTTTATTTTTTATTTTTTAACTTGTTTATTCCCATCTGACTGTCATTTCATGCTGACATAGTCATAAAAAACCATGAAGATAAGCTTAAATTAGTGTCATTAAATGACGATGTTGTACAGCTGATACATTACTATCAGAGCAGTGCCATCATTCAAAGGCTATCAATCATGTTTACTGTAATCAAATAAAAAAAACCAGTTACATATTGGTAGTATTTGAAAACAATGGTAGTTATCTTGATTCATGCCCTGCTCTGAACAGTTCTGCAGTTCAGCCAGGTCCTGCTGTGGCATCTGTCCCACTTTGAAAGGAGGGAGGGGAGCAGAGCTTGAGGTATTTCCTTTTCCCTGCTGCAGTGCCAGAGCAGAGCTGCTGTGCCCAGAGAAAGAGAAAGAAAGGAGGATTAGTGCTCTCCTGTTGCCATGGCCTGCGATGCAGTTCAGCCTTCAGCCTTCAAAACAAGATCTTACCAGCAGATGGAAACAGGGTGCTCCTGTTCCCATCCCTCTGGTCTTCCCACTCCTGAACTGACATTGATTCTTGTCCAAAGCATGTAATAGTGCTGCAGTGGTTAT
Organism: Phaethornis superciliosus; assembly: GCA_023637945.1. Taxonomy (NCBI): domain Eukaryota; kingdom Metazoa; phylum Chordata; class Aves; order Apodiformes; family Trochilidae; genus Phaethornis; species Phaethornis superciliosus. Next base: position 15,158,015 of record JAJQWJ010000001.1, read on the forward strand.
CTGTGGTGGTAACTTGGTGGTTATCTGTGATACTGTTGTTTTTTTAACCAGTATTATGAAAGATTCAAAAAGTATGGCCCATTAATTTTTCACCGCTCTTAACTGTGAAAAAAATGGCAGTACTTAACCTGGAGAAAATACTGCTTTTGATTTTCCTGTCAGTTGCACATTCCGAAATGGATGTGCAGTCAGGATTCAGTAATTTCTTTAAGGAAGGGTTAGATGATCCCCATGCTGAAGACAACTACCTTCTGAGCATGTTGCAGTTTTCTCTTTTGCTGCTGAACTGGCAGTTGTAGCTGTTCACATTTCAGCATTCAACAGCAAAAAATACCAGGGAACTATGGAAGAAAAAAACTTGATGCTATCTTAAGGGTCCCCAAAAACAGTTGGAATCAAAAGCTGTGCATTGAAGTTAATAAATTTACTTTAGAAATCACTTATTCCTCAGCTTTTTTAGGAAAAGTAGTAGATAACTGAACATATTGATGAAAGCTATGACAATGAGGCTGGAGCATCTTCAGAGATCTAGAAGGAACTGATGCATACAGCCTGCTTGTGATGTGTTGGAGGTAGGGAATATTTGAATATTTTTGCTGCTCGTTTGAACAGCTAACTGGAGTGCATTTGGAAAAGGGGAGAGTTGGCAGCCTAAGTTTTAGTACAGTTGATGGAGCATGGTCTATCAGGATCTCAAAGTCAGATGCCTAAAGTCAGAACTAGTACTCCTTTGGAATCTACTTGGTAAGATGTTGCTGTAGGAGAGAAACACTGCTTCTTATGGTATTTTTTGATGTGATTAAGGTTCAGGTCAATGTGTTATACTTGTTATTCCTAGCTGTAGTAGGACTTAATCTGCCTAACTGCTTATTTTAAACTTAATTTTCTGTTTGTAGCTGCCCAACTAGGAAGTTTTGTTTAATCTGTGAGGTTAAGGAGATGAAATCAAAGGGACTTGCCACTACGTGTTTGCTGTCTTGTTTTGGGTGGTTAATTTTTTTAGAGTTGTTGGTTGTAGCTAAGATGGATCCTGGGGAGAATCAAACATCTGAGGAAAAGCATCTACTATGGTAGTAGATGAAATAGAGCACAGTGAGCATGGAGGAAGTACTGTTTAGGACCAAAGCTGTGTGTACTTAAGTATGTACTTCAGCAAATGTTTGCCTGTGTGACCTTTTTTGTTTGTTCACAAATCCTTGATTATTGGACTGTTGAGGTGAGTAGTAGCTGAGTCAGCACAGGAGTGGGTAATCTGCCTGATGGAAAGATGTAAGTTTAGTTTTATTCACTATGGAGTTCAGTCGTTTGCTTCAGACTCCCTGCTCTTGTATTAATCCTAGGTGCTGCTGACTTCACCAGTCCAATTTGCATCCCTTCAGAGCCACTGGACAATTTCAAGATTTTAAAGAAAGGGGATGGAAAGACAAAATATTGTATATAGGCATTCATGATGTTTTAGCACAGGAATTCAATCACTGTAGTAGTGTATTGAGCTGAGTACCAAGATCAGGTTTTGTGCTGTATATAGTTCTTGGAAAGGAAGATAAATAGATCACAGAGTATAGGTCCTTTTTTTGGTAATGATTGACTGGCATGTTCCTGGAAAAATCATTGGTGCATGTAGCAGAAATCTGAGCACACTTTGAGTAGCACATTACACAAATAATGACAGCTTCTCATCTAGTGAGTTGTCAGAATGTGCTTTAGTAAATTATTTGAAACCTTGGGCAAGAAAGTACTATTTATCTTAAGATCTAACTTTGGGTCAGGGCCCAATAATTGTCCAGACCTGTATACTCTATGTAATCACTTCTGTAACACCTCCTGTGCTGCAGTTTTAGGGCTTCCCTCCTCTCCTGATCTTAGTCTTCAGTTTTACTAGGTAGGCTGAAGAAAATACTACCATGTTCAACAGTGTGTGTGCTTCTGAAAAAGCTGTAGTTTCAAAAAATAATTTTTAGGTCATGCTCTGTTGTTGTTTTGCTTTCTTTTGCGTCTGCTGATGATGTTTTTAAAGCAAGGAAAGATGCAGCCAGTGTTTCAGCTTTGATTCTCCCTATCACCAAATTATTTTTGAATCTTCCTTCCCTGGAGTCAAAAGCTGTCTGTTGAGTGCCTGCAGGGCCTCTCCTTGATTCAAAGTTAATTGCTTTGCCTGACACCCAAGTACTATCTGGGCGATTTATCATTATCCTCCTAGATGTGGAGTGCTCTCTTGCACAGAAGCAAACAGTGCCCTGAGCTTACAGAGGCAGCAGTGCAGGGAAGGTTTTTCCTCAAGACCAGCAGATCTGTCTCCTCTGTAAGAGGTACATTGTATCTTTAGAAGATTTGTGCCACCTGCTTAGAGTATTTGCATTTAGTCTATTCAGAAGTTAATTTTCAGTAATTCACCCTGTAATGGTGAAACTTCAAGGAATTGAGTGGGGTTTTTTTCTGGTTTTCTTTACCTAAGAATCTTAACCGGTTTCTGTCTGGCTTAATAGAGCCTCTGCTCACAGTCATACACTCCCTTGTATCTTTCCTGCATGAGTCTGCATTGTGACTGCTGTAGATGGGTTGCTGAGGTATAAATCCCTATGGCTGTATGCTGGTTGGATGGGGGCCTGCTTGTTAGCCTGCTTTCTCAACTTTTTGTATTAATTATGCTTTCCTTCCTAGAAAGAGATACATGAAGTGAGACTGTGCATGCTAGGTGTGATGGGGACTTCTTATGGACCACTTTGTTACAGTCAAACTATTCGGCTTTTCCGTTTGTGTGGCTTCTGATCCCCAGGTTTCCCCTATGAGGAAACTTCATTTAGACTGGGATATGGGGAAACCACACGCCTTGCACTAGTACAAAGGAGGAGGAACTGCAAGTGTAAGTGCTAAAGCAGCACTACTGGAACCTCAGTAACTTATCTGTCACACCAGTCTTTTCTGGCCCATGTTGGTTAGAAGGAATGTCTGATCCAGGCCGCCTAGGCAGTCATTTTGGGGGAATTGAAATTCAGGTATCTGGAGAACTGTGTGTATACATACACAGGAAGAATTACGTTATGAAATAAAATTATATTAATGGATATTTTAATTAGGAGTTTGTATTTCTGTGGTGAGGAGAAATGTGATTGAAGGTCGCTATACAAAATGGTACTGTAAACCAGTTGTGGAGATTTTCAGGATTAGTGTGTTTGGAATGGATTCCACAGCTGTGCTCTGGACAGGAAGAGGTTCAATTTGGAGTATGGACCTGCTCTTTCTGTTTCTTTACTTTTTTTTTAATCTAGTGGGAACATATAGTTCTTGGCTCAATTCTTTCTTCTTCATTGAGTTGTTATCAAGTAGGGATGTATCTTTCTGGGCTTAGATAATGTGAATTTGTATGGTCTAGTAGCAGCACAAGGTAACTAGTTTTTGTCTGTATTGTGGCAGTGAGTAAGAGAGAACTTCAGGGGGCCTGACTTGTCACTCTCACCAGTTTGAAGTCATTTTGATTCCACTGACATTCCAGCAACGTTAATTTATTTACCTCGTGAATGTGATAAACCACTAATTATTACAGTACTTTACAAGAGATACAAGTCTGTTTATTAGGTAATTGTAGGTTCATACAAAATTGTAAGGTAGATATGGATGTCATACTGAGCTATAACAAAAATATAGCTGGATTTGTTAGGAAAGCATTCTATGCTGTTACTTGAAGATGATGCATATATTTCTTCATGAATGCTTATGTTCATCTTTTGTGATACTTTGTTGACAGCAGTACTTAAGTTTCTTGCTTAAAGCAAATGATTGTTAGTTCTAGTAAAACATAAAAATGCTTGGGTGTACACTTCTCAGCCCTGTACAAATGTGTTCCCAATACAGCTGAATCATCCAGAAATAGTGTATGGTGCTGTTCATTTGGATTTATATTTGTCATACATTATCAGCACTAAAATACATGTATCCCTAAAGCAGTAATAGGCTGAGAAGTGTTTAATTTACTGTGTCTCCTTTTCACAGTTGCTCTGTGTGTTCTTTGGTTTGGATTTCTATTTGTCACACCTTATCAGTCACTAAAATACATACATCCCTGGAGCAATAATAAACCGAGAAGTGTTTGATCTGCTGCATTTCACTTTTACAATTGCTCTGTGTGTTCTGTACTGTGCAGATTCATCCTGTTAACAGGATCTTTAGCCATCGGTTTTCTAAGTCATTGAAAATTTTGCGAATGCAAGTACCAGCTTGAATTGCTGTCCTAGGAGCTGGAACCCATACAGTTTGCTTGTCTGCTGTAGAAGCAATAGTAGCAAGGATGTTGTTGCAAGAGAAAGGAAAAATGTTGATACAAGAGCTAGAGACACATAGCTTTCAACTCATCTTGCCAGAGAATGAAGTTTTTTGTGTCATGCAATTTTATAGTCTCAAGGCTGAATTACAATAAGCCTTGTGTTAAAGTAAGATAAATAAATGCATGGGTTGGTTTACTTTGCCACTCAGACTTTTTCATGTTAAATACTACAATAAAGAAATGGCTGTTGGACTGTTTTAAGGCCTTTCACCTTGTGAGACCCCAAATGTCTGATGCACCATCTTTTGCTATGTAAATACAAAACCAGTCTGTAATTTGTGTAATCTGTCACTTTGGTTTGTCACTTCCTGGACACTTCAAGTGACTGCTACTTTTATGCCTCCATTTTTCCTTCTATAGGATGGGACTGATGTTTGCCTGCATTTTTGAAAGGCATTCTTGGACTTATTAAAAACAAATAATCTTTAATTCTATCAGTCATAACCTGTTCAACACTACAATTTCTGTGAGTGACTTCATAGTCTGATTTTCAGTTTCTTGGGCAATTTCTTCTACAGTTAGATCTCTCCTCTTCCCTCCTTGCTATGTATTTGGCTGTTAGATGGGCAGTACTGTTGGTTGTTCTAGTCAGAGAAGCCTGGACTTTGGGAAGCCTGATGGTCAAATCTTACTGAAATGCTGGTAAATTATTTGTTACAAAGTACAATTAATGCTGTTGCATCTTTTCCATTTGGCTAGGTAATTGCAGCTAATTCTGCTTAACTGTGGAAGCACAAACTGTGTGCATACGTGTAATAGTTACATGTATACAAATGATCACATACTTATAATTGCACAGAAAAATAAGATTAACTGAAATCAAGCCAACTTTATAAAACATTTTTAAGATGCACGTAATGTAGGCTTAACTTCTAGAATGTAATCTAACATGCTTTATCACTAGCTATGCCTAAGCTTGATTTTCTGATATGGTTTACTGAAACAAAACTCAAAGGGTTTAGCAGTTAAATAGTCCTTTAGACTAAGAAAAACATTATAACTTCAGATTGAGCAGATGAGTGGGGATGTGAGCTTGACATTATTTGAAAGGTGGATCATACTGCACCTGAAGATAATGAGTGACAGACATTTTAATTGCTGAAAGCACAACTACGTTGGAAGCACAGCCTCTGGGAAGTTTTTCTAGCTGTTGTATTACTGCAGTAGGTCACAGAAGGTATTAAGGAAGGGGATTCTGCTATTAAGGAGGTTGTCTTTGGAAGACCAGCTTTTTGCTAGGATAGAGGCTTCTTACTAACCTCACTTACACATAAACTTGTCATCAACATGTGTGCTTTGTGGTGAACTGTAAAATTTTACTGGGAAAGTATGGCATTTTTATTTTTTACTGCATACAAAGAACAAATGGTACTAACTGGGCAGGTAGGAGTGGGTGGTGAGTAATTTAGAAATCCAGTCACTTATGAGCTATTCTGTGCTTTGTTGCTTGTTCCTAGAGCTTTATTACAAGCTATCACAATTGGTTTCTTTCCTTCTCACGGTTACTCTGTTAGTGCTCAGTCTAATGATTTTTCTCCAGTGGCTAATTAATTCTGCCTCCTGATGCTGCCCTCCTGCAGTATTGTCAGCTGTCCCTACCTTTTAAAATTTTTTTTATTATTTTTCATAAATGAGGAAGAGGATGTAAACCACACATTTTTAAAATGTAAATGAAAGTAATTGTTTTTACTTTTGAGTAAAAATTCAATTATATGTAGTTAGGTTTTACTGTAATTGATGTTTCAATTAGATCTTGCTTTATGAAAACTTAATTAAAAGATCAGGTGAAATGTGACCATATTATAGGGAAAAACAAGATGGGAGACAGTAGTTATTTCATAGAGCTGCTTTGGACCGGGGTCCTGTGAGGATTCAGAGCTCCCTCTCTGCTCTGGTGTTAGGATTTTCACCTATCCTCAAATATGAACATTTCTTCATAATTTTTCTCTGTAAAACTGAAGTAATTCTGTAAGTGCAGAACTTGCAAAGTTTGTACTTCAGAGAGATCCTGAATTTGGTTGTTTTTATTGGTGTTAGCTTGTGCATGAATCTCCTCACTTAAAGCTTGAACTTGACATGAGATTGTCTTGTCACTTGGAAAGAGAACTTAGCTTCATTTTAACTGTGAAACATTGTCTCAGTGACAGAATCCATTTCTTACTGGAAGCAGGTATGAAAGAGTTAAATTAACGGGAGCTCTTCCTCAGAGTGCAAAAAAACTGGGGCACTTAAAGGCTGGGGGACAGCAAACTGAAGCAGCAGAACATTTCATTGCCTGGTTAGGCATGCATTACAATGATTTATTGCAATTTGCACAGTGTAAGCCACAGGAAAAGCAGATTTTATCTTAACAAGGATATTTGCTGTATCTATTTTCATTAGAATGGGACTGTCAGGTAATGCCGTTCTAAATGCCAACTCCTAATTCTGCTTAAAGTTTCTTTAAGTTTTCGCTGTTCTCTTACTGGATAGGGCAACACAGCAGACTGCCAGATGAAACAATTGTAGATACAGAAAGCATTTTAGATACCCATCTTTATTTCCTTTTAATTTTTAGGTTGTCTGTAAGTACAAGGGTCTTGTGACAATTAACAAGATTTACCGAGAACACTGGAATATTTGTCCAGCTTTCACTGCAGTCTGACCTGCAGCTCCTCTCCCTGAATAATGCTCCCCTGCTAACACACCTGGAAAACAATAACAGGACAGGAAAAAACTGCTCTGTGGGGAGGCCTCGGGTGCTGTGCTCCTGTGATCTGCAGTTCTCACATCCATTTGCTCTGAGAATTTTATTAATAAGGAGGTCTGCAAAGTAAAAGTTGGAATAAAGCAATCCGGTTAGCAGAATTACATCTGTTTGGAAGATGGCTGTCTGGGACAATGCATCTAGAGGACTTCAAGTTGTCTAAAGCTGAAAGCCACACATCTCTCAGGTTTTCCTGGAATCTTTTGTCCTCTACTGGTCTCTTCCCTGAGGTGCTGGGATTTGCAGCCTTGTTTTTAGGAATCTCTGTCAGGCTGCTTCCCTCATAAAATTTAGCTGTTGTTTCTGCCCAGCTGCAATATCCACCCACACCTGGTTAGCTGAGACTTTCCTCAGCTTTTTGTCTTTTAGATGTTGATCTATTTGTTTCTTGCCTATAGCACTTGACAGCTACTGTCTTTTTTTCCCCACAAACGCAGCAACCTTGTTCTTCACTTTTTGTTAGTGTAAGCAACACTGAAATGAGTTAAGGTACCCTTGTATCACTTGAGATCTTGACACCATGAGTCCTGCAGTTGTGACTGCTGATCTAGACTAGTAGAGGTCATTTCTAGGAGTAAATCTGTGTGGCCTGAAGAAGTTCAGCACTGGTTTGTCCCTCTACTAAGGTCAGTCTAGTGCCAAGATCCTTGTCTTAATAATCAAAACCTTTTCTGAGACAAATAGTTTTCCTGAGAGATCCTTAGTTTGGATTCCTCTATAAGATGTTCTCCTGTTACACTCACATGTCACTAGCACCAAGTAGCTGTTATTGAAGTGGTAGTGGGGAAAGTGTGGACCATGGGAAGAATTTTCATTGAAGCTAAACATTTAGGCTGAGCTTCTTCTCCTAATGCAAATAAATGTGTAGCATTTGGACTATAGACTCATGATGTTGACTTAACTCGTGCACTGGGAACACCCTTGCTCTTCCTACCATACACAATGTGCATGCCATGGAAGGTGTCTTGAGGAACAAATACTATACTGGTTTTCATCACACCCCAAATATAGACACCATTTATTTTCCCATATGGTCAAAATTGTTATTATCTCTAGATGGATCCCTGTGTTATTAGACACAATTTTGTTTGTATATGAAACCTCTGGTATAGAAGCAAGCTGAGCAGTCACTGTGACTCATTTTCATTATAATTTTAGTTACATTACTGTCATCAGTGCTACTTGCATTATAATGATATAACTGAAAATTATTATTTTTAAATCAAGCCTTAGGCTGTAAAAAGGCTTACAGGACTCTTGCTTATTTTTTAGAGCAATAGTTAGAAAACCATGTAACTGCCACCTGTCTTCCTACAAATCATGCTGTTTCTTGCACAAGTGGGTAACTGAGTGTGTAGTAATTCATATCAAAATACAGTTTTCTGCATTAATGGTTGCAGAGTATTTACCCACTGCCAGCACAAAATTATTGGGAATGTAAGCTAGACAGATAGTATTTTTATGATTGGCTTTACAGAACAGCAAATTTCACATTCAATGTCACTCCATAATTTTTCTCTAAAATACTAAGTTTCTCTAAAATACTAATCTCTAGATTAGTTGGTGTTTTGCTGCCTTTTTTTTTCGTTAGTGGTAAGTGATAGGTAAGGAAATGCATTCTTGTGCTCATCTTTCTGCATGTCTGGTGTCAGCTGCTGGACTTTTGGTTAACTCAATGAAACCTAGAATAGTTTACAGAAAACAGTTTAACTGTTAATAGTTGCACTTGTAGGAAGAGGCAGTGTTAAAAACAAGCTACTGCTTAGTTGAAGAGAGCTTTCAGGTGCAAGTTGAAGGCATGCTTTTAGCTGAGCTGTAGTTCAGCTTCTAAAGCTCATTCCTGTTTGTTTAGTTACCGCTTTTTTAGGATTGCTGTAGGTTGGGTAAAGCACTACTGTAATAGAACTAGGAGAGCAAAAATGGTTTATAAACAAAAATGCAAAGTTGGAAAGGAGTATTAATTTTATATGCAGATTTCAAATCATTACACTTGTCCTCTGAAAATAAAACTTCTCTGCACAGAAAATCTTTGCTAATCCTTGAAGCCTTCAACTGTTGTTCTGAATTTTTTTGGTGTGGGATTATGGTAGATTTTTACTCATGTAAAGTTTATATGGTGTTCATAGTGCTGGTTTTCCAGCATATGTGATTGGTTATGCAGATGAATCCTGCGAAATCTTTCTGGGTCATTATAAATCCATGCTTCTTTCTGGGTCATTATAAACCCATGCTTCTCTGCTGGAAGTTGCTGTTTGTTTGGCTGAGTCAGCAGAATTGCTGGGTGGCCACTGCTCCTCAGCTGTTCAGTCAGTGCTTGATGCCATCTCATCCCTTAGCAGAGGGCCACTTCAGCCACCCCCTCAGAAGCTTTGAATGGCCAACAGAGTGAGTAGCTGAGACAGAAACACATCCTGATCTGCTGCCTTCCTGGAAGGGAAGGTGCCCCTGCCTGGGGAAGCAATTCTTTGTCTTTGGCTGTGACTGTCTCAGGACTTGGCCAAGTTCGTCTGTCTGTTTTCCTTCAGTGAGAGCAAGCAGTGTGTATTGTGCATAGTCTGCAATGTGCTAAAGAATACATATAGCAAAGCACTCCTTATATCCGTTGTTACTTATTTGAACTAAAACTTCACTTTTGAAGTAGATTAATATTGCTTCTCTTATATGCTTATGCAAGATGTCATAAAGAAAGCTACTATGGTGTATTTGCTTTTCTTTCACCTGAAAATTACAAAACACTTGTATTTTCTGAAATGAGAAGCTTTTGCAACATGTTAAAAATATGGGCTGCACTGAGTAGTATAAAAACCTAGGTTGCTTCACTCACAGTGAAGGATCTTCGGCTTATAAGCAAACAGAATATTTTCAAATAATGCTTGATAAAAATTAATTCAGAAACAAAATAAATTAGGATATTTTCCTAGTTGCTTTTAGGAGCTGTTAGTCACTTTTAGGACTGATAGGTGGTTCATCTTGTATTGTTACAATGGTTCAGAAATGCACTTCCCAGTACCTGGCATCTTTCAAGTAGAGAGAGTCGTAGCAAAATAAATATTAAAAATTAGTGATACTCCATCCCCTGCATGCCTGCCTGCACATACACCTACTTCTTGATGAAGAGCTTTTCCTATTTAGGCTTTCCTAAATATGCTATTCCAGAAATAATCCATCTGCTTCTGTCAGTTTCACTTTAGAAAAAGGAAAACAAACATTTCAATGTTGAAAGTTTTTTACTATGAATTGATAGCTACATAGGTGACCCAACAAAATAATTCTTAACTCTTCTGCTTATTGAAAATGGAGGTGTAGGTTAGCAACCAAACGCTTTGCTCATATATGTTGAAGAAGAGCTAGCTTGATTAATTACCATTTCAGTTACTATATTTTTATGATGCTTTTTAAGTAATCTGAAACAGGCTAAATCTTAAAGCTACATTTGTTGATACATTTGGGCAGCATGAAGGGACTAATTTGTTTTAAACACTTCTGGTTTCTGGAACTATTAGCACAGGTTCCCACTATGGCACACTGTGAGAACGAGGTCCCTCAGTGGGATACCCAGGAACTAGGACAGCGGAGTGGGGACAGTCTGACTGTGTGTTTGACAACCTGGATTAAAAGGAATATATATGCTGGCCACAAAGAAAGACTGAATATGGATAACTAATTCTGGGTTGCTGGGAAGTGTAAACTGTGGTCTAAGATTTGCTCTTATGCTTTGGCCAGTTGTGAGGATGATTTATTCAAATGTTGTGGATGTTTCGCTTGATTATTTTGTTTATGCTTAATTAAATCCCACTCTCTCCTTCAGACTTTTCCACTCAAAATAAATTCTCTCTTTGCATGCTTTTGGACTTTTGTAATCTTGAATATTCTTAAAATAATTTTGTCTAGAAGAAATTATTTGTTTTAAAAATTCTCTTTACAAAATTAGCTGTTCTATTTATACTACTAATGTTGAGGCTGATGTTGAATAGGACTCTCCGGTTAAAGTGGTTCTAACACCTATAAGTAGTTACTTTCATCTGACATTAAAAAAAATCTCAGTTCTGGTTGCTTTCATGTAAAATTCTTTTTCCATTCCTACTCTTTGACAGTTTTTCCAGAGAAGAAGTATTTCCCCCCCTTCTAGCTCTCCTTACTGTTTTGGTGTCCACAGAATGGTGTGCTGTGTTTGGTATCCTCCTCTACATTGGGATGTTATTGGGTAGAAGCAAATGCTTGCAGTTTTCTGATTGTGAGTAGTATTTTTTAAAAATTACTGCATGTATTTTATTAAAGATTACTGCAAATGATTTGTACATTTTCAATATTTTGCTAAACTAAGATTTCTTTTAATAAACTGAGTATGCTTTTTTTTTTTTTTTAATAAACTTCGCCACTTCAGCCTGTGCATGGTAGGTTCTTGGATATCTTGGATATCTGGTCACCTTTTCCCATTTCAAAACCACACAGTTTCCAAATTAAAAAGATTCCCTGGCTGTGGGATTTCAGAGTTGGAAAATAAGTGCTGTGATAAACAGTCCCTTTGTGACTACTGAGTTTGTTGAATATTCACATCTCTCTACTATGATATGTGATTTCCTTATGCTCTTCTTGCACGATACTGCCCTGGAGATATCAGACAAAGGTTTTAGGAGTTTCATTACACAGGAATTGTACTCAGTGATAGCATCACAGATTTTTTAGGAGTTGGGTTTACATCTGTATGTTTTGATTAAGGGACAGTTTGAAACTTGAAATTACTTTTTTGGGTAATGCAATTCACAAAGGCTAACACTATCTTTCAGGGGGGTTGCATTTACAATATGACAGCAGTGGTTGTTTCTAGTGGACAGAATTTAAGCGTTTTTTTTGAGCAAAGAAGAATTTTGTGTTCTTGATCCTTACTGATACAGTGAAAAACATTCTTGTGGCCAACAGGAGCTACTCATCTAAACATGTTAGGATGTGATCTATAAATCTGAAGTAATCTGAAGCTCAACCAGTGAGGAGCTTCATTTATTTTTCTTCAGATTCTTCTGAGCCTTGGACTCCTTCACAGCTGGATACCACATAGTAACATTGGTTTTTAGCACTAGGTCACTCAGTTTGGGCTGGTGGCTAGGTAGGCACATAAAGATCTGACATCACTTAGTGTATTAGAAGTTCCACAGTACAGGTTCTGTAACTGTGATGATTCATCTCTCTTTGATTAAATAAATTAGTTCTTAAATACAAGACTTTGATGAAGTCTGCTGACATTGGACCCCCAGTCTAGAGAAGATGCACCTAAATCTGCCTGCTATGGTGATACATGTCCTCAAAAAGCAACATGGGTTTAGTGCTAGCCATTTCTTCCACTACCCTTGTGCATTTCAGAGTTCTCTTGTGTCTGAGTACTGTTATGCCACTGCTAAGAAATGGACTTATACTACTGTGATGTAGGGAAGAGATCTGAATGTGAAAGTGTGCTGCCAATCATCCCTGAAATAACTTTCACTAGCCAGTTACAAACTGCTGATAATGACTTTACTAGGTATGTGCAGTGGGTGGAAAGCCTAGATATGAGGGGACTTGAGCTTTCCTTTCATGTTCACACTCAAAGCCAAGCTGTTTTGATGACAATTTTAGCTTTGTCTCCTAGGGAAAGTTGTTGATGTACTAGAAGAGTGTTCAAATGCTCTGCTTTCTCAAGTACTTTCTATTAGCATATTTAATGAAGCACTCTAATATCCTCTCATGTTGATTGTCATTGCTGAATACTGAAGTGTTAACTCTAACAGCAGGAAAGGACTACAAGACTGTGAAAGGGCTCATTTTTTGTTTAGATTGAGCCATGTAATTAAAATATGTTGTGAATTTGTCTGTAGAACAGATATCACTGTTGTTGCAGCTCCTGTTATGTGTTTGTGAAAGCCAAGGGTCTCTTAAAATAAATAGCCTTTGCAGTTAAAATGTATCCATGTTGGCAATGGCAGACATTCTTCTCTCCACAAGTTGCTTAACTGGATTCTTCTTTAGATTGACAAGAATATACAATTATTGTATATTGTATTTGAAAGAACTTGTCAGTGCTTTTGAAAAGTTGACCAGTGTACTGCCCTTCTAGTCTTGAATATTGAATATAGCAATGTTCTAAAATTACTGGCTGGCAAAAATGCCATTCTTGTCAGAAATAAAGTGAAAAGCTCAGAGTATAATTTGTGGGAACACAACTGAGAGAAAATGCTTGATTAAAGTCTCTTTGTATAATCTGATGTACTTCTGGGATCAAGAGTTTTTCAAGGCACTAAATTTAGATGTCACGTCCAATGTGAAAGATTTAAGAAGTTTATCAGATTTCTTGCAAAGTTGCTGGAAGAAAACATTAGCATAGTGTTCAGCTGTAGCTTGGAAAGTTTCCCTCTGGTGCCTGTAGAATTTACTATTTATTTGAAATAACAAAGCCAACAAATCAAGCAAGAAACCCTCAAAACTCAAAAAACAACCAAACTTTAAATTCCTTCTCAGATTCTCTCATAGGATAACACTCTCTGTTAAGCTGTTTAGTAATATTTATTTATGGATTCGGTTTCCCATAAACTTTCATTGTCATCAGGTTCCCTACACAAGTCCTCCATCTGTGGAATCAGTTGCTAAAGCTTCTTGGAATACTTACAAATAGTACAAACCATTATGGGCAGCTTCTTAATGAAGTGGTTGCATTAAAGTTTAACACTGTAATGAAAATTTGCTCTCACAAGTTCATTCTAAATACACGAAAAAACCCAAACTATTACCTTGTTTAAGTATCTTAAGTAGAATTTTATATTTTTTGGTGAAGAATGCCTCATTCTGGCGGATTCCAACAGGATGAGGTTCAACACGGCCAAGTGCCGGGTCCTGCACTTTGGCCACAACAACCCCATGGGGAGCTCCAGGCTGGGCACAGAGTGGCTGAGAGCAGCCAGGCAGAGAGGGACCTGGGAGTCTGGATTGACAGGAAGCTGAACAGGAGCCAGCAGTGTGCCCAGGTGGCCAAGAAGGCCAATGGCATCCTGGCCTGGATCAGGAACAGCGTCGCCAGCAGGTCCAGGGAGGTGATCGTGCCCCTGTACTCAGCACTAGTTAGGCCACACCTCGAGTACTGTGTCCAGTTCTGGGCCCCTCAGTTTAAGAAGGATGTCGAGGTCCTGGAACAGGTCCAAAGGAGGGCAACCAGGCTGGTGAAGGGACTCGAGCACAGGCCCTGTGAAGAGAGACTGAGAGAGCTGGGGGTGTTCAGCCTGAAGAAGAGGAGGCTCAGGGGAGACCTCATCGCTCTTTAGAACTACCTGAAAGGAGGCTGTAGCGAGGTGGGAGTTGGACTATTTTCCCAGATGACTTTCAACAAAACAAGAGGACACAGTCTTAAGTTGTGTCAGGGGAGATTTAGGTTAGATATTAGAAAGAATTTCTTCACGGAGAGGGTGATCAGGCAATGGAATGGTCTGCCCGGTGAGGTGGTAGATTCTCCGTCCCTGGAGACATTTAAAAAAAGACTGGATGTGGCACTCAGTGCCATGGTCTAGCAACTGCTCTGATGGGTCATGGGTTGGACTTGATGATCTCTGAGGTCCCTTCCAACCCGGCTAATTCTATGATTCTATGATTCTATGATTCCCATGAGCATTCACCTGACAGGAAATGTTTTAGTAACTTCTGTTTCTGCCTGTTCATTTGGAACTCCTAACAATACAAATTTCTGTAATGAGCTGTGATTGTTCTTTTTTTTTGTTAATAGCAATTAATGGTTCAGTTGCTTGTTTTTTTGTGATTGTTTCAGAACTGGACAGTCTGGAGCCCCATGGCAGTACAGTCCTGTCTCTATTACAAGTCTCCACATTTACAGTACAGGAATTAGATTTCATCATGAACTTTTTAAGGGAGTTAAGTGGTACAAACACCTTAATGGGCAGCTGGATATCCTTTCAACTGGTTGCATTCCCTGGTTTATGTGGTGTTGATGTGAAGGGTCAGAACAGTCTGGAGGGGAGGAGAGACAGAACCATGGTGCAGAGAAAATAGCTCCTGGATCTGCCTCCTTCAAATTTCTAGTTGACCATCAGTCCTGTTTATTCCTAAGCATGAAAGGCTGATTGCTCTGTGTGAAGCTTTTTTTATATACCCAGTTCTTGTCACCTGTCTCTTGTGTTTCTGAACCTTTTGTGTGGTAATCTGAACAGCAACAACAAAAACCTTCCCATGTTTTTGCTGCTCCTGACACTAGTTACTGATTGATGCCTGTGAAATGAGTAGCACTGACATCCTTCTACCTTACAACTTTTTGAATTACGCTAGGAAGATAAGTGAGTTTTGCTCCATATCCCATCTTCTGCTTTTGTTGCTCATCTGTTTTTGTGACACACCTTCCCTCACATCGGCTAGATGCACAGCTGGAGCTATAGTGGAAGTCCTGGTGTCTACAGATATATTTATATCCATCTGACCTTGCAAAAAAGTCTTCAAAATTATTCCATTTCCTTAGTATTTATTCCTGAGAACTTGAAATCTTTTATTCCTTTTGTTTTGCTACCTTAATTTCATTTATGATATATTTTAAATTCTCCTAATTATCATTTGAGTTCTCATTCATGATGTTTTTGTCACTTCTGTCACTAGGTTTGTTGACTTAATTTCTGAATTTTTCATGAGTTCTTTGTGATACTTACATGTTCATACTGAAAATACTTTTCTAGATCGTAATGTTATTTGAGGATGCCTTTTTACATCTGCTTTCTAAAGATTGTCTTAAAATTGAACTGTGCACTCTCTTGTCATTTCTTTCCAATGGTAAGTCTGCATACTGTAGTAGCAGTTCTAGTAATTAGTCTCCAAGTGATCTTGGAAGGGAAAAAACCATTTAATGTGATGATCTAGGTCCATTGTGTTTAATAATGCTTCCTGTATTATAATTAGATGGTCTGAATTTAAGGAACCTTCTATTATATTTTTTCTAAACTATATTCTTGAACAAGGGAAGAAGGCTAATGCCTTGGTTACTCAGGTGGATAAAGATTGGGCTTGTCTGGTCTCTTTCTTCAGATTTCATAGCTGTGGTGCTTAAAATTTCTCTGACAGTTTTCCAGTTAATTGTTTTGATTTTCTTTTCCTCACATCTTGTTACTTACCAGCTTTATTCGTTAGGTAGTAATATACTTGCCTGTAGCAAGAATCTTATATTTGATGTGAGCAGTTTAACAGTGAGAGCATATTACAGTATGTCATCTAAGTGTAAATTAAACCATTCTTTTTATGAAAGAGTGAGAAAGGATTACATTGCAGCCATATTTATTTTGTTAGGAAAGCTGTTCTTTGTTTTAAAATTTCTTTAATACCTATCTATTAAAACAACTACATAATGAGTACTGATTATGTATTTTAGATATTTTTATAGTTGATTATCATTTAATGCCAATTTAATTGCTTCCTTCTCTGCCTTTTCACAAGAACTTACTCTCCTATGTTCTAGCGTGTCTTAAATCGAAATTGAAGGCGGAAAATCTGGAAGATGTTGATGCATTCTAAGGCAATTGAAACCAAATCTGTAATGTAAATAACAGAATGTAAAAGACTATTCCCTTAAAGTGGTATGATTTTTTTGTCATTAATTTGATCTGTTTCATAATAGCATTTTTTACTCCTGGTGATTTTTTTTAGAAAGAATTTTGTTTCTGTGTGTGAACGCTTGCTGGATAGCAGCCAGACAAACTGGGAAGGCTTTCCTAATTGCCTCCTCCCGTTTCCTGAAGCCTCCTGCCACACTCTGTTTCAGACTCAGAGTAACACAGGATGTTTTGATATTTAAATGATAACTGGAAATGCATAACAGAAATTTATCTTTTGAACTGAGGTTTTTGTTTGCATGTTTTGAACCTCTATGTTTTGGGAAACCCAGTAGAGGAAGTAAGGTTTGACTACGAAGCCAAAAAGGATGTTTTTCACAGCAATGTTGTGATAAGTCTCACAGTGAGAAAGCTGACATGGAAGCTGCAGAATCACAGAGTCATTTTGATTGGAATTATACCTGTGGAGATGGTCAAGACCTAAATGAGCATGGTCCTGCGCAGCCTGCTGTAGCCTGGGCATCCTACTTGAAGAGGTGTTGAACTAGATGATTTCCAGATGTCCCCATCAATACAAACAATTTTGTGTGATTTTGTACTAAAACTCCTTAGGTTTTCCTAAAAATTCATGAACCGCTCATCACATGTTTGATAATAAATAATTTCAGTTATTGTATTAATCCCAGCTGAATAGCTAGTATCATTGCCTTGTGATGGGAGTGTTCAGGTGTGCAAGCTTCCCATCCCTCTGATGATTCCTATGGTCATTAACTTGGTAGCAAGAATGTAGCAGAAAGACAAAACCTCCTGCTGTCCTGGTGCTTCTTGTTCAAGACAGCCTGCAAATACATTTTATCTCTAGCACTATCCTTAATTTAACAGCAGCAGGCTTTATTTTCACCTCTAAATGTCAAGTTGTGCATTTGTGTTGGTTCTAGCAGTGTCCCGGGACTGCTGATGTGCACCAAATGTTAGCAGTAGTTGTTGGTCTCATAAGTGGTGTGGCTTGGCTTTTTGGATGCCTGAAAAGCAGATTTGACTGCCATGTTTTGAGCAAGTTTACAGATTCTGTGTAAAATCAGCCTTTGCTATGAACTGAATGGGGGGGGGGAAGGTAGCTTTTTACAAGGCTTATCTTGGTTTTGGTTGTGCACATCTTTCCAACTACAGTAAAATCTACATACAGATTGCCATCTTCACCCCTTGAATTAGCTTCAGTAGATGATTAGATAGTTCAAAAATATCCTTCTTGGGCATGTATGTTATTTTTTTAAAGTTTTTAATATCTGTGTTTGCAAGGCATGAGAGAGGATGGGGTGTGATTTTCAGTAGCTTCCAAGGTTGTAAGGATGGTCAATTTTCTCCTTGTGCCCTGAAAGACAGAAGCACAACCATATGTTGCCTGGTTTTTTTGCAGGACTCCGTTCTGTTTCCATACCTCTCAGCTCTGTGTTGCAGGGCTTGGTCTCTCATTTAATTCCTATTGCTCTGCATTCAATCATGCTATTTCATTTCCATCTTTTTGAAAAGGGCTGCTGCAGTTGTAGGGCCCTTACCCCCCTCTTCCTCCTTGCTACTGCCTTATGTGAGTTCTCAATGCTTCTGTGCTTTCCCATAATGGCTTTGCCCTTATATATGTGCTGTCTACATCATTTTAATTGTAATTATTTCAAATGCTGATGTGACAGATGTGAGAAAAATACTCGTAATGGAGGACAGCATTTGAAAAATTGCTTCTCTATCAATCATGCAAAGGGCTATTTGGATGCATTTTCCCATGGTGCATTGTGTTTGGCTTTGAAAAATGGTTGAATAAATTTTTAATGTTACTTTTCCTGGCACTTTTATGTGGGCTTTTTTTAATTCCATATGGGTTGCTCAGTCAATAGGAGGAGGAGGCATTAGCTCGTCCTGGCAAGCACTGCCAGGAACTGGGTTATCATACTGAGAGGCTGCTGTGAGCGTTTACCTATCATAACAAAAGATCTTCTGATGGCATTTTATTATTAAACAATTTGTATTCCTCATTGGAGCTTTTGGAGGCTCCCAGCAGTTCTGTCAGGCTAACCATGTTGCTAGAGATGATTTTGTGCTCTTAGTTTGGTGACTCAGCCAGGCAGTGGGGTGCTGGCTGAAGCCTCCACCATTTTGTAAGGAAGCCATTCTGCCATGACATGAGTCGAGCACTGTAGCTGTGTTTCGGCTGCCTGCACAACTTTAGGTGACCCCCTTTCCTGCTGGGATAAATCACTGGCCTCTGCTGGTGTGGGGATGTCAATGTGGATGTGGTGGAGCTGCCCTAGTCTGAAAGATGAGATGTCTGCTGCTGCTGTGCTTACTGTGCTCATCTTATCTCAGCCGGCTTCAGTCAAAATGTGGTTTTGTGTGTGTATGCTGACACCAGTTTTAACTACAAAAATTGTTGCTGGTTGTCACTGTTGGTTCTCTTAAAGGAAATAGGGATACAAATTTCCTTTAAATTAGAGTATGAATTTATTGCTGGATTTGGATCACCAAAGCATATACTGCACCCAGCTCTGCTATTTATACACCATTGAACTCCTGTTTTTATGGTCTCTCTGTGTGTGCCTTCTCCTGTGTGTGTTCCCTGTGAGTACATCTTTTGCATAAATGACTCATTAGAGGTATCATATAATTTATAGGAAATAATACTGGTGTATGCTTTTTAATTAATCATTGCTCAGTTTGGAAAGGATCTTGGAGATCATTGAGTCCAACCTTGTCCTAAACATATTACCCTATTTCTTATGACACACCACTAAGCCATGTCCCCAAGCACCACATCCAGGTGATTTTTAAACACATTCAGGGATGGAGACTCAAGCACCTCCCTGGGGAGCCTGTTCCATTGCTTAACAACCCTTTCTATAAAGAAGTTTCTCCTGATATCCAAACTAAATCTCCCTGACACAATTTGATGCCATTTCCTCTTGTCCTGTCACCAGTGTGAAGAGACCAACCCCCACTACAGTCTCTTTTCAGGTATTTGTAAAGAGTGATGAGGTCTCCCCTCAGCCTCCTTTTCCCCAGTCTAAACAGCCCCAACAGCCTCAGTTGCTCCTCATAAGGGATGATTTCCAAACCCTTCACCAGCTTTGTTGCTCCTCTTTGGACTTTCTCCAACACCTCAGTGTCCTTTTTGTATTGAGGTGCCCAAAACTGGACACAGTACTCGAGGTGGGGCCTCACCAGTGCTGAGTACAGGGGCAGGATTACTTCCCTGGTCCTGCTAGGCACACAGTTTCTGGTACAAGCCAGAATTCCATTGGCCTTCTTGGCCACCTGGGCACATTGCTGGTTCATATTCAGCTGACTGCCAATCAATACACCAAGGTCCTTTTCTGCCAGGCAGCTTTCCAGCAACTCTTCTCCAAGTCTGTAGTGTTGCCTGGGGTTGTTGCGACTAAAATGCAGGACTTGACACTTGGACTTAATGGATTTCATACTGTTGGTCTCAGCCCAACAATTCAGTCTGTCCAGGTCCCTCTGTAACGCCTTTCTACTATCCAGCAGATTGACACTCCCTCCCAACTTGGTGTCATCTGGAAACTTACTGAGGGTGCATTTGATCCCCTCATCAAGATCATCAATAAAGAAGTTAAACGGAAGTGGCCTCAGCACTGAGCCCTGGGAGACACCACTTGTGATTGACCACCAATTGGATTTAACTCCATTAACCACAACACTTTGGGCCCAGCCATCCAGCCAGTATTTAAGAGTTTATGTCCATCCAAGCCATGGGCAGGCAGCTTTTCCAAATCTTAGCATACAATCTTGGCATACATGCAATATGAATTTAAATGAGTTATTCCTGATACCATTCTATCACACCTTGAACTTGCAATGCAGCTGCCAGCATCCAATGTGTGTACTCATTTGCTCTGGGTTATTCTTTTATAGTTCAATAGTATTTTTCTTTTCATCTTTTGGAACCTAGAAATCAAATTCTTCCAGCTCTTTCCTTTAAAATGTAAAATATTACATTACTTTAAAAAGGTTATAGTATCTCTTGATTTTATAACTGTGTTCTAATTTACTCTTGTAGGTGTAGCATCTATGACTGTGCCAGTGTACATCGCAGAAGTTGCTCCACCGCACTTAAGAGGCAGATTAGTCACCATTAACACTCTGTTCATCACTGGAGGGCAGTTTTTTGCAAGTGTTGTTGATGGAATCTTCAGCTACCTCGCAAAGGATGGATGGAGGTTTGTGAGTCTTCCTTGCTAAAAGCAGAACTGGCATGGTTCTGATTTGGTTGACAGCTATTCTAATTCTTGCTGATAAATTGGAGTGTACATATAGAGTGGTAAAACTGTGTACTGAAATGGAACTTTAATATTAAACTCCTCCTAAATGCTATCCATACTGCTTTCACTTAGGCTTAATATTCACAAGATGATTAGGTTTTTTGACTTTACTAAACTTTAAAATGGATGAGCAATGCATGTGCATCAACTAGCTTGAATGATTATCATTGTGTTTATGGAACTAGCTTGCCTTCTGCTTTAAAGTAATTATATGATGATTTTTTTGAAAGGCAAATTTCCAGTAACGATGATGCTGTATGTGCAAAACAGAGGTGTATTTAGAATATTCTTGATCTGAGCAGTAGTAGTCCAATCAGAATTGAAAGAATGGATACTGTAGCATAACTTTATAGTTAAAAGCTTAGGCTATAGATTGATACAAATATCTTTTACTCTATTTTCTGAGTATTATGTTCTTCCTGTAGACATCAGTAGGTGGTTTTGGGCTACAGCCTTATACCTACCATCTTTATGGTGATGTGTCATTTGAGAGAGGTTATTTCAGTGGTTCAGTATTTTATTTGCAGTGGTGATTTGAAAAGATAATTAACAGAAATGTGTAGGAGGAGTAAGTTAGTCTGCACATTCCACCTTGTGGTAACTTCTGCTTAATTATACTTTCCTCTTGAAACAGTCTTGGAAAGGGGACTCATGTTGTTTAAGTGCCTTTCATATCGGTTCCTAAGGCCTGGAATAATTGTGCTATTTGAAAAGAATTTGTAGGATTCTACCACAACCCAAAAATTTGCACTATGTATGTTATTGCATTCTTTGGATTCAAATGGAGCTGAGTAAGGATTTCCAGTTGCAATGATGCTTGAGATTTAAATTAGAAAAAAATTATTTTGGGACACAGAAGAACTTGGAAGCTGATTTCTTTATATTGTGTGAAGAAATACACATGATACAAAAAGTTAATGTTTTCTTCTTAATGAATCTATGGTATAATTTGTGCATGTCTGAAGAGTTGAGAATTTTGAAGGTTTTACTCTTTGTCCATGTGATTGCTTCCTTTGCCTCTTTTGTAAAAGAGGTCATATTTTTTAGGCAGATTTTTTGAGTTCAATTTATCTCGGTGGTTCGAGATTCAGCTAGGGAAAGCTTTTGTCGATGTACGTCTGGTTTTCCCATTAGAGGGTTGACACATAGGAGGTAAGAATGTGTTTGTAGCATGTGTTTCAGTAATTACTAGCATATTGGAAGAAAAATACAAGTTAACAGATTTATTGGAGCTGTGCTTTTTGTTTAATTGTTCAGATGAACAAAGATTCCCTAGCTTAAATATTTGCAGTTCAAAAGCAGACATGTAGACTTCTTTGTAAAAGATCAAAGAGTAGTAGATCACTGTAGTATAGAACACATCAATTTTCGAATCAAGCAGTGATGTAGGATTGACAAGTATAGTTATATGTAAATGTTGTTTAAGTGAAAAATTTCATTCCAGTTTGTTACACACATACAAGTTACCATCTTTTAATATGTTAATTTGTAAATATATTTACCTGAAGTGGAAGATTGGGTGTAAGGCAATAATAATTGTCAAATGTAGATGTTATCCTTTTGTAAAACATGGGTGTTTCAGATGCTGCTATACCTTAAACAGGAACGAGGCCCTCACCCGCTGAAATGCCACACAGCTGCTCTGAGAACTGCATTCCTGTAACTTAGGTGTTGTTTGGAACAGAAAAGGAACTACACTGATATAATTCAGTGTAGTGTCCTTCTAACCAGTCTGAACTGAAAAAAAGATAAAGGGAAGTCTAAAATGGATTGAGTAAGACTAGAAGGTTGTGTGTTTGATCAGAGCTATACAAGATGCTGACTTTTGTAAATCTTTAGCCGTGGGCATTTCCACTTCTCAAGACAACTTGTTCAGGTGTTCACTCACTCTTACTAAGAAGACTTGTCTTCTATCATCCTTCATCTGAATGTTCTGTTGTTGTTTCATTGTAACTATTGACTCTTGCCTCTTCACAGTGTACACCTGAGAAGAGTCTGTTTGTCTCCACCTCCTCTATGAGCTCCTTTTCAGTTGTGAAAAATGCAATCAGATCTCCTCCCAGTCATCTTTTTTTCTGGGCAGCACAAATTCAGCCTTTTACATTGTACACTCTGGTTAGAGATCCATTGCTCTTTCTGGTTGGTAGCTTTTTCTCATGCTGCTGGTCCTGCTTTTCCAAATTCAACATGGTGTGTTGAATAGTGAGGAGTTGGTGTTTCTTGCTGCCTGCTGGCTCGTGCTGAATAGCTTTGCTAATGCAGCAATACTATGTGTTATGTGTAGGCCAAATACTTTTTCTGCAGAATTGAACAAAATGAAGTGAAACTACTGATGATGTACTGGGCAGAAATTGAAGCTTCGCTAGTGAAGAGGTATCCAAGGATTCTCTGCTGCAGTGCTGGACCTGTTAATCGGGACCTGTGTGCTTTCCTTTCCTCAGCTAGTTTACTGCAACCTAAGACTGAGGAGGAAAGAGTACAGATGGCCTGTTACCTGAAAAGAGTGGCCAGCAAACACATGGGGAGAAATCACAGATGTTCACTCCTGAGTTATCAAGTGTAAGAAGGAAAATTATTGAAACTTCGACTGGATGGCTAACTATTGGAATGCTACAAAAAAGCAATAAGAAACTTTACTTTTCCCCAGCTCTGCTTTTTCCTTGAAATGCTGGATAGTAAATAAAATAAACAGTGCTAATGCCATCTTTGCAGCAGTATGTCCAAGAAGGAGAAACATTACAGCAGACTTATTAAATTTCATGCTGGATTTTTTCTGGTCTGCTAGACATCTGGGCTCAAATACAAAGTCTTGTATTCTGTATAGGAAAGAACTATATTAGATTTCTGAAAACTGGCTTACTGCATCATATATCTAAAATTGCCTGCTTTTACTCTAAATTGGTTATATCATACTTGCTTGATCTGGAAATTGCAACAACTCTTGAACTTGCAATGGATGTATGTTCTTAACTGAACATTCTCCTTCTTGACTGCTCCTTTTATACAACTCTGACAAGAAACATGTTGATTGGAAACTGACTTTAATGAGTTATCACTTTCTGTAAATTTCTTTTTTATTGTGCCTGTGATAAACAATCCAGTAGAGTCCAACTTGCAGCCTTAATAGGGTAGATCAAGCTTTCAGGAGTGTCAACTGGTTTTGCCTTGAAAGATCATTGCACATACCCAACTGGTTAGTTCTGGAGGCTCTGCTGCTGCATTTAAGGGATTGAAGGGCTTTGGAGGAGCAGAAATTAGCTAATACTAGTGTAAAGGATTAAATCTGTTTATTTAGATGTATTGAAAGATTCTTTGCTTGTAGGTTAACAGAATACAGTGATTTTGTATTTAATCTTTACAGTTTTGTTCTACTCTTCATTTGAAATAGAAAAGGCTTTCTAAATATCACTGTAATTGTGATATTGTAGCAAGTAATTGTATTGTACAATTACCACTGTAATTGTAGCGACCTTCTATGGTGAATATGTAAAGGTGATTCCAGTATACAGCTACCAAAATGTTTGTCAAGGGGGAAGAGCATAGGAAGAAATGAGGACATTAATGACTGAAAACATTAGTGAATTAGTGACACTTGCTAGACACATTGGCTAAAGACTACTCACCTAATAATCTTTCCGTAGGCTTTGTGTTTTGAATTTATTTTCTTCCATGTGCTTTTCATTTTTAAAAAATCTAATTATGAACTGTACCGTTCTTAAAGTGTTAACAAATAAGAGACTTGCTCACAAATGTCTCTAGACCAAGACTGACTGGATGACCTTTCGAATCTTTTGCTGCTTTTAGGAAGAACTTGAGGTCTCAGCTTAAGGATAAGAAAACTGTGTTTTCCCGGACTTTAACTGGGACACATCATGGTATCATGACAGTATCTGTAGGTGTTGACAAAGGTGTCAGTGCTGATACTTGGAAGCTTGTTAATTCTCTTGAGTGGAGATCTAACCTGTATATAGTATATACTGTATATAGTAACCGTCCCCCTTGTTATCTAAAATGCAGCTCTGATTTAAAACCTAACGTTGTGGCTGGCTGAAGGTTTTAGAGCAGACTGCCTAAAAGATCTGTTGAAAATTGCTGTTGCTGGTGAAATAAAATTTTTCAGTGTTTCTGCTTATACTCAGAATTTTTCAAAAATAAACCCAGCTATATCTTTACAAACCAGGCATATTCCTTGGTCATTTGTGTCTGTGCATATATATTACTGATCAAATTAAGCATTTTTCATGGGCTGGCTTTGGTGGTTTTTTTCAGTATATCTGTGAAACAAGGAGCAGGATTTCAGTCTCATTTTTGACATCAGCAGTATCCTTTTGTTCTTTGTAGCTGTATGGACCCTGGTGACAGAACAATCAACATGCCTTTTAGTTTTCATGAATTGAAGACAAGAATTCTGTATCCTGAGATGCTTGCAGAATACGAATCTTGCCATGCCTAACTTCTGGTTATAAAGAATATGAGGGGAGGAGGGTTTGATTTGTAACTCACAGTTTGAGTAGCTGTAAAAGTCTTATAGTATTTTTTGAAGGCAAATATTAGATATTTATTTGCTTGTTTCCAGGTACATGCTGGGCCTGTCAGCTGTTCCAGCAATTATACAGTTTCTTGGATTCCTGTTTCTTCCTGAAAGTCCCCGCTGGCTCATTCAGAAAGGACAGACTCAGAGAGCACGGAGAATTCTGTCTCAAATGCGTGGCAACCAGGCAATTGATGAGGAGTATGACAGTATCAAAAACAACATCGAAGAAGAAGAAAAAGAAGTTGGAGCAGGTATGCTGAATGCTTGTTTACCTCTCTGCCTATCAATGAGGAGATAAAAATTGGAATAACTGTTGAAGTTGTAGGCTTGGTGTTTCCTTTTTCTTGTCTGATTTGCTGTTTCAAATATTTCATATACTTACAGCTTAAAAAATTTACAGGTGTTTCTATGATTTTACAGTTGTAAATTAGGTTCTGATTTCTAAAGTGATGAAAAAGTAAAGTTGTGTGATATTCTAAGTTTATACCACCTATGTTTGTGAGAATACGCTCAAAGATTTATTCAATTTAAGAATGCACATCTTGAAGAGTGGAAATAAATAAAGTGAAGTTTTCTTTTCTTTTGGTCAAAAGAAAAAGCCAAACAGATGTTAGGAAGGTCAGAAGGCATTTTACATGCCTGAATTATCCAGAATCCCTATCCTGGATGAATGTATTAGAGAGAAGCAGCCCCTGGAAAGATTTGCAAAACTTGGCATTTAATATAGAGATTAATTTTCAGTAAAGGCAGCTTTTAAAATTATTTTCTGCCCTCAAGAGAATAAGGCATCTAAATAAAATCCCCTTTTTACGCTATTGTATCCTTATGCCATAATTACTCAAAACTTTATCTATATACTTATGTTTGTACTTACAAAGAAAGATTACCATTCTATTGACTTCCTGCCTCCCACATATTTTTCCTTTGCTTTGTGCTGAAAGTGTTAACATGGGAATCTCAACTAAGGCTTTTAAGTAAGGCTCATCTTAATCCTTGCTTCCTTAAAAATGATAGGAAAATACTGTAACTTGTTAGAGCTGATAGAAAAAAAAAAAAAGGAAGTTATTTTATATCTGTGTAAATTGAGATTCAGCCCCCTATAATACCTAATCTCACTGCCTCATTTGGTTTGCCTCACTGCCTCACAATTAATAATTAGGTAGCTAGAAAAAGTTATCTGCCATTAGAGAAGATGTTTTCAAAATACTGATCACCACTGTGAAGTACAGATGGATTTTTTTTCTCCCTTTTTTTTTTGCGGGGGGGGCTTTGGATGCTTTTTTCTTGTTCTTAATTTTGGGAGAGGGGAATGAAATATTTTGAAGTTAATTTAATAAAATGTTGAAGTGGATATTAATACATCAGCTTGGGCTTAAGACGCCTATGCTGAGGTTGTTGATCCTCATTAGGGATTGGGCTGCTTGATTCCTTGCCACTTAATATCCACTACCAAAGTTTTTATTCTCTGTGAAAATAAAAGGAACCAGTGTTTGACCCATTCACTCATATTTTTATTCACTGGGATATAGGGTATGACCTTGTTTCTCTTAAATCTTGGCCCGTGCTGCTGTTTTACTATATGTATATAAGCGAAATGCAGTGTTATAAAGCTGCAGTAGGACTAACTCCAGCTGAGTTGTTAAATCAGTCCTCTCTGTGTTTGCAATTTAGACTGGCACCCTAATTATGAGGTTGTTAGCTTTCTGGGGTGTGCTGGTCTTCTTATTTCCCTACACACACACTCCCCAACCCTTAACTTACTATGTTCTTAGAGTTTAGTTAAATCAAGCACATTCCTAGGAGGAGTGTCTGTGATTTCTTCTCAGGTGATCTACAGCTTCAGAGTTGTCACCAAAGGGCATTAAAAAATGATGGTAGGTAGAAGTATAAACTGTCCCACTTGTTACAAATGCTTAGCAAACAGGCATTAGGTAGTTATAGGAACTCTCGTTTTTTATTATAACTTGGTAATAATTGCACCTCATCCCATTGAACCCAAAGACTTTGTTGTTGAGAAAAGGTATGTTGCATGTTAGCATCAAAACATACATTTTTTTTGTTACTTTTCTGTGACTTACAGGTGGAATTTACAAGTATTATTAAATTTTAATTAATGAAGAGTTGTCTGGATCTTCAGTATTGAATTTGGCATGCGTAATACAAGAGGAACTTACTATTCATTATTTTGTTCCCAGTTATTCAAGTATTGACTACTCAAGTGTGTGCCTCTGGGAAGACTTCTTACTTCATTTTGCTATGTATATTTTTTTGCCATTTCTTTGATATATTCCCATAGATCTTCTTATATTAATTTCTCCTACTTGTGGCAGACAGTGTTTTAAAACACTAGTTAACAGTAATGACAAATGATGGTAGTAGTTCCTATCAGATTCCATAGTCATTGTTCCAGGTTTTACAAAAAAGCTTTAATGATCCTAAACTCACTGTGTATGTGGCATTAAATGGGTAAAAATTTCATAGATTGAAAATATGTCCAGCTTACTTTTAGGTAATTATGTCTTTTCTTTTCCTGTCTTGTGTTTTTCATTAATCAATACATGAGCATCTTTGCCAGTTTTGTAGGGTGTCATTTTCTAAGGGAAAACAAGCCTGTCTTTGACTTCTTCTCTGCCAGGGAGTAACAGAACATAGCAGTAACATATTCGTAAGCCCCACACTAAAAGCAATGGCTTTTGTAACTGTTTCATTAACTATTCTTGTAATGGAAATAATGAATCACAGGGGAACTTAATCTGTGTTAAGCTACTTTCTTTAAGGTTTGGCTGTAATGTCTGTCATAAAACCATAAAAGTTCATTTTCCATGTGGTCATCAAGCACATTCTGTCTTGAAAATGTAAAAATGTAGTGAGACAAGGCTCACACTCAGGTGCTGCTAATCAGCAGGCAGTGGGTGTGAGCCTGCATTCAGCCCACCTGTGCCTGGTTAAGGCTGGCCCCAACTGCACAGGGGCAGAATCAGGAGGCCAATAAAAGGGATGTAGCAAGACGAACCTTTCTTCGTGTTGACTCTTTGAAGTCAGACCGGTGCTCTGGCAAAAGCTGGTGCCTTCGGGGTCAGTTAGTCTGGTCAAGAGCTAGTGCTCCCAACACAACCAACCTCTCCTCTGGCCTGCTCTGCAAGTGAGCTGAGCTTGTGCTGGAGGCCAGGCCTTTTATTGGCCTCCTGATTCTGCCCCTGCGCAGTTGGGGCCAGCCCTAACCAGGCACAGGTGGGCTGAATGCAGGCTCACACCCACTGCCTGATGATTAGCAGCACCTGGGTGTGAGCCTTGTCTCACTACATAAAAATGCCTTCAGCAACAGATTTCTGTTTCAGAAGTCTTTTGTTCCATGTGGGATACCTCTTAAGCAAATGATTCACATTTCTTTATCCTTTCCAATACATTCTGCCAAGTCACTGCTGCTGATACTGTTTAGTATGCTTATGTGTTAGCATTTTCAGATTGGTATTAGGAAAAGGATCTCCTTTTGACAAATACTTTCCCCATGACTGGTTATGCGAATGACATTTTTTTCTGTCAGTCATGAATACTGCTTTTTCATGCTCTGTTCTGTACTAGTGTGACTTGGTGTTGTGACCTTGCATTTTGAGAAGGGAAAGGGAGGGCATTGCATTCTGTGGGAATATTACAAGACAGTTCCATTTAAGCATCTTTTATCATCATCTCCCTCTCAGATGGTGGGGCTGTAGTGTAAAAGGGAACTGGTGATAGGCAAATCAAGGATAGAAGGGCTAATGAAGAGGATGTTAGAGAGAAGAGAGCTCCCCAAGAACTGTGGAAGCAGTAGTTTATAAGCAGGTGGCCTTTCCTTCAAATACTCTGTGGATCTTGCCAGTTTCCCGGTGCTTGGCTCAGGCTCTGAAGCTTTGGAGGAGCAAAAAGGGGAGAGAATGGTCAGAAGGGGTTTGCAGCCAAGGGAAGAATCAAAGACATTGCTAAGAAGGAGTTCTGGAGTGACTTCTTAGCAACACATGTCTGATTTGTCCTGCTGCTGAATTGTAGGTTTTAGTACAGTTAAGGCAGAGGGCTATATTTCACCCTAGTTAAAAACAGGCAAGTCATAGCAATGCAGGTAAGCAGTGGCACAGTGGCTTAATACACAGGAGGTAGAGATGAAGTAACTTGTGCTCCTAAGTGAATAAGAAAGGGATTTGTAGTGCTCATTCTAGAGCAAATACTGTGGAGTGACAGTAAACCTCTTGAGCTGCTTAGATCCCCACAAGTCTATGGGACCGGATGGGATACACCCAAGAGTGATGAGGGAGCTGGCAGAAGTGGTTGCCCAGCCTCTCTCTATCATCTACCAACAGTCCTGGCTCACTGGGGACATCCCGGATGATTGGAAGTTGGCGAATGTCACGCCGATCCACAAAAAGGGCCGGAAGGAGGACCCGGGAAACTACAGGACCGTCAGCCTGACCTCAGTGCCTGGCAGGGTTATGGAGCAGATCATCCTCAGTGCAATCACACAGCACGTACAGGATGGACAAGGGATTAGACCCAGCCAGCATGGGTTTAGAAAGGGAAGGTCCTGCCTGACCAACCTGATCTCCTTTTATGATCAGGTGACCCGTCTGGTGGATGAGGGGAAGGCGGTGGATGTGATCTACCTGGACGTCAGCAAGGCCTTTGACACCGTCCCCCACAGCATTCTTCTGAAAAAGCTGTCGGCCCACAGCTTGGACAGGAGCACTCTGTGCTGGGTTAGGAACTGGCTGGAGGGCCGGGCCCAAAGAGTGGTGGTGAACGGGGCTGATCCAGTTGGCGGCCGGTCACCAGTGGTGTCCCCCAGGGATCGGTGTTGGGCCCAGTTCTGTTCAATATCTTTATCGACGACCTAGATGAAGGGATTGAGTCCATCATCAGCAAATTCGCAGATGACACCAAGCTGGGAGGAAGTGTGGACCAACTGGAAGGCAGGAGGGCTCTGCAGAGGGACCTGGACAGACTGGAGAGTTGGGCTGATTCCAATGGGATGAGGTTCAACACGGCCAAGTGCCGGGTCCTGCACTTTGGCCACAACAACCCCATGGGGAGCTCCAGGCTGGGCACAGAGTGGCTGAGAGCAGCCAGGCAGAGAGGGACCTGGGAGTCTGGATTGACAGGAAGCTGAACAGGAGCCAGCAGTGTGCCCAGGTGGCCAAGAAGGCCAATGGCATCCTGGCCTGTATCAGAAACAGCGTCGCCAGCAGGTCCAGGGAGGTGATCGTGCCCCTGTACTCAGCGCTAGTTAGGCCACACCTCGAGTACTGTGTCCAGTTCTGGGCCCCTCAGTTTAAGAAGGATGTCGAGGTCCTGGAACAGGTCCAAAGGAGGGCAACCAGGCTGGTGAAGGGACTCGAGCACAGGCCCTATGAAGAGAGACTGAGAGAGCTGGGGCTGTTCAGCCTGAAGAAGAGGAGGCTCAGGGGAGACCTCATTGCTTTCTACAACTACCTGAAAGGAGGCTGTAGCGAGGTGGGAGTTGGACTATTTTCCCAGATGACTTTCAACAAAACAAGAGGACACAGTCTTAAGTTGTGTCAGGGGAGATTTAGGTTGGATATTAGAAAGAATTTCTTCACGGAGAGGGTGATCAGGCAATGGAATGGTCTGCCCGGTGAGGTGGTAGATTCTCCGTCCCTGGAGACATTTAAAAAAAGACTGGATGTGGCACTCAGTGCCATGGTCTAGCAACTGTGCTCCGGTGGGTCAAGGGTTGGACTTGATGATCTCTGAGGTCCCTTCCAACCCGGCTGATTCTATGATTCTATGATAAAGGTATCTAGCACATCTTTTGTAGAAGTCTTACAGGATGGCAGTGTAGTGGTAATTCTGGACTGGAAAGAAGTCATTATCACATGCAACAGAAACATTTTAAATAGACCATTAATTTCCCATACATTTGAGTACGCTCCAGTGTTCAAAGCAAATCACAGAAAAGTATCAGTTTGTACTGTCTTTCTTTGTGAAAGCATCTGCAAACGTGAAATCAGTAGTGATGAGTATTACTAACTTAACATCTTGATGAAGTGAACGTCATTGGCATTAAGACTAGAAATTTATTTTTGTGTTAGATGAAGGATGTGTAACCTTGGATCATAATTATACTAGACAACTGTGTCATCTCCCCCAACTCTATTTATCCAACCATGTTTCACATCTGACCATGTGAATTAGGTTTGAGACTCTTATGCTCTATGCCTTTGAACCTTTAAATTTTACCGTCTGTTCTTATGCATGCATATGTGTAAACTTCTGATCATGAAGACATCTTTTTTCCACGTTATGCTTAGTAATTCTGGCTGTGTAAAACTATTGAGGCTCAGTGGTGCGTGGAAGCATGCTGTGTCTGTGAAATTTACTAAATGATTTAGAAATTTAATCATTACACTGTAGTAACATTTAACCTACCGTTCTGTTGTCTGTAACAGAATATTATGCAATAGACACTGGTTCCAGATCAGACATTTTCTTGTGTTATTATAATTATTTTTCATATATTCTTTGTAATAGCTTAGCTTTTTTGTGTGAGACCAAGAAAAATATGTCTATGCCATGCTTTCTCTCCTATGGGACTGACTCACTTAATTTGCTGAATTTTCTATTGGATCAGTGAATCAGTCTTCTTTTATAGATTTTGTATTACCTTGTTGGGAGTGTATGATATAAAGGTAAAATCATTTCATTACCATTAGGTTTCTGCTCATAACTTTACCCAACTGTCAGTTAAAATAGAGTATTATTAGGTGGGAGGTCTGGACCTTCAGTCGTTCCTTATTCCAGTATATTTCCATTTCTTCTTAAGTAATATTTTAACTTGTTTGTATTCCTGGCTATGCCTTTGGATGGAATTATTTGACGTGCATCTTTCTAGCAAGATATTGGAAGCTTTCAATATTTTCATTCCTAATCATAATTCTCCCTTTACTTCTGAGAGTCTTTTCTATCCTAGGGTATACCTGGTGTTAAAAAAGGTACAGACATGCTTATCAGACATCATCTGGAATCTTATTTAATGAAACTTCGTAACATTGTGATGCACTATGAGGACTGTGCAGAAAACTCAGAATCATTCCACTTCCAGGCACTCAAATCCTTATTTGAAGTGAACTGTTCTCAGGTTATTAAGTGGCTGTTGTAACCATGAAAACATATGGAAGTCTTTGGATTAAAAGGAAACAAAGTAGTTGGGCTAAGGATTTGTTGAAGAAACCCCCAAATCTAATATGGTTGGTAGTAATTTTAGCCCGAAATTTGTGCTTGTGGCAATACCAAATATAAGGGTCAGTTTCAGGTGGGATTTGCCTTTGGATTTTGTGGTAAGTGTGGCCAATGAAAGAGATGCTTGAAAGAAATATCTCCATTTCTTTCTTGTGTTTTAACTATTTGATATATAGAATTTTTTCTTCATCTGTTCGTTTTAGAATAAAAATTCTTCCTGTGTATGTCTCCATTGGATTTGTTTTGTGTTGAACACACAAAAAAAAGCACTCCTGGATAATTAAAAGTTCATGCAATGCAGGCAAATAAACGATGGAGACATTTGGTCTTGAAAAAGTATGCTTACTCAACTCAGTGGACAGTCAGATAACAAGGAAGAGCTTTCTACAAAACTTGGCAAGGGCTATTGAAAGTATTAATTACTGTATTAAACAATTAATAGAGAGAGATGAGATTTTCTCGTTCTTTTTTAACTCTAAAGTGTTTTTTTTAAAGTATGACTTATTCTCAGAGGTATGGCTTTTGAGAAATATAGCTACGAAGAAGCTTGTTTTTCTTCCTTGCATAGAAATATGACTGCTACATTTTCAACATTATAGTTTATTTCTGTTATCTTACAGTTCTGCTTATACCTTTAGTTTGCTCACCTGAGTTTGGGAATATTGATTGTTTACCTGGAAATGGTGGTTAATTGCCTGTCTGAAGATTCTTTTGGGCAGACTGCTTCAGATTTATGTTTTAGAACTAACTTCATGTAAGTACAGGCAAGCAGTGTAAGGCAGGAGAGTTGGACCTGGTTTTGTTTCTTTTCCCCACGTCAGATTCACTATGCAGCTTCTGGAATTCAAATTAACTTTCTATTGACAGTGTTATCAAAGCTATATATTGGTTCACAGCTTCTGACGCCTACAGAGAATTTGAGCTACAAGTCTGAAAAAATAAAAAAGACATCATCTCTTATCACTTCAAAAATAAATTTATGCATAATATTTTTGTTTTAAGCCAAATAACAGTATTCACAGTTTGAAGCTGAGTTTGCTCAGCTGAGTTCAGGTAGTATTAAATGCTGCTCTTCATCTGAGGTCACTTGTACAACATGGCTGGAATCATTGAATTCCACTCCAGTCCCAGTGCATCACTGAACGTTCCTCTGCTTCCTAAACTTAAGTTAATGAGCAGGTATCTGTTCTGTTCCACATTTCAGAGTGGAAAAAAATGTTGGGAGAAGAAGAGGGTCTAATATCCTTTCATGAGAGAATTGTGATTCTTCTAAAGAGAAAACTGGCTGAAGTAGTGGCTGTGAATAAGGATAACAGTTTTTGTTTTAGTCTTGTCCAGGGAAATAGGGATTTGTAACTTGTGCTTAAAAATCCCTACACCACCCCACCCCTGCAAATTTAACTAGATTAGCCTATTTTATTTTGTTAGTATGCACAGCCAAAATTAAGCATTTTTGGCTAGTTGTTCAGGTGTTTTGTGTCTGTTTTCTGTTAGAGCTAGCTACAATACTCGAAACTTACAAAAGAGTGTTTTCCTTTAACACAAAACTACTTGTTGTTTCTCTTTCAACAAACTAGTCCAACTGAGTTGGGTTAGATTTGTTTCTAGAAGGTATCAGCTCCTGGCTCAAACTTCCACAGCTTCTGTGAGCTCAGTTCAGTTCTAGAAAGTGGTAAACTAAGTATATTTTTTTTTCTACAAATAGTGCTTAGTTGTATAATTTGGCCTGTTACTAAGTCTGCTATATGATAGCATAAGCTTTAAACAGCATTTACAACTGCAGACATTTATAACAGTTCCTTCCCAGTTAGTCCAGGGGAAAAACACAAAAATAGTGTGGCATGTGGTGAGATTTTAGGAAAGCTGGACTGAAGGTTCCTGGTGGAAGTGAACTTGAAGGACCTGAGGTGAATATTTTTGTCAACAAAAAGAAAAACTGATCTGCATATCATGTCTAAGAGTAAAGAAGCGAAGGAAGCAGAAAAGTCTAGAAATAGGAGAAAGGGGGGGAAAAAAAAGCCAAAAAAAGACTACTGGAAGAAGGTGGTTCTTGCATTGTTGGGAGGCAGACTTAACTTGAGCAGTATGAAGACTCATTCTTTACTCAGCACAGAAATGAGAAGGTGAGTGGTGGGAGACAGAGTGTCCATAACACCCAGGTTTGTTGCACTATCCTGAGGAAGTGGTGTGGGCCTAAGAGAGAGAGAAAAGACAGTAGTAGGACTTGAATGCTGGGACAGAAATGAAAGAGGCAATACATCTACTCAAGGGAAAGCTACCACATTTAGCTGGTGGCTTGAGGCCAGCCAGCAGTGATGGCAGTGTGATAACCTCCCACAAAGCGCAGTGCCAAGATTTGTTGCTGCCATTGTGCTCACCAGGCTCCTGCCTCTGTGGTCTGAATGGACAAAGAAAGACTGAGCCGGGGAGTTAGTATGCTGAAGAGCAGGTTTGGTTTGGAGTGGGATGCCTGGAATATGGGCAGCCCAGCTGTGTTACAAATGGGAAATACAATTTGAAATTTCTTGCGCATTCCTGTGTGAGAGATGGGCACATGCTGCCTTCAAATTCACTCCAGAATTTGGTCTTTGGGCCTTTGTCTTTTTCTGACATGGCTACACATGATGTCCTTGTTTCTCATCTGAAATTTGGGATTTGATTTTTTTTTTTGTATATTTTTTTGTATATTTTTTGTATTTTTTTTTTTATGTATATTGTTCTTAAGAAGTAATAAATTTATGGTGCCGCTATAGCTGCTAATAGCGCTCAAGAGCTCAGTTAATTAAAAAAGAAGAGAAGAGAAGAGAAAAAAGAAAAACAAAACAAACAAAAGGCCTGCTTCTTAGTCTTTTCCCTGCTGGATCCAGCATCTGCACTGAATACACAATTCTAAGCTGAGTGCCCCCACTTGAGCTGCCTGTTTACATGCAGCAGGGATTTAGAGAAAATACACAGTGTAGTGTGAAAATGTTAATAGGAAAAGAGGTAAACTTTTTTTAGGCTGCTGAGGACTAATTATAACACTTCACTAAGCTTAGTAATATCATTCATTATATAGCTCTTAAAGCAGGTTCTGTGGCAGAAGTTGGAGATAATATTTCAGCTTCTTTGCTCTCTGACCTTGTGAAGATGAGTCGGAACTCTAAAATGGCTTTAAGGTTTTTAATAACAATATTTACATATAAAAGTAACAGACAAGTAGCAGAGCAAACTTTATGTATTGATCCCACTTTAGCCTTTTCAACATAATAATAAAAATTTTAAAGGTAGGTTTGGGGTGGGTTTCTTGGTAGCTTAGGGTTTTTTTCCTTTCAAAATTAATGTTGCTTTGCAGTGTTGTAAGAATCACATCAAAGCAGACTGCCTCCCATATGACAGGGTTTCTACAAGGGCAGAACCTTGTCCAACCATGTTAATGATTCTTCAACAACAGAAGCTTTTTGTTGGCTTTGTGGTCAGGTGAATCCAGTGTTTATACAGCAGTTCAAATTGTAGTACTTTCTTAATAGCAAGAAACTATTGGAGAAGGAAAAGGATTTTAAACAGTGTTCATACTTAATTCTTTTATATAAGGCCATATTCTGCTCCTGCAGGCTAGTCAGGGCTTGTTTTTTCTAGAGACCTTCATGAAGGTATTGTTAGCCTGATTTTTGCCCAGTGCTCATCTTTTCCTCTTGCCTTTTAATATAACACCCCTAGGTTTTTTTAATCTTTATCTGTTTTCAAGATGCTTTATTCTAGTGAACCTGAAGGATTTGGTACAGAATAAACAGCTACCCTTGCATGCCTCCCAGTAGTTAATCCAGAGTATTTGTGCAATAAACATTTCAGTAAATCTTGCCAACCAGTGTGAAGTCTGTCACAATTGGCATGCTGCCAGGTGTGGATTGTGTTTTGTTTGACTGCAAATGGAATCACAAAAAAAAGGAAAGAATAAAGCAGTTTGCTGCTATGCATATTGCTGATGTGACTTCAAATCCATTGAAAACGGTCTTACACAAATATGCTTGAGCTTTCCTTACGCTAAGAAAGCAAACTGTTGGGATTTCTTCCTTTAAAAATAAATCAAAAATAGCATAGTACTTCCATGATGATTTTTCAGCTAGAATATATGTTTAGATCTAATACTTTTACCGGGGAGATAAGAAGCAGTTTCTTCTTCATGTTAATTCTTTTTAACTGTAATTTACAATTTGCAATTGAACTGGTTCAGAACTGTGCTTAATTTGTAATTTGGCCAGCAAAAAGTTAAAATTCTTCTTTCCTTTTTGGTTGTGTGTGGTTGTTTGGGTTTGTTTTTTTTTATTGTTGTTGTGGCTTTCTTTCTTGTTTTTGTTTGTATTTTGGTTTTGTCTTTTTAATGGTGTGCTAGTCTTGTTACAGAGTCAAGGCCCTAGAAAGAGTTTCCTCCTTGTGTTACTTCAGAACAGAAGGAGTAAGCACCACCTTTCCCTTTTATCATCTAAATAATTATTTCTGTGTCCTTTTGCTTTTCCTATGGTATTTCTGCAAGTGAAGTACTTTCTAAGAAATTTATTTTTTACTATTTTGTATTCTAAAATATTGCTGGTCTCCTGGAAAAAGTCCATGTAGATTTGAGGTTGCAGCATGTGTGTGTGCGTGCGAGATAACAAAGGCTGCATGAATAATTCACAATGAATAATTTATCTAATTAATTTAGACAGTCTTTCTGCTTGTCAGTTGTCTGTGGGAAAACTGCAGTTTCCTTAGACATATTTGTTTTGAAAGTGTTAAAGTGCTTTGAAATTTTTCTACACAAAGCTGTAGCAAATACATTGCAAACTTTTAGTATAATAGACATTTTTAGTATAAACTCTTTGGAAATTGTGAGTTTCGTAAATATTAAACAGTATTTAAATCATATTTTGTTTTAATTTTAAAAGAATCAGTAAAACTGATCCCTGTTCTCAGTTTTCTCTTTTGCTAAAAAAAAAACCAAACAGGTACCACTAAAAAAAACAAACAAGGGCAAAAACCCACCACAAATTCCTTCAGCAAAAGTTACTTTTTTAGCACAACCACCCCCCACACCTCCCCAAACCAGTGTTCTGTTAAATGTCTTTTTCCTCTAAGGAAAGGATCACTCTGCTGTTCCAGTAGTTATCAATTCTTTAATGTTTTGTTTTTTTTTTCTGGGAACATTCAGAGGCGAATACTACACTTATAGGTAATGGTGGGTTTGAACTTTTTTTTTTTCTAATTCTGCACGTAATTGAATATATCCATTTCTGTTGAATATGAAATAATGTCAAAACCCCTATAGTTCTGTATCTATGTCTATTCAAGTATTTACCAAAAGTCATAAAGAAAATGTTCCTAACTAGTCAGTTATCTCACAATGCAGCTGTAGTTATTTATGAATGAAGAAATATCTTTTTTATCCAATATTGCAAGTTACAATTAGAATTATTCTGTAACTAAACATTGCAAGGCCTTGAAAAGTTTTCCTTTTCCCTGCCTTACTTAGTAAGCACCCAATTCTCCCCTTACAGAGTTGACTTCAGGCCAGTATTTAGTGTTGGCACATTGGTATTTTTCCCCTCTACCATTGCAAGGAGCTTGTAGAATTGCTAAGAAAATGCTGAGAGTTCAGATTTCTATATTTCTTATAGCTGCTTAAATATGATTAACTGAACATGCTGCGTGTTTTTTCTGTCCTTTTATAATGAAAACAGTTTTTTATTAAATGGTATGAAACAAGTATCTTAGCTGTAACACACCATGGCCTTTCTCTGCAGTGGTGGGCAGGTGGAAGCCCACTGGCATTTGTGGTGTCTGTGTGCCCATACCTTTGCAAACCGGGGATGTGAGGACTTCCAGGCATTTCTTTGCCTTGTAGAACAGTCCTTTAGGGCAGCAAAAGTCTAGATCTTTTTTTCTTTTTTTTTTTTTTTTTTTTTTTTTCCTTAACTAAAACTGCATTTAAATATTTTTGGGTTTTTATCAGCACTGAACATCTTTACTTTTTCTGTGCTTTGTCTTTTGTGTCAGTGGCTGTAAAGAGAACAAAAATACCATTTTCTTCAGCGTATCTTGGCCCATTTGTCATAACTTACTGAACATGGCAAAGTTTAATTACAAATGTTCAATAAACTGGTGCATGACTGCTCTTATTATTGATGCAAAAATAGACTACAATAATGAAATTGGACTGATTTAAGACCAGAAATAATTTAAAATTAATTCTGTCCTTTTGTGATTATATATTGTAAATTGCATTAGTTTCTTTTCATTTAAATATAAATGTTGTATAAATATCTTATATAACACAAACTGCTTCTGATTTTCTTTGTAGCTGAGGTAGATGCATCTCATTTAAGAGAGTGAAAGTGTGGATATATAAATGAATAAATTATATTTTCTCTAGTGGATGGTATAGAAAGTAGGTGATTGGTTATGAGCCAGAAGTCTTCCTTTTTAGTTAAAGCAAACATAGGTTTCTATGGCAATGAACACAAATTTATAATGTAGGTGGTTCTGGCTGTTGCTAGTCTAAAATAAAGGTGGCAGTTGTAGAATAGTTCATTTCATAGCCAAAGGAAAACAAGACTTTTATTACAGAAAAATGCATCTATATTGCCCTATACTTAATTTTTAAAGTTTTTGAATTGTAAGCTCCTTCTGATACCGATTTGTCCCCTTCTATTATTTCTCCTTCTTGCTTTTCACTGTGGGAAGCAAAAATCAGAATCTGTGTATCAATTTTTGTTGTTTTGAAGTAGATTTAAACTTTAATGATGATTTGTATGACATTCACATCTTTCGTATTTGTTGGGACTTTCATTTTTTAATGTTTTAATAAATGATTATTTTTCGTAGTACTTGGAGACAAGAGGCATGAGAGTCTTGGAATATAAATTGAAGCAGTATTTAGCAAGGAATGTCAGATTTGTGGGGTGGGTAGAGGATAACAGTTTGCAAATAGTGTTAATATTGTGAGAAGTGCTTATCCTATTCTAATTATGGTAGAGTATAACAATGGAGGAGATCTGAAACACCATTTCATACCTCAATTGGATTGTTTAAGTCTTCACATCCCTTTGAAGCACATTCCCAGGAGAATGATCCATTATAGAATATGTAATAGCACCTATTCGTGAGTGAGTGGCCTCAAATTAATTATCCTGCCCCCATATGTCATACTTGGTATCCCTCAAGCTGTTTACTTTTTCTTGGTCTCCAGATCTTAACAAAATCAGTAGGATATACTGAGAATTCAATATTTGGGGTTTTGTTTTCTTAAGGGAGTACAGACAGCCTTTTTCATACATAAGACAATGTTTTGCAGGCAAAATTTGCTGTTATTTAAACATTTCATGTGCATACATAAAAAGCAGATGGTATCTTTTTGGTCAGTCAGTCAGTTTGATTTGCTGTGCCATATCCTGGCAGGGAT
Source organism: Phaethornis superciliosus (assembly GCA_023637945.1). Lineage (NCBI taxonomy): Eukaryota > Metazoa > Chordata > Aves > Apodiformes > Trochilidae > Phaethornis > Phaethornis superciliosus. Next base: position 15,198,151 of record JAJQWJ010000001.1, read on the forward strand.
GGAACTTAATGAGTACCAGGAATGTTTGTGTGCATTTGGCAGAATGGGTTCATGTGGTACCAGTCCATGATTTGGACAATTTCAAACAATCCTCTTTTTCTTCTGTGGTTCTTCTTCAATTAATTAATTTATTTGGTGCTAAGATTTCCCCTCTACAATCTAAATGTGTTTGCAAATTTGAATATTGTTTTGTGCTAATAGAAATATTAGACTGAATTTTTGCTTACATGTTGTAATAATGACATTGAGACGTTAGTGTTATATTAGACAAAATTAGTGAGTTCCAATTGTAAGACATAATCATTGAAAACTACAAACCAATTTTTTGTAAACCTATATGATACCATATGCGAAAGTGCAGTATTGTGTTGCTATGGTGATAAGCATGGTAGGTTTTTTCAGGATTTTTTTGCAGCAGCTTATGATAATTGAAATAACTACAAAGAGGGAAAAGTTTTATCAACAATTTGGGTTCCACTGAGAATACAAACCTTCATAATGTATAAAATTTTTACAATATGAGTTGCAATATTTTTTATATCCATACATTTTCTGTAAAATAAACTTGAATTTAAAAATTAAATCAGTTCCAGAAGGGTTTGAATGTACTTGTTCAGTTGGAAAAAAAAATTCCAAGTAATTTACTTGATTTATTTTATAGGAAGTGCAAACTCTAATTTGTCTTTAGGATGAGTCTGTGTAGAGTGTTTTTCGGTGGTTAATTTTTTCATGTAGCTAAAGCAGAGAAATTCAGATGAAGCCAGTAAGGTCTGTATATACTTGCCTGTGTTATATTTCTTAGTAAAAACATGCAGGAACATCTATCACTACAGTAACTGAGCTACTTCTGTGGTAGTGTATTAGCAAACTCCTTACATGGTTGGTATAGTAACTTGTGTACTAGTGGTGCTCAACAAGAACATTTTGCCTTTTCTTTTTTTAAAAAAGAACTATTCAGAAGCATAATATGGACCTTTACAAGCAAACCATTTTCTCCTGTTTTCCTCCAGTTGAAGTATTTTCCACAGAGTTGTATATACTGGGCTGGAAATAAAGGCTTGAGTTCCTCTATAATTCTTGTGCTACTAATATTTTAGGTGCTGGATAGCCTGTATGTAGTGGTCCTTGTATGGCTTCATTAATGAGCAATTAAGGTCATCCTCGTATTTTACAGAAAGAATAGTTGAGTCACTGTGATTTAATTTCTGGTTGAACAGGGAATAGACCCAAAGTATCAAGTGGTTTGACTACAGCATATTTCTGAGACACAATATAGTTCACACACTGTATGTGAACACTTATGGAATGTGCTTATACCATTCACTATTCAATTACATGGCATCTTCTGCTGGTAATAAATCTGCTACGGGATCACTACCGTTATCTCATTTACTAAAGATAATGGATTGATTCAAGTGGTTGCAGACAGATAGTTGCACATTTTTTTTAATTAACAGAATATATGTGTTGGTAACACCAAAAAAGCATTCATCAGTAATATTACAAAGACATGCAGAAGTGAAGAGAAGCATTCACGCATTTATTTAAGAATTAAATTACCTGTGATTCAGCTTATTTGTTTGTTTATATAGACCCATTATTTCAATCTTGATTCAGCAGTAGCCAACAGCAAATGCCTAGGAAAAAGCAGAAGAATGTGAGCATGCATGATATTTTACCCAAATACTTCTTCAGTTTCTGATGCTTTTGGATTATTCATCCATGAAATTGTATGGTCTTCCCCTGCATGCTTTTAGTACATTACACACACTTAATATCTAACCATGGATTAACTACTGTGTGGAACATAAGTGATGGTTTTAATACTGTAACTTTTTTTTTTCCAATCTAAGGGGTTTTTTCAGGTTTTCAGCAAATGTTCTTATGCATTTTAATTTTATTTTTTTTTTTTTTTGGTTTTGCTAGTTTTTGTTTTCAAGGTAGCAACTAAATATTTCAAAAGTTTACAGCAACTAAATCAATTTTTTGAACAAATTTGTTTTGTATCATTTGCCTTCTATTAATGAAGTTCTTCAGCCTTTTTCAGGAAAAGTATTTGTTTTTTTGCAGCCTGATCAGATAATTCCTCTATTTAAAAAGTATGCCCTTCTCGATTTCTGAATAACTGAATAACTGATTTTTCAAAATCCTTAGTGTAATGAAGTTGTACTAACTATAGTTTACAGAGAGAGAGAGCAGGCAAGGGCTTCTCACCAAAGAAGTTTCTAAGGTTTGCATGAGGCTTGTGATGGGATCCAGCTACCACAACTACCATGTCAATACTACATCATTCTCAAAATTGTATGCTGAGGTATTCTCAAAACTGTATGCTGATCATGTGTATGCACCTTGAGGGGGGACTGTGTGCCAGAAGCTCCAAACATGGATGTTGACAAAACTGGCTTAGTGCTGATACTGCTGTTAACTGTACCCAAGTGAGTGCTGCTAAACCAAGCAAGTGTTTAGGCTGTTATTCCATGCTTTAAGTACCTTGGACCTGTGCTGGCATTCTAGGTGCCTGTGAGGATGATTTCTAAAGCACTTGAGAAAAGCATTAGAGCACTCAAGCTTAGGGTGCTCTAATGATTTTCTCAAGTGTTTTAGAAATCTGATACCATCAATGGAGCCTGTTCCTGGTCCTCCACTCTCCTTATGTAAGCTGAGCTGCCATGTACAGACACAGTAACACCCTTTAAGTCTCTTTAAAAATTATTATTTACCAACACAAACAAAAACTAAAGAAATGATAATTAAAAGTTGCATTAATTACCTGTCTAGGTCACTGCATCCCCACAGATAGATGCACACTGTCTACATGCATTATATCTTGACTGGTTTCAAGGTGAAATATGTTTCTATGAAAAGCTTTCTAGATAAAACAGGAGTCATAAATTAATCTCAATGTGTGTTTGAAGTATAGGCCTCCTGAACTATAAGCTCTGGGGAATGCTTGTCCTGTAGCTTCTAGTTCATTCATATTTTCTCCATTTCTTTAACCTGTTTTTATTACTTCTTGAGATCTACCATTGCCTTTTGACTTAATTCTTGTGATACTTTGTAAGGATAGATACTCTTTGTTTCTTCTACTGTTTCAATAACAATGGCTAATGAATTGGTATCTACAAGGAATGCTTAGGAAAAATTGAACTGAGACTTGCTGCTCACAGCTGTAGGGTTTGCTGTACTTGAGGGAAATCAGAACTTGAAATTTTGCTCGTGCTTACTTTTGGTCTGTATCCATCATGTCAGTCTGCCTTAAATGAAGTTTTTTCTTTTATAGATACTTATTAAGAATGTCACATCCAGAAGGATACAAAGTCCCATGCATTAGTCCTTGGAAACAATGTCCTGAACTTTGCCTGATAATTAGGAAGTAGTGATTGCCTTTGGGATTAGGATGGGTGTTTGTAGTGTTACGCCATCAGGTAGCATTTCCAATAAAACTTGTCATTAGTGTAGTGCATCATTTATGAATGAGTGGTGCATCTCAGCAATATCCTACTCTGAACTGATGTTCTTCCCAAAGGATCAGTCATTAGTCTGGGAACATTGTGCATGCTGTGACAGTGTAGCCCTACTGGAATGAAAAAAAAAAACAACTTAGGCTTTTAAAAGCCACAGCTGATGTTTCCCCAGTAATTCTGAGAATCTACAATATCAGTGCAAACAATCAGGCTATGAAAAAGAGCGAGGAGAAGGGAAGTATTTTGGCACTTGTTAAGAGTGTAGTGTTTTAATGGCACTATTTTTCATTTCCCACTTGCAAAAATAAGTTATTAACGATTCTTTCTGTTCAAACCTTCTTGACCATCCATGTCCAGAATGATTTGTTACTTCTGGGGCAAATGAGACCATCAGAAGCACTTCTTTGGTGTACCTGGAAGAGATGGTTGAAATATTGATTCTTAGTATACTTAGTATAGCTTTCTAGGTTAAATTTACTTTTCTTCGGTTCTTAAAACTGAGTATGTTCACTGAATGTAAGAAAAATAATTTTAAAATACAGTCTTATGGAATATTCTTTCCCCTCTGTTTTGTATATAAAACATGAAGTGTGCTTTAAGGAGCAACTGAATTATTTGTATCGTTCTGAAAATCTTTCATTATTCACTTTACTTTTCTCTTTAATGACAGATGACTTGTATCAAGGACAAGCATACAATAAATAAGCATTTGTTCTTTTATTAACCAAAAAGCTGTCATGCTGTAATTCATTTTACGTTTTTGGTCTTTAATAGCTACCTGTTTTTTACTTGCCTTCCAGGTTATACTACATGTGAACACCCAAAAGTCACTGTTTCAGTGACATATTAATGTTTATTACCTTCTTAAAGATTTCTTTCCATCCTTATAAAATAAGGGATGCTGGAGAAGCAGATGTTCTGCATCACAGTACTTGAGATTGGAGCAACTTAAATTGTTTTTAGTGCAAAGACTTTACTTGTTTAAAAGTAATACAGCACATTTGTGGAAAATTTACAATAAATATAATCCAGTTGGTCCTTGTAGTGTAATGTCACAGGGAGTTATTGTCATTGATGAACTCTGAGATTATAGAGCAAATGCCAGCCTTCAGGCAGAACAATATAGTGTGGTGTTAGGAAGAGACCTGATCTACATGATGAAATGGGATAACAAATGCTGAGCTGGGGGACTGTAGCAGTACATGTTGGTGAAGTACATCTTCATAAGCTGAAGAGTCAGGATGATTCACTGTCACCTTGCACAGAAGAAGGGGCATAGTGGTGCTCAGTTTGGATGCTGGTAGTCTGAAATGGTTACTTAAATGTTTTTGTCCCTTTTCTAGACAGAACTATGTGGTTTTGCTATTGCTATGTCACATTGACTGCCTTTAAAAACTTCTCTCTACCCAGGACCTGGGAAGAACTGTGTCAAGGAGGTGACATTTTTGATCATTGTCTTTGTCCACTGATAATAGAAAAGCCTTCCATTTTAAATCAATTTCATTGCAATACCATCTATCAGACATGAAGGGTGAAGTGAAATACTGCTCTTCTCAATCACAGAATTGAGATGCTGTCCTTTACTGAGGAAGGTTACTTGTTTAAAATCTAAATTCCTGTATTATAGCACAGGGGATGACATTAATTTTGTTTAGACTTCTGCTCACAGGCTAGTTTACAGGATGAACTATCTGGAAGAATTGTCAGGTTTCCATCCCAGCCGATATCAACCAGGCCTCCACTCACTTCCCATCCTGTGGTTTGTGGAGTAAAAAATCCACCTAAGGTCTTGTTAATCGAGACAATGATAGAGAGGTTTTCACTGGATGTTCTTGGCTTTGCAGTGGCATAGGATGTCACTCTCACTGCAAGCCATGTGTAGAGAGCACAGGAGAAAGAGCAGTTGCCTGACTCATCTGCAAAGCTTCCAGGCACCAGAGCCAGATCTACCTTCTTGTGGCCTTTTCAAATAAGGGCAACATTCTGGTTTGCTGGTATGTGTGTGGGTTCATTCCTCTGCATCTGTTCCTCTTCCACAAGCTGCTGCCTCCCCAACTCCTTTTTTAAAGGCTGGTTTTTTTTTTGTTTGGTTGTTTGGGTTTTTTGTTTGTTTTTTTTTTTTTTTTTAACCTTAGGTGTTTCTTGATGATAGAAATATTGCTGGGTCTTCACTGCTTCTCTCATAGTCCATTTTGGATGGTGAGTTATAGCCTAACCTCAGTATTTCTTATGGGAAGCTTATGAGCTTTCCTTTAATAATAAGTGATATTGGACTACTTCCCTTTTCATATGTTACTTTAAAAATGCAGAGTGTATTGTTCTTGCAAAATGCTCTCTTCAGTCACCTGTGTTTTGCTGTGACCTGTATGACGCTGTCAGCCAGCTGCTGCCCATGATACCCAGAGTGACCCAAGCAGAAACAGCTTCTGGTTGAAAATTCCTGTGTGTGGACTGGAAGGGAAAGAGCCAGCATTCCTCTTCAGAGATCTGCAATGCCCTTGGAAGTGCCAGCTGTAAATGCTCTGATGTACAATGTCAATGCAGGAGAAATGAGTTGTATTTTTGTGGCACAAGTAAACATTTACTCTGAATCCCTCTCATCTTAAAGCAGCAAGTAGTGTTCTTCAAAACTACATCTTTGAGAAGCTTGATGGTTTCTTTTTAGTTTTTTTTCAGTAAATTACAACTAGTCTCACAACCACAGGTTCCTGCTTTTCTTTGCCCCAGTTCAGTTTCTGTGCTTGCTCAGCTTCTTTCAATGCATCATGGCTTTTTTCCTAATACTGCAAAGGGTGGTATGAAATATAGAAAAATTTAGAAGTATGTTGTCTTCAGTCAGCTGCTATCAACTGAGCTCATAATTATCTGAAATCAGTTCAAGGCCCCCCTTCCCTCTGGTGTTTCCAAGCAACTGGTACCGATCAGCAAGGGAAGTGTGAGTGCAGGAGCTGAGACCTCAGAATGGTCAGCAGCATCTGCAGGGTAAGGCCAGGAAGGAGGAGGTAAACTGGGATGTTGCAGATGACAGCCAGGATGGGACACCTGCCTCGGGACTTGCATCTAAATGGTCAGAAGGTGTGTGCAGGTTGGTGCAAAGAAAAGCTAGAATTGTCATTGAACAGCAGAGAGTAATTTGTACTTGTGAAGGCTTCTATCTGAAGCTATTAAAATTTGAAATGTAGTTAAATAGTGGCATTCCCTGAAGTTAGAAGTATGGAGATGTGGCAGTAACATTGATAGTTAATATCTTCAGTATTTATATTGCCATTGGCTCAGTAACATCATGTCCCTACATTTTTTACTAATGGACAAGATTTAGTTCTATTTGAATTAAAAGCATACTTTTAGTTTCCCACAACTTTCAGTAGCAACATAATAAACACTTCTTTAAACTGATTTAAAAAATAAAAGCCAATTTATTCAACCTTTTCATACCTCTTCTGATTGGTTTATTCTAAAATTATAAATTCTTTTTCCATTGTTATTTGATTGCCCCTGAAAATCTAGGGTGCAAGGAGAGGGCTGTGGTGGGTAGACCCTGACTGGATGCCAGGTGCTACCAAAGCTCCTCTGTCACTCCAGTCCTCAGCTGGACAGGGGAGAGAAAATATAACAAAAGGTTCATGGATTGAAATAAGGAAGTGAGAGATCACTCACCATCTACCATCATGGACATAATAGATTTGTCTTGAGGAAAATAAGTTAATTTAGTTAATCAAATCAGAATAAGATAATAAGAAAATAAAACCAAATTTGCCTCACTTCTCCTTTCTTCCTGGGCTTCACTTCCAGATTCTCTACCTTCACTCTGGGACAGGGAATGGGGGTTGTAGTTAGTTCATCACATTGTTTCTGCTGCTCCTTCCTGCTAAGGGTGAGGACTCCTCACTCTTGTCCTGCTTAGGCATAGTGACAGTCCTCAGTCTTCTTCAGGATGAGTCCTTCCCATAGGGTATAGTTCTTCACAAACTGCTCCAGCATGGGGTTCTACACATACTGAATGTGGATATCTGCTTCACCCTTAACCTCCACGGGCTGCAGGTAGATATCTGCTCTACCATTTATCTCCAAGAGATGCAGAGGAATCTCTGTCTAGAGCACCTCCTCCCCCTCCTTCACTTGGTGTCTGCAGAGTTTCATATGATCTTTCATATTCTTATTCATACTCATATGATCTTTCAATATGATCTTTCATATTCTCACTTCTCTCTCTGTCTGCAGTTGCTGATACACAGATTTTTACTCTCCTTCTGAAATATGTTATCCCAGAAGTGCTGCCACGGTTGCTGATTGGCTCAGTCTTGGCCTTCTTGGAGCCAGCTGGCATTGGCTCTGTCAGGCATGGGCAAAGCTTCTGAGAGCTTCTCACAGAAGCCACCCTTGTCACCTCCTTGCCACAGAAATCCAATAGAGGGGCAAAGAACATGACCAGCATTCAGGACTTGCTTTTCCCCTTGCCTAACCTCCATGTTTTTAATTGCTATTTACTAGCTTGCCTAGCAAAATGATGTACAGTCGTACTGGAGGGAATGGGACTTTACAAGGCTGTTGAGAAAAAAATTATTCTACAGAAAGAAAAAGTCTTCTGTTTCTTATAAAAGCTATTAATAAGGGTAAAGGACCTGAGGTGACTCAGGTTTTAGGCTGAACTTGCAGAACTAGTGGCGAAAGAAAAATCAGGAAGAATGAAACTCAAACCTGTAGGGAGCTACTGCACAGCTGAATACCTTGTTCCACAGTTACAAAATACTGAATTAATTTTGTCCTATATTTCTTCTAAATTAACTTAAAATAAAACCTAATAGTATATAGAAGCATTTTGAGTCATTTTTTCCTAGTATGATTTTATGCACAACCATTCCAGTTGCTGTCAGCTACTAAAAGATGCATTGACTGCATCCGGATTAGCATTTTGGTTCCAAATAGCAGCATAGCTCTGCAGTGAGTCTTTTGTCATCTTCTGTCATCACCCCCATGTACTGTTTGTTCAGATCACAAAGCAGTGTTAATGCCTGTGGAGTAAATTCCTGCAGGGAAAATGAAACCAGAGGTCAGCTCTAGGGATGTATTTGATGTGCTTGGAGTCTTTTTAAGATGTGAAGTTTCAAATAAGCAATGGTGTCTCAAGGCAGCTTTTAACAGCCTGTGCATGGCAAAATTCTACGTAGGGGACCAGTCTAAATCTAGTCTGACATAAAGCCTGCAAATACTATGTCGTGCACATACTTGTCTTCAAATGACTTCAAGCTGGAGATCCCCACCTACTGCACTGCATTACTTGCTGAGAAGCACATGGCCACACTGCTTTCTAGATGTTGCCCAGATTTAATTTTCTTCATAATATATATTATATATAATTTATAATTCTTTATAATATTTCTTTATGAGTGAGCTTAGCATATTGTTAAACTTGAGAATAATAGGGGTTAGGGCTGGGGGTGTTATGTGTATCTTCTCTTTACCCCAGTCCAAATTAACACTTCTCCAAAAAAGAAAGGACTTCAGAGTATTTTCTCTCCTTAAGGAAATCACTTTTCTTTGTGGTAGAATATTACCCTGCTATACCCAATCCAAGTCTTGTAGCTAGCACTTAGTGTGTTATACTAAGTGTAAATTTTGGTTATGGAAATTTGCATTTTCTTTTGTTAGATACAGTGATCAGGTCAGATGAGTATTACCCCGTAAGTTTCACTGTTTTTGATTTAAGCATCCACAATTCATTTCAAATGAATGTTGGGTATTTGAATTACCTTTGTGCTGGTAGTTACCTTTGGCAAACCACTTGCAGAAATCATTTAATGACTGCAATGATACTTTGTTTTTTCATTATCTATCAGAGCTTCTGTGAAAAATTATCACTGTCTAGCATGTTACCCTTGTGCTTTCCAATACAGAAAACTTCCTTGGTTTGTTTGCCAAAGTCAGCTTGAGGGTGTGAACTTGTCAAAGGTGATGTCGTTTCTTTGTTGTAAACACAGAATGATTTTTCAGTATATTTTGTACTATTGGTGTCTTCATCCTAGCTGTGTCAGTGATGAATGCATTTAGGTGTAGGTGGAGAACATGTATATAGGTGGGCAGTAGAACAGCTTCTCAGATTAGCTTCACATCCTGCATGATCAGAAGCAGTGATTTGTCTCAGTGACTAAGTGGCATCTCAGAGAAAGCCAGCAAATATGAAGTAAATGAATGGAGTTATTTGGAAACCCACCTGAAACGTAGGTGGCCCAAGCACTGCAGCTTTCTTCTAACTTCACTCTCCCTCTGTTTTGTTTACAAGTTTCTCCTGGACATCCTGCTTAAAATTTTTTCCTTTCAGCCTGCTTAATAGGTTGGTGACAGCTGGCAGCTGGAATGCACAGTTGGGCAATAAGAAGTTTCTCTTACTGAGTAACATGAAAATATTTTCCTGGTATCCATATAAAAATGCTTATTGTATCTGACACTGAAAGTTTTTTTTCATTGTTTCCTGACCCAATCCAGTACCATCCAGGCTGTTGTAACTTGTGACAGTATGAAGCAGTTTTGCTGTTCCCTTCAGGTTTTGCAGCCTCTGTAGCCTGATAAAGTCTAAATGCAGTAATTGCCGCTTCCCTGGTTTTGGTAAACAGGAGGTAGGACTGATACTATTTCTCATCTTTTGCAGAGCTCATCCTCAAAACATCCCTTTATCATAACACGTTACATTGCCTCTTGAAAGTACTGAAACATCTGAGAAAAGTAGCTCCTGTGTGTTAGCATGTCTGGGCGTGATTCTGCCCCTTCTCTACACTACCGCACATTTTTTTGTCTGATCACAGCTGGGAAATCAGCAGTTCACCCTGAAGCCAGGAAGGGTACCTGAAATTTTAGCCTGACATTTTGTGTCCCAGGAAAACCAGGAGCTCCTGAGGAGACTGGAATGCTGTTCAATAACCACTAGTTGATAAGCAGATACTTCCACTGGGAACTTGCAAATCCCTACATGAAATTTATCTTGCATGATTGGCTTTAGGTAGTGTACGTATGCTTCTGAAGCCCTGGTTGAGAATTGGTATTGGTCATGAAAACAGCTTCACTTAATGCAGTATAGGCTCTTAACTGCCTTTAGGAAAGGAATTTGAGTTCTCTTTGGAAGGTTACAGCTGGGAATGTTGTTTGCATTTATGGAAGTTGCAACGTTAACTTCAAACCTTAAAAATGTCAACAAGGTGTTAATGCAGATGTTTTTTCCCCAAAACCCTTGCCAAGCAACTTCTAATCCCAAACTGTGATGGATTTTTGGTAGTATCTCTCTGCAGAAGCCTCCTGCCAACCCACCTTTGTCTGCCTGAAATCGCATCTCCGTGTGTCCTGGCAGACAGCAGAGCACTGGTGAAATGCTGTGCTGTGAATGCCACCTAAAACCTCTCCTTTATCTTTTGGCATGCACTGCCTTTCCTAATGCCTTTTTTCCTCTGTGGAAAAAAGTACACATTATCTTCTAGCATAATGTATCAAGGCTGTGCAGATAGCTGATGTGTTCTTGAAGCAGAGCACCTTTGTGAGTGAAGGAGGCAAGTGCACTCTTCCCATAAAGTGGGACTAAAGTGGGTCTTTTTGAGTACAAACTGAGCTGTCCTTGCCCAGCATGTATTTGTACATCTATTGATCTTCATGTATCTTCTAGTGGGTGTGTAGCACTGTGACTCCTTGATACTTATATCGAAACCTGTTAATTTTTAAAAAGGTTACAGTTTTTCCTGTCAGCCTTGCATTTTTTCTCACTGGCTTGCAGGCCAAACCTTTCTGTGCTGCTTCTCTCTGCTACATTGAAACTTGTTAAATCCTGGTACTTCCTATTTATTTTAATAGAATAATCTGTTGCAGCATATTTAGTATTGATATTTTAACATTATTGCTAGAATCTATTATGAAAGAAATTTTTACCTCTTGACATTGCAGTGGCTCTGATCACTCAAATGCCACAGATACGTTTGCTCACATAAATGCTTTGATTTGAATATAGTCAAATGTGGCAATGGAGTGGGAATGTGCCCCTTCAAAAAGGCAGCTCTGTGGGACTCAGCTCCACTGTTAATGGCTCCATTTGCCTTGTGTTACTGGGGCTGCCTCCTCTAATTAGGATAAGCTGTAAGCTGCTGCTTAAGAAGCACAGGTTAAAAACATGATCCTATGATCATAGAATGTCAGGTTGGAAGAGACCTCAAGGATCATCTGGTCCAACCCTCTTAATATTATTTTTTTATGGTATGTTTCAGCACTCCATTGAGCTGAGACTTAAAGCTGTCCAAAGTGGGGCAATTGGTGCAAAAAACTTAAATATTTCTGTTAAAAAATGTAAACCAGAGGGAGTTGAGTAAGTGAGCACAAGAAGACTGAGAGGCATCACAAATTCCAGTTTTTGTATATTTACACCCAAGATAATGTTTTCTGAACAATTTATATCATTTGGATATTATGCTGTCTTTTAGGTGGTTAATTAACTTGGTAAGGGTATAAAATTGATATAAAAATCTACTGAAATTAATGACGAAATCTCTCAGCAGTCCTGTATCTTTTTAAAAGATTGGACTCAGGCCTCTAGATCATTTAGTAAAATCTTTATGATCTTCCTTTCTATCTGCTAGGTCTGTGAGGTTGCACAGAAGCAATGAAAAGGTCATTGACCTGTATGCTTCTGTCTTGTAGTGCAACCAGTCATTAATAGGAGCTGTTAATTGAGTATGATTCTGATTTAAAAAAAAAAAAAAAAAAAAAAAAAAAAGCATATGTAACTCAGGGAAAAGAGATCAAGCATTGTCTTACACTCTAAATTTTCATCAGCTTTAAAAAGAATTGCCTTTTAAAATACTTTACATATATAAAGCACCTGGTAATAAACATGTCATTTAAACAACCTCATTCTGTCTTCATTATGCTGGAAATGATCAGAAGAATTCCCACTTGGTGTAAGGCAAGCAGCTTGCAGATGGGGTGTGTTCCACAGTGCATGAGAGACCTTGTATTTTCCACTATGGAGTATTAATTCCATTTTCCCTAAATCTTCCATCATAGTGCAGGACTATGTCTCTTACTTGCTGTTTTGTGCAGCATTATAGTCTATTTAAATTTTTGTGTTATCTAGTAGCTGACTTGGTCACGGTGATACAGGACAATCATGTGTCACGTTTTGAAATTACTTTTAAAAAGAGATATAATGAAATCAAGACCCATAGTATGTTCTTTTATACAGGCAGTTTTACATGGGTACTGCTACTTACTGTCACCCCCGCTGATGCTAGCAAGAATTACTCTTGAGAAACTCTGAATTTTATGCAGGGGCAGTCTTCCTCTAATTCCTGGAAAACAGTAAGATGTTACTGCACAGTGAACATACATTAAAAACAGTCTGTACATTTTGCTGAAAGAATTTTGTTGATACCACTGACAGCATTATAAAATAAATAAATAGATTCTGATTCTCCATAGGTTTTCTTTTTTGTGCGTATAGAAATAAGATGCTTACATGATGGTTTTGCATTGAGGATAATAATTATATCTGATGCAAAATTGTGAAGAATTGTACTTTATTGTGAAGTAGTGTATTACATCTGAAATTCCAGAATGGCTGAAACATAAAAAATCACATGGATGGTATGTGAATCCTCCAGAAATTGGAAGATATGAAAAATGACACAGACATCAGCTTTTCATAATCTTCAATTTGCTTGATAAAATACTTCTTAGGATCACAGGCCAAGAGATTATAATGTGTTCTCTGCTTTTTTAAGTTTTAAATTATTACTAGTTCAGCTAGTGGTAATACGTAAGGGGGTGGTTGATTTGGAATCATTGTTCCAGCAAGATACAATCTGCAATAGCAAAGACTTGTCCTTCTGTCCCTGTTATCTGGAGCATGGACAAGAGCCATGAATCCACTACACTATGGGTTTTTCACACTTTGTCAAAGTCTATCTTACCCCCATTCTGTCTTAATAGTGATGAATGCATGGTGGATCATAACTATGCATTTTTTGTTTTATAATCTTTTTACTGTCTTACTTTGGAAAAAACATGTTCTCACAATGATTTCCCCAGTTTTGATTTTGTGGGAAACAGAGGTTGTCCAGAGAGGAGAGAGTCTCACATTTAAAATCCATCTTCATGTGTTTCTGTGTGATCAACGCTTGGTGATCCTGCTTTAGTGAGGTGGTTGGATTAGATGATCCCTTCCAATCCCTACCATTCAGTGATTCTGTTCCCAACTCATAAATCATCTGCTTTACTCCAGCATGAAGGATGGTGTATTTGATGAGTTGCTTTCATCTGTAGCTAAAGCAGAGGTCTATTATAAAAATGAAGGCAAAACCACAATAAAGAGACTGTTAATATTAACTTGTTGTGAATTGTAAGTACACTAGTATGGTGTAATTGCATATGCATTTGAGTACCCAGAGGTCTAGTAAAAGAAATATTTCCACTGCTCTGTGTTGGAACAGTTACATTTATTTGATTGTTCTTTTTTACCATTTTCTCAGTCTTTCCCCATTTCTACCATATGGAGCAGGGCAATGCAAAGGGGACCAGAACTGTTTACGTCTCTTCACAATCACAGAATTACACACAGTGGTTTGGGTTGGAAGGAACCTTTAAAAATTATCTAATCTGACTTTCGTGCCAGTGGTAGGGATATTTCCCACTAGATCAGGTTGCTCAAAGTCCCATCCAACCTGACCTTGAACAATTTCAGGGAACAGGCATCTACAGGATCTCTGGGTTCCAGTGTCTCACTACCCTCATAGTGAAGAATTTCTTCCTTATATTCAATCTAATCTACTCTCTTTTAGTTTGAAACCATTACTTCTTGTCCTGTCACTAGAGTTCATGATAAAAAGAAATTCCCATCTATCTTATATGCTCCCATTATATACTGAAAAGCTGCAATAAGGTCTCTGTTATTGCTATGCTGTATTTCATACTAGTTAAGGGAGTTGTCAATTGAGTATTTTACAGCTGCTGATTTCAATATTGATTTGTGGTCTGCAGAGGTTATAAATTTAGGGTAACAACTGCCAGTGTAGTGTGACTGACAGGTTCTTGATTAATAAAGCATAGGACTAAAATTGCAAAAGTGGATGCATCTGCTGTTGGTGGTGTTGAAATGGATGAGGCTTATAGGGATATGTATGTAAGTTTTATGTAAGATATGTATGTAAGTTGGTTTTTGGGGTTTTTTTGCCTTTTTGTCTTTTTTGTGTGCCTGTAATAACCAGTATGAGCACAAATCTAGGTCCATCTTCTCTTTGGTCTTCCACTAAGTAGCTATGGACAACAGAGGCTTTTCCCTTTACCTTCTCTGTTAAAGCTGAACAATCCCAATTGCTTCATCCTCTCCTTGTATGCCATGTATTCCAGCCCTGTGCACCTTGCTGGTTCTTCTTGGGATCCATAGAGCAATGTGGTGTGCTGCTTGAGCTGTGTGTCTGTGTGCTGGGAAGCAGGGAAGAGCTGCTTCCTTGGCTGCTGGCAGTGCTTCTGCTTCTCTCCCATGATGTTGTTGGCCTTTGCTGCTGTTTTCATGCTGTTGTTGGGTGGTAATGGTTGTCTTAGACCCTTTGTGTTTTCTCATGAAAGATGGTCATTATACTAAAATGTACTAAACTAGCTAGTACTTTTAGCTAAGGTAAGATCTTAGGCTGCAGTTAATTGAAAGTGTCTATCTGGCCTTTTGTCTTCAGTAGAACTCAACTTTGTTCTCAAATTTAAATGTGTCAGTTTAAAAAAAAATGCTAAGGCAGTTTCTTAAGACTTATTTTTAGCTTCAAAATGGTCTGTTATGCTGCCTGTCATCTGCTCATCATTTGATGGTTCTTTCTTGTTAGGAAACCAAAATTCCAGTACTTTGACTTAATCTAGAGTGACTTTTGATTTTTCTCCTCCCTAGTAGTTTTGGAACCCAACTGAGCTATGCTATAATGACATTGATTTCTGAACAGGTTTTAAAATCCGATTAAATGAGGATCCTGTTTCTAATTTAACTTTTCCTTTACTTTTATTTTTAATGAAGGTCCTACACTAGTAGCATCCAAATTTTTAAAAGTGGGAGGAGGTTTTCAGGCCCTCTAGATAAACTTTGATTTAAAACCTTTTTTTAAGGTGATGGTCTGAACTAAATGTGCTATTGAAAAAAAAACCGATAGTGAACATGCATGCATAAGATTGTATCCACACGTTCACAAGGAGACTTCCTTTGACTTCCAGTCTCCTTTCTCAAATCTATTAAATTCCCCCTTTTCTGCCTCCTCTCCTGGGAATGTGTCCCTGTGTCTCATTCTTTTGGAGGGCAAAAAGTAGAAATCTATTTTCACTGCTAAATCACTGAATTGGGGCAGGAACAGGTATGTTTAATTTGGAAAAGGGATAGAAGAGAAAAATATATCACTAAAGAAAGATTTTTGGCAGAAAAATGTTGCAAAAAATATGTAAGGCTTGAAGTGTGTGTCACAGGAAATAAATATAATATCTGAATGGGTGTTTATATAGTAACAGCTGGGAAGATCAGCTTGAGACTGGGTTGGAAAGAGCTCTGTGTCACCAGCTTTATTGGTGAGTTTTAACTGAAAAACAACATCACCAACATGAAAAAAAAAAAGCACTCTTGAAATGTTCCTAACTACAGTCTTAAGTGTCTTTCCTTGACTTGAAATGAAAGAAAAAAAACTTTTTAATTTCAGATTGCTAAATGCTCTGCACTGCACTTCATTATTTGATGAGACGGTGGAGTGGGGAGCTCGTCAGACTGTTAAAACACTTGGCTTGTTTTGGTTGTGCCTCTGTAATGTTAGCTCCATTGTCTTACCTTTCTCTATCTGCTTTCTCCAGCTGGAAGTGAGGGTCACAGTACTGTTTCCAATGTAGAGTGGTGCTAGAGCAGACCATGAAAAGAAATGTTGGTTTGATAGAACCACATCACAGGCTGCAGTTATGCTTACGTCTGACTAAAGACTTAATTCTTCATTTCCAAGGTGCTTGCCCCAGCTAGAAGGAAAGCAAAATGTATTTCTTGCTTTTCTCTGTCCCTAATCCCAATTTTCCAATCAAAGAAGCAAGCAAGTGGCCTCCATCGTTCCCCCACTCCTCAGGTCTGACAGCCCCGTGCTGGGGTCCCTCCTCCACCATGGGGACTCCTCTTGGTCATTGTGGCTGCTTCTCTCAGCTCCTGCTGGCATCATCTAGATGGCCAGTCTTCTCTGTGTGTTACCTGTTTTGCCATGGTTTCTTTAGTTGTAAAGGTGTTCATTAAAGTAGTTTCTGTTTTCTACAAAGAACATGTCATACAGAGCCAAAATGCACTCCTTCTTTCTCTTCCCTACTTACCACTGCTTCCTGTCTTATTCAAAAGGACTCTTAAATGCTGCTGCATTTGTGCAAGTACTGAGTCATATAGATTTTTCTGTCACCAAAGCTTTGTATCAAAGAACATGGTATCAAAGGAAAGATTTTTTTTTTCCCTTTTATGGTTAAAAGAAAATTGTTTTGTTTTCAGAATTCCCAGAAGACCAACCCTACTCGCTGTCAAAACAAACAAAACCAAATATCCTTATTCTTAGTGCTTCTGTTCTCAGTATGTGGATTAAAAAGATAATTTTGAGGGACCATTCCCTTGCATGGAAAAACTCCTTGCTCTGCTTAACTCTCTCGAACCGCAATGGTTATGTCTTGTTAGCTTTTATTTGCCTCAAGAGTGGGCTGTCTTGTTATACTATTGGATGTATTTGCTGTGGATAATTGAAAACTATTAAGACTCAATTATTCAGCAAGCTTTTCTCATTATTGGCTCATTGGGAATATGCCATTAAAAGAAAAAAAAAGAGAAGAAAGAAAAAAAGAAAGAAAAAGAAAGGAAAAAAGAGGCTCACAAGCTTTTCAAGAAACATTTCGAGACAGTGGGGAATAGCTTGGTACTTAGGTAAATTTTTTTGCACCCTCTCAGGAAAAATAATGGAGTTTTGATCTTAAAGCTACTTCTTTTTTTTTTTTTTTTTTTTTTTTTTTTTTTTTTTGTGACTTGGTAGATTTTATGAAAAGGAAAAATTAAAATTGAAATTTAAAATTGAATTTTAAAATTAAAGTTGATACTTCTAGAAAGTAATTATGTATTTGGCTAGGAGTAGAAAAGGGTCTTTGCTTTCGTGTATCATTTTCACGTGCAGGAAAAAACTGCTAGTGCTAAGTGCATTAGAGGAGGAGTCTTTGCTGGAGGAATATTCTCCAGATGCAGAGAGCTATGGGCTGAAAGATGTAATTTTGTAAGGAAACAGAGAACACAGAAATGGTTCCCATGTCTGTCTTCTGTTATCCAGATCACCATTCTGAAGTTTCTTTTTTTGTCCCATTTGTAACTGTAAAGTGGTTCTTTAAAAATGGATCTGGATGGAACATATGTTACTGACTGACACTAGGACAAAAATGAGTCTGTGAAGCTAAACTGCAGGTTGATCTTAATTGATGCTGAACTAATGAGTGACTGCCTTGATGGCTGGCTAAGCCTGCCTCTTTGGAAACACTCCTCTGGTGAGAACTCAAATCTTGGCAGGAGTCCTACGTAGTGTACAAGTTGTTGCTAAAAGCTGTCACTAGATAAGCTGGCAGAAGAATGTTTGAACCTGCAAATGACTTGGGCAGAGCCCAGTTTCTAACCATACTTTCCTGTCTGTGACATTTTGCCAAGTATTGGACTAATGATTTGAGGGATGGATGATCACAAATTTTGCAGGTACCACGTGTCTGCCTGCATTTGCTAGGGGATTTTTAGGTTGGCTTTGTATCTATCTACAATGTTTTTATTTCCCTGAAAGTATATGCGTTTTCAGAAGGAGATACTGACACATGTTTAATACCCATTAATACTCACTCTTCTACTTTTTAGCTTTTTTTTATTTAAGCTCATTTTCGAACTAGGGTTTGTTGTCTTGGAAAAGTGTCTCTTTCTTTCGGTTGGCAGTGGACCACACCAAAGCTCCTATCATCACTGTGCAATCCATTTTACCTACAGAGGAAAGTCAAAATGCCTTTACAGGTGATTCATGATTTCTAAACCTAAACCTAACTTATCTGTCAATTATGCCTAGTAATAAGAATGTCAGCTAAAATATAGGAAGCTGTCACTAAAAGCTTCAGATAACCACTCGACATTTTGAAAGCATCACTCACTTTGCAGAAGAGATGATTTGACAAGAACAGCTCATCCCCCTTTTTTTATCGCAGTGTGAACTAACAGAGGGTTTTTTGGATGTGAAACCAAACTTCCAAATTCTGTTTTTGCCTCTTGCTTATAAGAATTAATCTTTATTTATCACCACTTCATGTAATATCACCTTCTGCAACTGAAGTATCCTTATTTTTCCATTGCTGTTTGTCTCACAATGCCATTTTGCAACTTCTCACTAGAGCAAGTTTATGAACCCTTATAAACATATGTATTAAGGAAATTTACTTCAGATAAAGTAATTATCTGAAACCACAGCACAAAAAGTCCAAATCTAGTCTTATTAAATTAATCATGACCCTAGGAGCTCTCATTCTTTTAACTTCATTCTTATTCTCATAGTAGAAGGAGGAAAACAAATGTCTCATTGCTTTCTGAAGTTTAAATGAAGTGGTTCAGATTCAGGAATGTTTCTAAATCTCCTAGCTGAGGAGAAAACAATAGCAATTAGGGAAGAAGTATCATGAACAAAAACTACTGACTTTTGGAGACAATTATCTATTTTTTCCATTGTAATAATTACCAATTTTTTTTTTGTGGTGCATCTTTTGCATCATCTCTTTGCCTCAAATCTGTAAGCAATTGAGTTACTCTGCTTTTTAAAGATTTAATAATTTTATTGTTTTGAGCTATTTTAAACTATTGTAATAACTAACAGCAGATTTAATGCTTATCAGAAACTTCTGAAGTACAATTTTATTTTTCAGAAGACTTATTTTCAGAAGAAAAAGTATTTAATTCTGAAAAATTTTGTTTTTCATTTTTTAGTTTAGACCCATTCTCTGGTAACAAACATGTTTTGGCTGAGGTTGTTTAGTTTTAAAGCTGAATATATGAACGGTATAGAAAATGGATGGCAGAACTGAGGGTAGGAAAATACAAAAATAGTTTTAGGGCTAGATAACTTTAATAGAAACTTCCACATTTACTTTAGGTTTTTAGAACAGTCATCTTGCTGTCCAAGTCCTTCAGTTTTTTTAGTGGAGTTTGTAAAGCTCCTTTAATAAAGAGATTAATGATTTCTTTCATTTCTTTCATTTCATTTATTGGTTTGTAAGCCTGAAAGCTGTGAATTTTATGAAAGAAAATCCCTTCATTTTGTGAATGCCTCTTTATAGCTGCAGTTGCCATTGTAGATATTTCAAGTGAAACTTTTAAATTTCTGACTTGAACCACAATGATGATTTTTAGCATAATTTTTCTGATAAAATTAAACAGAAGTCTGAAAAATTACAAGTACTTACTGAATTTATCTGACTGGATGTTCTGAAGACTAAAGTTCTAAAATAAAGGTCTAGACTTTAATATGTGGTCTTAAACTTTCTGCAGGCATCCAAATGGATTTATGTGTTGAAGTTTTGCTGCAAGTTCATGACTGAGTTGCAAGCCATTGTCTGGGAACAGCTGCTTTAATTTCTAGCCATTTCTTTTAATTCCTTTTTTCTGATTGTTTTGTACAATACTGTATTGTGAATAGAGTTTTATATAACTTTCATCAAATAGTTGAGTGGATCAGGAATTGTTAAAAAATTCACATTAGCTCCTCAGGACATCTCTACTCCTTTCCTAACAACCCTCCTGTAGAGTGCTAACTTATTTGATAAGAATAGTCATTGATGGTGGATTTCAAGATTTAGGTTGGCTGTAAGGTCCTTGAAGTTGGGTTTTGAACTCTTTATAGAGAGTTTAGGAGGAACAGAGGATACTTAATAGGCATTCAGCAGCCTGGGCTCATGACAGATGCTGCAGAATCAGTTTTCAGATGAAGGTTTTTAAGCCCAAAGCTGCCAGGCTTAGGCTTGATGAAGAGTATGAAAACCTGAGAGCTGTTGTTTGTGAATTAAGGTTCAGAGCTGCATTTCTTAGCAAATCTTTTTTTCCTTTGTGAAGCCTGGAGTTGAAGAGAAATTCAAGAGTTATGTCTGACCTCCAGATTGCTCCTAGCTAATAGCAAGTGCTGGTTTTGTTGTTTTTCCACTGAAAAAATGCCACTTTGAATACTGAACCCTTTGATATACTTGTTTATTCCATGCTATCATGTGTCTTTCTTGAAAATATCTTGCCAGATGTATAGATTTACTCTGTTTTTCAGTTGATGGGCACATGTTGAAGGTAGTGATGTGGCTATAGTAATACAGGTGGGACTGTGCACTGTCTGAATGTTACTGTTACTTGGAAACCAAAATTTGTCAGACTGTATTCTGCTGTTACTAATAAGCAAATTTAAATGATGATACAACTGAGATATGAATTAGACATACCATAATTAAAAAAAAATTTCATAGGTAGGTTTGATTATTGTTTATCTTTCAATGAGTAATATATTATTTTTTATTATTAAAACTCCTTTCTTGAGATCCACTATTGAAACTGTTCACAAGTTGTCAGTTTTCTGAAGCTCTGAAAATCTTTATATGTAAACCATTCTTCTCTAATATTCCCATGTATTTTTTTTTACGGAATAAATTTAATTTTTTTAATGTTTTCAGAAAGACTGAAAATTTAAAAATATAGATCATCTTTTTTTTTTTTTTTTTTTGTGGAAAGTATTTAACTTTTACATTGTGTGATATATTTTAGGTGTTCTGAGAGGGTATGTCAGATGTGTATATATACCAGATGTATAAAGCATATGATTTTTCACCTGACTATGTTCTGCCCTATGCACCACTGTGAGCAGAAAGAAATTCAAGTAAAAAAAGAATCAAGTCTTTTAATTTTTTGCCTCTTCTCATATAGCTTCCTCTATTTTCTTTTTAATAGAATACTTTGAAAAATTAAAATTAACAGAAGAAAATTTCTCTTTTTGCCAGAAATTCTTGATTTTTCACTGAGAAACTCTTTTCTGCCTTTGAATGCAGTATCATACCATTGCTACCAAAGGTATGGAAAAAAATGACTTAATTTATGCTCTTCTGCTGGCCTTAAAACTGTGCAGAATGGATCTATCCCATATCTTCAAAGTACCCATACTTGCAACTGCTTTGTGGAAACGAGGTCTTGAGAGAACACTTCATCTGCAAGATCCAGATCTGAGCAATGAATAATGGCATTTCTGAACTAACTTCTCAATAACAGTGGGAGCTTTTAGAGAGGAAGCAACAACAATGTTTTGTGATAGCTTTGAGTACATTTAGTTGTAGCAGATGTGCAATCTATTAGTATGATATAGGAGACTACCTTTGCCACCAGAAATGTACAATGTGCACATTTTTTTTTTTTTTTTTTTTTTTTTTTTTTAATCTGGGCTTCCTGAAAATTTTCTTTTAGTAGAGTGCTGAAAAGCAGAACTGAAACTTGTTCTTTCTTCATCAAGAAGATCGAGTTGTTCAGAAATAGTTGAAATAATCCAAATATGTTTGAAACCAAGGTGCAAAGCCTGTTATACCTGGGAACATTGATTTGATAGTGATCACTTAAGAACTGTTACGTATTCTTTTGTTGTTGTGTGTTTTTTTTTAAAGCTGGACCTGTGATCTGCAGAATGCTAACATACCCTCCAACTCGAAGAGCCTTAATTGTGGGTTGTGGGCTGCAGATGTTTCAACAGCTGTCAGGGATTAACACCGTCATGTATGTATTTACTGCTTGCTTCTCTTTATAAAATGTAACAGAACATCAATTAGCCCAATAGCAGTTGTAGGTGAGCTTTTGGTTAAAATCTGAAATGTGAAAAATTAAGTGTGAGAGCTGGAATGCTGTTTTGAAGTTTAGATATTGATGTATTAGGGATCTCAGAAAATTGATAGAAGAGGATTTTTATTTTATGTGTTTACTATCAAAGCTATGTATGTCTAGATAAGCAAATACAGTTTCAATTTGTGTGCAAGTAGATGAAAATATATGGGTTAGACTGCTGACCACGTGAATGAGATGCAAAATTACTGTGAAGTGCTGAAGGAGGTAAGATGATAAAGGAAGATTTTTCTGTTATTACATGGTTCTGCTACATGTATGAAGACTCAGTAAATGCAGATGTGAAGAGTAATATATTGGGTGTTCTGATAAACTGTCAGCTCATGGAAGGAGCAATGCACAAGACCTAGTTTAAGATTAAAATTACCCTACAAGAGCAACCATAATCACTATGGTTTTCATATGATTTTAGGAGCAAGTATAAGACATATTGCAGTAAAATCTTATGGAGAATTCAGCACATAAGTCAGCAAGTGAATTATGAATAGTTAAAAAGGTTATAAATAGTTAAAAAGTTACCCAAAAAGGATAAATCTTTCAGAGGTATGAAGAGCTACTGTTAAATGTAATTAAGTATCTACCATCTATCACAAAGGTGGGGAAAAGTCCAAACTCAGTATTATTAAACTGCAAAGGAGAGTCATCTGTAACAGGTAAAGAGAGGCTTTATAAAACAGAAATTTTACCTACATGTGGGAAACAGGAGAATGAATAACTGGTAAGGATACGTGAAAACCAGAAGAGAGACATAGAAAAAGCTTGGAGGAATTCTTCAGGCACATCAGAAGCAAGAGATGTAATAGTGTCCAGGCCCAGTAAGGATCAAGAGCACAAGAGAAATCTTAAGCAGCAAATCTTATGAAAACCCTTCTTGAGTCACTGCTAATTATAGAGAGTATTTGAAACTTACTTCACTGGAACTTCCTTGAGGTGTCTCAGATGGTCTGTTTCGCATTCAAGTGCTAAAGGAAGAAGTTTTAGAACAAGCTGATTAAAATTAATAATAAGAAATTGCTTTGACTAATAAGGGTCCACCCAACAGGCCTGGAGTAAATCAAATACATAATTATTGAATTTAGAAATGTAGCATAATCTTCATGAAGCTACACCCCAGGAAGTTTTTTCTGTCCTTATAAAAATAATTATCACAGAATCAGAAAAAAGATGTGTGTTTATAAATATGTAAAAACAACATGTGTGTGGAAATTATAAAATAATAAAGAGCCAACATGGTTGTTTTAGACAAATTGTAGTGTGAAAATTGATTAGACATGAATTCATGGTCATATTAGAAATATATATACATTACAAACTAGCCATCCTGGTCCATGATAGCTGCTGACAAAGTTTTATGAAGAGCCTCAATGATCAAAAAAGTTAGAGAGAAGCCCTCGTATGTTAATAACTTTTTAAAATAGGAGAAAAGAGGATAAGAATAGAAGAGTAGTTATCACAAGCCAAGATTAGACTCCTATAGATATCTTTGCTGCTCTAGTAAGTCTGCTAAAAGGGATAAACAGCAAAACAACAGCTTGTTCTCAAACATGTTTTATGATATTAAGACCCCTAAAATCTGTGAGCATGAGCATTTGTGGGATGATACTGCAAGATACAAATTATTAAAACAGAAAGTGCATTAACTATACGATATTATAGAATAATGCTTGCAGGAGGGAACTGGCTAATGAGTGTGTGTGACAAACTAAACTCTTACCACTCCAAAATGAGATCTTGGATTTGCATTAGTTCTATACAGACATCATGATAAAATCCATAACTTATCTGGAATAGTACAAGCAATTGCAGACGTCCTTTGTTTCAGTAAGGATAAGCCAGGTTATACGTGGGAGAAGACGTACCTGTATTTGAACAGGGTGATTGGACTCTGCAGCTTGGAAAATAAATTAGTTCAGAAGAAATGCAAGAGGAATATCAAGCTATTAATGTTATGGAGAAGATGGGGAGAATGTGATTATTTGTAATTTCTTTGGCATGGTTTTGTTGACTCCTAGATCTTACCAGGTGGTAGGTGTAAAGTTGTTTTTTTTTTTCCAATAAATGTGTAATTACACATTGGAACTCATTGCCACAGGATGTTACAGGTGCCAAATGTAGAAGTTTAGAAGTTAATTAAGGAAACTTATTTAATAAACATTACTATGTTTATAATTAATTAATATAATATAATTAATATAACATAATTAATTAAAAACATTACTAATGTTTATTAGTGTAGATGTAGTAATGTAGATGTAACCTCTGGCCAAGGGCAGTCCTCACTTTTTGATTCTTGCTACTTTACAGTGCCTTTTTAGGCTAGAACAAAAAATGACAGCTTAAGGTCTGTGACACTGTTAAGTTGACTTTTTTTATTTGTGTGCTCTCTTTATTGATTTTGGACTTTGATTAGCAATAGGACAAGAGGAAACAAGTTCAGGTTGCACCAAGTGAGGTTCAGGCTGAATATTAGGAAAATTTTTTTCACCAAAAGAGTGGTGAAGCATTGGAACAGGTTGCCCAGGGGGGTAGTACAGTTGTCCCTGGGGATTCAAAAAATGAGTGACTTGGCACTTGAGGAGATAATTTACTGGTTATGGTAATGTAGGACTGACGGTTAGACTTGATGGGTCCTTTCCAACCTTGATGATACTATGAATTTAACTTCATATGTTTTAAAACCTCAAACTTCCATCTATGTAGTAGGTTTTAGAAATAGTTCAGAATTGACCTAATTTGTTTGCGGATGATGTAGGAGGACAATTACAGCTATAAACCATAGTTGAATCTTAGCTTTAAAGCAAAAAGATGCCTATAATAAACACATGAAGGCACTGTTGTTAAAGGGCTGGCTAGTAAACCATCTGCAATATACAGTATTTTTTTAATACTCCAGTATAACTAAGCTTTTAGCTATCAGGTATGCAAAACAAACATCCTCCTATGAAAGGATATTTTTCAGATACAAAAGTAAGCTTCTACCTATTAAAGATTTGCTTTCATAGAGGCTGGTGTTTGCTTTTTAATGCAGTAATTATATGGTACCTGAAGGAGCTGTCAGATTTTATTAATGTTCTAAACACTATTTACCCCTCCATAATGTGTCATTGTGGGATTGCTGTTCTGTTGCAGCAGGAAATCAGGCATTGGTTATGGTTGGAGATTGTACAATTGTGTGGCCTTTTATTCAGTGGTTTTACAAAATTGTTTGCCAAAACAGTAAAAAAAAATTTTAATGGTTGTCATTCACTGTAACTTTGGTGCTACTGTGAATTTATTTCTTTTGGTATACCCCTCTCTAGGCTGTAGGGAAAGAGGCTGATGGAACAACTTGCTGTTGCCTGGCTTTCCCTGGCAGAGAACTTAGCCTCTGATGACCCCCTTTCTTTTCTATACAACACATCATCTTAACTTGGCAGCATCTGTGATGGGCTCTGACTGGTTCTAATATTCTGGCTTGAGGCTTTCCACTATTTCTGATATAAAATAATTCGTTAAATCTTGTATTTTACTGTAAGAAAGTGAGGACATAGGAGTGAGTTCATGTGTGTCTGAAAATCTAATTTAAAATTAAAAAAAAACCAACATAGCCAAACCACAAAGCTGGAAAGTGAAATGAAAATATAAGGAAGAAAACAATTATAAAATGATCTAATACTTCCCTAATTTTTATACTCTTTAGTGAGTAACCTTTCTGTTTAAGAAAATAAACATTTGTATCAAAAAGTATGGCTGCTCAAAAAGACCCTGTGAAGGAAGTTATATGCCAGGATAGCAGTTATTACAAATTAGCTTTTCTATTGTAACCTATCCCAGCATTCTGCTAAAACAGCAGATGTGGTCCACATTTTCCTGTAGTTAAAACACAGGGGAGCAGGACTCCCCTTTTTTACCTTAAGAGATAAAACTTCAAGGTAATTTTTGCCATCAGTCTTTTCCTAAAACAAAACAAAACAAGTTAATTTTTTTTTTAGATTTTTTAAAAATTAAAAAAATTTTTTTTAATTCCTTTTTTTGGTGAAGTGGGAGGAAGAGGCAACTTCAGGGATTTGCCTGTTTCAGATTGTTTGGTGAAAAACATTGAGTAAATGGATGTCTTAGCAAAAGGACTTCTGAAAACCCTCTGTGTACTGTACCGCTTCTGTACAGTCAAGAAAATCCCAAAGTGTGGGGAGGAAAGCTTTTGGAAAAAGTCCTAAGTTATCTTGAATACTAAGTAGTAATTCAGCCATAATTGCAGGGAGTTCAATACTGTCTTGTCAGAACTGCACTTAGGTATTGTGGCCTGTGGTGGAGTTTTGGCTGCTCTTTTGGTGGCTTGAGTTTTGATGGATGTTTGCTCAGGCTGTTGGTTCCCTCAAGACTATAAATCTGAGATAAGATTGAAGAGACAGCTGTATCATCTTGATTATTCTTATTCTTACAAAGCATTAAGTAGACCTGATGAAAGACAAACAAAATATTTGAAACACTAAGCTTGATGTGATGATAATTCAATAATTTCCCATTTTCTTTTCACATTGTGTTAGAAAAGCTTTTTAAAACAGAGAAGTGTTCTAATGTGTCGTCAGGGAGGGCGCATGGCCTTTATAATTTTTGTTCAACTTGTATTTGTGCTGATGTATGTGATCTGTTATTCCTAGTTAATAAAATGGGTTTATTTTATTGTTAAGATATCCTTGCATGTCCTGAAAGTTAAGTGAATCCACACATAAAGTGTTTGGATTTAGTCCACAGATGCTTTTGAGCACTAATAGTTTCACTTTTTAAATCTGTAGAAGTAGACAAAAGAATAAAAAAAGATTACAAAGGAGCATCTTTTTCCATCTGGAGAAGAAATAGGACATAGAAGAAAATACTATATCAAGAAGAAAAAAGCTTAGAGTAATGAGAGAGGAAAAAGAGCTGGATAGAAGAAAGAAGGAAAAGACAAAAGAGACGAGGTTATGTAACAAGTGGAAATGAAAGGTTGAAGACAAGTTAAGAATATTAAAACAATTAACATGAGAAGTGAATGAAGATTGTACTGAATGTAAATGAGAGAATGAAAGAAAACAGGAGTGGGATTGGAAAAAAGCCAGGATTCTTCTGAAGTTTAGTAGAGGCTAGAGAGGAGTTTAGTGGAAGCAAAACACTTTTCCCAGCAAGTTTATTGTGCAGCAGTTGCAGAGCTGGAACCCTTAAGGAGCTGTAAAACTTTACTTCTGTTTGCTGAAGTGAGCATGAGGCAGCAGGCACCTCTCTGTAGCCTTAGGACCATGCAAGGCTTGTAACTGCACTTTGCACTTCACATCAGGGATGTGTGACTTAATCCCCAGACGGATGGTGAAAGTGAAGACTAAAAAACTTGCTTTTAATTTTTTTTTTTTAATTTTTGACTTGAGATACTGAATAGGTGGCATAGGATAGTGACTGCAGGTAAGCTTTTAATTTTTCTTGTTGAAGATCATTGAATAAATACCTTGTTATGTAGATTGCAGCACAAGTGGTAGCAACCTCTACTTCCTCAGCAGTAGAGAGATTTATATTTTGTGAATTTACACATTATAACAAAATTATAGGGAATAAGTTGGTCATTGAAATGAAACTTTGCTGTACCATTGACTGTTGATATGGATATTGGAAAATAGTTGTTGAGATCTGTGAATGGAAGTTCTACTGCCAGAAAATAATAGTGCTTCCCATTTGTTTTCAGTGCTGGTTTGTATTCAAGTATTGATTTTAAGGTTGCATATGCTTCTATTGTGTTCTCTGACCATTCATTTTAAAATGAAATCTAGAAAGTAGCATAGCCAAAACCAAAACCTAAAACTTACACAATGCTAAAATGTCATCCTAATTGCATATCAGTTACTAAAGAACAATTTATCTTATATTGTAGCCACCACATATATGTAAATTGGGCCACAGTAATTGCTAAGCAGGCTTCTGTGTAGCCTTTATTTCTTCATGGCCAGTAACTTGTCCCTTCAGTTATTCTTGAATATTCTCATAACCAACTGTGTTTTAAGCTTTTGAGAGGAACAAATTGTAGTTAGTAACTAAAATATTTTCATATTACTAAGTGAAAGACATTCTAAATGAGAGATTATGGAAGCCACCTGTATCAATTTCATAGTACTTGGAGGAAAATTAATTCCCAGCTCTGATATTTTGAGACATTTCTACGTACAGAACCAATTTTCCATAGGCAATGTACTACTGGCACTGCTGAGTCACCAACTTGTCCTTATAGACCAGTAGTTTCTTGCATAGAAGCCAGCCTATGTTTTAAGTTTTCCAAGCCCTGAAACATTTATTATTATTTATTTATTTGAAGCCCTCCATAATTGGTAGATCTGAACTGAACAGTTAATTTCTTTGTAGAAACCTGTCCACTTAGGTTTGATTCATTACCACACATTCTAGAGAGAAGCAGTGGAAGTATGATCATTTAGAGATGGAAGTTGCTTGAAGTACAGTGCCTTAGCTTGGGCAGAAGCAGTTTTACAAACTAGCAGTTAAGATGCTGGTGGAGTAGGTAGCAGGAATGTTGGAACACCCTTTCATTAAATGCTTTCTACAGAAATCCCAGGCAGAATTTCTGACTGGTGGGAAATGGCCATCTTGGCAGAGTCAATCCTTTCCTTTCCCTCTCACTGTTTGCCTTCCCCTCCCTTTCTGTGCAGATCAAGGAGTCAAAACAGTTTCTCCAGACCCCACTCTGATGTTTTTTCTTGGTCATTAGAAAATAGAGACATGGGAAGGGAGTACTGCCTGGTAAGGGGATTGTGCTTTAGTCCATCTGCTAAGAAGTGTTGATGACAGGGTGCCAATAGCTATATCCAGGATCTAAAATCAAACAAGCAAACAAAACATTAGATAAGGAGAGCTGCAGCAGGTCTGAAAGAAAAAACAAAACACTAAAATGCTTTGTTCCAGTGGAAGGAAAAAGATGGTTGACTGCTGAATTAACATGACCTGCACAAATCCTAGACCTTTTGGACATGAGGATAGTGGATGGTATAGAACATTGGTATCCAGGGCCACAAAGAGGGATGGGAAGAGAAAATAGCAGTTCATACTGCTGGACATCTTGAATAGCTCTAAACCTGTGAGTTAGACATTAGCTTTCAGCTTGATTTTTTGCTTAGCCCATGAATGGAAAAACTGCTTGATCTGGTGCTTGAGGCACCCAAAGGCAGTTCAGTAAACTTGAACATTTTTAAGACTTATTGCTTAAGTCTTAAAATATTGCTTAATATTGCTTAATTTTATGTATGATTTGCTGTGTTTTAAAGACATTTCCTGTGCTTCAGAGGTTTTGTTTAAAGAGTGAAATGTTTTTCTTAAATATTCTTGTGTGTGCTTGTTAAACATGGCCTAAA
Source organism: Phaethornis superciliosus (assembly GCA_023637945.1). Lineage (NCBI taxonomy): Eukaryota > Metazoa > Chordata > Aves > Apodiformes > Trochilidae > Phaethornis > Phaethornis superciliosus. The sequence goes on from JAJQWJ010000001.1 coordinate 15,227,904, forward strand.
AAGCCCTCAGCAGCTTAAGGCAGTAATGGTTTTGCTCCAAAGGCTATACTGTATCATGTGAAATAATTGTGAGAGGGTGTTTAGGATACAAATAAGAGAGTATGTCTATTAAAAACAAGACACCTGTGTATTGGTGTTGCTAGTGCTTAAAAATCGCATTAAAAAGAAAGGGAATCTTTCTTCTTCTGCTCTATTGACCATGTGTGATTGCCAGAAATTAATTTGAGTCTGTTTGAAAATATAGATTTGTAATTTGCTGTAAAACCTTGGGTTATGTGGGCAATGTTATACACCAAGCTTAAAGGTTCCCTCTCAGCTTCTCACTGCTAATACCAGTTCTCCGTGCTTGTTGTGTTCTCATTCCTTTTGAAATAAAAAAGAAAAATCACAGTTTTAAGTCACTTGAAAGGGGGAACAAAAAAAAAAACAAACCAAAAACCACCCAAAACCAAACAAACAAAAAGTGGAGTTGTTAACTAGATTAAAGCTGCACAATGTCATCTTATTTATGAAGCTGCTTGCTTTGTCATTCTAACTAGCCAGAGCTTTTGGAAGATAGCTTTTACAGAAAAATCATTGTCCTAAGTATAGGAGATCAAAGAATAGGTAATTCAGATACAAAAATATGAAAGATTGGCTACAAGGAACATCAGGGAAGTACTTCAAGATGCTATGTAATGGGAGTAATGGAATGAAATTAAGTGAAATCTAGTATGATTATCAGAATATAGTGCTTAGAGATATTATACAGAGTGTCTCAAGGGAAGTGGGAAACAGTCATAATTTCTTATCACTTGAACTGTTACAACAATAGAGAATCTATTAGAAATAAGATATTTGGGGTTTTTTGGTGTTGGAATTATTAGACATACAGTAGAAGATGAATGCAAGTTTAAAAGAAAAGGGTGATTTCCTTCAATTTAAATTTCTGCATCCCACCTCTCATCTGATAATTATCATTATCAGAGAGATAATAGAATAATAATGCATATGATGATGCAATGAAATGATAATATAAAAAAATATTTTTAAAAAATACAATAAAACCTCTGATCTAAACCTATAAAAAAAATCCTATTCTGCCAAACACATGAAGAGAGATTGAGGTGGATGTTTATTTGATTTATATTTTTCCTCAGGATAAAAATTAAACAAGAAATAATGTTGAATTTCAGACGATGCATCTTCGGGGTACTGATCTGATGTATTGTGATGGGCACTCTAACTATAGGCTCTCGTTTTGTTTTGAAACACTGATTTTTTTCCATTTCATACAGATGTTAGTCTTTTGCCTATTTCTATGGTGCTGAACACCAGTTTGGTTGTAGTGTTTTTGTGTTGTATCCAAACCTGGATCTTTTAACTTAATGAGATGAAGAATTACCATATTAAATATTTTTTTCCTCATCTTTCCGAGTTCTCTCTTGGGTTATCAGCTAGAAGAGTGCATACTGAAGAATGGAATAGCATGAATAAAAGTAAAAAAAGCCAACCATAACCTGGGCTGAATCAAAATAAGCATGACCAGTAGGTCAAGTGATATGATTCTCCCCCTCTACTCTGCTCCAGTGAGATGCCAGCTGGAGTACTGCATCCAGTTTTGGAGCCCTCAACACAGGAAGGACACGGAGCTCTTGGAATGAGTCCAGAAGAGGGCCACAAAGATGATCAGGGTGCTGGAGCAGTTCTCCAATGAAGACAGGCTGAGAAAGTTGGGGTTGTTCAGCCTGGAGAAGAGGTGGCTTTGGAGACACCTTGTAGTGGCCTTCCAGTACCTGAGGGGGGCCTACAGGAAAGCTGGTGTGGGATTTTTTACAAGAGCAAATAGTGATAGGAGGGGGGTTAACAGTTTCAAGCTGAAAGAGGGTAGATTTAAATAATATATTAGGAAGAAATTCTCTCATGTGAGGGTGGTGAGACACTGGATGCCTTCTCCCTGTCACTGGAGATGTTCAATGCCAGGTTGGATGGGGCCTTGAGCAATCTTGTCTAGTGGGAGGTGTCCACCCCTAAGCAGGGGACTTGGAACTGGATGAACTTTAAGATCCCTTCCAACCCAAAGAATTCTATGATACGAGAGCAGCAAATTATTAGCCATAATCTGCATCCGTCTCCTAGAGAATCTGCCTGATGGTGTGGTTAATTATTTTTAAAAAGTGGCAGGTGTATTAAAAAAAAGATTCTTCTGACTATTAACTGATGCTTCAATTAAAAAAAAACAAAACACTTTAAAAACTCTAATAAAATACAAAGTCCAGTGTCTTTAATAAATCAGCATTTTTCAGTGTAATGCCTACACAGAAATAAATTCCTTTGAACTTTTGTGTTGAAGTTACTATTAAAAAGGTGTGTAGTATCTTTTTTTGGAAATTTACAACAAAAAAAAACACATGTTCAAAAAACTGTATACAATTTAACATACCAAGTTATTCTAAAGTAAATCCTGCTATCTGTCTTCTTGTTTGGAACATGTTTTATTTTTAAAGAAATTTGATCAGCAAGGACTGTAAGCACAAGTGCACAATTTTTACCCCCAGTTTTTCATATAGAATAAGGTAATCTTCAGTGGTAACACAGCCAGAATGTTGAGGCACTTATGTTACAATATCAAAAAATAACTAGCAGTCCTGCTGATTGCACTTCATTTTTTTTTGTCTTAATGTGATTTTTAATGATAAGTTATAAAATCTGGCACCCTATGGTTCTTCAGGTTGTGAAAGAATATTTAAAGTTGGGCTGTCACTTTGGAGAAAACTTAAAAACAAGGTATTTATTTAAAGAACTGTATTCAAACCAGTATTTTTTACCATTTTGTTTGATGTTAATAATGTTATTTGTATCCTTAATAGAAGCTTCTCCCAGTTCTGCATTTGGATTCTGTTCTCCCTTTTGCCAATAGTAAAATCATAATACTATTTGATTTCTATCTGTTGTCTTTGTAATAACTCTCATATCACATATCCAGTATTAACTTCACTGTGGGGCTGTACAAGAGTAAATATGTGAAATGTGTGAGTGGGAGCAAAGTCTTTGCTGAATGCATGTGGCTTGGGTTATTAGCAATTACGGTAAAACAATTATGTAAAGTAAAACGTCTTTGCTTTTTATCTGATGTATACACAGTGTGGCTGTAAAGTCAGTTAAATACATCTCATTCATATTGTTCATATGTAAAGCCAAGTAATGAAATTAAGTCAGAACAGTGATGTTGTTTATAAATCATTCATGAGTGATTGCTGGAGGATGTTCCCTAAATAGAAATACTGACTGGTTGGTTTGTTTGTTTAAATGTATTATTTGCCTAAACATTTCCTGGAGTGCGGTTTCTCCTGTGTTACTACCTTTCTAATAAGTCTTGTAAAATTCCTTTTTAAACATATTGATGTTTAGTATGCATAATTTTGTTGAACCGTACTTTTTCGTTATCTGGCAAATGCCACTTTTTTATTTCAAGGCCTACCAGGAAATCAGATACCTACCAGTGATCAATGAAATATTTTTTTCCTAAATGTATAGTAGAATCATGATGGAGAGGATTTTGTTTGTGTTGTAGGTTTCCTTACATGTGAAGATCTAGAGGGCACATACTATTCCAATACTGGTCTGTATTCTTAGCCATAAGAAAGTGTCTCCTCCTTAGATGAATAACAAAGAATATATCAATGTGAAACAATTCAAAGCTCACAGCATAACCAATCTTGAGAAGACACAAAATTAAAGTATAAAAGGTCACCTGGTTAGATGCTGCCTGATTTCAACAACATGAACAACCACAGTGGAATGAATTACTTGCCCAATCGAACATAGAATGAAAGATGTGATGCCCTTTAGATCTATTTATTCACCTTTACTTTAAGGGCATAGGAACCAGTTCTTTAAATTGGATTCTTTGGAGTCTGTCAATAAAAGTTAAGCCACCACAGGCTAGTCCAAATGCTTTGTGCCATGGAGGTTGAGATACACGAAAAAACCCCAAACACTTAAAGGTTATGTGTGATGCAAAAATTTACCATAAATGAAAATAGTTCAGAAAAGGATCATAAATAAAATATGGGAACACCTAAAGGCCAACCAAGACTTTGTTACTGTGAGCGGTCTGCAAAATAGAGAGATCACTATCGGCAAAATAGTCCATATGGAAGATGTGCTCTGGAGTACAGTCACCAAATCGAAAGAAAATGAGAGATCACTGAAGGGACTCTTTTAATTCCTCAGTGTTATGAGAGACAATTCTGGCTGTAAGGCCAGAGAGGAGAATGAGTGGTAATGGGGAGAGTCCAGTGAGGAAGTGGGGTATTGGGACAGGGAAATTAAACAGCACTGGGCTTCTCATCTTTAGAGGGGCCTGCTCTTCCCCGCAGTGTCTACAAGACACCAAGATCAAGAGCTGGAGGGGTGTGAGCTGAGCCTAAGCCCCTGCAGGTCAGGAAGGATTTACCTGTGGAAGCTTAAAACGGTGTGAGGGTTTGGTTGGGTTTTTTTTAGTTTTGTTTTTTTTATTTGTGTGGTTGATCGATTAGTTTTGGTTTTGTTTAGTTTCAATTTCCAGAGAGCTAAAAAGTCTATAGGAGACAATAATACTGTGGAGATGGATTTTGGAACTTTTTCATGAAAGAGAAAAATCCTGTTGTGATATTTAATTTCCCTTTAGTAGTCTTTTGCATATTGCACTGAATTTAATGTGTTTCACAGAGGTGGCTAATATTTACTACATTTCATGAAGGAAAAATAGAGCAGAGAAATACTGGACTGCTGATTCAAACTTATGCATGCTAAGGCTGCTTTCTCACCTAGACTTGACATTTTTTTGTCATAATTATGAATGGAAGTGACAACGCTTTTTTTAGAAGAAAGGGAGAAAACCCCATGAGAAGACAGAGGAGGGAAACAGAAGCACAACAAAAGACTTTCAAGACAATTAGGGCTTTCTTACCCCACTCTAATCCCTGCTCCTACTTACTCAATTATATGATATTATATGATATGTTTGTGGAGTGGGGAAGGAGATGAGGAAATGAGCAGTTAAACTTTATAAGGTGGCAACTTCATGTTTTCAGCTTCAGGTCTCTAAATAATCTCTGCTGTATAAAAATAATGCAATTGTTTTTTGATTATTGACAAATAATCAAAGTTGACAAAATCAAAACTTCTCCTGTGTACTAAGAAGTACTTGTTGTCTTTGTATGTTGTTAAGAGAGGGAGGCAGGTAAAAGTATTGAAAAATGTACTGAAACACATGGGGGGCATCACAGCTTCATGGAACCGGGTAACATCTCAGTAACACTTGGACGAATTTGACTAATTTTAACAAGGTTTTGAATATAACTTTTCAAACTGCCTCTGTCCTACAACTTTGCCCTTCACAGAATGTGAGAACAAGGAACTGAAATGGTGTGTAACCACAATTTGATACTGCAATGAGATAAACTGCTAAAAGAAACCTTAGCACTGTACTAAATCAGCAGCTCTGTCCCATTTGCACACAGGAGCAAAAGGGGTCTTATAAGAATAAGAAGTCTACATCATGCTTGTTGATGAGTGCACAAATTCTATTTCATGTTCCAGGAATTTTAGATTCTTCAATAAACCTCTTAATATTTGGGAACCAGGTTTCAATTTTTGGTTTTGGTTGGATATATGCCTGTAGTGTGATTTGTTCACTGGGGCAACAAATGACACTTTACAGATGTTTTTTATGGTGCATGGAAAATGATGACAGTGAAATAGGACAGCTCTTAAGGGAAGCATATGCTTGCTCCTATTCATCTTCCTTTCTTTCTGTTTTGTGTAATAGTAGAGAAATAATAATTGTGTTAAAACATTTATAGCTTGAAAATTATCAAGTCACTAGTCTTTTCTATCTCATATGCTGTATTATTGTTTTGAATAAGTGAAAAAACCAACACTTGGCTCATTTTATTTTCCAGGTTGTGTATATATAAAGTCCTATTTTAGATGTTTATATCTTGCAGCAAAAAAACATTTTTTGGTGATTCTTGTCAGATTGTGGAAAATGAACCCAGGCACTGCTAACATTCTTACCAGAGACAGAAATTCTTCTAATGATAAATATATATGAATATATATAACACATGAATTATTGCAATGAGATCTGTAACACAGGCTCTGCAAGTTATCTGTCAGGTCTCCAAAGATATTTGGATCTCATTGTTATTGATTTATGATATTTATTAACTTAAACTAGCTAGAAAATAATTTACATGAATGTTCATATTGACAAATTCATTCTCTCTGCAAACTCTGGTCTGATCACTGCTTTAAGCATCTCTGCAAAAGATTCTGCTGCCCAACTGCGTCTGCAGTTTTGCTTGAGCAACTGCAGTGAATTTCCTTGTATATATGTAACTGATGCCACCATCTATGCAAAACTTTTCAGTACAGAAGTGCATGTTAACCAGGCAATAAGTATAGGTAAGCAGTTTGAGATGATGGACTTCTGTCCAGTTTTGGAAATCTTAGTTCCCTTGATAGTGTAATATGCTACTGCAGGCAGCTGGTATGACAGGGAGACATAGACAATGCTAGAGAGAGAAATAAAGAATCAAGAACAGAAAGAGAGAAGAAAAACACATTAGCTGGGATGCACAATGCTTTCAAATGTACTGGAAAGCTTGTGTTGGAAAAAGAAATTAATTCCATGGTTAGAAGCTTCACTCACTTGTCCTTTGTCTCCACAGAACAAGCACCATGTTTAGGCTTTTTGCCTTTTGAAAACTGGACAAGTAGCTCCTGCTTGTCTGTGAAAACACTTGAGCCCTCATTTTTGCTGTGTCTTGTTAGGATATGTTGAAGCAAATGTCCATATAGAAGAAAAGATGCTATCACATGCCTTTTGTTCATTCTCAGGGTGCTCTAAAAGCTATGCTTGTTCTCTTGACTGTGTAGGAAAAGAAAATATTTTCTCTTTTCCTGAGAGAAAATTATTTCTGAAAGTTATTAATCTGAGAGACAAATGAGGTAAGTAGATTCCTGCAAGGAACATAATCCCTTGCCTCCAGTCCTTCTTACAAGGACTGATCTATCCACTTGCAAGCAGCTTTCAGCACATTTTGTGGCTCAGGCTAGCGATTTACTGCCCTTAAGTGATATGTTTTAGCTTCCCACGGTGTGTTTGTAAGGTGTCTATTACAATAGTATTCACATGGCGATAAAATTTCATATTTTTGAACTTCTTTAACTCAGTCAGGAGACTCATTTGGGCCTTTAGCTTTGAAGAAATTGTAGGTCAGCTCCTGTAAAGCTCTTGGTCTCCCTGAGTCTTTTAGTATTCACAGTTGTATGTGCAGGGTCAGGCAGGGTGGCTGGAGCTGTATGACTGGCATCGGCCTGGGCAGCTCCAGGTCTGTCTTTCCTCTTCTTTTGCAGTATCAGAGCTGATCTGTGGCTCATATTTTCAGTAAATCAGCTTTTGGCTTTTGCTAACAACATAATCATGAAGTAATTCCATGCTTTTTGCATGGTAAACCGTTGTGTACAGAAGCACCAAAGTTAATTTGACCCACACATTTTAACATATTTATTGATGTAAGCATGTCTTAGGTTCTGTGCACTAGCTAATTAATTTTTATTCTGTCTAAATATAGTTATGAAATCGCTATAAGTTATGAATGTTATGAAGTTATGAAATGGTTATAAGCATCTGTTTTTTACAGTAGCTTTCTAAACTAGATGTTATCTATAAAGTTGAAATAATTTACTTGTTTGTGAATTTATTCTGGTTTCATAAAAGACATTTTCTTCCCTAACAGCAAAATTCTCTGTCTGGAACAAATTAACTGCCATTCTAGGACTAATTTCTTCCTCTATGGCAGAAATTCCTTCCTCTGTGGCACTGCTTTTCAGACTGACTGCCACTTTCACTGTCACAGATGCTCCCCAGAGTTTTCAGATCAGAATCACATCTGCTGCTCTGAGTCACAACTTCATCCTATCTGGTGGGCTTTCAGTGTTCATTAGATTAATTAATGATCAAATACAGCAATATGACATGGCTTAGGTGTTTTGCCATGTCAGTTAGCTTTCTTGAAAATTCGAAGTATTTTCTGTTTCTAAATGAGTGCTTGATTATATGCAAGATTTTAAACAAACAGCTTTTTTGTGTTGACATTTAAGTCAGAAAAAGTACATTGCTGTCTGGTATAATCTTGCTTAAGCTGTACAGAGATATCTAAAGACAGCAAACCCTGTATTTGTGAAAAGGAATGGCCAGGCTCCTCTATATGGCCCCTCTATAAAGGGGGAATCTTTGCCTCTGTAAAATTAGAGGTATTATGAGGACAGAGGAGTCCTGAAGGGGAACGGGAGCAAAACAATGCTGAAATTAGTTGCTGTCCTTAAAGCAGAACAACACATGGCACCGAATCTAGTGCTGCTTATTGGTGGCCCTGTGGCTTTCACTATAAGAACAGATCCCACACCAGTCTGTCCTCACCTCTTAGTGAAGGTGCTGAGGTAGTCACCTTGTAAGTCTTCTGAGGATAACAATACCTTGTTATATTGTGTGCATAACTAATCATTGGTTATATGCATTCTAAATCTAATAACAAATGTTAAATTTGTGTTAGTTCTTACATATCCACAATTATTTACATCATATATCTGATGTCTGTAGGCTTTTCTTTTGGCAGCTGTAGAGATTCAAGGAAAGGATGGAAATTTTTAGGTTAAATAAGATAGATGAGTAAGAAGTACATGGAGTCTTTCTAGACAGCGAAAGGTTGAAAACATGTCCGTTTTAAATTAAGCTATTTTTCAAGTTTGTAGAAATAGATTGAGTTCACTTTGCTTTGTTTCTGCAGTGTGAGGTTAGAAACAAAAATGTAAAATATTCCTATCTTACATATTATTGATACTGATCGAAGTGTTCTGTGTGTCTAACTGCAGACAGTGTTTGCAAATAAAAGATATTTATAAAATTTATCTTAGATGTGGTAAACACAAGAATCTGAGTGGCCACTGTGTGTCTGAGCCAAGTTGGAATGATTGATAGCAGCATGGCACTGTCTTCATCAGGGAGATCACATTGGTGACTGCTACAGAGTGCTTAGATGTACAGCTTTTGGAGGAGACTGTGAAAGCAGGTGGTTAGAAGGCAATAGAGGAAGTATTTATCTGTCCATCTCTGTTCTAGTATTTGACCCTGCAGTCTTTGAAACCCATGTTTTCTGTCCCCTCTGCTTGCAATCTGTCTCCACTGAGAAAGCATGACCATCAGGTAATGCCACCTTATTTGTGGGATCAGATTTGCCCAATGGCACTAAAAAAGGCTTGGCTTCTAGGTATTAGCCACCAAAGGGCAATGTGTCAATTAATTGTACTCTTATGTTACTTGCCCAACAAAGTGAACTAATTTTTCTGTGAATTACATAGTAATTAATTTGATGGTCTTGTGACACAGCCTTTGAGGAGTTTTCTTCCATGACTTATCTGCAACTACCTGTTAAGAACACTGAAGAGAAGCATGCTCTAATGCTAAAGGGCTCAATTACTTGCTGTGTGCATACCACTATTTGATGTATTTTAAGTGCTGTGAAATTTTGGAACTCGCAGTGTACACAGACAAGTCTGCCAGATAAATACTGAGATCTTTTTCAGTCTTTTTTTTTTTTTTTTTTTTTTTTTTTTTAATTTATGTCTGATTTTTTTCCATGTCTCCCCACAATTATCATTTGCAAAGCTAACATTCTTCCGTTATTCCTTGTTTAGAAATTATCTATTTATCATACATTTTTGACTTCTAAAAACTATACAAGTTATGATGTTCTTCAGTCTCCCTTATATGGCAGTCTCTTCATGTCTATAAGAAATGATGATAAATCCCAGTTCAACAGATATTTCCATCAAGTGCAGACTGTTAAGTCACTTGGATTTCTGAGTCCCAGCCTGGGATAAGGACTTGAATGAAAAGACAGCTGGCTTAAGGTTTTTGTCTGTTGAAAATGTTACTGAGTGTGGTAAGGTGCAGCAGCAGTGCCTTAACCTACAGGGGATGCTGAAATCTTTGGCATTCATGGACAAAGCACATATCCTTTTGGCTTCTCTCAGAAGTCTTCCTGATAAAAATTGTTGTGAGCCAGTAAGAGGTTGTGCTTCTTTTCCTCCAGTGTGATGATGCCACAATGATCCAAGCTTTCAGCTGGATCAGCTCTGAACTAGGTTGTTGCAGTGTATTTTAAATAAGAACGGTATGTTGAGCTCTGTCTTATTCAACACACACATCTCTGCCAGCTAGACTTGTCCCCATGGACATAAAGAAAAAAAAAAAAAACCAACAAAAAAACCCTAAACAAACCAACCAAATAAAAAAAAACAAACAAAAAAACCCCAAAAACCCAAAACAAAAAACCCCCCAAACCACACAGATAGTCCTTTCTATTTATTGCAGTGAGAGAAAAGAGCTGTACTGATGATATATAAAAAGCTCTTTAATAAATGAAGCTGAGATTATAAATCCTTTGTGAGAAAACAGATAGATGTCACCCTTTTTTTGCCTGTGCAAATACAGTCTGGTCGACGAAATGTTGTCGTTGGTGCTTGGTTTTACAGCCCCAGGATATTTGTATTTTGTGTTGCAGCAAGCTTTATTTTACAGTGAAATATTTAAATGAAAATCTTACATCTAGTATAATATTTGAGAATTTGAAAATTCAGGTATGAAAATGATTTACCAATCTCTCTGGTATGCCGTCTTATGTTAAATACTCTGCACTTCTCACAACATCCTGGTAATCAGAGTAGTGCTAATTATGCCAGCAGTTCTGTAAATGGTCTCCATCTTCTCAGGTTAAAATGATTCGCAGATCGACAATTCAATCTTCTGCAAAGAGTGCAAAGTTCTTCCCTGGATGGGAGCCCTGGGCCTGCTGAAGCCCCAGTGGTCACAGTCAGGTGGTAATAACAAGCCTAAGGTTTGCATGAGAGAGAGTTGTGGAGAGTCCAGGCTGAGGCTGGAGGTCACACTGAGAGGAAAAGGTAAAATTATAAGCAAAAGAATGCATATATAGTAGATATTTTGTAGAGCTACAATAACATAGCAAACTATCATTAAGTGAAAACCATTGCAGAAGTTTTTTTCAAGAAGTGTATTAACATCTTGGCACATTAAAATATGGAAATAAAATGTTGGTGAAGGTAAGTGATGTTATTAGAGGCACTGTTAGGAGGAACAGTGAAATTGCAAGTGTGTAAGGCAGTCTTGCTACTCTGTATTTCCATGTATTGTTCTCTTGGCAAGGAGTCCCAAACAGGCTGCAGTTTGAGAAAATCAATCTGTGTCTCAGACACAGCTTATTTGGGTTTATCCTGCATGTTTTTCTTGATACATTTAATAGATTCTTGAATTCCATTAAGACCAAACGAAATGCAAGAAGAGTGAAGTCAAAGGCAGCAGACAGCAGGAAGGAAAAGCCAGGCAGAAGCACAAGCAAGAATTCAGATGAATAGTGGATTTTAACATGCTGTTACATTGGCATGGAAAATACTCAGTACAAGGAAGATTGTATCTTATTAATTGTTTCTTTCTATCAAATAGTGATAGATCATTGAACTTGTTGAGGTATTGGTTTACATCCTACATTTAGCTAACTTTTTACCTTTTTTATTGTCAGCCAGTCACACTCTGGCTGGCCCTGAATCTCTTGCCATCCATCTGATAGTACTTTTTAAAAGCTTGTGAAACACTCCAAATCACAAAAGGTGGGTTATGATAAAACCACAGTATTTAGATTGAATGATTTGGAAGAGGTAGTGTCATCCAGTATTTTTTCACAGCTACATACTGACAAACTTAGCACTGTCAGGTCTTAAACAAATTAAAGAGAAAAAAGCAAGTGAGAAGTTGAATTACTTGATCCTGGTCCATACAGTACATCTGTTAACTCCTAGATAGATAAATAGTAAAACAAATAAATGTGTATGTATATCATAAATACAGTTGCAGTTTCATAGTAAGTGGTTTGCTCAAAACACTTTAGGCCATATCTAAGGAATTTAATATGGCCAGGACATTCAGTACAAAATGTGGGAACACTCTCCCAGCATACATGAGGATTACCTCCAGTTGGGATTTTTCCATAAAAAGAGGAAAAGCCTATTCATGAACAGCTTTGGTTGAAGAGATTTTTATCCATCCCTTGCTCCCTAAGCCAGGTATGTCTGCTTAGTAAACTGCTGCTGCCTCATATTTTTTTAGATCTCCATCTTTTTGCTTGTTGTTTCTCCTCTGGTTAATGAAAACTCTCTCCCAGCACTGCTGATTTGAATGTCATCAGGCAAAAGATCTTTCCTTTGTGCCAATGAAACTTACAGAAATTTCATTTATGTGATGGCTTTTCTCCTCTCTGTTTTACTGTTCCTGCTCCTCTGAGATTAATTTACCTTGGCCACTTGGAGAAAAAAAAGATTTCTATTTCAGTGCTGTTTCTATAGTCCTTCATTGCAGACCAGCAAAGCCAGTGCAAAGAGGGAACAGTCTCAGTCCTCAATTGTCTAATGCAGAATATATCTCAAAACAGTAAATCATCTGTCTTGCACACCATGAAGGCAGTCATCTTCCATCATCTGAGCTGTCAGGTGGAGATGCAGTTTTTATTTAAGGCTGCCACTTCTAAAAGGACCTTTGGGGAGAATTGACTTTGTCTGAAAGCTGATACCTGTTGCCCTGTAATTGCTACTTCATTAAGATATTTCAGTTCAAATTCTTGTACGCCTCTAAGTTCTCTAAATACCTGTCATGAATATTCTCAAATGTAAAGCTAATTTTTGTTCAATGTGACATTTTGAAGCAAAATCCCAGTTGCTAGATTTAAATTAAAGTTGTCAAGAAGACTGCCTTTCTCTAGAGACCTTAACAAGGCATCTGATAACAGAATTTCATCCATATTCTCACTTGAGTTTTTATACAGTTCAATTTTTTAATCTTAATGAAACTTTCTTTCTGATTTCTCTGCAATACATGCTAATAAGAAATGATAAATATTCACCAGGTAATCAGTTTAGTAGAACCTGCTGGATGAACTGTGAATATAAAACAAAAGGAGTAGACTTAAGTCTACAAGCAGTGCACAGATAGTAATAATGAAACAAAACAGAAAAGACCAAAGAAAAGAATCAATGGTATTCTGTGGTTTTTTGGTAATATGTTTCTGTCACTCATTTTCTTGGGTTATACTCAAACAGGTTGAGTAATTAGTTTTCTGAAAGTACTGGAGGTGAATTACCTTTGCCTGCATAAGAAAACTCAGGCAATAATCTGCTGTTTGATATTTACAATGTTATTAACCCCTAAGGATTATTCTAAACAAACCATGTGAAGGTTGCCATTTTTTTTTTTTTTACCCACTGTATGGTTAAGTGATGAAAATGTGTATAAAAGCAGCTCCTGTGTAAAACACAATTCATCTTACGAATAAGGTGATGGCACAGTCATCTTCATTGTTCACACTGTGGTATTAGCACTTTTTTTTCCTCTTCTCTGACCCTATGAATTGGAATGTTTGACTTTTCTGGATTTCTGCATACATAGTGTTGTATTTTACATACTTGGTATTGTTTAAGAAAAAAAAGGCGGGGGGGAAGCGGGAGAAATTAGCAATAACTGATGTCATTTTATCTCTGTAATTTTTATGTCTTCCTTTTGTTGTTTTTTTTTATTTTCTTTTTTCTTCCCCAACCCAGTAATAACTGAATCACACCAAGTTTCAGAAAGAATGTTATATCCAGTGGCAGCAAGCTTTATTATTGGCATTCAGAATACAGAAAAGCAGAGTTGTTTTTCATTAAGTGATGGGAAAGACAGGCAATTTTGTGGTAGCCAGCCTCAAGCCTAATAAATAGTAGTTTTATTGTTGTTGCATTTTAGAGGCATATTTGTGGAGAAGAACAGTGTTGGGCTAAGTGATGTAGGACTACAGAGCAGAACAACAGCTTTTGTTTCAAAAGATTACAGTTAGAAATTACTTGTCTGAACACAGAAGAAGATTGCAAGGAAATAAGGAAAAATAAAAATATGAAGAGCAATTGGATAAGGTAAAATAGGATAAATAGGATACAATGCATTGATTTAATAAAGGAAAATCAAGTTGTAGACCAATCAGATATTCTTTGGACAAATAGGTGTTTTGCTAGAACAAGGCAATATTGTAAATTTAGTTTATCGGGAAATTTCTGATTTTTCTTTTTTTTCTGTGTGTAAAATTTTAGTTCAACTTTAGTTCAACAGTAGCTGGCATTAACATTAGTAAAGATCTATGCAAAGAATATGTGGCAGAAGGCTGTGAGACAAGGTACTCTGAGGCCCTTTGTTCTGTAACTGGCTAAGAACTGTATAACCCAAGGTGTTAGTGCTAGGTACATTAAATTGATTTCCAGTAAGACAGCACAACGAGGGATATAAAATAGATTCTGTAGTGAGGTATGATTAGATTAAATTTTCATAAAATTGTGAAATTAATGCACAATTAATGAAATCTATTTATTCTTCCTCATACCTTCTCTCTGCTTCATTAATTAAAAAATAATACCTTAGATTTTCTTTACTTTGCCCTTGTGATTAGTGTTTGCCAAGTGCAGAGCTTAGTGCTGATGTTACTAGTGTTACAGGTGTAGTGTTTTTCAAGTGCACTTTCCTTGAACACAGCAGTGGTGAAGTTTTTTTGAGAATTGTTGCATTCTACCTTCAAAACAGTCATTCTTTGCTGAAGGCACTCCTCACACGGAGTGAATTTGATCTTGACAGTGCTCTTACTGGAGCCTGAAAAGTAAGAAAAGGCAATTTTATCTTCTTAACAGTTGAAGACAAAGATCTAGTTTTCATTTTCACTGCCTTGAAAAACAACCTTACTCTTCACCTCACCCTTTTTGCGATCCCTGGTGCTGTTCAGCATGTTCTTAAACAGTAACACAGACCTCCATGGAGTACGTCTGGTAAGCATTAGGAGAACTGATCAACACCTACCTTTGTTTCTTTTCTCTTTTCATTTGTTTTCAAGTATTATCCACATATGAATCTTCACATGAGAAGTGTGGAAAAGATATTTCAAAAGGTTTTGCAGAGGAGGAACAAATACAAAGGAATGAAATGATGTCTCCAAGGTTACAAAGTTATAGAAAAGGGATTAAAATTCAGATTTTTTCATGTTGGCCTTGAGTTCACATGATGAACTCTGAAGGACAGGGAACATCAATCTTATGTAGTCAGGGTGTCCTTGTTCAAAGAATAATTTGTTTGAATAGTATAAGCTGCCAGGGATTTAAAATTTGGCAACTGTTCATTGTCTTAGTGTTGAAAATTTCATACAATTTTATCTTAAACTTGATTTTATATGTATTTTCTAGCAGCTTTGCCAAATTTTAAATTCAAAGTATGTGTACATATTATACATAGCATTGCAGTAAATGGTGGCATGCACACTTAATACTGAAGTATTATGAAGAATATGGTACAAACAATAAGTTCTCTTCTGTGTGGTTAAGTCATATATAAGAACATTTTAAAAGCTGTCTATTTAGATTTAGAACAGAATTTCCCTTTCAAATAGAAGTATACAGTGTATAACACACTCTAGAGATTATCAAATAAATCTATTGCCTAGCATATGATTCATAGATTAAAAGGCTACTATTCTGCACTGTAGATAATCTAATCCTGTATTACATTAGTCTTTAACTCTTTATTACATTAGTCTTCACAGTGCTTTATATAGCTCTAATAGTTTTGGTGTGGTGGTTGGTTTTTTTGTATTGAAGAAAAGAATAATGTATTTGCCCTTTAAAATAGGTAGCACTTTCATGACACATTACTTTGCTTTCATTGTTCAGGCTATGTTGAAACAAAACATATGCATTCCCAAAATAGCCATTCAGTGCTTTTCTAAGTGCAGTTTTACTTTTCATAGTACATTAGAAACATATTGGAGTCCTCTGCTAGAAGTCTGTTTTGTAGCTGCTTTGACTTCCGCATTGCATCCAAAGAGTAATGATAATGCTACTTAGCATTTATGAATGGTGACAGGTTTAGAAGTCACAAACTTTAATATAGTTCCACCTTCATGACATTTAAGAAGGTACAAGCTAAGAGCTAATTAATGGAGGGGTGGGTAAATTCACTTTCCTCAAGTAAAGTTTTTGAGGTCTTCACATAGAATATGAGTAGAATGAGATGTATGGGAAGGAGATTCATAAGGGTCGGTGGCTTAACCAGAGGACCAGCAAGCCATGCAGCAGGAGGTGGCAGGGGGAGAAAAAAACTCCCTTGAGAATGAGGCCATACCTCCCTCCTCTTGCATTTTCAGCCATGAATCTCATAGAGTGAATTCTCTAACTTAGGGTAGATCTTTCTCAAGTCAGAAGGGTCCCTTTAAGATGCAGTAGGCCTTGGTGATTTGGGTACCCAGCACAGTAGGTGAGGCACATTTGTTGAAAGGTGCTCAGCTTGTGCAAACGATTCTCTAGTTTTGGTACCAGAAGATTTTTGGGGATTTTTCCAGCTGATGGTGTTACATTTTTGTATTAAACATTTTGGACTGTGAATTTCCAGGAACTAATTCCTGTGCATCTCCAGGTGGCAGGGCATCTCCACAAAGCATATTCAGGGCACAAAGCAAAACAATGTGAGTAGAAAGAGGTCTATCTTGAGAATCTTAGGTTAGAGCATCAGAACTTGAGAATGATGCTTTTGTTTGTTTATTTGCAGAAATGCATACTTGACATACTTGCAGATTATGTTGTAGTATATGAGAGTCGAAGAACCAGGCTGTTCAGGCAATTTTTATTGTTGAAAGTGAAGAGGACATTTCAAAAGCAGCACCTAGATGATGCATTCAGGTGGACTAATCTTTCAGAAATCAAACCCTCTGTGTTTCTGATTGTCATTTAGATTCTATGTTAACATTACTTAAATAATTTTACCCATCCTGAACGTGAAAGTAAAAAGATCAGTATGTGTTAGTGGTATCACGAAGGAATTTTCCAGGTCTGCCATGAATTTTTCCTTTCTCTGCTGGAACAGATGGGACAAAAGACAACAGAAAATACTGTGTAATAGAACCAGACACTGCCAAATTAATATTCACACTGCACACATTTAAGTTTGCTGTGAAATTAATTTTGTTTTCTCTGGAAGGAGAAAATACATGTCTGTCAAGATTTAGTCTATGTACTGTGTATGTCTGAAATATATTGCAAGGGCAACATTTGATTGTATGAATATTAAAACCTGAAACTGAATTTAGAAATCTCAATTTAAGCACCACAAATAAATGGCATGAATTTGAAAGACACTTAGAGAGTAGCCATTTCTTGGTATTTCAGGCCAAAAACATCTAGATATATAGATTCCTGAATGCAGATTTAGAATGGTCAGTTGAGGTTGTCAATTTAGTATATTTTTGCCAGAACCAATATTACAAAAAAAGATCTCATCTGCCACCACAAATAAAGAGCTCAGATGGTATCACTCCATAATTAATCTTTTGGGTTTGTTTTTTAAACAGTCCTGACATTACTGCAGATAATATGGGTGCATCTGTGCATTTGAACCCTGGGAAGACTGTTGAGCTGAGCTAGTTATTTCTCAGAACATTCTTCTTTTTTTTTTTTTTTTTTTTTTTTTTTTTAACATAGGACATATGCATAAAATCCTTGCTAATAAGGGCGTTGTGCCCAATAGTGGCACATACTGCAGCTATGGTGTTCTCATATGCACATATGCATGCTGCTATTTCTCATTGCTTATTATGGAGTTTTCCCTGAATGACTGTGGGTTTTGTGCCAGTAGATGTGTGTGTGTGTGCTACTGTAACAGACTAATTCAGAATGAGAAGACAATATGTATTTACCTCAACATTCTTAAAGTAGGCTTCCACAATTTATTTCAGTGTCATTGGGTGTATTAGGGTCTCTGCAGTGGCTTTGAGAGCTCCTCCTTAAGGAAACAGCAGAGATAGAGCCTTCCATAGCTTCTGTTGCTGCGTCCTTAGGTCCTGCCTTTGACACCATCCTGAACCATGTTCCTGGGCCTTCATTGAACCTTGCAGATGAGTTTTTCCTCACTGAGTTGTTAAATGTTTACTTTCTCTTTTCTGCTTTCTTTTGTCCATCCCTGTGTCCCCATCAATATGTTCTGCTATTGATCATATCTTTTCTGTTTTCTTTTCTTTTCATTGCTAGAATCCTGTGACATTTAGTCCTCTCAATAGCCTAACTTCTGATTGAATTAATTTTCTCCTTTATACATCATCACTTAGGCATACATAAGTCTATGGGGCCAGATGGGATATATCCAAGGATACTGAGGGAGCTGGTTCAAGTGTTCCATCATTTTCTGGTGCAACTTTCCATCATTTACCAGCAGTCCTGCCTAACTGGGCAGATTCCAGTAGCATAGAGATTGGCAAATGTGATACCTGTCTATGGAAGGAGGATCCAGGGAACTACAGGCCTGTAAAGCTGACTTTGGAGCTGGGAACATTATGGAGCAGGTCATCTTGGGTGCCATTATGCAACAAATGCAGAACAGTCAGGTTATCAGGCCCAGTCAGCTTGTGTTCATGAAAGGCAGGTCCTACTTGGCCAGCTTGATCTCCTTATGGGGCTAGGTGACTGGCTTAGTCCATGAAGGAAAGGCTGTGGATCCTGTCTACATAGATTTTAGTAAAGCCTTTGGCAGTGCTTTTCATACCATTCTCCATGAGAAACTGGCTGCATATGACCTAGACCAGTGTATTTGTCACTGGGTAAAAAACTGCCTGGATAGCCATGCCCAAAGAGCTGTGGTGAATGGAGTTAAATCCAGCTGGTGGCCCATGACCAGCGGTGTTCCCCAGCACTCAGGGTAGGGGCCAATTTCCTTAAATATCATTTTCAATTATGTGGATAAGGGGATTAAGTGCACTCTTGGAAAGTTTGTAGATGACATCAAGTTGGGTGGAAGTGTTGATCTCCTTGAGGGTAGGAAGACACTGCAGAGGGATCTGGAGAGGCTGGATGTATGGACTGAGGGCAGTTGTATGAGGATCAATAAGGCCAAGTGCTGGGTCCTGCATGTTGGTCACAGCAGCCCCATGACACTTCCCCACTCTTGGGGAAGAGTGTCTGGAAATGTGCCCATTAGAAAGAGACTTGGGGGTACTGGTCAACAGCCAGCAGAATATGAGCCAGCAGTATGCCCAGGTGGCCACAAAAGTCAAGAACATCCTGGCCTGTACCAGGAATAGTGTGGCCAGCAGGACTAGGGAGGTGATTGTCCCTCTGTCTTCAGCACTGGTGAGGCCACAGCTCAATTACTGTGTTCAGTTTTAGGCCCCTCACTACACAAGAGACATTGAGGTGCTGGAGTGAGTCCAGAGAAAGGAAAGGAAGCTGGTGAAGGGTCTAGCACAAATCTGATGAGGAGCAGCTGAGGGAACTGGGGTTGTTTGGCTGGAGAAAAGGTGGCTGAGGGGAGACCTTATCACTCTCTACAACTACCTGAAAGGAGGCTGTAGCAGGGTGAGGGCTGCTTGTCTCCCAAGTGATAGAACAAGAGGAAGTGGCCTCAAGATGTGTCAGGGGACACTTAGAAAAATTTCTTCACCAAAAGGGCTTTCAAACACTGGAACCGTCTGCCTGTGGAGTTGGTTGAATCATCATCTCAAAGAGTGTTCTAAATACCTGCAGGCGTGGTGCTTAGGGACATGGTTTAGCACTGGAAGTAGAGCTAGTTTAATGGTTGGACACAATGATCTTAAAGGACAATTTTGTGATTCTGCATCCTCTTGACTTTCCAAAAATGCAGCTCATTATCTAGCCTGACACTTGTTCTGGAAGGCCTGGGATGTTGAGTTCAAGTGTTTGAAACCTGATCCAAAGAAATCCATAACATTTAAGACAGTAGAAGTTGGTTTTGAGCTGTCTAGCTTCTCCATTTGTAAGAGCAATGTGGTCTCTGTACATTTGGCTTTGATAATTGTGACATTGACACAAGTAGGAAGGAAGATGAAGGGCAGTTGTGGTCTTCCTTGAGTTTAAAATTTATACTAGTCTTCATTTCAGTGACCTAAGAATAAGAAAGTGGGCTTGATAGAGCAAATAATGATTGATCTTCAAGGCAAGACTTGAATTTTCAAGTTTTTAGGAAATATGTTTAAGACAGTCAATATCTTTAAATAAATAAATGGATAGCTTGATATCCACAAAGGGTTTTTTATGTCTCAACCGTGTAAGTTTTTCTTGGTGATCAGAAGATACTACTATGACCTATTAATTAATTTAAACCACTTTTGTGGATTCCTAACAAGAATTCATTGTAATCACTTCCATGGATTGACCTCTAAAAATGCTGAGCTGTGCAAGGTAAACATTATTAATGCAACGTCTTCTAATTAAAATTAGAAAAGGTAGAATTTAAATCAGATTTCACGTATGAATTAATGCAGGTAGTGTCACTGGAATATTAACTACTTTTTATGTGCCATACACAAATTATTTTGATAATTTGTGATTTGCGATAATATGGAAATAAAGTTCTGTATGTGGAAGACTGAGCATTTAGTAAGATCATTACTACTTAGGGAGATTTACAAAGATTTTGTTTCTTTTATGTGCATTTAAAACTCTGTACAGTTTTAGATTCATAATGATATGTTCTCTGTAAGTTAACTTATTAAAAAAAAGTGTAGTTTCATAGAAGTATTTTTCTTTTGAAATCTAGTATCCCGTGTTAGCCGATGAGCTTTCATAAGACACTCCTTCCATGAAAATACAAGAATTGGAGGTGTGAAGGAGAGTTTGTTGGGTTTTTTTTTGTTGTTGGGTTGGGAGTGTTGTTTGTTTTTAAGATGACATTTTTTAAAAATTGCAAAGTACAGGAGTGCAAGATGAACCATTCAGAAATGAGGATATACCAGAAATACTCTGCTCTGTGCAAGGAGTGAAATGTTAGGATGGTAAGAGAGAAGGTGTCTGACAGAGCTTCTGGGAGAGAAGAAAGGGAACAGGAGCTGGTCTGAGCATGGGGACTCAGACCATCTTGGGGCTATATGGGTAGAAATCAGGAATCTGTAGTGGAGTAAATGGGCAGTATATGGTCACATATGGAAAGATCACATCTGTAAAGGTTTTGTAGTATTTCATCAAAGGCCAAATTAGGGCTGTGCTGCTTTGTGTCAGCTTGCAAGTATATACAGCCTATCTTCTCTATAAGGGTAAGGGGCATGCCAGGGCTAATGTTCTCAGGATTGAGTCATGTTTCTTGGTGATGGAAAGGGCTAATTTTAAACTGACATTTTAATGTAGTAACTATTTGTATATATTGAAATTACTATTCTAAATATATTGCTATGAATTTGCCATACAGTTAAAATTAGGAAAAATGTAAACAAAGTTCAGATACTCTGGTGGTAGGTGACAGTATGGTACCTTTAGACATTTATTTCTGTACTGTCCAGTAAAATGTGAACTGGTTTCCTCAGGAAGTTCCACCAATTGGGTTACTTAAAGCTGTCCTATATAAAGCTCCCCAGAGCATATGTGGGGAATCTGACGCTGCTGGGATGAACAAAAGAACAAGAGGGGCAATATTTTGAAGATGTACTATCTGAAAAGAAGTGCTGTACAAAATGAATAACACTTTGCTTTGCAGCACATGAAAAAAAATCCTCTTTATTTCTTAACTGAAAGATCAGATCTTATAAGGAACACTGAAATACTTTGTTCAAAAGAAAGTCTGTTTCATTTTTTTTTTCATTACCTTTCAAGACCCCATTATTTCCACCTTTCTAACTCCTGGCTCTTATGCTGAGACTAGAGTATATATAGTCCCTTGGTTTGTCACAGGCCTTGGCTTGAAGTGGCTAGTTTGATTTTTTAATTCTTATTTTTGTTAATGCTACCTACATTTAGCAAGTCTATTGATTTTAATGAGGACTGATCTCATTTTGGAGGGGATCCCAGATAGCTTCTGGCAAGCATTGGTTCTTTCCATTATTAGAATACCCTAGTATATTAAACATAATTTAAATTAAACTGAAGTTGTCAGAATAACTGAATAATTGAATGAGGTATATTTTGTGAAACGCCTTGTAGGTTTTCCCCCCTGCTTTTATAGTTACTCATTTGCAGAACCTTTATCTGCAGCAAGACTCTGGAGAATCATTATTCTGCTGCAGGTAGTACTGGCGGATAACTGCAAATAGTTATCCATCTTCCTCCTCTTCCTCCTCTTTCCAAAAGCCTCAGTGTGTGAATTTATAAAATAAGGATGCTAGCAGACTTTAGCGGTGGTTTTCTTTCATAAGTGTTCTCTTGAAAAATTAGGCACTTAGACATTGAGTGAAGATGGTGAAGACAAAGGTAAAAAAGTTGGCATTACTTTGCTCTCTGTTGCACTGCTGAGCATATAGGTGGTATGAACTTCAATCTATTTGTTCTGTGCTTGAAATTGCATCTCTGTTTTGGGAAGATGAGGAGGATGGGCAAGCCTTTGCTCCTCTTGGTGCTTTCATTTAATTTCCAGCTCTGCCTGTTACTCTGCAGTTTAGCTCTTCAGCTAAATTCAGCCTCCTTCTTCAAAGGATTTAACTGCAGAGTTCTGTCCTCAAATTTATGGAGCATTTTGTCTGTTATAAACATATGTAGGAGTTTGTTATTATTTTCCTGCCTGTTTTTTTTTCTTTTAAGTGATAGGTCAATATCCTCTCTGTATTTTACTATTTTTCTATTATGTAGAACAGAATTTCCCTTACACTTAGTTTCTGGTGAAACCCGTGAAGAACCCACTTAAACAGATGAAATAACTGAGCATGAAAAGAACTCTTAACTGTGTGCAAAGATTTATCTGGCACAAGGTAAATAACAACAAAAATAAACCAACAAAAACACAAAAAAGCCCCAAACCAATAAACAACTAAAGAACTTTTCTCCAGTCTCACAGCAGATGCTGCGACAATACTGAAAGTGGGCAAATTTACCTTAGATATGAGAAAGAAATTATTTTCTGGCAGGGTCGTGAGATGCTGGGAGAGGTTGCCCAGGGAAGCTGTGGATGCCCTATCCCTGGAAGTGATCAAAGCCAGACTGGATGGGGCTTTGAGCAACCTGGTCTAGAGGGAGGTGTCCCTGCCTCTGCAGAGGGGTTGGAACTAGGTGCTCTTTAAGGTCCCTTCCAACCAAAACCATTCTCTGATTCTCTGAAATGACTCAGTAGCTGTGTGACAATATTCCATTAGATTAGGGACATAAATTCCTTTACATATCTTGGTGATCTTAAGCCTTTAAAGGTATTTGTAAACCTGGTCAAGTACTGGTATAGTTACTTTTCTTAACAGCTATAGAAGTTAGTCTATTTAGACATACACACATTTTCTTAACATAATTAAATTATAATCCTTAAAACCATTTCACATGCCTTGCATCTGAAGAACTTAGTGGATCAGAGAACCTACTGGAAATGTACAGGTATCTGTCAAACAGTAGCAAATTCTGAGATTTTTTAATTACGAAAAGATAGTGGTTGTAATAAATGGCATTCACTATGTCATTTCACTCTATGCTGAAAGCATTTACAGCACAATACACCATTACTGCTAAATGGAGAATTTAAAGGTATGATGACAGTGGGTAAGCAGATGGTGGCATTCCCCTGGGTTGCCTCCCAGGCACTCATTTTGAAAAATCCTGTATAGACTTAGAGATGATACAGCAACCTTTTCCTCAGAGAGCCCTTCAGGACTTTAGAAGTAGAAATATGGGAAAGAATATTCAACTATCTTGAATTTGAGTCCTTTAAAGTAGCAGAGACAGCAGCCTTCAGTAAAATTTCAGGATCTCAGATATTTCAGATGTTTTGCCTTCTTATCCTGAAAGTAAAGGTACATGTATCCAACTGAAGTTTGGTTGCCTTAGGAGCAACCCGGAGCTAATGAGCTCAAAGAGTCTTGTTGACATCCAGTGGAGAGGGGGTAAAACTTTTTGTGTGTACTTTGCCAAACAGGCACGTCTCATCTCTACCCTAAGAGGTGCCATTGATGAACACAAGCAGCAACATTTTATAATTGATTAAATTTATTGTTAAGTATCTTTTGGAAGATGACAGTAGATAGGACAAAATGTTCCCAGTTGCCCTGCTGATGTGATTCATCACTTGAAGGTGAACAAAATGCATTGTATTTAACAGAATAATACTAGACACAAAGTTTGTGTGTGTGCATGTATGTGTATATGGTCATATATATTTAGGTATACAATATTTTCTTGTGTAAATATATTTTTTCCCATTCTTTGTGATTTTTAAATGCATATGGTGAAACCAGATTTATTAATATTTTTGAAAAATATTAGCTGTTACTATTTTAGAGACCAGTGGAGTGTCCTGCAGGGACAGTTGTGTGCAGAGCAGAACCTTGAGACAAGTTAATTGTGTTGGTTTGGGTGCTTCCAGTCTCCAGCAGGGTACAAGTAGGTACGAGCTGCATTTTCAAAGTACAGATTGAAAGTAGGTGGTATACATGCTAAAGGGGAAAGCAATCAAGTCATGCAGTCTCAAGCATTGTTTACATAAGACAATGTCATCAAGCTGTCTACATAATTTTAAATAATTAAATTAAAAGATTACTTATAAGTTTACAATCAAGTTGAATCAGAGGAAAGCAGAGATTGTGTGGTCTTATGTACAAGATCTGACAGAACTAGTTTGTTGGGACAGGTTTGCCCCATCTGTCAATATATGGGCTTTCAGGGGCTTGTTGAGGTTGTTTGATACTACTACTGCTTCAATGTAACAGTTGATATTTTGAAGTTTTAATTTTTTAATATAAACTGGCCAATGTGATAGTCCTATCTATCTAACAATCTAACATTGAAGAAAAGGTTAGATCTTATCCTTTCTGTGACTTTACATCTTCATTATCCATAGATACTGATGGTTCGGCATAAAAAAAGTTTTTTATGGCAAAGACAGTTCCCACTGCAAAGTAGATGTGCACTCAGATATTTTATAACACCAGTGCTAATGTTGAAATTATTATTACTGATTTATATTATAGAAGTTAAGAAAGGAACTGATCAAAATCGTGTCAGATTGTGCAAAGCTCTGTTACACAGAATCACAAACTGGTTGAATTGGAAGGGACCTCTGGGGGTCATCTGATCCATCCTCCTGTTCAAGCAGGAGGGCTAAAAAAAAAAAGGTAAGAGATTAGGTAGGATTAGGTAGACATAACTAGAGATGTGGAGAGGGAAGCAGAGTTTCCAATGACTGGACAGGTCTCCAAAATGTTGTCCATGGTTGCTTTAAATGCAGGTTCTGTGGGGAAAAAATTCCACACCTCCCTTATCACTGTGGTGTGCAAAACTGTAACTTGGCAAGTTGAACCACATTATCCAATACTTTTAATTTTATCCTCAAATGCTGCTGTATTGCTCTGTGATCCTTATTTCAAACAAGCCTAACCAAGGGATATTTTTACTTTGCTAGTTCTACAGCACCCTGCCAGTGTGCCTGTTTCCCCTCCCCAGGCTTCATGGGGTGTTTAGCAGGACCATAGAACCCCTCCTGTTGGAGAGCCTACACATCTTGTGCAACTGCTGCCTTTGACTCCTTCCAGATATATCAACTTCTTCCTATCTTGTTTTCATTCCCACTACTTTGGCATCTGATTTTCCATATGCTGCTCTTGTTTTCTCCTGCTGTTTCTGCAAGTTCATCTGCAGAGAGGAGTTGCCACAGTTTAATGTATTGGTGAAGCCATGGTAATTCTGCAGTCCCTTAGTGATGAAAGCATGAGCTCAAACTTTCTGGATTAACCTTCCTTCCTTCATAACTTATCTGTAAAGGAACGGGACAGGAAGATGCAAGCTTGTGCTGTCTACATGACTGTTTTTCTCTAGGAGCAGTTTGCAAGCTTATATAGATCACCTTTCACTAAACTGCAGTTACTCAATGTGCCCAGCCTCTTCCCAGTGGCACAAATTCCACTGGGAGGTTTCTGGCTTGTGCTTCTTGTTTCTTCAGCACTTCTGAAATGCCAGACATGATGCATTATTGTGTTCAAGCTGCAAACAGAAGACTAAGTTGGAAAATGTATATATGCATATTAAAACTGGTTAATAAAAGTGGTACTGTTACACAAATTCTTTTCAGTTCTCAGCAAAAGTATATCATGTGCAAATTCACATCTGGCCTTCCAGTAGATGGAGTGATTAGGGACCCGTATTTCCAAGCCTGGGATCTTTTCCCAGCTCCTGTGCATGGGGCAGAGGGAGCTAAGGCAGCCACCAGCCTTGTATCACTTCAGAGCTTCTGTGTTCCACACGATGGCAGTGCCATTTGTTGGGCTGTTTTGGTTAGGAAGAGGTAAAACCACCATGATCTTTTATCACCAAAAGGTGACATGATAAGGACAGCTTCACCTGTTTTCTTCATTGCTGCCATAATGTACATATTCAAAGTGTTTGTCACAATAGTGAGCTATCTTGGAAAATAGCTGTATTTAAAGAAATGTGTAATTGTTTTGCAAAAGGGGGAAACATACAATAATTTAGAAGATTTCCAAGTTGACTTGTAAGACTTGTGCTCTGGTTTTATTTTCTTAAGAGCAAAAAAAAAGTAAATGTTTTGAATTACTTAGATTTATTCATTCATTTACATGAAATAAAAGTTCTGTCTAAAAAGGCTGGCATCCTTAGACAGAAACTTTGTTGGAGTAGCAACAGATGGGCTGGAGCAGCCCTTCATGGAAGGCGAAGGCAATCAAAGCTGTAATGGTACCTTATCAACAGGCTTTTTTTTTTTTTTTTTTTCCTTTTTTCTCTTTTTTTAATGAAGAGCTACAAAGCCTGACATGGTGGGCTGCTGCTCTGCTGCTGAATGAGCTAACCTAAGAACCTTGATGCATCTGGAATTGTCTGTAAGACCTGCTTGAAGGGGGAAAATTTTCCTTTGCTTCAAACACTGGCTGTCATTGCTTTAAAAAAATACTGATTCTTTAAAGAAGAAAAACAAGGAAGTGTTTGTAGTGCTTAATTTTCTCTAATATTGTACATATTCATTATATAGTTGGAGGATTAATTTGAAGATTCTTGAATGTGGAAAAGTTTCAGGGTTTTTTTAAGGTATAGCAACTCTTTATAGAACAACTTCATAATTCTGACATCCTCAGAAATGATCAATATTAACGTCTTTCTGTAGATATCCAACAAAGTTACTTTGTGTGGCTTTGTAATTATCTATATTAATTTCCTTTCTAAGATACAATAGTTGCTTAAAATTCAAAGGATACAGATGTACTTTTGCCATTTCCTTTGCATTTTAGAATATAAGCTAGAGCTGCATAACTTTGACACTGAAATTGCATTCCTTGCAGGAGCTTCAGCTTTCATGGTGGTTGTATAATATCACAGCTTGACCTTTTTCTGCTACGTTGTTTTTTTCCTTGTCAGGAAGAAATTATGAAAACTTGTCATCTTGTTACATTAATAGGCAGTAAAGGTTCACAAATCACTATAAAAAAGTATAAAATAAGTAAACATAAAAATTATAATTAGTAGTTACCATGATCTATGCGTGTGTTCTTTTAGATTTCTAGTATTAGATTGCTATGCCATAATACCCATGAATGTCATTGCCCAACACCCAAGATTTGGTAGTTTGGCATTTGGATTTGCAGAACCAAATTTCCCTGGTTTATTTTTCATAGGAATGGAGTGTGTTGTTTATTTAAGGATAAACAGTAAGCTTCTATTTGAGAATATATAACCTGTGAGTGCAATAAGCAACCAGAAAGAATGTCAGGGGAGAAGGCTGTCTGTATATGTCATGCAGTAGACAGCTATGTGATTTTATGTGATTCTTTATTCTCTGGAGGTTTTTTTACTCATAGAGAATCAGTACTCTATACAGTGCTGCTGACAACTAGCAATTTCTGACTTCCCAGTAGAACTGGATTTTGAGAAGGTTTAAATGTGTGGGGTTAAATGTGGTTTCCTGAAGCCTTGTATGTTGGAAGTAAATAAGAGTTTCATAGTAGGTGTCAGTGGGTCAAGACTTGACATTTATTATTTTCCTGCACTTGAGAAGAAAAAGAAAGGTGGTATTGGGAGATCAGAGGTATTTTAGTGACTAGAACAGTGCAGTATGGTACAAGTTTTGACAGGCAGTTAACAATTCAATTTAGAGAGCCTCTAAGAAGCAGGAATGTATTAACATTGGCATCTGAAATAAGATGATGTCTGTCCTTCAGGAGTCTGTCTCGTCAAGATTCACACCATTACCAGTATCTCAGAGCATACATTTCCTTCAGACAAAAGAAACCTGGACAAGGCATTGCAGTTGCTAATGGGCAGGCAGACCCTGGAGCCAGGCTCAAAACCCATGTCTATGTAGGTGCTTGGTCCTCAGCACCAACAGTTTCAGTCTGGAGGTCCTCTCCTGCTGCACCATATGTTGGTCGTGTAGGCATGGTCTCAAATGGCTGTACTGGTGAGTAAAAGGAGCTGAGAGGATTTAAATACCTTGTCCAAGTCAACATGCAAGGCTCTAGCATCCAACTGTAGTCACAATCATTTATAACTGATGTTGTCTTGAATGGCTCAAGGACTTCGACAAGTCAGCTGAACATATTTTCCATTATTGATTTCAAATAGAAACTGGTTTATGTTTAGAAGATAAATAGGTGGACCACTACAATTTCTGATGATAACACATCTGGACATTAAGACAATAGGGGAACATTTAAATCAAGCTGCATCTTGACCAGGGGAGAAAAAAAAGCTAACTTTTACCGTTTTTTTTTTTACAGTTATCACTGCTTGAAAGCATGTAGACTGCTAGGTATTTGGGGGATTGACTATTCAGTATTCCAGCAAGCACAAATTAATAGAACAATATTTTTAAAAGGGCTTTTGCAACATGAACAAAACTACTGTTTTCTTGAAGGTTTATTTAGCTCTTCCTGAGAACACAGGCACAATAAGTGTGTTCAATTGATCTCTGTGAAAAATGGTTGAAAGCTTCCTTGTTTTCTCTTGTAATTTTGCTCAGCTGATTTATTTATGAGTTACTGTTTGTGTGGAACAGTTGATTCCTTTTAGACAGAAGTAAAAACTTCTTGCAAACACTCCTGTTGGATGCAGATCCAGAACCCTGCAATGTGGTGCTAAGGCATTTCATAGCAATGGTATTCTGGTAGAGACAAAAGCAATACCATAGAGAAAGTTTCAGGTGCTTCAGTGGCAGAGGATTCAAACTGCCCTAAAACCAGGAGGTCACTTGAGACATGCTGGATGCCATAGATTAGCTCCATGTGACCTTTAACAGGAGCAAAAACATATTTCATGCTTGAGCTCTCTGTCCCTAGGCAGTACACAGAGTGCTAAAATCCTTCATGTTTTAGCAGAAAAAAAAACCAACCAAAAACTAGCATAAAGCAACTGCTGGAACTGAAAGCCAGATTGATTTAAATTAAAAATGCAAACTCCATTTCTAGCAGAATATGATTGACCATTGGAAATCTAAACAGCTAAGGCAATGTTCTTGATCTTCTCCAGTCAAAACTTCAGTCAAGAGCAAGTTCTGCCTTGGTTATGCCTGATTTGCCAGGGTAATTGGGTGTCAGTCTGCGACTGT
The DNA here is from genome assembly GCA_023637945.1 of Phaethornis superciliosus. NCBI lineage: Eukaryota > Metazoa > Chordata > Aves > Apodiformes > Trochilidae > Phaethornis > Phaethornis superciliosus. The sequence continues at coordinate 15,257,521 of JAJQWJ010000001.1, forward strand.
TTTATGCAGGAGGTCACACTTGATATTTGTTCTCATCTTTTTGATTTAAAATCACAAAGTGCATTATAAGCCAAATTGAAATCAGTGGTGTTTACCTTTGCCTCTCCCTCTGCTCACAGGTATTACAGTGCTACCATTTTGCAGATGTCAGGAGTTGAAGACGACAGGCTTGCAATCTGGCTGGCTGCACTGACAGCATTTATAAACTTCATTTTTACTCTCGTGGGAGTCTGGCTTGTTGAAAGAATGGGTCGCCGGAAACTTACACTTGGTAGCTTAGCAGGTGGGTAATTAATTAGTGTATCATACATTCCACAAAATTATTAATATAATGAAAATAAAATTTCAAGTGCTAATTTTATCAAAGCAGTCTATATTTAAAATAATATTGTCAGCCTGTCTCCCTGAAATCACATACCTTTTCAAGACCATTAGTATTGTACCGCAGTTAATTTTAAAAATGAGGCTAATTTTTTAAATGGAGGTTTTGCATGTTATATTTTAGTACATGTACAGTTTAGTTTCTCCTTCAAGCCATTTTTGGTTATATTTTCATTTAGCATTTTATACTTTTTTTAGTATGAGGAATCATATGCTTGGAACTTCATGGCTGTTTAGGTTTTTAATCTTGTGTGTATGTGATATGTAATTTCTGTCTCATTAACTGGAATTCAGAACATCTTATTAAGAACCACTGGAGAAAGCATATTGCATAGCCATTGCAGCACTTTAAAAAAAAGTAATACAGTTCTTTTCATAGTTAGCTCAAATACAATACAGTAAATATCTTAACTAGAATGATGTGGGTTTTATTCATCTCCAGTGTGAGATAGTAAGACAGAAATTTACATGTTATGTCCACGATTCAGATGCTGCATCTCATCATCTAGCCATCCCTTGAGAGCAGGAAAAGGCAGAGAAAGAGTGGTCTTGCCTGTGCTCAGCTACCTCCTGCCATTTACCCTGCTCACTCTGGCTGAAGTGCTTGTTCTGGCTGAAGTGATTGGTGACTGATACCTGCCTCTGGCTCAGTGTCTGAAAGATTCAGACCTTTCCAAGAATGTGGTTTAGAAAAGAGAAACATTTCCTACTCCTCTTTAAATAATGTTCATAAGCATTTAGCTCGGAGGGTTTAATGTCTCCATATTTTGTTCTGTTGTTGCTGTCAGGGTTCCAAATTCTATTTAATGCAACACAGCAGAGTAGGGGACCACCTGCCAAGTTGCTGGCCATCTGCAGTTCTCAAAGGATGGGAGTTAATCTGCACTCAAGTATTTGAATGCATTTGTATAGGCAGAACAGTGGTGGCACAATGATGAGTCTGGTTTGATACACAGTTGCCCAGATTTGTAAATTAAAATGTGTAGTTTGGCATCAGTTCAGTATTTCCAAGTTATAATAAATGTGTATTTGGTGTGTTACCATTCTGATTAGGAGTCAAGAAATCTGAAGTGATTTTCATGATCCAAGTTCAGGAATATGATTCCAGAGGAGACTGGAAAAGCACAATCCTCATGGCTTAAAAAAAATTAACAGAAACATTTTGTATTTTTAGTTCAGGTAATATGTGTTGTATATGACCTCTCAAATGAAACATACTGTGTAAATAATAAGTATACAAATAGGTGTACAGGGAATTTTATCACAAATAATAAGTATACAAATAGGTATACAGGGTATTTTATAAAACATAGAGTCTGATGCCTCATTGAGTAGCAAGATGTAAAATCTGAGCTTGGGAGAGCTGCAGTAGAATCATGAGTAGCAAACTATATAAGTTTTCATTAAAATTTTAAAGCATATTGTGTGTACATGAAAAATAAGGTAGGAAAGTTATGAGGTATGTTCTAGTAATGGCCAGTCTCAATTTAATATCTGGGCATTAAACCTGATGCACTTGATTTTAAAATCTAACCTAGTTCAAGATGTGGATGTAGCAAAGAGTATTTTTTTGAGGTTCTCATCACAACTCCTTAGTGAATGCTGAATGCATCATAATGGGGTTCCTTGCTTTCCCAAGCATAGTTCAGTTCAGGAGAGAATTATTTCATGTGCTCTGGAGAAAAGTATTACATTTTTCTTTATCTATGTTTTTAGGTACTGCTGTAGCACTCATTATCCTAGCTTCGGGATTTTTGCTATCAGCTCAGGTCTCGCCAAGAATCACACTTAATCCACCAGATCCTTCACATCAAAACTCTACCTGCACAAAATACAGGTGAGATTTCATGATCATTCATCCAGTCTTCTTGAAGATTTAGTTATATAGAGTCTAGTGTGATGAAGATATATACCTTAAGTTTGTCACAGTTTAACGCTGGCTCGGCAATTAAACCAAATGACATATGCTCTCTACTAGCTGAAAGCAAAAGTACAAAGCAGAAAATCACCTGTATCCTGGCCCAAACCAGGACAAAGTTAAAACACTAATGTCCCTCAGAAGAGAAAAGAGTCTTTGCTTAGATGGTCTGGGTAACCTTTTGAAATTTTGGATTAAATAAGGTTGTTAAGGCCAACTGCACACTTGAGATGTCCTCTCTTACATTAAATCTGTTGCAATTTATAGTGGACACCAAACTAGGAATATTTTTAAAGTAATGTGTAAATATGCTTGCTATTACTTGTCTCCTTGTACATTCGTCATAGTCAAGAGTCTACAGTTGTAGACTCTTGAAGATGTGTTCCTTGTCTTGTGTCTTCCTAAGTGGGGAAAAAAGTAATCTTCAGATAATTGTAGACCAATTAATTAAAACAGATGGGATTTATTTGACCTTTTTTTCTATAGTAGGCAGAAGATTTATTTTAAATGCAATCATAGTTTCAAATAACAGTGTGTGACTTCCTATATTTTGTGTTTTTTATTTACATGTAAGAGCTCTTACTTTCATTTAGTTGTCAGACTAGAAAATTCCCTATTGAGAGACTAGTAAGATGTCTGAAAAAAATCTGGTCTAAATGTGCTTGCAATGGAGATAAAAAGAAAACTATGTTTCTAGTTTCCTAGTGATATTAGCTACAAATATGATCCATGGCTTTTCATATGCCAGCACATGTTACGTGAAAGAATCTGAGGATGCCAAGCTTTAATAGACCCCTAGGAAGGAAACAGGTCTTTAAAATAGTGTAAATAGATGCTAATAACTTCACCAGATTTGCTGTTCCCTACATGAAAAAGCCTGTACTTCTAGTTTTTTTCTGCTGTAGTCAACTATACTTTGCAATTTTTAAGATATGCCTATACAACTTTTTCAAATGACAGGTTATCTGGTTAAAAGATGCAAAAAGGGGGTGAGCAGGGAGCTTCCAAATGTTCTCCTTTCAGAATAAAATAATGTTAACAGCAAGAGAACAAAAGGATTTGCCTCGGTCTTCAGTTAACTATTCAGTAAGAATGTCAACCACAGACTCCAAACCAGAAAGTCTCAAAATTCCAGGTATCTTCAGCCAGTGGAGCACCATGTGCAAGAAATATTGTTTGCTTTTAGCACAGATCAAGGGAGAAAAAAAACCCACAATTTTTTAAACATTTTATCTCCGGTGGTGTTTTTAGAACAGCTTAGTTTCAGCATGCTATTTTGCCAAACTCTTATAGCTCCACATAGAGAATATACAGTCACTTACTCCTTTATCTAAATTATTTCTGGAGAGGATGACGTCCAGACATACTATATGGAACATACAACATGGAAAAATGGCTGTTCAAGGTATGTGTGTAGATGCTTTCTGTGCCCAGGTTCAATATGCTGAATTGATTTTTTTTAAATGGTTTTGTCATGAGAAAGTAAATGACATCTTCACCACCCAGGTAAGAACTTCAGCATAATATGCATGGTCTTGGAAGAAAAAGTAGGTGGGGACTGCAAACCAGAGGAAAAGTAAAAGCTGGGCTGTATTTTGAGAGGCTCCCTTCTCTCTCCTTTTTGACCATGAAGGTTTTCCTTGTGGCAGTTACAGAATTGGGTCAAATTGATTCTCAAACTTAAAGAGTACTCTGCATGCCAGTCTTGCATATTTTCTATGCTGCTCAAAGAGTAATTGGCATTATTCTGGCCACCATGTAGGGTAACAAAAGTTAATGTAGGGGTAGTTAGATAAGATGTCCAACTGAAGTAAAATGAAGTAACTTAATGGCAGTGGTCTCTTGCTGTTTAATCCATTTTTATCTTGCTTCAGTATAGCTGCTGGTATCTCATATTGCTTAGTATTGCTTCTTGCAAGCCTTGAAGATGTCTCAGAAGGTTTTGGAAAATCAAAAGCCAGCAGGCCTTCAGAAGATCAACACATAATTCCATCTCCCTGTAAACACCATAACATCTTTTAAATATGTGTGCCTGCACATGCACCTCATGGTCTCCTCATCTAATGGTGATACAGTGCTCTGTTCCCTCATATCCATATTCTTCTGCACAGAATAATTCCTGTTGCTACAATGACAATGAAGATAGAAGAAACAAGTAAATATAGAAGATATTCACTGTCCTGATTCAGATGAGCACCTTGAACTTGAATACGACATTCTGAAAGACCTGTGCAATGCAAGGAGAGGTACAGGTTACTGTATGTACTTGCAGAAAACAACAAGGAAGACAGTCTGCAAATATGAAGTATTTGTGTAGAGATGTATAATATCATAGTTGATCAGCAGCCAAAAAAATAATTTGTAAATCAGTGAAAAAAATTGAATGTAATACTCATTCACAAGGACATCTTGAAAGCAATGAAGCTCAGCAGGACACCCTGAACACTGAAATTCTCTTTGCCTCCTCACAGGGGGAAGTGTATGTTTGTCTCACTGAGGAAAGGCAAGGTGAATGCTCATCTGTGCCATCCTTAAATCAAACTTCTTTTCGCACTCCACCTGTATATAGTTATATAGATGTTTGCAGTGTTACCACTTCCCTTCTTTGATCTTAATCTCTTCAGCAGCTGTGATCTGTTACTTGTCATCAAAGCCACAGAGGTAAATTTAGGACTACAGAGCAGCAGCATCCCAAACTTTGTCATCTTAAGACTTGAAAGATCAGCTAGCCATTCCTATTATTATTCTCACTATTCAAAACGCTATGAGCATGTTCTCATTTTTAGTGCAGACTTGCCTGGCTTTGGAAAGAGGCCAAGGTTAGGGCATCTACACTAGCTACTCTCTTGCCTTTAGCCAATTTAAAAAAAAAAAAAAAAAAAAAAAAAGTGACTGTCCCACTCCGCTTCTCTCGGGGACATTCACTCATTTCTGAAAAATGATCTTTGTCTTGTTGCTCTTGGTCTGTTTGTCTCCTTTCATTCATGTGTCTGCCTCTTTCTACACTTCTTGAGACTTGGTTACCTGTAGAAGACATAATGTGAACTTGTTCTGCTTAAGCAGGATTTTTCAACTTAGTTACTATATGAAAAGGATAACTTTTTTGTTAAGCTGAGGTTAAGTTTCATATTCTAGGGAAATAATACCTGTGCATAAGAACTTCCTCAGGTTCTTTCCCAAACACATTGTCTTCAGGGTTTGATTAAAATAGTACTGGCAGTACCAGCTGTGCTGGGCACACAAGGGCCCTGTTGTTCATCTTTGAATTAGTCACCCTCATGTGGTTAATGTTCCTAAGCTCATTTTACACCAATGAAATCAGAGCATCGATATTTAGTTGCTCTTATGTAGCAATTTTATAAGATAGCTAATAGGCAAAGATGCATATTCTTTATGAATTCAGCAAAAAAAAAAAGTAACTGTGATCAGCCCTGCAAAACTCAGCTAACCTAATGACTGAAGATGGTTTTACTGTATTTAATAGCCTTAGGATACATATAGTAAGTATGTAAGCTACTGTATTTTGTTAACTCATTGCCAGTCTCATGTATCATCAAACTAGACATCAGTATTCTTCATACTGTCACTGTAGAAGAACCATTATTTTAAAAAATATGATGCTCATTTTATGTTTCTAATGGCAAAGTGACTGAGCTACTGGTCATCCTGATTAGTTAGAATTGCAGTGGTAAATATAATAATGTATTTCTGCTATTAAGTTTAGAAAATATGTTTGGACTATGTAAACATATTTGAGAATACTTTTGCCAGTTCTTATGAAACATAATTAAAATTCTGATAGACAGTTTATGTTGTAGAACTATAGAATGACCTTGACATAGTATTTAAATATATTCAGTAGATAATAAAAGGATTTATTGCTTGGTAATAATTTTCCATTTGCTGGCATGTTGCTCTTGTCAATCAAAACTTGTAATTTAATTTAAAATCATAAGGGGTAGAAAAGAAGATTCAGTTCCATGTAGTCAGCATCTTTAATATGAATGAGGAAAAACTCCTGCAATCAGTTTAAACACTGAGACCTGAGAAGTGACTTACCTGGACTGTAATGTCTGTGAGTGAAATGCAGACCTGGTAACCATTGTTAATACTTCTTGTCTTTGAATAAAACTCTGCATTACTGAGGGAACAAGGTGCTATTCATATAGTAACCTATTCACAGTTCCATCACTTTAAAAACTTTGCTGCTAAACAAAAACTGAAACAATGCTTAGGGAATTACTTATTAAAATCTTTCAAAGTGATGGTGTTACTCTTTATATGGTCTGCAGGTTTTAGTTGTTCAAGGATGATTTTAATCAAGTTTGACCAAGACTTGCATCTGGTCTGCCCAGAAGCTGGGAGTGAAGTACCTATGTGTAGGGTCACTTTGGAAGAGTAGTTTTAAAAGAAAAGTATTCTATGGAGACTACTGCCCAAAATAAAGGTGTGTGCAAGTCAGTTGTTTCTGTTATTTATTGTTTGTGTTGCTCAGTTCCAGGAATAAATCAGGAAGCTGTTGTGCTGGAGGCTATATAAATTCAGAAAAGCTCAGCAAAGGCAAGAGACAACTGGTACCTATGTGTGAGTAGCTCAGGATGCCTTTTGTGTGGTGTCATTATTCGAGCACAGTCTGCTGCTGAAGTGCTATAGTAGTAGTGGTGTAGCCATGATGATTTAAGGACTTACACTAAGCAAGGTTTGTAAACAGTAGTTTCCTTTATAGGACTATGACAGGTAAGAAAAATGAATGAGGTGTCAGGGTCCTCTCTTGGCCTAAGTAAAAGTAGTAAAGCAGAAGTGTCAAACACCAAGAAGAAAAACAGTTGCTTTATAGAAATTGTGACACTTAGTTGAGGCATGTGAGTCTTTGAAAAAGAGGATTTGAGGGAAGTTTGAAAAGGGACTGTGTATTTTTATGTGGCTGGCATATCAGGAAGGATGAGGATTCAGTAACAGTCTGACACTTAGCTAGGAAGGATTCACTGAAGAGCAGTCTCAGAGGATAGATGGAGCAGGAGCCTGATTTGAAGATGAAGAATGGTTGATCATACTTTAATGTAACTGATTTAGATCTGTTGTAATAGCTGTGTGTAAATTACAGAACTTCAGATAGCATACAAGTACTATGATTAAAAATGGTAGCTTTTCATTATGTACATCACTGAGGAGATACACGTGTTACCTAACAGTCTGCCAGTAGACATCAGCAAATCATCATCATCGTGGCTTGGCTTCACGAGTGAAGATTTAAGAAGGGCTTTACCCACACTTGCTGCAAGAGCACTGAACATCAGAAAATAAACTTCTGTTATCTGGTGTCCTAAAACAGCAGGAAAGTGCTCTTGAAGGCCAAGTAGATTTTTCTCATTCTTTGTCAAATACTGTATTCTGTGTCCAAAATATGATAGTTTAGAGTGATGTCATGCAGCTACCCCACATTTTAACTACTTAAAGCATCCCTTATATTTTTGACCAGTGATATTTAATCAGTATGCAATGGTTAGCTTTTGAAAGCAACACAGGAGTCATCAGAAACGTAACAAAGTGCTTGAATTCATGCCTGATGTGCAGTGAGGCATGTGCAAACAGCACAACACCTCAAACACAAGCATCAGTCAATTTTAAACAAGGTCCTAGTACCTAACTGAAATGAGTTTGTGTATAAAAATGAAGTAAGCCATTTAGCAAAAAAAGCCTTACATTTTTGTTTAGTTAAATATGTTGGCTGGTTTTCTTGTTTGGAGACATACTTTGCCTCTCTCCCTTGGCAGCTCTAGCTGGGTAGGCATGCTCTGACCAGAGATACTCAGCTCTATCTTGGCCATACTCGTTGGCCATTTTCCTTCAGCTGGGGCTGGAGGAAGAGGCATTCTCTGGTTGTAGATAGGAAAATACAAGCACAGAGATAAAGAAAGCTTGAATCCAGTCTGTTGTTTTTCTGTTAAAAGCTGGAAAACAACTATACCACATGCTAAGGGAGATAGAGGATTGTATATGTAACCACATGCTAAGGGAGATAGAGGATTGTATATGTAACCAGTCTTGAAAGCAAATTGTAAACCTTGAGGCATATGAGGTAGGATGAAAGATCCGTGTGGCCTAGCATCATGTCTCCTGTGTGTCAGACAGGAAGCTGGAAAAAGGAGAAAGCAGCACAATCAGTGTGACTACTTTTTAGACTGCAGTGGTTTGCAGCTGATATTCTCTTTGGGTGGTGTGTGCTAATACTCAGTAGACATTGCAAGACCCTCTTGTGCCTAAATTAATGCTTCTGACTGAGGTTCTTTTTTATCATTTTGACAATGCTATGAGGAAAACCTTGTTTAGCAATATGAATACTTGAACCCCGCAGAGCAGGAGTAGTGGGTTCACAAGCTCACAATGGTGGAACTTATTCTGTGGAGAGGAGAGGGCATGATCAAAATGTCTTGCATGTTGGGAGTATATCAGATTTTCACGTTTAGCTGCTTCTTCCCATGCCTGGGCTGATATTCCAGCATATGCTTAGTGAAGACTGATGAATCCAAAATGAGTAGAAAAAGTCCATCCTCAAGAAACATACATATTTGTGGATATTTTGATAAACTGAAAGGCTGTTAATGCTGCACATGTAGTAGAACATTGTGAAATCAGGTCTTACATTCCAGAAAAGAACTATACAATCTATTATCTAACTCACTTTATATTTCTGTCACTGGACAATAATAGCATATTGATATAATTTTATAATTGAATAACAGAATATGGAAGGCAAAGTTGAATGTTTCTTCAAATGTGGCAAATGTGAGAACTGATGAAATGTTTTGAAATGAACAATTCAGAAACCGAGGTTCAGTCTGAGAAAGAAAATAATGATAAAAAGAAAAACGGCACTGGCAGAGCAAGGGCAGTGGGCAAAGTTCTTTTACTGCTAAATCAGTCAACAAAAAATTACAAGGTGCTATTTGCATCTTAAATTAATAGACTCCTGGGAATTGTAGGAAAGTCATTACTTACAAGGTCATTTTACAAATGTAAAGCACAAAATATAATGACAAACTAAGTGTAAGTATTGTAAGCAGTGGCAAAAAGCAGGGGAAGAAGCAATCGTAAACTTATCAGTGGCATCTGGAAGGTCACTTTAGCAGGTCAGAGATTTTACTCAGTCATTTTAGAGATTGCAGTAGAGGCTAGTAAACTACACTGTTAAGATGGCAAAAACCTAATTCTGGTATCAAGAAAAATGTCCACAACCAGACAGTTGGATTTATATATTTCAAGTTCTCTGTGAAAGAAATTGTGACCTTTGGTATCAACCTGTAGCCTCAGGAAGTACTTAATCTGGCAGCCTTCTCCAGAGCAGAGCATTCTGAAAGTTGGTAGAGCATTGGCTGGCAAGAAATTGCTATCAAAGGACCTTGAAGTTAGTGCTGTCAGGCTTTCTAGACATCACATATTCCCATCTCATGGAATCAAATCAAGGCAGGGATGCCTTGATTGAATTGGCAGAATTGTAGTTGGGAACTGCAGTAACTGTGGTCTGACAATGAGGCAAGAACCTCAAAAATTCCATGGCAGTTTCAGGTAAACTGGGCAGCTAAGCTACTGAGACTTTTGTTTTGTAGACCTCATGCCTCTGAGCTGCAAAGAAGCTGTGCCTAAATTAATGCAGAACCTGACATTCCTGATTGTTATTCTGCTTACATAGGCTGAATGAAGCATCTGAAGTTTAGATGTGTGCCTTCTCATTGGGTTGCCTAGGAGCCCAGCTGGTAAACAGGAGGGAACTAGGCACATTGTAAAACCCTCCTGCTGTACTGCTGATGGTTTCATCAAAATCAAGTTACCTTTCTCAGGTATTTCAATCGTGATGAGTTGTCAGTCTGACTGAAAACCAAGCTGCCTGGGAATTTTCAACTGGATCTCCACAGAGGAACCTTTCTCCGAGGCACTAGGTCATAACCTTAGCACAGATATAAATATTTCATAGTCATAGAATCACAGAAGTACAGGAAACATATTTCCCATTGGATATGAATTTCCTTCTTAACACAGACATCCTGGATTAATCTGGTATAGAGCTTTCAAGGCCATAACTGGTCTGTGGTGTAGATTTGAAGAAGTATCAGTATTTTTATAGAGGTAAATGTTGACATATATTTGGGTGTATCTGGGTAAGGCTGATATGTCTGAGGACATATATGTCTATAGGAGCTAGTTACATTTCAGTATTATATTATGCAATTATTTTCCTGGCATATTTTGTGTTCTAATTTATTTACATGACTGTGAGCATGTATGAAGAAAATGCATGCTCAATTTCAAATTCTTTAAATATTTATGTTTAGCAAATAGTAATGGGGCTAAAGTGAAGAAGAGCAAAAGCCTGAAATTGCTATATATATTTTATTTCTGCTTTCTGAGAGTTAGCTTTAAACCACCTCAGAATCTGATTTTTTGGTTGTTTTTTAATTCTTTTTTAAAAAATAATAATCTTTTCTTATTTCATGTTGCATCTTCTGTGATCATTAGTTTTTATTAACCAACAGAGATTTCTTTATTGTGTTATGAAACAGTTGTAACATGTATATGTTGGAATTTTGGAGGAAAAAAACATCAGTCTTCATCTATGAAGAAGCAATTACTATCTGCCTTATCAAAGCATAATAACTTTATACCAGTGGCAAAAAAGGGCACAAAAGAATGCTAGATGGTCTAAGCAACAACCTTCTACTCTAAGTTTGCTGAGAGATAGATCTGAAAGGGCTTTAAGTCTTCTAGATTGGATTTCTGTGTTTCCTCTAACATAAAAGTGGTCTTCTCTTTAAAACCTTATATCAAAGCCTGAAAAATCCTAACCCAAAGGTAAAGGTTTTTTTTAATATTTTGTTATTTATTTGTTACTTAGCTTTTCAACCTGAAATACAAGCTTCAGAAAAGATGTGGAAAATAATAACTTTAAAATATTTAAACTGCTATGAGTAACTGTAACCTCTGACATTTAGCATGACATGAAATCCAGCAGCTTTTATTATGTTGAATGTCAACTGGAAGACACAGTTGTGCATACCAAATAAAGCCTGAGGAACAGCTGAATTATGAGCTGTGTTGGCAGACAAGTAATCAAAATTCTCCATTTTTTTGTGGACTTTTGGATCAGGAGGGAGGTATGAATAAGATACCTTCTGCTTTCTAATTTTTACTAATTCCTGATACCCAAATCCATACATGGTTTTGCGAAGTTAGCCATAGGGTGAATCCACTAGGACAGGACAGACAACACATGTTTCAGTTCTGTCATTCAACTCCTGAATTGATTTTTGTGAGGACATTTGAGGGAAACGATGAGGCATTCAGTCCCTATCCTATCTGCTGCTGGCAGCATTACGGAAATGACACTTATTGCTGCAACTAATTGTCATTTGTCTGCATTTGCGTGTTTTGCTGTTGTTCTGGCTGATGTTGGGTAATTGACTGTATTTATGCTTAAAGTAAAACCTAAAAAGAATAAATCTTGATAAACATTCAATCTTGAAATTTTCTGAAGAGAACTATTGCCTGAAGACCACTTCAATGTTTTAATTTTGCACATGGTGTTCACACTGAACACAATTTGTATATAGTTGACTTAAAAGTCCACTGCTGCACTTGATACCATGTGGTATTTTGGAAATGTCTGCTGGATGTGCTAGCACCCCAGGTCTTTTTAGAAATTCATATTACTGAAAGGTATTTTGATACACAACATAATTTGAGTAGAAGACATTCCACAATTTGAAAATTGTATATCAGCATCCTGTTTGATACCATAGGATTCTTTTCACTGGAAGTTATAATTTTTTAGTTATAGTTAGTATTATTATAAAACACTGTCCCTGTCAACTGTTTTGGTTTTTTCTCATTGCTGTTCTTATATTGATTTTAAAAATGTAACAAAGACTCACTAATGTCATATTGGAATTGTCCTTTCCTTTAATAGTTGATAGATGCAGAGTTATGATTTTCTAATTTATCTCTGCAAGAGAAGAAATTTTTGCTACAGTTAGATGATGGACTTCTACCTGACTGTTTTGTTTCATCGCCATTGTAAAATTGTTTTCTGCAGTTTATATCTGATTTAATGCAGCTTTCCTAATATAAAAAATAAAAATGAAAAAAACTATTCAAACCTGAATTTGACCTATCAGCTAAGAAAGAGGAAAGTGTACTTAAAATAGATCTATTTCTAAAAAGTAGACAACATGGACATTCTGCGGGAAGTTGATAATTTAGAAAGCACACAATCGAAAGGGGCACAAATTTCTGAAACTTGGGAGAAGTTGTAAAATGCAAATTAATACATTGTTTTAAACACTTTCCTAGCCCTGTTTTTGGCTAACTAACATAAAAAGTGACATTATTGTAATGTTTTGAGAAACATCATAGTGAGAAAAATTCAAAAGTCTAGATTTTAAGCATGTACTTTCAGACTTTTGACATCTGTATAATCTGCTTTTCTGATTTAGATTCTTGGGAGTTTGTTATACAGTTGCCTTCACTTTTTCTCATAATGGTACAGTAGCTTAAGCGAATTATTTCTTCATTCACTAAGTCGTTGTTTTGATAAAGATACACCCTCAGAAAGACTTAGTTCCTTGGTTTTATTATTACAGAGATATACAAATCTATTTTGGTCACCTTAATTATACATTTCCAGATTTTATATTTCATAGTTTATTTTTAAATTTCCAGACTTACCCCATATTATGCAGTTTTTCATTCTCCTATTTTTAACTGCTGAAGTTATCCCTTAGAATATATCAGGGGGTTCAATGATGAAAATTTATCTCTGAATTTAAGATGGCTTCTGGGGAAGATAAACACCTAGGTAGTTTCACCACAGTAGCAATGGTCTTCAGGATGTGGTTTTGGAATAGCTGGTAAGTGTGATGAATGGGAATGATCTGCCACAGTACTGCACAATCTGCAGTGACAGGTGAAGGGCTGGTGGGATATTTTTGGGTGCCAGATGCCAGTTTGTGAATTGTTTCCATTAATGTATTGGCTCCATCCGTTGTGTACAATGGGAACTCAGGTGCTGAGCTCCCACAGGGAGACATATGGTATTGGGGTCTCAGACTGACTCCTGTATCCAAATATGAGTTTGGTGATCAGGTATGACTTTTGATTCTTCCTTTTCAACCCCAGTCTTTCTTTAGTAAAAATTCCATGAGTGACTTCTTACACAGCCTAACTAGGTGTGACTGGGAGTTTTGCAGCTGGGCCATCAGCTTGCTGTACAGAAGAAGGCAAAAGCAATCTGTGTTAGGTTTTGGGCAGTGTTTATTATCTTGTCTCTAACACTGACAGTTTGACTGTGTGCATCCCAAGATTGATTAGGAGATGCTTCTGATGTGTACCAATGATGTAGTGTTGCTTAACTATTTGTTTCTTTCTCTTTTAGTTACTGTAATGGATGTATGTTAGATCCAGACTGTGGTCTCTGCTACAAATTGAATGAATCAAATGTTGTTGAGTCCTCATGTATTCCTGTTGATAAAGATTCTACAATGAAATCTGCATGGGGCAGGTATGTCACTTTTCAAGATTTTCTGGTTTTGTACTCTACTGATCATGTATTATATGCTATTGACAAGACTTTCGCTTTTATGTAACATGTTACTCTTAGGATGTTCTGGAAGAAAAAAAATAGCTTGGCATTGTAAAAATGGACAATTGGATCCTAACAACTGTTCTACATAAAAGACTTGGCCCTGATGTGTGCAGCCAGTGCAATATAGTCAGCCACTTACAAAATGTGGCAAAAGTACACCAGCAATTAGGAAAATTTTTCTTCATGTCTTCACTCATTTGTGGAGCATATTCCCTAGATATACACCTAAAGCCCTCTGAGTTATTAAATACTTGAATTAAATGATGCTTTTATTATTGACTTAGTAAAGAAACCACGTTGCTTAATTTTATAATATAAAATTCTAAAAATCTAAAAAGTTTCGATTATCAAAAGCATGGTTTGTGGCCACAGATTTCTATGTTCTGTGCTTAAAGAAGCATCATGCCATATGTTGAATTTGTGGTGTAAAAAACATGTGCATTCATAGAAAAGTTCCAGTGCAACTGCAAAATATATCACACTTTTTTTTCTTTGGCAGCATAAAGATTCCCTGTGAAGTTACAGCAGTCTTCAGCTTTCCTTAAGTATTGGCTGTTCTTAAGGAAGTTGGAACAATGTCCTATAAGAGTTTATCAATACTTCAATAATGATTAGGCCTTGGATTAGAAGTTAGAGTTGTTCTGTACCACATGGAAATTAATGTGTAATTGCTGCTGATAAAATCTCCTCACCTTAATTCATCTATGCCATAACATCATAAACTCATAAACATACTTAATAAATACGCAAAGGTTCATGTGGTGACTTGGCATTTTCTATTAATTTTTTTTTCTGGACTTTCATGCCACCTTTTATATGGTAATTTTACAGTCAGAAGCTGGTTTAATTGTTTGTAAGATGATTTTTTGATCTGCGGACAGCTGATAATCATAATTATCTCATGCAGGCACTTTGTAATTCCTGTTTATTCTACTGGCATCTTGCCATCCAGTATTGGCTGAATGGTCTTAAATGGCTTAAAACCTCCAGAGTTACTCTGGCCTCATATGGCAAATTTATTTTGACATTAAGTTTGCTCAGGAGGGAAGAAAGACCTGAGCTATTTCTTTGGGATTCATTAGACCCCATTTTGCCTGAGTGTTACTAGGAGCAGCAGCTCTGACTTACCTTGCCTGATACAGGAGGCTCAGAGAAAGGGCTTCTGCTTGGCTTGGTTTGACAGTGCCATCAGAACATCTCACTGCTGCTGCAGTCACAGTTTCTTTATTATTTTCCTGCTGTAAATCTGGGACCTGCCCCATGAAGAGGTGCCTGCAGTCACATAGCTCTGCAGCTGTCTTAACCCCAACTGTCTTGATGTTTGCTCTGGGGCTTATCTATTCCTGATTTGTAACCTACCAGCAAGGTGAGAGGCACTCAGAGGCACCAACAGAGAAGGCCTTTTCATATTTTAAAAAAACTTTTGGCAGCTGCACAAGCTGACATAGAAACCCATCTTGTTTATGCATTTATACCTTTGCAACGTTCTTTACAGTAGGTCCCAAGGTACTTCAATAACACTGACCTAACAGGCAACATTTTGACAGATACCATAAAATACTGTAATATATTTTTATTTGCAAGAAGTTTCCCTGATGCCAACTGGGTGCACTAGACATCAAATATATTTATTGTTAATAATTTTTATTTGGTTACAGTATGTTCTATGTTGAGAACTTCTGGGAAGGGGAGGGAAGAGAACAGAGATTTCAGTCTCCTGTGGCTGCCAGAAAGGCTGTTTATGTTGCTGTGGTTGTCATAGAAACCTAGGGAGACCAGAGCTTCCAAATGTTTTTCATGAGTAGTGTAGCATTCTGGCTCTTTTGAATATAGGGGACTCAGTGACCAACAATGGTCCTGGGGGAGGGAGCCCACGTAAGATTGAATCTGACTAAGTCCCAGTCAGGCCTTGAAACAGCATAGGTAATGTTCAGTAGGTGCACTTGTAAGACCATACCTCTGAGACAAAGAGTAGAGATTTATTCTTTATTATTCAGTCAGTTACATAAGCCTGACTGGTACTGCAAGAACACTGAGGGGAGTGTCTTGCCCAGGGCACCAGCACAGTCAGGTACTTTGCTGCCCTAGCTGTTACTGAATCAGTAAACAAAACAAATGTCCTCATGCATATCTTGTCACCGACCCAGGAACATATCAAGGATGGTTTGAAGACAGTGAGCAAGAGTATTTTAAAATTATTCACTTTGTAATAAAAGAAGAGCTTCTCTTCTGGTGTGGTCTGGGGGTTCTGTGTCAGGACTCTGTTCTCCAAGACTTAGGGAAGTTTTGCACTTAGCAGTAGCACAGAAAGCCTGGCAGTTCTGTTCTCTTCATGAACATCAAATTATAAAATCCCCATAAAGGTGTTGTAAAGCATTATCTCACTCTTACAGCTAGAGATGCAATGGGAACTTTCCAATATGAAGCTCAGGTGGCACAGCATAAGTCATGGACAGAGTCCATC
The DNA here is from genome assembly GCA_023637945.1 of Phaethornis superciliosus. NCBI lineage: Eukaryota > Metazoa > Chordata > Aves > Apodiformes > Trochilidae > Phaethornis > Phaethornis superciliosus. The sequence continues at coordinate 15,273,919 of JAJQWJ010000001.1, forward strand.
TCTCAGCCAGGCTTGCATATGGAGGTGATTGCTTTCAGTTCTGTGCTCTCAGAGCACAAACCAAAATCTCTTTTTTCCCCACAATTGCAATTACTATCAAAGTATTCTCAGAAACCTTGAAACTTCTGTTTGTGTAATTACAATAACCCTAAAGGCCAGCCAAAAATCCTCTAGAAGTAGAAGTAACTTTAAATTGTAATAATGTTCTTAAAGTTTAAGAATAACCACTCAATGAAAGTGCTTAATAATAATGCCTTGACATGACATTACCTGTGACAGGAGTGTTGTCAAGATCAGCAGGCCCACAGCTGTGAGCAAAAAGGCTCTCCTGAGTGATTCTGAGCAGCCTCCCTCTGGAGAGAAAGATGTTGACTTTATACGGTAAAGAATTATGAAGAAATTATAACATCATCTGCAGAGCAGAGACAAGCCTAGAAGCCATCCTGTCCACAAAATTAGCTAACAGGTCTCCACAGGCCCCGAAGGGGGACATTTGGGAGCAGAAATCTGTAAAGGGAGAGTAGCTGAATGATTTGTTTTCTTCAGCCATTTTTATTAACTTCATTACAGCAACACCTCAGGAGTTTTATGCTTCATGGAGAGCCCTGCTTTTGTCAATATAAAGAAGTATTCTTCTCTCTAAGGGCATTGAGTGCAAAAGTGAATGCAAGTGCTCTGCATTTGGGAAGCTCTTCATTTTCCTCTGGCCAGTGCTCTCCTGAGCTCCTTCCTTCTGTGTAAAATTAATGGCATTTTTGCAGATCCTCAGTAATGCTGTTATGTGTCACTCCATGTGCATGCCTGTTGCTTATGTCTCTCATTTTGCTCAGGAGTTTAACTGTATCTTGGAAACCTGTTCTGGGGAAAAGTGGATTTAAATACTGGGGCAACGTGAGGAAGCAAGCTAGGCAGTCACTCCAACCCTGGTTTCCAGCTTTAGGAGAATTTCCACTTCAGGAATATGCCCAATGATCTTGGCATTCCTGCCTGGAAACTAACTAGATTCCAGTGGTTAAAAAATAAATAATGGGAGTTCATTAGCTGGATTCTGAGACAACAGCCTGGTTCCTGTCCAACAGGGGACATGCCAGTGTCTGTCACAGTGTTCTGGGGAGTTTTACATTCATGCAGTGCTGCTTGGTGTCTAATGCATAGCAAATGAGACTGCTAAAATTATTATAATGCTTTTGCTTTATAGCAACACTAGATTTTTTGAGGAATGTCAGGTTCCTTTCACAGCTTGCAAATAAAGGCAGACATAAATAAGGTCATTACACTTGTTTTGCTGTCCTATAAAAAGATTCTTTTGCAATGTGACAAGTACATTTGTAAAGGTTGCTGTGACAGCTTTGCTAATGCCAAAAATGTGTGTGCCTCTTCACACATTTAAAGACCAAGAATCTGTCTTCAGTACATCATGGGGAATGGGTATGCAGACCTTCCCTGTTACCACAGAAAGGGTAGCACCAGAGCAGCCTTCCAGGAATGAAGTATTCCTATGTTCACAGGTACACATTGCTTGTTTTGTGGTGCAGGAGGTATTGGTATAAGATTTTATTGCTGAAACAATGGTTTGGAATCTTGGGCCTGCATTAGAAAGTGCTGCTTAATTCAGCAGCAATTAGAGGAGGAGCCAGTATTTCTTTTAGCAAGTCTTCAGATTAGTAGCTGAAGATTATACATAGGATTATGGTTCTCACATTTGCGAAGCAGAAAGGTAGTAGATGGAGTAAATGATTCAGGAAAGTAGCAAGATCTACAGGATGTTTGCATCAGTGTGTGTATCAGCAGCACTCAGAAGAGCTACCATCATCACTCTTAGAGAAATTCCTTTCTGGACAATATGCTAAATATTCACTCACTAGAAATAGTCATCACTTCAGTAGGAACCAGAACACAGAATCCCCCCTCTCCACTCTGAAATCAGTTAGGAAATAAAACTAAGCTGTAGGTGGTTTCTAATGGCATTCCATTCTGATTGTCCTCACTGTTGCCAGTAAGTATGGAAACAGAGCAGCCAAGTAGCAGTATGCACTGCTGTTTGTCCTGCTGGACTAGGAGCATGTACTTCAGCATGAGGAGCATGTACTTCAGCATGATGATATCTAATATATCTTAGTGAGGGATGTGAAAGCAGAAATTACAGAAAGCAGACTGATTACAGTCTTTGTCAGCCTAAAATCTGAGGCTCTTCTAGGAGGGGCATACTGGAAAGTGTAATCACAGTGTAATGGTTGCACATACGGTGTGATTGTGGAGAGCTGGAGAGGTAGAGGAAGAACTTAAGATATATTGTATGCATGTTTTAATGCTATCTCTGCTAATTAGTAAAAGCAAATAGGAAGACGAGTAAGGCAATGCAATAAAATGTGTCCTTATAGATGGAGCCTGTAGGAGTAGACAGCAAAGTAAGTCAAATTTTAATGTTTGATTCTTGTAGCCACCCTTCCTGCTCAAATCTCAAAGAGGCATCAGGTCTTTAAGTTCTTCTGAGAAGAAATTATTTTTTGTTAGGCCTGATAACCATGATTATATCTCTTCAAGCATTTAAAAATATGTTAAAATCTATACATGCACTTTTAAAAAAAATTAAATTGAGAATGAAATGTTGTTGTAACATTAACAGAAGATACAGTCTTCTGTTGGCTACAGTCTTCTCTTCATAGTTGTTTTCAAGGGGAAGAAAACTTATTTTGTATTATTTTATTTTTGACTGAATCTGATGCCTGAGCAATTAAGGTCCTTTGTACATTGTATCTGTATTTTAGGTCTAAATAATGAGCAGACCAACATGATACTCTACACTGAAACTATTTGCATTCCTTTAGGGTAGTTACTTAAGAATTACTGTTAATAGCTTTAACTCATTGTATCAACTCAACTAACAGAAAATTTTAGGTTCTTGAAAGGAAGGACAAAATACACTCCTATTCAGGCCTGTTATGAAGTGAATGTATTCTGACTCTGGAAACATTTAGTTTCTATGTTAAAGACAAAATTGACTTGTTGTAAACAACCAGCACAAAATAGGATTTTAAAGCAGGCCTGATTAGTTTGGAGCATCGTTTCTATTTTCTTGGCCAGTGTGTTTGCACTTTGCTGCTGAACACTGTTTTGTCATCTTCCTCTACATATTTAAAAGGTGTTCTGGTAGAGAATGATGAAGACAGATTCTGACATCTGTTTGGTTTAGTTGTTGTAACAACTACTTCAGATACTATAGCACTGAGGTAACTGGAATATAAAAGCAAAAGTGGCCCTTGAGCAAAACCATTCCAGAATCGAGTAGAACTGAATGTGAATGCTGGTTTGTGTCAGGAAAAATTGTGTTACAGTCATTCAAATGGAAACTCTTCAATTTTGTGTCCCTCACAACTTAAAAGGGGTCCAAGGAAGAAGATGCTGTGGTGTTTAAAATTCAAATTTACATTCTGTTGAAAAAGTACAATTTCTGCACATTTCAGTAATTCTGTTGTCAGGTGAGATGGGCCTAGAATAAATCTTGTTTCCTGTTCTAAAAGCATGTTTGCTGGCAGTTGACAAAGCAGATAGATAAGAAAGCAAGGGGGAAAAAATGCCAACATATATGAGATAATAAGCAGTCTCTTGCTAGCATGCTTAAACTATGGGGATTATTCCTGTAGCTTTCCTCTCCCTCTTTTATGAAATGTACACTGGAGAAGAGAATCTTTTATTGCCCATAGGACCCTGCTGCTAATTAGTTCTTCAGCTGCTTATCTTTTTAGGCATAGATTGACAGACATCCATGCCTGACCAGGGGGCTTCTCCTGGGTTGATGTCACAGCAGGGACAGAGCATGGTCATGGCACTCTCCTTGGCCAAAGAAATCAGAGTGGAGAACAGAGGAGGATGCATCACCAGAGAGCATGAGGGTGCAGGGAGCTACTGCTGGAAGAGAGCTGGGGTTTTCCTCTGCTGCTTTGTAGCCAAGGCTGAAGGAACTGACTCATACTTGGGAGCTTGGGGATTTTTCTTCTGAGAGAGGAATATTTCCAATAGTTGTTTTTTTCATTTGTTCAGATGCTGACTCTGAAGTGCAGATTTAAATAAAATCTTCAGTGGAAACCTCAGCAGATTGCTTTAGGTTTTTACATCTATTAATTTACTAAATTAAAATTTTCTCTGTTTTGCAGGCAGAAAATATTTCTGAAAGATTCATGTGGGTGGGGATTTTCATTGATAAAGAACATTCATCAGGGTTGAACCCAATCCTCCATACAGCAGTTTGTACCATTTACATAATCTCTAATCCAAATCTTACACACCTTTATTACTAACAAGTAACTTCAGTAATCACACTGATACAGTGAAATTATGATCTCTTTCTTTGTCTCTCAGACATTTTGAGAGTTGGTTTTTGGTTTTTTTTTTTGAGGGAAAAATTAAGACATTTCTACATTAAGGCTGTTGAATAATTCAGTATGTTTGATGAGTTTAATTCATAAGAATTATTGTATATGCTATCTCCATGTGTTGTTCATTTCCTTGAGAATGGAGGTAGTAATATAAATCCCTCACTGACACAAGATGAGCTACAATTATTGATTCATGTTCTTTAATGTTGTGACCTTGTTCTAATTCATCTTGTTGGTTAGTACAGACTAGGAAATGGGCAGTCTGTTTGTTGGCAAGTCATACTTCTGAACAGCAGCACTTAGGGCATTTTGCCATGATTGTGGGCTGTATATTTTTTTTTCTTGTAGTTTTCCACAGCTGTCACATTAGCTTTTCATATATGATAATGAGAAATGAGTTTGAGGCTCTGTGTGATTATTTAGTTCTTCAGACCTGTGATTTAGATGATGTATGTTCCCATTTAGCCTACTTTATTGGCAAAATAACTATTGTTAAAAAGCATTTATTTATGTGAAATTCTTTTAGTTGCCAGAGAACATGGAAAAACAGATGATTACTTTGATTTTTATTCAGTTCTTCTATTGCCAGATCTCAAGTGTCTAGTTTCACTGACAGTGGGACCCAATGTTTATAAATGTCAAAAATAGAGAATGTGTAATTGCTTACATTTATGTATTTTATAAATTTCCTTAGGTATTGCACCTGCATGCAGAAATCAAGGAGAGAGAGAAAGAGAGGGATACTCTGTGTTGAGTGCTCACTCTCACAAATCAGGCATGAAATAATAATCTTGTCATAAGAGGTCTTAGAGTATTATTAAAATCTCCTTGGGGCTCCATTTTCTGTTATGATAGTAATGATTTTCAGTGAATTTTAAGGCTGAGAGTGGAGGAATCGTTCTTTGAGGAGCTCTGTTGGGTGATTAATTCAGAGCCCCCCCAGGATGGGGTGTGTGGGCAGGGATGCGATGCTTCACTCCCCTGCTCCCTCGGAGCTTTTTAGGGCAGAACTATTGCCACCTACTGGAATCAGGGACAAGATCGTTTTTAAAAATACCCTTCCATCACCCAGTTTAAAATGAGGAACGCGAGATTGCAAATTTTCAATCTGGATAGATTTCAGTTGTAATGGCAGAAAGACAGTTATTAGGAAGTTAGAATGGAGTGTTTGTATCTAAATTGCTGTTACAGAAATTGAAATTAACAGTTTGCTATTTCAGATGAAAGATTAAGTTGGCCAAAAGGTTATTGTTAGAACTATTAAAATACAAACTTTGTATTTATGTCAGTAACTGGAACTTAAATAGGGAAGTGCTAGCTGTATGCTAATACTTTTGATCTATATTATAAAATCCCTGTCCTTACATATTTTTGTCTCGGGTTCAAATTCAGAAAATCATTTTTATACACAGACATGCACAGATTTTCCTTTTGATTTCAGTGGAAATTTCAGAATAATAGATAATTTTTTCTCTCTTCACTTGCTATTGAAATATGTGATAGTGATTTTAGGAAAAATCATTTCTGCACACTGCTGGTTTGGCTGTCCCTGGAATAAGCAGGGACTGCTGAATGGCATAAGCAAAGCAACAAATGAACTGGCTTTATAATCTCCCCAGATTATTTTTTACAGTGCCTTTCTACATCTAAAAATTTGGGATAATTAAACAATACATTTTTTTCTGTTTCTTTATTGTTTTCTGTAGTATTTGGAAGCATTCAGAAAAACACGATTGTAACACTGAAATAGAATCTATTTCATTTGGAGGTTGAACCTCCAGTAATTATTTTGGATAAGTTAACCTTCATACTGAGTTGCAACAAAAACCTTGCTTTCTTTGTCTTTGGTCTTTTTTGACCATGGGCTTGGACTTACTTTTGGCAACTATAACTTGAGTGATGCTTTTGAGATGCTAATGACATTCCTTTGGTAATGCTACTGAGATACAGTGCACAGCACACATATCAATAAAAGTTACTTGTAAGTGCAAGTAAGAATAAGTCTAGGTAGACTTCATTTTACTAGACTATAAAATGTCTTAAAATTTTGACCTTGAGCTGTCTTATAGTTTCTTCCCTGATGGAATAAAAGGTACTACTTCTTAGTGCGTTATTTGTGCAGCCAGCCTTTGCCTGTGTTTTGATTGGCTACATCATGCCAGCAATTCTTGCATGCTGTTCTGTTAATAGTACTCTAATATTAAAATATTATACCTGTTATTATTGAGCCCTACATCTATCTCTTTCCACCAGTATTCAGTGAGGTGAGCTATCTTCATACGCTGTAGGAACAAGATGTCTCCTGGAAGAACTGATACTTACACTGTAAATAGGCAGCTAGTTGATGTTTCTGTTGTAACCAAAAGAACTTTAGAAATGCTAATTATTAAGTAAATTAAATGTAAAATTAGGTAAATAAACAAACGAGATTAAATAGGTAGCCATTTATTTATAGTAAATTTATATGAAATTCTAAAATGATGCATTTTACATAATCTTCTGTCCAATTTGTTTCAGTAATTTAATTATTAAATTAAATGCTGCAAGACAATACAGTCAGAAAGACTAAATACTTGTAGATCTAGAAACAGAAGCTAGAAATTCTCCAATTCAGTTACCCCGGTTCTTTCAATAATTTGGTTGGAGCGTGGTGCTCTGTCCTTATGCTCTCAAACGTGTCAGAGCAGGGTTAACCCAGAACTTCCACATACAAATGCCCAGAGTGCCTGCCTGTAGGCACCTGTGTGTAACAGAGTGACAAAACTTGTCTGGATTTCAGTGGAAAGTATCATGTGGCACAGGTTAGCTCCGGGAGCCCCTTGGTGTGATTGGTAGCCACCTTCCAGTTATCACTGAGATTTCCCAAAGGTTTGTCTGCCAGAGGAAATGGGCAAATTCTTCATGAGCACTCCCCCCTTTCAGAGAAATAAAGAGAATGGTCAATGATGGTGTGAAGGCACAGATGTGTATATGTTCTCATTGATGAAGCTGGGTGTTCTGAAAGTGAACCATTACTGTAGAACCACAGGAAAACCACTAAACAAACTGTAATGCACATTCTGGGGTCACAGGGAGTCCACAAGTCTTTCTCAACCCTGATGGCTGCCAGGAGGGAAATAGTACTCATTCTGTCCCCAGAATGCCTCTGTGCTTCCTTGCTGCTCCTTGTCGTGCTCTTGGGTTTATTAAAATTTGTGAAATGGCATCTGTTTCACAAGCAATAAAATAATCCCAGACACCATTTCTTGTGAGGACTTGCCATGTGCCTGAGGATGTGCTGTGGCATGAGGTGGTTCTTTTCCATTCATGTTTGATTGCTCTGAACAGGAATGAAGGGACAGTTGTCAAGTGTCAAGGTGGTGGTAGCAATAATTGTCTTGTTCTACCATCAGTGATCCACAGCCCCATCACATGCATTACATCTTCACCTGCACATAAATACATGATGCTTTAGGTGCTATGGTACTGAGTCTTTCCCTCCATCACATCATGGCATTTTGACCACTTCATCTGCTAGAATACGGTGTTTATCTTATATTTCTTGATTCTACTGTACTACTAAAATATCTATTGATCATTGATCATCTATTGCCCCATGGCAAGGGCTTCAAAATGTTGGACAGGACCACTTCCATTGTATTTACCAAAATTTCTAAACATTCTTTGTTGATCTGCAGGTTGGTGAAGTTCTTCAAGAGCCAGTGATACTTGAAAGAACGAACTAGTGCAGAGTACAGCACTTAGCTGATCAAAATTTTTCAGAAGGAGATTGAGGACCGAATTATTTCTCTGTCTCCGATCTGTAGTGGATTTTGGGTTTTGTGAGAATTGGGTTAGGCATTTTAAATACAGCACTGGAATGTTGGAGCCTTCGTGACTTGCTGATGACACTCTACTATAGTCCACCTTTGTGTTTATAAAGTGGTGAGAGTTCTCATGCCCATCAGCAATTTGGAAGCTACAAGAAACAGGAAAATCTATCTTAAAAGAGGAACAAAAGGTAAAAAAATTAGGTTTGGGGAAGTTGTTCAAGGACATGAACAAAATTTTTTGGTGAGAGGTGAAATTTCAGTGGACCAGCAGGCACAACCTCTTGTAGAGGCACAAACTGTAGAAAGAGGATATGCCTGTCAATAAAAAGGACAATTCCAAGGTTGATAATATGCTGGAAATATGTGAAAAATTGCTGTTGGGGAGTGTAGTGCCTGTGAAACAGTATGTGATTTCAGGGTGGGTTGTTTTTTGGCTTGTTTTCTTTTTAGATCAGGGTTTGGATTCTACAAATTAAAAAGCAGAAAAAATTACTGAAGGTCTTGGTCCTTAAAGTACACAGATGTAAGTTGTCTGTAATCCACTGGAGTACATCCTGGAGAGAAGCAATAGGGCAGAAATCTTATATTGCCTGCTGTTACCTTCTGGGCAAAAATATATTCTTGTGACTTTTTATGAAAACATTTAGCTGATGTGGGCTTTGCTTCTCCTTTAATTGTTCCCTTGCTTTAGCCTTGCATGACATCTAGTTCCAGTGATATTTCTATCCTGTCATTTTGTCTCTTGCTTAATTTCTTGACAATTAGGGCAATTTTACAGCTATGCACAAAAAATTAGAGAAGTAAGCCATATTGTTTCTTTTCTTCCCTCAGCTGGACAGCTGATTTTGTACCTAAAAGTATCCAGTGTTAACAGGAAGCACACAATACTTGAAAATTACTTATTGTCCAATGATTAAAGTAGTTAAAATGATCATAGGTAGAAATGCATGAAGGGCAGAGATATTCAGCTAAGAATACTCAAAACTAATCAAAATTTTTCCTTTTGATCAGGTTTTAATTTTAATTCTGCCTATTAAAATTCTGTAGGTATGACTGCTAGTTGTTAAGTGAACAGATGCTTGTTTTTCATAGTTGTATGACCTCTCACAAATTTGTGTGTTTTTCATATAATACTTCAATTATTTATGATTTGGCCATGATTATAAAATCATACAATTTAATTACTGCTGGTTAATTTTATTTTGCACTGGGATAAAACATATGTCTAGTCAGATTCTGAATTAAGACTAGGATAGAGCACTTGGTAGAGCATGGAGACATCAGATGTTTCCTGACACTTTTACTATCATCTGATACTCTGGAAGAGAAGGAAAAAGTCAATCTATGTGTAGTGTCATGAAGGTAATTGTATGTCCTATGTTGGAAAACAGGTATTTGCTTATTGCTGCTCCCAGTTTTTGAGCATGGTGGATCAGGGACTGGTGTAAATGTGTACCTAATAAGTTCTGTCAGCCGTTGTGAAATCTCAGATGGTTGGGCTTTTACACTAGGTATAAACGTTATTTTGCCTTTTCTTGGTTTGAGTCCATTTCTCAAGGTAACGAGAGCATGTAAGATGAGAGAAACTTGTCAGACAGTTTTATAGTAGTAGCAGAAATTTGTCTCTCTCCCCTGGTGTGACAGGAGAGTGGGAAATTGTAGCCAATGGCCTGGAGGTGGCCTGGAAACATGAAATAAGTCAAGTGGAGTAGCAGGCTGAACTTTAAGAGGAATAGGATACAGCAATACGAAGGAAAACCCGCAGTCCAGAAAAAAATCCAAAATTGAGCATCATTTAATGGGAGATTAGAGTTACCTAATTGTTATCTTGCTCAGGTGCATAACAAATGGGCTAACTGGTGCTCTTAGACAGCTTCTGCCTTTGGCCAGATATGCAGCAGCTGTTGTTCACCCTTCAGAATCTAGTAGTACATGATTACAAAAATACTGAAACATCCACAACGAAAAGCAGATAAGAATTCCTTTGATGTGATTAATGTTGAGAACTATTTGTCGTGGGGAGAAATTGCTGCTGTTTCTGGTTGTTCAGTAGTGTATTGCTCAGCCTATTCAGATTGAACAGCAGCTCCAGCACTCTGTTGGGGGAACTCAGATGAAGTTGCAAAGCTGAAATTTCTGTTTGGGAAAATGCAAGTGTTAGAATTAAAACTCTCTAAAGATTTTTAGTTAAATAAAAATTAACATTAAAAAAATATATACATCTGCCACCAGGAGACAGGGGACAGGGGTAAATTAGAACAGCATGCTAAGACACTAAATCTCATACAAGTGTTTGTTCTGACATGAGCGAGAGTAATAGAATCATTCAGGTTGGAAAAAGCCTTTAATGTCCAAGCATTAACCCAGCAGTGCCCAGCCCACTGCTAAACCATGTCCCCAGGCACCACGTCTATGTCTCTTTTAAGTACCTGCAGGGATGGTAACTCAACTGCTTCCCTAGGCAGCCTGTTCCAGTGCCTGAAAACCCTTTCAGTGAAGAAATTTTCCCATCACATGGAAGTAGTGATACATATGCTTTCCATTTACCAGATGCAGAGTACAAAGTGCCAGTCAGTCAGCTTGAGGAGAATTAATTTTCCTGTTGGTTTTGTTTTAGCCCTACTAGCTGCTACTAAACTTACTTGATAGGGAAAACACTGAATAAGAAAGGAACTGGCTTTGTCACTTTAGTTTAATATTTTATAAAATATTTTGGACAGCAGCAATTGCTATAACTGCTATCCATTAAAGTGCCCTAATTTCTGTTCTTTGTGCAGGATGTCACCCACAGCTCTATAGGTATAATGGATAGATCCTATAGCAGGGGGCCTCAGCATGATAAAGACTGTTTTTCAGTCATGTGCAAATGCATCAGCAATCTGCTGAGGTGCAATTTGCTTTCTTGCTGTGAACTAAACTATTTTTCCACGTTCTTGAAGTGCATGCTAATATTGTAAGAAGTCTTTGCAAATTATAGCAGAAGACTTCAATGAGTGTCCTAAAATGCTGCTGGTGGTGTTTTTTATGTAATGAAGGTTAAGCAATATCTACTTGAATACCCTGAAATTTTATGGGTACATTTTTTCAAGGCTGCATCCTACATCTGTTTGTTCTTTTCTGGTGTTTTTTTTTTTCTTAAATTGCTGACATCTGTCACAAGAAGCTTCATCTGCATATTTTTAGCAACATCTGATTTAATGGATGAATTATTTCTCTGTGTAAACTACAAAGTCAAAGCAGTGGATGCAAAGTTCTTCAGAGGGGCATGGAGTTACTGTGCATCTTCTCTGAAGCACAGAAAGCAATAGCTAGAAAATTGTTAGAAAGCTTAGGAAGTGTTGGTTCAGACTACTTGGGGTGAAATTGATCTGTTTCTTCAGGAAATAATTATGCTTTGCTCGATACGTCAAATAGCATCTTACCATATGTATGTATAAAAATTAAGCACTGAAAGGAGCAGATTTTTTTCTTCAAAATCAAATATACTGATATTTTAATGAAACTATACCTTATGGTTTCACTGATTTCTGTGGGTTGTGCTAAGATAACTCTTTTGTGGATTAGAGAGACCACTTGATGGACAGGATAGAGCTGGTTTCCAGAGTTCTCCTTAATTATATGTCTGACTACCACTGAATTATTACACAGTTACTCTGGTACCTTGCTAAATTTTGTCCTTTAAGTAATGTAAAGATGTTTACAAGTTTGTTCGGACAACTAAACATCTTTAGCAGAAGAAGAAGGACTTGAAGTTTTGAGAACTAAGCCACATGTCAAGGTCCAGATTCTTCCACAGGGTGATTAATTGCTTGCAGACCAATAATCTTAGTTGTTCCCAAGCATCCCAAGTTTCCACAAAAACCTTTCTCAGTCCAAGCAGCTGCTGCTCTAAGTTATGTATGATCCTCTGTCCCTTCCGTGACCAAGCTTAAGGTGAAGCAATGAGTTGGTAAGCTTGGTATAAACTTGTATTGTTCAGCTGGACTGGCATAATAAAAATTAGCACTCAATGGACAAGACTTGAATACTCTCTTTAAAGAAAATTTTAAAAATCTGATATACTTGCGTAACACCAGAGACTAAGTTGGTAAACTATAGATGATCATCATCCTGATAACCCAGGCACTGGAGTCTGTCCTAAGAGAAGTCCTTTAGTAGTTTTACTCTTGTTAGAACAAAGAAATGGGGAATTAGTGAAAGTCAGTAAGGTATAAAGTATTTCCATACCATCAGATGTTAAAGTATATCTCAGAGCAGAAGGTGTAATTTTGAAACATGCCTGTTCTAACAAACATTTAAGGGAGGTGAATGATTATATTAGCAATTTTCTTTAGAAGTCATTTGTTTCCTTAGCCTGATTTGATCTGAATTTTGATGTTTTAAGACTTTTGATATAAATCCATTTAAGATGCTAAAAGACAATGAGAAGTCAGCAGCTTTCATATTGCAAACATATGAACTGTTCAGAATGAAATACTTAATTCCACAAAAGCCATATCTTTTACAGTTTTTACCCTCTATGGCAGAGCAAAAAATAATGGAAATTTGAGGAGAAAATCAGTGGAACTGTGCTCAGCTGCCTGTGCTGCATACAGCCCAGTCTTTTTCCCTGACATGATTTTCACTGTAGGACTTGAGAATTGACCAAATTGGATCAAGTATTAGGAAAATTTAGATTGATTATTGAGGAAATTATCCTATCCTCTTTCATCCTCTTGTCATTAGGAATAACATTTTAGACTACCCACACCAGCTCATCTTCTCTTACCTTCTTCTGTATGCCATGTGAAGGTGATTTAAGGAGGTTGGGGAGCAAAGCTTTAGATCTGAGCTACACACCACATCTGATAAAGGATGGATGCTGTGATTATGATACCAAGTATATAATGCTTGTAATTTAGAAATCTGCCACTGCTCTGTTTTATTGACAGTCATTCATATTATTCACATCAATTGATGGAAGATTAGGTGCTCACTAATTAGAGCAGGTTTGCATCTTAAATTATCCGTGGAAAATAGATAACAAAAGAAATCCACCTTTAAGATTTTCAATGTAACACTATCATGTTTTCACTTTGGCAGAGATTTCAGAGGTAATTATGTGGTGTGGCTTCACTGTATATACTGATATGACAGTAACCCAGCATACTGGTATTTTTAAGCTCTCTGCACTGGTACCTGACAGCATCATTTCACTAGTATGCTGTTTACTTGGCATTTTCCTCAGTGTGTTTCAGCATGTGAAGTGATGGAGAGCTGCTCCTCTGCTTTCCATCATATTGTGCTGGTTTACTACTGAAGGATAAGCAAATCTCAGTTTATTACTGCAAGGCTTCTGTTAAATCCAGTCTCATGTACTGTTTTTCTTATTTCAATGTACTGAATCTGCTTCCTTGCAACAGAATTTCCTCTCAGTTCTGGGCAGACAGCAAATAATAGATGAGTGGCCTCAGCCATAGGAGGCTTTATAGACATCTGCTTTTTTCTTGTATCATTTGTGTTCCTCTCTGTCAAAAGTAGGACACAACTGGGGAAAGATGGTAGGGAAAGGAAACATCCAGACCTTCTGACTGTTGTGTCTGTATGAATCACCAGGTTGGTTTATGCTGCTAGAGATGGATGCAAGATAATTGAACCAAGTATGTCTTTGTTTATAGCAGTGTTTGAGAGAAAGCATGAGGTTCCTCTCTGGGGAGCTGCCAATCTGGCTGGGCAGAATGGAGAAACCAATCTCTGCATCAAGATGTTTCAAAATGCTAATCAGCCTGTATTCGTTACTAAACACCTGCAAATGAAATTAGAGTAACAGTGAAAGAAGCAAACATGATGTTGTTAAAATGGTGTGAAGCTGAGCAATCCTGGCATCTTGCAGCAGCAGAGATGCAGAGCGGGCAGCTTCAGGGGGGCAAGTTGGGGGATGGCAACAGGGTTACCCACTGTTCAGTAATTATCTTTCAAGCACAATTTCCATTTTCCTGAGCAGTGAGGGCAGCAGGGTGGGAGGCTGCCCACCAGCACTAGCTGCTTTGCTGGCATTTCACCAAAGAGCATGGGCTCCACTTGGTCAGGTGCTGCTGAGGTGCAGAGTGCAACTGCAAATCCTATGGCTCACTCCTGCTAAGGCAGCATTATGGTTTGGCTGTTGTTTCAGATGTGCATTTTTTCCCGGATTTGTGGTGGTAACCTCTCTGTTTTAAGTGCATTTGAACTCCCAGCTGTCATGCAATTGGGTTTTGGATGTCAGGGTGATATACTGCTTTAAATGTTGTCCTGTTGGTACACACATGCCAACATAAGGAAGATTTGTGCCCCAAGAGTGGTGGTGGGTTGGCCACTAGTGCTTAGTACATTCCTGATTTGCTGATTGATTCTTAACAGAAAAGTTAGAGGAGAAGTATTTTGGTGGAATTTGCTTTTGAAAGTCCATCCCAAGGATAGGAGATCCTCTGATACATTTCAGGGTGTCTGTTCCTTTGCCTTCTCACCAGTTGTTGCCCAGCAATCACCTGTTGCAGGCATCTTCATTCTGGTTCTTCACTGTCAATAGTCATATCCTTCACTTAAGCACTCATCTGATCTGGAAATGTTAGCCCAGACAGATATTCAACTTTCTTGTGATTTCTTCACTTCACATAAATAACACCGTGCATGTATGAAAGGGTGTTGTTTGCCTATTTCTCCTCTCACAGAAGCATGTTTTGTCAAATGTAGCAATTGATGTGGTTGCAGCTGAAGAGTTTGTCCTATGTCCCTTTAAACAAAAGCTACTTTAAAAAAAATAATTAAATCAAATAATAATGTGACCAGTATTCCTTTAAAATACAACGTTGGCAGTGAGATGGAAATAGCTGATTTTATACCTATTCTTAGACATACAACAATTTCCATAATCCTTGGAACAGTGATGGTTTTTCTTTCAGTAGCTCAGGCACAGTTAACCTCTGGTCTGATTCTTAGCTTTACTGTATAATTATAAATGCCTGTAGTCTTCTAAATTATTTCACTGCATAGAAAAGAAAGTGTATGTACGTCTCCTTTCCTTTTAGCTTTACTTGACCTTGGCACACTCCATAGGTGTGCAGCATATAGTTAGTTCATCAATGATGTAAGGACTAACTTCCATTTGACCTTAAAGTTTTGCATGAAGCATCATTAGCTAAAATCCTGCTGCTGCAGCTCTTTTTGCATTTTGTGCTAGTCATGTGAATGATCTCTTGGCTTTGGTATCACCTCTTTCATAGTAAAGATTATTCATTTGAAGGAGATCTATAGATACAAGGCAAGTGCTTAAATTTAGGAATGTGCTGCTCTTTACTCTTCCTAAGGCCAGACTTGTGAAAAAGCACATTTCTGAATGTAGAACTTGGCTCAGTGATCTGGATAAAGTAATAGTGATGAATTTTTTTGGTCTTAATTGTACATTTTCCAGCTTTTTATAGGACATTATGTGTCATGTTTATATTGAGATGTTACCCATTTACCTGAAAATTCTTTTATATGAAGTTTTTGTGTTATTTTTTAGGTGTGCAAATGAAACAGTATTCAAAAAGGAAGATTTGTTCTGGGCATACAATTTCTGCCCCACTCCATACTCTTGGACAGCACTTCTGGGCCTTATTTTGTACTTGGTTTTCTTTGCACCTGGTAAGAACATGTTTATTTTTGCATACAAGTTAAAAAATTATAAAGTTAAGATGTCAAATAGTGAGGCTACATGTTAAATTTACTTCTGAGTCTGACCATCAAACTGAGATTGATTTATTTTTTTTTCTTTAATTCTTAGGAATGGGTCCTATGCCCTGGACTGTCAATTCTGAAATCTACCCACTTTGGGCTAGAAGTACAGGAAATGCGTGTTCCTCTGGAGTCAATTGGGTTTTCAATGTGCTCGTGTCACTGACATTTCTGCATACAGCAGAATATCTGACATACTATGGTAAGAAACACAATGTGTCTGTATGCAATTCTACCAGTGGTGTCTAGGTTTTCCACTGATTCTGGGTTGATTAATTGATTTTGTTATGAAATGTCAGCTGAGAAGGCAGTGTTCTCAACTCATCATGGTATAGTAAAACTAGAGACCTGGTACAGCCTGCCTGGATCATAGAGTTTGGTCCAGCTTTCATAAGAAACATTTCTTTCTGTCCTAAGCTGAGAACCTAGACAATTGATCAAAACAAGAAAGCTGGAAAAAAACCAAAACAAAATAAAATACATTTAATTTAGTGAAATACACTGATTCCCACTTCAGGGCACAGCATCTTCAATTTTTCAGTTTATGATGGCGTCCAACGCCAGTATCAGATAGTCCTTGCAGACATGGCTGTGTAAGATGCTGCTGCCCAGTGCTCAGCTGCTGATTAAGTCCTGGCTGGTGGAGCCTGGAGAGAGTTTGTCAGATTACTGCTCACCACTCCAGTACAAGTAATTTAAATCCCATTAAGATGCTAGGGAGTTGATGTGACCTTCGCATCATTAGTAGTACACAGCCTTTCAGCTCTATTTGTCATTCCTTTGAGTCACCAGACTAGAAACACGTGGCAGGTAAATGTTTGTTGGTCCTTTGGTACCTTTTCCGCCCCTCCTAGGTAATGTGGGTGGCAGGGATAACAATCTCACTGCTAATTGTTTTCTTGGAGGACTTTTAAATAATAACTAGGTATAAGTCACAAGCATTATTTTAATCATGGCTATTTCTTTTTTGCTAAAGTTTCTTACTTTTGGGGGGTTGTCTTAGTGTGTCTTTCACTGTTAAGGTAAACTATGAAAGTTCTTGCCTTTCATATCTGCTTTTTTCATTGGACATGCAACCATTTAATTCCTTTTTATTTTAACAGTGGAATGACTTGTCCAAAAAAGATGTGGACTGTCTTCCACCTCACATGAAATCACTTTTGTTAATTTACTCCATTGTGGAGCAATGCAATAAGCAGCTTTCTACACCCATGGCCTCAAAGCTCCTTGTTTTAATGATGCTGCTCCACCCATTGCTTTTATGCACTTCTTTGATATCTGCAGCCCACTGCTTCTGCTGCTCCCTATGTTCTGGAGCAGAGAAGGGATGGAAACTTCTGTATCTGACTGTGCATGTTGTTTTACATTGCAGGAGCCTTCTTCCTTTATGCAGGGTTTGCTGGCTTGGGACTGGTTTTCATCTACGGCTGCCTTCCTGAGACTAAAGGGAAAAAACTAGAGGAAATTGAATCTTTGTTTGAAAGCAGGCTATGTACATGTGGTATGTCAGATTCTGATGAAGGGAGATATATCGAGTATATTCGGGTGAAGGGAAGCAATTACCATCTTTCTGACAATGATGCTTCTGATGTGGAATAATTTTCAGCTGCTGATGTATTTAATCATTTAAAAGCCTTCTGAAGGGAAAAGCAGCTCTCTGATGACCTCACTGCCCTGCTTCTGGTCTGGTTCTCCTTTCTACTGTCTAGTTAAAAATGCCTTCATGTTCAAAAAATGCTCCATTTGGGAGGAAATTCAATATCTGAATGTTTTCTTGATAACTAAAAACAGTGCCTCCCAAGAGATCGCATTCCATGATTATGTGAATTCACCAAGTGTGCACGACCGAGGTATTTAGTAGGGTGCACTATACCAGATGAATACAGAAGGCTATCTGAGATGGTTGGTGGTTGTCCTTATCTTCAATACTGACAAAAGATTAAATAATAGAATAGATAATCAGCAACCAGCCAACAACTGTCAGATCAGTGTCCCATAGCAGCAGAGCAGATAGCTCTGCTGTGCGATACAACCAATGATGAATGCATAAGCTGCTGTCATGGCAGCCATTTCAAAGGTTTAACTGACTGAGAAAATACAAATTCCTGCTATAGCTATTGGAGGAAACATTTCCCACCTTACCCTAAGAGAATTCCCATTTTTATTTGTTTGAGATAACAAGTAGAAAGCCATAGTCACCTGTGTGGAGGTCCCTAGGGTGCCGTAGGTCTGTGTTACGTTGGACTGTCCAGCCACTGCTGCTCTGGAGTTCACACCACGGTTCAGAGTTGGTGTTTGTGAGAGAAAATGCTAAAGTCAACTACTTGACAGCAGGAAAGCCGTACACGTACAAATGAACTGATATATTGCTGTGCTCAAAGTAGAGGCTTCATTTAGTTGGAGAAAAATTATTTTTGTTTCCCTTTCTTGCATTTGAATGTTTGGGTTCGTGCCAAGTTTTGAATACAAAGTGTCATTATCTAAAGGAAGAAAAAGGAGGGAAGAGGTTTTCCGCTGCTAAATGCACAGTGGTCATCCCTCCAGCGCCTTTTGCTCATGAATAATCATATTGCCTTCACTTTATCTTTGTAATGAATCCCAGCACATTTTTCCTTGAAATGCTCTTAGTCAACCAGTGTCTTGCTGGATCTGAAGAGGAATATTAACAATGGGCAGAAGCCTTCATCTCCTAGTAATTGCCTTACCGAAGCATTGCAAAATTGTCAAGAAAATGTCAGGCACAAAAATCAACTTGGCTGCCTTCAGCCTGGTAATGAACATGTGAATGGTATTTTATTAACTTGCCATGCTTGCTTGCCTTGGCAAATTGAATTTTATGCAGCTACATTAAAATATTGTGGGGTTTTTTCCCTTGTCCTTTCCTCATTGCTTTAAGTCTTCAAAGATGTGAGTTTGAAAGCATTAACAATTCAAATTCATATCTTTGAGACATTTACTTCATGCAAGAATGTGTAAAAACTCCTCTGCCTGTGGGCTATCCCCCCATTTCTTTGGTAAAAATATATTTATTTTTCATTGTGTAAAGATTGAAAAAGTTGTTGGGTCCATTACCTTTTATAAATTTGCCTTGTGCGC
This sequence comes from Phaethornis superciliosus, assembly GCA_023637945.1. Lineage (NCBI taxonomy): Eukaryota > Metazoa > Chordata > Aves > Apodiformes > Trochilidae > Phaethornis > Phaethornis superciliosus. The sequence continues at coordinate 15,292,937 of JAJQWJ010000001.1, forward strand.
TTTTCTTGGGTTGAAAAATGTTTTGAATATAGAATTGCTATCAAAACTGAGACTGGACATTTGTTACTGACTTATTTTTATTAGATAACATGGAAAATTTTTTTTAAAGAAATCTGACATGTTATCTGATATTCTAGGAGGGATTTCTTACTCTCCAATTATTGAATTTCAGCAGTTGGATGTATTTTGCATTTTTTTTTCTTTTTTACTTCATTAATCAAAGAAATATTTTTTGAAAGAAAATATTTTAAAGCATCCTTCCCTGGCTTAACTGGGACTAAAGGGGGAAAGTGTAGCAGACAGAGGGAGTTTCAAACAGAGAGTGGCCACACCTCGAACATCTCCTTGTGTGGTGACAGGGCTGGATTCTTGCACCTTCCATCTAGCCTCCCATTTATGTGCACAATATTTTTATGCTTGGGAGCACCAGCTGCTGAAAGTGCTTGAGTCTCCAGACCTATCTCCCAGTCCCCACCCACTGCAGGATGTCTCTGTTAGGCTGTCACCTCTCAGAAATGTTCAGTGAAGAGGTGATACCTGAAATGAGAAAGAGGGATCTTGGACAGATGAGAACAAAATAGTTTTAAGGCCAAGTTGGTTTCCCCCTGAAACCAAAAATGAATGTTTGAAGACCCTTATTAGGAACAGTTTTGTCACCTAGAATGACATGTGAATAGGTGTATTACACCCATCCTGTGCTCCTGTGGTATCCCACATAGATTTCAGTCGGTATTTACGGGCTTTACAGTGCAGGGACTTATGGCTCTGATCTCCACAAAAGGATAAGCTCACATTCACCATCACACCCATGAACATCCCTTTGTTTCATGCGTTTTGCTGGAGCAGGGTGTAAGCCAGGGAGGATGTCCCTGCACCAGCACCGTGTTCAGGCAGACCCCACACTTCTCTGCACTTGTGTCCACAGGCAGAGGAACCTGCTGCATTTATTGGGCACAGTCACTGGAAAGGTGGGTGTCACAAGATCAGTCTCTTTTGGTTTTGCAGGCAGTGCTGGGCCTTATTAGGAGCATCCTGCTCTGCCACCCTTGTTTCACAGATGTTCTCATAAGCAGCGCTCAGTTGCATTCAGCACTGGGCTTGTTTTCTCATGCAACAAGTTGGGTCTTGCTGAAAGCAGTTTTCTGAAGATTTGCATTTTGTGGCCTTTTTCTCCAGGCAAAATGATTGAAACAAGTGCATTTTATTCATCATTGTTACTGTCTGTGAGGGTGCAAAATATATCGGCTACTTTATTGTCAACTCCCCCTTTCCCACCTGCAAAGAGTTGGGTTTAAGTCTTCCTTTTAGGGTTGCTGTACACCAAGACAACATTCCATAATTTAGAAACACTGAACCTAGTAGCAAGCATAGTGTAATGAAAGTGAGATCAAATACTTGAAATTAATCTTACTCAATTAGGGTTTATTTTTAGAATCTGTGAAAATTTATAATGTATGAAGAAAATTAAATAAAATGTTTCTATTTTGCAAAGATTTTTTTATAATTGTGCATATTTTAAGTTTTAAGAGATTTTTGCTAAAGGTAGACTTAGTAACATTCCAGATAAAAGAGTAAGAATGCAGCATAGCTGAATAATTTCTTATAACAGTATTTTAATTTATGAAGTTGAATAAATAGTATGTCTAAGCACAATATTGTTTTAGTGAAACCTTTTTGCAGAAGATGTGGAATTGTTTCTTCACGAGGACTGCACACTTAATTCAGGTATCCTGTGCGTAAGGAATGCTAGAGTAATACTGCTGGTAGGTTTGGGTGTGTTGATTATATGAACAATTTGGGATATTTTAATTCTGATTAATCTTCTCACTTTATGTGTTTTGCTCTAATAGCAAGTGTGAAAGAAACAAGTCCTGATGCATTTTAAATCTTCTTAAAATTCGATACACATGCAGCAATTTGTTCATCATGTTGCAAATCTAAATTGTTTGCAGGGTTGAGATAATTAGACACTTGTTTCTTCCTCTGGTCACTCCACTGAATAATACCAGGTTTTAACAAGAGAAGCAAACCTGTTTTGAAAATAAAAATGAAGCAAGGCCCCAGGACTCATATGGAGGGGGGCTGAATTTGCATTTGCATGCACTTTACATTGCTCTCATAGATGTTGCTATCATGTGAATTGCAGTGACAGCCATGTCAGAAACTTTGGGATACTTTTTATGGAAAGTTGTTCCAATGCCAACTTATTTTTGTGTAAGTGGGAAGATGCAGTATTTTTTACTGGTGTAGGGTTGGGAGGAGAGAAGAAAGAAAGGATATAGGGTATAGGAAAGGTTATATTCTTCTTCTGAGGAAGAAGAATGATGGGAACAAGGGAGTGTACTTGGTCCTGTGGGTGGGAATGGGGGCAGAGAAGCATATGTTCCTCTCTCATACCCAGCCAGAGGTGAGAACATGTCAACTGAGTTTGGAAAGCTACTACTTTTTCCCTTAGTGGAATCTCTTTTGCCCTCCGTCACTCAGGCTAAGCACTGGGGAGAAATTTTGACTTTCAAGGCCTGCTACAGGCCCTGGACAAGGGTCTTTCCTTCAGCCATGAGGGTGATGGTTGCAGTCCCATAAGCAATGGGCTAGTTAAAGATAGACCTTGCACTTCTCACCTCTATACTCAACTGCCTACTCCTCAACATCAGCACACTTCTATCATGGTCCTGAACTTTTACTTTTATAAGAGGCTTTGTTAGGTGAAAGTCACTAAGCAAGGAAGGCAGGCAACTCATAGTATAGGGAGATCTCGGGGTAGGAATCAAGGCAGAAGAGGCAGTTCTGTGAAGCACTTTAAAGGGTAAGATATTTGTGCACTTTTTTCTAAGAGAGTCAAGATAACCAAAACCCTTTTCTCTTCATTAAGAAGAAAATAATTGAGCTTTGTGTACCAGGCCAGAAGCAGATAATGCCACACTATGTGCTTTATGGCAAAATGTGTTTTTATTGCGGGTAACATTTACAGCTTACATGTAGCTGCTGCCTATAAAGTGACTCAGTCATTCTCTGGATTTTAACAAGTCACATTTTTGTGCAAACATCTTAGCGGTTTTCTATTGATCTTCATCGCCTTGTGTACAGTACAGTTAAGCATAATCCACAAAGTGGTCTAGGTTGTGGCAGTGTTACAAATGTCAGCACAGTAAAATCTAGGTGAACATTGTTAAAGAAATATTGTTGTTTGTGATAAAACTGGGGGTAAAAACTCCTTAAAGGCAACTATATATCGATCTTAAAAGTCTGGAAAAATGGCAGTTCTTATCTATTTTGTGTATGTTTTCATATAGAGAAGGAGTTTTTTATGTGCCAGTAACCATCACTGTAGTGTTTTGTAAATGGGTGTTAATGGTGTTCCAGAGTTCTGTATATGAGAATATTCTTTAGCCACAATGACCTGTTATTGTGAACCAGCAGCATGTTTTTAATCTTACTCAATCTTACTCACACCTCTTGTCAGAGGTGCTCACTCATTGGCTACAGTAGAGATCACTCACACCAGGGGAAGTTTGACCAGTATCAGGCCTCAAAAGTACAGATTTTATCTAAATTTCTGCGTTTTCACATTATCACTGAACAGTACGTTATGTGTCAATGATCTGGCATGTATAATTATAAAGCTTCAACTCTGATTCAGTTGCAGTCCTTGATTCTGTTGAGATACAGTTTGTCAAAACTTGGTTTGGCTGTGCATCCCATTTATGTAAATAAGGGGCACACTGATTAATTATTAATAACATCCACCTGTTTCTAAAGGAAACATCAGTTTCTGAAGTGTTAAAATAAAGGCAAAATTCTCTTGATGCCTTAAACATTACAGACTTTAAAGAGGACTGAATGTATGACCATCATTGTGACTTCTGAAGAAGAAACTTCATGGGTCCTCAGCAGGTGTGAAACAAGGTGGTTTTGTGGTGCTGGGATACTGCATTGAACTGCAGACCCATCTGCTGTCTGTTCTATTTCAACTATTCCAGTAGTCCCTGTGAAATTGATAGGATTATTCATATGCTTGATATTCTCCATGTACTCAGTGTCCTGCTGGTTCAGGGCATGGCTGGGAAGTGGCAAAAGTCACATCTCTGCTTTCCATAAAGCATCTTGCAGCCCTACAGAAGTGTTAACTAGATCTTTCTGTGACAAATTTTATGTAGAATATTTGAGACATTATTAGAGACCAAATTGATAGTTATACTTCCATGTGGAATAGTAACTTGCACAGATTATGGGCACAGATTATGGTATTTGGTACAGAACAGGTTTTGGCAAAACTAATTGTCAGGGTGTCCAAGTTATTTCTTAACCATGTCAAACATGTGTCATTTCCTTTTGCAACCAGTCAAGCCTATAATGTATGAAAGTGTTGTACATTTTCTGAAACTTATGTGATGTAAAATTATTTAATTGACTTCTGATTGCTTTAATGACGTTTGGTCTTTACATAGAAGTAAATATCTTCAAACAATTGTCAGTGCCAGAAGTGTAAATGAACAAAATAAAAGGTGAGATACTTAATTACATAATCTTTCTTGAGGTTTCCTTTGTTTGAGTACTTGGGTGACCTTTCAGAGTTGCACAATCACATTGCTCAGCAAAATGAGCTAAAATAGCCCATGGCCTTACTTGAAATAAGTGAGTAACTTTGTTATGAACTTAATATGGTATGTTTCAAAACAGAGAAAATTCCTGTGATGGTGGCACACCAGACAAGTGTCACTTCCTTCCTGAAGGATTTCTTTGAAGAGCTGAATGCAGCTATGCAAAACTGCCAACTCTCCCTATGTACCCATGTGGGTTTTTAATATCCCCTGCCCCAAACACTGTCCAGCTTTGTGACAGCAGTTTATGCCTTCGGACTTATCAACTGGGGAAAGGGCAGAAGTTGCTCTTTTCTAATGGGGAAATGTCCTAATTATGCATGTTGTTGTTTGTTTTTTTTTAAAGAAAATTGCTTAAATTGGTTTGATGATTCATGAAGAACAACAGAACCATGTCTGTGCTGTGCTGGGGGCTGCCCTTGCCTGCTTGACAAACCTGTGTCTGTGGCAGAGCTTATCTCCAGGAGGCAAGAGAGGAAGCTGATCATTTTGCACTGACAGGTTTTGTTTTCAGGTTTCTGGCTAATAGTGATGATGTAGTTCAGATTATTTGCTGTGAAAGCCACAAGGCAGCTTTGTGGTATCATGGGAAGCTGGTGGCTCTGCTGTCAAACACTCAATATTTTTTGCTTTTTCCCATTCCTCCCTGCTCCAGCTACTGTCACAAAATAACTACTGATGGTTTGATTTCTAAACTTCAGGCAGTAACGGAACTTGCTCCCAAATATTTCTGAGAATTTTCAGGATCAGACCTCCCAGGCATCAAGGCTGAGTGGTGCTGTGTCCAAATCAAAGGCATCCTTACAGTTTTGCACAGCCTTTGCTTTGTGTGTGCCATGAAGCGCTTGCTTTCAAGACTACTACAGTTTGCAGGAAATAGCTGGGAAAGTTAAAGGTAAGCTTGTAAAAAAAATTCCTTTTTTTCTAATCTCAGTGGTCCCCTGCTGAGTTGTGCTGGACTAGTTAAAGAGACCTGATAGTGATCATCCCCAAAGCCAGCATCCCTCCAGCCCCACCCTGCCCATGCACAGCTCCCTGAATTAATGTATTCTGGCTCTCTGGCTGATGAAATTTCACTTTTGACATAAAATAAATGGTATCTCAACCCATATCGTGATGGAGAGATTAACCCCTTCAAGATCAAGCCACTAGCTGAAAGCTGGGGGGAAATAGTCACACACATTTGCCATGAGTAGTTCTACCTGTCTTGTTGTGGGTCTGTTCAGCATATGTCTCATTTGTTTAATGTGCATGACCTACCCAGTCCCCCTGAACTTAATACAGTTCTGCATGGAACTGAAATTTTGAAATGTTTGCCTTTTGAGCATTAGCTGCAGAACTACCAGCTGTGCTTACTGCATCTTGATTTTGAGGCAACAAATAGCCTCTGAGACCTCTGGACATGAAGCTTTTGGTTAGATAGATTTTTTTTTTAGGAGATCTTTTGGTCTAAGTTTTAGGAGCATACAAAGATCTATCTGTTTTTCACATGAGTGAAACCTTCACCTTAGCTAGTGTGCTCTGATATTTGGCACCGTGATGCCACATGAAAGGACCAATAGAATCCATAATGCTGCAAAGAAGAGCAGGGTGTCTTAGAGCAGTAAGATGTGTCTTGTCTGCAGGGAGAAAGATGATCATGCATCCAAAATTACCTACAAGATATTAAGACCGTCACCATGCAGGGGTGCATTTTATTGTAACAAGAAGAAGCGCCAGGGAGATTAAAACAAAGACTTCCAAGCAAGCCCTATTCTGTAGATTATTCTTCAGAAAAGATCATGTTGACTAAACAGATCTGCACAAGATTGCAGGAGTTTTTCTTGGTGTAAGGAGAGTAGAAGCTGCAGCGCATCAGTGCTGGGGAGCACATCCTGGGGAGGGGAGACTCAGATGTGAGAAAGAAAAATCAAGACCTCTCCTCTAGCAAAGCAGTGAATCATGTGTGTGTCCTAACTGGAAAGAGAGTTAATTAATTCTTTAAACTTCATCAAAGATGATGAACAGGTGACGGAGAGGTGGGAAGGTCCGTGCCTGAAGGATCAGTGAGGGTTTTCAGGAGGTGGTTGGAGATGCAGAAGCAGTTTGAGGGCAGAGAGGTCTGGCGTAGCTAAACTTTGCAATGAAGATGATACATGAAACGGAGAGTGGATCAGGTTGCCAAGGAAACACGGGCAGAAAGAGCAAGGAACAAATCCCTAGCAGGGGCTAGAGGAAGGAAGCAGGACATAAGGTGTGGGGAATGGTTAGGGAACCAAGAGTGTGGGGCCATAGTGCCTCTGCCACACGACCTCTTGGTGGCAGGGGACATTTTCACACTGGCCCGAGTGGAGGGAAGCAAAGATGAAGATGGGCACTGGGCTGAGGATGCATCAGCTTCTTCATGAGCACCTCAACATGGATTGCAGTGCCTGAGCAAGCTGGGGATGCAGAATTGCTTTCCAGATCCAGCCCCTCTGTGCTGGTTGGGCACTAAGTGATAAAAGAGCCAGGATGTCTCTCCCTGTGAACCAATGATGCTTGGCAGCTGTCCCTCTCCTTCCCTTCTGAGGGCACCAGGACAGGTACTGGGCACCCTCTGGTAGATCAACTGCATTGGAATACTTTAGTGCCTATATTTGCCCCCTGCAATGCCACCTCTACACAGTAATTGGATTTCCTTTTGATAAGCCACTCTAAAAACTGTGTTGTTGTTGTTTTTTTTTCCTTCCCGGGATCTCATCTATTCATAGGCTTTGTTTTCAATTACTATTGTATGTACAATGCTTGGGGCTGATGCCACCCCTGCCTGGCATAGCTCAGAGGTGTCTCTGATCCCCTTGGACAGTGCTGTGACATTTTGCAGCCTTTCTGCCGGTGGAGCTTTTCCTTATTTTTGAAGGTATTTCCACAGCTGAGGCTGGTCAGTCCCTGTATCCCCAGCCAGCTGTCACCAAATCCCATGTTCAGGCTGTCCATCTGAAGCCTTCACTCAGTGTCACTTGGCACTGCTGCAGTTACAGGAGGGGAGGTTGTCACCAGTCACATAATATGTCATCCTGCAAACACCAGATGACATCTCCATCCCCAAAGGGGCAGTCATGGTGTGCAGCTGGCAGCCCGGTCCCTGCTGGGAAATGGTGCTTTGGACTAAGCCTTGCTGCTAAACCTGGTTTTCTTTTAGTCTGTTACTGGCATGAGCAATCAAACCTTGTCTGCCTTCCAATTAACCCAGTTAATTGCCCCAGGATGTCTGATATGAGAGTGTGCCCTGTTACTGGACTAGACTGTTGCAGGATGTGACCACAGTCAGAGGCCATCTTTGATGCTGCATGGCTTCTTCTGCTCTCTGCCTGGAGTTTGGGGTACCCATATCCCCCAGGTTGGCTGGGGGACAAGGGGGGTGCAGCTACACCATGAGGTATTGGAGGTAAGTTGGGGGCTTGTGCTGGTGTCCCTGCCACTCTCATGTGCTGCTAAAAGTAATGGGAAAAAAATCAAAAGGAACCAAAGTGTTCATAAGCTTGGTGGTGGATGACTGCTGCCCCCAGCCTGCTATCAACTGAGATAGCTTTTACATTATCTCTGTATGTCATGTTTCCTTATGGTGGGTGGGATTCACAGGGAATGCTAAGGGCACCAGAACCCCAGGGTTGCTGGTGGGTGAGCAGTTGGTGCCCCTTGTCAGCCCAGCCCCAAGGAGCTGCTGCAGAGCTGCCATGGACAAGGCTCTGTGGCTGTGGCACTTGGGGACAAGCCAGTGTTGGGTGAAACACAGCTGCTCTGCACTGCTGCAGGGAACAGTGGGTGAGCAGAGGCAGGAGAGGCAGGAGGTGTGCTCTGAGGAGATGGGGGCAGAGCAGGGCATCAGCATTCAGCCTTGTTCCTCACATGCCTACAGCTCAGCTGCCTCCACCTGCAGCAGCAGCTGCCGGGAGCAGGCACCCTGGGGTCACTTAACTTATCACCCAAGCCCAGCCCAGCCATGGGGTGACAGTGGCTGGCTGTGGCCTGGAGCATCCTGCTCCAGCTGGCCCTCTGGGTTGAGCTTGGGCTGGGCAAGCTCAGAGATCCCTACCAGCTTCAGCTGCTGTGGGGTTCTCCAAAAATCATCTGTATGCAGGAAGTTCAGCTTCTCTCAAGAACAAATCTCCTTACAGATATGCTGTTTCCTAAGAATTACTCCAGCCCAGGGAGCAGAGTAAATCTTCTGCAATATGATGTATTGGCTTGTCCTGTGAATGGCCACAGCTCTGTGCCCTTTGGCTTTGCCAGCCCCTGTGTGCTGTATGTGACACAGTGGCAGTAAATCACAGCCTTCTCTCTGCAAGCATGCACAAACACAGCTGGTTTGGAAATGTTTTATCACAGTTCTACTAAATAGTACATTGAGTCTCTTGCAGCCTCCCACCTTGTCTTCACTGACTCTCCACTCCTCTGTCTTTTGGCCCAGGATTCCCCATTGCCTCCCAGGGTGCTGGTGTACCACCATCAGCATCCTCTGCAGCTATCTGCATGCTGTATGTGAGCTGGCTGCAAGCTGGACTCTGCTGGGTTTCACATCCAGAGAGCTGCAGCACCCAGAGCAAGCACCATCAAGGTGTGGTCTGCAAATTTACAGCAGTGTGGCCAGGGAAGAGTTGTATTTGTATTTAGTGCTTGGCTCACAGAAGCATGAGAGCTTGTTGGAGTCCAACACCACAAGCCCTGGAGAAGCGAGCTGTGATTCGGGTAACTGGGACTATCCCCTCTTGCCCATCAGAGACTCAGTGAGAAGGGGGCTGGAGAAGGGTTGCAGGAAAGTCATTGCTTCTGTGGGACAGATGAGGTATTGGCTGCCAAGAGCTGAATATTTTTTCCAGGAAACCTCAGCCTTCCTGAGTTTGTTCTCCATTAAAATGACTGAAGCTTAGGGTAACATTTTCAATGAGAGTCTTTCTCTCCATCTACATTTAGAAGTGTTCAAGTCCTGGTGCTGAACAAATGCACCAGGTTTTTGATTAATAAGAGGTATCCTTCTTTTCCCCAGCAAGTTACAACTGATTGTCACCGAACAGTTGAAAACATATATTTCTGTAGCCACTCCAGAGGCTTAGCAGACTTCCAGGAAGATTAATATGGATGAACAAGGAGCATCTTTGCCCACACTGTTGCCTCAGAGAAAGCTGATGGTGCCTGTATGTGTATAGTGGGATTATGGTCATTACTGCAGGTTACAAATACCAGTGGCTTACATAGCATCAACTGCTGAACTATGATCTGAAGAAAGCACAGTTTGATGCTACCACTGAGAGAGAGGAGATTCCTGTTAAACCAAACTCAGTCTTCCCAAAAATCACCAAAAAATCACATGAAAGAAAACACCTGAGCAGAGGGGTCTGTGATAAGGAGGAAGCATGTTTCTCTTCTAATACAATAATAGTAATGTAAATACTTTAAAAGCCTTCTCTAGTCACTTCAAAAGAGCCTCTGCCTTATTTGTTATCATTGCCAGCACACATACCACCACAAAGATAGTTTTATTTTTTATGATTGCTTTGCAATTACAGGTAAAAATTATAAGGTAATTGGATTTTATGCACTCTCACCCAAAGGCTTTGGGACATGATTATCTACAGTGACTGACTACCCCAAGTGGTGAATTATTACATTAGAACCACATGTGTAGCTCTCATGTTCAGCCAGTCAGAAAAGTGTGTTTGGCACTGAGCTGCATGATTTCAGTCCTTACTGGGAACTGGTGCAATCCAGGCAGAAGGCTGTCTAGAACTGCACAGATTTTATTAGCAGCTGAGGTGAAAATAAGCCATAGCTACTGAAAGGTTCTAAATTATTATATGACTTACTTCTCCATTTGTCCCTACACACGTATGTTGACGTGGTGCAACCATCTCTCTTTTCCCAGTTCTGACCTGCAGAAGTAGGTTCACAGGAAGCAGCTAGGAGTCTGCCCCACTCAGAGGCTATCTCTGAGGATCAGGAGCATCTGCCTGAACTCAACTCTTTTCACCATAAAAGAAAGTTTAAAAGGCCCATCAATGATGCCATTTTCATGTAGTTCAGGAGTACAGCTTCCCTCACATGGTAATGGCAGTTTGCCTCAAAGTGGGTCACATCAGCATCTCTCTAAGCACAGCTGCCAGACAATGCTTGGCCATGTGGCAATTTTACATCTCCCAGTCTAATAAGAACCCCTTGGCTTTGAAGTTCGCAGCACCAGAGCTTTTAGCTGTAGCACTGCTGTTCACTGGCCCCTGGCACAGCCTCTTGTTGGAGGCCAGCAGACTAAATGAGTTCAAGCAGCACTGGCCATGGGAGAGACCATGAAGCTGGACACGAGCCACTGGAAAAGCTGACAGGTAGGTACCAGGCATGGAGGATTGCTGGGAAAACACAGGCCTTGGAGCCAGCATGGGCTGCTGCTGGTGTGGCACAATCTGAATGGGCCTCACAATGCTGAGTGAGCAGCTCTGCCTTACAAACCAGGGATAACAGCCAGGCTTTCAGCAAATCATAGCTGTTATTCAAATAAATTACAGCTCCTGTGAAGATGATGAATGTTGCAGTTTAAGATTAAAAAACAAAATTACTAGGAAGTTTGCTTTAACAGTAAGTTGAGGAAACCTAAAAAAAAAATAAATCTGCTTATGTCAATCCTTAGGAAGTGGGCAGTGAACTGGCTAAATGATGGTTACACATTTCAGAAGTCTGGCTGTGCCTCCCTTCCCTCTAGCACACTGACCACACCATGCAGCTGGGTGTTGTTAGCAAATGAGCTGAGGGTGCACTCAGTCCCACTGTCCATGTTACCAACAAAGATGTTAAGCAGTGCCAGTCCCATTACCAACTTGTCACTGAGCTCCATCAAGACTTTGATTGCAGCTCTTTGAGTGTGACCATTGAGCCAGTCTATCTGACAAGCCCGTGTCTCTACAATTTAGAGATGGGGTTGTTATGTGGGACAATGTCAAATGCTTTGCATAAATCCAGGTGGATGACATCAGATCTTTTCCCTTATCCACCAACCCAGTAACCCCATCAGAGCAGGCCACCAAATTTGTCAGGCATGCTATGTATATATCAAATATGTATGTAGATATAAGTAGATAAATATAAATAAGTAAGCCTGTATGGATATATAAGTAAATGTCAGTAACTGAGTTTCTCTGACACCTTTACTAGGAACATTTTTCAGAAGTAAAAACTAAACTATAACCTAGAAACGATAGTATCAGAAACTTTTATTTGCTGTCATTTGTACTTTCACACAAACACTGAAATGAAAAGGAAAGCATTTCAGATTTTCAATCTGCAGGAAGATACAGAAACTTGTAAAATATTTGCCAGTATTCACAACCTGAGAACAAATCAATAGATGTGCTATGGAAGGAAGATTAAGTAATTGGATTTTTTTTTCCTGGTAAAAATTAATAAATTAGTTATTTTAAAATTACATTTTATTCTATTTGTGCAGATGTGCATTTTCTGTTGTTTCCCATTTTTTTGTGTTTAGTACAAACATATGGCAAAGGCTGTTAAAATGAATAAGAATTAGACTAACCTAGTTCTGAACCAAGAACTAATTCAACTTATGTTTTGAAGTGAAACAGAATCTTTCTGCTACCTTCCAGAGAAGCAAAGTCATTACCAGACTACAAAATCCTATGGACTGATGGTGGGGGAGCCAATCTAAGTCCTAAGATTTGTACTTACTTGGCTATTGTAAAATCCTATATTAACAGCTGGAGATTTGTAGAAATCCATAGCTGGAAATAGATGTAGACAGATAGAGATCTGAAGTTAATATTCATTTACAGCAAACAAACAGCAAAAATTATTTTGTTTAACCCAGCTAGAAAAATCAAAATATGCCAATTAAATGAAACACACTGAGGACAAAACTTCTCTATGCCTTACACACCATTCTAGATGGTCACTTCTTGTCTCTCTCCTTCATTTTATCAATGTAGCTCAGCACCTGGAGAGTCCTGCCAGCCAAACTCATATATTCAGCTTCAGGAGGAGGCAGAGCAGGTCCCGCTGCGCTGCCCGTGCCTGCTGGGCACTGCTGAGCCTCAGCCGCTGGCATTCCCTGCCCTCCGGCGGTGCTTGAGGTGCCGGGAGGAGGGACCTGACCCGGGCTGCGGGCAGAGGGGAGGGAGCTCCCACAGCTGCAGAGCTGCACACTCCCACACTGCGTGGCAACATCCACTTTTTCTACTTCTGAAACGGAGCTCTCCGTCTGCGACCAACCATCACACCTGGTGCTGCCAGTGATGTGCTCTCTTTTAAGGGCTTGGTGTGATGAGCTGCCCTCAGATGGGGCACTGTAGTTTTCATTTTCTCCCTCAGTGGCACATAAAATAGAGCCTTTCTCCTGAATATGGGCTGCTGCTTCTCTAGTCAAAATATTGCAGGGCTGGAGAGGCAAGGTTCTGGTGTGAGAGATTTTGATGGTCTCTGTCCTTGCTGAGGCTGAGACTAGGTTGTCATCAGTTATCTTCAAGGACTTTTCATTTAGATATTCCTTCTTTTTGGATGTATCTTCTTCTTCAGACTGTTTGAACAGAATTGTGTGAATGCAGCTGTTTAGATAGTTCAATAACCAAGGACTAAGTTAATAAATAACTAATAACTAAGTCAATGAAATTAGCAGGAAGGCCAGAACTGTTTGGGGTCTTTATTAATTCTTTCTTCAGGGTTGTGTCCCTGACCTTTGTTGAAGAGGTGGGTAAGGTGGGCCTCCACTCTCTCACAGAATTTAAGTTCTTATATTGTGTCATTTTTATGTTCAGGAATGCCTGAAAACATAGAATGTGTCAAATGCTCCTGCTTTACAGCCATGTAATGTCAGGCAGCTATACATGGAGGAAGAATCCAGCAGCCTGCTTAGCATCCTCCACAGCTATGTTACTGTAATTCCACACCAAAGACAAGACCGTATCTGTTAAACTATGTAGGAAAATGTAAAGTTAATCATTCCTTGTCTTCCTCACACACGAGGTTCCCCTGTGCAAAACCAATCCATAAATAAGATTCAAGCTACATCCACCCTTGGATACACTCAGGCATCCAGATAGCATTCAAATGACCCCCTGCAAAGCCTCAGAGGGGCAGTACGCACTGTGTCAGGACTAGAGCTGAAGCAGCTCTCTGTCTGCCTTGGAGAGTAACTGGGAGACTGACTGCTGAGTGATGATTCCACATCTGAGAAACAAGATGAACAAGGCAGAAAAGGGTTATTCACCCAAAATTTCCCAACATCCAACTCTCAAGTACAACATGTAGAATTAAACATTGCTTCTTCTGATGCAGCTTTAAGATAATGTTTAAAGACTAAAATATTAGTGAAGTCAATGTGGATCTTGGTAATAGCCACTTCTCCTTTCAGGACAACACATCTTAACAGCAAGTGTGAGACAGGTCCCCCAGAACTTCAGCTATGCTGTTAATCTGCAGCCTGCACCAGCAGCAAAACTGTGCTACCCAAAAGGAGGAAGGAATCTGCAGAGCAAGGGCAGGGAGAAAAAGCAGCAAACTCCCTGCACACCTTTGCTACCATACAAATTTCATGGGCTTATGGCCATGTTTTTCTCTTGGGGGCCCTTGGGAGGATTTCTGCTCTGAAATGCAGCCAGCACAGCTGACTCCTGTAGCTACCAAGGGAGCAAAAAGGATGTGGGACCTTCCTTCTGACTCCTCTTACTCTGCCCACATGTGAATAAAAAATACAAGCCTTTCTCAGATGTTACATCCTAGAAAGATCAAAACACTTGTCTCTGGCTTTAAAAGAAACTGTTTCAGCTTCATGTGTAGAGAAAAATCAGATTTTTTAAATTAACAGTGTATAAATGGTACTAACCCTTTTCTGTCTTGTGAAGATTTGAACTCACTGCAGGCTTATACTCCTCCTCTTGTGCTGCTGTGAACTTTTAAAAATAACTGTTAACAATGAGGGATCAGCACCTCAGGTTAAATAAGGAATGTTCCTTTTCTACACTGCATAAAGGAGACACTGCACTGTACCCCAAAGTATTTCATGAGGCAGGTATTTCAGGTATCAGTTTAGATGTGAATCAAACTGTGTAAATTATGGCCCTGAAAGGACTTCCTGAACCACACAACTAGAAGCTGTTTTTTCTGATTCCTTATACAAACCATGATGGGAAAGAAGCTTCCACAGATGTTAATTCAGTGAAGCTAAATTCTGGGGTTTTTTTTCCTAACTGTTGCTGACATTCCTTCTACATCTCAAATGAGTGGTGCAAAACAATAGGCCTGACAAGAAAAAAAGAAAAAAAATTATCTTTAAAAGTTACCTGTTCATATCCAAAAAGCTGTCTCTGTCTCCAAGATGATTCATTCACAGATTCTTCACTGAGGGGTGCAAACAGAGTTCTCTGGTAAGTGATTTCCCTTCCTATAATTTTATTTCCTATCTATACTAAAATAATTTAGTCTAGATATTTTTTTCTTCATTTTTTATTTTGTCTTGAGTAACCATTAAATGCTTCCCACTGTTGAGATCATTGAAATTATTTCTGAACCTGAGATTTAACACCAATAATCTGTTTTTCACAAAATTCACTTTTGCTGGAATGCAAGTTGCAATGAGATATGACAGACAATAGTGCTGCTTTGTGAAATGTAAGGTGATATGGATCAGAGTCTTTGATAAAACTGTCTCTTGTAAAACATGGGGCACTCACATATCCTTCCTTTAGCCCAGGGAAGACACTGATTTCCTCTAGTCAGTGGAAGGAGACAGGGCCTTTTAGAAGGCAAGTGGGAGCATCAGCTTAAATTCAGGGACTCAAGACTGTTCCATGAAGCAGTCTTTCTCTGTATTTACCATGGGCAGATGAACAATGGTACAAAGGGCTTACATACATGTAAGTCTTTACACATTAGTCACTATTTTCAGTGGGAAAACTTGTGAACTCAGTAATACTGTTTAGAATTTTGCCTTCATGTCCTCTCAGCAGGGTTTGTCCAATTCAGCAAGGTCTCTGCAGTTATGACTAATTAATAGACTGATAATTTCTATTGCACTCTTGCACTCACCTATTTTTTCTGAAATGGTTCTGTACATTCTCCTTTAAGTTAATCTGATGATCATGGTGATAAACAAACGTCTCTAAAATAAAAAAGTAAGCCTTGATTTTTAAATGCAATAGTATAATTTAGTTTGAAAATAAATGTTTCTGCCAACTTTCAAAAAGAATTTAAACCATTTCATTTTAAATTAAATAACTGCATTCTGAAGGTTCATGACATGCTTTTGGTCAAAGCAGACACATTTCTTCATATAAAAACATATGTCCTTAGAAGAATAAAAATTAGGATATGTCCTTAAAATATTGACACTCACGATTTTTTTCAAGGTTGGCAGGTTTTTCTTTGTTTTCAGAGGGTATAAAGTAGTGCTGTCCCTCATAACAGTCCTGCAGATGGGTTTTATGATGTCCACTGGTTTGCTCATAGGTTGCACTTGAGACATCATTACTTTTAAACAAAAGCTGTTCTGGAGCTGTGAAAACACCTTCAAGGTGTCTGTCTACAGAATTATTCTTTGCATTGATTGCGCAATAAGCCTCTCTGGTATCATAATGATAATTTCTATTGGTCATTTGATTTCCATCATTAGTATCAATGGTAAATATGGCACTACTGCTCTGGTTAACAAAAGGATTAAAATGCTCCGTGGAAGGAATATTCTGGATTGGTTTGCTCACATCTTCAAACAGTGCCAGAAAGGAACAATCACTTCCATCTTCGGGAGCTTTCAGTTCTGCAGTTTCTTTCACAACATCAAACAACAGTTCTTTTATTCCTTCACTGTCTTCTGATTCATTACTGGTCATTATCACTGGATTTTTCCTGGCAGAATTCATATAGTCCATCCTGGGGGTGGTGGGTGAGATGGAGGCAGAGGGGTAGGAAAAAAAGAACAGTTTGGTCAGTACTGTACATAAATAAGCAAAATACAAACTGCTAACACAAAAAATTATGATACCTCACACACTTGCTTTTGTAGCAAACATACATTATTTACGCTGAGAAAGTGGAGAAAGTGTCCTGTATTTTACCTATATTTCATTTCCCCTTTAGAGTAAGGTTGATTTGAAATGGGTTCTGCTTCATGATGTTTCCAAACATACCAAGACAGGAAATACACCATGAGCAGAGAACTGTGATTTATTAATTCAGCCACAGTATGTCACTGCTGCTCCACCAGCTGACCAAAGCAAGCCACTTTCAAAAGAAAAAAAGAAAAAAAAAAAAAAAAAAGGAAGACAGCTTCTTCTGCTCATTAAGAAATGCTTAAAATACTTTGCTTTTTAAGACTATAATTCTCTCTTGCACTGAAAGCCAATAATATGCTCTGTGTATTTTTAATTACTGGTCTCTTTAGTAAGTGACTTCTATTTGTACGTATGTTAGTATTTCTAATGCAGCACAGAAGTTTCCTATTCTACTGTCAGGAGGCCTGTAAGACATTTTGCTTTGCCAGTACTTCCCTACCCCATGTCTGATATTAGTGGTTTTGAAGATGCTATCATGTTAGTGTCATTAACATGAAAACACTTGTGCTTTCACTTACTTGGCTCATAATGTAAACTTTTCACTGTTTTTTTCTAGATTTGACTGAACCTGCAGAAAACCTGAGCAAAAAAGTTGAGAGGCTTCTGAAGCACAGAGAACTGGCAAAAGTGGCTATTCAAAAAATGCCCTCTTTAAAAAAGAAATTGAGCAATGCTATCAATGGAACTTGAAAACTGAAATGTAGGATAGAAAACTCTTATTGGAGAATACATCTGAAATATTTTGATACTTGTGTCACGGTTTAACACTGGCCCAGCAATTAAACTGAATAACAGATTGCTCTCTATTGATCCCCCTCTCCTCCCTGATAAAGGAAGGAGAGAGAATAAGGGAGAAAGGCTTATGGATTGGAAACTAAACTACACAACTTTAATGAAACAGTAATAATAAATAGGAAAAATTACTAAATATATACAAATATACAGGAAAATTCCTACCCCCTTTCCCCCAGTAACTCTCACGTCACCACCGAGGCTGCAGGGCAGCCCTGGGAAAGTCCAGGCTGGAATCCTGGAGTCAGCAGCAGTCAGGAGCTAGGGGCACACACAGATTCAGACTGGCATGGATCAGGACCACAGGCAGAGGAACGGATGGAATCCTCCCAGGATGCCGAAGGAAGCAGGGAGGGCAGTAAGAAGGAGGAAAGGTTTGACCCTTGTGATCCCTCAAATTTATACTGAGTATGATGTGTATGGGATGGAATACTCTGTTTGGTCAATTCTGGCATCTATCTTGTCTGGTCCTCTGTAGCAAGACGAACCTTTCTTGGGGTATGACTCTCTGAAGTCAGACTGGTGCTCTGGCAGAAGCTGATGCCTTCAGGGTCAGTCAGTCTGGGTCAGTGCTAGTGCTCCCAACACAACCAACCTCTCCTCTGGCCTGCTCTGCAAGTGAGCTGAGCTTGTGCTGGAGGCCAGGCCTTTTATTGGCCTCCTGATCCTGCCCCTGCACAGTTGGGCCCAGCCCTAACCAGGCACAGGTGGGCTGAATGCAGGCTCACACCCACTGCCTGCTGATTAGCAGCACCTGGGTGTTGCCTTATCTCACTGCAGTCCTCCCCAAAGGAGGGGTTCAGGTGGGACCTTTCTACTCCTTCTGGAAGGTAAAATGTTCCTCAGAGCTGAGCAGTGTCCTTGGCTCTGCACACCAGTCTCTGGCAGTAACTATAAACATCGAGTGTTATCAGTCCCAGAAGCAGACACTGAGAAACTTGCTGTTAATTTCAGCAAGTGCAACTACTTACAAGAGACTTAGCTGAGAGCAAAAGTACAAACCAGAAAATCACCTTTATCCTGGCCCAAACCAGGACAACTTGGAACTGCATAAAGTTCCTAGAGAACATAAATGAGAAAATAGTACTCACTACTTATGGAAATGCCCTTAGAAGAGTTTTGAAAGGCTAAGCACACTAGACTTTTCTTCTGGACAAACCTGAATGCATCTACGTGAGGAAGGTAAAAACATTTTGTGAAGCAATTCAGAATCTTGTTCATCACTCTGGCTGATACTGCTAACTAAAAGTTAATAGTAGATGAGGAAATTCCTTCACACTCAGTGAAAGGAATTTGCTTCCCAGAATCGTCAGCATTCAAGGTAGAAGAATTTATGGCTGTAACAGACGAAAACAATACAAGGATGATAAGAAGAAATGGATTTGGAGAATGGTTTGAAAGAAGTTGCTGTTCATGAGCCATGAATGGGGAGAAGACTAAGGGAAGTGCTATAAGCAGAGAAGTGCAGGCCTGAGAGGCTGTGGAGACAGCAAAAGATGTAGGTGAGATAAGGTCACATAGGTCTTTAATGTAAAGATATTCATCAGGTCTTCACCAAGATATACAGCAAGGTGGATGTTATCCTCATTTCAGATTTTGCTGGAGAAAGCTGGGAGAAACTAGGGAGCAGAGAAGGATAAAGGAGTTAAGACTGAGAGATGACTTGTTCCTCAAGTTACCATGTAATCAGGGAGCTTATCAGTCACTTGCCTTCCGAGGCAAACAGGCTGTAGGTAATCCAGGAACAGCAAAATAATGCCCAGCCTTTTAATGGCTCTATCCAGGCTAGACTTGAGAGCAATAGGAACATTCAATGAAATGGCAGACGTACAGAATAAAAAAAGTAAGGGAAGATTAGGCCTGTAAGATCTCTAGATTTTAGGCAAGAGCTCCTGGGAAGACACTGAAATAAATATCTGGCCCTAAACATTCTGTGATTGAAAATATTTTTAATTGCCACATACAAAATGAAATACTTTATAGATTTCATAGAATCATAGAAACATCACGGTTGGAAAGGACCTTCAGGATCATTGAGTCCAACTGTCAGTCCTACACCACCTTAACCACTAAATCATCTCCCAGATCATAGAATGTTAGGGGTTGGAAGGGACCTCTAGAGATTGTCCACTCCCACAGTAATTTCTCCTCATGTTGAGGTGGAACTTCTTGTGCTCTAGCTTATACAGGGGAGAGCTCAACATTCTCTACAGTTCCCTGAAAGGAGTTTGTAGCCACATGGGGGTCAGTCTCTTCTCCCTAGTAGCTACCAGTAAGAAGAGGGCATGGTGTTAAGATCTGCCAGGGGAGGTTTAGGTTAGATATTAGGAAAAAATTCTTCACAGAGAGGGTGATCAGACATTGGAATGGGCTGCCCAGGGAGGTGGTGGATTCTCTGGCCCTGGAGGTTTTTAAGAAGAGACTGGATGTGGCACTCAGTGCCATGGTCTGGTAACCACAGTGGGAATGGATGAAGGGTTGGACTTGATTATATCAGAGGTCCTTTCCAACCTGTCTGATTCTGTGATTATACCCATTAGTCCTTGTCCTATTACTGGGCACCACTGAAAAGAGACTGACATTCTTTTTTTTTAAAAAAGTGTATATTCTCATAAAAGTATTATTCAAATTACTCTTAAAAAGATAAAGAAATTTAAAAAAATAGCTATAGCAGGATCACATGTGAAAGAAAAGGAATTATTTGTTTCTGGAATCTGAAGGTAATCAGTGTAAGTGGAAAAATTGCTCCATATCTACAACATCAAGGTCATGAGACAAGCACTTGCAACAGTGACAAGAGCTAGTGAGCTCTGGGGCAGCTACAGGCCCTGTGGCCTGTTAGTAAATCCGTGCTTCTCACCTGGGGTGGATTCAATAATACCATTGTGTGCAAAAAAATAGATCATGGTTCTAAGTGCCTCCCTAAAATCCCCATTTTTCTGCCTCCTAGCAAATTTATATATCTCAGTATGTTCAGTCTTTCCAATTAATTTCAATTTCTACTTGAAAACTACCAAAAATCAGTGAAACGTCAAGTAGCAAAAAAGTTTGTCACGGTTTAACAAGCCAGATTATCTTAATATTTTTGTTACTTAAACTTGGCTGTTATTTCTCTTTTTAATGTAAAATCATTGCCTACCTATGCAATGGATTAAACAGTTCCTGAGGCACTGTATCAGCCTTCCTGAAAATATAGTGGCTTGGAGGTTTTGTGATCCAAGGGTCTTGAGCAAAACTATTTCCTGTCTGAGAAAAGAGTAGAAGCTGTCAAACTCTAAACATGTATAACAGTAGCAGTGTTTTAAACTTTAAGGTTGGGTTTGCAAATAATATGCATATTTTCTCACATGGGTTTTTTTGGTATTTTTTTCTTCTTTTGTTTTTACAGTAGAAGCCAAAACCTCCTTAGAGCCCAACTTAGTTCTGTGAAACTCATATTTTCTATATTTGTATATCACTGCTAACATGCACAATGTCCTTTTAGCACCTCATCCTCTTGTCGTATGGACAAGCTTGGTAGACTGTAACAAGATGAAGTCCCAATGAAGTTCACATAAACAAAGAGAGCTGCTGTCTGGAAGGGACCTCAAGAGGTATCTAGTCCTATCTGCTTAAAGCAGGACCAGCTTCAAGATTAGGCCAGATTGTTCAGGATTGTTCAGCTGAAATTCCACAGCTTGTTTGGCCCCATCTGGTGCTTACTTCTGTGACAATACCTTTTCCCATGCAAACAGAATTTCTGCTGCTGAATTGTATGATCTTCTTGCCATTTCACTGTATACCTCTGGCTCTGTCCTGTCTGCAACTTTGTTCAGACTGTGAAAGTCAGCAGTTAGTTCACTCCACAACCCTGTAGCCTCCTCTTTCCCAGGCTATGAAAGCCCTCTTACTCAGTCTCTCCACACTAATCATTCACTTCAATCCCCTGAACAATTTCTGTGGCACTTCATTCTTCTTGCTAGTTTGATGATTTCTCTCTTGTGCTGGAGGTCCCAAAACTGGGCACAGTGTTCAGATGTATTCTCACATATGCTGCTCAGAGGGAAATAAGCACCTGACTTTAACAGCTGGCTATGCTCCTTCTAGTGCAACCCTCTCTGTCTGTGACCTTCTGGTTGACGAGGTCTCTCTGAGTAACAGCCCTGCGACTGTCATGATCACTCTGCAAATTCAGTGTCATGCATAAACCTGCTGAGGTGCCAAGGGTACATTCTGTCTCATTGTGCAACTCTAATGAAGATGTACCAGGCTTGGTACTCATCTCTGGGGATCCCTGTCATTACTAACCTGTTGCCAATTAGACTTTAGCCCACAGAAAACTACTTGGAGCATTACAGTAACAGCCAGTTTTTTTACCCATGTTTATTGTCCATTCCTCTGATTTGTAAATCCCCACTTTGGCTACTAGGATCCCATGGGAAACCTTGTCAAAGCCTTCCTAAAGTTGTAAATAATATCTACTGCTCTTCCTTGTCTGTAGAGCCAGATGTTTCATCACAGAAGGCAATCAGGTTCAGCAGGCACAGTATGGCCAAGGTAAATCTATGCTGGCTGTTACCTGTCACCTTCTTGTTCTTCAGACACCTTGTAGTTGCCTCCGGGGGGGGGTCTAGTTACATAATCCTTTCAGGGATCCTTTCAGAGCTGAGAAACTTTTCTGACCACTGTACTCCTGATCACAATCTTTCAAAGATGACATCTGCCCTGCAGTGGTGTCATCAAACTCCTTCAATATACTTGGATGCACCCTGTCCAGTCCTATGTATTTCTTAATGTCCACATTACTAAGGATTCCCTAACTTGATCCCCCCACTTCTATTTTTGTATCACTCTACCTCAAATTCTACTGAGCCTGAAGATATGCCAGAGAGCATACCTTGTCAGAGAGCCTGAAGCAAAGTTAGGGTCTCAGACTTTTCCATGTCCTTTGTCACTAGGTCATCAACTCTGTTTATCAGTAGACACCATTTGTTGTTGAACCTTGGTCCCTTTTGATAATGGTATCAATAGAAGTCCTCCTTGATGCCCTTCTCACTCTTTTGAGTTTCAGCTCTGAACATCTTAATGCCACCCCTATAAACTCAGGAATTCTTCTGTATTCTTCCTGGATTGTCCTTTCCTTCCTTCCTTCCTTCCTTCCTTCCTTCCTTCCTTCCTTCCTTCCTTCCTTCCTTCCTTCCTTCCTTCCTTCCTTCCTTCCTTCCTTCAGCTCAGTACCCTGATTCAGCCAAACTGCCCTCCAGGACCTACTCATTCTCTTGAATATTGAGGTGGACTGTCCATGTACTTTGAAAACATCTTTTTGGGCTCCTTCATCCTTCAGGTCATCTTTCTGTGGGATTCTGCCAACCCATTCTCTGGGCAACCCAACATCTCCCCTTCTGAAGCCCTGAAGAACTCCTTCCTCACTTACCTCAAGACTTTCAAATACCACTGGTGATACATGCAGAATATATTTTATTATTTTCATGAATAATATGCTTTCTAAAAAGCAAGCATATTATGAGACACCTTATATTTACTATTACTTTTCTAAGGATGATTCTTTTAAGGACCCCAAAGTTAACAAAAAGAAAAAAATAGTAATAAGCATCAGGATAAATATCTTTCAACCATTTCTTAAACTTAACTTTAGTTAAGTAGCAGGTCTTCCTCTATCCTTTTAGGAGCACTGTGAATACTGTAAGAACTGTTATTCACTGAGACACTGCATGATTACTGATCAGGTCATGGTGATACCTGGGATCATCCTATACTCAGTCATAAAATCTGTACGCATAATAAACCTGCATTTATAACTGTAATACATTTCAGCTTGCTTTAACTAACTTTGCAAGCCAGAAAAAAAAAAAAGCCAGCAGTTAAGTGACTAACTCTCTTCCTGCAGATGTCAGTGATATTGAGAGCTCAGTGAACAAAAGCTCATCAAGTGTATGTTACAGCAATAAATATAACTGTGTATGTGGAATATTCATTGCCATCAGCCTACAAGAAATGTTAATCATTCATTATTAATTCCACCTTAACGCTAATTCTACACACCAAATAAGTGAGAGCTTTTTTAAGTAATTCTGCTGAAATGAAAATAATATCAATTAAACCTGGTTTTGCAGTTTCTCTTCATAGGTCTGTTCCCAAGTGCTACCCATGAGGTTTGTGTTGCAACTTTCTTCAGAAAACTGTGAGCAGTTAGGGGACCAAAAACCAGAAGAGGACAATGGATGTGCACTAAAACTTCTTGCTCTGTTGTCTTCACGTTCCATACTAGAGGCAGCATACCTTAATTCTGTTACTTGTGGTAACTAGACAAAACATAGTAAAGAGACATTTTATTTATCTAAAGCTGTTTTGGTCATTACATAAAGTTCAAAGTAATAAAATCTTTCTACATCTTTTACATCTGCATATGTATCACATGCAAGAGAAAATCTTCGTGTATCCTAATATGATTATTTTAAAAAACCCTAAGGTAGTAAGGGCTTATTTGAGGGAAACACTTGAGTACCTATTTAAATTGAAACATGCACACAAATTTACCCTGAAAAGGTTATAAATACATTTTTAGCCTTAGATATATATATATATAATCTGCTTACTTGGTTCTTAGGTAATAACATGGAAAAAAATTTACTCCATTGAGAACTTCAGCGTTTTGTGATACTAACAATGCTATCACAAGCAGACCAGAACACAAGGAGAAATTTGAAGGCAAAAATTATGAAATGTCCCTGTATCCACAGCTACTTGAATGTAATGCCATAATCCACTTTACCTAGGGAAAGCAGCACAAACTACTAGTGGAGTATCTTGTAATGGAGATCTTGTACCTTAATGGCACAAAATTTTTGTACATTTGTATACATTTGCAACAAGCTGAAAATTATTAATTGTTTTGCTCTTCTTTCAGCTTAATACAGTGGATATAGCTTAATTACTTAAACTCAGTACTTCAGCTTATGACAATTTTAAAAATAGTTCTTTGCAACTTATGGCCCTTAGACTTTACTTTTTCATGAATACATTAAATCATAGATTAAATACATACATTAAATCATTTTTTTGTGTGTACACACTGCATTGCCACGTGTTTTGATGAATGTAGGTAAATCTGTCCATGCTAGTGGAGGTTAAAGAGAAACCTAGCCATTATTTTGAGCCATTATTTCTAGCCACACTCTGTGCCTTCAAGAAACATATATTCACAGTAAACTCAATGAGTGCATGAACTTCCCATTTGTATCCACAGACACTTGTACTAAGTTCCTCTTAAAGACTCACTTCTATCTATGCTTCTCACATTTCTTCATTTCACATTTCTGCATATTTTTTTAATTTACCTCCTCTGTGCCTCAGCCTCTTTCCCATACTCTCTGTCCTTTGTGACTAGCTTAGATCACTGATATTCTTAAGTATTTTGTGAAATGCCTAAAACAAGGTGAGGCTTTCAAGATATATGCAAAAATAACAGGAACAAATCTAAAATTTTCTATGAAAATGTGACTGGCATATAACATAACAGTATAGCCCTACAGAGGAAGACTTCACATGTTTCAGTATCCCTGAGATGTGGACACTCTTTGAAAAATTACTTAAAAAGAAAGTTACTGCTGCACATTTTCAGCTTTACATCAGTGAGAACAATAAACTCACTTACGTTACGGCACTTTACTTTCTCTGAGAGATGCTGCCTTCTGCTGTCCAATACTTGCTGTTGTAACCTTGTAAAATGAATACAAACAGCCTATGGTATACAACAGATATGATCTAGAAGCATACAATCATTCTCAGTAGTATTTAGAGAATAATTTAATAACATTATTCCACACATCCTAAAAAACATGATTCTTAAGTTGTTATGAGCAGCCAGTGTGTAAGTCAGTCAATTCATGGTGTCTGAAGTTGGATAGGAAAACAGTGTAAGTGAAAAATGGTGTTTGAATAGACTGATCTGCGAGGTAAACAGTGTATGTACCTGACAAAAGTAAAGATTTTTAAAATTATTATTTTTTTTTTTTAATCTCTAAGCTTCTGTACAGTATTTTACTTAGAATTTAGAAATTTATTTACTCTCTCATAGCAGAATTATCACTGGAATACCAGGAGTGATTGTGAAACTTCTTTGTCTTAGAATGCTATACTTCATACTACAAATATAAGACTATGATGAGATACTTTTTCTAGAACTTCATCACTGCTTAACTACTTTGAATTTTATACAAGTACCTGTTCTGGATGTCATCTAAATTTGACATGTATTGTGTACGTGGTGGTGACATGGGAAGCTCTATGTTGTGCCTCTTCACAGGTACTTTGACATTCTCAGTGATATCAATGTGGACTGGCTTCCTCGTATTCTCTGCAACAAAAGGATTTGGAATGTCAGCACTGGGCTTGGAGAAAGTTTTGAACTTCCTGCATTTTCTTTAGCATACAAGAGCTGTTGTTTTATGTTTTTTAGTTAAGTTAAAGCCTTTTTTTTTTTTTTTTTTTTCCTTTCTTTGTTACTAGCAATGCAACAGCTCTGTTTTAAATGTCATTAGAGTATAAAATTATTTAAGGACAGCTGCTGTGTATAGACAAGCTCTGTTGACCTACTCAGTCACTTTCTAATATTCCTGATCGTAGGACAACATATTCTCCACTTGGTTTATGAATATGTCACAGAGGGTAAGAGTTAGGACTCTTGTAATTTTTAGAGACTTTTTTAGAAGCTTAATGATGGATTTTAAGAAAAATACTCTGAATAGAACTGATAGACTATTCCAAATGCCCCACGAAAGTTATGAAAAAAAAGGAATGGAATACTAATGGACCCATTCAATGGCAAAGGGGAAAAGAAATGGATGTGGGGAAAACATAACGTATGGGATGAGAAAGGTGCACAAGTG
Source organism: Phaethornis superciliosus (assembly GCA_023637945.1). NCBI lineage: Eukaryota > Metazoa > Chordata > Aves > Apodiformes > Trochilidae > Phaethornis > Phaethornis superciliosus. The sequence goes on from JAJQWJ010000001.1 coordinate 15,319,283, forward strand.
TACACAATTTTAAAGGTGAATTAGGCAGCAGCCAAGTTATTTGTTTTCTCTTATGTCCTGTCTTTTTATTCAACCATAATGTTTCTATTTATTTACAATACTATTTTTAAATTTTGAAAATAAAACAACACTTATTTGAGTATTAAATTATAAGTGGAAGAAAACTAAAATAATAGCAGTAGCAGCTGCTGATAACTGATTCTGTTAACTGTGAAGTCAGAACACTGTTAGATTGAACTTACCAGTGTTGTCTTTTTTGATTGATATCTGGTTAACAACATACAGATTGAGGAGATCTAAACTGACTGCTGAACTTTTAGGAGATGATACTCCAAGAAGCTTCATTTTTGATTTAAGTTTCTTCTTTTCAAAGAATTCCTAAATTTTTTAAAAGACAGAATAAATTTTTGACTGAAGCTTCAACAACACATTAGCAGTGTGTATAGTGTATAGTTCTTTTGAAATTACCATGCAAGACTTAAGAAACAATTCTTAGTAATAAAAGGGAATTAAATCCCTCCAATTCTCACACCCCTTCTCCTGTTATTTAGCTTGGTTTTGCTGTGTTTAAAAAGACTGTACATGATCACATTCAAAATAAATCACTGTTCTCTTGATGTCCAAAACTTAGTGCTTAACACTCAACACTCAAACTTTGTGTAAGATCATTAAAAATATTTCTTTAAAATAAAAGACATAACAAAATTCTGCAAGGAAGAAGTCTAACAGAAATTTAGATTTGGGCTTTTTAGGGAGTTCATAAGCTATTATCTATAAGGACAGGAAGAGTTTATTTGACTTTCTTGACATAGAAAATAGACTTGTAGATGTTTTTTTTTTTTTCAAGAAAAATCTGGAAGCCTGAGACTTTGGAAAGGCTTTTTGTTGCAAGAAACACAAAGAAATACAACTGACAGATTGAATACATAAAGCAGATAATTCTGGAATTTTAAGAAAAAAAATCTCTTTATACAAGACTAGTAATAATCATCCTAAAATCCTAGGCATCAAGCACAGCAAATGAATAAAGTAAAATTTCTTTATCTTAACCCCAAGGATATTGAAAATTGAAGGCTATGTCAAAACACAAAAAACACATTTTCTTTTGGAATGTAATTCCTCTTGTAAGTGCAGATTACATTTAATTAATATACTCAGCATGTTCATTGGCAACTTTTTTCCAGTATAAGTTATTATATCACAATCTTTAGCTGTCTATGATGGTATAATCTATGAAAAATGTCTGTTCTTTGTAATAAGAATATCTGCAGTAAGGTAAATTCATCCTAGGTACAAATTAACACTTAAAAATTAATACGGCTTTGGAGTCCACACCACAAAAGCATACCCATGTTCCCTCAATGTTCTAGATACTTCCCATCACGTCTAAATTGCTAAATTAGTATTAACTGTTTAACAGCAGTAACAAAGTTACCACCGTGTTTAGCAATTTGCTACTAAATTCCTAAACACAATCCTGTCTTGGATAATTTTCTGTGTTCTCCCCTCCACTGAAGTAAATTACACAGTTGCAATGTAAATCGGGTGGCTTAGACCAATAAATCCCTGAGAAAACAGGGATTTTGAGAACTCACAGGACTCCAGGAGGCTGGAAAAGCACAGTGGGCAACAAACTGCTGGTTGCTCCCACATTCCCTTAGGTAAAGGTTTTAATTTCAGAGACTGTATCCAGACTGTCAAGATTGTTTTTTCTTCTCCTGTAAGTGCCAGTGCATCTGCCCATGGCACTGGGAGGTACCACCTTCAGCGGTGGAAATTCCCAATACTGCCTCTTTTTTCCCAGAGAAAAAGAAATTTGCTGAAGAGAAATTTGTTTTTTTCCATGTTTATAACTATCCTCTCTTACTTTTTTCTTTCTCTTTCCTGTTTGATATGTCGTATTCTATGCCAGGGATAAATTTCACCAAATCATAGAGTGGCTTAGGTTGGAAGGGACCTTAGAGATCATCTACTCCAACCTCCTTGCCATGGGCAGGGTTGCCTCCCATCAAGACAAGGTTGCTCACAGCCTCATCCAGCCTGGCCTTAAACACCTCCAGGGATGGGGCATCCACAAATTTGATTTACTTATTTCAGTTTCAGATTCAAAATACAAATAAGCTGCCCTACTTTTTCAAGTGCCAGAATAAAGTACTCTATGAGCCTAACATTCTTTTATATACCCCAGGAAAATAGCTGTGTGTATGTGCAGTAGTCTAGCTAACCACATGGCTGCCACTACAAGGCTTAAAACAATCTGATGTGTCAGCACACACGCCAACATAATATGCTGACAGAAATAATTCAGTAAAACTTAAATTGGGCACATTCATTCATTCTCCTACTTTCTCCTCTACCTGCTGTTATTCAGTGTGGTAAAACATACAACGAGACTTCTGCTCTAAAAGCTACATGCAGGCAGGCAAATATATTTCAAGTATTATGCTACAGTTTTGAGTCTCACTTCAAATGCTTTGAAAGTTTTTCCTAAGTGAATCAGCTAAAGCATTTAAACATTATAAAATTCAAGATGGCAAGAACTATTTACCTTCTGCTTTCTCCTTTCCTGCTTTAGTATGATTCTGCTCCTGAAAGATGGAAATAATTATTGCTTTAATAGTAAAAGTATAATCTTAATTCATGGCCTGAATTGCTCATAAAAGACACTGAAAATTTTAGACACTATGTTTTATGTTATGTTATGTTATGTTATGTTATGTTATGTTACTTTATAAGGAATAAATCCATCAAATACTAATGTCAACATGTCTCTGTTGAAGCCACTCCAACTGATCCTAGGATAGGACCATTCTATCTTAGGGCTACCAAATATATTAAACATTCAGAAGAAAAAGCTTTTAGGCATTTGACCTGTAGTGCAAAATTTCATAAATTCTTAAAGAATCTTTGTCAGTATGTTCAGTTCTCCCAATTTTCTTTGTCATGGTGCAACCTAGTTACAAAACAACATTAGCAAAGAGAAGAAAGGAGCCCAGTACAAGTCTCTACCTTTTGAGGACTTTACAGAATATTGTGAACTCTTTAGAAAAGGTAAGAAAAATAGATTGCCACTATGAGTTGCTGTTGTTTGTGCTATATAGGAGACAATTATACCTTAAACTATATTTCTCATTTGCTAAAGATAGTCTAAGATTAATTCCATAGTGCATAAAATTGAGGCTTTGGGTCACTGCTATGAGCAATGTGAGCATGGCTGCAATCCTTGGGTCAGTAAGATTAGGGCTTTTTTTTGAGTTACAAAATATGGAGTATCCCCTTGGACATACTCTTTTTTTTTTTTTTTTTTAAATCTTCTTACTTAGAACACCTTCTAAACATGCACATAACATTTACCCTTTCAGTGGGTAGAAGTGTCAGTAATGGAGAGTATTTCTGACACCTGAAATGCATATCCCAAACTCACCCCAGAAATTCTGACAAATAATTAACAGCAGCAGAAAACAAACAGGATTATTTGCTAAGTGCAATACTCCTACCCACTGCTTTTTCTTACAGACAGAATATTATGATAGCCAGGCATTCAGAGCAAAGTTGGGATTGCAGCCTTATTTTTTTCTTCTTTTACAAACTGAAGCTCTCCCTTCCCCCTGTTTCAGACTGGCAGCTTTCAGAAACCTTGCTTTGCTGGGAAGACTTCCAGATGGTACGGCATTATTTTAGTTTGATTCGGCATAGAGTCAGGATAATAATAAAGATGTGTTTAGCAACATTACTTCCAAATGGCTTATAAAATCTGCAAGGTTTAAATTTCTAGTAGATAGGCAGATGTCACAGCACCTAAAGAAACTGAACATTGTTATTATTTTTAACATTACAACTCAGAGGTTATTCTACTACTTCTGTGTATCTAAATACCTATACATCTTTCTTCTCTAAATAGTAATCAGTGTCATTTGTGAGGCCATGAGGAAAGGCCCAAGCAGGAAAGCCTCACCCAGCCCCAGTCTGTGGAGAGATACAAGGCCCAAATGTGAGCCCCATGCCTGGTGTGGGAGGCACCAGCCCCTCCTCACACAGTCTGGTTCAGGAGGGGACTCCAAGGCTGTCACAGACCATGGCTGTGAGGGGACACCAGGGCTGTCTCACACACCATGGCTGTGAGGGGACACCAGGGCTGTCTCACACACTGTGACTGTGAGGGGACACCAGGGCTGTCTCACACACCATGGCTGTGAGGGGACACCAGGGCTGTCTCACACACCATGGCTGTGAGGGGACACCAGGGCTGTCTCACACACCATGGCTGTGAGGGGACACCAGGGCTGTCTCACACACTGTGGCTGTGCCCGGTCTGTGGAGGCACACCGGGGCAGTCAGCAAGGAGCCATTTCTGGCAGCCTTTGAAGAGTTTCACTTACCGGCTGCCACCAACCCAATTCATTTTCTGCCTCTGAGGACACAGGGAGAGCTACCACGTGTGGTGCTGGGGATGGAGAGGGGAGGCAATGGGCACCCCAGGGATGGTTTGTCACCCCCCAACAAGGCCGCAGGGTCCTCCTGAAGGGCCTTCTCCTCCCTGGGAGTGCCAGGGCAGATGCTCTCTGTGCCCCCAGGCTGCCCGGTGCTGGCAGAGAAGAGGGAGAATGTGGGAGAAGGACAGACAGGAAAAGAAAGATGCAGAAAACCAAGCAGGGCAGGCTGATGGGGGAGGAAGTGATGCTCTGGTTGCTGCCATCCTTCCTCCACCACTGTCATTGCCATACAGGTTGCTGCCAGAGCCATTGCTCTTTTGCAAGCCTCTTGCTTTCCCAAGTAAATCAAACTAACAGCTCTTGGAGTGGTTGTACTCAGATGTTGATGTTTTATCTTTCAGGCCCAATTGTCACATCACAATAATTTTTAAAGAGAAGCAGCTTCCTCCACATCATGCTTTTCCTCAAGTATTTTAGAGTCAATGGGAGAATCAGAAAGCATTTTCTACTAGGAGTTGTCATTGCCCTTGGAACTGCCTGATGAGTTTTTGTGTATAAATAATGACAAACCCTCAAGGAGGGAAGCAGAGCTGTGAGTGCTCCTGGGACAGCTTGGCAGCACCCACATCTCCCCTCACTCCCTTCTCTGTGACTCACTGACATCATTTCACCAAATGAAGGCACCTGTTCACAAAACAATATTTAAATTTATATGTTAATCTTGTTGTGTAGTGTGTCTTTATTAAGTTATCTTTAACCTAACATTTTTCAGGTTACTAAGCATTTAATTGTCATTGGTACAAAAATGTAGAGAGTGCTCAGAGCCGGTATTAGGAGTCTGATATTAAACATGGCCCAGGGTTGGCAATTTTTTTCTAATATTTTTAATTTTGCTAAGGTGTTTATAGAATCCAAAGGTAAGAGATTAGAAAAGTGAGAAGATCTTCTTCTCTAGAAGATCACCTGTTAAACAGAATAAGTTTATTGGACAGAATATTTCATCATTGAGATGTCCCTGTTAGTTATGATCTGTATGCATAATTGTTTCTTGTAACAAAACTCAAATAAAATCTTTATAGTAAAATATATTTACATTTTATGTGTGTACATCTCTGCTGCCAATATGACAGATGGCAGACTGAAAGATTATTTAACTCATTTAATCTCTTGAAAGACTAATTTTTATTTTGTTTGCATTTCATAGAATAATCAAATAATTTGGGTTAGAAGGGACCTGCAAGATCATCTAGTTCCAATCCCTTTACAGGGCCAGGGACACCTTCCTCTTGACCAAGTTGCTCAAAGCCCTATCCAATCCACTTTCAGGGATAGAGCCTTCACAAATTCCCTGGGCAACCTGTTTCAGTGTCTCATCACCCTCACACTAAAGAATTTCATCCTAATATCTACTCTAGATCTATCCCCTTCCAGTTAAAAGCCACTACCCCTTGTCCTACCACTGCAAGCCCTTGTTAAAGGTCCCTCCCCAGCTTTCCTGTAGGCCTCCTCCAGGTACTGGGAGGTCTGCTATGAGGTATTCTCAGAGCGTTCTCTTCTCCAGGCTGATCAACCCCAACTTTCTCAGCCTGGCTTCATAGGAGATGCATTTCAGCTCTCTTATGGTCTCAGTGGCTCTCTTCTAGCCTTGCTCCATGTCCTTCCTGTGCTGGGGGTCCCAGAACTGGACACAGTACTGCAAGTGGGATCTCATGAGAGTGAAGTAGAGGAGGAGAATCACGTCCCTTGACCTCCTAGCCCTATTGCTCTGGATGCAGCCCAGGATATGGTTGGCTTTCTGGGATGCAAGCACACACTGCTGGCTCATGTTAAACTTCTCATCAACCAACACCCCCAAAACCTTCCCTTCAGGGCTGCTCTCGATCCATTTTCCACCCAACCTGCCAGACTGCCCTGACTCCTGTGCGGTACCTTGTACTTTGCCTTGCTGAACTTCATGCAGTCTGCATAGGCCCAGCTTTCAAGCCTGCCAGGGTCCCTGTTGATAGCCTCCCTCCCCTCCAGAGTGCTGACCACACCACACAGCTTGGTGTCATCGACAAAGTTATTGACGATGCACTCAATCACACTGTCCATGTTTCTGACAAGTATGTTAAACAGCTCTGGTCCCATTACCAGCTCTTTAAGGAAGGCCGCTTGTCATTGCTCTCCATTTGAACAGTGAGCTGTTGAGGACAACTCTCAATGTAACCATCCAGCCTATTCCTTATCCAGCAAGTAGTCCATTCATCTAATTCATATCTTTCCAATTTAGAGACCAGGATGTTGTGTGGGACCATGTCAAACACTTGCCTTCACATCCTCAACCAGTCCCTCCTTATTTGTCAGCACAAGGTCCAGTACTCCTCTCCTTGATGGTTCCTCCACCTGCTATGTCAGGAAGTTATCATCAATGCGCTGCAGGAACCTCCTGGACTGTGTGTGCCTGGCTGTGTAGCCTTTCCAGCAAATGTCAGAGAAACTGAAGCCTCTACAAGAACCAGAGCCTGTGATTGTGTGGTGTCTGTAGGCCTCTTCAGCTTCCTCATCTCAGTAAGGTGGCCTGTAGAAGACAGCCACAACAGTGTCTCCCATATTAGCATGCCCCTTTACATACAAATTCTCAACTGCTCTTCGTCTGCCCCTGGGCAGAGCTCAGCACATTCTAGTTGCTGTCTCATGTCCACCACCACGCCTAGATTTCCATCTAGTGTAAGTGTTAAACATTAATACTCTGCCTAAGTGGCAGTTTCAGGCATGACACAATCAAATCCCTTTCAGTTTTGTTTTTCTAACATATGATATTTTCTGTGCCACTCCTACTCTTCCACAGCATTATCCGGATTTAAAGGAAAAGACTGCAGTTATCTTTATGCTTCATTTATTAAATTTGGTATTAAATCTGGTAGCTAGCAATAGCTTGTAGAATCCAGGAAAAGTGACATGACTTCTTCGATTAATTATTTTTTCAACATAAGAAATCTTCCCTTCCTCAAATGACTTTCTGCAGATAAAGCTAAGACACCTTGAAATCTCATGTTGCTTTGTTAAGAAAGTATTATACAGGATCTTCTTCAGAACAATTTTCCATCTGTTGCTAAAATAACTGCTGCAGCTGAAGTCCTTTGTTACATGAGTTTTCCCCTCATTTCACTTCATTTTCCCTTCCAGCATGCTTCTTCATTAGCAAGTCAGCTCTAGATATAAGTAATGCAGCAAAACAGTGTGCCATCTATTTGATGTACAACTGCATTTCTCCAAAAGGCTAGTGTTGAAAAGTTGTACAACTTTTTCGCAACTTTCTTTCCCCAGGCAGCACAGTCTTTGCCTTGAGTGAACAGTGGAAACAGTGAGAAAGAGAGAAAAGATGTGCTTCCACATAATTTTTTAGAACTAATTGCAAATGGTTCTCATGTTTCTTAGTCTTCCATTGTAACATTACTTCCCAGGAAAAGTCCTTCTATAATGCTTATTATAACAAAAGAAGGAATTATCAAGCAGATGAATGTGAAGTAAAAAAAAAACCACCGGGTATTCTCACAGTTGTGTTTAAATATTTTACAGCATTACAATATTTTTTGTCAATTTAACATATTTTAACTTTGATCTTTTCTCAAAATACTCCATCTTGATATGTAGCATTGGGTAACTAAATCCATCTGTAGGTAACTACTCAAAACATTCTGAGTAACTGAAATGCTTCTTAATCCTCTGTCCAGGGTGGGAATTTCTGTTACTTTTAAATACAGGTTACACATACATAGATGCCTAAATATTGACCTATCTATCAATATATAAATATTGACCTTATCTATTGCAAGAAATGCATGACTGAAAAAAAACTGAGTCTGTTCCAAGTGAAAGTTTTTGTTTGGCAAACCCAGTGCTTAAATGCAATTAACAGAGTTGCAAGGTCTTCTCTCATCTCTATGCCTATTCCCCTCCTTAAGAGACCAGTTTATAGAGAAATAAATGCTATTTTTGTGGTGGTTTATAGGGAGTTAGTGGTTTTGTCCTAAAAGTCATGATAGAGTCTGAGGGAGTTTAAAACAGAAGAAAAACTTGATTGAAAAAAAGAATTTCCCTTTTGAAAAGTAGTTCCTCTTGAAAAATAGAAGTTAAACTGTGACACTCTTTCAATTAATTTAACAAAAAGTGCTTTCCCCATTCACACTGATACAGCAGAGGCATTTTTTATTTACTCTAAGAGTACTAGTTCAAAGAATTATAGAGACTGCAGAAAGCCCAAGAATTTTTATAGTTTATCACAAAACACTGATCTGCAACCAAACATCCAATGAAAAACACAGTGGGCTTCCTTATGTTTGTGTTCAAAGTATCAGCATTGAATTAGAAAAATGACAATGAATTGCTGAATGATATGAGTAGCATTAATTTGGTTTGAAACTCCGGTTTAAGTACTTGTAGCATAAATTGAAATCTACTCATCCATCCAATAGAAGATCAGTTTTTTCCCTGCCATGTTGGAAACAGTGCATTAAGATACCAGTGTTTCTGGTTGTTTCCTGATATGTGCTCCTTGCTGAGCTGGATTCATTACAAGAGGTTTGAAGGAGTTAGGAGAGAGCATAAAGGTAAAGGGTTGATGCCATTAGTCCAAAGACTAATGGTAGATAAACTAAATAGTTTCCAAACATGGCAAACCAGCCACCTGAGAGAGAAACACATAATCAACATGTGTTGAAATTCAAAGTCCAGCTGGGAAGAACATGGGATAGGATCTACATCGCAGCCCACTAGCCAGGACACTACCACTCACAACAGTGTATCGACATGTTGCTCTATGAAACAGATGCTGCTCTTAGGTGGGATTATTTTTCACAGAATGAACCCTCAATACAAAGTGCAGTCCTTGGCTTGATGGAGAGCAATGCACAAGATCTGTTTCAGAATCTCACCCTGGAATCCCTGCTTTACAAAAGCAGTATCTCTAAAAGAGAAGCAAAGACCAAATAATCCTCCATAGTTATGGTAACTCCATTAAGGGTACAACATGTGAGCCACAAGAGATCACGACTAAGCAGTTCACTGTGGCTGAAGCCACTAAAACTGACCTTCTCTACTCTTGGCCTTTTCCCTCTCCTGCTCTCTGAAAAGGAAAACAAGTTTTTTACACATCTTTCTAGAGCTGTATTCTGTCTGGGATCATGCTGTTCTCAGAAGTTAGAACTGTTAGTGCTTGGTCTGCTATCAATTGTATCATCATTCAGGCTGATGATATCCCTCATAGATAAATCCTCACAACCTACAAGACATGCAGGATGTAAACATACAGAAGACAGACAGAACAAGGGGAAGAGGACTACTAGTGCAGAAATGCCCTCCATTTATATAATCTCTGTGATGCCTGCAGTCTGAAGCCAACCAACAGAGCAGGACCTTCCCATTTCTCCTCTGCTCTCTACTCTGTTGCCATAACACATCTCTGCCAACTCTGAGTACCATACAGCCTCATTAGGAGCAAAATATTTGGTACCAACTCCTTGGTAGGATCAGGCCAGTCTTGCCACAGTGACACTTAGTCAACAGATTTCTACATCTGTCATTGTAAAACTGAAGCTTCTTGTTTGGCTTGGATTTCCAAATCCTAAACAAATTACAATGTATGGATATTCTACTGTGATACATGAATATAAACAATAGCTTATAGAACCAGGCAGAATAAGCAGACAATTTCTATTGCTATGAATTTGAAATACAAGGTCAGATACCTTTACTGCCCTTTCCTGATGAAAATGTCTGATTTGTCATTGGTTTGCCCTGATGTTGCAAACTAGATCTGTTGGTATATCTCATTCTTATGTGACTACATTAAAGTCAACACAAACTTTGGAAATACTTCAGAGTAAGGGCTCCTATGACTGTACTCTGTGTTGAATTAGACTCAGATCAAGGCCTACTATTCCCACAACAGTATATAAATATGGTGCTCAGAATTAAGAATAAAAACAGAATTTCCTAGGTTACATATCATATTTTACAGGTACTGTCTGGATTCATATTTTATCTATTTCACCTATAAATCTATATTTCATCTATATTTCACCTATTTCATCCACATATAAAGTTATGTTTATGCATGGTATGTGAATTTAAATATTAAATACCCTGAATAGCAGTGATAAAAAAAGATGTAATTTGTATACATTTTTCAGCAGCTTTTTGTTTTTGTATGTCCTTATGACATGGTGGATAGCTCTGTAAGCAGTGAAGCAATTCTAGTTTTCCGCAAAGATTGATGTTACAGCCTTTGGACTCTATTTCTCAAACAATATAAGTTTTTTAAAATGATCAAGTGGAAGGCTGACTGATATCAGTCACATAACCTGCATGTTCTATCTCCATCACAGTCACAAAACTGTGCAAGGACAAGCACTGGAATGGGAGCAAGTGAGCATAAAATAGGAGAGAATGACTGTTGCCATAATACACTTGAGCTCCTACATGTCCATGGAGTTTAGCCAGACTGATATTTATTGTTTCCATTTCTTCTTTGTGGTTGTATCCAAGCACAAATAATTCCTATAGACAGTGATTCTGTTACTTCAGTCATCACAAACAAACTTTTTGATAATAAAAAATGTATTTTTGTAGTTGAAAGCAGGATTATGGCATTCTGTTATGCTGGAAAAACAGTGAAAAACCACCACAAAATATTCAAAATAATAAAAACCACCACAAAATAATTACAAAAGCAGCATATGCTTCTTTCACTCTTGCTCCTTGGTTATTGGTTCCCATATTCAGAAAATGCACACAAGCTATTTTAATGTGTTTGAGGAAAAATAGCTATATTACTTATAACCTATCACTTTGCACTGAAAAAATAATATCTGGTTCTCCTTAAGAGAGGATAAGCCACCAAATATTCTGGGTTTTATATCAACATCCCCTGACTCTACAGCCTCAGTTACTTGAACTTACTTGACTGCACCTATCTTCAAAATTTTACTAAAATAAAATCAGTAGTAACTTACTGCCAGGTCACAAAAAAAAAAAAAGCTTCAGTTGTCCAGGATCTTGTGAAGTGTCAGCAGATAGTTCTGTTTCACAGAAGTGAAACAGATCTGTGAACTTTCCCCTTGGTAGGAAAATGCTAGAGTAATGATATATTGCAAATAACTGTGGTTTGGCAAAATCTAAGAGTATGCTGTGATACACACAAGCCAGAATGTGAAGTATCCAACTGAAGATCATATGTAAATATAACAAGCCTTAAGCAAAGCAATTTCTCAGCCAATGTATCTCATCAATGGCTTTGTTGGCTGAAAAACCTTTCTGTTATCCTGGCAAAATAATCTGCAGTGAAACCAGACCTAACTAGTAACTAAAAGTTAACTGTACTACTCTAGGTCTGGTTTTTACAATCTCCTAGCATTAAAAAACGAACAAACAAACAAAACAAAACAAAATATGAAAGTACTTTTCTCTCCAGATCTGTATCCTGTCCTCACTGGCAAAAGTCTAAGA